>JACEHZ010000535.1:1242500-2485000 GCA_017893485.1 Hemerocallis citrina | reverse complement strand
GTTTGAAAACATAATAGATTTTAGAAAATTTAGTAAAAATTTTGACAGAGTCTCTCCTAAAATATTAAAAATATAACATCACAGGCAATAAATATCAATCCTCCCCAGGCAAAATTAATCAACATCACACAAGCATCATATATATAAGGCTCTGGGGAAAAAATCATAATATAATGCAAGATACAAAATAAAAACCAAAATTTCGTTTGAAAACGTAATAAATTTTTAGAAAAACCTTTGAAAAACCGTTCAAAAACCAAACACAGAACCCAATACTCCATAACTTTGCGGGTACGGGTATTAACATAACTATATTATATCATCATTATATACAGATACTTACATCATCTCCCAAAATGCTAAATATTACAACTATTACAACTATTACATCCTCCACCATAATATATACCAACCAACCGAATGACCAAAAAAAAAATACAGGGCTGAAACAATGCTTCAAGTCTTCAAGTCTTCAAAAATGAGACCAAACAGTGAGCCTAAAAAAACAGTAAGAGTTTACAATAATCAATTAAAACAATGAGTTTTAAAACAATAGTAAGAGTTTTGAAACCATTACCTTTCAAACAGGACAACGCCTAAATGGACTATATCCGTCCATCTTGAACCAAACATGCTAAAAGGACTATAGTAAGAGTTTTAAAACAATAGTAAGAGTTCATGAAAGAATTTGTGTCAAAGCATGACTTTATTAATTCAGAATGCTCATAAACTTTCCTGCACTTGCTTGTGAAGAATCAAAGCATTTAAAGTTTCTATTTTGTAAGAAGTTTAATTTAATGAAATTGCAGGAAATTGCTAAGTGCACATCGTCTTTTGAAGTTACAATAAGAAAGATTTATTTGTTTGAAGTGATTATATATCGTTGAACAAAGGGAAATAACTTGTAGTATACTGCTGAATTAATAAAGCTTACACTATCTCCTATCAGACTCAAGCCCTTGAAAGCTGCCACACAATAAGAAAATCAAAGGTAGCTACCAATTCAAAGAAAGAAAATTCACACACACACACACACACACACACACACACACACACAAAGTTTTGTCACAATATGTCATGTACATTGTCGGGTAAGTTATGATTTGCTAGAAATTTGATATGTATCGCACATGTGACTCGTAGGTGACAATAATCAGTATGGTACAGGTTGTGTATAGCATGTATCGGCATGTACCACAGGTTATTTTTTTTCATAAAAGAAGAGATAAGGTTTTATAACCTTATCTTATCTCACATCCCATAGGGGTTTTGAAAGCCATCTGTTGTGTTGTCTCTTGTTCCTTCACATTGCATCATCACTTTGGTCTGAGTTCCTTTTCTCCGACCATAGTGACTCAAATCGCATTAGGTATTCACCATCGTTATTCTCTTATTATTTTCCTTTGTTTTTTATCTACTTCTTTTATTTTCATCTCCATTCCTCAACATAATATACTGAAAAACTTCTCTGTTTTGTTTGGGATGCTTTTGTAAATTAAGGGGCTTAGAAGTTAAAAGGAAGTAGAAGAAGAAATGGATTTTGCAGGGGATACTGAAATGGAGCACATTACAACAAATATTGACTGCTGCAGTAGAAGCTAGTGGACACTGTCATAACAAGAATGACACGGTAGTAAGAAGAATGTGGGCACAAACCACTTCCCAATTCCCAAAACTACCACCCACATGTTCACATCTTCAAATCATGCACCTATGTTCTGTCTTTATATATTATCCAATCAATTGGTTAAGCATTCGATTATTGGTGGTTTGTTAGCCAATCTTTAACTATCAAGCAATTACTTAAATATGACAAACAGTCAGACTTTACTTTGCAAATAATAGGCAGCTTTGATAAGCTAGCCATAATCGTTGCTTCCCAATCAATCATCACACCAGCTTTTCTTTTTTTTCATCATCATTTTCTCTTTTAGCATCACGCAGTTAATTATAAATGCCTTGCTATTATTATCACTGCCTTGCTATTATTATCACACCAGATTCTACCATTCAAAATCCATATTCATTGATTAGGCCACAATCAGAAGCTCAAGAGAAATACATCTCTTAAGCATTACAGATTGAGAGATCCAGTATATACATTGATCCAAACATAAGATAGACGTAGACCTGTTGTGGAGGTTGTGAAGGAATTTTTTATTTGTGTCAGAAATTGTGGTCTTTAGTCAAAAGTAAATATAGCCTAAATTTCATTAATATGATTGATGGAAGGGAAGGGACATACCTCAATCTGTGTTCGAAAGTGAAGACTATGCTTGTATATTACCTAATTGATTCCTGAAAAAGTGGGGTGATTTGTTAGAAATTAAAATAATCATGAAAGAAATTTATAGTTGAACCAGACACGACTCTTAAATGAAAAGTATGTTGTCCAATAAATCCTGAATGTAGTACTGGATATGATCTAACAGATTGTGCAAATACCTGTCCATATTGAAGACTCAAAGCAACACGGTAGAATTTTGGATCAACTTTTTTAGCTTTAGTATATGCCTCCATGTCACATTCCATGTTCATTGTGTGTTTCTTGTAAGCATTGCACAATGTTTTCTGATTGAAAACTGGTCACAATAGTTGATATTTTAGTCAGGTATTAATATTGAACATCTATAACAAAAAAAAATGCCCACTAACTGAAATTTCTCGAGTATAGCTGCTGGCGAGTAAAATTGGCACAGCCAATATAGGAAAACATAATCATTAATCAAAGAAACATCTCTATAATTTGAAAAGGAAAATTATAATCAAAACATCTATGTTATTAAACTCCAAAAAGTATGTCAAACTATTTAACATCATCCACATAATTATAATCCAAGGGCCAAATTAAAATCTACAGAATGCTCAAATTTATATGTGTGTGTTGGTGGGAGAACTTACATAAGAAAGAGTTTCTGGTTTGTTACATGCTTAAATAAGGATCAAGTGCAACCTTCACCTCCCCCATAAAGGTTTTGGCCGAGTTCCAAAGATTCCTCTTCATCAGATAATCATAAATGCAAACATCTAGCCGACAAACTTCACTAAAAATTTCATCTTAATAAGCAATAAAAAAATAATTATAAAAAAAATTACATTTTATCGGCTTCCCAATTACTTTGCGCCATAACTCTCATGATCTAATATTCTCCACAATCAGTATAAGCTAGTATAAGCTAGTATTTCTCATGATGTCAAATTCTTAGCAAATTTTAAAGAAGAAGAAAACTTTCCCCGAAGTAACTTAATTTATCATTCATGGAGCAGAAAGCTACATCAAAAAGTGTGTTATACAAAATAAGAGCATGTAAATGTTTTCAGGATGAATTTACCTGAATGTCCAGCAAGAGCCGCAATGTCCCTGATCTTTTACGGGGCTCACTATTCCAGCCTCCCTCGAATCTTTCTGCAATGCAAAACACATCATCAAAAGATATGGTTTAGCTTAAAAAGAACATAAATAAACTTATTCACCTTGCACTTTAACGTAATTTGAGCAAGACGTCTACAATATTTGTTCACATTCCTAAAAAATTGCATTAACATCATTATGATTCAAATGACAGTAACTATGCTTAAATAATTGGTTAGTTAAACAAAATATCGAATTAACAGTAACTATGCATTAACATCATTATGATTCAACTGAACAATTTAATCAAATTTAGCTCCTCATATTGTTCCTACCCAACAAAGTTACCAATTGAGAAATTCTGGCAAAATTTTCACTATTATAATCAAATTAAACAAAATGGAAAAACAATGAACAAAATGTAGATGGAATCTGGCAAAATTTTCAAACTCCTCCAACCACATTTCCTTCATCTCGATCTGCACCAAAACCCACTAACCCAATTGAACCATCAATTTCTCAAAACTGAACTTTTTTTAAAAAGAAACCCTAATTTGTAGGATTACAGAACATATCTAAAAAAAACCCATGCAAAATTTCAACAAGCCGTTCCCTTACCACACAAAAAAATCGATTTTGAAATTTTTTGGTTCACTACCTTAGATGTAGAGACATAAATTAAACAAAATTACATTCCCTTACCACACTAATAATAAAATTAAACAAAATTAAATCGAAAATTCAACAGAAAACACTAAATTCATGGCTCACTACCTGAGATGTAGAGACGGTGAGGGATTCGGTGACGGTGAGAGATTCGGTGGTTGGAGTTGAGCAGCGTTGGGGTTGGCGGTGCTGGATGACATCGAGTAATCCTTGACATTGACCACTGCAACAGCAGCCTTTTGAAGTTTATCCCAAGTTTCTGTACTCAAAGGTAGGTAAAAATCTGAGAAAAACTATATGAGTATGCATTGAATGATTCATAACAGAGAAAATGAATGAGAGAGAGACTAACCATATCCTGCCCCAAATGTGAAAGCTTCTGTGCATCTGATTTAACCCATCCACTTTAGTTTTAGATGCCCCCAGTGCAGCAGGCTCCTATAATTAAAATGTTTCACGTCAATTGTGCATTTCATTGAACATGATGAGTGCATAAAACAAAAATATGATAAAACTACATCAAGTTCCTTTCTAGGGTAAGAATTTAGGAAAATATCCAAAGCATCTACTCCAAATGAGTAATTATATTATAACAAAATGCGCAAGATTGGATTTTTACCTTTCGATTTTATCTCCGTGACAGTGAAATTCGTCGGGGGTGGGAGCTTCCGTCCAATCTTCTGCTTTATTTTCATCAAAATCAGAAAACAAAATTAAGAACATTGAAGAAGGATAAGAGTGAAGACAGAGAAAGAGTTACTTTGAAATCGACGCTGCATTTTCGTTTGTTGGCGGGCTCGGGCTTGGATCGCGCCATTGTTAAGGTTTTGAGAGGTACTGTGAATTTTGGGGATTTAGGGTTTTAAGGAAGAGGAAGATGACGTGGAGGGATGGTTTAAGGAGGGGTTTTTCCCGCATGATTTCGGAAGAGAGAGAGAGATAGAGAGGTGTCGATCGATGAGAGCGGCATCGGGGTTGGTAAGAGCGGAAGGGAGGATAGGAGGGGGAGGTGTCTGTCGATGAGGGCGGCGTCGGGGTTGGTGAGAGCGGAAGGGAGGACAGGAGGGGAGGGGGAGGTGAGGCGTCGATTGATGAGAGAGAGAGAGCGGGGAGAGAGAGGGAGACAGTGAGAGAGAGAATGAGCGGGAAAGAGAGACATTGAGAAAAGAGAGAGAAAGGGGGGTTATTTTGGGAAAGAGAGAGAGAGTGTGTGTGTGGGTTTTGAAATTGTGGGATTTTAAATTTTGGGCGGGAAAATATGTTTTGTGAAAATCAATCTGAACCATTAATTTTAGGAAAGATTGAATGTGAGCCACTTAATAGCTTTCTTTGTAATTTATTATATAGATATAAAGAGTAGAGTAGGAGAGAGAGAGCTAGAGAGAGAAAAAGGTAGAGAGAGAGAGAGAAAGACTGACGGGGGACAGAGAGAAATAGAGAGAGATAGACTGAGAGAGAGAACAAGAGTGAGAGAGATAGCGACATACGGTGAGACTCGGGGAGGTTGACGACGGTGACGGAGTTCGGAGGGAGCTTGGGGTGTTCGGTGATGGCGATGGAGGAGCATCAGAGGTGGAGTGGAGCTCGGTGGCGGTGCTGCGAGGTGACGGTGGTTGCGGTGGTGGCTCGAATGAGGAGCTTCGAGGCAGAGGGTGAGCTGAGGTGGAGCTCGAAACAGTGCAGGGTGGTGGCAGCGACGAGGCGATGAGGAGTTGTCGTGATGGTGGTGATCGACGATGGCGGTGAAGGAGCTTGGCGATGAGCCCACAAGCATGGCAGTCAAAGGCGAGGACGAAGGAGACGAGGAGGAATACGGTGAAGGGTGATGGCGAGCAGTGGACGGAGGCTCGGAGCTTTGAGTGGAGGAGAGGAGGTGGAAGATGATGAAGGAGGCTGAGGTGCGGTAATGGCGGCACGGCGAGGGGCTGAGGTCGATTGAGAGGAGTGGGATGACGACGTTGGTGAGCTTGGGTTTTAGCTTCGGTGAAGAACGAAGAGGAAGAAAGAGAAAGAAGGAGAGTGGGGGTGGAGAACTATATATATATATATATATATATATATATATATATATATATATATATATATATATATGTGTGTGTGTGTAAGAGATAGAGAGTCTGAGATAGAAAGAGAAAGAAGGTAGGCAGTGTGTGAGTTGAAATGTGTACACGTATATATAGGGAGTGAGGGAGTGCTGCATTTGCATGTGAGGGTTTAGCTATAGGGTATAGAGTCATATAGGGAGGGAGAAAAAGATGGAAAAAGAAAACTGGTGATGTTTGTAGGAGGAGGTGGAGGCAGTAGAGTAGGATTAGTAGGGAGGTGTGCATTTATTGCTGTAAAATGTGGTTGGGGAGATGAGGGGTGACAGTTGGATTAGGATTAGAAGATTTAATTAGGATTAGGAGTTAGGATTAAAAATTTAATTAGAGTTAAAACTTAAATTTAAACTCTGATTAAAAATCGGAAATTTAGAATGGATACAAAAATATTTGGGTTGGGTTCAAATAAGAGATTAGAATAAATTTAAAGAATGAGAAGAGATACAAAAACATAAATATTTATTTATAATGTATAGAACACATGTTTAATACATACGTGGGGCAAAATTGTCATAATTCAATTTTGTGGGGTGTTACAGTAGGCAGCTTTAGCATTGACCACCATGAAGTCCATGGCTTCTGTTCGAATGTTCGGGACTATTCCGGCTGTGACGTCGAGCGTGATGATCCTCACGATCTGTATACAAGTGCCTGAAAACCCATGTAGTGTGTACCCCGCCGGCTTCAGTCTTTTACCTGTTTACCTGTCTGATTGTTATCTGACATTGTTATTTGTATACCTGTGCGTACTATTTGCCACTTGACACATGTTACTTATACCTGTTAGTATACCATGCTACTTGATTCTGTTTTCCCAATTCATGTTAGATATTCTATTTTGTTGATATGCCTATTCCATGTTATGTTTGTTTCCGCTCTTACTATGCATCTGTTTATTTATTTCATGTACTTGTATCCTGCACTACAAGGGGCCCGTAACTTGCATTGATGGGAGTTTGTTTTCTTTTTCTTCTTCCTGCAATTTATTAAATTGCAGATCAGGGTGATCAGCTGCCAAATGGTGTAGGTGATCTAACATATTAGTTGCTGGAGTTTTTGCTATTATTAGTTCATGTTGCTTATTTGAACAATTGTATTTCATACTTGGATCATTTTGTATTGGGCAATGTGACCCAGGATTATTGACTTGTTCAGATCTGGTTTATTTAAGATTAATATATTTTGTTTCAAGTAAATTCTTGTTGGTATATTGATTCAATTATGCATGCGTGGTTGACTTCTCTTGCTTCCTACTCTGATTATTCTTGTGAAATGTTGTAAAGATCCTGACAGCTTGTGGATGATGAAAATAATTCGCTGGGCTTTTGTCACGTATCCGTATTCCGTATTCTTTTTTTGGGAAGCGGGGAGTGACAAGTCGCAAAGTCGACCTTGTCAGCAAAAGTGTGGATTCCCTCTTAGTACGTGACCGAGGTGGACATGTCGATCAGTCACCCTATGGTGCTGGAGGTGGTTTCTCATCTCGCTTCTCCCCGTGACTTCTCCAACTTGAAGAACAAATTCGAGGAGGAGATCTATGGTAGTTGGGCGCATGCTTTTGTTCTGGTGAGGCCCTTTTTTCGTTCGTCTTTGTAAGCATTTTTCTTACCCTTTGATAAGCGTGCCCTGACATTCTCGTGCAGGCTGCAATTCGTGAGGCTGAGTTGAAGCGGAGGCAGGATCGGCTATTTCGGCAGATGGAGCATGCCGAGGCAGCCGAGAAGCAGCCCCTCGACCGGGCCAAGGACACCTCAAGGCAAATTAGGGAGTTCCAGGTGCATTTGGAGAATGAGAGGGAAGCTCGAGAGGGGCTTTCCAAGGAGAAGGACAGGTTGGTTGCCGAGAAGCCAGCGTAGTAAGCGAAGGAGGTGAAGATGGAGATGGACTACCAAGAGGCCTTAGCCAGTATCTTCAATGCCAAGGAGGAGAGATACAGATGCGCCCTTAACCATGTCGGGGCGAAGCACCCGGAGATTGACCTCAGCGGCTTCAGCATTGATGGCCCGGGGTCTCTCGCGACTGAGGGGAATTTGATAAATCACAAGCCGATCGACCCTGCGCCTATGGTCGAGGAAGAGCACCCTGTCCCCATCGTCGAGAAGGGGTCTACCCCTGAGCAGTAGTGATAAGTCATTTATATTTTTTTCCTTCTTACGGACTGACCACCGCACTTGTATCCGACCCCCATTGAATGAATAAAATGTGCTTACCCCCTTATTTTAACTTTAGTAGTCTCTGTTTGTGGCTCTCTAGCCAAAGGCTTGAGGTACTCGGCCTCTCACCCCCCCTCCCTCCCCCCCCCCCCGGGGGGGGGGGGGGGAGGGCATTGGCCTAGATATTGATCTTTGAACGATAGGGCTAACCCCGGTTACCGTGCCGATAGGATGGCGAGGTGTGACAGTTGAAGATTTTCTCGTGAGGGTCAACCTCAGATACCACGCCAAGGATGAGGGAGGCGATAACTTGAGTTTTCCTGGTAAGGACCGACCTTGGATACCATGCCGAAGGCAAGTGGGGGTGATATGTTAAGGAAGCTATATGCCTTCGAATGGCCACGTGGAGTGCCATGTGGGCTTGCTTGCGTGTGTCATCCTCCGTGAGAATCATTGTAAATGTTGACCTTAGAAGTTTAAGTGTTGACCGCCAAAAGTGAGGAGGGTTGAAGCTCACCATAAAGTCACTTATAAATAAACCCCACATCCAAAGATTTCCCATGAAAAGTTTTTTCCGATGGCTGAGATGTTGGGGGGTGTTTGCTCTGTTGTCCAAGTATTCAACCTTGAGGGGATCGGTGTTCGGATTCACCGCCACGGGCTACTTGTCCCTGGTTATGAGATCTGAGGTGTTACCTACCAAGTCCTGAGGGGTGACAATGTTGCTTGATTGTGTCCCTTTAGGACTTGGTGATGTTTGTTCGGCCAAGGCACTTGGTGCTGATGGAGTCGACTCAGAGGAGCTCGAAAAAGATCGGGGTACTCAGTGTCGAACTTCGTCACTTGTTTTCAGGTTCAGAGATCTGATGTACTTCTTTGAACTCTAAGGACCTAGCCGAACAGATTCATCCCTTGTAGAGTTCATTTGTGTCATCCGATGCCGGCTCACGGGGCTACCCAAGGGCGGAGGTGGTGATCTGGTGCTTGTTCATCGCCAAGGTTTCTTCTGAGTACTTTACATACACTGATGCGGCTTCCAGAACATAGAGCTTGCCGTCAGGGAGTGTCACTGTAACGCCCCGCCCCAATACTCAGACAATTTTAATATTTTTATAACACAAATTAGATACTATGTAGTACAACTGCCCACCATAGGCTGCCTCTCAAAAGGTGGTTAATCTGATCCAACCGCAGTTGACGACTGGATCAGGAGGATGGAGACGATCTTCGAGGTATCAGAGACTCCAGCAGCCAGCAAGGTGAAGTTGGCTACGATGCAGCTGGAGAAGGACGCGGGTGTCTGGTGGGAATCGCTGAAAAGGACTTTGGGAGGTCAGCCGATGACTTGGGAAGCTTTTCTGGAGGAATTTAGGGATCGCTTCTTTCCCCTAGATGTTCAGGAGAAGAAGGCGACTGAGTTTTTGAACCTTCAGCAGGGCAGCATGACCGTGCGGGAGTATGAGACCAAGTTTGCTCAGCTTTCGAGGTATGCACCAGAGTTGGTCGTGGACGAGGCGAAGAAAGCCAAGAAGTTTGAGCAGGGCTTGAGACCAAACTTGAGGTCGAGGATGATCCCGTTGGGCATCAGAAGGTTCGACAAGCTGGTCGGGAGAGCAGCTATGACCGAGGAGGACATGGACCAGTCTCAGGAGAAGCAAGAGATCCGGAACAAGAAAAAGAGGCCAGCAGATGATCAGAATGGGAAGGAATTCCCAGTGAAGCAGGGCAAGTCCAGTGATCCAGTGCAGAAGGCACCGACAACACAGGAAGTGACTTGTTTTTACTTCAAGGAGGCAGGTCATTACAGGTCAGCATGTCCGAAGATGGCAAAGCAGACTTGTTTTCATTGTGGTCGTGAAGGGCACATTCGACCAATCTGTCCGCAGCTGAAGAAGGATGGTGCAGGGAAGGGCAAGGATCTGAGGTAGGGACGAGTGTTCGCATTGACTGAGGAGGATGCGGGTAACTCAGGAACGTGATCCGTGTGTGCAAGAATTTTGAAATTTATTCTTTTGTATTAAGTAAAACTTTTATTTGGGGAATAATTGAAGATTGAGTATTTTCTTCATGCAACAAGATTTATGAATAAAAAACAAAGTTTTATTTGATATTCTTTTCTTGCATGCAATTGTGTCGCCCATTTATTGATAGTCTTAAGTATGGAGCTTAGGGTGTTTCCAAGCAAGGTCTTGAGGTGGTTATCCTTAGTCATGTCCTTTCTAAAGAGGGAGTGGCCACCGATTCTCGGAAGGACGAAGCAGATGTGGAAGGTCAGAGTTGGATGCAGGAGTTCAGTAGTTGTTGCAGCGTGACTTCTGATGCCAAGATATCAGAGTTGCGCAGCGGAAGTTTATTTTTCTGAATTCTTTACATGATTTTGTTTCTTCAGTATGATGTATTACTTTTGTTGGAATGCATTCTCTAGTGTGACTGTATTTACTAAAATTATGTTTCTATCCATGAGTTATCATTCTTTGTTGGTGTGTTTGTTTGGACCCCATTAGCAGTAATTCTGAGGACAGAACTCTTCTAAGGAGGGAGTGATGTAGAACCCCGTATTTTCAAATATTATTTTAAAAGATTTGAAAATGAATTTAAATGATTTTCTGGAGATTTAATGAATATTTTCTAAAAGATTTATCTTTTTACACGTGCAGAACACGTGCAAATGCATTCTTGAAAAGTTTGAAAGTCAAGTTTTCTTCATGAAAAATCATTATTTAATATTTGGAATTTATTTATTATTTTTCCAGATTTTTCTGAAATTAATTGGACCTATTTGCAATTTTTGAGAAAAGAAGGACCTTTTTGCAAATTTGACATTTTAAGGGTTAAAATGCAAAATCTATTTTCTGGACGTTTTGAACAGTACCGGTTGATATTAATGAGTGTATTTTACTTTTAAATCCTAATTTAAATGGTTTTTATTGGGTTTCCAAGAATAGAACTATATATGTAAAGTTATGTATTGGAAGGACTATTTTGCAAATGCATTTCTAAACCCTAAAAACAGTATTTCCGTCCTATAAAAGAGAGTGTGCAGCCGTCTTTCGCTGCACAACTCAGGTTTCATTATATTATTATTTTCTTGGTGATTGAAGAGGAAGATTTGGATCTCGCAAAAGGAAGACTCTTTCGTTGGATCTTTCAATTCAAAGGTGAGTGATATTGTTTTGTTTTGTTTTGTTTTGTGATACGAATTTTGTTTTGTTGATTGATTTATGTGAATGATTGTGTGATGTTTTGTTTCGATATTTTTGTATCTTGTATGTGATCGAAGCGATAGTTGTTATTTATATTTGTGAAATCCATGAATGTTTAGTAGATCTTGATTGGCAAATTCTTTATTGCTTGGAAACATGTTAAGATTTGAGTATGGTTATGATAATAAGGAATTGGAGGGTTGAACATCTGGATCTTGTGATTACAAATCAGATTTGGTTTTGAGTCGTGGAAGAGATTTAGTATCGAGAAACCCTAATGGAAGAAATAGGAATTTAGAATATGAGATTTGAGTTTCGAGACATTGGATGATTTGAGAATTGTATCCAAACTGAGAACACTTTGAGATTGTCGTTTTATATGAATACGAATTATTTTCATAAACAATGAATCTTTAGAAAAACTCCAGTTTTGATTATTGTATCATATCTAAATTATGAAAACTGTAGGCCGACAGTCGACTGGTCTACTATTCAGTCGACTGGTACGACCCAGCTGCTATATCTTTAGTTTTTCTTGAAAATCCATTCTGGACAGTCGACTTAGACCCTATACAGTCGACTGGTACACTTAGAAATTATTTTTCAAAGTTATCGTAGATTTTTCTCTGGTAAGTCGACTTATATTATATTTTAAGTCGACTTATGACTTTGCAAATCGACTTATAACACTTAGAATATTTTCTTAAAGATTTCTGGAATTTCTCTCTGATAAGTCGACTTATGTTTTTATAAGTCGACTTATGTCTCCTTTAAGTCGACTTATGTTTTTTATAAGTCTACTTATGATCTGGTAAGTCAACTTATGATTTTTATAAGTCATCTTATATTGTGGGTAAGTCAACTTATGATTTTTATAAGTCATCTTATATTGTTGGTAAGTCAACTTATGATTTTTATAAGTCATCTTATATTGTGGGTAAGTCAACTTATGATTTTTATAAGTCATCTTATATTGTTGGTAAGTCAACTTATGATTTTTATAAGTCATCTTATATTGTTGGTAAGTCAACTTATGATTTTTATAGGTCATCTTATATTGTTGGTAAGTCAACTTATGACTCTTATAAGTTAACTTATATTACTTAACCTTTTTTTTTCTCAAAATCATGGACATTTTTCCTCTGGACAGTCGACTTACTACGGTATAAGTCGACTGGTACTGATGAGTTTTCGTAACTTGAGTGTTCTTGTGAGTGATTAGTCTTCAGACATTTTGCCTTATACTTGTCTTCAGTTAAGCATATGATTTTGAGATATTCAGTTAAGCCTGTAGTATTGAGAGTGATTGATAGATGGGTATATTCTGCGGTACTGAGAGTCGTTGATCTCTGGGGTTGGGTATACTCTACGGTGTTGAGAATCACTGTTAGTGATTGATCACCGGGTGTCCAATCTGCGGTGTTGAGAGTGACTGATAACCGGGTATCCGATCTGTAGTATTGAGAGTGATTGATAGATGGGTATATTCTGCGGTACTGAGAGTCGTTGATCTCTGGGGTTGGGTATACTCTGCGGTGTTGAGAATCACTGTTAGTGATTGATCACCGGGTGTCCAATCTGCGATGTTGAGAGTGACTGATAACCGGGTATCCGATCTGTAGTATTGAGAGTGATTGATAGATGGGTATATTCTGCGGTACTGAGAGTCGTTGATCTCTGGGGTTGGGTATACTCTGCGGTGTTGAGAATCACTATTAGTGATTGATAACCGGGTGTCCAATCTGCGGTGTTGAGAGTGACTGATAACCGGGTATCCGATCTGTGGCATTGAGAATGACCGATAACCGAATATTGGCAGCGAACAGTCGACTGGTCCATTAAGCAGTCGACTGTACTGCACAGTTGAGCTGTAATTGTTTGAGAAGGATTCTTCTGACACTTAGTTAAACTACACTTGATGTTTTCATGTTTTCCTGTCATTTCTTACTTCACAATACACGTTTAGTATATGTTTCTCTCGTTCAGTACAGGTTGTTTAAGAATCCATGCTTAATGTTTATTTATGTTGTTTGTTTGTTTATATCACTCACACCATTTATAGCTGACCCCGTTAGTTTTGGGGGTTAGGGATCATCTCTAGCCTCATGTGTTGCAGGTTGTTGCCTAGTGATTGGAGGTTGGATGCTTAAGATAGTTTTGAGATAAACTAATATAATAGAGCCTTGTGTAAAAGAAGTGTTGTAAAAAGAATGTTGTAATTCAAGGTGTTTGTAATTCCGCTGTGTTTGAAAAAGGTTGTTGTAATAAAAATTTGGAATAAAATTATTTGTGTTTTGAGCTATGTGTACTATTACATTGAAGTTGATGCTGGGATTGTGCCACGTATTTTCTAAGTTATTATATAGAAATTCGGGGCGTTACAAATGGTATCAGAGCCGACTTTCGACACCGGGTGTAGTAGAGGTCAGTCTGATCTGCAGTGCTGAGAGTCATTGATCTTCGAGGTCGGGTATATTCTGCGGTATTGAGAGTTACAGGTAGTGATTGATAGCCGGGTATTCGATCTGCGGTGTTGAGAGTGATTGATCTCCAGGATCTAGGACTATACTACATCGACTAGAAAGGGCGGATCCTACACTAGATGTGTGCCCTGTACTCAGCGAGGACGCTGATTTCTAAGATGGAGTGTATGTAATACCCCAGATTTGCAGCGAACAGTCGACTGGTAAGACTGTTTACACGGGATTTGAGAAAGAATTTGAGAAATTTAGTCCCACATGGGAGGTGCACAAAAACTAATTTGAGTATAAATATAATTAGCCAATGATCAAGAGTCACCTAATTAGTTAACCACCTTTTGAGAGGCAGCCTGTGGTGGGCAGTTGTACTACATAGTAACTAATTTGTCTTCTGAAAATATTAAAATTGTTTGAGTATTGGGGCGGGGCGTTACAGTCACGCCCCGCTTCCCAAAATACAGAATACGAGTACATGACATTAGCCCAGTGAATGACTAACATCATCCATAAGCTGTTTATCCGATCAACTCAACAATATAATCAATACAGAACAATTGCGCAGGCAATAATAATAATCTCATGAACAATAATACTTGGAATGAAGCAATATAAAATATCCAAATACAATAAACCAATGTCTGGAAACAAATAATAAAATCCAAGACATAAGCCCAATACAATAATAATCCAATCCCAAATAATAACAAATCTCAATGCATTAAGTTCAATAAAACGATAAGCAATTAAAAAGCATTAAATCTTCAGAAAGTTTGTTCTCCAATTCCAGCAGGCAATTCTCCTTCATTACCTTTGTACACTTCACCTAAAAAGAGAAGAAAAAATGTCCTTAGAGTAAGTCATGGAGAGCAAGTAGAGAAAGCAAAGAAAAATGGAATAACGGTATAACAACAAGTTCAATAGATCAATAGGAATCAATAACATGGGACAAGAACAATAATAAATATCATGATAGTCGATACAATGGCTATAAACAATGATGCAATATTCGATAACAACAATCAATAATCAATAACAATAACACTTAGCCAATATTCGATATCAATAGGTACAATAAGAAACAATATGTAGTGTCGATGTTATGTCAATTCTTAAGTCTATTATGCATTTTAATCATAACTAATGCATGCACTAATACATCCCATTCTACAGGTTCGATGCATACAATCAATTTCGTTTAAACTTAACTGGTGTACTCGGTAGATCATGTACTTGGTAACGGTAAACACTATTCACCTTTCGGTGTACGATATGGTCTTCGGCAATGATAGGGTGCACGATAGATTAGGTTATGGCCGTAATCCACAATCACACGATAAAATACTAGCCGGGACATTATTTAGAGAAACACGGGCCCTTTATCCGAGTACAGTCCCTATATTGTCCACTACTAGAGTCAACCTTTAAACCCCAGCTTGTTAATTATTTTATCAATGCAACAATACAATATGCAATCTAGAGACATTAGGATGAACGATGATAACAATAGGGAAACAATAAGATGATAACATGAAGTAGGACAATTATAATGATGACGATAAGATACTAGAATCATGTGATGCAACATACACACTTTAATTCAGGCAATACTATGATATAGGAACAATTAAATCATGAAAACTGAAATGTGGAATTTTGGACAGCAAGAGTAGTCTGTACTAAAATATAATTTCCTGCTGTTTCCAAAATTAAAAACTAAAACCGTCAGAAATTCTGAAAACTAGACTTCCACATGGTTCCAACACATATTTAAATTTCAAAATCCGACAACAGTAGCTAGGTCAAACACTTGTTCTTTACAGGTGTCATGTTCAGGCAGAAAATCGACATCATGTTATTTTATTTTTTCGAATCAGCAAAAACTCGATAATAAATTCATTAAAAATATTTATTAGACTCCTAAACATGTTAAGCAACAATCTGGAAATTATCAGAACAAAATTTTATCATTTAGTCAGCCTTTTTACTATTTAAACATGAAATGTACAAGAATCTGAAAATCTGGAATTAAAAACACAGCTGTAGTAAAACGGGGATAACTTTTGCTACACAACTTAGAATCAAAAATTCAAGATGCTCTGAAAACTAGAAAGATAAGTCTACATTTCTTATTCAGAAAGTAGTTTATTATAAGATCATTTACTGGGTCAAAAATAGCAGACAACATACAGCCAGTAAGCAACATACAGGTTTTCGGGTATTTTTCATGAAATAATTTAATCAAATATGATGGGTATCAATTCTATTAGTCGATAAATTCCTCAATCAGCTTGATGGTTGCAATAGCATGATAGATAAAAATAAAATCACATATATACACTAATTTAACATCAATCAAACCAACGATAAATCAAACATATAACCTAGCAATTCTCTCTTCAATAATTAATCGTGTTATGAGATGCATGAAAATTTCCTATCATCAATACTATATGATGTATGCAAGATTGAATATTTTTGGAGTCAAAGTGGTACGATGTCAAGAATATTGGGGTTAGCTCATGTAAACCCTCAATAGAACCAACGAAGGAGATGAACAATGTATAATACGATACCAAATGGATCTACTTGCAAGAATTTCAACAAAACTTGAATTTGATACAATTAACAATTCAAGAGGACAGTGACTTGCCTTTTGGACGACGAAATTGAATACCAAGAATAACGGGATAAGAATCCCGAAGTAACGAACCTACGAACACACAATAACATGTGCACAATATGTGTAAGAGAGAACAAAGCAATAACAACAACTGCAGAGACAGCAACTACAATAGGGGCAAGGGCAGCGGCGATCTGGGCTGAGTGGCATCGACCGACGAGGGAATTGACGCAGGGCAGCACCGACAGGGGAGGCGCCGAAGTTGCTGACGTCGAGGTGCGGGAAGGAGCGTTGGAGTTTTGGTGGCTGCTGTCGATCGGGAACTGGGGAGAGGGTCGGGGGTGTGCTTGGGCCTTGACGGGATTAGCTGACGATGAGGGCAGCCCTCGAAGATCAGGGTGAGCGTCGGGGTCGCCAGAGGGATGGTCGGAGAAGAAGGGGTTGGGCGGGAAAGCTTGGAGGTCGGGGAGAGAGAATTTCACCAGGAGAGAAAAAGAGGGGAAAGAGGAGAGAGAAATTGTGAAGGCTACAAATTGTATTAGGGTTGTATTTATAGAATACAAGTACATTATTGGGTTAATGGGTTAGGATCCAAATAATAGTGGGTTTGGGTTGAGAACAAACTGCAATTGAATTTTAGGGTTCAATAAGAGATGGGTTTGAAGGCATTAAGGTTCACAATCTAATAAAATAAAATCCACAAAAAAGTAGGTAGCCCAACAAGATGAAAAGAATAGCTCATGAACCAAAAATTGAAATCCAATTAGATAAATAAATTGTACAATGAAAACAATATAAGTTGGCCCGAAAATAATTTAGGGTTCGCCGAGAACAATAGATCAAAATAATTTGAACTATGAATTTTAATAAATAATCAAGTAATAACAATTTATATTTTTAATCATAATAAAATAAAATTATATAACAAATTAATATTTGAGTTTAATAATTTATTAAAATAATCTGGTAATAATAATATATTTGTTTTTGAGCTCAAATATAAATAGTCGATCAATAAGATATAGAAAATACGATCATAGTACCCTATCATTCGAAATGAATAAATTTTTTGATTAGAAAATACTTTAATACAAGATCCGAAAAGAATTTAGCACAAAATAAATTTATAAAAATCAAATTATAGAAAATACACAAAAAATACTTATTAGCGGAAATGGGGGTTACAGGGAGGCAACTCTGCAGGTGGGCACTTACAGCCGGTCCATACGGGCGAACTGGTTACCGTCTCACCTGTCAAAGCCAGCTAACCATCTACCACTGAGACTCGTATGATGCATCTTCTGCGCCTTAACGGTATGGGAAAATTGGGGCCGAAGCTAGAGATCAATTATAAGATTGTGGAGCGACGCGAGAGGTCAATTGTAAGAGCGTCAAGCGAGGCGAGAGATCGATTGTAATTGTTTTTTGATTTGCCAACTACGGATTGACCACCATCCTTATTGTAATCGCTCTATTTAATAAAAGACTTCTGCTTTAGACCTGCATGCAAAACCACTATCTGATGAATAGGCTGGCGCTAAGCCGCACTGGTTGAGTCTTCTTCATCGAAGTCTTTCCCTAAATTGACGTGCATGAGGGAGTAGTCTCGGAGAGTTTAGGATCGGGCACCTAACCAAGGGAACAAATGAGAGGAGAGATCCTCGAAGTCCTTTGCTGTAAGGGTTTATCCCTCATACTTCACGTAGGCTGATGTGGTTTCGGGGATGATGGGTTGTGCAAAGATCCACCGACCACTGTTCCATATTGGTTCAGCTCCATCAAGTTCTGAGAGACATGCTTTTCATGAGTACCTCTGTTGTAGGTTTCAGAGCTCGGGACCGAGCATGCGGCGCTGATCCTCATGGAACTCTTGTGCCTCAGAGAAGATCGCTGAGTTAATCCCTTGTAGGGATCGTTGGCAGCTCGGTTGGCCCGGTATCATTCATCATCATTGCCTTCCCTCTCTATGATGCATCTTCTGCACTCGAGGCCTTGGAGATGGTGATAGGACGAGGCAACCATGCGATGGCAGGCTGATGACGGTAACTAGGACTGAAGAGTGAGACCGGCATGTCATGGTAGGCCAATGGTGGCAACTGGGACTGATGAGCAAGACAACCATGTGATGGCAAGCTGGTGGTGGCAACTAGGGCTGAAGTGCGAGATGACCATAAGAGTTTATCTCACTTGTACTTGATTCACCAATTGCGGACTGGCCCCCACCCATTGTAATTGTTTTGCCTTATTAAATAAAAAAGAATGTTTGCATTTTTTTGCATTCTGTCGAACGAATAATGTGGCGCTATTCGTGGAGACCCAAAGATTTTGAAGCGGGATCTAGGCGTCGGCCAGTGGACTGGCAGACTGGCCCAAGGTCAGGAAGATATGTTTAGCGAGTTTTCTCCGCCGTGTCGCCATAGGGCGCCATGCCGAGGAGTGGTTCTGAGGTGAGTTCCAAGGAGTTTTTTCCACTGTGTCGATGTCGAATGCCACGCTGATGAGTGTTTCCAAGGATAGTTCCAAGGAGTTTGTTCCACTGTGTCGGCGTCTGATGCCACGCCGAGGAGTGGATCCAAGGAGAGTTCCAAGGAGTTTTAGTGTGCATTTCGTCATTGGATACAACGTTGAGGGATTGATACTCGGAGAAGCACTTGTTATAAGAACTCAAATTGTTTGATTTCTGAATTTGAAATGAAATTTTTTCATTTGTTGATTCCTATAGACGAGCGCTTATTACCTTTGCTGGCCTTTGTGGCATGATTACAAGTAGGGGCTGCTATGGGCCATTATGGAACTTCATTTAGTGCTCTGCATTCCATGTCCTCTTGGCTACCCTGCCCCCCAGGTTTTCAATTCGGTATGTTCTTGGGCATACCACTTTGGAGACCCTATACGGGTCTTCCCAGTTAGGAGCCAGTTTTCCTTTCTTGCTCGGCTCTGAAATCTCGAGCCGTCCGAGCACGAGATCGCCTTCTCTGATGTTGGCGAATCAGACCTTTTGATTGTAAAAGCATTCTACCATATGTTGGTAGATACTTGATGACCGCCCTTTCACGGACTTCATCGAGGAGGTCCAAGTTGGCTCTGAGGTCGTTTGAATTTGTATTCTCGTCAAAGCTCATAATCCACGGAAATGGCATACCGACGTTCAAGGGGATTACCGCCTCAGTGCCGAAGGTCAAGTTGAAAGGCGACTTGCCGATCAGAATTCTATTGGTCGTGCTATAGGACCACAGTACGCTGAGCAGCTCATCGACCCACAACCCCTTGTGAGACTTGTCTAATCTCTTCTTTCGACCATCAAGGATCTGTCTGTTGGCATTCTCATCCTGGTCGTTGAACTGGGGGTGTGAGATTGAGGAGAATCTCTGCTAGATTTCTAGGTCTTCACAAAACTTGAGGAAGCCTTTACCGATGAATTGGGTACCGTTGTCGGTAATGAGGATCTGAGGGATCCCAAATTGGCAGACGATGTGCTTCCAAAAGAACTGTAAGGCCTGCTGATCAGTGATAGTGGCCAGGGGCTCCGCCTCGACCCAATTCGTAACATATTCAAAAGCCACAATGAGGAAGCATCTTTGCCTAGTTGCTTTGGGAAATGGGCCGACAAGGTCCATCACCCACAAAGAGAAGGATGCAGAACTAGCCAGTGACTTGAGCTCGGCCTGGGGTGCATGTCTTACCAAAGAGAATCTCTGGAAAAAGCCCCATTTTTTCACAAGGTCCTAAGCATCTTGTAAGAGGGTCGGCCAGTAGTACCCGTGGTCAAGCACTTTCCTTTCAGGCGACTTATTGCCCATATGGCAACCGGCAATTCCCCAGTGCAGCTCTTCAATTGCATATTTGGCTTCCTCTGGTGTCAAGCATCGGAGGTAAGACATGTCGTCAATTTTTGTGTATGAGCACTTGAAGAGCTTGCCATCTACGAGTAAAAATCTCTCGGCCCTGGTCTGTACCTTTCTGGCTTCGGACAGATGCTGCGGAAGTTCACTATTTCTCAAGTAATTCAAGATCACGTCCATCCAAGTTCCTGTTTCCACGGGTGGATCAAAGGCAGAGGACCTCAGATTTCTCGATGCTAGGTCTTAGGAGAACCTCTACTAGGACTTTGCGGTCAAGGCCTTCAAAGGAGGAGGATGCCTGCTTTGATAGGGCATCGACCTGGTTGTTGCTCCCGGGGGATTCGGGTAACGGTAACATCTGTGAAGTTTACCAAAAGAATCTTGATGTGTGCAAGTGTCTCGGGCGTCAAATTCTCTGTAAACCTAATTAAAGATGAGCTGGGTTCATTGAAGGCTTTTACTCATTTAGCTCCAGTTTTTTGAACCAGAAGGAGCCCGGTGATCAGTGTCTCATACCCCGCTTCGTTATTGGATGCCATGAAGCTGTAGCATTGGGAGTATTAGAGAACGAAGCCGTCCGGGTTGCTTAAGATGACTCCGGCTCTGCTACCCTCTTCACAGGATGATCCATCCACTTAAAGCTCCCAAACAGGCTCGTCTTCTGGGGTTTCTGGGCTTACCAGGATGGCGCATTAGATTATGAATTTGGCAAGTAACTGCCCCTTGATGGTCGTCCTCGACATGTAGCTGATGTCGTGCTGGCTCATCTCAATGGACCATTTGATTAGACAAACGGAGGTCTCCGGTTCGTGGAGGACTTGCTTTAAGGGCTGGTCTATGAGGATGTCAATGGAGTGGGCTTGGAAATATGGGCGAAGTGCGAGCAGCCATGATCAAGGCATAGGCTACCTTTTCCATCTTCGTGTATCGAAGCTCAGCAACGCGGAGGACCTAGTTGACATAATAGATGGGCTTTTGGGCCCCATCTTCTTCCCTGATTTGGACCGCACTGAAGGCCTGTTCCGAGGCTACCAAGTAGACGTATAACACCTCACCCGGCTCGGGCTTACTGAGGAAAGGGTGATTGGAGTGGTGCGCTTTTAGCTGATTAAAAGCCTATTGCCGAGGCTCCCTCCATTCGAAGATCTTCATCCCCCAGAGGGCTTTGAAGAAAGGGAGGGGTTTCTCTCCCGACCTTGAGAAGAAGTAGCTGATGGCTGCGAGACGCCCAGTTAACCTTTGTACTTCCTTGACGTTCTTTGGGGGGTCATATCCAAAATGGCTTGAATTTACTCAGGGTTCGCTTCTATCCCTCGCTGGCTAACCATGAAGTCGTGGATGTAATGCCCCGAGCCCGGCTCAGCTACGCACACGACTATATGTGCACGCAATACATGAACAAATAAAATCCTAACAACTACCCACAACAGGCGTGCTTCACAAAAGGGGTTATAGCCAATAGGTACCTATTGATCATGAGCAATCTTATTTATAGTCTATCTCATGTTCCTCCCCACTGATGTCGGACTAACCCCAAGCACACACACGTCACCTCAATGCACACATGGCAGCCACCTTCTTTCTTTCATTCATTTCTTCATTTAATGCAATTTTTCCCTAAGCCCCATAAACACTTCTATAGGCTTCTCCATTAATTCAATTAATCCATAGTCCATAGACATCCTATAGGCCAACTACCACACTTTCTCACATTATTATTATTATTATTATTATTATTATTATTATTATTATTATTATTATTATATTCTCCCCATATAATATTATATATATATACTCTTAAGTACGGGGTGTTACACACACACCCCTTAAGAACTCAGCGCCCTCGCTGAGCCCGAGACATGCAACCTGATCTAGGATCTCTTTCTAGTCGATGTGGAGATGACTACCCTAATTCTGCTAGCTGTACGGCCCTATCCGGGACATTGGTTATCCACCAGTGTACATTTGCTAGCTCCATCTCAGGCGTACATCTTGCACACACTCGGTGTCGAAAGTCGGCTCTGATACCATTTGTAACGTCCCGAGCCTGGCTCAACTACGCACGCAGCTACACTTGTGCGCAATACGCGAACAAATAAAATTTTAACAATTGCCCACCACATGCATGCTTCACAAAAGGGGCTATAGCCAATAGGTACCTCTTAATCATCAGCAATCCTATTTATCCTCTCTCCTCTTCCTCCCCACCGATGTGGGACTAACCCCAAGGACACACACGTCAACACATGGTAGCCACCTTCTTTCTTTCATTCATTTCTTCATTTAATGCAAATTTTCCCTAAGCCCCATAGACACTTCTATAGGCTTCTCAATTAATTAAATTAATCCATAGCCCATAGACATCCTATAGGCCAACTACCACACTTTCTCATATTATATATATATATATATATATATATATATATATATATATTGATAGATATATATATATATATATATATATATTGATAGATAGATATAGAAATGCTCCATTGAAAACGGATCTGTTTTCATAGACCCGTGAAAACAGACCTGCTTTGGTTGTATGAACCTAGGCTGTTGTTTGAAACAAAGGCCTAGGTTATTAAAAATTGAATGAACCTAGGCCGTTGTTTGGAACAACAGCCTTTTATAACCTAGGCCGTTGTTCCCAACAACGGCCTAGGCTATAAAATTTTATAGCCTAGTTTGTTTGGAACAACGAAATTTTATAGCCTAAGCCGTTGTTCGGCCTAGGTTATAAAAGGCCGTTGTTCCAAACAACAGCCTAGGTTCATTCTATTTTTTATAACCTAAGCCGTTGTTTCAAACAACAGCCTACAATTTTTAGAGCGAATAAGGCAAAGAGTTGTTTGGGACGAAATTCCCAAATTACCCCTCCGCCACTTAAGTGAGATGGGTGATGGGCGGGCTCGATCTGATCCGTTGATCACAATCAAGAGCGATCCAACAGCCAGCGATGCCAGAATCGCTGTTTTCACGGGTCTGTGAAAACAGACCCATTTTCAATGGAGCATTTCCTATATATATATATATATATATATATATATATATATATATATATATATATATATATATATATATATATATATATATATATATATATATATATTCTCCCTATATAATAATATATATATTCTAGGTTTGCTCGTTGACACGTGCCTACGACACGTCTTCGAAACGGTGGTTTGATTATATAAAATAGTTTGAGGTCTAGAAAATTAATTGAAATAGGAAACATATTATATGATGAAGCAGCATATCTACCTTTAAACTCAACCATTGCCTTTTTTGATCATTAGCTTGAACTTACCTGGAATGCATATAGTTTGTTAGAAACACTACATAGAGTTTTTTTAACTTCAGCATTACTTTTAGATGCTTGAAATAGTTATGCTAGGACATGATCATATAGGTTTTATAGAGCTTACTCTAATCCCATATCCACTATGAGCATGTCTAAATACAATGGTAACCCAAGTGCTGGTGTTAAGGTATCTACAATACCAATGATCTAAACATTTGTTTGTCTGAGACTCAGTTTGTTATTGAAATACCTCTTATTATTATTTCAACCAAAATATAATACATGAAGTTCTCAAAACTCTAATCCAAGCTAATCATTTCTTTTATCTCTACTTTCTCTCCTCATTGCACCTTTATAAAAAAAAATCAAAATGGATCAATAACAAATTTACTTTAGCTGTCTTTTTTGAGTAGAGAGTTTGCACCCTTCATTGGTAAACTCCAGTCATCCCAATCCTATATATCCAAACATACACTAAAAGTTCTTATATGTTGTGTTATCCATGGTTTCTAATAACCAGTGAAGGAAACTTCACAATAGTATATTCTCTTGTAGTAAAGAAAATAATGTTGCATATTTGCCAAGTTATTTTAGGTTGCTGACCAGCTTACCTGTCCTGCTATGATTTGGAATCTCAAATTGCGGCCACCAAATAATGCATCTCTCACTTGCATACACCTTAAATCAAAACCAATAAAAAACTCATCAAATAAATCACCAAATTAAAAAAATTTAAACCCAAAAATAAAACAATCATACCTCGCTGAACTTAGATCCCATGCACACACAAAATTTGAGTCAGCAAAAAACTGAGTAATCCCCCGCACACACAAAATTAAAAATTAGAATGAGAATTTGGTTAATGAGATGAAATTAGAGTCGCCTCATCGCATGTAGAGGCTCTCGATTCAGTGGAGGGGAATCACCGATACAGAGTTGCTTGATATTCGTGCTCGATTAGGTGGAGCGGAGTCGCCGATACGGAATCAGCAGCAGAGCAGATATCGGTAACGACTTCTTGATTGGGGTTCGACACAATAGTTGGATATGAATTTGCTTTGAGATTCGCGCTTGAAAGGACGATGGAGGCTTCACCAATGGAATGGAAGCGAAGGTTTAAGAAAATGGTTTTAGGGATTTGGAGTTAGCGGCTTAAAAATCCTAAGGGGGAGAGTGAGAGAGAAAGAAATTGGAGCTCTCTATTTTGGGAAATTGAGGGAGCAAATTAATCTGAATATGAGAGAGAGAGAGAGAGAGAGAGAGAGAGAGAGAGAGAGAGAGAGAAATAATTAAATAAATAAAGGAGTGTTTTTTTTTGGGGGGGGGGAGGATTTGAGTTTTGGTGGAAAACTTTTGAGGGAAAAAATGTCATTTGGGAGCTTAGATCTGGACCATTGATTTCCGTACTATTGAAGGAGAGCCACTTGATAGCTTTTCTTTGTGTTTTATTATATAGATACTCTTAAGT
Organism: Hemerocallis citrina; assembly: GCA_017893485.1. Taxonomy (NCBI): domain Eukaryota; kingdom Viridiplantae; phylum Streptophyta; class Magnoliopsida; order Asparagales; family Asphodelaceae; genus Hemerocallis; species Hemerocallis citrina. The sequence goes on along the minus strand of JACEHZ010000535.1, from coordinate 2,459,807 downwards.
ACGGGGTGTTACAAAATAACTTTCCTGCAGTGACGCCGACGAAGCACTTAGAGGGGTTGAGCCTCATATTATGCTCTCTTAATACCCCAAAGGCCTCCTGCAGACCCTTGACATGATCTCCGCCCCGGAGGCTCTTGACAAGCATGCCATCAACGTAGACCTCCATGTTCTTCCCAATTTGTTCTTTGAAGACCCTGTAAATGAGCCTCTGATAAGTGGCACCTGCATTCTTCAACCCGAAGGACATGACTCTATAGCAGTAAAGCCCATAATCTGGCATGAAAGCTGTCTTCGGAATGTCCAGAGGGAACATTTGAATCAGGTTGTATCCAAAATAGGCATCCATGAAGCTTAACAGTTCGTGGCCGGAGGTCGTATCGATCAAGGCATCGATGCTCGGGAGCAGGGAAGAATCTTTTGGGCAAGCTTTGTTAAGTTCGATAAAGTCAATGCACATTCTCCATTTACCATTGGACTTATTGACCAACATGACATTAGCCAACCACTCCGGGTAGTTGACCTCTTGGATAAACCGGGCAGAGAGTAGTTTATCGACCTCCTCCTTCACTGCCTGTTGCTACTCGGGAGAAAATTTGAGGAACATTTGTTGTACCGGCTTGGAGTCCGGATGGACACTCAGTTTATGCATGATGAGGTCTTCGGATATCCCGAGCGTGTCTAAGGGTGTCCAGGAGAATAGGTCTTGGTTCTGCCGGATATAGTTGATGATTTACTCCTTGAAGCCGAGGGGGAAGGACTAGCTCACTTGAAATCATTTTACTAGGTCGGTCTCGGAGAAAGGTATCTCCTCCAATTCGTCAACAGGCTTAGAATTGATTGAACTCTGATCGGAAGAGAGCTCGACAGCATCGAGTGGGAGAACCGATCCCCCCACTGTGGCCTTGTAGTAGTCCTGATCTGCCTCCTGGTTGCTTTTGACTACCCCCAACTCTGGAATTGGTCGAGAATTTCATCCTCATTTGATAAGCCGAGGGGACAACTTAAAGAGAGGCAAGGCTGGGGTGTCTGAGGATAGCGTTGTAAGAAACCTTGACATTTACCACCATGAAATCCATCGCTTCGGTCCAGGAAGTTGGGGACTTGCCGACGGTGATGTCGAGGGTTATGATTCCCTCGATATGGACAAAAGCACCAGAGAACCCATGAAAGGTGTAGTATGTCAGTTTCAGTCTCTCCTGGGAGAGCTTCAACCTTCAAAGGATGCAAGGAACAAGATGTTCACTAAAATCCCATTGTTGACGGGGATACGGTGGACCTCATGATTGGCCAAACTAAGGCTGATGACAAGGGCATCACAATGTGGCACCCAGACACCTTCGAGGTCTTCGCTCGAGATCAGACCAACAATCCGTGACCTCAAGGAGGTGGACAGTTTTGGACAGAGTTGATCTCCCAAACGAAAGCTTTATGGGAGGAGTTCGAGTCTCCCCCATGGGTCCATCGTGGATGCAATACAGAATGGCTAGGTTTTCGGAGCCCTGAGCCTCGCGCTCCACATCTAGATGCTTGTTCTCACCTTGAGGGAGTGGAGAGGCCCTCAGACCATCCTGAGTAAACAATGCAAGGTACCTTCTCTAAATGAGTGCCTCTATCTCGTCTTTCAGAGCCCGACAATTGTCGGTCTCATGTTTGTGGTCCCGATGGAACCGGCAAGAACCTCCGGTCACTCTTCTTGTTTCCATTGTTGGATCGAGGAGGATGTCGGAGTATGCCATTGCCCTCTATCTCCATGAGGATGGCGAACACGCTCGCATTGAGCGGAGTGAACTTATCGAAGCGAGGGACCGAAGGAGGGCACCGCTGTCCAAATGCATCTTTTTAGGCCTTCTTCAAGGCCTCGGAGTTGTCTGACTTCCTTTTCGGAGTTGTCTGACTTCCTTTTCCCTTGGCTGGGGACTCCTTCCGACCATTTGGATGCAGGGCTTCCTCAGCTCGAACATACTTCTCGACCCGGAGTAGGAGGTCGAGAAAATCAGTGGGTGGTTTCGTAGACAAGGAGCCCTTTAGTGAATCATGCCAGACGTTGTGCCGAACAGCTGCTGTCGCAACCCCGACATCAAGGAAGGCAACTTTTTGGGCCTCAGCTGTGAATCTGCGAACGAAATTTTGAAGGGATCCTCGTCCTTCTGTTTGAGGTCCAAAAGAGAAGCGCTCGTCTTCTCGGCCTTGTGGCTGGTCACGAAATGGGTGATGAAACTCTCCTTGAGCTGGTCGAAGGAGAAGATCGAATTTAGGGCGAGCTTGGAGTACCATTCTCGCGTTGGTTCCCGAAGGGTGGCTTGAAAGGCATGGTAGAGGAGCGGGTCCAAGGCACTGTGAATCATCATGAGGTTTTTGAACCCCCTCGATGTGACCAGCAGGATCCAACTCTCCGTCGTAGGTCTCAAAAGTAAGGGGCTTGAAGCTCCTCGGAATGGGGGCATCGAGGATGCTGGACAAGAAAGGTGGTTGGACCGGCCGATATCCCCGGTCAGACCTCCCTGCATCTTCGCCGATTCGAGCGAGGCGGTCCTCCATCTCCTGCAGGCATTTAAGAACTGCATCTTTGCATCCCTTGGATCTAGTCGACCTGTGGGACTCCTAGTTTTCGGCTCCTCCCGTATGATGGCTCAAAGTGCATTCGGTTTGAGCTCAGCCTCAAAGGGTATGGAGGACCTCATCTCGTAAATCTTGGAATTCGGCCCTCGTCACATGGCATCCCTCTCTATGGCCATTTGGAGGTCGACGATCTCTTAGGGAGTGACTACGTCCCTTTTCCTCCTTGTGAGAGGAGTGACGGCTTCAGCTCGGACCATGGTTAAAGGGTTCCTTCTCTCCTCGAGAGTGATTGAGACAATTTTGGAGGCCGTCCTTATTCACCTAATTGTTGATGACATTCCAAAGATCGGGAATCACCAGGACCACAGGCTCTCTCACAACCATGCGTGAGGTGCTCAGGGCCGGCCCCCGGAGTTATTTGCTTGCCTTTGCTGGGACCCCTAAGTGACGACTCGACTTCGGGAAGGACATGGAGGAGGAAGTGGGGGGTCGGTCTGACACCCCCCAGTTGTAGTCTTCTTGGATTTGGGAGCCATGGAAGTAGTTGTTCATGAAGAAGGGTTTGAGGAAGAGGCTCAAATCTATTTTCCCACAGACGGAGCAAATCTGATGCTGCTTATTTTTCGGTGGAAGCAACAGATAGTGAGTTCTTTTGGTGAAGAGAAAACTCATATCTCAGTTGTCGATCTGACCCTACTGTGAGGCTGGTGTGTGGTTTAATTTGATGGATCAGGTGATGGATGACTACCATCGGATACCAGCAAAAAAGTCTTAAACACCGGGAGGATTCCCAGCGACTGACCCTCCGACGCTCAAGTCAATAACCAACGGTTTAAAAGTTGATTGCGTGACAAAATTGTGGTTACCTGGTTTATATGGAGGTAGGGCTGTATTTATAGGCTAGTCTGGGTCTGCTTATGAAAGATTTCCCAGATCTAATCCAGCAGTTAATTTCCTGATCATGAGGGAATCGGTCCGTGATGGGCTGGATCCGGGTGATGGGATCGCGAGTAGCCCACGAGCCATTGTAAGATCCCTTTGAGATTCGTGCAAAGATCGTGCGGTGCAGATCGTCCACAATTTTTACCATCCTCATCCCCAACCCCCTCTCCACCTCCTCCATGAAAAACCCCAAATTTCTTACCAAATTCCCCTCAATCCCATAGCACAACATCACCGGAAACCTCCTCACCATTGATTTTTAGTCTTTTGATGAAAAGCCAAATGTTGGATGGAATCCAACCGTGGGATAAGCTTTTCTTCGACATAGCAGGAGAGGAGGTAAGCATGGCAAGAGATAAGGGAGATGACGAGCATTTGGAGGAATTAGAGGGTGGGGCAGAGGTGGGTGGCTATGTCAGAAAGGAGGAGGTGGGGGCAGTGGTGGATGACATGGCAGATGTGGTGGAAGTCGAGGCCGGCCTCGCAGAGGAGGAAGATGACGATGGATGCGAGGTTTTGACGGTCAGAGGTGAGGGTTTGAGGGCAGATGCGGAGGAGGCGGCGGAGAGCGAAGGAGGTGAGGGAAAGGCGACAACGGTGGGGTGGTGGGAGGTGGGCAGTGGGCGGCGTGCGTTGACAGGGAGGCGATGGATGGTTAGATAGGATTTAGATAAATTGGGCGACGAAGAGATTGTGGTTGAGGTTTTTTGAATTTTGATGTTTTTTTCAAATATTAAATGTGCGGTTTACACGTTTGAACTCCTACCTTTTTTTTCTCCTTGCTCTATTTCAAAATAGAGGAAGGAGAGAGGGGTCGACACTCTCTCTCTTATTAGAATAATATAGATATAATATAATTGGCTGCTTTGGTTGAAGACCGGGTGTAGCCCGAGTTAGGACATAGGGTGGAGTATACATATTAATTGGGGGAAAAAACAAATCATGTATTTAATTTTTTGATAATTATAAGTTTTATAAAATATATTATGCTAAGACCACTTTGGTCAAGGATTTTTCTTCTTTTTTCTTTTTAAAATAAAAAATTGAGGAAATGTAAGAGGTAACCACCCACACTTTGTCCATCCAAATTTTGAATTGGAATCATATCTCTTAATCAAACCAAAAAAATCATGTAATATTATATAGATGTCATTTGATGATTTTTTTATATAAATATTTTGCTATTTTCTCATTTTCAGAAAATTATGTGCAATATTGTACATGATTATACTAGTATATATTATACTAATAGTTTTACTCATTTTCGTCTTTCTCTATTTTGAAATAGAAAAAGGAGAGCAAAAGTATGAATACATACCCACATGTAAACGACACAGTTTTATTAAAAAAAAATTGAAAAACAACAAAAACCCCAAACCCCAAACCAAGCAACGTTCTCTTCCTCTCCCAATTTTAAAATCTAAATCCTAGCCGATGGTGCACGCCGCCTCCCACAATTTTGCCACTGTCTCCTCCTTGTTGCCTCCTATCGCCAATCGCATGCCTTACCACCGCCGCGCACTCCCCGACAACGCAGCTCGAATCCCACACCGCATCCTACATCACCTTCCACGCCGCCTTCCATTCGCTTGCTAGGTGCCATACACCGCTCGCTTACCACACAAACTCCTCGCTGGATTTGGCGAGGCTGTTCATTACTAGGATCAATAAGAGCTTCAAACAGAAGGAGATTGAGGGGTATTTTGGAAAGTTTAGGGAGGTGAAGGAGGTCATTGTTGTCAAGGATAGGAATTTAAGGAGCATACGAGAGTTCGAGTTTGTGGAGTTTGTGGAGTTTGCGAATTCGGGTAGAACTGACAAGGCCCTCAGTGAGAAGGAATATCTCATTGGTGAACGCAAGATACTGGGTTTCTTTTTCTCTTTGTGGGTTGTTTGATTTGTCTGCTGTAGAATTGTTAGGTTGTTGTGTGATTGGTAAAGAATTATGGTAGGAATTGATTTAAATTGGCGTAGGAGGTAAAATTTATGCATATTTGCTGTTTTGTGGTTAAGTTGTGTAGAAAAATTTCAGGCTTTGTTTAGTTGGTTAATTTGGATTGGTGCTTATCACTTCTTATCTTTGTTAGCTCTGAATAGGAACAAGAGGGCTGATAATTGTTTTTTCTATTATGTTGAAAGGAATTATAAAATTCTCTGGTATTATTGTTTGGTTGGTGCTTCCCACGCCACATCCCGCATCACCTCCCATGCCGTCTCAAGTGCCCCCATCCCACACTGTCTCCTGTGCGACTTTCCAATATCCTATTTTGGCCAGAATTGGGTGATCGATGCCTCCCTCACTCTCATACGCTAAAGGACCAAACTCAAGGTATTTTAGAAAATAATTATGCTTTGTTTTATAAGCTTTTCAAGAAAATGTATGGTATTGTGTTTTTTAATGTTCTACAGGGAGGCCTTTTACGGGTGTTGGGAGGATTGAAAGCATCGACATCATTGCTGGGAGTTTCTTTCAGCCATAATTCATCATTCTTGCATGGGCCTCCTTTCTTAGGGAAACAATTTGGTGCGGTAGTACTACCTCTGCCACTGAGGAAGGTACTAGGAATATTCCAATTTGTAATAGATGTTTGTATATGATTATAATTGATCATGCACCATATTGATAGTAAAGAACTAAAGATATGGTATGTAATTGGGTATAAATATTTAGATGGATTTGATTTCAGAAGGAAACACTGTCAAGTTTATTTTTTTGTGATGTACGTGGCATATGAATTCTGATTTATAAATGCTTACATAAATCTTTATTCCACTAACTTCAATCTACTAAATTAGCTATATCAATCTACTAACTTCATTCCAGTCGATTTAATGTCAATAGATTTCATCTTCATTCCGCTCGGAGGGGTGCTTTTAGAGGTTTCGTAGTTCCATAATGGGGCCGAGTGTGTGAAGATGCTCAAATGTGGGTAAAAAAGCGATCTTTTGGTGAAATTGTATGATTTTGTGTTAAAAATTGGATTTTTAGTGTTAAATATTGGATTTTGACAAATGTGATATTGAAGTTGGAGAAGGCATTGAAGTTTAAAACGAGAAAGTACTATGCTTAGTGGTGTTTGGGGAATGTGCACACTTCGAATACGTTTTATATGCCGGATAACGATGAGACAAATGTGTTTTTCACGAAAGGCGGCGTAGTGTTTTGAGACAGTGGTGGTGAAGGGATTTGTTTTTTTCCTTGATGGTTATGCGTGAAGATGCTCAAAGGTGGGTAAAAAAGCAATTTTTTTGGTGAAATGGTATGATTTTGTGTAAAAAATTGATTTTTGTGTTGAAATTTGGATTGTTGTGTTAAAATAGGATTTTTACAGATGCGATATCGAAGGTGGATGAGGCATTAGAGATTAATCTGAACAAGCATGACGGTTTGTGGTGTTTGGGGAATGCACACAGTTCAAATGCATTCTATAGCCGGATTAGGATAAGGGGAATGTGCTTTTCGCGAAGGTAGAGCAGTGTTTCAAGAAAACAGTCGTAGTGGTATTGATTTTTTTGCTTGATTGTTGCTGCAGATTTTGGTGTAGGAGCAAACAGATGAATTTGTGGATTCTTTAGGAAACAAATAAGGCAAACCTATTGACTTTCACCGGCATTTGACTGATTCCTTGCAGCTACCGTTAACCTGCAAAAAAGTTGGATACACAGGGATGGATCTTGATGACGAAGTCTCCGACGCTCAAGTCAGTCATCAGGAAGATTATGAAAGAGCGTTTATGTGGGAAAATATTGATTACCTTGTTATGGTGGGCGGAGAGGGGTATTTATAGTTTCCTTAAGAAACAGTTTAGAAATAATCATTTATCTCTATGTTCCGGTGTGTTTGGATAAGATGTAGAGTTTAAACTCGTTTCATGATAAGAGAGGCAGTTTAAACCGCCTATTAGAGATAATCACGAATTTGAATTACTCTTTAAATATCTGAATTGGTTTGTAACTGGTTGCTACCCATACCCAATAGGACAGATCTATTTTTGGGTTATTGGGCTTTGAAGAAAGACCCAGTTTCCAATTCAGACCCGTTTTTGGTGAAAATTACCATTTTACCCCTGAGAACTTTAAGATATGTAACTGATTTTAACGGTCTCGATTTAATCCCATTTTCAGCCATATCACGACCCCCCCACTCCCAAAAACTAAGTTTAACAGCCTTTGGGGAGTAGTTTTTTTATTTTAATAGCGTACAGAATTTTATCGGAGTTCTTTAGGAGCTTTAGAATCGCCCACGAGGCTTAACAGCATTCAATGGAGCCTACCTCGTATTCAAACATGTTGGTGGTGTCTTCAGGATTTTTCATTGATTTTTTCTAATTTTTTAATTATTTTTTGAATCATTTATTCAATTTTGCAAAATAACAATCTATTTTCAAAAAGTATTAATTATTCATTCTAATTAATAATTATTTATCTAGGAGTTCAAAAATATTTTATCCCAAATTTATAATTGTTTTTTAAAATTTTTAATTAATTTTTAGAATTTTTAATTATTTTTCACATTTTTTAAATAATTAATTTGAATTAATAATAAAAATAAAAGAATTAATTAATTAAATAATGACGTGGCGCAATCTGGAGTGTCAATCGTGTCCCTAGCGTGAATTTCCGAATGATCAGGCGGTTGATCTGGCGCTAGTTGACGTGGCTCGATCTGGGCGCTCTGATCATGTGCACACATCGGGAGGTAAGCATTTTCCCTATTTCGACGTTCGGTTGCTCGGACGCTCGGATTCCAGATCCGAGCTACGTGGCGCGATCAGAGGTGTCGATTCAGATCAAGCACGAATCATGAGGCAGTGTTCTTCGCCATTTTCACGCTCTGTAGTTCGGATCCTCTGATTTTATATCCGAGCTACGTGGCATGATCTGAGCTGTTGATGGAGATCTAGCGTGAATCATGAGGCAATGTTTTTCGTCATTTTCACGGTCGGTTGTTCGGATCCTTGGTATATAGATTCGAGCTACGTGGCATGATCTAAGCTGTTGATGGAGATCCAGCGCGAATCATAAGGTGATGTTTTTCGCCATTTTCATGCCCGGTAGTTCGGATCCTCGGTACGCAGATCTGAGCTACGTGGCGTGATCTGAGCCATTGATGGATATCCAGCGCGAATCATGAGGCAATGTTTTTTGGCATTTTCACGGTCGGTAATTCAGATCCTCGGATTTTAGATCCGAGGTGCGTGACATGATCATGAGCCGTTGATGGAAATCTAGAGCGAATCATGAGACGATGTTTTTCTCCATTTTTACGCTCGGTAGTTCGGATCCTCGAATTTTAGATCTTAGCTACGTGGCATGATCTGAGCCGTTGATGGAGATCCAGTGCGAATCATGAGGCGATATTTTTTGCCATTTTCACGCTCGGTAGTTTAGATCCTCGGTATACAGATTCGAGCTACGTTGCGTGATTTGAGTCGTTGATGGAGATCCAGTGCGAATCATGAAGCGATGTTTTTTGCCATTTTCACGCTCGGTAGTTCAGATCCTAGGTATACAGGTCCGAGCTACGTGACATGATTTGAGCCGTTGATGGAGATCCAGCGCGAATGATGAGGCGATGTTTTTCGCCATTTTCATGCTCGGTAGTTCGGATCCTCGGTATACAGATCCGAGCTACATGGCATCATCTGAGCCGTTGATGGAGATCCTGCACGAATAATGAGGCAATTTTTTTTGCCATTTTCAAGCTCGGTAGTTCAGATCATCGAATTTTAGATCTGACTACGTGGCTTGATTTGAGGCTTTGATGGAAATTCAGCGCGAATCATGAGGCGATGTTTTCACCATTTTCATGCTCGGTGGTTCGGATCCTCGGTATATAGATCCGAGCTACGTGTCGTGATCTGAGCCGTTGATGGAGATCCAGTGCGAATCATGAGGCGATGTTTTTCGCTATTTTAACGCTCGGTAGTTCGGATCCTCGATATACAGATCCGAGCTACGTGGCATACTTTGAGCCGTTGATGGAGATCCAGCGCATATCATGAGGCGATATTTGTCGCCATTTTCACGCTCGGTAGTTCGGATCCTCAGTATACAGATTCGAGCTACGTGGTATGATTTGAGCTGTTAATGGAGATCCAGTGCGAATCATGAAGCGATGTTTTTCGCCATTTTCACGCTCGGTAGTTCAGATCCTCGGTATACAGATCCGAGCTACGTGGCGTGATCTGAGCCATTGATGGAGATCCAGTGTGAATCATGACGTGATGTATTTTGCCATTTTCACGCTCGGTAGTTCGGATCCTCGGATTTTAGATCCGACCTACGTGGCGTGATTTGAGGCATTGATAAAGATCCAGCGTGAATCATGAGGCGATGTTTTTTGCCATTTTCACGCTCGGTAGTTCGGATCCTCAGTAAACAGATCCGGGCTACGTCGCGTGATTTGAGCCGTTGATGGAGATCCGGCGCGAAGCATGAGGCGATGTTTTTCGCCATTTTAACGCTCGGTAGTTCGGATCCTCGGATTTTAGATCCGACCTATGTGGCGTGATTTGAGGCGTTGATGGAGATTCAGCGCGAATCATAAGGCGATGCTTTTTGCCATTTTCACGCTCAGTAGTTCGGATCCTCGGTATACAGAACCGAGCTACGTGACATGATTTGAGCCGTTGATGGAGATCCAGCGCGAATCATGAGGCGGTTTAACTGGTCAACGAATTTTGGGCGTCGTATCGTGTTCTCGCCTTTACGAATTCTGTCGTTTAGCATTCTGATGGCCTTTCTAGCTCTTTTGGGGGCCCAAAGCTCTCAGAAGCCCAAGTGGCGCCCCCTCTTTCACTATAAGTCTCCACTCTTCCCCTCATTTTCACATTCTCTCTTTTTACTCTTGGCAGAATTTTCTTACTGCTGGGTGGCTCAACTGGCGTTCGCGGCCAATTGTTATGCTTTCTGGCGATCTTTTCCTACCATAGCTGTCACATTAAGGTAAATATATATTTTATTTTATATATTTTATGAGATATCTAGGGTGTCGTCTGGGAGTGAGACCTCCACCTCGGACCAAGGAAGTGATCGGCTGTTGATAGTCCTTCCAACCGTGGACAAGGGGAAGGAGGTTTTCGGGTCGGTGGTTGTCGAGACGATAGTGGAGGAGGTGAGGAGAGCGGGGGAGTTGGGAAGGTTACCATCTACCCTGTCTAGCCTCGGGAGAGTCAAAGAGTACTCTTATGATCTTCTCGCCAAGGTGGTCTACAGCAGCTCGGCTTCGTACGAGGAGAACAAGCCGAGGGAACTATCCGAGGTTGACAGCATCCCTTCGGTTCTCACGGAGAGGGATTTGTTGCGCATCAAAAGAAGCTTTATTTACCCTCCTTCTTCCGGGTTTGGGGTTTTGAGCGTGTTTAGCAACCTTGCTAGATACGTGCATCTTCCCATTTGATGCGCTCAATGCCGGTCTTCGTCTACCCCTACTGCCATTCGTGACCGAGGTATTGAGGTGGTATGGACTGAGTCCTATTCATTACATGAAAAACATGTGGCAGCATGTCATTGGCTTCATACTCCAGTGCCAAGTAGTGAGGGTTGAGCCCCAGCTCAGCGTCCTCCGAAGTCTTTATCAGATCAATCGCATGAGCAAAATGGAGTACCAGTATTACTTGTCACCATAGCGGGGTGTTAAATTGATCGAGAACTCGGACTCCATCAAGTTTTGTAAAGAGAAATATTTCTTGATCCGAGGTAGCAAGCCGTGGGATTTTCCTACGAGATGGAGGGAGGATGTGCCGAGGTGGGCGAAGGCCGAGCCCATATTGAATCCGGAGGAAGATAAGGTCGTACCAAAACTCCTCAGTCGCCCTACCTTGAGTTGGAAGAATATGACCGAGGAGGATCTCTTCGGTGGGGGTCTCAGTCCGATCTACCCCAATATGCTTCAGAAATTTTCCTTTGTTTTTACTTTCTTCTAATCTTGCTTTCTTCGTGCGCTAACTTTTTGGCCTTTGTTCCTGTAGAGGCCTCTGATATGGATTTCCGAGCGATGCTATTTGATCGAGGATGAGTAGGTGGGAAGGGCATCAATAGCAAGAAGAGGAAGAGAACGACGGTGGGGCCATCATCAGGCCGAACTGCGAAGGGCTTGGCGGCAGCAGCCTCGGTGGTTGACTTGGAATCTCCATCTTCCACTTTGTCTGCCTCGTCTGTCACTCTTGTCTCGTATGCCCCTTCTGACCCCCTAGCCGAAGAATTCACCCTCGGTGCTGCACTGGCGCTCGAGGCACCACCACTTACCATCGAGGCGGAGACGATTCCCACTGAGGAGCAAAAGAGGCTCTACATTCCTGATTGGCGAGTAATGAAGCATGATGGCTTCTTAGGGGACTCTGTTATAAGCATACAGGCGATTCGTCACTTGCCAACCCCGAAGGATCAAGCAGCATTGAAGGCAGGGACCGTGGGCGACGATGCCCTCGAGATTGCTAGGGCGACCATGTTGGTGAGTAGTTATTTGGACTCTCAAAACATATGAACTTCCCTTGCGTTAAACTCAGTTTTTCCCTTGTTTTTTAAGATCTTGTTTTTTAAGATCACGTGCCACTTTAGCCACCTTTTGGAGCAGTTCACCGAACAAGAGAAGGAGCTCAAAGCAGCGAGTGACAAGGATCGGTCAGAGAGAGCCAAGGTCGTAAAGATGTACGAGACAGAGCGGCATCTGTCGGAGTCTCAGGCCGCTCAGATCAGCCTTCTCGAGTCTGCCTTGGCGAAGGCAAACGAGCAGACCGCTCTGGAGATGGCAAGGGCAGACAAGGAGAGGGAGATGGCCGTGAAGGCTGCCGAAGACATGGCAAGAGAGAAGGAAGCGGTAGTGGAAGCGGCTGCGGAGGCGATTAGGGCCGAGGCGAAAGCTCATATGCGCATGAACATGGAACAGTCCTACGCTAGGGCCCTTAAGCATGTGGAAGCATGTGTCCCCGGCTTCGACAGCTCGGGGTACAGTTTGTACACCCTTCTTGAAGGCGAAGTGGCCGATGAGTCAAAGGGCACCGATGGAGGCGAAGAAGAAGAAGAAGAAGAAGGAGAGGAAGAGGAGGATGTCGTGGCGGATCCTCAGTCGGCGATCATGGAGGTACCGGAGGCGATCACGGAGCAGCCCCCCAAGGTGGATCCTTGACCTTTTGAATCTGCACTTGTTATTTTTCTCAGCGCTTTTGTACTCATGCCTTATAACGGACTGGCCACCGCTCTTGTGTCTTCTTTTTTGAAATGAAATGGGCTTTTTGGACTCAGTGTTTGGCTGTGAGGCTTAAAGTTCATTAGTTTACTAGCATTTGAACTTAGGATCAACTTTGTAGCTCCTCTCGAACCCAGTACTTAGCCTCCTTAGAGTTAGAACTCAGAACTATCTTGTAGCTCTATTCGAAGTTCGGGCGTTTTACATTTCTCTCTTTGATTGGTTTCCCCGGGGTAGCGAGGTATCATATCTCGGCTCTAAGCTAAGCGTTACAAAGTTAGTGCTCACTCGGTTTCGGGAGATGTTTTTTAAAGTGGGGCGAGATTTAGGTCATTTGAGGTTGACCTTAGCTCGCCGAGATATTGAGATGAGGCGTCTCGAAGAGAGAATTCGTGAAGTGCCCCTGGTGGTGAGGAGGCCTGCCCTTCGATGGGTGTCAGCCAGGGTTTGAGGCTCAAGTTTCTTCGCCACTCTTTATTCGAAGCGAGATCCGAGAGGGACGGATTGAAGAATGTGGTGCTCGAAAAGAGTCTGGAAGCAGCTCATCTTCGGAGGACTATCTTTGATGTCTCGCGAGGGGTTAGTTCGGGCCGAGTGCCTCGCTTGAAGCTCAGGGTGACGGATGACTCTCTCAAGGAACGGGTTGTGGAGTTAGAGGCGGAGAATCTTCGTCTGCAACGGCTTTCTAAGGTAACATTAGAAGCACTTCGTGTCCTCGAAATGAGTACGCCCGAGGAAGATCGTTCCACAAGTTAGCTCTTCGTTCGCCTCCTCTTTTGCGAAATCCTGGGGATGCTCAAAGCGGAGTGGCCGGCTCCTCGAGCGGAGCATCTGTTGGAGCGACAGCTCGGTCTACGGGTCCCGATGGTATCACTCGACTTACAGGCTTGGAGATCCCTTCGGAGGCCACGAAGGAGCGGCATGGCATTCGTCGCCCTCACGTATCTCTTAGTAGAAGTGCACCACTCCCTAGGAGGAGTTCGAGCGAGACTTTATAGTTCTGTAGGAGTCTGTAGACTTGAATAAGACTTGTATCTCCATCTTCGATGGAACAAAATGTTTGTAGCAGTCTTTGAATAAGACTTATATCTTGACGTTTAATGGAATAAAATTATTTGTAGTGTTTGAACAATGTTTTAGTCGAACGAGCTTCTTTCACCTAATAAAATTGTGTTAAGGAGTTTTCAGCAGTTGTGGGAGCAATTTCGAATGGTGAGCTACTTTGTACTTGTTTCTTCGCAAGTAGCTAAAGTAGCATCAAACAAAGTGTTCGTATCCAAACTTGTTGTTCAGAGAGTTTTCAACAGTTGTGGGAGCAATTTCGAATGGTGAGATACTTCGTACTTGCTCGTTCGCATGTAGCTAAAATAGCATCAAACCGAATGTTGGACTCCGAACTTCTTGTTAAGAGAGTTTTAAACAGTTGTGGGAGCAATTTCGAATGGTGAGCCACTTCGTACTTGCTTGTTCGCAAGTAGCTAAAGTAGCATCAAACCAAGTGCTGGACTCCGAACTTGTTGTTAAGAGAGTTTTCAACAGTTGTGGGAGCAATTTTGAATGGTGAGCTACTTCGTACTTGCTTGTTCATAAGTAGCTAAAATAGTATCGAATCAAGTGTTGGACTCTGAACTTGTTTTTAAGAGAGTTTTATACTTAGTGTACGCTTTGGGGTAAGACAACTAGAACATTTAGACAATAGGTTTTCTAAGAAAGTAAACTGCTTTTATTAAAGATGACTAAGTGGCTGCTTCTGAGTTACAAGCCATTATTATATTTGAAAAAATCAACTAAATAAGAAGAAAAAAAACTAACCGGGTATCCGATCTGCGGTGTTGAGAGTGACTGATAACCGGGTATCCGATCGGTGGTATTGAGAGTGATTGATAGTCGGGTATATTCTGCGGTGTTGAGAGTCATTGATCTCCGGGATTGGGTATACTCTGCGGTGTTGAGAGTCACTGATAGTGATTGATAGCCGGGTATCCGATCTGCGGTGTTGAGAGTGACTGATAACTGGGTATCCGATCGGTGGTATTGAGAGTGATTGATAGCCGAGTATCCGAACTGCGGTGTTGAATAGTTTGATCTATAACTACTTGTACCTTTTCTTCTATTGAACCCTATTACATGAATACATTAAGGGCTTGCACCGAACCTATGTACTATGGAATGCATAGACTTCGACAAGTACGCATTAGAGAGTCCGCATATATAATTGTGTTTTCTTGACTTGGTTTTATGCGCGTGCTTTCCTGTTTTCTGCTTCTAACACTTAGTTAAGCTACACTTGATGTTTTGATGTTTTCCTGTCATTTCTTACTTCACAATACATGTTTAGTATATGTTTCTCTCGTTCAGTACATGTTGTTTAAGAATCCATGCTTAATGTTTATTTATGTTGTTTGTTTGTTTATATCACTCACACCATTTATGGCTGACCTCTTTAGTTTTGGGGGTTAGGGATCATCTCTAGCCTCATGTGTTGCAGGTTGTTGCATAGAGTTTGGGGGTTTGGATGCTTGACTTAGCTTTGGAGATTATAAGTGATGTAATAGAGCCTTGTGAAAATTTTGTAAAGCGAAGTGTTGTAAAAGAAAGTTGTAATTCAAGGTGTTGTAATTCCGCTGTGTTTGAAACAGATAGTTGTAATAAATGTTTAGAAATAAAATTATTTGTGTTTTTGGGCTATGTGTACTATTACATTGAAGTTGATGCTGGGATTGTGCCACGTATTTTTTAAGTTATTATATTAGAAATTCGGGGCGTTACAGGGACAGTATGCAGCCCATACTACATACGCCCCATATCAAGCCGTTTCTTCATATATAGGGATTTGAACCCGTGCAATGAATTCTACTCTTGTACTCGACTTGTTTCTGAAGATTAGACATGACTGATGAGGTTTCCCTAAAACGGTCTAATCCCGCCAGGCGCACCGGACCTCACTAAAATATCTGATGAATCTTTGGAGTTTCCATGGTCACATGTTAGCTTGAAGCATCCCCTGCCGCCCCCTAGCCAGACTGTAGTCTATGGCTCCTCGCTCTTAGATACAAGACAAGACGAAGTTCGGGGGGGTTCATCCCCCCTAGCTCCGACAGGAATCGCTCCCGCTTATCAAGGCACTTCAAAAATTAACAGACGAGATACGGATCCCGTGCTCCCAACTTGTGAGAAGGCACAGACCGTATCCCTTTGACAAGAAGGGTACAACCCAATAACACCGCCTAGTGTCGGCCTATAGGACAGGTCGGATCATAAGGTATCACCCTTAAAACCAACTCTTTCCCTTCGGCGAAAATGATAATAAGTAAAGGTTAAGTAGTAATAGCCATAATTTACTACCCTAACGATGTCACTAGACCCAAACAATCTCACGTGGTTTTCAATAAGAACTTTCTTAAGATTATCCCGATCCAACTCGTGGCTTATCGATCCAAGACACCGGTGACGGGATCTCCCTCAATCATCACTACCCCTAACTCGGTTCTCGTCAACATACTCAGCCCGCGATCAACCCACATCAGTTAAGATCCGTTGGTGCTCAAGGTGTGATTTATCCATAGTTTCCAAGGTGGTAATATGAGAGTCTTGATGGTCCATGACCCCTAGGGTAACTATAAGACCCTAGACGAGCTTTTACCGAGGTAACAATCCTAGTGACTTTCCCAACCATTATTACCCATATATTGAAGATGAAGCATGTTCACATCATATGGTCCAATTTTAATTAGAACCGCATACAACTAGAACTCATGGGTTCTTTTTCCCAAATTTGAACTAAGACAACATGTGACTAGGCTCATGGGTTCTTTCTCAAGGTTGAGCTAGAACCACCTAGAACCTAAATGCATGGTTTCCTCGCCAATTCGAGCTAGAACTATCATGGAGCTAGTTTCATGGGTTTCTTCTTAAAAATCGAACTAGATTAACTGTGGAATATGTGTTCATTTCAATAATTCAATTGGATTAGCATGCAAGCTAAACTCATGGGTTCCTTTTAGAATTTAACTAAAAACCACTACAACATATAACTTAAACATGCATGGATTGTTTTGAATCTAAAACAACCATAGAAACTCAAGCATGGATTCTTTTAAATCTAGAACAACTACACATCTCAAGCATGGGTTCTTTACTACAATCAACCCAAACAAGGGCTTCTTACTATAATCAACTCAAGCATGGGTTACTTACTACAATCAACTCAAGCAAGGGTTTCTTACTATAAGCAACTCAAGTATGGTATACAACTTAAGAATGGGTTTCTTTACTACAACAACCTACAACAACTTAAACATGATTCTTACTACAACAATCT
Organism: Hemerocallis citrina; assembly: GCA_017893485.1. Taxonomy (NCBI): domain Eukaryota; kingdom Viridiplantae; phylum Streptophyta; class Magnoliopsida; order Asparagales; family Asphodelaceae; genus Hemerocallis; species Hemerocallis citrina. The sequence continues at coordinate 2,442,795 of JACEHZ010000535.1, read as the reverse complement.
AACATGATGGGTTTCTTTAGTACATAACTTAAGCATGGTTTCTTTACCACATCACAAGCATGATGGGTTCTTTTTGAACTAGAACACTTATACAAGCATGAATGGGTTCTTTTTTATTATAACACTACCACATACAATCTTAAGCATGAATGGTTCTTTTTGAGTCTAGAATAACTACACCACCTCAAACATGGTTCATGGGTTTCTTTACTACATCAACCTACAACAACTCAAGCATGGGTTCTTTAGCAACTCAACATGATGGGTTCTTTACTAGAATTCTACAATTATAACATGATTCTTTTACTACAACTTAAGCATGAATATCTACTACAACTTAAGCATGAATATCTACTACTACTTAAGCATGGATTTTTACTACATTAACATGATGGGTTTCTTTAGTACAATAACCTACAACAACTTAGCATGGTTTCTTTACTAAACACTACAACTACAACATGGTTCTTTTACTACAACTTAAGCATGGTTCTTTTACTACTACTTAAGCATGTTAGCAAACTCAGAAAGCTACTAAGGACTTATCTAGATTATTACATAAACTACCTCCTTTTATGAATTACAAGTCCTACTTTTTACATACTAAATTTACAACCTCTACTGCTTATACAAGTCTTAAAATATTACAAAAATCTAACTTTATGAACTACAAATTTCTATATATTAAAAAAATCTACTTTTTATAAATTACAAGTCCTACATACAACAAAATCCACTTTTCTTCAATCCTACAAGTTCCTACATACAATAAGAGAAGAAGTAATCATTTCCATTATAAAATAAAAATATACATGCTACAAAAGACTAATCTTTTATCATTATAGAAGCAAAAAAGGAAGCTTAATCTTTCACAACCTAGGAGAAAAATAGAAGCTTAATCCTTCATGAACTAGATTTACCAAGGACTTGATTTTTAACAAGTAGAGAGCAACCTATACAAAAGACTTATCTTTTGTTAGCTAGTTGAGTTCTTCAACCCTAGAATGGGCATGTAAGTATATTTTTCTACACTACTCTTTATATGCACATAGTCTAGGTCCAAGTTGTAGTTTTGTGTTAACAAAACAATCATAATAACAACAATAAACATAACAAGGTTAAAGTTTCAACCTTTATGTGTTTTATTTAAGTTCCACCATCCTTCTTTTTCATGGGATCATTTTGATCCCTACAACCACTTTATGCTTAATAATTAGTCAAAGTTATTTTTTGAACACATACACACAAAAGAGGACAAAAATCAACACAAATAAAAAGGTGAATCCCCACCTTGATTTTCAACCATTTTTATGCACAATCTTAGTCCAAGTAGTTCAAAATAATCATACAAGTCTTAAAGACTTAATCTTTATGCCATTTGTTTGAGTTCTACCATCCATATTTCCATGGGATCATTTTGATCCCTACAACCACATTTATGCTTAAAGTCTTTAGCCCAAGTTGTTAGAAACACACACATACAACAACCCCCCATCTTAAGATGAGTTCTTTTTAACCTACAGCAAACTACCATCAAAAGATGGGTTCTTTTTCACATACATAAATAAAAGTGGAAACAAACCATAAAAGAGAACAAAAATACACACAAAAGAAGTAGAGAACTGTTGATTCTTGATTTTGATGATTACAACACAATGCAAAATATATTTGTGCTATGCTCTATATATAATTGCAGGTTGTATCAAGAAGATACACAAAGGCCTCATTACTCTAAAGCTGAACAAATGATCAAGCACAGCTCCGGATAAAGACAATGGCTTCACTCAAGACTCTAGTCAAGACCAAAGCTTCAAATGTCATATAATTGTGTGTCTTGTAAAAATGTAATATTTTTTCTATTTATTGAGTCTTAGACTGATGAACAGCCTTGTCACACACACATACACTCACATATAACTTTTTATTACTGTGTGTTTACAAAATCCAAAGGTCGAAACAGCTTGAACTAGATCAGCTGTTGAGTACCAGTCGACTACCATTTATACCAGTCGACTGAGTCTGTACAAAACTGTCTGATCTTATTCAAACTCTGGCCAGTCGACTCATAGTGGCAACCCAGTCGACTGTTCAAGTGCTTTTTGACCGTTTTCTGATTTCAAAAGCTGTTTTTCGAATTTAAAAGATTTATCTGTTATTTGTCCGTTGATCAAACGGTTATGGGTAACTGTCTTTAACTGCCAGGGACCCTAGTCTATAAATATAGCCTAAGGTTCACCTTCAAAAGGCCCCCAAGAATTTTTTTGAGAAAAATTTTAACATTTGTGCATTCAAGACAGAAAAGCTTTCAAAACTCACTAAGTCTTGGTTCTCTGTCTTCAGTCCAGTATAACATTGAATTTGTTTTGGACTGGATTTGGAAGTCAATCAATTAGCCACGTACTATATCACAATCACAACAAGGCTATAGGTTGATTGTAAATAATTTTATTGTTTTTCTTTTTCCTCTCGGTTGGAGAGTAGGACTCTAGGGTATAGAGTCGGATTTTGTCACTCTTGGTGGAAGAGTGGGTTGCTTTCTCTAGTTGAGAGAAAGGACTACGGGTTGGACAAGGTTATTTTCTGAATGCCGTAGGGTATTCTTGCAATCTTTTTCAAGAATAGTAGAAAATCTCAAGTGGGTTGCTTGGGGACTGGATGTAGGTCGGGAGGACCGAACCAGGATACATCGTGTGCACTCTTTGGTTGTATCTCTCTACTTGCATTTCTATTCTCTCAGTTTATAATTTTTACTGTGAAACTTGACTGGGCAGTCGACTTTGTACTCATATAAGTCGACTGGTCATACTTGTACTACTCTGAAATAATTTGTGTGACTAGTCGACTGTCTCATCCCTAAGTTGACTTAACAGACTTCTTTAAAATAATTTTCTTTTTGTGGTTTCAGTCGACTGGTCTATCTCTCAAGTCGACTGAACATAAGAAATTCTCAATTCCGCATTTTAAATTTTTATAAAACACTATTCACCCCCCCTCCCCCTCTAGTGATTCTTGCATTGCCTACAGGATCCAACACTTGGTATCAGAGCAAGGTTGAGTGCAATGGCAACTACTTCAAATGCAAATCAATACCATGAAGGCCAATCTACACAAAAGCCACCTCTCTTCGATGGAATAAATTACAATTATTGGAAGTGTAGAATGAAGATCTACCTACAATCCATCAACTATGAAATATGGAACATGACGGAAACAGAATACACCACTCCTACTATTCCATATGCACAATGGAATGAAGACATGAAGAACCAAACAATGAACAATGCAAAAGCAATGAATGCATTATTCTGTGCTCTCACAAAGGAGGAGTTCAATCGTGTGTCGAATGCAACAACCGCACATCAAATCTGGCACACACTCGAGGTAACTCATGAAGGAACGAACAAAGTGAAAGAATCTAAAATATCTGTTCTTGTTCACAGGTTTGAAATGTTCCGCATGAAGGAAAATGAAAGTGTGTCCGAGATGATTACTAGATTTACAGACATCAAAAACTCACTTGTGGCACTTGGAAAGATATACACTCAAGTAGAGATGGTGAGAAGAATACTTCGTGCACTTACCCCCGAATGGGAAAAGAAGACCACTGGCATAGAAGAGGCCAATGATTTATCACAACTTTCTCTTGAGAATCTTGTGGGAAATCTAATGGCTTATGAGGTACAAATCGAAGAACGCAAGAAGGATGCCGAACCACAACAGTCAAAGAAGAAAACATTAGCATTCAAGGCCATGTCAGATTCCGAAGATGAAGAAGAAGATGAGGAGGAGATTGCTATGTTCACAAGGAGATTCAAAAAATTTCTAAGGAAACGTAAGTTCAATGTCAAATTTAAAGATTCTAATGATCCTCCAACTTGTTTCAGGTGTAACAAAACAGATTATATGAAGAAGGATTGTCCACTAGAGAACACAAAGTCTAAGGGAAAGACATTCAACTTCAAGAAGGATAAGTACACAAAGAACAAGTTTGCCAAGAACAAAAAGGCATATCAAGCAACTTGGGATGACAGCGATTATTCTTCAGAAGAAGAAATTGATGAGACCAACGAGGTTGCAAACGTGTGCTTCATGGCATCACAGAATCAAGTAAGTAATGAGTGTGATTCAGATGATTTACTTGATGCATTCAATGAAATTTTTCAAGAACTGAAAAGGAAAAGATTAGAGTTAAGAACCTAGAGAAAGTCAATCAAACACTTTTTCAAGAGAATCTTAACCTTGATAAAGAAGTAAAATCTTTAAATTCTCGTATTTCAAGTTTAGATATGGATCTTGAATCTCTAAAGAAGAATTATGAAGAGATATCCAAGAACGTATCTAAGTTTAATAAAGGAAAAGAGAATTTAAACGATGTTCTTCAAAATCGAGTAAAATCTAGTCAAAAATTTGGACTTGGTTTTAAAAAGTCTCTTGAAAAAGATCATTCTTCTAATAACACTAGTATAAATAAATCTGTATCTATTTCTAGTGTTAGACATAAATTGTATGAGTTCTTTGAAAAACCTAAGTTTATAAGTTCTATTGATAAAAGCAAATCTAAATTTCAGTCAAGTCGACTGAATCCATCCACCAGTCGTCTGTCCAGAGGAACTGAGTCTTATTCAACAAGACCAAAACCTCATATAAGTCGACCTATATTATCATCCAGTCGACTGACATATAGTATAAGTCGACTGAATGATGTTATAAAGTCGACTGGACAGAACAAACATGTGTGGGTTCCAGTCAATTTGAGTACGAAAGATAGAATTGCCTATATAAACTCATATATGCTGAATGTATGTAATTCTGTTAATTTCATTCCTGCTTATGGTGGAAAATCAAACTCATCATGGGTTTGGTTTCCCACAAACTAATATCTTTTGGACCCAATGAAAAGGGTACCATATTCACATTGAATATTTTATAGGTACCAAAGAAAGATCGTTGGATACTTGACAGCGGATGTTCTAAGCATATGACTGGTCATGCCAATCTCCTATCTACCATACAAAGCATTGATGGAGGAACAGTTACTTTTGGTGATAACAATAAAGGAAAAATCATAGGAATCGGCATGGTCGGTAAGGACATTAACCCTTCTATAGAAAATGTTTTATTAGTTAGTGGACTTAAACTTAATCTGTTAAGTATTAGTCAACTTTGTGATAAAGGTTATAAAATTGTGTTTGAAAAAGATGCTTGCTTAATTTATGATTCTACTATGCAAAATATTATTTTTCAAGGTTTTAGAAAAACCAATATTTATAAATTATGTTTGAATTCAAATGAGTTTTCAAATGATTTTTGTTTAGTAGCTTCTAATAATGACTCTTGGCTTTGGCATAGACGTTTTGGTCATGTGAATATGAAAAATCTCTCTAAAATATCTAAGTACAACCTAGTTAAAGGGCTGCCAAGACTATCTTTTAAAAAGGATAAGTTATGTGATGCATGTCAACTAGGTAAACAAATTAAATCTACTTTTAAAACAAAAGAAGTAATTTCTACTAGTAGGCCGCTCGAATTAATTCATATGGATTTATTTGGCCCTACTAGAGTTGCTTCTTTAAATAAAAGTAGATATGTATTTGTTTTAGTAGATGATTTTTCACGATTCACTTGGACTTTCTTTTTAAAACATAAAAATGATGCTTTTGATGAATTTACAAATTTTGTAAACGAATTCAAAATCAAAAGTCTTTAACCATAGTCACTATTAGAAGTGATCATGGTGGAGAATTTGAAAATGAAACGGTTGCAGAATATTGCAACAAGAATGGTATAACTCATTCATTTGCATTTCCTAAAGCTTCACCACAAAATGGAGTGGTTGAAAGGAAGAATAGGATTTTGCAAGAATGTGCACGTACCATGCTTGTTGAAAGCAATTTACCTAAGTATTTTTGGGCTGAAGCTGTTGCTACAGCCTGTTATATTTTAAACAGGATCTTGATAAGACCTAAGCTAAAGAAGACTTGTTATGAGTTATTTTTTAATAAAATTCCTAAGGTCTCTTACTTTAAGATATTTGGTTGTAAGTGTTTTATTCTGAACACTAAAGATAATTTAGATAAATTTGATCCTAGATCTAATGAGGGTATCTTTATAGGATACTCAAATAGGAGTAAAGCATATAGAATCTTCAACAAGTCAACAATGACTATTGAAGAACCAATACATGTTACATTTGATGAATCTCTGCCTTCATCAAATTTAATTAAAGATGATGAAACTGATTCATCACCTTTAAATAAAGTAATTACATCTTTAGAACAAACTAGTCTCGCGGATAAGTCGACCGATAAGGGCGTCAAGTCGACTGATGAAACAGTCGACTGAGGAACCTATCAAGTCGACTGATCCTGTTGTGATATCTCAAACTTTACCAAAATCTTTTGTTGAAGTTAGAGATCATCCTCATGACTTAATAATTGGTGACATCTCCCATGGTATTCAGACAAGATCACATATTAATATGATATCTCACACAGCTTTCTTGTTGGATTTTGAACCGAAAAATATACAAGAAGCATGTGAGAATGAATTTTGGATGAATGCCATGCAAGATAAATTAAACCAATTCATAAGGAATGATGTATGAGATTTAGTTCCATGACCTCCTGATCATACTATTATTGGTACTAAATGGGTATTCAAAAATAAGTTAGTTGAATCAGGATAAGTTGTTAGGAACAAAGCTAGACTAGTTGCTCAAGGATATAATCAAGAAGAAGACATAGATTTTGATGAAACATATGCTCCTGTAAATAGATTAGAATCAATTCGTATTTTATTATTTTTTGCTTGTTTTGTGAATTTTACACTTTATCAAATGGATGTTAAAAGTGGTTTCCTTAATGGGTTTATAAAAGAAGATATTTATGTTAAACAACCACCAGGTTTTGAACATGAACAATTCCCAAACCATGTTTTCAAATTGAAAAATGCTTTATACGGTCTTAAACAAGCACCACGTGCTTGGTATGATCGATTGAAGACTTTTCTTTTAGAAACAGGTTTTGAGATAGGTAAAGTGGATACCACTTTGTTTATTAAGAGAATTAAGAATGATATTTTAATCATACAAATATATGTTGACGATATAATTTTTGGATCTACTAGTAGTAATCTATGTCAAGAGTTTGCTAAAACCATGAAAAACGAGTTTGAGATGAGTCACATGGATGAACTCAATTATTTCCTTGGACTACAAATTAAGCAGCCACAAAATGGCATATTTATTAATCAAGGAAAATATGCAAAGGAATTACTCAAACGGTTTAACATGGATAGCACAAGTAGTAAAGCCACACCTATGGCTACTACCACTACCCTTGACAAAGATATATTAGGTAAGAGTGTCGATCAAAAACTCAATGGAGGGATGATTGGCTCACTCTTATATATAACTGCTAGTAGACCAGATATTATGTTCAATGTATGTTTGTGTGCTAGATATCAGTCAAGTCCTAAAGAATCTCATTTAAAAGCTGTGAAACGAATTTTAAGATATATTAAAGGCACATCTGATTATGGTTTATTCTATCCACGCACCGATAACTTTCAACTTTTGTCGTATAGTGATGCAGATTTTGCTGGCAGTAAAACTGATAGCAAGAGCACTAGTGGGACATGTCATTTTTTGGGACATTCACTAGTTTCTTGGTGCAGTAAGAAACAAAATTCGGTATCCCTATCTACTACAGAAGCTGAATATATCGCTGCAAGTTTGGTTTGTGCACAAATTTTGTGGATGAAACAAACCCTATTAGATTATGGTATTTCTTTTAAAAGACCCTCAATAATGTGTGATAATACGAGTGCCATTAACCTATCTAAAAATCCGGTTCAACATTCACATACGAAACATATTGATATTCGACATCATTTTCTACGTGATCATGTTTTAAAAGGAGACATCTCTTTAAACTTTATCTCTACTGATAAACAAGTAGTTGATATCTTTACCAAACCCCTTAAAGAAGACACCTTTATTACATTAAGAAGAGAACTAGGGATATGTGATTTTCTTGATATTTGTTGAATTTTACTTTTTGCAAGTCGACTTGAACATATTATTCAGTCGACTTCCACATATTTTTTATATATACTTTTTTTTTTAACAGTCGACTAAGATGTTCAACCAGTCGACTGCCCAGTTGTGATAATTATATGTTTTTCTCTCGACTAAGTCGACTGAATACTAAGAACAGTCGACTGTCGCGACTCAGTCTATCTTCAACTTCGAATCGTCGCACCAATTTTGAGATATCTATTCATCTTTTGACTCACCTTGACCATTCTTGGCTGTTGATTTCATTTCCCCTTCGATCTCAGCTGTTCCCATCAAGTTAAAACCCTAAATCGCTACCTCCACTCTTTTCACCTTTACCCCATCTATTTTCACCCAGATCTGGAGTTTGAGAAGAGAAGAATAGAGAAGAAGTCGACTGAGGTGCTACTGTCTTGTGTTGATTTCTTGCTTCTTTGCTGTTTGATTCCTTGCATTTTCTGTTGGTAAAATCTTTTTCACCTTCACTCTTATTATGGCACCAAAAAGATCAAAAACCTCTCATGTTGATGAAGGTTCTTCCTCTAAGGACTATTCTCAATATCTTAGAAATCCTGATCTTATGGGAAAATGGTATATCATTTGTACCATGCTTATTTTTTCGGGTAGATTTGTTAATTTTAATGATCTTGATAGGTTTAACCTTGTGTCTCTATTTCAAAATTGTAGCCTTTATGGTTTCTTGTCCTTAGAAAATTAACCTCATTATTACCCTCAACTCATTTATCTATTTTATACAAATATGAGGGTGGTTCAATCGGATGATGATGAAGTTATAATTTATTCTTCTGTGAAAAATAAGAAGATGAAACTCACATCCGAGAGAATTAATCTGATTATGGGTAGAGATGACGAAGGACTTGATTTAGGAGAAACCATAATGGATGATGCTTCTATCTTGTCTAAAATCTTTTTGCAGAACCATGGACCTCCTATGTCTAATAAATCCATTACTCCTATTGCAAAACTTGTTGCACGGATACTGTCCTATAATATTATCCCTAAAATAGGGAGTTATGATCAGTATTCCTTGGAATTGCAACAAGCTGTATATGCAATCTTTGGTAAAATAAATGTTAATTGGGGTCGTGTCATCTTTCCTAGACTTCATAAGTCTCACTCCATTTTTCTTCCCTATGGGGCTTTACTTACTCTTGTTTTCTGTGCTTACGATATCGATCTCGACTCAGAGACCAATATTGTCAAGCATTATGAATGCTTTGATCGTGCAAGTTTAGCACGCATGAAGCTTCTTGATCCTCCACCTAGATCTACCACTAGGGCTTCTCCCCAAACCCAAGTTCCTTTAGCCACTTCTGCTCGACCATCTTCAGCATCTAGCTCTTCTCGCCCCCGAGCTGATTTTGATGATCCATGCAGTATCTATAATGATGTTAACTATCTCATGGATCGTCAAGATGCTCTTGAATCCCAACTTTCTCATCTTACTCATCTTTTCACTACTCAATTTCCACCTCCCTCTCAAGATGACGACGATGATGATGACGAAGACGAAGACTGATGATATTTTTTTTTATTTTATTACTCCAATGTATTTTTCTTATTTGAACTTTAGTATTTTGGTATTTTGTACTAAGACTCAATTGTTATATTTTAATTCAGTGAAATATTCTTTCGATTTCTGTCTTTTTGTTGATGACAAAGGGGGAGAGAACACTGATAATCTTCTCTCTATTGGTAATTTTTCTATTGGTAATTTTTGTGATAAGTCGACTGACATTTTTTTTATAAGTCGACTGACATACATTTTTGTGATCAGATGTTAATTTTTTGTGATAATTTATGCATGATGTATTATTGATAGGGGGAGCATATGAATGCTTGTATTATTTTCTTTTATTATCATCTATTGTGTTGTCATCATCAAAAAAGGGGAGAATGTTGATTCTTGATTTTGATGATTACAACACAATGCAAAATATATTTGTGCTATGCTCTATATATAATTGCAGGTTGTATCAAGAAGATACACAAAGGCCTCATTACTCTAAAGCTGAACAAATGATCAAGCACAGCTCCGGATAAAGACAATGGCTTTACTCAAGACTCAAGTCAAGACCAAAGCTTCAAATGTCATATAATTGTGTCTTGTAAAAATGTAATATTTTTTCTATTTATTGAGTCTTAGATTGATGTACAGCCTTGTCACACACACATACACTCACATATAACTTTTATAATTGTGTGTTTACAAAATCCAAAGGTCAAAACAGCTTGAACTAGATCAGCTGTTGAGTACCAATCGACTGCCATTTATACCAGTCGACTGAGTCTGTACAAAACTGCCTGATCTTATTCAAACTCTGACCAGTCGACTCATAGTGGCAACCCAGTCGACTGTTCAAGTGCTTTTTGACTGTTTTCTGATTTCAAAAGCTGTTTTTCGAATTTAAAAGATTTATCTGTTATTTGTCCGTTGATCAAACGGTTATGGATAATTGTCTTTAACTGCCAGGGACCCTAGTCTATAAATATAGCCTAAGGTTTACCTTCAAAAGGCCCCCAAGAATTTTTTTGAGAACAATTTTAAGATTTGTGCATTCAAGAGAGAAAAGCTTTCAAAACTCACTAAGTCTTGGTTCTCTGTCTTCAGTACAGTATAACATTGAATTCATTTTGGACTGGATTTGGAAGTCAACTAATTAGCCACGTACTATATCACAATCACAACAAGGCTATAGGTTGATTGTAAACAATTTTATTGTTTTTCTTTTTCCTCTCGGTTGGAGAGTAGGACTCTAGGGTGTAGAGTCGGATTTTGTCACTCTTGGTGGAAGAGTGGGTTGCTTTCTCTGGTTGAGAGAAAGGACTACGGGTTGGACAAGGTTGTTGTCTGAATGCCGTAGGGTATTCTTGTAATTTTTTTCAAGAATAGTGGAAAATCTCAAGTGGGTTGCTTGGGGACTGGATGTAGGTCGGGAGGACCGAACCAGGATACATCGTGTGCACTCTGTGGTTGTATCTCTCTACTTGCATTTCTATTCTCTCAGTTTATAATTTTTACTGTGAAACTTGTCTGGACAGTCGACTGTGTACTCATATAAGTCGACTGATCAGACTCGTACTACTCTGAAATAATTTGTGTGACTAGTCGACTGTCTCATCCCTAAGTCGAATTAACAGACTTCTTTAAAATACTTTTCTTTTTGTGGTTTCAGTCGACTGGTCTACCTCTCAAGTCGACTGAACAGAAGAAATTCTCAATTCCACATTTTAAATTTTTATAAAACACTATTCACCACCCCCCCCCCCTTTAGTGTTTCTTGCATTGCCTACAGGAATCCAACAAGAACCCCCACCTTGATTCCTTGTAGGAAGGACTAGCTAGCAACCTTCTCCTTCCTCCTTAGCTTTCTACTAAAACTCTTAAGGAAACCTACAAAGAAAAACTCTCTAGTTAGGGTTTGTTCTCTCTTTCTTTTCCTCTCTTTTTTTGTCTTTGTAAAAATGAGACAAGAGGTGGAGGCGGGGTATTTACAGGGTGGAAGAGAAGGTGGAGAGTGAAAAATAAACCCACACATTTGCACAAACCCCCTTGGAGTAATCAAGGCCGGCCATATCTAGGGATGGGGGAGTGGTGAGGTGGAGGTATGGTGGGAGGGGTGAGGTGGAGGAGAGAGAGCTTCTAGAAGAAAAATTCCTAAAACTCTTATGTATTTAATTAATCCTAGGTTTAATCCTTTAAACAAAACCTAGTCATCCAAATTGATTTATCATGAAAAAAGAGATATTTTTGTCCAAAATACACATAACACGATTTGTACAACGTACGAAATCGATACAATACGCATACGTATACATATATACGTATACCGATAATTTTTGTTTGTTAAACCGCACAATCCGTATAAAAATAAATTAATTCCGAAAATAATAATAAAATAAATTTTATTATCAGCTCGGAAGATTACAGTACCAATTTGATACAATACAGATATATACAGACTGGTATATATATACAGATAATGTTTATTAACAAAATCGGGTGATATCCACCAAAAATATTTCAATAAAAATAAAATAATAATAAAATAATAATTTTAAATACCTGCCCAGGATTTTCCAGACATTTTCTCAAAAATGCATTTTATAGGATTTTGTACAAGTGCATAAAACCGATACAATACCTGTATATACTTACTAGTATATATTCACAAGTAAGTTTTTATTTAGAAAACTCAAGGAATTTCCATAAAAATATTTTAGTTTTAAAATAATAAAAATACAATTATAATATCCGAACGGGATATTACAAGGGCCTCTTCTGCCCTAATATATTTCTCGCTCCTCGGTAGGAGTTCCGAGATGTCTCGAGACGGCTTTTTAGCGATGGATGCCTTTAAGTCGGCATGGTTGATGTTGTGTCGGAAGGCAGTAGAGGCTACCGACTAGTCTAGGGAGGCGATTGATCGGGCCTCCCTAGACTAGTCAGTAGCTATTGTGGAATGGGTTAGTTCCTAATAATGAAAAAAGTAATTAACTAGAAAAGGGTCTACATGAGAACTTAAAACGATGTTCAGAATAAACAAAAGTTGTTTACTAAGTTAGGACATGAAAGTGGATAGATCTCCTAACTAGAAGAGTATTGGTTAAAATAAAAAAGCACTAGAATTGTAACACCCCTGCCCCGAGCTCGGAAAATTTATACAATTTAGAAGACAAATTATTTATAGTATAGTACACCTGCCCACTACAGGCTGCCTCTCAAAAGGTGGTTAACCGGATTGGTAACTCTTGATCATAGGCATTATTATTTATAGTTATTTTATTCTAGTTGATTTCCGATGTGGGACTAATTCTCACAATCTCTCTTTCATCCTGAGAGTAAGGCGGGTCCCCCTAGTGGCCACGTCACCCAGGTGACGTCAGCCTCCCCATTACACACCACAAAGTGTTGTTCCTATATTTTACTCATCACGTGGGCCCCCCACCCCATATTCACATATTTACCATCTATGTCATTCTCTTTTTTTATTTACAAACTCCCACCTACCACTTTTTTATTTATATTATATACATACTACTACTTATTATTTTATATTAATTTATTACGGGGTGTTACACACACACCCCCTTCAAAAATCAATGTCCTCGCTGAGCACGGGGCATGCACAATCTAGTGCATAAACTACTTTCTAGCCGTTGTGGAGCATCTGCTCTCCTATCCGCCCGACTATTCATGATCCCGGAAATCCACCGCCCGATCAATCATAGTCCCGGATTTAATTGAGATGCTTTCCTATCCGCCCGGCTAATTATGATCCCAGAATCCACCGCCCGATCAATAACAGTCCCGGATTTCATTGAGGGTTCACCACAATCCCGGAATCCACCGTCCGACTGAGTCTATAGTCCCGGAATCCTCCGCCCGACATATATAACATGCCCTACACTCGATGTCGAAAGTCGGCTTTGATACCATTTGTAACACCCCTGCCCCGAGCTTGGACAATTTATACAATTTAGAAGACAAATTATTTATAGTATAGTATAACTGCCCATCACAGGCTGCGTCTCAAAAGGTGGTTAACCGGATTGGTGACTCTTGATCATAGGCATTATTATTTATAGTTATTTTATTCTAGTTGATTTTCGATGTGGGACTAATTCTCACAATCTCTCTCTCATCCTGAGAGTAAGGCGGGCCCCCTAGTGCCCACGTCACCCAGGTGACATCAGCCACCCCATTACACAGCACAAAGTGCTGTTCCCATATTTTACTCATCACGTGGGCCCCCACCCCATATTCACATATTTACCATCTATGCCATTCTCTTTTTTATTTTCAAACTCCTACCTACCTCTTTTTTATTTATGTTATGTACATACTACTACTTACTATATTATATTAGTTTATTACGGGGTGTTACAAGAATCGCCTAATAATTCACAATGAGATAATGAAAAAGGATTAGAGAATGATTAGTCATGGGTAAAAAGCTAGTATCACATAATTAACCTCATCCTTGACCTTGGTCCTAGAGTGGATTAGCACTTGCACTTTGGGTTCGTGGTGTTTTAGGATTAGTTCGAGTCGTTGTTGAATGTAAGGACATGCACTAGTGGGTGTGTGTTCGCCTGTCGGGGGACGTGTGGCGTCTTCATGCCTGACCGAATCCTAGGTTCATTTAATGCGGTAGGGGACTTAGAGTTTCCTTGTAAGTGAACTCTTTGGGGCTCTATTGTCTTCGGAGCGAGTGCCTTTATGATCGTAACAACCTTTGAGGAGGTTTGGAGTTGTGACGTCATCTCGACTGCAAGTTCTGGGCTAGTGTAAGGACGAGTGCAACAGAGAGTTGGGAAAACCCTAATATCCGTCAGGTCCTATATTGATCAATGTGGGCAGATGACTTAGAGACTGCCATGTGAGTGAACTCTTTGGTCTCTAAAATAATGTTCTTGGCGGGGAGCCCCAGTGTCCATACATCTACTTTAAGTGAGGTCTGGGGATGCGAAATTACCGCGACCTACTATGGGTTCAGCCGTGACGGAGTAAGTCGTGCGACTATGACCCTGGGCACAGTGGATAAAACACGAGGATTGGACACCACTGGCGTGACAGCGACTGGAATAAGCCGGGCAACTGCAACCTCATCATCACTAGAGTATCAGAGACAGAAAAGAGCACAAGAGTAGGATACATAACGGGGGATCGAACTCCATCAACTAAAGAACATCGTTTGGTTAAGGAATGTGTAGTATGGGATGCATATCTCTCCAATCAAGCGTGCATTAGCTTTAGGAGCATGTCACGCCCGATTCCCAAAAATACCGAATACGAGTACATGATAGTGGCCCAGCGAATTACTAACGTTATCCATAAGCTGTTTATCCGATCAACTCAACAATATAATCAATACAGAACAAATACACAGGCAATAATAATCTCATGAACAGTAATACTTGGAATGAAGCAATAAAAATATCCAAATACAATAATAATCCAATATCTGGAAACAATAACAAAAATCGGGATATAAGCTCAAAACAATAATAAATCCCAATACAATAGTAACAAGTCTCAATATAATAAGTTCATTAAAGCAATAAGCAATTAAAAAGCATTAAGTCTTTAGAACGTATGTTCTCCCATCCCAGCAGGTAATTCTCCTTCATAACCTGCGTACACTTCATCTAAAAAGAGAAGAAAAATTATCCTTAGAGCAAGTCATGGACAGCAAGTAGAGAAAGAAGGGAACAATGGAATAACGGTATAACAATGAATCAATGGATCAATAGAAATCAATAACATGGCACGATAATCAATAATCAATATCACGGTTATCGATGCAATGGCTATAAACAATGTTTCAATATTCGGTAACGGTAATCAATGATCAATAATGGTAACACTTAGCCAATAATCGATATCAATAGAAATAATGAGGAACAATATGCAATGTCGGTGATGTGTTAATCCTTATGTTTATTAGTCATTTTTATCCTAACTAATGTATGTACTACTGCAACCCATTCTACAGGTTCAATGCATACAATCAATTTCGTTTAGACTTAAGTGGTGTACTTGGTAGATCATGTACTTGGCAATGGTAAACACTATTCACCTTTCGATGTACGATACGGTCATCGGCAACGATACGGTACACAATAGATTGGGTTACCGTCGTAACCACAATCACACGATAAAACGGTAGCCGGAATGGTAATTAGGAAAACATAAGCCCCTCCTCCAAGTACATTCTCTACTTTGTTCACTACTGAAATCACCCTTTAAACCCCGGGTTGTTAATTATTTTATCAATGCAACAATACAATATGCAATTATTGGACATTTCGATGAACGATAGTATCAATAGGGAAACAATGGGTTGGTAACATGGAATAGGACAATTAGAATGATAACAATAACTCATTGGGATCATGCATTGCAACATACATACATTAATTCATGCAATATTACAATGTAGGAATAATTAATCTTTTAAAAATTGAAAAGTGAAATTCTGGACAGCAAGAGTAGTCTGTACAAAAATACAGTTTCCCGCTGTTTCAGAAACAATAAAGTGAATCCGTCAGAAGTTCTAGAAACTAGACTTCCACACGGTTCCAACGCATATTTAAAGTTTAAAATCTGACAATAGTAGATAGGTCAAACACAATGTTCTTTACAGATTTCATGTTCAAGCAGAATTTCTATATCATGTTATTTTATTTTTAGAAATAGCAAAAACTCAATATTAAATTCATTAAAAATATTTTCTGAACTCCTAAACATTATTACTAACAATATGGAAATTATCAGAGCAAAATTTTAACATTTGATCAGCCTTTTTACTGTTTAAGCATGCAAGATACAAGAATCTGAAAATCTGAAAGTAAAAACACAGCTGTAGTAAAACAGACATAACTTTTGCTACAGAACTCGAAATTCAAAAATTCAAGATGTTATGGAAACTAGAAAGATAAGGCTACAATTCTTATTCAGAAAGTAATTCATTTTGAGATCGTTTACTAGTTCAAATATACCAGTCAACATACAGGTCAGCAAACAATATATAGGTTTTTGGGTAGTTTTCTTTATTTAAATTAATTTAAACATGATGGGTATCGGTTCTTTAGTCAAAAAATTTCGTAATCAACATGATGGGTGCAATAACATGATGAATAAGAATAAAATCATACGCATACACTAAATCATTATCAGTCAAACAACAAACAATCAACCAAACATACAACCTAGTAGTTATTCTACAATAATTAATTGTGTCATGATTATACTGTTAACCCTATTATCAGTTCTACATGAATGCATGAAAGATTTAATCTTTAGAGGCAAAAGTGGCACGATGTCAAAAATATTGGGGTTAGCTCATGTAAACCCTCAATAGACACAACGAAGAGATGAACAAGGTATAATACGATAACCAAAGGATCTACTTGCAAGAGTTTCAATAAAACATGAATTTGATACAATTAAAAATTCAAGAGGACGGTGACTTGCCTGTTAGATAGTGAAAACGAATACCAAATAACGGGATAAGGATCCCGAAGCAACGAACCCACAAACACACAAAATAACACGTGCACTCTACGAGCAAAAGAGAACCAAAGCCACAATAGCAAGAATAGAGACCAGCAACGATAGCAAGAGGGGCAAGGGGCGGCGGTGGTGTCACTGGCCGACGGCAAGGGGTGACGACTGGCGAGGTCGAGCGGCGTTGTGGTAGTCGCTGGCGGCGAGGAGCAACGGAAAGGGGGGTTTTGACTTTGGAGAATCAGAGCAAGGGGGTTCGGCCTGATGGGGTTTCGGCTGGCTGTGGTGGCGGCGTCGACAGGAATGCGGCGCCGGGGGTCGACGACTAGGGGGGTCGTCGAAGGTCGAAGGTAGCGCTGGAGGGATGGTCGAGGAAGACACCAGAGATGGGTTTGCGTGGAATTGGGCGGGAAAATAGGGAGAGAGATAGCAAAGAGAATAAGCGGCTAGGATTTCGATGGTGTACAATTTTTAGGGTTTGCAGTAGAGTTGTATTTATAGGGTACAATTAGGGTAATGGGTTGGTAAATTAGGGTCCAATAATAGTGGATTTGGGTCAAGAACAAAAGAAATTGGGTTTTAGGGTTCAATAAGAGATAGATCCAAATCAATAGGGTTCAAATAAAAATACCCACAATTTAATAGAAGAAAATGAAATCGATAAGAACAGCTCGACAAGAAGAACGGAGAATTTCATGAACAAGATTAAATTAAAATAATCAAGAAGCAAAAATAGAGTATTTTATTCAATTACAAATAAAATATTCCAAAAGAGGGGGAAATGAAAATAGCGGTAACGGTAGTTACAATCCTACCCACCTTACAATAAAATTTCATCCTCGAAATTAAAGCAAGTGGTAGTAGGGTAACCCCGAGGAAAAGAAAAGGAACAAGAACTACTCAAAAAGATGGGGAAATGTCTTCTGAATCACACTTTCAAGCTCCCAAGTCGACTCACCAGGCGAGTGAGGATTCCAAGCAACACGAACCAACTTGATAACCTAATTCTTCAAAATCTTCTCCCGCCGGTCCATAATTGAAACTGGATAAATCTCACAAGACAAATCTAGTTGAACCAACAACTCCGAATAGTCATTGACATGACTATCATCCCGAACATACTTCCTGAGCTGAGAAACATGAAAGACATCATGCACTCCAGAAAGAACCGGTGGCAACGCGAGTCTATAGGACACCTTGCCTACTCGCTCCACCACATCGAACAGACCAATGAATCTACGGCTCAACTTGCCCCCACCACCAAAACGAATCACACCTTCCCATGGAGACACCTTGAGGAACACATGATCACCCACTTCAAACTCTAACGGTCTCCTGTGCATGTCAGCCCATTTCCTCTGCCTATCCTGCGCGGCTTGCAAATGCTTCCTGATCTGGGCCACTGTATCAACAGTCTTCGTGATCAACTTTGGCCCCAAAAGCTTCCTCTCACCAATGTCCTCCTAGCACACTGGTGATCTACACTTCCAACCATACAAGACTTCATACGGAGTTGCCTAAAGACTAGTTTGGTAGCTATTATTGTATGAAAACTCCACCAAGTGTAGATGATCTTCCCAAGATCCTCCAAACTGATGCACACATGACTTCAACATATCCTCCAAGGTCTAGATAGTCCTCTCAGATTGACCATCTGTCTGCGTGTGGAATGCAGTACTGAACTTCAGCTTACTCCCAAGACTATTCTGAAGACTCCCAAAATTGAGATCTGAATCTAGTATCTTTGTCTGATATAATAGTGACAGGAACACCATGTAATCTCACAATCTCCTGCATATACCTTTCTGCCAAGATTTCTTTAGACTGACCAACTCTGAAAGGGATGAAATGAGCACTCTTCGTTAAGCGACAGATGGCATTGTACCCCTTGGGACTCTTAGGCAAAGCAGTCACAAAATCCATAGTGATATTCTCCCACTTCCATTCCGGAATAGGAAGCGGTTGAAGAAGTCCAGCAGTCCTCTGATGTTCTGCCTTCACTTGCTGACAGATCAGACACCGAGAAACAAATCTTGCAATAGCCCTCTTCATACCATGCCACCAGAAATTCAACTCCAAATCCCGATACATCTTCGTACCACCGGGATGAATAGGGTCTGACGAGCAATGAGCTTCTTCCAGTAACTTCTGCCTGACCTCTCCCTTCGGAGGCGAGTCCCAAAGTAAAGAGATCCATCCTTATGAATCACCATATCAGTTCTAGAACCAGCTTCAACCTCATCTCGAAACTGTTGCAACTGCACATCACCAGACTGTGCCTCTTTAATCTGATCCACCAAAAATGACTGCAACTGAAGCACCATACAACTCTGCTCAGAACCAGGCAATACCGCATCTAATTCCAATCTCCTCATAGTTTCCACAAGCTCCTTCTGCTCAGTAAGAACCATAGCAACAGGTCTTCTGCTCAAAACATCAAGCACTGAATTAATCTTGCCAGGGTGATACTGCAACTAATATCATAATCTGCCATCAATTCCAACCATCGCCTTTGCCTCAGATTCTGCTCCTTCTAAGTGAACACATACTTGAGACTTTTATGGTCAGTGAAATTCTTCACTCGGTCTCCAAGTAAATAATGCCTCCAAAGCTTCAAGGCAAAAATCACAGCAGCAAGCTCCAAATCATGTGTAGGATAATTCTTCTCATGCGGCCTTAATTGCCTAGATGCATATGCGACAACCTTGTCTCGTTGCATCAAAACAGCACCCAAACCTCTACCTGAAGCATCACAATAAATTACGAAACCTCTAGATCCATCTGGTATAGTCAACACAGATGCTGATGTCAACCGATTCTTTAATTTAACGAAGGCTTCTTCACAGAACTCATCCCACACAAACTTCTGATCCTTCCCAGTCAACTTGGTCAACGTCCCTGCAATCTTCGAGAAATCCCAAACAAACTTCTTGTAGTAACCCGCTCGACCAAGAAAACTCCGAACTTCCGATACCGACTTCGGTGTCAGCCAATCCTTAACCGCAAAAATCTTGGACGGATCGACAGAAACTCCATCACCAGAAATAATATGGCCCAAGAATTTGACTTGATCCAACCAGAACTCACACTTGCTAAGCTTCCCATACAACTGATGATCCCTAAAGGTTTGCAAAACAACCTTCATGTGCTGAGCATGCTCATCCCGATTCCGAGAATAGACAAGAATATCATCAATGAACACCACAACAAACTTGTCTAGAAAGGGAGAGAAAACCCAATTCATCAAACTCATAAACACAGCTGGAGCATTAGTAACTCCAAAAGGCATCACCAAGAATTCATAGTGCCCATATCTCGTACGAAAAGCAGTCTTTGTACATCCTCGGCTTTCACCTTAACCTGATGGTAACCAGAATGAAGATCCAGCTTCGAAAATACAGAAGTGCCTCCCAATTGATCAAATAGGTCATCAATCCTTAACAATGGATACATGTTCTTCACTGTGACATTATTGAGCTCACGGTAGTCAATACACAACCTGTGACTACCATCCTTCTTATTGACGAACAGTACAGGAGCTCCCCAAGAAGAAACACTTGGCCTGATAAAATATTTATCCAACAACTCCTGAATCTGCTCCTTCAATTCAGCCAACTCAATAGGAGCCATTCTGTATGGACTCTTAGTAATTGGAGTTGTTCCTGGCTGAACATCAATACTGAACAGCACTTCACAATCTGGCGGTAATCCCGGCAATTCCTCAGGAAAAATATCCAGAAAATTCCGCACAACCAATGGTGCGACAGCATCATCAGCACACACTTCCTCCATAACTCCAACTTCCTGACTAGCCAACTTCTCAACACAAGCAAGCGATGTTTCACCGGCACAGAATTCAAATTCCTGGCGTTCTGACATATGAAACACCACCTTCTTCTTGCAGCAATCAATCACAGCATGAATGGAATCAAGCCAATCCATCCCCAGAACAACATCAAAACTAGAATTGCTGATGACAATCAGATCGGCAACAAAATCAACACCACCAATAACCAAGGGACTCTACTCACAAATCTGAGAACACACGACAATACCTCCACCTGTAGAAATGTTCCAAGCTATCGGCATAGCGCTGCTAGCCAAGAGATGTAGATCGACGAAGCGGGAGGAAACAAATGAATGGGTAGCACCAGAGTCAAAAAAAGCATGAGGGAATGGACAAGGATAATGACTAGCAAGAAGTTAAAGTGAGAACACAAAAGGCAGAAACAAGATGTGGGAAACTGACATGAATAAGAGGCCAACATGAATAAACAACAGGATTGAAGAATGAAATAGCAAGGAAAAAGGAAGCAAACAATGCAAGGAAGGAGAAGCAACATGAGAATCCTGGGACCTGTGGGTTGTGGGCCCACCACGCTTCTGTTGCGCTACTCTGATGGTGATGCTCCAAGTTGAAGACATATCGTTATAGATCAAGCGATGCCGATCGAAGGACCAAGTAGGAAGGAGAAGAAAGCATGACACCGAAATCAAAAGAATATGGGTATAAAAAGAATGAAATCATACCCAATAAGGAATCAATGAATGGAAGGGATCAAAGAGGAATCAAATAAGACTAGTTTCTAGATCATAAGTTGGATATCAATTGTTCATGCAATCACTATATTACTCATACTGTTGAGTCAAACCGATAAACCCCAAATCTGATTAATATATCAATCAAAGCCAAACTTCCTTGCGTTAGTCACGTTTAACTGATATATTATCTAAACCCGGGCTCTGTACCACTAAAAACCTTTTCATGCCCCGCTTCTCAAAAATACGGAATACGAGTACATGACATTGGCCCAGCGAATGACTAACGTCACTCATAAGTTGTTTATCTGATCAACTCAACAATATAATCAATACAGAACAAATGTGCAGGCAATAATAATCTTATGAACAATAATATTTGGAATGAAGCAATAAAAATATCCAAATACAATAATAATCCAACATCTTGAAACAATAAAAAATCCGGGTCATAAGCCCAAAACAAGAATAAATCTCAATACAATAGTAACAAGTCTCAATATAATAAGTTCATTAAAGTAATAAGCAGTTAAAAAGCATTAAGTCTTTAGAACGTCTGTTCTCCAATCCTAGCAGGCAATTCTCCTTCATAACCTGTGTACACTTCATCTAAAAAGAGAAGAAAATTTGTCCTTAGAGCAAGTTATGGATAGCAAGTAGAGAAAGCAGGGAACAATGGAATAACGGTATAACAATGAATCAATGGATCAATAGGAATCAATAACATGGCACGATAATCAATAATCAATATCATGGTAATGATGCAATGGCTGTAAACAATATTTCAATATTCGGTAACGGTAATCAATGATCAATAATGGTAATACTTAGCCAATAATCGATATCAATAGAAACAATGAGGAACAATATGCAATGTCGGTGATATGTCAATCCTTATGTTTATTAGTCATTTTTATCCTAACTAATGCATGTACTACTGCATCCCATTCTACAGGTTCAATACATACAATCAATTTCATTTAGGCTTAAGTGGTGTACTCGGTAGAACATGTACGTAGCAATGGTAAACATTATTCACATTTCGGTGTACGATACGGTCATCGACAACGTTACGGTACACGATAGATTGGGTTACCGTCGTAACCACAATCACACGATAAAACGGTAGCCGAAACGGTAATTAGGGAAACACGGGACCCTCCTCCAAGTACATTCTCTACTTTGTTTACTACTCAAATCACCCTTTAAACCCGGCTTGTTAATTATTTTATCTATGCAACAATACAATATGCAATTATTGGACATTTCGATGAACGATAGTATCAATAGGGAAAAAATAGGTTGGTAACATGGAATAAGACAATTAGAATGATAACAATAACTCATTGGGATCATGCAATGCAACATATATACATTAATTCATGCAATATTACGATGTAGGAATAATTGATCTTTAAAAAACCGAAAAGTGGATAGCAAGAGTAGTCTGTGCAAAAATACAGTTTTCCTCTGTTTCAGAAATCGAAAAGTGAATCCGTCAGAAGTTCTAGAAACTAAACTTCCACACGGTTCCAACGCATATTTAAAGTTTAAAATCCGACAATAGTAGTTAGGTCAAATACATTGTTCTTTACAGATTTCATGTTCAGACAGAATTTCTATATCATGTTATTTTATTTTTTTAGAAACTGCAAAAACTTAATATTAAATTCATTAAAAATATTTTCTGGACTCCTAAACATGATTACTAATAATCTGGAGATTATCAGAGAAAAATTTTAACATTTGATCAGTCTTTTTACTGTTTAAGCATGCAAGATACAAAAATCTGAAAATCTAAAAGTAAAAACACAATTGTAGTAAAACGGGCATAACTTTTGCTACACAACTCGGAATTCAAAAATTCAAGATGTTCTGGAAACTAGAAAGATAAGGCTACAATTCTTATTCAGAAAGTAATTCATTTTAAGATCATTTACTTGTTCAAAAATAGAAGTCAACATACAGGTCAGCAAATAATATACAGGTTTTTGGGTAGTTTTCTTGAATTAAATTAATTTAAACATGATGGGTATTGGTTCTTTAGTTAATAAATTGCGTAATCAACATGATGGGTGCAATAACATGATTAATAAGAATAAAATCATACGCATACACTAAATCATCATCGGTCAAACAACAAACAATCAACCAAGCATACAACCTAGTAGTTGTTTCTACAATAATTAATTGTGTCATGATTATACGGTTAACCCTATTATCAATTTTACATGAATGCATGAAAGATCCAATCTTTAGAGTCAAAAGAGGCACGATGTCAAGAATATTGGGGTTAACTCCTGTAAACCCTCAATAGACCCAACGAAGAGATGGACATGGTGTAATACGATAACAAAAGGATCTACTTGCAAGAGTTTCAATAAAACTTGAATTTGATACAATTAAAAATTTAAGAAGATTGTGACTTGCTTGTTAGATGGTAAAAAAGAATACCAAGAATAACGGGATAAAGATCCCGAAGCAACGAACCCACGAACACACAAAATAACACGTACACTCTATGTGCAAAAGAGAACCAAAGCCACAACAGTAGGAACAGAGACCAGCAACGACATCGAGAAGGGCAAGGGGCGGCGACAGCATCACTGGCTGACGGCAAGGGGGCGTTGACTGGCAAGGTCGAGCGGCGCTGTGGTGGTCGCCGGCGGAGAGGAGCGACGGAAAGGGGGGTTTTGGCTGTAGAGAATCATAGCAAGGGGGTTCGGTCTGGTGGGGTTTCGACTGGCTATGGGGGCAGCGTCGATAAGAGGGCGGCGCCAGGGGTTGCTGGAGGTCGAGTGTAGCACCGGAATGATGGTCGAGGAAGACACCGGAGATGGGTTTGGGTGGAATTGGGTGGGAAAATGGGGAGAGAGAATGGCGAGGAGAAAGAGAGGAGAGAGAATAAGTGGCTAGGATTTCGGTGGTGAGCAATTTTTAGGGTTTGCAGTAGAGTTGTATTTATAGGGTACAATTAGGGTACTGGGTTGGTGAATTAGGGTCTAATAACAGTGGATTTGGGTCAAGAACAAAAGAAATTGGGTTTTAGGATTCAATAAGAGATAGATCCAAATCAATAGGGTTCAAATAAAAATACCCACAATTAAATAGAAGAAAATGGAATCGATAAGAACAGCTCAACAAGAAGAACGGAGAATTTAATGAAAAAAATGAAATTAAAATAATCAAGAAGCAAAAAATAGAGTATTTTATTCAATTACAAATAAAATATTACAAATAGGGAGAAAATGAAAATCGCGGGAACGGTAGTTACAGAGCATGTGTGCATTAGATCTAGGCCATGGCATACACTGAAACTTGCTTGTCATCACCTTTCTTTTGCATCAAATTTTGGTTGTTGAGGTTTGGAATCGATATATTATGGCATAGCGAGGACCGTTTTATTATTGCATTGCGTCAGTTGTATTCACTGACGTGCCCACAGTTTGGTTAGTTTGCAGGAGTACCTGATCGTGGGGAGCTCGTGGGAAAACTAAAGCAGTGGGCAGCATCCAAGCGAAAGTTACTGTCCAATTCTTTTGTGTATTCATGATGTGTTAATTTATTGTAATTATTGTAACATTGGGCATTGTAATAACATTTCGATATAACAAAAGTTTTTAATTTCCTGTGATTTTGTTGTGTTGTGACTCATTTGAAGAAAGATCCTGGAGTGTGTCACGAGTTCCTATGTTTGGAATTCGGGGCGCTACAACGTCATTATTGTGGTTCGAGGTCAATGCCGAGCGTCGAGCGATTTCAAGGTTGTAAGAAACCTTGAGGGTGGCTCAAAGTTAGCGCCGAGGGCCAAGCGGCAGCAAGGTTGAGTGAAACCTAGTGGGTAGCTCAAGGTCACTGCCGAGCGTCGAGCGAAAGCGAGGTTGTAAGGAACCTTGTAGATATCTCAAAGTCACTATCGAGCATCTAGCGATAGCGAGGTTGTAAGAAACCTTGTGGGAAGCTCGAAGTCACTGTCGAGCATCGAGCGACAGCGAGGTTGTAAGAAACCTTGTGGGTAGATCGAAGTCACTGCCGAGCGTTGAACGATAGCGAGGTTGTAAGAAACCTTGTAGGCAGCTCAACATCACAGCTGAGTGTCGAGTGACTACGAGGTTATAAGATACCTTGTGGGCAGCTCGAAGTCACAGCCGAGCATCGAGCGATAGTGAGTTTGTAGGAAACCTTGTGGGCAGCTCGAAGTCACTGCTGAGCGCCGAGCGATAGCAATGTTGTAAGAAACCTTATAGGTGGCTCAAATCACTACCGAGCGTCGAGTGACAACGAGGTTGTAGGAAGCCTTGTGGGCAGCTCGAAGTCACTGCCGAGCACCGAGCATTTTATACTTGGAGATTTTTGGAGAACCAGTTTGTGCTCATAGTGGCCACAGTAAAGGCACGTGTGTAGCTCGTGTGTGGCATGTGACTAGGCTGACGTCACGGTTTGTGGAATCTTACGTTATCCACATTGGATCAAATCGGATGGTCAAGAATGGTTGTGGAAATCGAGTCGTCCCCGAGTTATATATACTCCCCCCCCTTCTCATTTTCCTCTTTACTTTCTCTCACTTGCTCCAGCATTTCTTTCTCTAGGTTCTATTCAAATATTGACGATTAGCTTTCTGACGTCTTTTCTGGCAACCAGGTTTGTTTTTTTATATTATGTCAAGGGTTCGGTCCAGTTCTTTCGCCTCCACGTCTAGCTAAGGCGACATCGGTTCTTCTTCTGAATCTATATTCTAGGAAGAAGTCCAAGAGGTCTACAAGGTTGAGCCTATCCGAAGTCGAAGACCCTTTGTGGTGGAATCGAGTGATTCAGATGAAGAGGTCGAAGTGATTGAAGTGGCTAGTGAGAGTGAACCGGTTGATATGGAAAAGGGCAAGGAAGACGAGATAAAGGGAATCGAGGCGAATTTGGCGAGTGGGGGGGGAGATGATGTCGAGGATAAAGGCGAAAGCCTAATGATAAAGAAGCAGCAGACGAGGAGGGAGAGGGCGAGGGCAGAGTTCAGGAGGTCGATGTGCCGGAGGGGACCGTCTGTTTGAAGTAGTTGGCATTGTTTTTTACCCCAAGGGCCGCCCGTATTCAGGGGAGGAGACTAAAGTTTACTCTTCCCTATAGCCCTAGGTCGCCCATTGAGTTTCTTCCGTAGCCGCGTTCGATCAGAATGTATCCGGATGACCTTGAGGATTTGGTTCAATACGGGGTGCAGCCCTCATCATCGAGTCGTCAGAGGATCAAGGTGGATGGCATATAGAGCGTGTTGACAAGCAGCGATCTCCCATTGATACGGGCAAGCTACTTCATTTCTCCGGAATATGAGTTGATGATACCGAACCCGAGGCTCTAACCAATGGACAACCTAGCCCCTTGGTTCTGTATGTTTTCACTCGATGCCTTCAGCTCGGGGTTGAGGTTGTCCCTGCATCTGTTCATGAAGTAGGTGTTGAATTGGGCGAGACTGAATCGGATGCTGTATGGCCCGAACTCTTGGGAGAAGATCGTGTGTTTCATGCTGCTTTTGAAGGAAAGGGGAGTTCCTTTGAAATTGAAGAATTTTTTAGCCAGCCTCAGGATCAGCTCGGCAGGGACGTATAAGGGGGTATATTACATCTCCCCTCTCCCCCATAGGTGGGTAGTCCACGGTCACGCCGACTCCATCCAGGAGTGGAAAGAGAAGTATTTCGTCGTTCGGAACCAGGTACCTTGGGACATCCCAATAAATTGGTCCTTCTACAAGACTAACCACAAAGCCCCGAATGAGAGTGACTTTATGAAGGAAGAGAAGGAGGATATGGAGTGGATCTTTGCCAAAGGGAGTATCCCCTCGGCGATTGTAACTGATAGGCACTTAGCGAGGATTGGACTGAACCGTCTTGACCCCTGTATGTTTTTTGTTTCCTTTTTTCATCTATCCTTTTCCCTTTGTTCTCACAGTTCGTATTTTCTTTTGCAGCGATGGATGATGCGGAGATTGAAGCGAGGAGGTCCTTCTTGGCCAAAAAGAAGGCGGTTAAGCAGCAGAAGCAGAAGAAGAGGCCCACCGCTGCCACGTTCGAGGAGGCTTCGGAGGCAAAGTCCAATAGATCAAAGGCTTCGGGCACCTCCGGCTCGGCAAAGGCAGTGCCAAGCCCTGGAAACCTTAAGGTTTCCGAGGTGGTGAGGTCCGGTCTCCCACCCATCCGTCCCGAGATCAGGGAGATCGTAGGGGAGGGGGGGCTGGCGCCATGGGCCTCCAACTGGTTCGTGAAGGCGGCAGACTCTCCAATGGAGGGTTTGATGGCGATCAAGGCGGTGGAGCACCTGGTCACCCTCGAGACAGAGAGAGCCTCGCAACCGAGACCCTCGAGTCGTGCTTCATGAAGTTGGCTCAAGCCAATATGATGGTAAGTGTTCTCTAAGCCTCATTTTTTTTATCCTTTCATGTCCTTGAAAACTTCTAAGTATTTTCTCTTCATTCACAGATGACTCTGCAAAGGCGGAGTTGAGGAGGCGTTACGCCCGTGAGCTCCATCAGTCCAAGCAAAATGCTAAGCGGTATGAGAAGGAGATGAAGGAGCAGCAGCTGATGGTCCAAACTTCGGAAGCTCACGAGTGGGCTTTGAAGGTGGAGCTGACCACCATCGCCGAGGACCGAGCTCTGCTGGAGGAGAAGAAGACCCCCCTGCAGGAGAACGAGAAGAAGTTGTAGGCCGCAAAGCTGGGCACCGTTGACAATGTTATTTTGTCCCAGGATCAGGGGTATGATCGGGCCATCGAGTATGTGCTGCGAAAGTACCCCCATCTCGGGCTCGAGCGTTTCCACTACTCCAAGAATTTCTCCAAGGCCCGTGTAACACCCGTTTTCTCCTATACATATTTTCTGTGTATTTTCGGTATTTTGATTCTTTATTAAAAAAAAATCTGCTTTAAAATTTATTTTAGATCTCTTATTAAAGTCTAATCTAATCATCAACTGTATTCATAGCTATTTTCAAATGATTATATATTTTAACACAAATCTTATTACATTTTATAAGTTTAATTATATTCTTATTTGATCAATTATTTATGTTTTAGCTCAAACCAAGTATATTATTATTTTCGATTATTTTAATTATTTGTGAAAAGTCCAATCTTAACCCATTCTATAATATGTGTATTTGATTATTAATTGTGAACTTAACCCTTTTTTGAAAAAATAAAAAAGAAAGGGAAAGAAAGGAAAACCAAGTCCATGGCTCGAAGCCCATTCTCAATTTCCAAAACTCACCTATTTGCTATGCTGCCTATTTCACTAACTTATCCCTATATATAATACTATCCTTAATTATCTGACTAACCCTAACTATTCTCTCCCCCATTACCATCAACCGCCAAACCTGACTCCTCCTTCTTCTTCTCCTTCGTTCCCGATACCCAACAACCCCTACATCATCTCCTCCAACCATTGCCTTCTTCTCCTTCCACTTCCATTGAAGGCCCACTGCAACTCTTCACCATCACCTACCGACCTCCTCCATTGGAGCACCACCTAATCACCCTATCTTCTTAAGCCACCCTCATCACGACCCTTTTCATCTCCACCGAATGTTGTTCCTTCCCACTGTCGCCAAACCCCCTGGCTTCATTACCGATCGCCTACACCCATCATCTCACCATCGCCATCTTTCGATTCACTGTCGTCTCCTTCCAAGCCCCCGATTGCCTTGTTTGTTGTTCGACCACCTCGATGCCATCTCCATCACACCACCGCAACCCACCTTATCCCTTCCACCTCTATTGAAGCTTCCCAGCCTTCACCTCATGCCTGACGACCCTACCTTGCTGCCATTCACCTGAAAAGCAAGCATCATCTCCAACGCCACCGTCAGTAACACCACCTACAGCTGAAGTCTCACCACCTTACCGACTCCTCGATGCCAGCCCCTTTGCACCTTTGGCCACCACCTGCAGCCCCTGCCATTGCCATTTCCATTATTGCAACCCTCACCTCCATGTCGTCGCAACTGATAACTCTTGTTTCCCTCTATTGCTACCACATCTGACTTCTTCGTTGTTGTTTGCTGCCGACGTCCTTGCTGTGGTTACGTTGCCCTTGCTGTGAGTTGTTGCTATAGTGTCGCTGTCATTTCCCTATTGCCGCTGCCTCCCTCATCACCACAGCTACACCCGAGTACACCTGAAGCCACTGTCATTACTACTGCTCCGTTATCGTTGACGTCATTATTACTGCTGCCATTTGCTTGCTGCCTTGCCACTATTGCTGCCATTTCTTGTCGTAGCCGCTACCACTCTTGTTGTTGCTGCCATTGTCTCCGGTATTGCCGCCGTTCTCTATTGTTGTTGTTCTTGCTGTCCGCAGTTGCGCCTTACTACCTGTCTCCCTGTCTTGAACTCAATTGATTGTTCGTGTTCAAGCATTTTCTTTACCTCCTGCAAGTAGTATTCCTATTGATTATCGTGTCTTAGAATATGTTATCATCCATATTCATGAAAACACTCTTTGTAGATCTCAATTGTTGAATCATCATATTGTTACATGCTTGTAAGCTTTCCATGTTTAAACCAACCATTATATGTTACATGAATCATCCATTTGCTTCCATTGATTCAATAACGACCGTAAAATTGTAAACTTCATTGTCACCATATACATTGCATGAACATGAATTAGAGTCACATATAAATATGTGTATATAGATAAAATGTAGTGATTGGAGTGAATTTTGATTGTATGTAATAGTATGATATATCCGTAAATTAATATCGTAGAAATAATAACTCTCATCATGTTAACAATAGGAATCCATTCTAGTTACTAGTCTTGAATGTATGTTCAATTCTAGATATTAAACTACATGTTTGTAAATCACAATCGTTACAATTACAATTATTATATTGCTACCTGCTGTTTACTCCAACTTGTAGTGAAATTATGACCTAGTTACTAATAATATAAATTAGAACTTATTAAATGAAAGTTGTAGCCCTCTGTGTCTGAATGCAAACCATCTGACGGTTTTGCAATCCGGCTTAGGGATTGCAAGATATTCATATTCTCGTGCCGTAACGTCTGAAATCTACAATACAATTTGAAATTACATTGTCATGTTTAATTAGTTGAAACAGTAGATTAAATTAGGAATTAAGACTTGATATTAATCATATTATCACTGAACAATGTTAAGAATTGGATTATGATTTTTATAAGATTTTTAAATGAGTTTCAGTCGGATTATTTATATAAAAACTTGACACTGAGTTGCTACCTAAACAGTAGAATCATAAACAACTTACTGGTAGGCCTAGTTACTGCGATTGAAATATGACGTGTGAATATGCATTGGAATCGGCAGGGAGTCTAGTTTCTGGAACCCCTGACGGAACCTGGTTCACTTTTCCGTGGCAGCGGGAAAATCAGTTTTTGTACAGCAACGTATTGTTATCCAGAATTGTATTTTCATGTTTTTAAATGTTTATTCTTCACAATTAATGAATTGAACTAGTACATCATGCATTACATAACTCTTGATACCTTCTTGATACTGTTCTTAACACCCGTTTTCATCGATTGCATGTTCATATTTAATTCCAATAAAATAATAACAAGTCGGGGTAATAAAGGTATGACTTAGTAGTGGACAATATAGGTGTACGCGGAAGTGATCCCGTGTTATCCGTATTGGTTATTGTTATCGGTCATGATATTGTTTATTTATCATCAATTGAATGCGGATTACTGACTACAGTATCCCAATTTATCGTGTATTGGTCATCGATCATTGATTATTGTTATTGCAAGACCTAAGTACTTGACCCTGTAGAATTCACCACTATAGTCTAAACGTTCACATGATTGTATGCACCAGAATCTGTGGTATGGAACACAGGATTACGTGCATTATATAGGTTAATAAAAGATTGATAGACTTAAGATTGACACTGAGCACCGACACTTGCATTTTGATCATTGTTTATTGTTACCGACCATCATATTATTGACTATTGCATATCAATTGATTGAACTTCATGATTATAATTGCAGCTTATCATCCTTACTGATATTGTACATGTTCGTATTATTTTGTTTATCAACCATTGATTATCGACTATATTGTTTATTGACCATTGACTATCAACGATTGATTATTGATTAATTGTTTATCGACCATTGGTTATCGACTATTGACCCTATTATTGATTATTTGTTTATTATTTATCGATCAGTGATTTTTGAATATTGTTTACCAACCATTGCACCATTCATTATTGACTATTGACTTATTATCAACCATTGTTTATTGACCTCTGATATTGTCCCAGTTCGTCGTTTATTGTTATAACATACTTCATTGTTTCACTGCTTGTTACTACTTGTCGCTCGTAGCTTGCTCTAGCTGGCACCCCCACCGTTTCAATTAATGTTTATACACGTATAGACGATGAGATACTGAAGGAGCTTGGCGAACTGTTTACTGCATTGTACATTCTCGAGCAGTTTGTAAGTTCTTGTATCTCAGATATTGGTTATTGTATTATATTCTTGTTCATGTGATTATTATTATATTGTTGAGCTTACATATATTGTACAGCTTATGAATGATATGAGTTTGTATACTTATATCATTTGTTGGATCTTAGTTGCGTGCCCATATTTTCGTATTTTAGGAAGCGGGCCATGACACCCCGCCTACTACGAGGGGAGGTGATGGCAAGGGGGATGATCGCTCGCCTGCCTATGAAGATGAGCCGATCCCGGATGCTCCCGAGGTTAACACTGCGGGAGCCAAAAAGGTGCCCTCCTCCCCAAAGTAGTAGTTCGTATTTTATTTTTTATTTTTGTATTTGCCGAATGCAGACTGGCCATCGTTTTTGTATGGATGTTTGTCGATGACTGAAAAAGAATTTTTTTTGCCGAACTTTTGGACTTGATGTTTTTCATATGATGTTTTGTGTGATTTGTGTTCTGCGATTTGAACAATTCTACGAGACTCGGAGTGATATATCTCCTTATTCTTTTATCAGATGACCGAGCCTATTTTGGCCGACCTCCATGGTGCTAAACTCAAGTATCTTAGGAATAAGGTGAAATCCCTGGAGTCTAGCCTAACATGCCATCGTAAAGACGCCAGAGATCGGGATGCGGCGTTTTCGATATGCCTGAAGAGGTTGAAATAATTGAGCATAGTGTTGGATCGCCTGAAGAAGGAAATGGTCTATCGGGATTTAGGGAGTGCCGAGACCCGCCTATCGGCCTCTGGTGATTCCTCTCGACAGCTGACCTCAGTTGGAGCGCCTCGTTTGGCTGACTTGTTCCAACTTGGCCGCCCCTAGAGGGGAAACCGATAAGCTCGCAGATGAGCATACCCACTCAGTTGGGCTCAAACTGGTCGACGTTGTTCCAAGGCCCCCAGATAGAGGAGCAGGTCGCACGGTTGACTCTCATACTTTGTTGTAATCTTGTTGTAATCTTGTTGTATCTTGTAATATCTTGTAATAACTTTGTCAATAGATGGGTTCGGTTCCAAACCTCCTCGTGTGAATGTACCGTCTTGGAATCCGAAACATTAGTCTTGGAAATTGTAGGCTCGGCCTAATAGCATCGCCTTGGGATTCGAAACGTTAGTCTTGAAAATTGTAGCATATGTTTAATTGCACGGCGTTGGAATTCGAAACGCTGGTTTAGGGATGTGTGGTAGTGACTCCTTCACAACCATTGGATGAGAAAGTGCGACCTAGATCTGTCCACATCATCATTGTGGTTTTCGAGGGTGCTTTCCACTTGTAGCCTATATAAGCTCTCCTTGTTTTTTAGGCTTTTGTTAGTTGCCTTAGCTTAAGTAGTTCTCCTACTACCTGCTGACAGTTAGGGGTAAAGCGGCAAGTATGGTTGCTCTATCCCTAGCTGCCAGCTGGTGGCAGGGTGATTGCTTTAGAGCTCGGACTCCATTGACGTCATGTCACATCTCGTATGGGGCTTCAAGCTTTTGGAGAGCATCTTGGTTTATATGGTTTTCCTACCACCCACTGACAGATAGGAGTAAAGTTGCGAGTACGGTCGCTCTATGCCTAGCTATCTGTGGGTGATAGGATGATCACCTCAATCAGTTTTGTGCTAAGTCCTACGTCGAGCTAGAGGTGCAGGCCAAGCGGTAAGAACTTACGTGACCATAGGGATCGAAACCCACGCCAAGTGATGAGGACTCAAGAAATTGTAAAAAAATCTCCCGTTAGGGTTGGAGTCCATGCGAGCAGCGAGGACTTGGGAGATTGTCAAAAATCTCCCGTTAGGGTCGGAGTCCATGCCGAGCGGCGAGGACTTGGGAGGTTATCAAAAATCTCTCGTTATGGTCGAAGTCCATGCGAGCGGCGAGGACTTGGAAGACCGTAAAAGATCTCCTATTAGGGTCGAAGTCCATGCCGAGCGGCGAGGACTTGGGAGATTGTAAAAATTCTCTCTTGCAC
The DNA here is from genome assembly GCA_017893485.1 of Hemerocallis citrina. NCBI lineage: Eukaryota > Viridiplantae > Streptophyta > Magnoliopsida > Asparagales > Asphodelaceae > Hemerocallis > Hemerocallis citrina. The sequence goes on along the minus strand of JACEHZ010000535.1, from coordinate 2,408,722 downwards.
CAAAATTGCTTGGTTGTTGGCTGAAATCAGAAGAGCTATTTCAGAAATAATGTTTTATTGGTTGATTGCTAATGGCTGACACTCATTACAATTGTTGATACATGTACGGGCCACTATGGTCCCTCATAGAATTTGATCCAAGTGTTCCATGTTCCAGGTCCTCTTGAATACCTTTGCCTCCCCCCCCCCCCGGTCTTCAAGTCAGTAAGTGCATGGACACATCTCTTTGGAGACCTTCTATGTACCCTCCCAGTTTGGAGCCAGCTTTCCTCTTTTAGGTGGTTTAGAGATATCGAGCCTTCTGAGTACGAGATCACCCTCTTTGATGTTTGTTGGACGGACCTTTTTGTTGTAGAACCATTCAATGCAATGTTGGTAAATATTTCTTCTGAGGGAAGACATATCGCAGACTTCATCGAGGAGGTTCAAGTTGCCCTTGAGATCGTTTGAGTTTGATTCCTCATTGAAGCCTATAAGCCTTGGTGAAGGTAGTCTGACCTCCAAGAGGATGACGGCCTTTGTCCCATAGGTCAGGTTGATGGATGAATCGCCGGTCGAGACCTTCTTTGTGATTCGATATGACCAAAGAACACTTGGTAGCTTGTTGACCCACAACCCCTTAGGGATTCATCCAACTACTTTGGATCCCAAGGTCCTCGCAAAATTTACGGAAGCCTTCCCCTGCAAACTGGATCTTTTTGTCAGTGATAATTACCCGCGATATCCCGAACCGACAGACGATATGTTTCCAAAAGAATTATTGAGCCCGATGCTCGGTGATGGTGGCCAAGGGCTCTACTTCCATTCACTTAGTAAAGTAGTAGATGGCCATAATGAGAAAACGGCTTTGACCGATCGCCTTAGGAATGGGACCAACGAGGTCCATTCCCCACATGGCGAATGACATAGGACTGGCGAGTAATTTGAGTAGGGCTTGGGGGGCATGCTTAACAGAGGAGAATCTTTAGCATGATCCACAGGCTTTAACCATGTCTAGAGTGTCTTGAAGAAGAGTCGGCCAATAGTAGCCGTAGCTGAGGAATTTACTAGCAAGCGTCCTGCTACCCATATGACAACTACAAATCCCTTCATGCATATCTCTCAAAGTGTATTTGGCTTCTTCCGAGCTTAGACACCACCGATAGGGCCTCCCATCGAACTTGGTGTACGAACGCTTGTAGAGCACGTCATCCACAAGGATGAACGTCTCAGCCCTTACTCAGACTTTTCTGGCCTCGTATGGGTCTCGTGGCAGTACACCGTCCCTCAAGAAATCTAAGATTGGTTCCATCCACCCTGGCCTCTGCATGGGAAGATCGAGGCAAAGGACCTCGGTGTTCTCTATACTTGGTCGCTGGATGACCTCCACCAGGATTGTGTGATGAGGTCATTAAAAGAAGAGGGGGCCAACTTGGACAGGGCGTCCGCCCGAACATTCTGTTCATGAGGGATTCGGGTGATGGAGGCATCCTCAACATTTGCAAGGAGAAGTTTGACACGTGCCAGGTATCGCACCATTCAAGCGTCGCGAGCTTCATACTCCCTACAAACTTGGTTGTGGATGAGCTGGGAGTCAATGAATGCTTTAACTCACATGGCTCCGACCTTCCGAGCCAGTAGAAGTCAGCAATCGAGGCCTCATACTCTACTTCGTTGTTCGATGCTCTGAAACTGAAGCGTAGGGACTACTGAAGGACAAATCTGTCAGGGCCGTTTAGTATGACTCCGGCTTCGCTTTCCTCCTTATAGTAAGAACCATCCACGTAAAGTTCCCACGTAGGCTCGTCTTGTCGTTCCTTGGGAGTCTCTGGGATCGTGCACTCTGTGATGAACTTGGCTAGAGCCTGTCCCTTAATGGCAATCCTCGGCTTGTAGATAATATCATGCTGGCTCAGCTCGATCAACCACTTGAGTAATCGGCCAAAATTCTCTGGCTTATTGAGAACTTGCTTAAGCAGCACTTGAATGACTGGGCCTAAAATGATTCAGTTCCAGAGCCAAAGATCTTAGTTCTCGAACGAGCAATCGAAAAGATCCATGGTGGCTTTAGTACAATCCCAAAAGAGCCTGTGGTGAGCAATAACCCCATTGATTCATTCAATCGCCCTACTCGATCAATCAAGTCGAAGGGCAAGTAAGCGAGTAACAATCGAGCAGATTTGAAACTACCAGGTCAATTAAGGATGCAAGACGTTGCTGCATACCTGCACCAAAAGTGGGAATGGAGTTTCAGTGCGACCATGACTAGGTTATACACGACCTTCTTTATTTTAGTGTAACGGAGCTCGGCGTCATGAAGGACTTTGTTGACGTAATAAATGGGTCTTTGGACCCCCATCTTCCTCTCTGACTAGGACAACATTAAGTGCTTGTTCCGATGCAACCAGGTATAAACAGAGGATCTCGCCTGACTCGAGCTTGCTAGGGTGGGGGGGACTGGAGAGATAGTGTTGTAGCTGTCGAAAGCTTGTTGTTGGGGTTCTCCCCATTCGAAGCTCTTCACCCCCCTGAGGGCTTTGAAAAAGGGGAGAGACTTCTCTCCCGTTCTTGATAGGAAACGCCCGATGGCAGCTAGGCGACCGGTGAGCCTTTGGACTTCCTTCATGTTCTTGGCAGGGGCCGTGTCTAATATGTCATTAATCTTCTCAGGATTTGCTTCTATCCCGTGCATGCTAACCAAGAAGCTGAGAAATTTCCCAAAGGTAACGCCGAAGTCGAATTTGGAGGGGTTGAGCCTCATATTATGCATCTTAAGGATCTCAAAGGCCTCCTCGAGGTCTCTCACATGGTCCTCCCCTCTCAGATTTTTCACGAGCATATCAACATATACCTCCATGTTGTGCCCTATCTACTCTTTGAAAGCTCAGTTGACGAGTCTCTCATTTGTTGCGCTAGCATTCTTAAGCCCGAGGGGCATGACTCTATAGCAGTAGAGTCCCTGGTCGGTTCCAATGGCTGTCTTCAAAATATCGGGGGAAAATATTTGAATCTGGCTATAGCCTGGGAAGGCATCCATGAAACTCAACCACTCATGGTCGGAGGTTGCATCAATCAGACATCGATGTTAGGCAGAGGGAAGGAATCCTTCGGACAAGCCTTGTTGAGTTCCGTGAAGTCGATGGATATTCTCCACTTGTCATTAGACTTCTTGACTATGACGACGTTGGCCAGCCACTCCAGATAGTTGACCTCTTGGATGAAGTGAGCGGAGAGGAGCTTCTCCACCTCTTCCTTCATTGCTTGTTGCCTCTCCAAGGCAAACTTTCTTCGCTTTTGTTGTACGGGCTTGGAGTTTGACATGTCGCCCAGTCTTTGCATTATTAGATCCTATGAAATCTCAGGAATGTCCGACGGAGTCCAAGAGAATAAGCTTTGGTTCTGCCGGATGCAATTAATGAGATAATTTCTGTGGTCGGGATTGAGTGACTTGCTCACCCGAAACCATTTAGAGGGATCCTCCTCGGAGAAAATGACTTCCTCCAACTTTTCCATAGGCTCGGAGCGGATAGAACTTTGGTCGAAGGATAATTCAATCGCATCGAGGAGGAGAACCGAGCCCCCACTATGCCCATATAGCAGGCCCGAGCAGCTTCCTGATTTCCTACGACTACCTCGACCCCAGACTCAGGCGGAAACATCATCTTCATGTGATAGGAAGAGGGAACTACCCGGAGGGAAGCGAGCCAGGATGCCGAGGATGGCATTGTATGCGGCCTTGACATTGACCATCATGAAGTTCATTGCCTCAGTTCGGGAGGTCGGGGACTTCCAAACTGTGATGTCCAATTGCTGGCTTCAACCTATCCCGAGAGAGCTTCGGTGCCTTGAAGGCTGCAAGAAATATGATATTGACCGAGCTCCCATTGTCGACGAGGATTCAGCGAACCTCGTGATTAGTAAGACCGAGGCTGAGGACCAGGGTGTCACAATGAGGAACCCTGACGCCCTCGAGGTCTTTATCCGAGACGTAGACCGAAAGCCCGGGATGTTGTGGCGGAGGTGTAACGACGACAAACTATTTTTTTTAACAATTTCTTACTAGAATAATATTCCTTTGAAATATTAGCCCTTTTACAGGAATACCTTACGGAATTCTGCAAACAATTAAAAATACGACATCAACGGTAATTAATATATATCCTCCCCAGGCCAAAACAAGCAACATCACACATGCATCATATATATAGGGCTCTGGGGGTAAATATCGTCATATCACTCAAGATATACAATAAAAATCAAAATTTGTCTTGAAAACGTAATAGTTTTGTAGAAAACCTTTGAAAAACCACACACAAAATCCAATACTTCACAAGGCGGGCACAGGGTTTCACATACTTTATCTCATCAATATACATCATTATCCCATACTGATACATACTTAATCTTCCAAAATACAAAATATTATGCAGATTTTATCATCTACCCTCATTATACGTAACTTAAGTTAATAAAAAGTACATAACTGATACATAATCCACCAACCCTACTACCAAGGAAAGTAAAACTGAAAAACTAACAAATCCAGGGTATCTCACCTCGCTGATTTCTAGATCCTGCAAAAAGGGTCTAAGGACGTTCGCACTCAGGGAGGGACTCCTCTAACCCCCAAAACAACAGGGGTCAGCCAATATTGGTGTGAGTATAATCCACTATGTTAGTTACTAAATAAAATCATATAAAAGAAATTTAAAGAACTTACTAACATGATTATAAATGAATATCTCCTAAAATTAAGCATGAAACGTAATGAAAGAAAACTTGATACTACACAAGTTGTAATTACTAGTCTGTAACCAATCCACCATATCAACACCACACCCGATCTACTGTGGAGTCGTGCCTAGGAAGGTAGTTCCCACTATTTCTATAGAAATAGCGGGCGGAAATTCCTTGACACGATACCAAGGTAAAGATACTCACATTACATCCTTACACTTATTCTCACTATATACTTACCATATATTAACCATTACTTCAAGGTAATATATAACACCACACCCCAAACATAGTTTGGGTAATATAACACTGCACCCCAGATAAACTGGGTAATAAATACCACACCCCACATATTTTTATTTACTTTATAGTCACTAAGTTGATATATACATATACATCACCCATTCCCCTTTTTCTGCCTATATTATCATTTCCCTTTCTTTTTATCAATCTCATATTATATCTTGTTTTTATCATTATCATCTCATCATACAACCTACCTTTAAAATTTTCACTTTCCTCACATAAATACTCATTTTATTAATTTATTGATCAGTGCCCACATAATCATCAAACTGAAGTCGATAGCCCAATAAAAAAACCACTCGAATCGATTCTCACACAGTCTTACACGTCTGAGACTACATCTTCCTCCTGGCCCTATACCAGCGAGGAAATATACCGCACATACATTAATCACATAACTATCTCTTTTCATTCAAACACACCCTTATGAGTGCAAATAAAACATACATCTCATTAATATCACCAATTAAAGTCTATCTATCGATAACACATGGTTTCAAAGCACATTAATTATATACTCAATTGATCACGTGCAATATGCACCCACCTATACTCAATATCACCCATCACCTATACCCGCATATCATACATACACCATGCCATTAATCACATCATCTTATCATGTAGAAAATCTAATTTATCACTAAAACCACCAAACATTCAAAACCATGCAAAAGCACCACATAACCATGATTTCAACTATTGAAATTCCGTATTTTCCATTTATTCGTTATCCGACCATATCCATTACACATTGGATGACCTAAAATTTTACCACAACATAAAATAAATCTGGTATAATCATACTCACCTGTCAAACCGACAGGAATACACCCCACGCTCGCCCGAGTCACCCATATTCGTATACACAAGCTCAACAATATACATATATATATCAAGCATCAATCTATTATCGTGTAAGTAGGCATTACCCCACACATACATTAATCAAATTACCACTATGATATCAATGGATATAATATCATATTATCATCACCAATTTCGCCTGTACATCTATATATACACTCAAATTCCCAATTCTCCATAATGTTATACAGATACATATAACGATCGGTAAAATAGTATTACAAATACTTTATATAAAACCATCTCAACATCATCACCGATATTCTATCAACAATATCATTAATATAATATTAATAAGAATGTCACCAATGATGAATATCAGCAATATGCTAACACCATATGTATATATATATATATATATATCCAACATTATATGATTACACAGATCGCCGCCCACCAAGGGGCCTATGCATTCGTCAAGACTAAAGCCAATAGTTCAGTCAAATAAATTCACACAACGCTGCCCACCAAGGGTCTTACGCATTTGTCACAACTAAATCTGATAGCTTAGTCAAATAAATTCACACAGCGCTACCCACCAAGGGTCTTACGCATTCGATAAGATTAAAGCCGATAGCTCAGTCAAATAAATTCACACAACGCTGCCCACCAAGGGTCTTACGCATTCGTCAAGACTAAAGCCAATAGCTCAGTCAAATAAATTCACACAATGCTGCCCACCAAGGGTCTTACACATTCGTCAAGACTAAAGCAATAGCTCAGTCAAATAAATTCACACAACGCTACCCACCAAGGGTCTTACGCATTTGTTAAAACTAAAGTCGATTGCTTAGTCAAAATAAATTCACCAATATACTACTACCCATATGATACCGCTAATAATATCACTAAGAATATCACTCATATATTTTGGTTATATAACCTGTAACCCATTAGGGTAATATAACACCAAGTATATAACATTAATTCTTTCTATAACCCTCATGTACATACACTGATAAAATACACACAGTATATAATCAATCTAACATCATATCTATATCATCAACTATCAGAGTGTAAGATACATGCATGACCCAAAACGTAAATCACTATTTAGGTCAATAATAAACTATAATTTTTCATATTCTCTATTAAAACGCAAATTCAACATATATGCCATACATCAGCTCAAGAAACCACAAAACCCTACCAAAACATGAAGGATAATAGGTATAATCGTACTCACATACATCACGCATTACACCCCATTTTCCCTATTCCTCTATATATGTGTGTGTGTGTGTGTGTAACACCCCGCAAAATTGAGTTATGATAATTTTGTCAACGGGTGTTACGCACATGTATTTTGTACTGTTACGAGTAATATCCGTAACGTATTTTAATATAGATGTCCTACGTATTTCTGCATTTCAATTATTTATACATTTTTCGTCTTTTCAAGATTCATTTTCATCCTATTCTGACCCAACTTAAATATTTATTTTAATCCTTGTGTTTTCACGTACATTGCACGTGCTTTCAATACACGTGTCGATTACGTATATTCTACCGTTATGTGTAATATTATAAAATTTTCTATGTGTTCAATTATTTATTTTATAACTTGTTCGAATTTGTTTCATAAATTAAAATTCATTTTTCTCCTATTTTGACTCAAATATATTTTAACACGTACGATGCACATGTTTTCTATGCATGCATTGATTATATTGTTGTATACATATATAAAATTAACGAAACGTAGGTTACATATTTTTTATTTTGATTGTTATATATATTTTTCATCAAATTTATCTTATATATGAATATTTATTAGCACGTGCTTTACACATATTTCTTTTTATGTACGTGCAAATTATACTATTTGATTACAAAGTTGCGCACTAAAAATTTCACTAGGCTAATTATACTAAATTTAATATAAGTATTTATTATAAGAAGAAATAAAAATTTAAAATAGAATAAAATAATAAAAGTGAAAATAAAATGAGAAAGTGTACAAAACACGTGCACACGTGCACACGTGCAATGTGCACTCTTTAAAAATGGCTGCATATAAAAGAGAATGAGGGTGAGTGGGTTTGTGAGTGGTGTAAGTGAGTGGCTGTGTGGGTGTGTGGGTGTGTGAGTGGGTTAGTGGGGTGGTTAGTTGCTAAAACTACTCCCAAACTCCCATATAAATACCCCCTATCCTAGCCCTAAATGAACACAAAAATAAAGCAAACAAAAGAGAGACTCAAGAGAAGGGACTTGCTGGTTTTTTTGGCTTTCGGGGTTGGCATATAGGCATGCGGGTTGTGCTTGTGGATTCTCTCAGAGCTTTTGCTAGGGGGATCAACTACTAGGTTGAGGTGGGTGTTTCTCCAACTTTCTAATATAATTTTATTAGTAGAATGCTAGATTGTAGATATATATGTGTGAATTGTTAGATGCATGATAACTTATATAGATTGAGTATTCATGTTTATATTATGTGTTGTTGATTAAATGTGTGAAATTATGATATGATTGATTTGGTGACATTTTTATAAGTTTATGTTTAAAATTTTAGTTGCACTTCAGAAAATCATATCTAATAATCTAGATGGAATCTAGAACTAAAATTTTTATAGGAGCATCTTGTATATGTCAAGAATATCTCCTTAAAGTTTCATAATATTTGGATATCATTTACCATTTTAATAAAATCCAAACTTAGGACTAGTTGGCAGTTTGGCTAGTTGCTGAAAATTTGAATACATTTTGGCATCTTAGATGCAATACTTTGAGAATGGTCAAAACTAAGAAGTTTAGGTTGACTCGTTAACCTTTATTTAGAGTCTAAAATCAATTTTCCATGAAAAATAGATTCCATGAAAAATAGATTTTATAATGAATTTTACAAGATTGAACAAGTGGCAGTTTGTATAACATTTTGACCACTGTAGATTTCGAAGAATTCAGGGTTATAAACACAATATATTGGAGAAACTTATAACTAAAAAGTTATATTAGACTTGTATGCCTTTAATTTGAGCTAAAGAACACAAAGTTTCATGAAGCATAGAATTATATGTGATTTTTACAAGTAGCATGAGCTGCAATTTTCAGATTTTGAACCTACTATTTTGTAAATGAATTTAGAAGAAGTAATTGAGGAAGAATTTAGATGATCTTAACTACAAAGTTGTGGTAGAATCATTTATGTTTCATATGAAACTAAGAAATATAGAGTAGTATTGAAATTTATATGATTTTTTACAATACCATTGACTTGTTGTCTCAAGTTGAGCATTCAAATAGTGGATTCTATGTATATGTTATTACCTGGAAAAGAAGTTGATAGAAAAATAGGCTTGGAGTATTTGTTAGTGCATATGGCTTAGGATCTTTGAGATTGTAGGTTTGAATCTTGGTGAGCTCGAATTTGGTAGTATTTACTCTTTTTGAGTAGATTGGAAATATAAATTGATTTCTGGAAAAATATTTTGATGGTAATTTGTACAAATATTTTTGGATTAACGCCCCACTTAGATAAGGGGTTGAATACAAATTTGGTGATTGGATTTGAATGATTTGAATAGAGATGATTTTAAAGGATATTAATATATTGGAGAATAAGATTTGATGAAAGTTGGTACAAATGATTTGGATTAAACTCCATATTTGAATTAACAATTTTAATACATATTTGATAATTAGATTTGAGATATTAGAACGGAGATGATGTTCATTGAATTGAGGCTTTTGAAGTCCTATTGTAACATATTTGAAGATTTTATCTAGTTATTTGAGGATGACTAATTGGATGGAATGAATAAGAGATGAAATGAGTATATGAATGTGGATTATAAAAGAGGTTATGGATAACTTGGAAATATTGTAAATATTTTGGGATGTGTTGATTCTAAAGGCTGAGCGAGACCCAGGGTACCGACAAATTTGTGATTATGAAAGTTTGAGAAATATCCAGTGTAGGATAATGTTCTCGTGTGTTGATTTAAGTACAGTAGGAGGGTAAGCTAGCTCTAGGTGATATTATTTTATGTTTGAACTTAAGGACAGGCACTAGGGGGAGATGTGATGAAGTATGGGTAAACATGAGTATGAGGGCCTCATATGATTCGCGGTGGGAGATTATCTCAAGAATTATCGGGGTGTGAGGCATGATGTCCAAAATTGCTCGCGGTGTGGGATTTATCTTCAGAATTATCGGGATCGAGGCGACGCTCGTGGAATATTTGTGTGATGAGGTGTTATATGACTCGTGGTGTAGGATTCGTCTCCAGAATTATCGGGGTGTGAGGCATGATGTCCAAAAATCACTCGCGGTGGGCGAAAGACTCTCAAGATTTATCGGGGTTATGCCTCGTGGTGCGGGTTTCGTCTCCAAAATTATCGGGGTTATGGCTCGCGATGGGAGAACGATTCTCAAGAATTATCAGGACGGTACTAGATACTCACAGGATATCTAAACTTTACATTAGTCACCTTAGTAGGATTACATAACGAGGGATTGAACCTTATAATGAGTACGATAAGGGCTTGCCCTCGAACCTATGTAGTATGGGATGCATAGAATCCGAACAAGTATGTTTTAGAGTTAGCGTAGTGTAATGTCTGCATTAGGCATTAAGTTCATATTATACACTGACATGTTTAGGATAGTCACCTTTCACATTTTGTTTCACATTCAAGTTTGTGTTTGCTAAAGTAGAAGAATCTCTGTATTGTAGCATTGCGTCAGTTTTCTAGTTGCAGGATTGGATTTTGTATGGACTTATGGACTTGAAGTCACTGTGATGGATTGTCACAAGATTGAAGAGCTTTCATTAACATATTTTGTATTGTACTTATTTATTTCTGCTGTGCTATTATAAAAGAACAATGTTGTAAATGAAAAGTTTTAAATTCCGTGTATTTTTGTACAAAGTTGAAGTAAAAGATCTTATTTGTGCTACGAATTACCTGTGTTTAAAATTCGGGGTGTTACAATATATGTGTCCATCCTTTGAACAATTTAACAAAATATCATGTATAAAATAAGCAGAATCATACTCACCTACCAAAACACAGAAACTCGGTATATGGATTCTTAGCTATGCATCCGAGGTCGCTACCACTGCCTATTACCAAGTTATATATCAATTCGTGCTAAATACTTCCAAACCAGTCCAAATTTACAGGTGGAAATACTTTGAGTTCTTACAGGCATTTCATTGAACGCCAGGCATGCATTATACGTATGCACTCACTCACAATTCTTATTAACTAGGCTGTAAACCTATAAAATCCTCCAAAAATTATTTTAAATTGTTTCCTCATAATTTACAGCAATTCATCTTGCCAATCTTTAATAAATTCCAGACATAATCTCTTTTAATTTCTAACCCAAAACTTAACTCTTTTCAAATTTACTCCTACCATACCAATTAAAGAATTAATCACTTCTAACCTGAAGATAATCCCCTAATCTCCCTATTACACTATTTTTCTAGCTAAAAATTGAAAACGTACAACCTTATACAATTTAATGAAATTATTTCTCATCTTCCAAGATGCCAATTTGAGAAACCAACATCGGGATATTGGAGAGCACCCTCAAATTAGTTAGATACCCTTAAAAGCTTCTTAAATGGCTAAGAATTGATGGAAATTAGAAAATCCTTGACGAAGAAATGAAGAAGAATGGAAGGTCGGCCTAGGGGAGGTCTGGAAGGAAATGAGGAGGAGGATGGGAGGGGTGAAGTTGAGAAAAGAAAAAAAAATTAATTAATTATAAACCCCTTTAAGGTTCTCGTATTATTTATATACCCGTATATTTCTATCCATAATAAACTTTAATAAAACCCACTCCACTAGATGAATAAATAAATTAAGGAATATATATACAATAAAATTGCATATTTATACATAATAATAACAATAATAATAATAATATTTAATAGCAATAAAAGAACTACAAACGCTATTTTGAAATTACAAAATAGGGGGGGTTACATGAGGGCAGTTATGGAAAGAATTGACCTCATGGGTGAAAGCTCGGTAGGAATTTGAATCCCCGCCCATAGTGTCACACCCCGCTTCCCAAAAAGGAATACGAAATACGGATACGTGACTAAGTCCAGCGAATGGCTTTCACCACTCATAAGCTGTCAGGATCTTTTCAACATTTCACAGGAATAACAGAGAAATAAACAAGGAGAAACCAACCACGCATGCATGAATCAATTAATATAACCAATAGAATTTACTTGAAATAAAATCTAATAAATCTCAAATAAACCAGATCTGGAACAAGTTATAAATTCTGGGTCAAACTGCCCAATACAAAAATTCATGTAGCAATACATTTATTCAAGAATAACAGGAAAATAATATAGCAAGAACTCTAGCAACTAGAATCTCTGATCACCTACTCCATCGGGCAGCTGGTCAACATAGTCAGCAATTTAACAAATTGCAGGAAGAGGAAAAAAAAACAAAATGCCCGTCAATCAAAGTTACGGGCCGCTTGTAGTGCAGGCACAAGTACAGGAAAAACAAATGGACAAGAATAGAGTAACAGCGGAAGCAAATACAGAATAAGCATGGAATAGATGTAACAGCAAAACGAAATGACTAATATAAATCAGGAAACAGAATCAAGTAATATGATGAGATAACAGAGTGCAGGTAACATGTAACATGTGTCAAGTACCATGCAAGCAGGTAAATAGGTAACAGATGTCATGTAGCATGTACAGGTGATAGGAATATATAGGTGATCATGTTAATTCAAGTCTTGTATCTAGTCCTATCTAGGTAGCACTTCATGCATTCCATTTATTTACCACATGGTTGCTACATTCAAACAAGTTACGTTTAGATTTCATAGTGGACTGTATAGGGCCGTGTACTCAGGGATCAGGTAAACATGTACAGGTAGAACCTATAGGTCCTCTTCTGAGTACATCTTCCTATAGGAAAGTGTGCAGCCAGGTAATCAGGTAAACAGGATCATGTATCATATAATCATGAAACAGGTAACAGGTGGGAACACGGCCCCCTTCTAAGTACACATTTCTATATTTCCCTCTACTAGATCTTTCCTTTAACCCCGGCTTGATTATTTGTCATTATTATTAAACAAGCATATACGTGCACAAAACATGGCAAGAACAAGGGACAGGTTTAGGTCGAAAGGTAAACATGCACAGGTGACAGACAACTCATAACAGTAGGACAACGAAACTTTCAATTCTGGACAGCAAGACACTACTACACCAAATATGAGATTCCCGTTACCACAAACATGCAAACCTGGATCCGTCAAAAAATCTAGAAAATAGACTCCCGACCAAATCCAGCACATATATATAAGTCATATAATAATTATGTCATTTTCATTTTCATGTTCATTTTTTGGAACGAAGGCTGTTTCCGGTATCGATACCTCCTTAGCCGGGATTGGTATGCATAGCTAAAAAAACGCCAGTCACTATCTGAATGACTAAACAAATACCAGCTAACGCTTCCCGGTAAGGAAGAGGAGAAAAAGGTGCTGTCATCTATATCCTTTCCCGAGGCGTTGGAAATAAAGATAGTGACTGGCATTTTTTTAGCTGATAAAATCCAAAAAAAACTGGGGTATTCTCTAATATGTTTAGTATCAGCAAATAAAGTTTCATAATATTCTAACATGGATAGTATAGTCAAATAAAATCAGAAAGCAGCAAGATGCAGCAAATTTGTAAATCTGAAACTCTGAACAAAGCAGTACTAAAACAGTAATAGATTACAAAGTATAAATCGAAATTCAAATCCGTCAAAAGGGTGATAAAATAGATATAGTAGGATACATTTCATATTTACAAAATTTTTATCAATAGCAAGTAGAATCAGGTTGAAAGTAAGGTTCTTTACTGAACAACATGAAAATTCTGAAAGTATAGTAGTTGTTCACAAGTATAGAATAGTTTGTAAAAGTCATCGAATAAATCCACAAAAATTTGGGGTTAATCCCAGCCAAGTCTAATTATACTCAACAAAATATTAGATCTAAATTTTATGTTTAACATCAGTATAAAAATAAATAACTCTACAGAATTCACATAAAACTAAATCTGAAATTTTCTACACATCTGTAGTAAAACAGTAATAACTTGCAACTCACAAATCGAAACTGAGATTTGTCAGAGATTCTGGAAAATAGACAACGAACTCTACAATTTATATTCACAAATCAATTTGATTTACTGACCTTAATAGGGTCTAAAATACTAGGGAAAAAATGGGACAGCAGCAAAAACAGAAATCCTCTTATGCATTAAATCGACTGTTTCATGTGCAACAAATCCAATTCAAAACAAAACACCGGCATGGTATAATAGATGTCCAAGCAACATGGTATAGGGTGTTTAACAAGTCTACAATAAGATATACTACGACTAACACATCATGCATACAAGATCATACAACACATGATGGATCACGAACAAAATACATATATGCAACAAGAATCAATTATTTCTAGGTTAATTTCATGTCGTGTGTGTAATGAGACAACTACGGATGGATCAACAAATAGAGACAAGGTCTAACAAGGGTTTCATAAGAATGGATCTTGAAACAACTACACTACAGGCGGTTTTTAGTACTTGTATATGCAAATAGAAATTATACAAGTTACTTGCCTTGCAATTGACAATGAAAACGGTGCAAAGAACAAGAATAACGGGAACGGATTACTAGGCACGAACTCAAGCGAACGAATTACGAACCAATCACGAACACAATGCACGGATGTCGATGATCAAGATAGAGACCAAGATGTGATGATGATGATGAAGATCAAGCGGTCCAATAGGCGAGATCTCACTCAGCCAAAACGATCAAACCGCAGCACACACACAAGGAAGGGCAGTCGGGTTGAACGTGTGCACTACGAGAAGGAGACGACGGCAGCCAAAGGGACAGCACTGGAGGGGACTGGTGGCGGAACGGGAGAAGGCATGGAAGGGAAGTCGCGACTGCGGGTGTTGCTACCGTGCGGATGCTACAGACGTTGCAGCGACTGGTTGATACTCGGAAGAAGGCAGGGCGACAGGGGGGTTGTCGCTACCGTCAGCCTCGGAGTGAACAGCCGAGGTGTAGGGCTGACGTGCTGCTGTCTGCTGCTTTGCTGGCATCATGGGGGTGCGGCACAGCTGGGCATCGGGATGAGGGTGCAGGGGTCGCCGAAAGGGGAAAATCAGGGTGTTGGGTAGGTCGGGGAGAGAGAGAGGTGAACGGGAGGTCGGGAGGTAGGGGATGAAGTATAGAGCGACTAGGGTTTGTGATGGATGCGTATTATAACAGTGGGTTGGTTATATATAGGAGATGGTTATTAGGGTTTAGGCGTGTGAACGGGTTTGGTATAACATGTATACAGGCTAATGGGTATAGAAAGATCCAACAGATAGAATTAATGGGTTTATTGGGTTATATTAAAAGATCCAATAGAATTTGGATAAGATATAGAATTAGACAATAATTTAAATAGGAAATGAACAAATTAATTAGGATTAAACAATTTTAAACGGAGACAAATAATTTAGCAGAGAAATTGAATCAAGAAAAATATTCAAGGCCACAAATAGAGTCAAAGACAAAATAGATGATTGATTATTGAGAATGAAGAACAAATACATGGTCCAGAGAAACAGAAGAGAACAAAAGGAATAAAATACTCGAAAAATAAAATACGCCCAAAATACAAGAAAATGGAAAACATGGGTTACACATAGGCCCGGCATGGACACAATGAAGAATGGCCAGTCCTTCGGAGCCCTGAGGCTCGGCTTCTGCCTTGGGTCGCTTGTTGGAACTCCGCGGAGGGGAAGAGATTCTCGGCTCATCCCCAATGAACTTCTTAAGGTATCCCCTTCGGATGAGAGCTTCGATCTCATCCTTAAGAGCCCGATAGTTGTTGGTCTCGTGGTCGTGGTCCCTATGAAAATGGCAGTAGAACCTATGGTCCATTTTCTTGTTGCCATTGCTGAATCGCAGAGGATGTCGAAGGATGCCATCTCCCTCTATCTCCATTAGAATGGTGGATACACTCACATTGAGTGGAGTGAATTTGTCGAACCTAGGCACTAGAAGCAAGCGTGTTTTCTCAGAGGCTTCCTTCTGGATCTTCTTTGGTGCCTCAGCACTGTCCGCCTTCCTCTTCCCTATTATGGGGGAATCCCTTCTACCGGCAAGGTGTAATGCCTCGAATATACTTCTTGCTCCTGAGGAGGAGGTCGGGGAAGTCTTCCAGAGGCTTCTTAGCGAGGGACACCTTCAGTAAGTCATGCATGAAGTTGTGCCAGAAAGTCGCAGTTGCGACCTCAGCGTCAAGGGAGGAAACTAATCGGGCCTCAGCGGTAAACCTCCAAGCGAAGTCCCGAAGGGACTCTCCATCATTCTACTTTAGATCTAGCAGGGAAGCGCTGGTCTTCTCAAATTTGCAGTTGGTCACGAAGTGTGCGAGGAAGTTCTCCTTGAGCTGGTGGATGGTGGAAATGGAGCATGGAGCGAGTCGGGAGAACCATTCCCGAGCTGGGCCACGTAATGTGGCCGAGAATGCACAGTAGAGGAGGGCATCCGATGTGCTGTAAATCATCATGAGGTTTTTAAAGCTCTCCATGTGATCAGCCGGATCTGACTCCTCGTTGTAAGTTTGGAAGACATGTGGCTTAAAGGTCCTCGAGATCGGGGTCTCTAGGATATAAAAGGAGGAGGGGGCTGAGTGGGTCGGTACCCCGATTCGGCTGCCTCTCGCCTTCTCTGATCTGAGCCAAGCGGTCTTCCATCTCTTGTAGCTGCTTGAGGAAGATGTCCTCCCGTCCGTCGGATCGGGTTGACCCGTGGGACTTCTGATTCTCGTCCCCTCTAGTTCGACGACCGCCTTCACCGTGACGGTGTTGGGTGTGTTCGCTCCGGGCTCCACTTCAGAGTGCTTGAAGGATCTCATCCCGGAACTCCTGGAATCTGGCCCTGGTGATGTGACCTCCTTCTGCTTGACCATTGGGAGGTCGACGACCCCTTGGAGAACGGCTGTGCTCCCTATCGTTTGGATGTGAGGAGTGGCGGCTTCAGCTCAGACCGTGGACTGCAGATGCCTCGTTCCTGGAGCGACTGAGGCGGTTGTAGTGGTCATCCTCGTTCAGTTGGTTATTTAAGATACTTCGGGGGTCGGGGACCTCTGAGGGCTCGAGATTTCGAGCCACTGAATGGGAAGCACTTGGGGTTGGAAAGAGTGGGTGCTTGACTTACCGCTATTGCGAACCCTGACTGACTGCTCGGCTGCACAATGGATGAGGTGCAGGTAGAGGTTCGGTGTGGCGACTGGTCGTGGCAGTTTTCTTGGCTTTGGGAGCCATCGGAGAAAAGGTTAATGAGAGCGGGACTTGAAGGGGTGGCTAGATCTGCGCTCTTTTCTCATAGATGGCGTCAATCTGATGCTGTTGTTTTTAGGGTGTGAGAGTAACAGATAGTGAATTCAATTTATGAGGGGGAATGACATATTCCAGTCGTAAATCTGGATCTGATGTGAAGTTGGAGAAGCAGATCTGCTAGTGGTCACCCTGGCTGTCGACCGCCGGATTCTGCACAAACCCAGGAACAACGGGAATTTTCCCAGTGACGGATCCTCCGACAATTAAGTCAGTGACTGGAAGAAAAAATGAGGTTTAGGGTTGTGGAGGCTAAATGTAATTACCTGATAACAATGGAGGGTTCCGGTATTTATAAGCAGAGAGAGGGAACCCTAATGGACCGGGTTGACCATTCTCTATTAGTCGAATAAGTGTAGAGGGTTGGTTAGCGGCCCACGGAGTATGCATGTCTGCTCTAGTCAGTTTATGAATCTTGATGGGACCAAATGGCTCAGGTTAGGCTGGATTTTCGCCCACATCAAGCAATAACATGGCACAATGCTCTGATAAAGGATGGAAGTTGTATTGTAGGCAAGTCATTGCGAGCAAAAAGCTACAAAAAGGATTTAAAAAATGCAATAGTTTTGTTCACCCTTTCAAACTCTGCAACTGTTTGTTGATTTTTAGTTGCACAATGCCCCATTTGCAATGTTTCGAATTTCAGCCATACTTTTGGTCTTCCTTTCTAAAATATGTAATTAAGCTCAACTAACTTGTGCAATGGCAGAAACAGAATGATTAAAGCTGTCAACATAGGGGGGAAATGGACCACAACACATGATGACAGGTTAACAACTCTTATCATTATAGCACTAATTCATATCAAATATATTAGTATTAGTATTGGTATTAGCATTAGAAGAGGGGAAAAGGATGAGCTAGAATTCTTGGAGCCCTTGAGCCCTAACTCAGCCCAGAGATCCAGTGGGATTTAGTCAGCTACAACAAGTGATCCACTGAGCTCTATTCGGAAGCAACCGCAATCTGGTGCGAAAAAATCAGAAGGCTGCGAACCAAACTCAGGAAATGAAACCGGACCAGATTTGTACGGATCTGGAGAGAAAAAAGATTCATTCCTAGAAGGTATTGAGGAGCTAGAAAAGATGGAGGAAACTAGGATACTGTCACAAGAGGAGAGAAATATGCTGCTTCAGCTCCGAGAAGATATTCACCAACTTTATATAGACTTGAAGAAATCAATGGCAACAGAGATCTAGAATTTCGTGGCTTAAGGAAGGAGACGCGAATATTGCATTCTTCCACCGTGTTGCTAGTGCCTGTCGTAGATCTAATCTCATCCATTCGATCCACTCGGAGTCTGAAGAGATTCAAGGGGACGAGAATATCAGGGTATCATTTCAAACTCATTTCAATCGGCTCTTTAGACAGAAGGCGAATCTGAGATTCCCACTTCACCAAGAATTCTAGCTAGACGAACCTGTCCCCATGCTTCAACACCTTGAAGATCCTTTTACGGAAAAGGAAATCTGGGAGACAGTACAGCAACTCGGAAAGGACAAAACCCCAGGCCCAGATGGTTTTCCAGTCTTTTTCTACCAAGTATTCTGGGAAGAAATCAAGGACGATCTATGTAAGCTATTCGCTGACCTATATGATCATAAGCTTAAACTAGTTAGACTTAATTTTGCTGAGGTGGTTTTGATTCCAAAAAAAGAAGACCACTTGCGGGTAGGAGATTTTCGCTCTATTGGTCTCCTTAACTGCTCAGTTAAGATCATCACCAAGACCCTGGCTAATAGGTTGAGAAAGGTGATGGACGGACTCATTAGTAACGAGCAAACAGGGTTCATTAAAGGACGGTGTATTCAGGATAGTATGACCACGGCCGAAGAAACAATACATCACTGTCACACGTCAAATGCTAAGAACTATCTCCTGAAATTGGACTTTGAGAAAGCGTGCGACTCGGTGGAATGCGAATGTCTCCTAGAAGCACTGGCTGATAGAGGATTTGGGGATAAATGGATCAGATGGATCCGCGCTTGTCTCACCACCAGCAGAACTGCTATTATAGTGAATGGGGTTGTGGGCCAACCTTTTTCGTGTAAACAGGGCCTTAGGCAAGGAGACCCCCTCTCTCCCATCCTCTTCACCATTGTGGCAGATGTATTGTGGTCCATGATGGCTAACTGCAGTAGGGCCGGCTGGTTATCGGCAGTGGCCAGCGGAGTCAATCGCCAAGGTTGCTCTATCCTCCAATATGCAGACGATACTCTCCTTTTTGGAAATGGCAACTTCGGGAAAACCACCGCGTTCAAAGGAATCCTCTATAGTTTTGAAGCTTGGTCTGGACTCAGGGTCAATTTCCACAAAAGTTCTCTTATCCCCATCGCACTGTCAACAGAGGAGGCACAAGAGCATGCCACGATTCTCAACTGCACCATTGAGAGTTTCCCCATTAAATACCTGGGATTACCGTTGAAACCGGGGAAACTAAAGAAGGCGGACTGGTTACCAATCATTGATCATGTAGAAAACCGTCTGGCTGGTTGGAAAGGTAAAACTTTATCCTTGGGAGGAAGAGTCACGCTTATCAATGTAGTTCTCTCACATCTTCCCACCTACTATTTATCTTTTTTTGAAATGCCACGTTGGGTTATCCAGAGAATTGACCGCGTTCGTAAACGATTTCTTTGGAAGGGGGCTAGCCCGAATAGAGGCAGTTATAACCTCATCAGATGGGAAAAAGTTTGCATGAAAAAGATTCACGGAGGATTAGGTGTCATTGACATGCGGGATATGAATCTAGCTCTCTTGGGGAAATGGTGATGGAAAGTCTTCCACCCTAATGGAGAATGATGGCAGGATTTCGTTCAATCATACCTGTGAGACAAGAAATCTAGGTTACAGGGTAGGCCCACGCGTCTCCTGGTTCTAGAGAGGTATCGCCAAGGCCTACGATCCATTCATTAGCTGTGTGACATCGTCTATTGGGAATGGTAGACTCACCAGATTCTGGTGGGATAAGTGGTGTGGGGGGCACACACTTAGAGCCTTGTTCCCTGATTTGTATGACCAGGCAACACATCCGCACTGTACGGTGGCCGTGGCTCGGATAAGAAACTCCTGGAAACCTGCCTTTAAACATCCCATTGACCCGGGCTCCCAGAATAGGCTAATGGAACTTCAGAACTATATCGCCAGCAACGGAATTATATGCTCATAGGGCCCCGATAGGAAATCTTGGGGACTGGAAAAGAATGGCACATTCACTGTTCGCTCCCTTTACAACCGCTTGTACTTTAGGGGATGCAGCCCGAGTTAGTTAGGCGTGGTTTGGAAGGCGAAAACACCGCTGATAGTTAAAGTGTTCCTTTGGCTGGTGCTAAATCATGCAGTATTGACTAGAGAGAACCTTTCTAAATGCCAACCGAATTTGGACTATACCTGTGGGTTCTGCAATGCGGACCTGGAAACTAGAGAACACCTATTTCTAGAGTGTCCCAGGAGCAAAGCAGTCCTTGTAAAGGTACTTTGCGCCCTGGGGATGAATGAGTATCCTTGTATGTACGAGGACCTGTGGGTCGGACCAAAATTCGCTAATGTGAGACGAACAATGAAAGAAGCTTGGTTTATTGCTATCGCCGCTACCACCTGGGGACTTTGGCTAGACAGGAATAATTTTTACTTCTACGGGACATGTAATAGGATATCTAGTAACTTGACTCACATTATGCATCATATTTCATGTTGGGCAAATGTTGCCGCAGCATGTCCTAGGGGGAGGATAGCGAGCGTCTTCCAGGTGGAGGAGTACGACGACGAGGAAGTCAAGTTGGGGCCGACACTAGACTGAGGGAGGTGCCCTGCCTGTCAGACATGTACTGGTGATTGATTGATCCCCACCACTCTAGGGTTTTGTTGGGGGGCAAATGTTTTTTTTTTAGGGAAAATGTGGAATATGGCCACCCTGTTTCATTAATAAGAGTTTAACGAAACAAACCCAGAGTACTGGGCCCAAATACAAACTACAGACAGAAAATAAAACATACATGAAGCAACATGATGCGTACAAACAACGAATCCCTCCAACAACCCTGGAGGGTGGGCCGACAAACCAGCTCGATCCAGCAAAATTGTGAGTACGTCAGTTTAGCTTTGTACAGTGCCTCCACAACACATGCACACCCACCTGAAACAAGTCTGGCAGGATTTTATCACCCACCGCTCCCTGCATTCACCTCGCTGGGGGGACCCCATCTTTAGGCCCAAGCCCCGCAGATCGAAAACTGATCCCACTGCACATGCACAGCGATCGCACCCTCCCACCAACTCCACTACTCATCCTACAAACGTGTCAGCCGCTCCTACAGCCGCTACTAAAGAGATAGCCGCGAAGAGGATACCTTCACCTCTCACACGATAGCGCTTTTCTCAGGCGATTTCTCACCTAACAACTATCTCACTCACCCCACCTAACACCACGCTCCAGGAGAGAGCCGTGGAGTGGATACCTTCACCTCTCTCATGCTCAAGCTCTCCCCGGTGATTTCTCACCACACAGACTTATCTCGACTCAAACTCTCAATCCGAGGGAAGAGGCGATGCTGTCACGAGGTAGTGGCCTAAGCTGGAGGAAGCTCAATAGCCAGATAGTAGGCGCTGTGGAGACTGCACTGACGACATTGTAGGACACACCTGACCAACCAGACCCCAACCCCACACCCCCTCACCCCCAACACACCGACTTCACACACTTGAACCCCAAATCCATGGTGTTCGCGATAACAGGCGCGGGAGGAAGCTCTGGCGCGACACAGTCGCTCCGCGACAGTTGAAACAAGCACCCTGGAAGTTGAGACAAGTGAGCGCACATCATGGAGGGACCCCATCTTTGGGCCCAAGCTCCACAAACGTGCACGACAACCTAACTCCTGACATCTTCACATGCACTACCAACCCTCATAGGTTGCCATGAATGGCCCCGAGAGTGTGGACATGGTGGCAAGCGCGCAGAACATCCTGGCACACAACTAGCAAATCATGAAGGGACCCCATCTTTGGGCCCAAGCTCCACAAACGTGCAAGACAACCTAACTCCCGGCATCTTCACATGCACTACCAACCCTCGCAGATCGCCATGAATGGCCCTGAGAGTGTGGACATGGTGGCAAGCATGCAGAACATTCGGGCAAACATCTAGCAAATCATGGAGGGACCCCAATTCGAGTCTAACCCCACAATCGCACAAAACTACATGCTTCACACCCCCAACCACAGCAAAAGCACTGGCCCCATGCAGAACCACTGGCCTCATGGGCAAATCAGATCTGGGTCATCACGCGGGGGGGAGGGGGGCGCAGCTGCCTGGCCCCATACTGACCCGTGTCTCCGCCAGCAAGGACGCGCCGCCCCGTCAATGGCTCCGCCTGACGATGGAGTGGTCGTCGCGATGGAGATCGCGCAGCGCCGGATGATCGGGGCTGGAGTCTCGAGGCGATGGAGAGCTCGCCGACGAACTTGAACCGGATGGTGGTCCCCATGGGCGGTCAAGATAGGGTCGCGACGGGGGGAAAGGAGTAATGGAAGGGTCGCGACGGTAGGGCATGGAGTAGAGGCAGGGGGGACGACGGGATTTTTTTTTGGGGGGGGGGGGCGAGGTTTTCAGATTTAGGGTTAGGTTTTTTGTTTGGGGGAGGGTGGGGGGCATATGTTGTTGTTGTTGTACTTTTGTTGGGGAAAGTTAAATGCTTTGATATACTTTGTAAAGCATATATGTACCTTCCTATTGTCCCACCCCCTCATGACGGGGAGGATTTATGTTTTCATTTATGTACTGTAGGCTTTGTACTTGGCTCAGTTCTCTGAGTTTGTTTTATTAACTCGTTATTAATGAAACAGAGTGGCCATACTCTACCTTTTTCTTAAAAAAAACAAAATGATAATATCACCAACATAAACCTGGAGATAAAAATAGTTGGAACCTGATACACACCCGAATGGCGTGCAAAATGTGTGCATCTGAACAGGGAAGAGACTGCAGTGGATAAAGGTCGACTATAGGTTAAGTAGGAGTTGTTTGTAGCAGTAGGGAAGTAAATAAATGAAAGTATAAGGGCTGATGTGTAAAGAGTAAATGTACATGTTAAGCACGTGTAATGAAAGTCTTATAAATACAAAGTGGACAGCTCATTCATGAGCCATGTCTAAATTTGGAAAATCCTTTCTATCTCTTCTCCTCTGTTATCTTCTTCTTTGTTCTTGATTCTTCTTCTCCTTCGATCTTGGAGCTTTCTCTCTCAAACCCTAGCTCTCTTCTTTTTCGTTCCCTTTCTAATTCACTTGTTCTTGAGTCCAATTAGAGCGACCATGGCAGCGATGCAAAATTGAATGCATCAATTGGTATCAGAGCCATCGATTCTCCGGCCAATCTCGTCAACAACGACGAATCCCCATCAAGAAACGGTAGGAGCGAGTTCTATGGGAGAATTGGGTGCAATTCCTGAGACTGGTGATTATCTTCAACCGCGATTCACGGCTGATCAATTAGGGAAATTGGGGAATTAGTTGCTACATCCAGAACGAATCAAGAATCTAGGGAGGTGATTCCGACATTCAGATCCATTGGTATGCAAATTCTAATACCTAATCTTGATAAGTGTTCGATGAACCCTAATCTTGATCGATTTCCTATGGAAGAGTATGAATGCAATATTTGTGTAGCTGATTGTTCCTATAAACAATACAAGAGCAACAAGGTATTCGATTGTGATTTTTGTCCTCGTTGTTTCTCTAGTGGGAGATTTAAATTGGGTTTGGCACCACTATACTTCATTTGTATAGAGTATGTTGAAGATTATAATGGTAAGAAGTTGTCTAATGTGTTTGATGAAATGCATGAACAAGAAAAGGAAAAGAATTCGATCTCGAAAGATAACGATGGAGTAGTTGGTGATAAATTGTTGAATTTTGAAATTAATGATGCTGATTTTGGAAGGAGAATTGAAGAAGGTGTGGAAGAAAGGTTCATAGAAATTGAAAAAAATTTGACTTTGAAAGCTACTGATTCAAGAAAGAAGCAGTTAATTGAAGAAACAAAGCTTAATCAAGGGATAACTATGATCGTTCTTGAAGAGGTAAATGAAAATTCCTTTAATGGTCTTGGTGATGTGTGTGGAGACAATACTTTAGAAATTTCTCTACATGATAGTCTGGTTAGTGAAGCTAAGGAAAGCAAAGAGAGCAAGATTGTGGCACAAGCAGAGTATTATACCCATGCAGAAGAAACACTCACAGATCCAGATTTGCTCGTAGAGATGATGGAAATGAGAGAAGCAATAGATGAGGCTGGGATTGTATGTGGGTTACTTTTCAAAGATGTGGGTTACTTTTCAAAGTTTTTCATCTTTGATCCAGGAGGAAGTTGGTACCTCAAGCTGAGGAGCTTAGTGTGTTGTTCTTTAGTACATGATGATCAGCTGGTTTGGCAAAACAGGTTGTTGGAGGGTCATGCGAAATCGTTGTGCTGTTCTTCCATTTCAGATAGTAGAACCTCAAGTGGTGGATTTGATTTTAATCCTGGTTTTGGCGGCCAGAGCTTTATTGAGAGTCAGGTTAAGAAAATATCAGACTTGAGAAAGTTCTGCACTGAAAAGGGTGTGAACCCGTGGATTGAAGTGGATGGTGGAGTTGGTCCAGCAAATGCATATAAGGTGATCGAGGCTGGAGCTAATGCCTTAGTTGCTGGTTCTGCAGTCTTTGATGCTAAAGATTATGCTGAAGCAATAAAAGGGCCTTTCAAGATTGAACATAGATTTGTGCACATTAAAGAACGCCAGAAAGTCAAGAGAAATCCTTTCTCGTGGACCAAGGTATCAAATGTGCTCTTTGTAGATTATCCGGTAGGTGTTGGTTACTCCTATGCTGATAAAGCTGAGAACCAAATTACAGATGATGTAAAAGCAGTTTCAGACTTGTATGAATTTGTTATAAAGTGGTTTTCTGAGTACCCTGAGTTCCTTGCAAATCCGTTGTATGTGGCTGGGACCTCCTACAGTGGTGTGTTTGTTTCCCCACTGGCACAAGAGATAGCCAGAGGGATTGAAACAGGAAGGTTGCCAACGTTCAATTTCAAGGGTTACTTGTTAGGTAATGCAGCTATAGACATAGAACTCCAAAACAATGCTTATGTTCCATATGCACACCGGATGGGTCTTATCTCGGATGAGTTATACGAGGATTTAACTAGATCTTGCAATGGAAAATACTAGAATAACAGCAACCCAGATTGCCTTAGAAACTTGGAAATTTATGAGATGAATACTATAGGTATTAATATATTCCATATTCTCTGCCTGCCTTGCCATCATAAAATGGGGAGCCGTATGGATCCAGATGAATTTGATTCTGTCAGAATGTACAGGAGCCTGCATGGAGAAATTGACTATGATATACATTGTCATAATTTTGAAATGTATCCACATATTTTGTTTAACTTGGGAACCTCAAGACAAATGCTTCATGCAATGTCGAGTGAAGTAATTGGTCAGTGGAGGAGGTGCGTGAAGAGCGTTTTGAAAGAAAGTTCCATCCACAAATCCAGATAAAAGATATATTTCAACCAAAAGATTAGCTTCTAATAAATTCATTTGTCAGCTCTTGAAGTCTACACCCAATACAAAGCCAATATACATAAGCTGTGATCCTTCAAAATCAGATTCAACATGGAAATGGTTGGAGAGGTGGATGTGCTTAAACTTGTCAGAGAGGCAGCTAGTTGTTCCTGAGTAACAACTTCAAGTGCTTGAATGTTAACCATCTCTTGTGTGTTCAAAAACTTTCCTAATTAGACCTTGGGGCAAGGTCTTATTGAAGGGGGGAGGAGTTGATACACACCCGAATGGTGTGCAAAATGTGTGCATCTAAACAGGGAAGAGACTGCAGTGGATAAAGGTCGACTATAGGTTTAGTAGGAGTTGTTTGTAGCAGTAGGGAAGTAAATAAATGAAAGTATAAGGGCTGATATGTAAAGAGTAAATGTACATGTTAAGCACGTGTAATGAAAGTCTTATAAATACAAAGTGGACAGCTCATTCACGAGCCATGTCTAAATTTGGGAAATCCTTTCTATCTCTTCTCCTTTGTTATCTTCTTCTTTGTTCTTGATTCTTCTCCTTCGATCTTGGAGCTTTCTCTCTCAAACCCTAGCTCTCTTCTTTTTCGTTCCCTCTCTAATTCACTTGTTCTTGAGTCCAATTAGAGCGACCATGGCAGCGATGCAAAATTGAATGCATCAGAACCATGGAAGCTGCACTTCTCACCTCCGCTCCTCTTCCCTTCAAAGCCACATCTCTCCTATTTTCTCCCCATAAGATTGCCTCCTTTCCATTCTCGCAGAAACTCAATGCAAGCATTGCTCTTAGAAGAAACAGGACAAGACCTCCGCTCAGAGTTTCTGCGAGTTCTCAAACCGAAACAATCGTGACTGAAGGATCTACGACTCCTTTAAAAATGAAGGCTTAGGTGTATGATGAGTATGGGGATGCCAATGTGTTGAAGTTTGATGAAGGGGTTTCAGTTCCGGAAGTGAAGGAGGACCAAGTGCTTGTTAAGGTTGCAGCTGCTGCTCTTAACCCTGTGGATTTCAAGAGGAGGCTGGGGAAGTTTAAGGCTACTGACTCCCCTTTACCTGTGACTTCTCTCTCTCTCTTTCTATCTTTATTGGGTATTTATTGTGATATTTTGTCGATTTTAGTTAAAAGGACTGTTGGGGATTTGGATGATTAGGTGCAGGATTTGAGTTAACAATAAGAGCGAAATCGAAGGAACTTGTATTGTGTTAAGTAAGATATATTGTAGGAAGTAAGCATTGAGCCTACCACATTATTAATTAGTTGAATTTGTTAGGGAATTATCGTCTGCGGAAGCGTCGGGATGTTGTTGAGTTATGTGATGCACTTAATACAAACCATTAAGCAAATACTAGATCGCACCAATTATACAAAGCACACAAGAATTGTTCCGGTTGGACCTTTCACCTTAATTCAGGGGAGAATAAACCGAGTATACAACTAGAGAAGATACATGAATACTACAATTCTCACAACGACCCTTTCTCTCTCAAGCCTAACTGGAACTACTTGTTGTTTACAATGAAGAATCTCCCAACTCTCAGATGAAGTACTCTTTTCTTCTATTCAGCACTCAATAGAATCATATCGTTCTTTGAGCCATTTACATTGATTATATAGAGATCTAGAGAAACCCTAGTTTGATACACTTGATACATTAATCATCCGATGTTTATTGAAAAGATAATTATACAAGGAGAGTCGTATAATCTAACTTGATGAAGAAGTCAAACTCCAAATGGATCCCTAAGACCCGCACCCAAACACAAACTTCAGCCGCTAGTGGTTGACTGTCCCGATATGCGGTGACTGCCCAAACCCGAGAGGGAGACAGTCGACTGACCCCTGCTCTGTTTCCGCAACTGTTGCTTCTTTTCTTCGATCAATTGTCGCTTCGATTCCTCTCTTGTAACATCGTTTTCTCTTTACTTCGGATTGAGTATGCAAGACATATAAACTAACAAAATTTGAAGGATAGAATTCACTGAACATTTGGGCATATATAACTCTAAAAAGAGTGTATGATGTCGTATTTCATTCTCTTACTATTTCAATAAAGTAAAGTTTTTTTTGCCATGTGCACTTTGTACTTGTTTCCTTCATGCGCACACATGTAGTAGTTAGCGAGCACTACTGAATGGCTTATTTTTAATAATGTTGATCAATCTCTATCTATGCATAAATTTAGTTCTCTTTTCCATGAATATATACTTTATTATACTTTGCTAGATTATTATCATGTGCAATGCAACATAATTTTGCACTTCATAGTTTTTATCATAATAATTGTGATAAATTGTGATGAATTCCTTTTGTTACTTAAAGTTTGTATGACAAATATTTTAAAGGCGAGTTGAAGAAATAAAAAAAGAAGAAAAGATGAGAGGAAGCAGCTACCACAGTAAGCCAAGATACGAGGGATTCTATGACTAAGAGAGGCAGGGAACAAGATTCAGAGAGACAAACAACCAAGAGGGTCGGAGAGAGAGAGTACGCCGATGACTCCGATAGACTTGGGAGATGCCTGGTGGTGGGTTTTCGTTCAATGACCCATAGAAGGCATTCGACTGAGACTAGGATGGTTGGTGAAGAGAGGTCCTGAAAAGAGAGTCTAGGCGAGGCTCACTAGACTCGGAATTAGAGGAGTTTCATCCAGCAGAGAGGCAGAGACGTTCTTATGCTGAGGCAACTAAGGGTGATGAAAGGAGGTTCGAAAAAAGAAGCAAGTCTCGGAGGTGGGAGTCACCAGAGTTGGGTGAAGTTAAGAAGAAAAAGGATGAAGAAGGAGAGTGGGTACTGGTGCGACCTAGGAAAATAAGAAAGGTGGAGAAGAAGCAAGCCAAGGAATCATCGGAGTCGACTAGATCGACGGCTGCTCAACAATGTCACAAATGTGTGCAAAAGGGGCACACAATTCATGATTGTGTTAATGATTGGTTTTGTTATGCGTGTAAACGGTTCGGCCATATTTCTAAAGATTGCAGGAAGAGTAAAGCTCTGGCAAAGTCCCCAGTGAACCCACTTAAGCTGCAAGGGGTATTGCTCAATTCTCAACAAAGCAAAAGCCAAGAAAGTTGCGCAGGATGGAGGAACGCTATTAAAATGGTAATTATGCCCATCCCAATCATGGGTGAATTTTAGTTTGTGCGTGATGATCAAAGCGTTGTCAGGGAATCCAACTCCGCAAGAGATCGAAAACTTGTTCATCGCTAACACCATTCATGTTCCTGATCTGTTATGGAGGGTTCAAAGTCTAAGTTACAATAGCTTTTTCTTTCACTGCCACAACGAAGTGCAATTGAAGGAGGTATTGGCTAAAGGTAGTATGGGGATGGATGAATTCTATTTGACATTTTTGCAGTGGTCGCGAAGCGTGGGAGCTCTGGGGATAGGGGATTTCCAGCCATATGGATCAGGATTTTCAACTTCCCATTTCATTGTTGGGTTCGTTCGGGTTTTCGAGTCTTAGTAAGGAGATTTGGATACGTCGTTGATATTGAAAAGAGTGCAATACTTTAGGAACGTCATGAATTGGCTCGAATTGAGGTCGGATTGGAAGATATGACTTTGATTCAAGCTGAGTTCGAAAGCGAAGTGTACGAGGTTAAGGTGATCGTAGAGAAGAAGAAGAGCGTCTCTTTTCGTGGAGAAAAGAAGGGGGAAGCGGAGGAGTTTTCATATGAGAGGAAGAAGCCTGAGGTTGAAGATGAAGGAGGACCGTCGAATAGGGGGAAGAAAGATCTAGGGTGACCATCGAATGTTTTGGTGAAAGTTAATCCATAGCCTTCGGATCCAAACCAAATGCATCTGGATCGCTCATTTCAAAAAGCTGGGTCAACAGGTCTCTAGGCGATACAGGTCAAGCAAGCTCAGAAAGGATTGGGCATGTGTCAGAAGGGGGACGGGCGACGTTTTGCTACAGTCAAGGTAGTGGCAGACTGTCACATGCCTCAGAGTAATTGGGGTACGACGTTGCTAGAATCAAGTCATGGGATTTTGAAAAGAACATAGGAATCGAGAGTATTGCATAGGGCCTGAGGGATGTGGAGCTGTTGGCGCTTTTGAGGAGGGATTGTGAAGAGACTTCGGTCGGCGGTGTTGGAACTCGCGAAGAGAAGCAAATTGCCTGGAGATGGGCTGGGCTTTTTTTCATTTGGAGGAGTCTGGGCCTGCTTCTAATGGTAAAAAAATGAGCTAGTGGGCCACAAAATTCAAGAAATGTGCAAAGAGTCTTATTGATGCTGACAATTATTTGGGAGAGGGGGTGGATGAGTCTTGCAGTTTTGAGGGGCATAAAAGCAAAAGCCATAGTAGAATGATTAATAATGGAGAAGAAGAAGAGCCCACATAAGTTAGTAAAGGTAGTAGAGGTTGGTCAAGATAATATGGAGTTAGAAGATGAGAGGATTGAAATGCTTGATGGTATTCAGAGTGATGGTACTGCCTCAGATTCGGAGCATGAGAGATGGGCTTTACAAGTTAGGGAACTGGCAGGAGGTGGTGCGACTGGGAGTATGTTGGTGTGTGCGTCAAAGATGACGGTGGAGTATCAAAGGAAGAGCCAGAGGAAACTAGATAAGTGGGGATCACATGGAACGAGTGAAGATGGTTTAATTAAGGCGGCAGCAAAGGCAAAGGAACCAGCATCTGCTTGCGGAGGTATGTCCACAAGTAATTTGTCAATTTTGAATTTTATTCCGGATAATACTCTTATCTATTATGCCAGTTTATTATGTTTAGCCATGGGTTCCACTTCAGTAGAACAGAGTGAGAGGGTTAATATTCTTAGAAGGGAGTCCAATAGATTAGGTGTGTTGCCTTCAGGGTTGGGGGCGTGATGAGGTTCCATTTGGAGGGTTAGAGAGTTTTAGATGTGTTTAATTTGTTTCCAATGTTATACAACTTCTGGAACGTTAGAGGGATGCGTCAAAACATTAAATGTAGATTAATAAATGATACCTTATCTAAGATTAAACCTATGGTTTGTGCATTTCAAGAAACTAGGATAGAGAATCCTAGGAGGGAGGATTTCCAATGCCTTAGATTCTTTTCTACATTTGAATGTAGATTCAAAGCTGCAGTAGGACAATCAGGAGGTATCGTTATTGGGTGGACCCTAACATTTTTGATATTGTTGAGGAGTTCATTGGGGGTTTTTTCCTGTGACGGTTAGACTTAAACGTAGGAGTGATGATTGGGTTCATATGGTGTCATCTGTTTACGGTCCGTATGACTCTTGACTTAGGGGTGAATTTTTTAAGGAACTTAAGCTTATCCGGCAACACTGGATAGGGTCGTGGGTAGTGGGGGTGATTTTAATATTACTAGATTTCACAATGAACACTGGGGTAGAGGGGTGTGCAATCAAGATAGAGGTAACTTTAATCTGACCATTGATGAGTTACAACTGATGGAAATTCATCCATCGGATAGGAGGTTCGCATGGACTAATATTGTAACCCCGGTTTTCGCAAATACGTATTTTCTGTGTATTTTCACATTTTTGATTTTTTTTTTGTAAATTATTTTTCCGCTTTTAAACTCTTTTTGTGAAAATTTGTTTTTTTGGATATCCTATTAAAGTCTATTTATGATCAATAGTTTTGGTTGTAGCTATTTTTCCAATGAATTTTTATATTGTAATACTAACCCTATTATTCTTGTTATTATTATTTTTACTACTATTAGTATTATTATTTTTATTGTTATTCCCTTTTGATTTTATATTAAAAATCCTATTTTTTATTTATATATTTTTCCTACATTTTATTGGTTTTAAAACGCAAACCCTATTTCTTATTGGATCTAACCCTATAACCCATTACTACCCATTAGCCCCTTCAGCCTAATACCCTACTCAACCCGAAACCCTATACATCTAACCATAACTACCCCCCCTGTATACACCCTAATCCCTATATAACTCCCCCCTGCATTACCCTACCCCCTACTGCAAACCCTAGCTGCTTCCTTCCGAACCCCCCGACCTACCCATCTTCAATGCACCCTCCTGTCTCCCGATCCTCTCCCTCTACCTCCGACGCCCTCCTTCTTCCTTTCTCCTCTCCCGCAGCCAGCGCCGCCAGCAGCTGCGCTCCCGTCTTCGGCCTTGCTCCCTCATCCCGACCTTCCTCGCCCATGTGCCCCTCTCCCAAGACCCATCCCGATCTCTCTATCCTGCTCTCCCTCTCGTTCCTGTGTCACGCCGCCCTAGCAGCCGACGACAGCTCTTACTTCCCTTCTCCTCCTCCAACCGCTGCTGTAGCGCGGCCAGAGACCCCCTATCGCGAGCTCCCCCAGCGCCAGCCTCCTCCCCTGCAGCACCTCTCTACATCGACCACAGTACAGTGCCGCAGCGTCGCACTCCCTATGCGCTGCTCGACCTCGACAGCCAGCAAAGCCCCTGTGCTGGTCCCCCCTGGCCGCTGTCACCTCTCACTGCAGCGCACTCCCTGTTGCGCTGTCCTCTTCCCGAAACACCGTGCTCGCTATTCGCCGTCTCTTCCTCTCTTGTGTGCGTGTGTTGTTTACGGGCTCGTAGGTCGTTGTTCGTGAATCGTGTTTGGGTTCGCCGTTTGTTGTGCTCATGGGCTCGTGTATTCGTTCGTTCGTTGTGTTCGTGCCCGGGAATCCATTCCCATTATTCTTGCTCTTGCTTTGTTCTCGTCGTCGGCTTTAAGGCAAGTAACTTGTATTCTTTTCTTTGTGTAATATAAGTACTAAATACCGCCTGTAGTGTAGGTTTGTTCTAGAGACAATTTTTGTGCAAAACCTCTGTTATATCTTGTCTCTATTGTATTGACCCGCCCGTAGTTGTCTCATTACACACAAAACATGAAATAACTTAGAGATGATCTCTTTTTGATGTATACCTGCATGTTGTTCGTATGATATCGTGTGCTTGGTTGTGTTAGTTATAGTATACTCATTGTAGACTTGTAAAATACCTTATACCATGTTTCTTGGACATCGTACACCATATTTCACGTTCGTTATGATTTGGATGAGTTTCATATGATCTATGTTGGTTTTATGCATGAGAAGATTTCAGTTTTTGTTGTACCCCGTTTTTGTTCAGTATTTTAGACCCTATTAAGGTCAGTATATAAAAATTATTTGTAAATATGAATTATAGAGAATTCTGTCTATTTTTCAGATTTTCAGACAGATCTCAGTTTCGATTTGTGAGTTACAAGTTATGACTATTTTACTACAGATGTGTAGAAAGTTCCAGATCCAGTTTTATATGAATTCTGTATGGTAAGTTATTTTTATACTAATGTTAAAGCTAATATTTTGATCCAATATTTTGCTGAGTACAACTAGACTTGATTGGGATTAACCCCTAATTTTTGTGGATTTAATTGATGACTTTTATAAACTATTCTATGCTTATAAATAACTACTTTACTTGCAGAATTTTCATACTGTTCAGTAAAGAAACATAATTTCGACCTGATTCTATTTGTTGTCTATAAAAACTTTGTGAATATGAATTGTAGCCTATTGTATCTAATTTATCACCCTTTTGATAGATCTGGATTTCGATTTATATTTTGTAAAATATTGCTATTTTAGTACTGCTGTGTTTATGATTTTAGATTTACAAATTTTCTGTATCTTGCTGCTTTCTGATTTTTCTTGACTACTCTATCTATGTTGAAAAATTATGAAACTTTATTTACTGTTACTAAACATACTAGGGAATACCCCAGATTTTTCTTAGATTTAATCAGTGAGATGCTGTTTTTCTGTTTACGAATACAAACTTCTGATTTCTGACTGAACATGTTTTCTGGATACAATTCTGTTTTGAGTCGTGTTGTTGTGAAATATCATATGACTTATATATATTTGCTGGATTCGGCCGAGAGTCTATTTTTCAGATTTTCTGACGGATCCAGATTTACATGTTTGTGGCAACGGGAATCCCAGATTTAGTGCAGTACTGTCTTATTGTTCTGAACTAGAATTTTCGTTGTCCTATCCTTTTGTGTTATCTATCACCTGTACATGTTTGTCTTCCGACCTGAACCTGTTACTTGTTTGTATGATGTTGTTCTTGCTATGTTTTGTGCACGTATATGCCTGTTTGATAATGATAACAAATAATCAAGCCGGGGTTAAGGGAAAGATCTAGTAGTGGCCAATATAGGAGTCTGTACTCGGAAGGGGACTCGTGTTTCCCGTATGACATGTTTACCGACCAAGTTAATTTTCTGTTACCGATCAAGTTTACCAACCAAGTTTTGTAATCCTGTGAATACCCGAGTACATGACCTATAGAATCCCCTACGAAATCTAAACGTAACTTGTTTGAATGTAGCAACCATGCGGTAAATGGATGGGACGCATGAAGTGCTACCTAGATAGTATTTAACACAAGACTTGACATGACATAATACCTGTTACATGCGTACCTGTTACATGATTACCTGTACATGCTACTTGACACTTGTTACATGTTTGCCTGCTTGCATGATACTTGACATCTGTTACATATTATCTGTATCTGTTAGCACACTATATTACTTGATTCTGTTTTTCTGATTCATGTTAAACATCCTGTCTTGCTACCATATCTATTCTATGCTATGTTGTTTCCGTTGTTACTCTATACTTGTTTATCTTTTTCTGTACTTGTGTCTGCACTACAAGCGGCCCCGTAACTTGCATTGACGGGCATTTTATTTTTTTTCCTCTTCCTGCAATTTGTTAAATTGCAGATTATGGTGATCAGCTGCCCGATGGAGTAAGTGATATGAAATTCTAGTTGCTGGAGTTCTTGCTATTATTATTTTTAATTCCTGTTGCTTATTTGAATAATTGTATTTGTTATTTGGATTATTGTATTGGGCAATGTGACCCAGAATTATTGACTTGTTCAAATCTGGTTTATTTGATATTATTAAATTTTGTTTCAAGTAAATTTTTGTTGGTATATTGATTCATATATACATGCGTGGTTGACTTCTCTTACTTCCTACTCTGATATTCCTGTGAAATGTTGTAAAGATCCTGACAGCTTACGGATGATGAAAATCATTCGCTGAG
Source organism: Hemerocallis citrina (assembly GCA_017893485.1). Taxonomy (NCBI): domain Eukaryota; kingdom Viridiplantae; phylum Streptophyta; class Magnoliopsida; order Asparagales; family Asphodelaceae; genus Hemerocallis; species Hemerocallis citrina. Next base: position 2,373,801 of record JACEHZ010000535.1, on the reverse strand, counting down.
CTTAGTCACATATCCGTATTCCGTATTCTCTTTTTCGGAAGCGGGGCGTGACAAATATGCAGGCCAATCCCATTATGGCTAAACTTGATAGAATTCTTGTATCCTTTGAACGGGAGGAGTTTTATCCCTTAGCAATTACGAGGTTTGTGGCTAAGTTCACGTTAGATCATGTACCGTTTATCCTAGACTGTGTGATTGGGAACAAATATAAGCAACGACCTTTCCGGTTTGAGAAGGCTTGAACTCTTCACCAAAATATCAGGAAAATGATTGAAGTTTGCTTGAATAGTCCTATTTACGTAATGGGAGCACCAGAGATTTGGAATGCTAAAATAAGGTGACTTTGCAAATGTTTGAAGTAGTGGGAAAAGATCGAATTCAGGCAGGTGAGGAGAAGGAAGGTACTGGGGGAGAGGGTCCAAGATCTATAGAAGACAGAAGAATTTAGGGACCTAGCGGGGCCTGAGTTTGAAGAATTGACGAGTAAAAGAATTGAGATACAACAAATTGGAGAAATAGAGGAATTATATTAAAGACAACGCTCAAGGGTCCATTGGCTTCAAGAAGATGACGCTAACACAAATTTTTTCCACAAAATGGCGAACGCAAGACGAAGACATAATCATATTTCGGGCTTGTTTGTAGAGGATATTTGGTGTGAGGATGAAGGGTCTGCCAACACATTGATGAGAAGTATAGGGAACTATTAGGGAGAAAGAAACCTAATAGAATTCACTTTTCTCGAGACATGTGGACTGATTCAAGAATTGATGGTAGGCACGGATTAGAGATGTTTAGTGAAGAGGAGGTTACTTAGGAAATTAAGAGGCTCGGTCAAGACAAAGCACCTGATCCGGATGGATTTCCTATTTTCTTTTACAAGATTTATTGGAAGATCATCAAATGGGATTTAATGAACATTTTTATTGAAACATATCAAGGTTCAGCAGAGATTGATAGACTCAACTATGCGAATATAGTCCTAATCCCAAAAAGGATGGAGGTGGAAAGGATATCAGATCCAGTTCGATTAGTTTGTTCAATGGCGCATTCAAAATCATCACTATAGTGTTAGCCAGTAGGTTAGCACCACACTTGAATGATGTGGTGGGCGAATCACAAAGTGGCTTCATAAAAGGTAGGGGTATATCGGATAATGTTGCTTCAGTACATGGGATTGTGTTTAGAGGGTGCAAGCATAAAACGGATGGCTTCCTGCTTAAATTAGACTTCGAGAAGACATACGATATAGTGGATTGAGGCTGTCTAGAAGAATTGTTAGAGCTTAAAGGATTTGGCACTAAGTAGAGGAGGTGGATAATGATGTTTGTTAGAGGAGGAAAATTGTTTGTACAATTCAGTGGGATGGTGGGAAGGGAAATTAAATGTCGTAGGGGGCTCAGACAAGGGGCACTGTCTCCATTACTATTTACACTGATCGTGGATGGGTTAGCAGAAATGATCAAGAGAGGGAAAGATAATAACATTATTGAAGGTCTAGCTATCAAAAGAATACCCGAAGCGATTATGGTTTTACAGGATGCAGACGATACTCTTTTGTTTGGTGCAGCAAAGATGGAAAAAGTTAAAGCTCTGAGGGTCGCCTTTAGGTGTTTCGAATCATGGTCATGGTTGAGAATTAATCTAATGTTATACCTTTTCGGGAGGAGTTGTCTCTATCTATTGGGGAGATTAAGGGGTACCTGGGATGCGACAGTGGGGTGTTCCCATTCAAGTATTTGGGTACACCAATTAGGCTAGGGGGACTGCGTCGGGAGGATTGATTACCAGTAGTGGAGAAGGTTGAGAAGAAGTTGGCAGGATGGAAATGACTGTTTCTATCCTAAAGAGGAAGAATAACGTTGATCAATTCGGTTTTAAGCAATCTTCCCACTTAATGTCGGTTTGTTAAGCTTCTGAAGTAGGTAATTGCAAGGATTGACAAAAGTGGGAGGAAGTTCTTATGGAGAGAGCTAATGAGGACAGTAAAGGATTTTATCTCGTAAATTGAGGGAGGGTGTGTAAAAGGAAGGACTTTGGAGGGTTAGGGATCCTGAACTTGCGTGACATGAATAGGGCATTAATGAGCAAATGGTGGTGGAAAATGCAGAAGAAGAGAAATACCTGGTGGTGCAGATCTTTCATGTTATACAGGACTAGGAAGAAGTTCATATATGGAGGGAGAAGCGTTCATAGTAAAACATCTAGTTTATGGAAAGGGGTGTCCAAAATTGGAGAAATGTTTCATACAGACATTATCTGTGAATTTGTTAGTGGAGTGGATACCGGGTTTTAGAAGGATAAATGGTGCTACAGCAATACTCTTGAATCCGTGTTTCCGGACGTTGCTAAGGTAGCCAAGAATATCGACTCTTTAGGAGCAGAGGTTTTGAGAAACGAAAATATTAATATCAAATTGCGGGGACTGGCCTCTCAGGATTGTCTTAGGAGCCTCTACCAATTAACACAATTTATTCGGGATGAAGGAAAGCGATTTTTGGAAGCGGGGGATGTGAGATACTGGACTTAGATCCAAGTCAAGAGTACTCGGTGATTTCTATGTACAGGTGGTTGAACGACGGAGGAACTAGAAACGGGGAAGCTTTAACGATGTGAAACACAAACGCTCCTATTGACTCTCAATTTGGTGTGCACAAAACGTGCTAACTTGTACTAATAAGTTTGAATTTAGTTTGTCAAATTTTCAGGATCAATTAACATCAAGAAGATATCTAAGAGAGATTCACAAATATACAAACAAGGAAAGTAATAAAGGAAGATTGCATATACGAGCAAAAGAGGAAGTTATTCAAAAGGAGTTCACAATTAATTAGTCTTCAAGCAATCTATCAAGACTGGATTTTTAGTAATATTTTCGTGAGATTATTATTGTATATGATTGATTAAAGATGGATTTATTTATGGTAAGAAAACAAAGTGGATTCGAAGTATACAGCCAAGACCGATCGACCGTACATAATGTCGGTCGACCGCATCACAGTCGACCGCAACTTTAGTTGCTTAAGACAGCGATCGACCTTTCATCTCTCTAGCTACGCCAGAGAGCTGAACGGTCGACCGCACGTTTTTGACGGTCGGCCGCAACTTGAGCTGTATACTGCTTTGGAATGTATTGTTTCTATATTTGATCGATACACTTCCTCTTCTACTTAAATGAACGAATCCACTGTGTCTTCTCTACCAATTACTTCTGAGAAAAATATTTTGAAATAATCCTTCGATAATCAATCCGAGTGTAAGCGTGAATTTGTTTGTATTCTTCAGTCAAGATCTCAAAACGATCTTGAGTTTTCTTTTTATTTCTTTTCCACTTCGGTGAGATTGACGGGACTTGGATTAGAAGTCTGTGGGTGTAATAGGTCTCTCGGCCTGAATCCGAGAATCACTGTATAAGGGGTTTTAAGTATAGTGGAACGCTTGTGGCGGAGAATTGCTACAAGTAGGTGGTGTGGACGTAGACCTGGGGGTCGAACCATGTTATATCGCTGCATCATCTGTGTTTGCTTTTCTTGTCTCTCTTGCATTTACTTTACTTTATTTCTTTAATTTTTTAATACCGCACGATCACCTTATTCACCCCCCTTTAAGGGTGATTCACAGTGGTATCAAAGTGTGGTGCTTATAAAAAGCTTAAAAGTTTAAGCAAAAGGTCCAATGGCCGAAATCCCCCCCCCCCAAACTTGGTACTCATCGGAGCCCTTCGTCTCCAATGGGACAAGTCTTACACGATCACCATTTTTTATGGAAAATGCTATGACGTCTGGAAAGTTCGTATGTCTCATTTTTTACAGATACTCGGAGAAGAGGTATGGAATGTATGCATCAACAAAACTGAAATCCCAGTTAGCGATGGAAAGAAGACATTCACACCGGCGGAGTTGGCCCTCAAGACAGAAAATTCCAAAGCAATGACGGCTCTTTATGCAGGGTTGAACAATGAAGAACTAATGCGATGTGGGCGCAACTGCAAAACAGCTTACGAGATCTGGAACAACATGCTGAAGCGGCATGAAGGAACCGCTTTCGAGGTAAAAGCTAAAGTGAATTTGTGTTTTTAAAAATTTGATGTGTTTCGCATGTTGCCAGGGGAGAACGTGGATCAAATGCTTGCCCGGTTTGACATCATTGCCCATGAACTTGAAAGCTTGGGTAAGGGGCTTGATGATGACCAAAAGGTCGGAAAACTCATAAGCTGCCTCACACCAAAGTGGGACGTTAAGGCCGGGGCAATGAGGATGTCCTATTAGTAAGAGGTCTAAAGCACAACTTAATTAGTGTTAGTCAACTATGTGATACAGGGTATACTGTCACTTTTGATAAAAACACATGCACTGTATTAGATAACAATAAAGATTGTTTACTTCTTGCTAACAGATGCAATAATATATATGTCATAAACTCAAATGAATTAGCACAGGAAAGTATGAGATGCTTTGTCCAACGGAATCAGGATGGATGGCTATGGCATCGTAGGTTTGGTCACACGCACATGGACAATCTCAACAAACTTGTAAGCAAAGAGCTTGTGAGAGAAATTCCTAAAATTAAGTTCGAAAAGGACAAACCATGTGAATCATGCCAATTCGGTAAGCAAACAAAAAGTTCTCACAGACCAAAGAAAATGGTATCAACTTCTAGACCTTTTGAACTTTTGCACATTGATCTTTTTGGTCCATCACGAATACGTAGTAATGGTTGTGCACGATATGCATTCGTTATTGTTGATGACTATAGTAGATTTACTTGGGTTGCCTTCTTGCCACAAAAAGATGAAATGGTTCATGTATTTCAAAAATTCTGTCGTAAACTGAAAAATGAGAAAAGTCTCACCATTGTTACTATTCGTAATGATCATGGTGGGAAATTTCAAAACGAACTCTTCACATCATTTTGTGACAAAAAAGGAATAAAACATGAGTTCGCATGTCCTCGCACTCCCCAACAAAATGGGTTTGTTGAAAGGAAGAATCGATCTCTTCAAGAAATGGCCCGTACAATGCTTAGTGAAAAAGATTTTCCTAAGTCATTTTGGGCTGAGGCTGTCAATACTGTATGTTATACCATAAACCAACTAATCATCAGAAAGTTGTAACACCCCTGCCCCTAGCTCAGACAATTTATACAATTTATAAGACAAATTAAATACTATGTAGTACAACTGCCCACCACAGGCTGCCTCTCAAAAGTTGGTTAACCGATTAGGTGACTCTTGATCCTTGGCTTATATTATTTATATTACTTTATTTTTACTAATTTAATCGATATGGGATCATTTTTCCCATACCCTCTCCCGAAATGCACACAGCCGAACTATGCAAGTATACACTCGGGTGGGACCCATCCATGCCACGTCATCATGTGGCTTGACGAATTCAAAGAGAGTATTCTGCTCTCTTGAAACAGTGAGCCCCTCCACCAAACAATTCATTAGGCCTTTTATTAATCCGCTACATACACATCTGTTTATATCAAATGCCACTTATAACCATTTTTAATACTTAACAGCCATTTTCAAACTTTGAAAGTATATATATATATTTATATACTATTTTATAGTCTTTTTTTGAAAATTACCGGGGTGTTACACACACCTTCCCTTCAGAAATCAGCGTCCTCGCTGAGCATGGGCATGCACAATCTAGTGCAGGATCTACTTTCTAGCCGATGTGGAGCATCTGTGAGCGTCGCTCTCATCTTTGGAATTCTGGAGACCAATCCCACTCTGCGATCATTCTGTGGATCTCTGTCCATCGTCCCAGAATTCTGGGGATTGTCTCACTCCGCCGATCATTCTGGAGTCCATAACTCACTGCTCTCCTACACTCGGTGTCGAAAGTCGGCTCTGATACCATTTGTAACACTCCTGCCCCTAGCTCAGACAATTTATACAATTTATCAGACAAATTAGATATTATGTAGTACAACTGCCCACCACAGACTGCCTCTCAAAAGTTGGTTAACCGATTAGGTGACTCTTGATCCTTGGCTTATATTATTTATATTACTTTATTTTTACTAATTTAATCGATATGGGATCATTTTTCCCATACCCTCTCCCGAAATGCACACAGCCGAACTATGCAAGTATACACTCGGGTGGGACCCATCCATGCCACGTCATCATGTGGCTTGACGAATTCAAAGAGAGTATTCTGCTCTTTTGAAACAGTGAGCCCCTCCACCAAACAATTCATTATGCCTTTTATTAATCCACTACATACACATCTGTATATATCAAATGCCACTTATAACCATTTTTAATACTTAACAGCCATTTTCAAACTTTGAAAGTATATATATATATATATATATTTATATACTATTTTATAGTCTTTTTTTGAAAATTACCGAGGTGTTACAAAAGTATCTTGAGAAAACCCCTTTTGAACTATATTATGGCAAAACTCCCAACCTAAGCTACTTTCGTGTCTTCGGATGCAAAGTATTCATTTTAAATACTCTTGATAATTTGGGAAAGTTTGATCGTAAGAGTGATGAAGGTATTTTCCTATGATACTCTCTTAATAGCAAAGCATATCATGTATTTAACAAAAGAAGATGCATTACTCAAGAATCTATTGATGTTGTTTTTGATGAAACTAACCCCTACTCCAAAGAGATATTACATGTTGATGATGATGAGGCAGGGGTTCGTGTTGAAAAGAAACAGGTTCATATTGAAGAAGAACCACAAGCAAATGATCAAAATCAAATGGTTCTTCAAGACAAAGATGAACCTAAAAACCAAATTGATGAGATGCCTACAGAACAAATTATGCCATGGAAGACGAAAATACACAACATCAAGACCCCACAAGTGAGAAACGTCCCGCATGGAAAATCATGTCTAGTCATCCTCCATCTCTTATACGGAGCGATATGTCTAAAGGGGTAACTACTCGCGCTCAAGCTCATAATTTTATGTATTCTACCGCTTTCGTTTCCATACTTGAACCTAAGAACATTAAGGAGGCCTTGCAAGACAATGAGTGGATCATTGCCATGCAAGAAGAACTTAATCAATTTGAACGGAATCAAGTATGGAGACTTGTTCCTCGACCTCACAATAGGACCATCCTTGGTACTAAGTGGGTGTTTAGGAACAAGTTAGACGAATCCGGTTCAATAACTAGGAATAAGGCCCGTCTTGTTGCTCAAGGTTATAATCAACAAGAGGGAGTAGATTTTGATGAAACTTTTGCACCAGTTGCTAGGCTAGAAGCTATTCGTATTTTGCTTGTTTTTGCTGCATACATGGATTTCACACTATTTCAAAAAGGAGATATTTTACTTGAGTATATTTCTACTGATTCACAACTTGCAGATATTTTTACAAAACCTTTAGACGAAAAACGTTTTTACTTCTTGAGAGGGGCATTAAATGTTATTGATTTTTCATCCTAAAAGTTATTGTGTGAGTCGGTCGACCGTACGGTCGCCGGATTAGTCTTGGGTTTTTGACTACTTACCGTTTCTTGAAATTATGCCTATTGCGGTCGACCGTAAGGTCGACCGGCTCGTCCTCTGTGACCTCTGCTAGTTTTGCGGTCGACCGGTATGCTCTCTGGATAATTTTTTGCAAAATCGTGTTTTGCGGTCGACAGGTATGCTCTCTGGATAATTTTTTGCAGAATTGTGTTTTGCGGTCGACCGGCTCTCTGTGACCTTGTTTTTCAAAACTTTATAAAATCAATGATTTCTCTCTCAATCTCTTGATTTCTTTGTTGCTTTCATGTGTATTGGGGAGAATCTCAAATCTATGATATTATGTAGAGCTCTCCCTGTATATTAAAGAGTCTCGTTATCAATGGTATCATGTAAGAAGATTCTCTTCCATATTTTTCTAAATTTGTAATATCTTCGAAGGTGCCTCTTCGTTATTTTAATTGATGATTGGTTTTACGAACTTTCCAATGATTATTTTACTTCTGTCTCCTATATCTATCCCCTCTTGGTGTGTTCCAAAAAGGGGGAGAATGTTTTTAGAATGTTTTCAAATGATTTTCAAATCATTTCATTAAATAATACTCTCATTCCTCTCTTATAATTGTTCATTAAGTTCTGAATTACAGGTGATACTATATTAAGGGGGAGTATTCGCTCTCTTAAAAAGCTCTTTCTATTTGAAAATCTGTTTTACAGGATGTACTAAATTCAGGGGGAGTATTTATATATTTTGTTTTAATTTTCAAACATTCGTGCATGTTTTGTTCACACCAAAAGGGGGAGATTGTTGACTCTCAGTTTGGTGTGCACAAAACGTGCTAACTTGTACTAATAAGTTTGAATTTAGTGTGTCAGATTTTCAGGATCAATTAACATCAAGAAGAGATCTAAAAGAGATTCACAAATATACAAATAAGGAAAGTAATAAAGGAAGTTTGCATATACGAGCAAAAGAGAAAGTTATTCAAAAGGAGTTCACAATTAATTGGTTTTCAAACAATCTATCAAGACTGGATTTTTAGTAATATTTTCGTGAGATTATTATTATATATGATTGTTTAAAGATGGATTTATTTATGGTAAGAAAACAAAGTGGATTGAAATATACAGCCAAGACCGATCGACCGTACATAATGTCGGTCGACCGCATCACAGTCGACCGCAACTTTAGTTGCTTAAGACAGCGGTCAACCTTTCATCTCTCTAGCTACGCCAGAGAGCTGAAGGTCGACCGCACATTTTTGACAGTCGACCGCAACTTGAGCTGTATACTGTTTTGGAATGTATTGTTTCTATATTTGATCGATACACTTCCTCTTCTACCTAATGAACGAATCCACTGTGTCTTCTCTACCAATTACTTCTGAGAAAAATATTTTGAAATAATCCTTCGATAATTAATCGGAGTGTGAGCGTGAATTTGTTTGTATTCTTAAACGATCTTGAGTTTTCTTTTTATTTCTTTTCCACTTCAGTGAGATTGACGGGACTTGGATTAGAAGTCTTGTGGGTATAATAGGTCTCTCGGCCTGAATTCGATAATCACTGTACAAGGGGTTTTAAGTATAGTGGAACGCTTGTGGCGGAGAATTGCCACAAGTAGGTGGTGTGGACGTAGACCTGGGGGTCGAATCACGTTATATCGCTGCATCATCTGTGTTTGCTTTTCTTGTCTCTCTTGCATTTACTTTACTTTACTTTACTTTATTTCTTTAATTTTTTAATTCCGCACGATCACCCTATTCACCCCCCTTTAAGGGTGATTCACAGCTCTGATGAAAGTAAAGCCTCCTTAAGGATGGCTATCAATGATGCAATTCTCTCCAAGAAGAATATGTTCAAACACAATATTCCGGTAGATAATGGATGTCCTAGATGTGTAGGGGATATAGAAGATACCAAACCTATTTTTTTCCCGTGTTCTAGTGCAAAGTTAGCTTGGGAGGTTGTGTGTTTAGGCTTTGGGCTAGTGGGGTGTCCTACCTCTACTCAAGGGGTATGGGGTCAGTGGAGAGAAACAGAGTTTAGGAAAGATAATATATCTACATGGGACATTTTTGTGGTTGCTACTATGTGGGATCTAGCTAGATCGTAATGAACTGTGCTTTAGTCAGATAAATAATAGATTTCAAGTCATGATGCATAAAGTGTTTTCCTATATTGATGATTGGACAGGTCAGCTAGGCTACGCATGGAGGAAGCGGAGTAATTCGATGAGGACGGTGTGTGTGTTTGGGGGGGCATCTACTGGCATCCTTTCTTTCTAGTTATTTTGAGTAGTATTTGGTAGATTTTGGTGTTGTAATTGATGCTTATGTTGTGGTTAGAACTTTGAACTTTCGATGTTGTTTGATCTTATTCTACTTTGTTTCATTAACATTCATTAATGAAGCGGTGACGAGGTTACCTTTTATTCTAAAATAAATAAATAATAAAAATATAAAAAATATAAAAAATAAAAAATAAAAATATTTGGAAGGCAGCCATCTTATTAGGAAATATAAAAAACTGCCTATTCAGACAGTTGTTGTGGAAAGGCAGAGAGAGGGCCCTTTCTCCCACAAAGCGAGATAAGTATGATTTTAAGCCATTAATACAAGGGTTTATACAAGGGTTTGTTGCCTTAAATAAAGGACGTGGCTAGGCTAATTACGGGCTCGCATCGAGTAGTCCGTACGATGTCTAGGAATAGAGATAGTATGACATGCGCGATACACATGTTTAAGCCACATGTCTTCAAATACATACTTCTAACAGGTTTTTTTTTCTTCCCCATTCTTGCTTGCAAAACTTTGATTATTACAAGGCACTTTTAATCCTTGATTCTAAAAAATTTCCTCCTTTTCTTTTTCAAATTTCTAGACTGTTCCAGGTTATGATGTAGCTGGTATTGTTGTGAAGGTGGGCAGCCAAGTGAACGGTCTGAAGGTAGGAGATGAAGTGTATGGAGACATACATGAAAAAGCATTAGAGTTTCCTAAGCAGTTTGGGTCACTTGCTGAATATACAGCTGTGGAGGAGAAGCTCTTAGCTTTGAAACCCAAGAATCTGGATTTCCCTCAAGCTGCAGGGCTTCCCCTTGCCATTGAGACAGCAAATGAGGGCCTAGAGAAAGCAGGATTTTCTGCGGGTAAATCTATTCTTGTTTTGGGAGGTGCAGGTGGCGTTCGGTCACTAGTGATTCAGGTAATTCTCTTTTTTCATAGCTCTAAATTATAATAACCGCTGTCAGTTTTGTGTATCGATTTGCTATTATCGGTAATATTATATATATTATAACTATAGGTAGGCAAAATCACGATCTGATGCTCTGTGCATCTCCATATCAGCCAATGTCTGAAACCATGTCTGAAACTTTGCATTGTGATATTGTCAAACTAGATTTTAAGATCACATGTCATGGATGCGTTTTTCTCTCTCTACAATTTCAGCAGTGACGAGTCGCCTTTCCCCTCGTTGCAAAATCATATTGTTCACTGCTTCCGTTTACAGTGAAATGGTAATTACTTTTTCATGCAAAACCGTGGTTATCAGTATTTGTATTTGTACCAGCCTGGAGTATATGTAAATCAGAAGTATTGGTAAACAAAAGTCTGATCTGATTCAGCCGATGAGTCCTTTTATCAGCTTGTATCTGTGACATATGATATGTCTGAAGTATCGCTAGGCAATATCTTTTATCTGATACATCCCAACTCTTCCCAGCCAGTTATCAGTAATATTGGACATACTGGACTGCGTGTCTCAGATATGATCAGTATACTCGGGAATTCTCACACGGTTTTTAAATAAATCATGATTCATTATGATTTTACCCTACTCTGCTTTCATGATGACTGAAGTGTTTTTTTTTTTAGGGAATTCGAAACAACTAAATTACTGGATGCCGTCCATTCAGATTTCTGAAAATACATAATATTTATGTAGTTTTGAAGGATAATCTCATAGTCTGCACACGAGAAAATTGGTAAAGTAGATGAAACGTAAAGAAGAAAACTGATCTTACCTTGTGTTCATTATTTGCAGGTAGCAAAGCATGTTTATGGTGCATCCAAAGTTGCTGCAACTGCAAGCACAGGAAAACTGGAGCTTCTGAAGAGCCTGGGAGTTGATTTGGCCATCGATTACACCAAGGAAAATTTAGAGAAACTTCCTGTGAAATTTGATGTGGTTTATGATGCTGTTGGTAAGATATATCACCAACATTTGCTTCTCTTAAAAATTAGAAACCCAGTACTCGTTATTTTAAATTGTTTTTTTTTATAAATAAAATGATTGCTTAGAACTCCTGTTTCAAGGCACTGATGCGAAGGATATTTGATCTTTAATACAGGCCAGGGGGAGAAGGCAGTGAAGGCAGTGAAAGAAGGCGGCAGTGTGGTAGTACTGACGGGCACAGTTTCCCCACCTGCTTTCAGATTCGTCGTCACTTCTACCGGATCTGCATTAACAAAGCTGAATTCGTTTATCGAGAGTGGCAAGATTAAGCCAATTGTAGACCCAAATGGCCCATTCCCTTTCTCAAAGGTGGTAGAAGCATTCTCTTATCTCGAAACCGGCAGAGCTACTGGAAAAGTTGTTATATACCCAGTCCCATAAATCAGAGGAACTATCTTTAATTCTTCTGTTCTCTTTTCTTTCTTTGTATCTACTGTATGTATTATGTAATAAGCTAATAAAACGTATGTAATAAGCTAATAAAACAAACCTACCAAGCACAAACACTTTCATTTTCAAAATCATGGTGTCAACTCAAGCCTCGCAATATTTTTCTTCTTTTCATTGGAATGGATTTCCAGTTTGTAAGAAATATGGGTGACTACTTAATTCAATATTAACCGGACAAATAAACACGGGTAAATTTTGCTAAATCCCATGTTATTTTCATGCTATTGTAGGTTACTCCATAACTTTTAAAATTGACCATCCCACAACATTGGAGATTGTTTTCTTAGCAACTAACCCTCATTTGTATGTTCTCTGAGCAAATGGTGTTATTTTTCGGTTGAAATGACTTTTTCGTCCATTCGAAAAACAACTCATCTTGGCACTAAGCCCTCCGATTTTTTTCCCAAACTGTCCTACTTTTTGAAAGTTTTTCCCAAGCTGCCCTACTTTTTTTTTTAATTCCCAAACTATCTCACTCGGTTTTCGGAAAACCGAGTTTGGTTAAAACCAACTCGGTTTCTCGGTTTTCGGAAAACCGAGTTTGGTTAAAACCAACTCGGTTTTTCGAAAACCGAGTGTGGTCTTTGGAAAATCGAAGACTAACACTCGCTTTTACGAAAAGCCGGGTTGGTTTTAACCAAACTCGGTTTTTCGAAAACCGAGTGTCGATTGGGGATATTTCCCCTCGTCGTCCTCATTTCTCTTTCTCTCCATTCTTACTTTTGGTTATCTCTTCTTACTCTTTCTTTAACTCCGAAACCTAAAATCCTAGCTTCCCAGAATTGACCTCCTACCCACAAAATCTCATCTCAATCTAAATATATTTACTAATTCTTTCCTAACCCTCTCACCTTCCACTCTCAAAATTCTAAACCCATCTTTCGAAAGATCCATATTTTGGAATTTTGATAAATTTGAAGAGGATAACAACTTCAACTCTTCTACCCAAATATCTACGGCTCTATCCTTGAAGCTTGTGAAGGTATGATGAATATTGGCCTATTATTTTGTACATTTTTTATAGATTTTGTTTGTGGGTAGATAACAACTCGTATATTCGTATAAATATACGTAGGTATGGATTACGAGATTCCTATCTGATTATACTTTGGTGGTGAAATAATTCGTGATCCAAAGATCAGTTGTTGTTATAGTGTGGTGGATCCTGAAATAGTTTGGGTACCTCGTACCATTACATTGCAGAATTAGTTGAGAAAATTTATGAAGTTACTAATTGGGATATGGATCAATAGAATGTAAAAATTTTAGCTCGATACGCAACAGGAAAAGGAGTTGGTCAGTATTTTATGACAGTACCCGTATCTACTGATAATGCTATGAAGTCAATGATTGCTAGGACACTTGATCCCAATTGTACTTGGTCTACATTAGAGTTATATATTCAGCAAATTCAAATTTTATATGCTCAGCCACATGATATTCCTAGTTCAAGCTTCGTAAGTGTAGTACCTACACAGCAGATAAGGTTTAACCCCGTTCAAACTTCACAACCAATCTCACTGTCCTCACAAGAAGACACCTTCACAAATACAACAAATCCGGATTCTACAGATGTTGAGTTGCCATGCCAACCTAGTCCGGTTCATGACTATGTTCCAAATGACACTGTATTTGAACTATTTCAAAATGCTACCATTAACAACGACTTATTAGACGATGAAGAAGAAGAGGAAGAAACAGATGATGAAGTTGATGAGAGTGTAGAAAATGATGATGGGGACGAAGATGATGATGTAGCAAATGTAAATCCTACGAACAGCAGTTCTAATGAAGTAAGAGCTACTGATAGCTATGCAAATGTTAACGCTCATGTTACTGAGGAGATGACACAAGGTGCTAGAGTATATCAAGTTTTACAAGAGTCTTCTGGTTCATCCAATGTAGACGAATTGTACATTGGACAAGAGTTTGTAAGTAAAGAGTCAATTCAGCATGCTGTGAAGCTGTATTCTATCAAGAAACATCGTGAATTCGTCACATTGAAATCTTCACCGTCACTGTACACTGTTAAATACAGAATGGCACCTAGAAAACATATAATTGAGGAGATCGTGCAAAGTCCCCCAGTAGTAAGTGATAGTGGATGCCCTTGGAGATTACGAGCAATTGTTCCAAAAGGTGGGACAAATTTTGTGGTGAAGAAGATAGTTGGGCCTCATATTTGTACGAATCCCACGTTGAATCAGGACCACTGTAAAGTTTATTCTAACCTTATTTGTAATTTGATTGTGAGTGTGGTGAAAAAGGAGATTGGTTTAACATCGCAGGCAATTATTGAGATAGTGAAAGTACAATATAATTATCAGATTTCATATAAGAAAGCTTGGATTGCAAAACAAAAGGCAATTGAGAGGTTGTTCGGTACCTTCGAAGAAGCATACAAGAAGTTGCCTTTTCTACTATCAGCAATTCAAGCAGCAAATCCAGGAACCGTTGTCCACTAGATAAATATGAGTCTAGTCCTAGCGAGGAAACATTCAAGGGACTATTTTGGGCAATTGGTCCTTCGATTGATGTCACGCCTCGCTTCCCAAAAATATGGAATACGAGCGCACGACAAAGCCCAACAAATGATTTTCATCATTCATGAGCTGTAGGATCGATTCAGCACCATAACAAGAATATAACAAAATGTACACAACCACGCATGCATGAATAATTTATTAATCAACAGAAAATAATTTGAAATAAAATAATAATATCCCAAATAGTTTTCAAATCTGAAATAAAAGATAAAATTCGGGAACATAAGCCCATTACAAGTTTCAAGTAGCAAGAAATAAATAACTCAAAGAAAACAAATAATTTAAGCAAGTCCTTGCTCCAAGCGAAGCCTATTATGTCTGCTCACCAATTCCAGCAGGCAATTCGTCTCCAAAGTCTGTTTGTAAAAAAAAAGTAAAAGGAGAAAATAGAGAAAATAAGACAAACGCCCCCAGTGCAAGTTATGGCCGCAAATAGTAAAACAAGTACAGCAACATGGAACAAGATTTGAAATCAAGAATGTAATAGAGATACAACAAGTAGTGGGGATTCAAGAAATTAGCTAGCAAGGAAGACAACTCGAGTGACAAGATTGGGTAACAAATGCTACTAGTAGAACAAGTGGCTAGTGAATATGTAATGGTATCATGCATCAAGTAATAAGTATCAAGTACAAATGTCAAGTAACAAGTCTCATGTGTCAAGTTATCACGTGCAAGTATCAAGTCTCATGTATCATGTAAGTATGTATCAAGTACGCATGTATCATGTTGAAGTCTTGTATTTATTACTATCTAGGTAGCACTTCATGTGCCATCCTTTTATGACATGGTTGCTACAGTCAATGCAATTTCGTTTAGGCCTAGTGGTGGATTTTATAGGGCGGTGTACTCAGGTCATGTAAGAAATACGAGCATGTGATCAAACCATGGGCTCTAGAGGTGGCCCCCGTCAACCCTTGACGTGACACTTAGTTCTACGTGGCACTTAGTTCCATGTGTTCGCAAATACATATCATGTAATCATATAATGGGCTCTAGAGGTGTCCCCCGTAGGCTCTAGAGGTGGCCCCCGTCAACCCTTGACGTGGCACTTAGTTCTACGTGGCACTTAGTTCCATTTAACAAAAAATCATGGGAAACATGGGCCCCCTTCCGAGTACAGTTTCCTATATTGTCCACTACTATGGTCTTTTCCTTAAATTCCGGCTTGTTATTTATTATTTTCATCAAGCAAGAATGAAAGTGTGCGAAACAAGTCAAGTAAACATAATCAAGAACATGGAACAAGTCTAGGTTAAGTAGGATACATGTTCGATGGTCAAAACAAATCAAAGTATCAAGAACAACGAGAATTCCAAATCTGGACAGCATGATGTTGCTGTACCAAAACTGTGGTTCTCGTTGCTACAAGATAGCAAATGTAGATCCGTTAGAAGGTCTAGAAACTATACTTCTTTCTTGTTCCAACGCATATAATTAAGGTACATAAAAGTTGTGGTAACATGTGTCAAAACAGCAAACTATACAGCATTTGTGTTCAGCCAAAATTGGTAAAACTGAGTTTGTACATATGAAATAGGGTTGAAACATCATTAATTAATTCTGAGAAAATTAAGGAATGTTCTCTAGGGTGTCCAGTAACAGCATACAAAATTTGAAGTCATTTACTTACCTATAGTATAGTTAAAATAATTGTAAACTAAAGAGGTGCAGCAATTTTTGTGAATCTACAACTACCGACACAGCAGCAGTAAAACTACGATATCTCCTAGACCATAACTCGGAATTCAAAAATTCTGGATGTTATTGATAACTAGACACTTAGGGCTACATTTCATATTCAGGGCTCAAGTTCAGATTTTGGTTTTATCGGGGTCGAAACAGCAAATTAAGATAAGAACAGCAACAAGTGTGAATTTCTTTTATATACAAGTTGCATGATAAATGACTATTATGAGTCTAGATTAGTGTGTGATACAATACGGATGCATTGGGGATAAAATCAGCAAGTCACATGCATTTCTCAACTCTAAAGAATGTAAGATCAACACAATACATCATACAATACATGTCTACAAGTCAAGGGGTTCATGTTCAAGTAACTAGGAGATAAAAATGGTCCAACTAGTTTTGTAAATATATCAACGAAGGGTTGTGACTCTTAAGATTATGGAATCGATGAGGAATAATTTAAGATCAACAACCGATGAGACAAGGAGGAGTCACAACTACTATCTATTTGTAGTATTTTCAATTAAATGCTTGTACTAGATCAATAATTTGTACAAGAAGAATACTTGCCTTAGGGACGACGATGAATCCGAACACGAACAACATGACGGGATGAGAATCCCGAGAGGTGAGGCACGAGCACGGACACACGCACGCACGTGCGAGACATGTGCAAAACACCCACAACAGATCTACCCCGAATCTCCTCTCCCACAACAGCAACACAGCGATCAGATCTGATCAGATCTTGAGGAGAGCCGACGGCTGGGATTCAAACAGCAATTCATTATTCCTTCTTCTTCTTCACAGCAACAGAGAGAGAGGGGTGTGACTGCAGCGATTGCGACGGTGACTGGTAGCAGGCGTGGGCGGCATGACTGGAGGTCGCGACGGTGGGAGGCCGACACACAGGGAACGCTCTTTTTTTTTGGGTTCGAAAGCAGGGGAGCGAAGAATGGCAGGAGTTTGGGGTTGTTGGCGGTGAGAGCAGGGGTCGAGGGTGAAGGCGATGGCGCAGTGGGGTTGATGGGTTCGGTGGAGAAGGAAGACGATGGTGGGGGTTAATGGCAGAGGGAGAGCAATAGGTAAGGCGGTTCTGAGGTTGAAGACGAGCGAGGGATGAGTTGGTGGTCGGGAGACACTGTCAAGGATGATGGTGGTGAGAACGGAGCAAGGAGGCGATGGCGGAGGCTGGGGCAATGCGCACAGGGATCGGGGGAAAGGTTTTGGAAAAGATGAACAGTGGAAGAAGTTGGCGGTTGGATTAGGGGTTTGCACAGTAATTAGGTTTAGGGTTAGGGTTAAGTAGGTTTAGGTTTATATATGAGGGTTTTGTTATTGGGTATTTGGATAGTGGGTTTGAGTGGGATCCAACAAGAGATTGACCCAAAATTCATCAATAATTAGGGAAAAAGAAATAGATGAGGTGAACAATCAACTCTTCATGAAGACCGACAAATTAGAACAGATACGAACAATGAAATTGAAATAAATATTGGCACAAAAATTGAGTTGAAATAAATGAAATGATTTTATTAGAATTTGAACAAAATACAGATCTCAGATTGATGGATAGAGTACAAAGAATGCAAATACAGTAGAAAAAATACAGATACGGGAAATAAGAGTTACAAATCCTACCCACCTAACAAGCAGAATTTCGTCCTCGAAATTCAGACAAGTGGTACATAGGGCAAGGCAAAAGCAAACTAGGGGAAGGGTAACAAAACAAAGGGTTAAAGGGAAAGGAACAAGGCAGAGGCAATACAAGAAAAGGAAGGAAGTGGATAGCAATGAGATCAAATGGAATGCAAGAAAAGGGATTAAACAGTATCAAAAAGAAAGAATCAACACAAGGTAACAAAGTAAGATAGGGAGTAGGTAGAACTGGAATCAAAGAGCGAATGGACAGGGAAGAATCGAATCAAACAATAAATGGGTGCACGATAGCAAAATGGAATGCAAGAAGGAAGTAACCGGTATCAAAAAAGAAGAAGAAACAATACAAGACTTGCAAGATAACAAAGCAAAGAGATGAAGAAATAGATAGAGCTGGAATCGAAGAAATGATGGACAAGGAAGAGATGAACCAAGCAAATGAGTCAACGGATGAAGATGAATGCAAGGGATAGAGAAGCAAACAATGCAGGGAAGGAGAAACAACAAAAGATCCTGGGACATGTGGGTTATGGGCCCACAACGCTTTCGTTGTGCCACTCTGATCGGGGAAGGCTATGCCAATAGTATCTAACGATGCCGATTGACGGACCAAGTAGAGAATAAAAAGAATGGATGACACCAAAATTAGAAGGATATGGGTATGAGAAGAATGAATTCATACCCAAGAAGAAATCAACAAAGAGGCCGACTAAAAAAAGACGGAAGAAACAAGGAATCAAAGGATTGAATAAGAATGGATCAAAAAGAATGGAACAAGACTAGTATCCAGATCAATGTTGGCTATGGTTCATTTATGCATGCATGGTTGGTGAAATGTTGAGCCGATCCCAGTGCGAGCCAAACTTGTCTAATATATTAGGCAACTAATACATTAGCCAAACCTGGGCTCTGATACCACTAAAACCTTGTCACGCTCCGCTACCCAAAAATACGAAAAACGAGTGCGCGACAAAGCCCAACAAATGATTTTCATCATTCATGAGTTGTAGGATCGACTCAGCATCATAACAAGAATATAACAAAATGTACACAACCATGCATGCATGAATAATTTATTAATCAACAGAAAAAAAAATTTGAAACAAAATAATAATATCCCAAATAGTTTTCAAATCTAAAACAAAAGATAAAACTCGGGAACATAATCCCGTTACAAGTTTCAAGTAACAAGAAATAAATAACTCAAAAAAAACAAATAATTTAAGCAAGTCCTTACTCCAAGCGAAGCCTAGAATATCTGCTCACCAATTCCAGCAGGCAATTCGTCTCCAAAGTCTGTTTGTAAAAAAAAGTAAAAGGAGAAAATAGAGAAACAAGACAAACGCCCTTAGTACAAGTTAGGGCCGCAAATAGTATAACAAGTACAAGCAACATGGAACAAGATTTGAAATCAAGAATGTAATAGAAATGCAACAAGTAGTGGGGATTCAAGAAATTAGCTAGCAAGGAAGACAACTCGAGTGACAAGATTGGGTAACAAATACTAGTAGTAGAACAAGTGGCTAGTGAACATGTAATGGTATCATGCATCAAGTAATAAGTATCAAGTACATGTGTCAAGTAACAAGTCTCATGTGTCAAGTTGTCACGTACAAGTATCAAGTCTCATGTATCATGTAATTATGTATCAAGTAAGCATGTATCATGTTCAAGTCTTATAGTTATTACTATCCAGGTAGCACTTCATGTGCCATCCTTTTATCACATGGTTGCTACAGTCAATGCAATTTCGTTTAGGCCTAGTAGTGAATTTTATAGGGCGGTGTACTCAGGTCATGTAGGAAATACGAGCATGTGATCAAATCATGGGCTCTAGAGGTGACCTCGCAGGATCTAGAGGTGGCCCCCGTTAACCTTTGACGTGGCACTTAGTTCTACGTGGCACTTAGTTCCATATGATCGCAAATACATATCATGTAATCATATAATGGGCTGTAGAGGTGGCCCCCGTAGGCTCTAGAGGTGGCCCCCGTCAATCCTTGACATGACACTTAGTTCTACGTGGCACTTAGTTCCATTTAACAAAAAATCATGGAAAAAACGAGCCCTCTTCCGAGTACACTTACCTATATTGTTCACTACTATGATCTTTCCCTTAAACCCCGGCTTGTTATTTATTATTATCATCAAGCAAGTATGAAAGTGTGCAAAACAAGTCAAGTAAACATCAAGAACATGGAACAAGTCTAGGTTAAGTAGGATACATGTACGATGGTCAAAACAAATCAAAGTATCAAGAACAACGAAAATTCCAAATATGGACAGCATGACGTTACTGTACCAAAATTGCGATTCTCGTTGCTACAAGATAGCAAATGTGGATCCGTCAAAAGGTCTAGAAACTAGACTCTTGTCCGGTTTCAACGCATATAATTAAGGTACATAAAGTTGTGGTAACATGTGTCAAAACAGTAAACTATACAGCATTTGTGTTCAACCAGAATTGGTAAAACTAAGTTTGTACATATGAAACAGAGTTGAAACATCATTAATTAATTCTGAAGAAATTAGGGAAGTTCTCTAGGGTGTTCAGTAACAGCATGCAAAATTTCAAGTCATTTACTTACCTATAGCATAGTTAAAATAATTGTAAACTAAAGAGATGCAGCAGTTTTTCTAAAGACACTGTCGAGGATGATAGTGGTGAGAACGGAGCAAGGAGGCGATGGCGGAGGCTAGGGCGACGCGCACAGGGATCGGGGGAAAGGTTTTGGAGAAGATGAACAGTGGAAGAAGTTGGAAGCTGGATTAGGGGTTTGCACAGTAATTAGGTTTAGGGTTAGGGTTAAGTAGGTTTAGGTTTATATAGGAGGGTTTTGGGTTATTGGGTATTTGGATAGCGGGTTTGAGTGGGATCCAACAAGAGATTGAACCAAAATTCATCAATAAATAGGAAAAAAGAAATAGATGAGGTGAACAATCAACTTTTCATGAAGAAAGAAAAAATAGAACAGATACGAACAATGAAATTGAAATAAATATTGGCACAAAAATTGAGTTGAAATAAATGAAATGATTTTATTAGAATTGGAACAAAATACAGATCTCAAATTGATGGACAGAGTACAAGGAATGCAAATACAGATACGAGAAATAGGAGTTACAATTGAAGGTTTCAAGTCTTGCAGACCTGTTGTTAGTGTTGACGGAACTCACTTGTACGGTAAGTACAAGGGTTGTTTGTTAATTGTTGTTTCCCAAGATGCGAATGATTGCTTATTTCCATTTGAATTTGCATTAGTTGATGGAGAGAGTATAAATACGTGGATATGGTTCATGAGTTGCATTCGGTATTTTGTCACGGATCACACTGAGTTGTGTGTTATCTCTGATCGTCATGCCGGTATATTGTCTGCTATAGAACTGCAAAATGGAGCTTGGAACGAACCTAATGTATATCATCGTTATTGTATGCGTCATTTTGCTACAAATTTCTTCAGTAAATTTGGTAGCAAGGCATTGCAGAAAAAGACCAAAATTATAGCGTGTCAAAACCAACCCAAAAAGTTCATGTCCAAACTCGCTGAACTTGAAACCATCAATGTCGAGGCTGCTAATTGGATGAAAGAGAAGCCGGTGGAAAAATGGGCACTTTATGCAGATGAAGGTCGAAGATACGGCATAATGACTACGAACCTGTCAGAAGTCTTCAATTCAGTCTTGAAAGGTGTTCGTAGTTTACCGGTAACTGCAATTGTTGAGATGATCTTCTATCGTCTAAACTCTTATTTTACTACTCGTCAACAGGCAGCCAATAAGCTTTTATCTGAAGGGAAGATCTTTACTCGAAGAGTACATGAATTGATCGATAGTCGCCGTGAGAGAGCAAACCGACATGAGGTTACAATGTTTCATCATCAACCTAAAGTTTTTTCCGTGAGAACGAGTATACGCATGGTAAGTGGAGAAAGGAAGGGTGGGAACTTGCACACTGTTAACTTGGGTACCAAAACATGTACATGTATAAAATTTCAACTATACCATATTCCATGTTCTCATGTATTGGCAGCTTGTGCATATCGTGCAATCGATCACAAGCCTTTTGTTGATAAATTTTACCTTTTCACGTCATTAGCACAAATATGGGCTCCCATCTTTCATCCTACTCTAGATCCAGTATATTGGCCTACTTTTGATGGACCACGACTCGTACCTGATGCTAGTTTGCAACGTTCAAGGAAAGGCCGGCCTAGATCTACGAGAATACGCAACGATATGGATGTGAGAGATAGGTCTAGCAGGGGTACGGGAATGAAATGTGCAAGATGTGGTTTGGAAGGACACAAGAAGGAAGTGAAAGGTGTCCTCAGTTTTTGAAAGACAAAATAATTATTTCATTCCCATAAACATTTTTCGACAAAAAGGAAGCGAATGAGGTTTAGTTTCCACTAAAACATTTTAAAGGTAGTGAATGAGGCTTAGTTTACACTAAAACATTTTTTATACCACAGAATAGTCTCTTGTAAGAGCATTCACAGTCGTGAAAGCTAAAATATGCATATATGCATATATGAATCTAGCAATTAACTGTTTTGCTGCAGTAGGTAAAATGTAAAATATAGCAAAGCTGTAGATAAAACGAACAAACTAAAACATGATTATAATTTTCTGTGATTTTTTTTAAAAAATTTTAAATTTTTTAATAGTTTTTTAAAATTTGTTAATAGTTTTTTTTTTAAAGTTTTGGTGGGACCCCGCTCAAACGGGCTTTATTAAAGATCGTTTTATCCTGGATAGTGTGGCGTCGGCCTAAGAAATCATTACCGAGTGCCATAGATCCAATTCTGAGGGGATCCTGTTAAAATTAGATTTTCAAAAAGCTTATGATAATGTTAGCTGGGATTTCCTGTTAGAAATCCTTCTTCGTCGTGGGTTTGGTCCTAAATGGATCGCCTTGATTAAATCCAGTCTTTTCGCGGGCACCTCGTCCATTCTTATTAATGGGACAGAAGGTCTCAAATTCAAGTGTAAGCGTGGCCTTTGCCAGGGTGATCCTATTTCCTCCCTTTTATTTTCTTTTATTGCCGATGTGTTCAGTAAGTTGCTCCGTAATGCTTGGGAGGCTGATGTTATCAAAGGTCTTGGGGGTTCTCAAAGTTACCGAGGTGTGCTGAACCTTTAATACGCCGATGATACTATCATCTTTGCGAAACCCAACGGGTGCACCTTACGAAACCTGAAGTTACTTCTTTATATTTTTGAAAGTGCATCGGGTTTATCCCTTAACTTTCAGAAGTCTTCGGTTCTTTGGCTTGTAGGGTCTCAAAACCGCCAAGTTGAAATTGCTCAATTCTTCAACTGTGCCTCGGCCTCTTTTCCTATTCAATATATTGGAATTCCCTTGAGATGGGGGAAGCTTCATAAATCAGATTGGATGATGATTGAAAAAGTCGAATCTAGACTTAACTGTTGGTCTGGTAAACACCTCTCGCGCGGAGGTAGACTTATTCTCGTAAACTCCGTTCTCTTCTCTATTCCTTTATATATGATGTTTTTCTTTTTCCTCCCTTCTTGGGTTATTAAGAGGATTGACCAGATCAGAAGGAATTTCTTCTGGTCAGGTGCTGATTCTTATAGAGCTGGCACTCATCTCTGCAACTGGAAGATTATCTGCACTTCTAAGGCAGCTGGAGGCCTAGGGGTTCTTGACCTCAGGCACCAAAATTTAGCCCTCCTGGGCAAATGGTTATGGAGAATTCTAAAAAATCATCAACTTCCCTAGGCCCGCCTTATCACTATTAAATGTTTCTCCCAGCGTAAGATTTGGGAATTTCCACCATCCCTTTCCCGTAAGGCCTCTCCCTTTTGGAAGGGGGTCTGGAAAGTGGCCAGTCCTTTCCGATGTGGAATTTCCCATGAGTGCGCTGATGGTTCTGATATGGCTAAAAATGGGGTTAAATCGGGATCGTCCAAATCGGGCACGGATTTCAAAGCTCAGGGGTAAAACGGTAATTTCCCCTATAAGTGGGTCTGAAGTGGGTACTGGGTCTTCTCTCCAGGGACCCAATAACCCACAAATGGATCCATCTCAACTGGGAGCGGGTTTCAACCCGCTGCTGACCCGGTCCAGCAGGATAGAATTAGGGTTTCTGATTAATCCTAATCAACGGCCCTGATTCACATCTATCCTTCCACGGAGAATTAGGGATTACATTCCTTATCTAATCACAGGGATTACATTCCTAATTAGATCCCAAAGGCGGCTATAAATACCCCCCATCCACCACCATTAAGAGGTAATCAATCTTTTGCCAATTTACGCTCTTTCATAATCATTCCTGATTACTGACTTGAGCGTCGGAGGGTGCGTCGCCGAGATCAACCCCGGTGTCTCGCACTTTTTGTAGGTGAACGGCAGGAGTCAGCGGTCAAACTCCGGCGGAACAGGTTTCAGGTTTGCTATTCAAGTTTCCCAAGAATCCACAAATACTATCTGTTTGCCTCCACACCAGATTTAGCGGCAACAGATTGGCGCCGTCTATGGGAATCAAACGAATAGCAGCCTCCCCTATTCCCAAAGATCAGACCTTCCCCAGTCATGCCTCCTCGGAAAGTAAGATCCAGAGGGTCCAACCGTGGACCCAACCCCGTCGATCAGCAACAGGAAGTCCCCATCCAACCCGCTCAGCAGTAGGGGCAACTTCCTCTACAAGCTGAGGATCCTCTCCAGCAGGACCAGCCTCCTCTTCAGAATCAGCAACCTCCTAAGGGTCCCCCCGGTCCTCAAAATGCCAGTGCAGGGGCCTCACGTCCCTACCCGCAGAAACAACCTCTCCATCAGGACCGTGTCTCAATACACAATGCCTCTACGGATTCTATGGCCTCCCACAATCCCCGAGCTTCCGACCTTCGCAATACCATCCTCAATCGGCAGAAGGATGAGGATCTTCGCCGCCGTCTGGATGAAAAGCGGACCCGATAGGGAGCTTCCCGCCAACAACGTCCGGATGAGCAATTTCCTCACCGCCGAGACTACGGAAGGTCCCCTACCCGAAGAGGGCGGAGAGAGTCCCCCGAGCATCACAAGAGAAGACCCCATTCCCTGCCGGTCGGCAACATCCGAGGGACGATGAGGCACCCATCACCCGTGCCGAGTTCCAGCAATTCCAAGCAACAGTGTTGCAAGCTCTCAACCTCCGACCCAACAACAATAATACCCAAAGGGTCCCTCTCCCCCACGGGTCCAAAGTCATCACCGTCAGTCCATAACTCCTCCGGCTTCTAACGACCAACAGCATATCCCTAGTCCTCGCCGCTCCCAGGGTTACCGTTGCCGTAGTCCCCGCTCCCCTTCCTATGAAGACGAGTCCAGGGGCACGTTCGACTACCGTCGGAGGGACGATGCTCTCAACCACTGTCTCCACGAGATGGAGAGGCGCATCGGCCGAATAGACAAGGATGAGGAGTTAAGAGGAAGAACCATCCGCCCGAGCAGGCCTCCCTTCTCCCAAACCATCATGGAGGCTCCTATCCCAAGAGGTTTCAAACCCCGCAGTTCGAAACTTACTCGGGGGAGTCAGGCCCCGTGGACCACATCGAAAGCTTTAAAATCCTCATGCTAATCCACCAAGCTTCTGATGCCTTGCTGTGCAAGACCTTCCCTACCACTCTTAAAGGTTCGGCTCGGGAATGGTACTCCCGCCTCGCCGCGTCCTCCATATTCTCCTTCGAACAGTTTGAGACCCTCTTCATCACTCATTTTGTGAGTAGCAGACGCACGGAGAAGACCAGCATCTCCTTACTCCAGCTTCGCCAGGAGAAGGAAAGAAGTTGAGAGACTACATGAGGAGGTTCACTGTAGAGGTAAGATCCATCTCCTCCCTCGACCAGTCAGTTGCGGCGGTCGCCTTCCAATCAAATGTCCTAAACTCTAACCTTCGCTCCTCCCTCACCAAGAAGCCTCCGCATAATTTTGCCGACCTCCTTCTTAGGAGCGAGAAGTACATTCGGGCCGAAGAAGCCGAATATCTCTCGGGCTTCGGAGGGTCTACCTCCGGGACAAAAAGAAAGGCAACTGAAGAAGAAGGGGTCAAGAAGCATCAGAAAGACAATGGCAGTCAGCGCCGACCTCCCCCCAGATTTGAAAAGTTCACTCCTCTTAATGCCAACATTTCCACAATTCTCATGGAAGTCGAGAAGGAGGGGGTGATACCTCCTGTGCCAAAAATGAACACCCCTGGCAAGAAGAGGGACAAAGAGAAGTGGTGCCGCTATCACCGGGACCATGGCCACGACACCAATGATTGTCAGGCCCTGAAGAACGAGATAGAAGCCCTCATCCAGAAGGGGCAGCTGACCAAGTTCATGAGAAAGGACCGAGCCGATCTCCCCCCCCTCGGGGGGCTAACAAGTGTCCTGAACGCGATGAAACGCCCGAATTTGAAGAGGAGCATGTCCTACACCTCATTCATGGGGGCCCAATGGGGGGCTCCTCCAACTCCTCTTGAAAGGCGTTTATAAGGGAAGTTAACTCGGTTCGCGCCACACCTCCTCCTAAAGGTCTCGGAGTACCCGTCACATTCTCAGATGAAGACCTTGAGGGTGTCTGAACCTCCCATTGTGACGCGCTTGTCATCAACCTCCATATGGCGAACTTTAAAGTGGAGAGGATCCTGGTGGACAATGGCAGCTCCGTTAACATCCTCTTCCTCGCCGCTTTCAAAGGCCTCAAACTATCTCGAGACAGACTTAAACCCGCTGGCTACACACTCCATGGGTTCACGGGAGTGCCAGTGACTATTGAAGGGGTGATCACCCTCGACGTAACCGCTGGCAAAACTCCTACTACCCGAACGGAGTCGATGGACTTTATGGTCGTGGATGTCCCTGCAGCTTATAATGTCATTTTGGGTCGGCCCGGCTTAGCTGCTCTCGAAGCCGTCCCTTCCGCTTATCACCTCAAGATGAAGTTCCCCACTCGGGGAGGAGTAGGGGAAGTAAGAGGCAGTCAGGAAACGGCCCGCAGATGCTACATGACCTCTACTATAGGTCCAGTCCTCTCCCTCGAAACTCTTGAAATCCCCGAAGATGTAGTCCGGCCAACGTCCGAGCTGGTGGATGAGTTGGAGGAAGTGCTCTTCTCTGAGCAGGATCAGAGCCGCAAGTTCTTTATCAGCAAGACCCTCCCATCTGCCCTAAGCTCGGACATAGTTCAATGTATCAGAAAGAACTGCGACCTCTTTGCCTGGTCGGCTGCTGACATGCCTGGAATTTCCGAAGAGCTTCTAGTCCACCACCTCAGCGTCGCTCCGGGGTTCAAACCGGTTCAACAGAAGAGGCGCAAGTTCGCTCCTGAGCGCCAGCAAGCTATAAAAGAGGAGGTGGACAAGCTCTTGAAGGCTCGGTTCATACAAGAGGTCAATTATCCCGAATGGCTCTCGAATGTAGTGATGGTAAAGAAGTCCAATGGAACCTGGCGGATTTGCATCGACTTTACTGATCTCAACAAGGCATGCCCCAAAGATCCATTCTGTTGCGCCCCAAATCCCTATATCGGGGACCTGAGACCCTACTCCAGGAGTCGAACTTCAAAATAGCCAAATTACAGAAGTACAGGAAATTTAAGAACATTTATTCCATACAAATATTACATTTATAAGGGTTACAATGTCCAAATAAAAGTTACAGTATTTACAATAATATAACAGTACTTGTATATGTCCCTTGGATCCTTGGACTAACTCGAGCTCTGTGGTACCTGTAGATCGGCTCCGGATACCTACAAGGTGGGAAACGTCAGTACTTCGACTGACGCAAAGCTGGTGATAACAGCGATCCTCTAAAATTCAATCACAACCAATAATTTATGCAAAAAAGAAAGGTGATGTAACAAAACAAGGGTTTAGTGGATTCGGGTTCTAGTGCAGTGTCATGACCTTAAGTCTAGATGCAGCAAACTCACATGCCTAACTTCTAATGCAAGCAAGACTTTGGAGCACGAATGCATCCCATACTACATACGCCCCCAAATCTAGCCGTCTTTCTCTACAATATAGGGATTCGAACTCTCGCCATACACCCTACTCTTGTACACATTCCAGTTCCCAATAGATTGTCCGTCGCCCAAGAAGATTGCAACGGTCGGTCTAACTCCGCCCTGCAGTGCCCAAGTGGTCACCGCCAGTTGGTACCCGCATACGGACCTCCTTAGAAACCACGTTGAACCTGGTCCTTGCGACCTTTGGTTCCACATGTCTATTCATGGACTCTCGCATGCGTGTTCACCCCTGGCCCGGGTTATGAACAAATATATACCAAAACACAAAATACAAACCCGTGCTTTAGGGACGTGAGCACCACGGAAGGTCAATTCCTTCGGGCCTCCCGCACCTTACTTCGGCAAAACTTTGGGAATCGACAGATCGAGATACGAGCCGGGGACGCAATCCATTAGCAGCCGAGAACGTATCCCTACGACTGGAAGATAAAACACCGACTATGGTTTACTAGGACTAATGTAATTTCCCAACCCCCTAATAAACCATTCTAACCTCTACCTTACTCTAATTATTTCGAGTAAGAATTACTGCTTCCACACTTGCCTATCAACCTCTGGCCCCTGGCGACACCAGTCCGGTTCGCCACTTTCCCGACTTGGACTCGTCCAGCAAAATGGCCTACGCCTGCCGCTACCCCGGCTATAAATATAAAAATGCCCCGTGAGCTCCACTCACTGGCATGCTCGGACGTCCTACGCTCGGCAGAATTCTAATAATATAGGCTTGATAGGTGCAGGGTATCCTTTACCCTAGTGACTAACTCGAGTCACACATCCCACTCGGGGAATCAACAATCTCAATAATAGAGATCAACCATCCCTAGACACGAGTCACCGACTCGGCTCACACACAAGGGGAAAATGTTTTCACAATCCTTAGTCCTAACCCAGACTAAGCAACCTATGGGTTTCTGCCCGAATCTCAAAATGGTCATCCCTCTATCGATACAACTCCGATTGGAGTGTATGGCCCCAACCTGGGAAGGTACGATTCTAGGCTATGACTTCCTAGTTGATCATGAGCTTAGATTCAACCATCTAAGTCCTCGACATAGCTTCTCAAGCTCCAACCTGCGTGCTTCCTGTGCACGGGCTGCACCTTACCATTAACACACAAACCTACTCGTTTATCAGAACGACACAAACTCAAATTCTGTAGAAGGGTGTGGGTATCCTCAACAACTCTCTAGTTGGTCATGAGTACAAATTATACCATTAAGTCACCCTAACACACTCATCTATCATCGATATACCAATTCACACAATTGGTCTCTCCAATTCAGAGCACTCAGCTCTACTCTAGTCCTCTGTCCAGTCTTACAAAAATCATAATAATTCAACCGTTCACTGGAATTACCTCAAATTAGTTTTGTTGGAAAGGTCTAGGTGTCCACTACAACTCTCTACTGGGTCATGATCCTCAAAATATGCCTCTAATAGGTCTCAATTTCCCAATCTTTACAGAGTGTCAAAACTGGCTGAAAACAGCACAGTGCCCAATCACAAAATTACAGTAAATTGCACACTTGTCCAATTGATACAAAATTTATGGTGGTAAAACTAGACATCATACCCAACATTATGCAAAAGACCTCATGTCAAAATTCCAATTATACAGTGAGTAATAGCTATTGCAAGTTAGCACAGAAACCATCAAGTTTTCTAATTCAACATCAGATACTGGTTATAGATAGATTTTTCTCATGCCTCTAAAATCATCCAAATAATTTACTAATTGTTGTAGATATGCATTCAGGAACATTGAGTAAAAATTTCAGATTAATATCATGCCTCAATAAATCACGAAAATTCCTACAATATCAACCATCTTGTTTTTCTTTTCCTGAGTCTGCCTTACGACACATCCATCTCACAATTTTATTAGTATATCAAATGATCATAGAAAAATCTGAAATAAATCATGAATCATCCTAACACATAAATGAACAAACCCTTTTAATTTTGTGGTCTAATTCAACATATTGTGCTCTCGAAAAAATCCATTAAATGGTACTCCGAACCAGTTTTCTCTAGTTCCATTCTGACTTCTACTTCTAACCTTTAGAAGAGCAATCCTATGCATTCTAGCACACATGCATGCAACCAAACTTAATTAAAAGACAAGAATTTCAAGTTTAGAGAAACTTCCCACCTTAGGTTGTAGTAGTAGAATGGATCTCTTCAAGCTTCTTCTTTGGAAATCTCCTTTTGATCATTCTACTTCACTTCCTTCTTCTTTCTCTCCTCCTTCTCTTGTGGTGTTCTCTTTCTGAAAATTCCAGAGCAAATGGGGGGAAATGAAGTGGGAAATGAAGGTGATGGGAGGTGGAGGCCGGATTTGACAAGGGGGGAGGGGTAGGTTTAGGCTATAGGTGGTTTGTAGACCCAAAACCATGGCTTAGCCCATTGATTTTGTGTGTGTTAGGTTGGCTGCCCAACATAACCCTTAACGAGCTCCAACGAGTGTGAGATGCGTGTTTTAACGAGCGCACGCAACCTATATTCACTGTAGTATCATACCGTATTATATTTGCATGTGCGTCGTGCCAAAAACTAGCGGTTATACTAGTATCGGTCCGTCTCGTTCTCGTGCATCTTTGGAATGCAACTCTCCCAAGAACCGTCCCGTAGCCCTAACCATCCACCACGATGGCAAAATCGATCCATAATACTACAATCAATTGCACGCATACTAACAATATACATACACATATGCATATATTCAGGTATCGTACAAAACGGGGTGTTACACATTCCCTCTTCCAAGAATCGATACTTTGATTGATGCCACTTTGGGCCATGAACTCCTCAGCTTTATGGACGCCTTCTCAGGCTACAATCAGATTCGTATGTTTTCTTCGGATATCCCGAAGACCTCCTTTGTAACCGATCAGGGCCTTTACTGCTATAGGGAAATGCCCTTCGGTTTGAAGAATGCTGGTGCCACTTATCAACGCCTCGTCAACAAGGTTTTTCAGGCACAGATCGGCCGAAATATGGAGGTATATGTTGACGACATGCTTGTGAAGAGCATCCACGGGGCCGATCATGTGGCCGATCTGCAAGAGGCGTTCGACGTACTCAGGAAGCACGATATGAGGCTCAATCCGAACAAATGTGCGTTCGGAGTCTCGTCGGGGAAATTCCTAGGCTTCATGGTTAGCCAAAGAGGAATCGAGGCCAACCCCGAAAAGATCAAAGCCATATTAGACATGGCTCTCCCGAAGAATGTTAAAGAGGTTCAGAAACTAACGGGTCGCCTGGCAGCCATAGGGCGCTTCCTTTCCAAGTCAGGGGAGAAGTGTCTGCCCTTCTTCAAAGCTCTCAAGGGGGCTAAAGGCTTCAAGTGGGGTCAGCAACAACAAGACTCATTCGACCAGCTGGTGGCTTACCTAGTCAATCCTCCTCTCCTCAACAAACCTGTTCCCGGGGAAGCACTCTACCTTTACTTAGCCACCTCCGAGCAGACCCTTAGCGCCGTCCTCGTAAGGGAAGAAGATAAGACTCAAAAGCCCATCTATTACGTGAGCAAGGTACTTCGGGATGCCGAGCTCCGCTACCCGAGGATAGAGAAGATGGCATACGCCTTGGTCATGGCCGCAAGAAAGCTTTGCCCATATTTCTAGTCCCATTCGATGGTCGTTCTTACCGACCAACCGCTGAAGCAAGTCCTCCACAAGTCGGAGACCTCCGGTCGCGTCATGAAGTGGTCTATCGAGCTGAGCCAACACGACATATCATACCAGCCTCGGACCGCAATCAAGGCTCAAGCCTTAGCTGAATTCATCGTCGAGAGTACCATCCCCGAGGTCAGCCAAGCAATGAAGGGACCGCTTGTCTGTTCGGTTTACGTAGATGGATCCTCTTGTAACGAGGGAAGCGGAGCCGGGGTCATTCTGGCCGACCCAGATGATTTCGTCCTCCAATACTCCCTCCGCATCAACTTAAAAGCCTCTAACAATGAAGCAGAATATGAATCACTCATAGCCGGCCTCGAAATGGCTCGCAAGGCAGGGGCGCAGCGTCTCCGGATCTTTAGCAACTCTCAGCTGGTCGTAAATCAGGTCCTAGGCGAGTACGAGGCACGAGATGACCGAATGGCTAAGTACCTAGCCAAGGTCAGGAATCTCATGGCCCTATTTGAAGAAGCTCTCATCTAGCGAATCCCCCGAGAAGAGAATTCCCAAGCCGATGCCCTCTCCAAGCTAGCCTCCTCCTTCCTCCAAGGTCTTGAGCAGACTGTCTTGATCGAGGTGCTCCTGAAGCCAAGTATAGAAGATGAAACTTTCGACTCGATGGAGTCGCTACCTGTCCTGCTTCAAGATAATTGGATGAGACCCCTGGTAGAATTCCTAAGGGATGGGCTCCTCCCCGAAGACCCTAAAGAAGCTCGCCGAGTAAGACTCCGAGTAGAGCGGTACACGCTTATCGAGGGCATCCTATATAAGCGCTCCTTCACACATGTAGACGGCAGGCCTTATTTGAGATGCCTCTCCCCGGAACAAGCCGATTACGCCCTGCAAGAGCTCCACGAAGGCATCGGTGGGGCACATTCAGGGTCCAGATCCCTAGTCCGGAAAGTGTTGAATTACGGGTATTTCTGGCCCACTCTCCTACAAGATGCCGAACTGCACGTTCGGCAATGCAGCTCCTGTCAGAAGTACTCCAACGTCCGTCGCCTCCCACAAGCTTGACTCACCTCCCTATCCAGTCCTATCCCTTTCGCAATGTGGGGGATGGATTTACTAGGGTCATTCCCACCAGCTCCCGGCCAGCTCAAATTCTTAGTCATGGCAATTGACTACTTCTCGAAGTGGATAGAGGCCGAGCCCTTGGCCACAATCACCGAGAACAAAGTACTTCAGTTCTTTTGGAAGAACGTTATCTACCGATTCGGTGTCCCTCGAGTCTTCATAACAGATAATGGAACCCAATTTACCGGGGCCGCCTTCCGAGCTCTATGTAAAGACCTCACTATCCAACAATGTTTCTCCTCCATCTCCCATCCACAGTCGAATGGTCAAGTGGAGAATGCTAACCGACAGATCCTCTCCGGTATTAAGAAGAGGCTAAATAAGTGCTCTAAAGGCTTATGGGTCGATCAGCTCCCTAACGTGCTGTGGAACTACCGCACCACGAAACGGACCCCCACAGGTGAGTTGCCATTCAACCTCACCTATGGGTCCGAGGCTGTGATCCCATTGGAAGTCGGTATACCTTCTCCTCGCCTTGCTGCCTACGAAGAAGAACAGAATGCCAGAGAACTTCAGGCAAACTTAGACTTGATCGACGAGCTACGAGAAAAAGCGTCAATCTGCCAACAGAGCTATCGGAGGAGGATTGAGTTGGCGTACAACAAGAGAGTCCGTCCCACCAACCTCAAAGAAGGGGACTTGGTCCTCAGAAAGTTAGCAATCTCTTTCCCTAGTCAGAAGAGTAAACTAGCTCCAAATTGGGAGGGACCCTACAAGATCACCAAAGTGGTTCGGCCCGGGACATATCGTCTAGAAGACCTCGAAGGCAGATAGATCCCCAGGACTTGGAATGCCGACCATCTTTTGAAATACCAAGAGAGCGCATTAACGCCTCCCTAAGTATTCTGGGGTGTCGAACCGTTCCCTTCCTTTTACTTGTATTTTTTCCCTTTATTTCTCCTATGTAATAACGGCTCGCAACTTAGAAGCAGTCAAC
Organism: Hemerocallis citrina; assembly: GCA_017893485.1. Taxonomy (NCBI): domain Eukaryota; kingdom Viridiplantae; phylum Streptophyta; class Magnoliopsida; order Asparagales; family Asphodelaceae; genus Hemerocallis; species Hemerocallis citrina. The sequence goes on along the minus strand of JACEHZ010000535.1, from coordinate 2,340,060 downwards.
TATTAGTTATCAATAAAGAACGTTTTTTCATATTTTACTTGTAAAATTGCTTATTTCTCTCTGCTTTTACTCTTCACCCTAACGACGAGTTCGGAGTCCAACACTTGGCTCGACTCTACTTCACAAGCTCGCTCTTGAGCGAGCTAGAAGTGGTTCACCATTCGGAATTGCTCCCACAACCGTTGAACAACTCTAACGACGAGTTCGGAGTCCAACATTTAGCTCGACTCTGCTTCGGAAGCTCGCTCTTAAACGAGCTAGAAGTGGTTCGCCATTCGGAATTGCTCCCACAACCATTGAACAACTCTAACGACGAGTTCGAAGTCCAACACTTGGCTCGACTCTGCTTCGCAATCTCGCTCTTAAGCGAGCTGGAAGTGGTTTGCCATTCGGAATTGCTCCCATAACCGTTGAACAACTCTAATGACGAGTTCGGAGTCCAACACTTGGCTCGACTCTGCATCGCAAGCTCGCTCTTGAGCGAGCTAGAAGTGGTTTGCCATTTGGAATTGCTCCCACAACCGTTGAACAACTCTAACGACGAGTTCGGAGTCCAACACTTGGCTCGACTCTGCTTCGCAAGCTCGCTCTTAAACGAGCGAGAAGTGGTTCGCCATTCGGAATTGCTCCCACACCCGTTGAATAACTCTAACGACGAGTTCGGGGTCCAACACTTGGCTCGACTCCGCTTCCTTAAGCACACCAAGCTACCAAGCTACTATGGGCAGAGGGAGAACTACCGAGTCACCGAGCCGAGTGGACGAGGTACCGACCTCCACATATGGAGAAAAAAGCCGCCGAGTTGGTTTCACCGTCTGATTGTCTCAAAATATGTGCTAGAACATGATGAACGGCTCAGATCGCAACACGTCTCCACAAAACGACAAGATAATGTTTTCTCGAAATTTGAGCCTCTTGTCTCGTGATTCGCGCCGTGATCATGATCCACCGCCAGATTAAGCCACGTAGCTCGGCCATAAATCCGAGCTACCTAACTAAGGCAAAGAGACCTCGGCACACCCCAAACAAGAGTGAAAATTTTACAGCTAGAACGAATAAAAGGGGCTAACTTTTGGTTCTTATGGTTCGTTTCAAAAGTAAAGTAACCACGACACAACAGCGAGCAGACGAACTCCAATTTTATTAAAACAACTTAATAATTTTACAAGGCAAGGTTACTACAAAAAGGCGCTACAAAAACTCGAGAGCCCAGTACAACTTTTTCAACGCCTCTTCGGAACGGGGATGTTCCGATTCAGAGACACACGGGGTCAGTGCCGCTTAACTTCCGAACTCGTCTCTAGGCCGATGAACCGAGATGCCTCTTCGCCACTAACTCTAACGGTGGCTCCGACTGAGGCTCCACTCGAGAAAACTGCTACGCCACTTTGGGCATCGGCCGCAGCCCGACTAGTGATGGGAGGACGAGTTGCGAGCTCGTAGAAAGAGATCCCTCGCTCGCTCTCCTCGCGAGTACACGAGGTGCTGCGGACGTTAATCCTCACGGGCTGAGGCTTAAGACGAGCGACTTCCTCCTCGAGTTCGACGATCCTATCTTTCAAAGTGTCGTCCTTCACCGATATCTTGAGCCGAGGGAATTTCGCCGAGCCCGGGTACTCAGCACTATCAGATATGATGCGACGCAAATTGGTCACCTCGATGCTCTTGTCGACTGTAACCCTCTGCAACTGCTCGACCTTCGTTGCGAGCTCGTCTCGCTCGGCCAGCACCGAGGCCAACTCTTCCTCCTTGGCCGAGAGTTCTTCCTCGGCTATCCGCAAGTGATGCACCTCGGCCAGTAACTCGCTGTTCTTCTTCTCCACATTGAACAGCACTCTCCGGATCAGCTCGATCTCGCCCTCGAGATGAGCTTCGCGAGACCGCTTGAACAGTTCCGCACGACACCGAGCTGCTGCGGTGTCCGAATCAAGTTCGACGATCTAAAAGACGAGGGCATCACATTGAAAGACTATATCCGAGCCAGACACTTAGACGAATTCAAAACAAAATTTTCGAGAAGAAGCCTTTTCATTCACATCAAAAGAGCGGTGGCCAGTCTGCTATAAGGCTTACACAAAAAGAAAAATTACAAAAACAAAAGAATCAGGGATCCACCTGGGGCGGCAGCTCAGATACCGGTGCCTCGCCAGATGGCCCTTCGCCCCTCGTCACCTCGGTTTGAGGATCAGCCGACGTGGTCTTGGGGTCGGCTGGTACCTTCCCATCCCGAGGTTCATTCTCCTCTTCCCAATCGTCATCTTCTTCAACTTCTTCGCCTTCGTCCTCGCCGCCAGACCACAGCCGGTACCCAACTCTCTGAAAGCCGGGGACCCGAGCCTGGACATGGTCGAGCGCCCTGGCGTAGGACTTCTCCATGTTCCCAGCCATGTGCTTCTTCGCCTCGGCTTCGACTTCCGCCCTTATCACTGCCGCCGCGGCGACCTTCTCTGCCTTCGCCACCTCCAGGGCCTTCGCCGATTCCGCCAACTCCTCTGCAGCCTTAGCGACTTTGGCAAACTCCGCGGCGAGCTGCTCCTTCATTCGCTCCAAGTCCGCCTCGAGGTGGGCGACTCGAACCGCCAAGTCCTCCGAGCGACGTTGCTCTGCCTCGAGCTGCCTAACCGCCCTCGCCTTCTCCGCCCTGTCCTTGTCACAAGCGGCCTTCAGTTCCCTCTCCTGGTCGGCAAACTCTTGAATTAGATGGTTGAAGTGACAGGTGGCCTGTGGCAAGAAGGAGTTAAAGCCGAGCTGTGAACTTAGGCAAAATTCTTAAAAAGGAGAATCAAGACTTACCGACATGAGCGACCGGGCAACCTCATAGGTGTCGTCGCCGGTCGTCCCTGCCTTCAGAGCAGCTCGGTCCTTTGGGGTCGCGAGATGCTTCATGGCCTGCATACACATCTGCGAGTCGCCGAGGAAGCCGTCATGGTTCTTGACCCACCAGTCGGGGACGAACAGTTTCTTGTGCTGCTCGGTCAGGATCACCTCGGCCTGAGTCGTTAGAGGCGGGGCCTCGAGCGACAGTGCCGCCGAGACGGAGAAGGTCTCACCAGCCGCGGCAGACGAAGCAGGAGCCGAGGTGTTGGTGGGAACAGCCACCTCCGACAATGGAACTTGAGTAGCGGGGGTAGGGTCGGCGACTACCGAGGGAGCCTGGGTAGGGCGGCCGGACGAAGGACCCGTGCCCGTCCTTTTCCTCTTCCTACCGTCGGCAACCTTACCTCGCTCATTCATCATCTCCATGAAATCCATCTTCGGCGCTTCTGTTCCGAACAACAAAACAAACAACAAGTTAGAAAAACGAACAAGAAACTTAAAGAAAAAAAAATTTGCGACAAGATGTCAGGGGCATACTCGGGTCGATCGGACTAAGGCCCGACCCATGTAGCACCTCCTCAGTCATTTCTCTCCAGCTCAACATTGGGAGAGCAATAATCTTCGCCGCCACCTCCTTCTCGGCCGCAGTCAGCACTGGGTCGACCCTTGCAAACTTCGGCACCTCTACCTTCCACCGTTTCGGATAGTCCAGCGTCGAGGGCCCCTTCAACAGGAAAAACTTCTCCTTCCAACCTTTTATCGAATCCGGATTCTCTATGAGCCTAACGCCTTTCCGGGGTGACAAGTAGTAGCGAGGCTCGGCCTTATTCATCTGGTGGATTCGATACAGGCTCCGGAGGATCACCATGTCGGGCTCGACCTTGGCGATGCAGCACTGCAGCAAGAAAGCGAGCACGTGGCGCCAAGAGTTTGGCATAAACTGGGTCGGTGCCAGGAAATACCACTGAAGTACCTTTAGCACGAAGGGATGCAGAGGGAAGCGCAAGCCGGTGCTCAAAGAGTCGAAGTCAAACACACACGTATCCGGCGACAGTTCGGAGTTCGCCCGCATCCCAGGGCCGGGGAGGATAAGCTTGTACTCCGGAGGGATGGCGAACCCCTTTCTAATCCGGAGCAGGTCCTTCTCAGATAATACCGAGGCAATTTCATCCACCTCGGTAGTCTCCCTCGGGTTGTTTTCCTCGTAAACTGCCGACCTACCAACGATCACCTTCTTCAGAAGATCACCCTCGTATCGCCTAATTCCGGCGTGGCCGGACAGCACACTAGGGTACCGGCCCGACTCAGGGGCTCGCCTCTCAGTCTCCACGATCTCCTCGACTACAGGAGACCGGGCCACTACCTTCTTCCTCTTCCCCTCGGCCACGGACGGTCCTACCCCCTCCTTCCCCTTTCTCCGGCTCGCCACTTGCCTCCTCTCCTCGGCACTACTGTTGTTCGAGGACGAGGCCTCACTTCCCGAGTTTACCCTTGACATCTCTAAAAAAGTATAAGGCTAATACACTGACCTTGAGGTGACGTATCCTTGAAGTGACGTTCACGGTCGGAATTAGATCACTGGAAATTGCCTGGCCCACGCAACAGCTAGCGCAACCATCTTAGAGCACAAATCACCGCTAGCAGAGCAAACTAAGAGTAAAAGTAAAAACTAGGAAGTAAAAGTGGTGATGAGCCAGGGGGTGAAGGGGGGTGAGAATTTATAACCTCAAAGTGACGTTTGGGCTTACTTAGGCATTTAAAGGCCCACTAAGAGAAGGCAAAACGCCAAAACAGAGATTTGCGATGTTTCAAGACAGGGACTCTTCAAATCGCTCAACTCCATCACTCAGCCACCGGAGTGCATGGCCGAGCTGCCAAACAGCTTGGCTGAGCAACCGCGCTACTGGGTCGGAGGGTGGCGACGGTTCAAGACAAGAACTCGTCATAACGCCTAACTCCATCCCTGGGCAATCAACGCCTCGACCTGCCACCGAACTGCCGTTCTAACCGAGCCGAGGTGCCGAGGTACCGACCTCCACATATGGAGAAAAATTCTGCCGAGCCAAACTCACCGTCGGATTGTTCCAAAATTTGTGTCAAAACTTGATGGACAGTTCAGATAGCGACACGCCCACAAAACGATAAGATAACGTTTTCTCGTGATCTGAACCCCGTCCTCATGATTCACACCGTGATGAACGCTCCAAATCTAGCCACGCATTCCTTCCGAGCTGCCGGCCACCGGGGTGCATGGCCGAGCTACCAAACAGCTTGGCTAAGCAACCGAGTTACTAGGTCGGAGGGTGGCGATGGTTCAAGACAAGAGCTCGTCAAAATGCTTAACTCCATCCCTCGGCAATCAACGCCTCGACCTGCCACCGAACCGCCGTTCTAACCGAGCTGAGGTGCCGAGGTACCGTCCTCCACATATAGAGAAAAATTCTGCCGAGCCAAACTCACCGTCGGATTGTTCCAAAGTTCGTGTCAAAACTTGATGGACGGTTCAGATAGCGACACGCCCACAAAACGACAAGATAATATTTTCTCGTGATCTGAACCACGTCCTCGTGATTCGCGCCGTGCTGGATGCTCAGGATCTTGCCACGTAGCTCGGCAGATATCAGCGCTCCGAGCCGAGCTGCAGAAGGAGCCGAGCCGAGGTACCGACCTCCACATATAGAGAAAAATTCTGCCGAGCCAAACTCACCGTCGGATTGTTCCAAAATTCGTGTCAAAACTTGATGGACGGTTCAGATAGCGACACGCCCACAAAACGACAAGATAATGTTTTCTCATGATCTGAACCACGTCCTCGTGATTCGCGCCATGATGGACGCTCAGGATCGTGCCACGTAGCTCGGCAGATACCAGCGCTCCGAGCCGAGCTACAGAAGGAGCCGAGCCGAGGTGCCGAGGAATCGACCCCCACATATGGAGAAAAATTCTGCCGACCCTCCTCAGCCGTGGGATCTTGTCAAAAAACGTGCCCGACGCGATGGACAGCCCAGATCTTGCCACGTCCACTAAACAACAAGATAGCGAATTTTGGGGATCTGCGCCGTAATGGACGCTCAGGATCGTGCCACGTAGCTCGGTAGATTCCGAGGCTCCAAGCCGAGCTGTCGAGGAGCCGAGCCGAGGTACCGAGGTGCCGACCCTCTCATACGGAGAAATTACTTGCCGACCAACTTGGATCATCCGATCCCCCAGAAAATCGCGCTCGAAGCTGATGGAGGGCCCAGATCGCGCCACGTCATAAATCGGTATTAAAAATTGGTTTTTATTTATTTTAATCGTTTTATTTATTTAAAAATTGCGAAAAAATTATTAAAAATTCGGGAAAAATAACTAAAAATTCTAGGAAGTAATTATGAATTCGGGAGTATATTTTCGAGCCCCAGAATGAACAATTGCTGCCTAGAACGGTTTATTAAGACCCCCGAAGACGAATCAACGTTTCGCAAAATTAAATAAATAATCCTAAAAAATAGATAAAAAACACCAAATGTCTAGAAGAGCTCAAGAACAACTCAGAGCGTGCAACCAGCTTGAAAAATTACCATACTGCCTCATACAAAGATTCGAAACTCCTCGTTGGACTCCGATACAACCCCGCAAGCCATGGAAACAGTAAAACTACTCCTCAAAGGCTGATCAAGCTCAGTCTTCGGGAGTGGGGGGCTCGTGATATAGCTAAAAATGGGGTTAAATCGGGATCATCCAAATCGGGCACGGATCTCAAAGCTCAGGGGTAAAACGGTAATTTTCCCTATAAGTGGGTCTGAAGTGGGTACTGGGTCTTCTCTCCAGGGACCCAATAACCTGCAAACGGATCCATCTCAACTGGGAGCGGGTTTCAACCCGCTGCTGACCCTGTCCAGCAGGATAGAATTAGGGTTTCTGATTAATCCTAATCAACGGCTCTGATTCACATCTATCCTTCTACGGGAAATTAGGGATTACATTCCTTATCTAATCATAGGGATTACATTCCAAATTAGATCCCAAAGGCGGCTATAAATACCCCCCATCCACCACCATTAAGAGGTAATCAATCTTTTGCCAATTTACGTTCTTTCATAATCATTCCTGATTACTGACTTGAGCGTCGGAGGGTGCGTCGCCGGGATCAACCCCGGTGTCTTGCACTTTTTGCAGGTGAACGGTGGGAGTCAGCGGTCAAACTCCGGTGGAACAGGTTTCAGGTTTGCTATTCAAGTTTCCCAAGAATCCACAAATACTATCTGTTTGCCCCCACACCAGATTTAGCGGCAACAGGTTCTAAGACCAAATTCTGGGACGATTTATGGTTCGGTAATATTAAGCTTGCATTGGCCTTCCCTTTGCTCTACCAAATGGCCTCCAACCCCTCGGCCACGGTGGCGGATTATGTTACTATCCTCAATAACCAAAGTTCTGGTCTATACCTTTCAGTGGCGTTCTACCTTCGCCTCTTGTGAATGAGCTTCACGAGCTTTTCGTCAGTCTCAACCGTTATCCCTGGCATCCCATAGAAGACTTCAAATGGCGATAAACCACTTATGGTAACTATTCGGTCAAATCTTTCTACAATTTTCTTAACTTCGGGGATATCTATTCCATGCGTGCTAAGCCCTTATGGAGTAGTTGTGCCCCCCTAAAATCTAAAATCTTAACCTGGCTTATGCTTAACAACAAGCTTCTCACAGTTAAGGTGCTTAATAAAATGAACCTGGCCATAGGCTAATTATGTCCTTTGTGTTCCTCCGAACATGAGGATGCCGATCACCTTTTTCTCAAGTGCAACTTTATTCAATCGTTGTGGATGATTAGTGTTCTTGCTTGGCAAGCTCCTACTATCACCAACGAATTCTCGTCCTGTTGGATGTCTTATTCTCTCAGGAAAGAGTTTCGTAAATCATGGGTTCTTTCTATTATGGCTATCATTTGGGTAATTTGGTCAGAACGAAACAAACATATTTTCATTCACACCGCCTCTATGATCGATAACATTATCAATGACTTTTTATTCTTCACAAAATTTTGGCCTTCCACTTTATCACATGATAAAGTGGAAGCATTGCACTTAAGTCGTCTGGATGAGGTGATCAACATTTTTCGTTCTTCTATTTCTTAATCCTATTAGCATTTTTCAATTCTAATTTGTGTTCTATTTATCCTCCTTTTTGCAGACATGAAGTGGATGTAGTGGTTCTTTGCCTCCTTCTCAGGAGGTTTCTTACTTCGTTTTGGTAGTTGCCGAAGGCTTTAGGCTGCCATCCCGCATATCTATTATTCTGGTCTGGGTTATTTACTTCTTATGTTTGTCAGTGCTTTGTGGATGTTTCTTGTTCTCTTACTGTCAGATGGGTTGGCTGTTCTTGGCTTGGTGGTTTATGACACCTTTTTTTTGTTTCTTTTGGAGGCCTTTTGTTTATTTTTGATCCTGGCCTTATTTTCTGGTTTGCGTACTGTGGTGGTGTCGTGCTGCTGTTAATGTATCTGTGATGATATCATCTTAGCCTATGTCTTTTGGGGCTTTTATTATTTTTGGATTATGCTAGATGTCTTGGCTCCTCTTAAGCTTACCTTGGACCATCAATGCAGTCCTTGGCTGAGTTTCGTTGGAAGCATTGTTTTGCTGTGTTAGGTCCCTGACTGAGCTGCAATGGTAGCCTGTCTCTTCTTTTAGCTATTCATGATGTGTTGCGCATCTTTCTTTGAGCTGAGTAGTTTCGATCTTGCACTTTAGAGGTGATTATCTCTTTCTTTTGTAGTATCATTGTGTTGCTCCCTTCGAAGGTTACTTTGGTTGTGCTCCTCCTAGCGGAGGGGTCATTGCGGTGTTTTGCTGTGGTGCATTTCCTGTTATTAGCCTTGGTGGCATTGTAGCCATTTGCTGTTTGCAGGCTGTCACGCCCCGCTTCCCAAAAAATACGGAATACGCGTACGTAACATTGGCCCAGCGAATGACTAACGCCACCCATAAGCTGTTTATCCAATTAACTCAACAACATAATCAATACAGAACAAATGCGCAGGCAAAATAATGATCTCATGAACAAAAATACTTGGAATAAAGAAATAAAAATATCCAAATATAATAATAATAATCCAACGTCTAGAAACAATAATAAAATCTAGGACATAAGCCCAAAACAATACTAATCCCAAACCAAAAATAAATACAAGTTCTTAATACATTAAGTCATTTAAAACGATAAGCAAATTAAAAGCAGAAATCTTCAAAATGTTTGTTCTCCAACTCCAGCAGGAAATTCTCCTTCATTACTTGTAAATATTTCATCTAAAAAGAGAAAAATAATTGTCCTTAGAGCAAGTCATGAATAGCAAGTAGAGAAAGTAGGGAACAATGGAATAACGGTATAACAATGAATCAATGGATCAATAGGAATCAATAAAATGCGACAATAATCATGATAGTCAATGAAATGGCTATAATAATGATGCAATATCAATAACAATAGTCAATGATCAATAACGGTAATACTTAGCTAATATTCGATATCAATAGGAACAATAAGGAACAATATGTAGTGTCGATGTAGTGTGATCCTTAAGTCTATTAATTATTTTAATCTAACTAATGTAGCACTTCATGCATCCATCCTTTTATTACATGGTTGCTACATACAAACAAGTTACATTTTAGACTTAATAGTGGATTCCATAGTTCATGTACTCTTCAACATTAAACATTATTCACCTTTCGGTGTACGATACAGCCATCGGCAACGATACAATACACGATAGATTGGGTTACGGCCATAACCACAATCACCGATAAAACAATAGCCGGAACATTATTTAGGGAAACACGGGACTCTCCTCTGAGTACAATTCCTATAGAGTAATGCTACATCCACTACCAATTTCACTACATTTTTCTTCACTACCTTAGGTAGCACACTCCAATTGGTAGGAAAAGATAGAGTAGGTGGGGGAACTCTCCAATAGGAGTATGCCACCTAAGGTAGTGAAGAGAATGGTAGTGAAATTGGTAGTGGCTAAAGCATTACTCATTCATATATTGTCCACTACTAAAAGTCAACCCTTAAACCCCGGCTTGTTAATTATTTACCAATGCAACAACACAATATGCAATTAAGGGACAAGAGGAGAACAATTGTATTGATAAGAAAACAATAGGTTGATAACATGGATAAGACGGTTAGAATAGTAATAATAACTCATTGGGAACATGCAATGCAACATACATTCATTAAATCATGCAATAGTACAACATAGGAATTATTAATCCATTAAAAAGAGAGATCTAAAATTCTGGACAGCATGCGCAGTCTGTATAAAAGTGCAGTTTTCCGCTGACTCAGAAATCAAAAGTTAAATCCGTCAGAAAATCTGGAAACTAGACTTCCATACGGTTCCAACGCATACTCAAAGTTCAAATTCCGACAACGGTAGCTAGGTCAAACACATGTTTCTTTCAGATTTTATGTTCAGGCAGAAATTTGACATCTTATTGTTGTAATTTTTGGACCAGCAAAAACTCAATATTAAATTCAGTAAAAATATAATCTAGACTCCTAAACATGTTAAGAAACAATCTGGAAATTTTCATAACAAAATTTTATCATTTGATCAGTCTTTTTACTGTTTGAACATGAAAGGTACGAGAATCTGAAAATCTGAAATGTAAAAATATAGCTGTAGTAAAATGGGCATAACTTTTGCTACAAAACTCAGAATTCAAAAATTCTGGATGTTATTGGCAACTAGATACTCGGGGCTATATTTCATATTCAGAAAGTATTTCATTTTAAGGTCATTTATTGATTTGAATTAATTAAACATGGCGGGTATCGATTCTATAGTCAATAAATTGTGTAACTAGCATGATAAGTGTCCAAACATCATAAATAAAATTTATAACACACATATACAAGTCTAACATCAATCAATCATTACGCGAACAAACAACATACAACCTAACAATTGTCTCTAGAATAATTTATTTGTGTCGTGACTATTTGTATAACCCTATTATCCATAGTATATGATGTATGCAAGATTCAATACTTTTGGAGTCAATTTGGTATGATGTCAAGAGTATTGGGGTTAGCTCGTGTAAACCCTCAATAAACCCAACGAAAGAGATAAACAAAGGATAATACGATAACAAAGAGATCTACTTACAAGAATTTCAATGAAACTTGAATTTGATACAATTAGCAATTCAAGAGGATGGTGACTTGCCTGTTAATCGGTGAAAACGAATACCAAGAATAACGGAATAACGATCCCGGAGCAACGAACTCATGAACTAGTTCGATCCCAAAATAGCACGTGTATAATACGTGTAATTAAATTCCAAAGTAACCCAACACACAAAAAGAGACAGTAGCAGCAAGAGACGACCACAGCAACAGGGCCAGGGCGGCGGCGCCGGTGTCTCTGATGTCGACGGCGAGGGCGCACGGGGGTGGCGCTGGTGCGCAGTCGGCGACGGACAGAGAGGAACAAGGCTTGGGTTTTCTTTGGGTTCTGGCTGCTGTTGATCGCAACCAGAGGAGGAGGACAGGGGTTCGGGTTTGGGGGGTGTCCAAGCGGCGCGTCGACGAGGTACGGTGACGGCCAGGGGAGGTGGTCGCCGGAGAGGGGTGGGTTGGCCGGAGAAAATAGGTGTACAGTAGGGGGCTGTTTTGGGGGGGAACTTGGGGGAGAGAGAGAGAGTAGGAGAGAGACTAGACGGCTAGGGTTTCGAAAATTGTGCAATTCTAGGGTTTGCAGTAGAGTTGCATTTATAGGGTACAATTAGGGTACTGGGTTAGAGGTTTAGGGTCCAGTAAAAGCAGATTTGGGTCAAGAACAAATGGAATTGGGTTTTAGGGTTCAATTAGGAGATAGATCAAGATCAACACGGTTCAAATAAAAATACCCACAATTCAAATAAATGAAATCCACAAGATAGATAACCCAATAAAAGAGAAAAATAGTTCATGAACGAAAATTTCAACCCAATTAAATAATTAATTAACACAATTGAAATAATAATAATTGGGCTTAAAATAAAATGGAACTCGCCAAGAAAATCAGATCGGGTATAAAATAAAATAATTCGATAGATGAATTTTTAAATTAAAGAAATTAAGAAATAACAATCAGTAATTATAATCATAATAATAATAAAACCATACAATAAAATAATATTCGGGTTTAACAACTTTATTAAAATACTCCAATAATAATAATATACATGATTTGGGCTCAAATATAATTAACCGATAAATTAAGATTATAATACAAGTTTAAAATACACCATTACTAGAAATAATAAAATTTTCGATTGGAAAATATTTAAATAGGAAATCTCAAAACGAATTTAACACAAAATAAATTTATAAATGATTAAAAATACTGAAAATATTTGGAAAGTAAGTATTTACGGGAACGAGGGTTACACAGGCTTTATCTCGTAGTTGCTCTGGTTTGCATTTTGCCCGTTCCCTAGCCTTCTCTTCTTGTTAGCTTTTGTTCTTCCTGTCTGGGTTTGTCTTTTTTTTGTCTGTTTAGGTGCCGCTTTCTCTGCTGAACGGGTTGCCCTCTCGTTGGCATGGCCACTGCTCTTTTTGTTTGCTGCATTGTTTTCGTCGTGTCCTTGGTTCCTGTGAGCCTCCCTAGCGCTGTGGGTCGAGTAGCGCTATTGTTTTTTCGGCCAGTGTTTTCGATCGGTCGACAATGTTTGCGTCTTTGCCCTTTGGCCCAGCCCCTTCTATTGATGCTTTCGCTCAGTGGCTTTTTGTATTAGTGTTGTACGCTTCTGGCAATGAACTCAATTGCTTTAGTGTTTGGCTTTTGGTTGTGTTGTTGTTTGCTTATTGTTTTAATTTTGGTAAAATTGTACCTTGTTTTAATCCTTTTTTTAATTTATATATTTGGCTGGCATCTTACGATTCTATCCTCGTTATCAATTTTTTTTTTGGTGGGACCCACCAATGGAAACCATGAAGTTTTGTCCCACTTTCGTCCCATTTGTGGGATTAACATAATTTATTTATTTTTTGGTTAATTATACCTAACCTTAATTATTTAACTAACTATTTAACTAATTATCTAACTAAATATCTAATTAAACTAATTAATCACCTAATTAACTAACTAATTTATTGGGACAGTCTTCTGTCTAAACATAATGTTTCGTCTAAGATGTTTTTTTTTAAAAAATATAAAAAATTATAAAATATTAATGTTTCGTCCTTTATATTATGCATATTGCTATATCCATTCTCATATATAGCAATCAACTGTATCAAAATATGAATATTATGTATAAATAGCTAACGACTGCAGCTTAATTTTTGCCAAAATATACATGTTATGCATAAATAGCTAACGACTGTGGATGCTCTAAGAGTTGCAGGAAACTAATTTTTACCACATTTTTATCACGTGTATTATATGGGCCTGAAATTGGTCCCTGGATCCAAATAATAGGATTCAGATTGGGCCAAGCCAGGGCCCAAATGGACACGCCGCAGTTATTTTCGACGTAAAACGGACACGTGTCACTCTCTCAACTAAACCGTAGAACTGGTCTCAGAGCCGAAGAGAAAAAGCGGGATCTCCAAATTCCGTCACAAAAAAAAACCCAACAAAATTAATTTTAAAAAAAAACCAAAGAGAAAAGCAAGTTCAAGAATCGTGGAAGAATAATAAACAAAGATTCCAGAATCTAAGAAACGATGGGAAACATTCTGGGATTCATGATGAACAAGGCAGAGCCGCCGCCGCCAATGGTGCTCGTTCCTCCCATCTTCGACTTCCCGCCTCTCGCCGCCCGAACCAGGTACAACCGATTTCTCACACCTAGGGTTTCAATTCTCTTTTTTGTGAGAAATTAGGGTTTTCTTTTGCAATATGTGAAAAGTTAGGGTTTAAATGGGAAAAAATGCAGGATGTTGGAACCGGCGTACGATTTGCTGTTTGGGAAGTTGGCGTTGAGGTGTTTGTTTGAGGAGTATTTTGAGGAAGCGAAGAGTTTTAGTACGAGGTTTATGTTGAAGCCATTGGAGGATCCGCATGTGGACATGATCGCATCAGTATCCTCGAAAAGTTTTATTTTGTTTGGGTTCGAGTTGTAATGTTGTTTTTATGATGAGTCTGTTATTGATTTTGCATTTCGTAGATGTTTGTGGGTAGTTTTTAGTTTAGATAGTTGAGTGTTAGATCGTCCACAGTCGTTGGCGATTTTGCCATTTTTGCCTCTTTAAAAAAACAAAACGCTGCTGCAGTCGTCAGCTATTTTTCCATTTTTTGCATTTTGGTGAACAGATCGTAGCTATATTTGAGAAAGGATTTGGCAATTCCCAATTATAAGGGAGTCCTTATTATTTTATTATTTTTTCAATTCATCGGATGAAACTTGATGCTTTGTCCGATGAAATTTGTAATTTTTAAAAAAAATACTCCTCGGACGAAACATCAAAGGAAAATTTTAATTTTTAATTTTAGAAACTCATGTTTAGTGAGATGATTAGTGAGATAATTAGTGAGAAATGGGTGAGATAATTAGTGAGAAATTGGTGGGATGTTTCGTCCCACCAAAAAAAAATTTAAATTAATAAATTTTTTGCGAGGGATACAAAAAAATTATTAAAAAAAATATTTAAAGATATTAATTTTTTTAAGGAATTTGGACCGACTAAACATGATGTTTCGTCCATTCAATTTCGTCTATGAAATTGCCATATTTTGCATTTAACGACTGCAACAAACAACATAAATTACCAAAGTCTATTTTGCCATTTTGCCATTTTCTTCACAAACGATTGTGGATGCTCTTAGTGGGCGTAAATGGATGTTAGTGAAGGAGACTTGTCTATTCGTGGTTATCTAAAATTTTGGTCCGTTTGGATCATATTATGGTGGTCTATAACCTGTGTTTCTTTCACCGTAAAGTTAAATAAGTTGTAGGTTATGGTTGGTAAACTACTAAACTCGATCCAACTAATTTAATTTTTAAGCCAAAATGGAGGTAGAGATATGCAACATGTCGTTACCTATAGGTATTCTATATTTGTATACAAATAGGGCCAGAAGAATTGGGAGAGATTAGAGAGAGAATTGGGTTTGAGAAGTAATGATTAGGGAAATTGGTCTGTAATTCTCGTTCGAAGAATGTCAACTGCAATATGGCCTTTATAGTGAGACATGACTATGTTATTACAAAACTACCCCCTACATGCTATTGATAACCTAGTTACGATCATAGCGATACAAAGATAGAAAACTTTAAAAATATGAAGTCAACGCTATGGCAAGAGATTCGTTTATCCTTCATACTTGTGACATGCCAGCTGGTCGTTTAGGACTATGACAAGTGTCCCTCTCGTTCATAGTGCTGAGGGTGAAAAATCAAAGCAAATTAGGGTCGTACGATTCTAGCACGATTCTCAAAGCTTCTAAAGGCATAACAGTAATTTTAGCAACTACAAACCCATAAGAGAAACATAGGTCTTTTTCAGGCCCATTAACTATACGAGGCTTACAAGATTGGGCTGATTCACAACCCAACAAGAGGAGTTCCAGATAATTAAAATATGTTAACCAAATCCTCTATCTTAAACAGAGTTATCAACCAACTCTATCACAACACTATGGGGATCTGGAGTTTAAACTTAAAAGATGCTTATTTGAGTCTATATTAAATAACTAGCTCCTAGGCTATAAATATTCTCCTTCACCTCCTTCATAGTCAGCTAATCAATTTTTTGCCACCGAAACTCTCATCTTTTTCTGGAGTTACTGACTTGAGTATCGGAGGGTCTTTCGCCAAGGCCAACCCCGATGTTTAGACTTTGTGCAGGTTCGTCGACGATATCTCAGCTGTTCAATCCAGATTTAGGCGCTCTTAACGATTCAGATTCAGCAACGAGGAGTTCTTAACAAGATCGACGGTTAGATCTATAGCTTCTCCCTTAAAATCCGAACTCATCATATGATTGCTCCCACACCCAAAAAAAGGGTTAACGGATTAGTGCCGTCTATAGGAAAACACATATTTAACTCTCCGATCCAGAAGGGAAGAGGGCGACGACCACTAGCCATCGAGCCAACCCTCCTCCGCCGGTACAACCGCCTTCCTCTTCACATTCATCAAGGGGGCGTGGAAGCAAGAGGAGTCTGACTCCAGTCAGTCGACCAACACCCATGAACAACCGGGAAGAGGCCACCATCACCAAGGCTGAATTATGTGACTGCAAGGGTGAAATTCTCCGAACCCTCCAAGTCGCCCCGAATAGGAGCCGACAAACAAGTAATTGCCGCCTTACAAGGCTACAACTGTGCAAAGAGAGGAGTCTCACGGGTCAACCCAATCCGAGGAACATGAATAACCAGTCATGTGTCGTCTCCAATAGACGAAGGACCGCCTGGCACGGATTGGTCCAGAGGAGGATCGTCACGATAGAGCATACCAGCCCTCCTGACCTCCCTTCACTAGGTCCATTACAGAAGCCCCTATTCTAGAGAATTTCAAAGCTCCTCACTTCGACTCATATAACGATGACTCCGGTCCAGTGGATCACATCGAGAGTGTTAAAACTCATAATGATTTAACCAAGCCTCCGACTCGTTTCTCTGCAAGATGTTACCAGCAACCTTAAAAGGATCAGCTCGGGAATGGTGCCCTCGACTCTCTCCAGGGTCCATCTTCTCATTCGATCAGCTTGAGGAGCTTTTCCTTGAGTTGAAGCAAAAGGAAATAAAGTCGCTAAAAGACTTTGTTAGGCGCTTCATAGCCAAGGCTAGGTCCATCTCCTCCCTTGATTCAGCGGTAGCGGCAGCGGCAGCGGCAGCTGCCTTTCGTTATAATCTCACCTACAAAGGGCTCGGTCCTTCTTCTCGATGCCATAGAGCTCCTTCAAGAGAGGAGTCAAACTAACTTTGAGCCAGTAGATGAATTGGAAGAAATTCTCTTCTCTCAAGAAGATTAGACAAAGTGCTTCCGAGTAAGCAAAACTCTCTCCCACCGAGTCAAAGAGCAAATCATCCATTGCATAAGGGGGAACCAAAACTTGTTCGCTTGGACCGCCGTAGACATGCCTGAAGACTTTGTTAGGCGCTTCATAGCCAAGGCTAGGTCCATCTCCTCCCTTGATTCAGTGGTAGCGGCAGCTGCCTTTCGGCATAATCTCACCTACAAAGGGCTCGGTCCTTCTTCTCGATGCCATAGAGCTCCTTCAAGAGAGGAGTCAAACTAACTTTGAGCCAGTAGATGAATTGGAAGAAATTCTCTTCTCTCAAGAAGATTAAACAAAGTGCTTCCGAGTAAGCAAAACTCTCTCCCACCGAGTCAAAGAGCAAATCATCCATTGCATAAGGAGGAACCAAAACTTGTTCGCTTGGACCGCCGTAGACATGCCTGACATCTCTAAAGAGTTAATCATGCACCGTCTGAGTGTGAACCCGGACGTCAAGCCTGTTAAAAAAAAGTGCCGCAAGTTTGCCCCCGACAGACAATAAGCAGTCAAGGAAGAAGTTGACAAGCTCCTAGCTGCCTGCTTCATTCAAAAAGTTAGCTACCCCGAGGGGCTAGCCATTGTGGTAATGGTTAAGAAAGCCAACGACAAATCGAGAATCTGCGTAAACTTTACTGACCTCAACAAAGCATGACCGAAGGACCCTTTTCCTCTCTCCATCAGTGATGCCGACCGACCCCACGTCCGGGCATGAGCTCTTAAGCTTTATGGATGCCTTCTCGAAATACAATCAGATCTGAATGGGTCGAAGAGCTTCCAAGTGTTCTCTGATCGTACATGACTTTAAAGAGAACCCCAACAGGAGAGTCCGCGATCAACCTCATCTTTGGCTCCGAAGCATTGATCCCCCCCAGAAGTCGGACTTCTTCCCCCGCCTTTTTGCTTTCAATGAACAACAAAACTCAAATGATCTCCAAGGCAACCTCGATCTCATCGAAGAGGTTCGTGAGAAATCTGCCCTCTGACGAAGTATCTATCAACAGCGGGTGGAGAAGTCTACAACAAGAACGTCTGTATTGCAAACCTCAAAGTGGGGGACCTGGTCCTCTGAATGCTCGAAATCTCCAATCCGTGCAAGAAGGGGAAGCTCGCTTAAACTGGGAAGGACCGTACAAGGTCTCCCAAGTCGTTCGTTGTGGGGCTTACCAACTTGAAGACCTGGGTGGCCAGAAGATATCAAGGACTTGGAACGCCGATCACCTCATGAAATACAACGCGGACACTTAATGTCCTCCACCCGTAGTAAGTTTTCAATTTGTAATAAGACCGATTCTTATAACAGCCAGAGCATGTAATAAAGCCGAGCCATCAAGGCACCATTTAGGTTTATTTTTTAAAATAAAAATTCGTATTTTCTTTTGCAAATTTCATGTACAACTTTATGGATGTGAACAATGAGTTATGTGTTAAATCCCTCTCGTCCGAGCTACGCCAACAACTTAGCTACCCTTTAAATAGCAAGTTTGGAGTCTAGCTCTTCTCTAGAGTTGCTCCCACAACTAGCTAACTTTAAATAATAAGTTCGGAGTCCAAACTCGTGCCTCGAAGTTGCCCCCTCAACTCGCTAACATGCAAGTTCGAAGCAAGGTTTGCCACTCGAAAATGCTCTCACAACTCGTTAATCCCCCAAATAACAAGTTTAGAGTCCAAAACTCGTGGCTCGGGGTTGCTCCCGCAACTCGCAAACAAGCAAGTTCAGAGCTCGATTCGACAAACAGACTGCTCGCACAATTAATTAAAATATTTAAACAACAGGTTCAGTGTCCAAAATTGTTACTCGATGCTGCTCCCACAACTCGCAAATATGCAAGTTCGTAGTCCGGCTCGTCGCTTGAAACTGATATTGCATCCTGTTGAATCACTAGATAGGCAAGCTCGGAGTCTAGCCCCTAGTGGCTACCCCCACACTGCTCCTACGATTGGACAATTCCATGCGAGATCTTATAACGCAAAGAAGGCAAGAGACGATACTTGAACACTTAGAAGATTTTTCATCAACATCTCATTACAAGCTTGAAGTACACGAGAAAACTTTCATATTCACTGGGATGTAAGCCTAAAGACTAAAGTGCATTAGATTACCTTAAACTCATCTCCACTCCAATCACTTGCGACTGCGAGGAAGAGGGACTCTTTGGTTTAGAGGCATGGTTTGCTTGTGATGCTCCCTGACCATCGAGGAACTGCCTTGGCCACCCGAGCTACCCGAGAAGAGTGCCAACCCTACAGATCGGGTCTTGGTCTTATGATCACGGGCTTCCCTCGCCTTCTCGCTACGAGTCGTACTTGAAGTCCATTCCCCTCCATTCTGGGCATCCTCAGGGTTCCTCCGAGTCGCTGAGCATCGGAGGTTGCTCCCATAGACATCGCTTCTAAACCAGTACCACTCGGATGAGGGGTACTTCGCGAATGGAACCCTCCAAGTGATATATCTGCAAATCCTTCTCAACAGTTAACTCCCTGAGCAGAACTTCTTCACCAGGATTTCGTTCCTTCGAGTTCCTATGCCCCGACGCACCAGGATGTTTCGAACCATCGAAACATGCCTTCCTTAGGTGGGCAAACTCCCAAGTCTTTCTTGACTAACACTACCTTCAGGCAAGTGAGCTCTAGATCCGTCTCATTCTATTTCTCGCTTGAACGAAAGAGTCCCAACTCCGTCACATGCAACCTATTGCGAAGACGGGCGATCTCAACATCTCAGGGATCTCCTCCTGAGTACACAACCATCTGCCAATGAAGAAGAATAGGAGGGAAGTTCAAAAGTTATGTCTAAAGTTCTCACTAAAAAAAACACAAATATTGGACACCTAAAGTACTTCCATTCAATCTAAGTGGAAGGTACATAAGCGGCGGCCAGTCCGCTACATACTTACAAAAGTAAAATGAAGAAGATTAGTGCATGGGGGAGAAATCAGAGGTCAACCTTAGTCGACGGAGCCATGGGAGCCGAAGTCCTAATCATTTCCCTTCCCTTTGCTTCCTTATAATCCTTCGGGCTTTTAACCACCTCGACTGTAGGCTTCTTCTGAGTCATCTCCCCCTCCTCATCTTCTTCCTCGTCCTTCGACTCCTTTGCGACAGGTTCCTCTCCCGACTTCTACTAAAGGTGATAGCCTTACCCATCGAAGTGAGGGAAGCGCTTGACTACATACCCGATTGCCTTGGCATAAGCCTTTTGCATGTTCGTGTAAAGATGCCCCTAAGCCTCGGCCCTCACCGCGGCCACTGCATCCTCCTTCTCCTCCACCACTGACTCCTCTTTCGCCGCCAGTTACCTCTCCTTCTGCTCAGCCTGAAGATGAACACCCCGAGCAAGAAGAGTTCTCGTCTCCTCTGCCTCCTCTCCGACTGCTCCTTTTTGGCAGCATACCTCCGGAGCTTATCCTTTTTTGCCTTCTGGCTGAGCAAGTTTCCGAAAAGGCAAATGCCCTGCGAAGAGAAGGAGACCTTTAGAACTCGAAAACACATGAGAAAATACAAAACAACAAGAAGCTTAAATTCGTACCGACATAAAGGATCTAGAAATCTCCATGACTTAGGAATCAATCATCTCCTTCAACCTATACCTATAATCTCCTCCACTATGACCGAAGAGAACCCGACTACTCTCTTCCCCTTCTCCCCTCTCGTGGGTTGGAAGGAAGGTTCCTTTCTAACCCCGTGACCAGAAGAGGAGGTGTTGTCACCCGATGAAACCCCAGACATAACTTGAGAAAATTACAAGTTACCTGATTCGACGACGACAAACTTCGTCAAAACAGAAACCCAAAAAAGTTCGTGAGAACCCTTGGAATTCTAGAGATAGAAACTCTGGAATAGAGAGAGAAATTGAAAGAAACGAAGATGGAATGAGGGAGAATGAGAAAAAAAGAAGAGTGGGGGGGGGATATATAGATCCCTCTCCCTCTTCCTTATCTAGCAGCTAAGAGCCTTTCACCCAACGGTCATAAGACCATTGGGCCCAACGGTCTAATCAAAAAAAGGGAAGAAAAAGACATGAAAGGAGGAGAGTGAAGGGGGCTGTTGACGTTAGCTCGTGCTGGCGTTAGCACCCCCGCTCGGGAGTGACTTGAGAGGTGTGATTCCTGAGCGGGGGGTCCCTAAGCCCCTCCCCGCATCGTCTGATTGTGCCAAGATCCGTGCCACGCGATCAGATGGTTGGATTGGTGCCAAAGAAAAAAGAGAATAATTTTACTGAACGGTGCCACGTGGTGGCTCCCCCGTGCTCGGGGTCATACACCCAAGACACGTGACACCTGATCGTTTCAAAAAAGCATGCAACCACCTGATCTGTTCCAAGATTCGTGCCAAGTTTTATTTTTAATTAAAATTTTCATTTAATAATTAAAAATTATGAAAAGTTAATTAAAAATTATGAAAAAATAAATATAATTTTGGAAAATTAATTAAAATTTTAGAAAAATGATTGAGAATTGGGAAAATATGATTAAAAATCGTAGAAAAAATTGGAAAAATCCAAGAACACGGTTCTACCCCCAGAAGCTCTGAACACGTTTCGCGGCACCTCCAATTATTCCTGAAAATTATGCAGGCTCTTCTGATCAACTGAAACAGGGTGTGACCTACTCCTCGAAGGCTGTTTTTTTCAACCTTCAGGGGTGAGGGGCTTATGATGAGGGTGAAAAATCAAAGCAAATTAGGGTCGTACGATTCTATCACGAATCTCAATGCTTCTAAAGGCAGAACATTAATTTCAGCAGCTATAAGCCCATAAAAGAAACATGGGCCATTTTCAAGCCTATCAACTCAACTAGCTTACAAGATTGGACTGCTTCACACCCAACAATAGGAGTTACAACTACTTAAAAGTTGTTAACCAAATTCTTTATCTTAAAATAGAGTTAGCAACTAACTTTATCCCATTACTATGGGAATCTGGAGTTTAAACTTAAAAGATGCTGATTTGAATTTATATCAAGTAACTAACTCCTAGGCTATAAATATTCCCCTTTACCTTCATAGTCAGGTAATCAATCTTTTGCCATCAAAACTCTCATCTTTTTCTTGAGTTAATGATTTGAGCGCAGAGAGTCTTTTGCCGAGGCCAAGTGCAGGCTCGCCGGCGATAGCTCAACCGTCCAATCTAGATCCAAGTGCTCCCAACGATTCAGATTCAAGAACAAGAAGTTCCCAACGATATTTCGCAGCCAAGATCGATGGTTAGATCTATAGTTTCTCCCTTAAAATCCGAACTCATCATCTGATTGGAAAAAGCAGCAACACAGTTATTGCATGGAATTCAGTATGAAATAAGAGAGAACCGGTGTTATTTCTTTGGGGAGGTTGTGCTTCGGAGAAGGCTTAGATTCTCTTTTTGGTATATGGATGGGAAGTTGTATAGAACTTTAGATCACATAAGGGGAATAAAAATCCCAAGTCATAAAACTGGAATAGTCTTAAGGAGCAGCATTGTGAATATTCCTTGGCTAGGGCATATAGATGTTATATGATTATATTCATTTTTTTTTCCATTTAGAGAATTTAGATGGAATCTAACTGTGTTGTTACTTGTAAGGTATTTTCTATTGCATGGTATATATAAGTTCATAACTGTAGGGTTAATATTTTTAAATGTGACATGTATAAAAGTAAATACACTTTTGCTCTCAGGAAGAAAAGCGTGTTTGTGGTCCTTAATATTTTCAGGTATCTGGCCCTCTTGATCGTAAAACGGACAAAAATGTTGAAGGAAATGCATTGTTTCGCTGGCAAAGGTTGTATTCATATTGTCATTTACTTTTGGTACATATATCCTGGCAGCCAAAAAGAATCAGTGCTTTACTAATTGACTATAGGTGTGGTTCTCAACTACTACTCTATTGGTTTACGCTATGACAGGGACTTGAATGATCCTCATACATTTATGGACCTTTCTGTATCCACTTCTGAACCGTAAGAATCAAGTTCTTGGGTTTAACTCTTCTTTGATGCTATTTTTTCTTTATCACCATAGAGAATACTTTATCTACTGCTGCTAAGTTCATTATGTTTGCTTTGTAGCAATTTGCGGTTGCGATCATGTGCTTACTACCCGAAGTATGGGTTTGGCGCTTTTGGTGTCTTTCCAATGCTGTTATCAAATAGGTATACACTTTTCTGCATTGCGGAATCTCTTGGAGATACTACTTGTTATAACTTCATTTATTTCATTATGTATATATTGTAGAACTCACAATGACTTCACTTGACTGGGTTATCTTGATTGTACTCACACTTAATGACAAGACTGTATGATACTGATTCTAGCTTCTATTGTAGCTTTCTACCTATACGACAGTTAAATAATAAGATGAAATCTCTAAAGGATAAGGTTGTGCTTATTTCCCCGTTTTGGAAAACGAAGTCAAAGGCTACAAAGTTAATTGAATGATATAGTTTTGGACCCTTTGTGATGTAAAACTAACCTTAAAATAGAGAATTTCCAAGATTTTTAATGGATTAATTTTACCAACACGTAGGTGCGGATCAAAGTTGAAAATTTTAAACAATTAATTGGTTGGATGGATTTTTAAGAACTGAAACATGTTAACAATCCCAATTAATAATTCAACTCTTCAATCAATAATTAAATCCCTAAGTGTTCTTAGCAAGTAAAAGATTCAATATTGATTCGTACTCTAATCAAGCATGTGGAACACTCAATCTCAATTATTTTTGTGGACGACAGGCAAATCAGATAATATAATAGATAATAGAGCAGTAGAACACAAATATTTAAAAGTGGAAAGAGTATACCGAGTGCGAAATCAGCGTAGATCTTGGTAGAGCACAGCAACCAAGAGACAGTACAAGTAGCAGAAACTTCAAGATCAACGGCCGGGGTGGTCGACGGCATCACTGACTGACGTTAACGACGTCAATGGGCGGGCGAACGTCGGCAGTGGTTGCGTCGCGGTGGCGCGACAGGGAGACGGGATCTGGGGTGGTCGAAGTGGGGTAGTAGCGGGGAAGGAAGGACGACTGTGGGGCGTCTTGATTTGGTGATGGAGGTGGTGCGGGTTGCAGACGAGGCGATTAGGGGTGGCGGTGAAGGGAATGGTCGACGGATTTGATGGCAGTGGTGGGCGTAGGCGTCGACGGGGATGGGTGTTGGGTTTGCCGGGGTGTAGGGTAGGAGAGATCGGAGGGCCTGAGATGGGTTTCTGAAGGGGGCTAGGGTTTTGGTCGGGATTGGGGGTTGGAGGAAGAAGACGGCTGTGTGTTAGATGTATGGTTTTGGGATTTGGGAAATTAGGGTTAGAGATTTGTATTTGGGGATTTTTAATTTGGGGTAGATTCTAGAGTTTATCACAAATTCTAAAATTGTATTAGGATTTATCACAAACTCTAATAATTTGGATCTCACTTGTATCACACAAAGAGAGAGAGGAAGAGCAAAAACTCAAGACAATTTTTTTTAATCAAGAATGACATCTTTCTCATTAATCTCAAGGCCTATATATAGGCTCAAAACAAATCAAGATACAAATCTTAGAATATTCTCAAAATCTAAAAAATATTCTAATGCATAAAAAAAGATTACATATGGCTATAATTGCCAAAAATAAATATGGTACTGAAATAAAATCCTAAACTAAATAAAATTGATGTCCTTATCACTTTGGTTGATGTATTGAAATGGTGAGTAGCCCCTCTCTTTTGTTTCTTTCTTCCCATTAAATTGCTTACAGATAGGTACATGTATTAACTAATTATTCCTTTTGTAAAGTGATCTAAAAAAGACGAGCTCATCTTGCTGTACATTATCAATGCAGTTGTTTCCTAGGGACAACCATATTTTACACTCTGTTTTAGTACTAAAATCGAAATAGATGCTTGCTTTTAGTTTTTATCTTCCTTGTGCATGTATCTTTTTTAGGATTGTATTAGCATGATGGTAAAAAAACAGTTTGCTTTCTACCCTTCCATCTTTCACATTTTCATTTGTCCAAGAAGTGGGCGTAGTAATAAATTTCATCATGTCAGTCTTATGCTTGCTTTACGTGTAATATAAATATTTTTTATTTTTGATTATCTATTCATTTTAACTTATCGAAAAGTGAAAGGATTGTTGCTGATGGAGCAAACACTAGATGTAGTAGATTTATACGGATTTAGGTTAGGAGGCACTTAAAGAGGGATATGATTGTCTTGAACTGTTAATTTGATGGAGAGATGGACCTTGACTCCCTAACAAAGTTGAATGAAATAACAAATAATTTGGTTGACCTAAGAGATTTTGGATAAAGGCTTTCTTGTTGTTGTTGTTGTTGCTGCTACTACTACTGCTGCTTCTGTCAGTGAATGATTAGGCTGTTTTCTAAGATAGAAAAATTTCCAATAAATGGAAGGCCTAATGATGAGTACATCCATTCTATTTAGTTTAGTATTTTATTTCAGTACCATATTTGTTTTTGGCAATTATAGTCATATGCAATCTTTTTTTTATGCATTAGAATATTTTTGAGATTTTAGAATATTTTGAGATTTGTATTAAGATTTGTTTTGAGCCTATATATAGGCCTTGAGATTAAGAAGAAAGTATGTCATTCTTGATTAAAAAAATTATTGTGTTGAGTTTTGCTCTTCCTCCCTCTTTTTTGTGTGATACAATTGAGATCTAATTATTAGGGTTTGTGATAAATCCTAATAAACTTTTAGGGTTTGTGATAAACTCTAAAACTACCTCCAAATTCTCAAATCCAATACAAATTCCTAACCCTAATTTTCCAAATTAAAAATCAAACCCTAATCCCCCAAATATAATTAAACCCAAACCCTAATCCCTCTTCATCTTCTTCCTCTCCCTCCGCAATTTCCGACACCCCTCCCCGTCGAGCTCTGCCCCTCGACCATGCCGACCAACCCAATCCACCTCACCGCCTTCGACCACCTCTGCCATCAACCCGATCGCCCACGCCTTCGCCCTCGCCCTCCCTCTCCCGACTTCAAAACCCTATCCCGACCATTACCCCATCTCTCCTTCACTCCTCCTTTTCTTACCCCGCCGTCGACTCACTACCATAGCCCCGCTGATACCACCACCAGCAAAGCCCCCACCGCTCCGCCTCCGAAATCCCCTCCAAACCCCAGCCGACTACTCCACCTTCATCGACCACCACAGCCAAAATCCCCAAAACCCGATTACCCTCCTCCTGTCTCCGTCGATGCCGCCGTCGACCACCCCCCCTTACCGTGACGACCCCGTCGCCGCCCTCAGCCAGCGACACCGATGCCGTCGCCCTTGTTGTTGCCATTGTTGACTTGGTTGCTGCTGTCTCTCTCTTACTGTGTTTACTGATTGCTGTGTCTTGCGTTGCTACCAACCCTAGATCTAACGGTTTCTTCGAATCCCGGTATACTCTTTCTACTTTTCAAATATTTGTGTTATACTGCTTTATCATCTCTATTATATTATTCATTTTAACTGTCGACCACAAATATCGAGGTTGAGTGTTCCACTTGCCTAATTAGAGTACGAATCAGTATTGTATCTGTTACTTGCTAAGAATGCTTAGGGATTTAATTATTGATTGTTAGAATGGAATTATTAATTGGGCTTGTTAAACTTAATTCAATTCTTGAAAATCCATCAAACCGATTAATTGTTTAAAATTTTAACTTTGATCCGCATTACATGTTGGTAAAATTAATCCTTTAAGATTCTTGGAAATTCTCTATTTAGGATTACGTTTTACATCACCTAAATTTATCTTTGTACTTTTATCTTTTTATCTTTTTATCTTTCTTTTGATATCAGTCGAATTCTTTACTTCCTCACATGCATTTGATCTATAACATCTTCTTTTTCCCCTAATGACGGTTCTTTTTCATTTTCCTTTGTAGAATTTCATTTTCCTTTGTAGAAGAATATCTTGTCATTCCAACTTTTTTTGTTGATTAAAGCTTTATTTGATGTAGTGTTTAATTTTATCTGCAGGGTACATCCTGAAGATTATGGTTCTATGGGTTTCAGATATGGATCAGAAAAACTATCCATTGGGACTATATTTATGCCATTTCCTGGTATGCCTGTGTATATTTACTGCTTCTCTGTGAATAGCATCTACGTTTTACAACTAAAGTACAATTCATTCACTATGATACAAAATGTATACGTGACACTTTATGTAATTATCCAAAATATTTTTTAAACAAAAAAAAAATCGAATACATTCTGTAGCACTTGTAATGAATTTGACTATTTTTGTGAGTGAATTGTGATAAATTTCGTGTTTTCTCTAAGATTAACCATTGGCTTTGGTTTTGATTAGCGTATGGGTTCATCTATATTTGGCCATGGACATGCAGACAAAATAATTTGACAGAAATTGCAAGCAAATGCCAATTCGTAATCACTTTCAATGGCTAAACATCAAGAAAGCAACAGAAGAGTGCTGTACCCTCAGAATAATCATATCTGAATATCTCATTGTTCAACCAATGTAGATGTAAATGATCTCAGTTAGATCCAAATTGGAGTATAAAGCAAATGCCTATAATATTGGCTATTTACACTTTTAAGACAATAGCTGACTTATCCAAAATTTCTTGGAATAGATTTTGAATTATTTACTGTCTATGAATTGAACCACTGATGTTTTGGTTTTAACACCCATTTCCATTTCCTAGAAGAAAAAATGAAGTCAACGCAGTGGGGTTTAACTTATAACTTTCATTTTCCTTTTCATAGCAATATAGTAAAAAAATATATTGTATCACTCATATTCTTGCCTTAGATATTTGGGAATGTAGTTTGATAGATTGTTACAGATGGGTGGGACTGGGACCTATGCAGTATGAAATATTATATGCAGTTTATCCAGGACAGTTGATTGGGTAAAGCACTCTATACAGATACAAAGTGATGAGGACATCAATTCTATTTAATTTAGTACTTTATTTCAGTACCATATTTTTTTTATAATTATAGCCATATGTAATCTTTCTTTTTTTGCATTAGAATATTTTTGAGATTTTTAGAATCTTTGGAGATTTGTATCAAGATTTGTTTTGAGCCTATTTATAGGCCTTGAGATTAATGAGAAAATATGCCATTCTTAATTAAAATTATTGTGTTAAGTTTTGTTCTTCATCTTCTCCTTTGATTGATACAATTGAGATCCAACTTGTTAGGGTTTGTGATAAATCCTAATATAATTTTAGGGTTAGTGATTAACTCTAAAATCTACCCCAAATTCCCAAATTAAAACAACTCCCAAAATCCAAAACCCTAATCTTTCCTACCCTGTATCCCGACCAAACCCATCTCCTTCCTCCAACTCCAACCAACCCATCGTCTCTCTCTGACCGAACCCTAACCTCCATCCCTGACCTCACCATCACCGTAGCTCGACTCAGCGACCACTCCTTGCCTCTGCCGCCCACACCCGCAACCGACCTCGTCAGCGTCCACCCTGCTCTCCTTCCCTCATCGTTCTTTCGCCTGCATCCCATCGTCGAAGCCCCCCCGTCCTCCGTCCTCCGAAGCCCCGCCGTCGCCTTCTCTCCCGAACCCCGTCGCCAGCCGTCCCGAGCATCCGCCTCGCCGTGTACCTCTGACCTACGACCACGACTGACCACAGCCAGACAGACAGCATCAGCAAGTAGTGCCAGCCATTGCCAGATCCAGCGGCCTGTTCTTCCAACAGTAGCTTCACCTTCGATTGTCGCAATTGTTCTCCGAACTCTCGGTATACTCTTTCCACTTTTAAATATTTGTGTTCTACTGTCCTATTATCTATTATATTATTCAATTTAACTGTCGTCCACAAACAATTGAGATTGAGTGTTCCACTTGCTAGATTAGAGTATGAGTTAGTAAATCTTTTACTTGCTAAGAACGCTTAGGAATTTAATTATTGATTGTAGAGTTGAATTATTAATTGGGATTGTTAAACGTGATTCAGTTCTTGAAAATCCATCACACCAATTAATTGTTTAAAAATTCTAATTTTGATCCGCACTACGTGTTGGTAAAATTAATCCTGTAAGATTCTTGGAAATTCTCTTTTTAGGGTTAGTTTTACATTATTTTGGTATCAGAGCGAAGGTTCTTAAAATTCTAGTTCTTGCATCATTTAGGCATTATTTTGCATTTATTTAGTGTCTTATTTTATTCTATTTCGTTTTTTTTCCTTCTTTCTTTAGATCACGTCAGATTTATTTAAAAAAAATTGGGACACACACGACCCCTAGTTTTCACTTTTGGTGAATGCATCTTCGCAGTACCATTACAGATCCTGAACAGCCTTTCTTGTCCCTCCCTAACCACCCAATTAGAAACCCTAGACCTTTCCGACCTGAAATGGACAACTCTGATATTTCCGCTATCCTAGCTGCCATTCAAGCAACTCTTGCCAATATCAATTAGAGGCTTGAGAAAGTGGAATTAAATCAAACTGTTGTCCCCGAGCTTCATGCTGATCGTCAGATCCCTCAAGGGAGTGTTCGTGACGATCGACGTCAAAAACGTGACCCTGACGAACAATATAAGAAGAACGTTAAGGCCGACGTTTTCCATTTTGAAGGCCACAAGGAACCCCAAGCTTATCTCGATTGGATCCGTGCCATGGACCACTACTTTGTGTGGTTTGATATGAGCGAAGCCCTGAAGGTTAAATTTGCCACAATGAAATTGACGAGTAAAGCTCAACAACATTGGATTAATCTTGAACATGCCCGTAGAGGCCGAGGCTTGGCACCCATAGCCACTTGGGCAGCCATGAAAGAGAAGCTCACTAAGAGATATGTACCGTTCTCGTTCCACATCCGATTGCTACATTCGTGGAACCAATTTTATCAAGGAAGTAAATCCACACAAGAATATGTTGATAAGTTTGATGACTTCCTTATTCGGTACAATGCTTTAGGTAAAGAG
This sequence comes from Hemerocallis citrina, assembly GCA_017893485.1. Classification (NCBI taxonomy): domain Eukaryota; kingdom Viridiplantae; phylum Streptophyta; class Magnoliopsida; order Asparagales; family Asphodelaceae; genus Hemerocallis; species Hemerocallis citrina. Next base: position 2,310,360 of record JACEHZ010000535.1, on the reverse strand, counting down.
AGTGAAGAACAAACTCTCTCTCGGTTTAGAGCTGGACTACGAGCCGACCTTAGGAACGAGCTAATTCATAGAAATGTGGACTCACTAGCAGCAGCTTATGTCCTAGTTCTCGATATGGATTCCCTTAAAGCTAGTTCCCATTATAGATCCAGCGATTCGAGAGATCATTCCCATAGAATGACCCTTCCTGATCCCTCTAGACCTGAGCACTCTTCTCCTCAATTCCCCAACAAGTCTTACCCAAGCAAACCTACATCAAATTCATATCCACTTAGAAATGACAATACGGGTAAGAACACTGAAGGAGACTATCCTAAGATTGATCCTCTCACTAAGTGCCATAAATGTAAGGGATATGGCCATGTTGTTGGCAACTGTCCCAGCCCAAGTAGGATCAATAGAGTAGAGGGTACCGCAGTCATCGCTGATGAGCCCGACAATGAGTTTACCTATGAACCTAATATAAGTGATGACTTTGATGAAAAAGAGGATGACCAGTCGCTCAATTGTATTCAGTCTGTCTAGTCACCTCCATTGAGTATATCTGAGTCACCCATTCCTTCCCAAGTTACTTGGCAACCCATAGATTTTACCCCTGTGTTAGAACATCACAAAGTCACAGAGTCTGCATCCTCATTTTCATTCTGCCTTCATGATTTGCGTAGAGAAATTTTTAAGGAAATTAATGAGAATAATTTTAACTACACGTTAATAATAGATACAAGAAGAAAATTTAAAGCTCTTGATGTTGGTGACGAAGTGATGGTTCAGATTCATCCGGAACGGTTTCCATTTGGATCCGTTAAGAATTTGAACATACGTGCTGCAGATCCATTTAAGATTCTTCATACAATCAATGATAAAACCTATGTTGTTGACCTTCCTGAAGGCTTTGACATAAGTAAGACTTTCAATATTGAGGCTTTGGCATAAGTAAGACTTCATAAAGACTTTCAAGATTCTTTATGAAGGCTCAAAATTCAATCCTAGAATTTTTTTTATAGATGAGCCTACCCTGTAGCCTAATGGTGAGATTCTCACATTTACCCCTCTACCTGATACTATTTATCCACTGACAGAAGAATTGAATAATATTTTAGATGATCTGATAATCTCTACAAGAGATGGTGGTATGCACAAGTGTTTGGTGAGGTGGAAGAACAAGCCGAAGTCGGAAGACACTTGCAGTGATCGTGAGGAGCTCCTGCAACTGGATCCAGATATTTTGGAGCACCATGACAGGATCACTTGTTTTGACTCGACTGGGTCGAGCTCTCTCCCACCCGGAGAGAATGACGTGGATATCAATTATATTTAATTTAGTATTTTATTTCAGTACCATATTTGTTTTTTTGGCAATTATAGCCATATGTAATCTTTCTTTTTTTGCATTGGAATATTTTTGAGATTTTTAGAATCTTTTGAGATTTGTATCAAGATTTGTTTTGAGCCTATTTATAGGCCTTGAGATTAATGAGAAAATATGTCATTCTTGATTAAAATTATTATGTTGAGTTTTGCTTTTCATCTTCTCCTTTGTGTAATACAATTGAGATCCAACTTGTTAGGGTTTGTGATAAATCCTAATACAATTTTAGAATTAGTGATTAACTCTAAAATCTACCCCAAATTAAAAACCCCAAATCCCCAAATTAAAACAACTCCCAAAATCCAAAACCCTAATCTTTCCTACCCTATATCCCGACCAAGCCCATCTCCTTCCTCCAACTCCAACTAACCCATCGTCTCTCTCCGGCCAAAATCCTAACCTCAATCCCCGACCTCACCATCGCCGTAGCTCGACTCAGCGACCACTCCTCGCCTCTGCCGCCTACACCCGCAACCGACCTCGTCAGTGTCCACCCCTCTCTCCTTCCCTCATCGTTCTCTCGCCTGCATCCCATCGTCGAAGCCCCCCCGTCCTCCGTCCTTCGAAGCCCCGCCGTTGCCTTCTCTCCCGAACCTCGTCGCCAGCCGTCTCGAGCATCCGCCTCGCCATGTACCTCTGACTTACAACCACGGCCGACCACAGCCAGACAGACAGCATCAGCAAGTAGCGCCAGCCATTGCTAGATCCACCGGCCTGTTCTTCCAACAGTGGCTTCACCTTCGATTGTCGCAATTGTTCTTCGAACTCTCGGTATACTCTCTCCACTTTTAAATATTTGTGTTCTACTGCCCTATTATCTATTATATTATTCAATTTAACTGTCGTCCACAAATAATTGAGATTGAGTGTTCCACTTGCTAGATTAGAGTACGACTTAGTATTGAATATTTTACTTGCTAAGAATGCTTAGGAATTTAATTATTGATTGTAGAGTTGAATTATTAATTGGGATTGTTAAACGTGATTCAGTTCTTGAAAATCCATCACACCAATTAATTGTTTAAAAATTCTAACTTTGATCCGCACTACGTGTTGATAAAATTAATCCTTTAAGATTCTTGGAAATTCTCTATTTGGGGTTAGTTTTACATCACAAAGACTACTTGCAATTTCGTACATGTAAACCTGCACAGTGCACATTTTGAAGGGGTAAGTGACCTTATGATAAGCCATTATTTATTAATGAAACATTCAGAAATATGTTTGTCCTACATGGATTCTATTTGCCCTGATCTTCTGTGCTTATTTTGAATTATGTACTGCCAAGACCTTAATGAATTTGACATTTTGACTTGTACTTCAACTAATTTTTCTTAATTGCTTACTTAGTGAAGCGTTACAGGATCATGTTTGAACTTTTACGTTAGGCTTTATCTTGGATCTAGGCCTAATTTTGTCATATTCCTGTATATTTTTAACTCAGTTCACAGTATTATGCCATATTAGTGTACTTTCCATTTACCTAATTACATTCTCATATTAACTTATAAATGGTGGTTGTGCAGTGTCTAGCCAGACTCCAGTCTCTGCATGGTTAGTAGGCAGGCTAGGAAGCTTATGTGCAGGAGTGCAGTATATACCCCCTTGTGAGTTAAACTCTAACTTGATTATTTATCTATTTCAGATTTTAAAATTCCATCAAAGATATGAGGTATGATACACTTTTTTATATAAAATTGTGGGGTTTACATTTATTGTCTATACTTTTTTAGCTGAAGTACTTTTTGCAAGTGGAGTTTTTTCAACAATGAAACAAAATGTGGCACGAATAATGTTGAACAGTACTCTCCTTTCAATTATATAGTTCTCACATGTGATGCAGATATCGTGTGCATTAACCTGAGGCTTGAGCTGAATAACTACTTTTTGGATTTAAACAAAATACTTACCATCCTTTTGCAAAGTCTTTTTTTGTTATCGCTATCGAGAAGAGTAGGTGTTTGGCCTAAAAGAACAATTCAAAATGGAGTTTTCCTCCTTTTTCGTTCTGCACTTGAAGAGGTGCTTTTAGCTTTTTGGGAAATGCAAAAGGAAGAAAAAGGAAAAGAAAAAGGATAAAAAAGATTTTCTCATGTCCAAATCACTTATTTTAGGCAACACTTCTGCTCATAGTAATATTTAGTTGCAACTTTTTTTGGTCACAATAATAAATACATAGACAAAGTGTTGCAACTTGTGAGCAAAAGTTCTTTGAAGAAAATTTGTATTGACTTAGATTTTTAAAGGAGGAAGGCACATTTTTCAAATTGTTGAAATCACCTCTTGGTGTACTGGAAAGGCAGGAACCCCCAATTTTGGAGTAGTGCTTTGATCGTTTGAACCCAGCATACATTTATTTAGTGTAATCAAACAACAAATTAAAGCTTAAAAGTTGACAGATATGTCACCCTTACTGCCACTCTACAAAACCATACATGAGATTTTCGCCAACACCACTGGGCAAGCTGCTCAGTCTGCTCCTGCTGTAGATAAGATCAATTAGACAGATCCATTACACTGTCTCAAAAGGAACAGGTTATGTGGGATTCAGCCAATTGTCTCAATCGAGGATATCATATCATTTTTAGTATCTCCAAAAGCAATTTTTAGGATTCAGCCAATTGTCCATAGTCTGCAGCATAAATATCACTAATTGGATTTTGAAAATATAGAACCAGTAGCACCTCTTGTTTTGGTATCTTCAATTCTTCAAGAGTTTCATATTCTTAGGTGATCATTAAGAGGTATCTTGGTCATTGCTGTCCATATCTCTCCATGCTATTCTTGTGCACGAACGTGCCAAAAGCTTATAATCCTGACAATGCCAACCCTACTTCTAGTTTCTAATGATGAGTCAGCTGTACACCCCTCCCCCCCTCAAACTCCATATAAACTAGTTTACATGCTGTGCACTTCCTTTAAACTCTATGCTTATGGCAATACCCTGAGCCGAAATTAGACATTTCTCATATTTCTTATGATTAGTCTGTTCATAACCTAGTGTTTTTACTTTTTGTATTAGAAATATATCTGTTAGATATCAGCATCATCTGTTGTTTTCTTGCATTTATTAGATGGAAGCAAGTACCCTATGAGCTTGAAGGATTTAAAAAACTGGAGTTGTGCAATTGGTTATGGGTTAGGTTCAAGCAGCCCCTTGAGTCCATCATTTAATTTTTCCATTGAGCTCGTTAAACGTTCAGAGGTTAGCTTTTCTTGAACTTCTCTCTGTCAGAAGCAAGTTACCGTTTTAGTATTTCATTGGAACTCATTGCCGTATATTTACACAACATACTCTGTTGTGATTTATTTGCAACTTGTTAATATAAAGACATGATTTCAACTACTTCAAAATCGTATATTTATAATTCCATTTAACGAATCAATTACAGCATATTCATCCATGGCAGTGGTTTTGGGCACATTTACTTGTATCACATAACAATGTCTTGTAAAGATTTTTAATATCTCGATAAATTACTTTAGATGTGCAAAATCTAAAAAGAAGTGTGCATATATCTTAATGTTAAAAACAAGACATGCTTTTACTCTAAATTTGGGAGGAGATTGAAGGGAAGGAGAGAACTGGAAAGGAGAGGTGGTAAGAGGAATGCATATCATCTGGGCTTTTATCATGCAAGTCAGCCGTTGATCTCTTAAAGTATGAAATTTCCATGAAAAAGGTTTCCATTTCATTTGACTATGTGACTTCAGTGTGTGTGAACTGTTGCTGAATTCTTGCTGAAGGTAATTGTGTACCAGTGGGAGCCCTCATGCTAGAATTAAGATCGTTTTAGGCTCATGCAACGGAAGGGCAGCCTATTAGAGTCGGCAGCCTATTAAATGCAGTGGCGGAATGCAGTGGCGATTGATATTTGTCTTTTAGGCACAAATAGTTCGAAAGACCAATCAGAGTCGGTTTTTCTTTTTTTACTCAAACATGGCAATCATGGCAATCGCCACTGCATTTCTTGGCCAATTAGAGTCACTTACCAAATAAATTTAAAAATTATAATATATTGGAGTTTGTCTTTTTCACATGTTAACGTAGGCCTTATGTGAAATTCTGGTATCTGGATTTTGAAGGGTATCGTCATCATCTTTTTTAAACTGACCAGCAGATAATTTAGCTCTAACAATTCAAACTATAATTTGGAACTGTAGACTTTTTTCACCTAGGATCAAGACGCATCATGCATGCAGGTACGTGTATAATGTAAACTTAACCCTAAATAGAGAATTTCCAAAAATTTCAAAGGATTAAATTTACCAACACGTAATGCAGGTTAAGTTGGAAATTATAATTATTAATTGGTTTGATGGATTTTAAAGATGTGAAATAGTTTATTTAACAAGCCCAATTAAAGTTCAATCCTATCAATCAACAATAATACTTAATCGTTCTTAGCATGTAAGATATTCAATAAAGATTTGTATACTAATAGGCAAGTAGAACAAAAGATTTGTATACTAATAGGCAAGTAGAACACACTCTTAATATTTGTGGACGACAGATAAATTAAATAATATTATAAAGATGATAGATGGTATCACAAATAAATGAGAAGGGGAAAGAGTTTACCTAGTTGCGATGAAAGCGTCGTGAAGTTGCTAACTTTGAACAATAGGTGGCGCTAGGGTTGCTGTTGATGTTGTGGGCATCAATGGTCGGGGCTGCAAGGGAGCTACGGCGAGAGGCAACAAAGGGAGGGTTGGCGATGTTGTCGATGGTTGATCACTGTCGCGATTGCGGCGGAAGTTGACGGTGATCGGGGTTGGTACTCGGTTCGAAGTAGAGGAAGTTGGGGATTAGGATTTCGACGTGGGGGAAGGAGATTGATGGCGGCATCGAGGTGGTTCGTAGTTGTGGTGAGGGTTTTGACGTGGGGGAAGGGGATCAACGGCAGCGTCGAGGTGGTTCGGGGTTGTGGTGAGGGTTTCGATGATGGCGATGAGAAGGTTGCTCGGGTGATGGCGGGGGTGGTCGAAGATGGTGAGGAGGAGTTGGTTCGGTCTGGAATTGGAGGAAGAAAGAGAGAGAGAGGGAGGTGTGGCGGCTGTGGATTTAGGGTTAGGGTTTTGATTTTAATTTGAGAATTTGGGGTAATTTTAGAGTTTATTACAAACCCTAAAATTGGATCTCAATTGTATCATACAAAATAGGGATGAAGAGCAAAACTCAACACAGTGAATTTTTTAATCAAGAATAGCATAATTTATCATTAATCTCAAGGCCTATATATAAGCTCAAAATAAATCTTAATACAGATCTCAAAATATTCTAAAATTTCAGAAATATTCAAATGCATAAAAGAAAGTTTACAAATAATAAAACTACTACATATGGCTATAATTGCCAAAACAAATATGATTACTAAACAAAATACTAAACTAAAGAAGTAGCTGTTCTAGACAATGCCTGCGTGATAGAAACGCCCGAATCGTCTTGAACCGATGTCTTCATCATTCTCTCCGGGTGGGAGAGGGCTCGACGCAGTCGAGTCAAAACCAGTTCTGTCATAGTGCTCCAAAAGGTCTAGATCCAAGCGCTGGAGCTCTTCACGATCTATCCAATTATTCTCCGACTCCAGCTTATTTTTGTATCTTACCAAATACCTATGAATACCACCATCTTTAGTAGAGATTATCTAATCATCTAAAATATTACCTAATTTTTTTGTCGATGGGTTAGTATCAGGTAGTGGGGGTAATGTGGGAATCTCACCATTAAGCTGCAGGGTAGGCTTATCTATAAGAGGATTTCTAGGGTTAAATTCTGGGCCTTCATAGGGTACTATATCCTCAATATTGAAAGTCTTACTTATGTCAAAACCTTCAGGAAGGTCAACGACATAGGCATTGTCATTGATTTTATAAAAAAATTTAAATGGGTCTGCAGCACGTGCATTCAACTTCTTAACGGATCCAGCTGAAAACTGTTTCGGACAAATCCGAACCATCACTTCGTCACCCACATTAAAAGTTTTAAATTTCCTTCTAATATCTGCTCTTAGCTTGTAGTTAAAGTTATTCTCATTAATTCTTGGAAATTTCTCTATGCAAGTCATGAATGCGGGATGCTAATACAGATGCAGACTCTGAGACTCAGTGATGTTCTAACATGGGAACAAGATCTATGGGCTGCCTAGGACGATAACCATGTACAACTTCATGTGGACTCATGCCAGTGGTTCTATTCTTAGATGTGTTGTAAGCAAATTCAGCAACCGTTAATTTTAAGTTACGCGTTCCTAAGTTCTCTCCCACAAGAGTACGCAAGAGATTGCCAAGACTCCGATTGACAACCTCATTCTGCCCATCAGTTTGTAGGTGGAAGGCTGAAGAGAACTTCAATTTCATACTCATCTTGTGCCATAGGGTCTCCCAAAAATAACTCGTGAATTTTACATCCCTATCGGACACAATGGTTTTTGGCAACCCATGTAGTTTCACAATGTTATCAAAGAAGATCTGAGCTATACGAGATGCATTGAAAGTTTTCGAGCATGGGAGGAAGTGGGCCATTTTAGAAAAAAACGGTCCATGAAGACAAGAATGGAATTGTGTTTTTTTGTATTTTCAGTAAGCCCAACACGAAATCCATACTCACATCTTCCTAAGGGCGACTGGGAACAGGTAACGGAGTATACAGGCCTGTGTTCTGTTTTTGTTGCTTGGCAAGTTGACAAGTATGACATCTGTTAACAAGGCTCGCAACGTTTCTCTTTAGCTTCGGCCAGTAAAACCTATGTTCTACAACATCAATAGTCTTGCTATGCCCAAAGTGTCCAGCAAGGTCACCAGCGTGCAATTTCCAAACAAGTTACTCTCGTAATGATGTACTAGGAATGCATAGTTTGGAGTAATAGAAGAGATAATTATCTTTCAAGAAATAATTATTTATCACTCAAGTGATGCCATCCTTCAGAGAGGTGTAGATCTCGTAAAAATCTGGGCAGGAGGCATACTCATCTTTTAATCTCTCAAAACCAATAATTTCGGTGCGCAGTGTAGATAAGATTATGTGACAATGACCTAGCGCATCCGCGGCCTTATTATCAAATTACTTTTGTATACCTAATGGTATACGAATATTCTTGTAGGAACTCTACCCACCGAGCATGTCTCAGATTCAACTTTTGTTGAGAATTAAGGAATCTTAAGGCCTCATGGTTAGAGAAAATGACGAAATCTTGCGGTAGGAGATAGTGTCGCCAATAGCGAAGTGACTGAATTACCGCATAGAACTTATCGTCATAAGTGGAGTATTTTTGTTTTGCTTTGTTCAGCTTTTCGTTGAAATAAGCAACATGATGACTCTCTTGACTGCGGACTCCACCTATACCAATACCAGAAGCATCGCACGTTACTTCGAAGAATTTAGTGAAATCAGGCAACCTCATGACAGATGTCTGAGTCATTATTTTCTTGATCTCTTTGAAGGCTTTCGTGGCTTCTTTCGACCAGACGAATTCACCTTTCTTCAAACAGTCAGTTATTGGAGCCATAATCGTGCTAAATCTTTGCACAAACCGACGATAGAAGGTGGCAAGATCATGAAAACTCTGCACATCACGAATATTGTGGGGCTCAGGCTTGTAACGACCCGAGCCTAGCTCAGCTGCGCATGCGGCTACACGTGCGCACACGCGAAAGAACGGACACAAAACTCTAGCCACGCCCACCACAGGCACCATCAAAAGGTGGGTTAACCCTTAGGTACCTTAATCACTTGGTTTTTCCTAATATATGCACATTAACTCACTTCCTTTTAGCCGATATGGGATTTTTTATTCCCATGGTCAAACCCGGTTAAACACACCAGACCACTCCATCTTTCATTCATTACCCATTTTTATTTCCTATGCCCCATAGGAATCTTCTAGGTCCACCTTCATTAGTTTCCTTGATCATATCCCATAGGATTAATCTATAGGCCACCAACTAACTCATCTCATCTCCTTTTATTATTTATTTATTATATATATATTATTATATATATTTCTATATATAATATTATATATATACCCGCTTAAGTACGGGGTGTTACATACACCCCTCCTTAAGAACTCAGCGTCCTCGCTGAGCCCGAGACTTGCAACATGATCTAGAATCCCTTTCTAGCCGATGTGGAGAAGATTACCCTGATTCTGCTAGTTGTACAATCCCCTACCTGGGCGACCTGTCCCAACCTAGGGCGACCTGTCCCAACCTAGCTCCCTTTCAGGCGTACATCTTGCACACACTCGGTGTTGAAAGTCGGCTCTGATACCATTTGTAACGACTCGAGCCCAGCTCAGCTGTGCACGCGGCTACACGTGCGCACACGCGAAAGAACGGACACAAAACTCTAGCCACGCCCACCACAGGCACCATCAAAAGGTGGGTTAACCCTTAGGTACCTTAATCACTTGGTTTTTCCAAATATATGCACATTTACTCACTTCCTTTTAGCCGATATGGGATTTTTTATTCCCATGGTCAAACCCGGTCAAACACACCAGACCACTCCTCCATCTTTCATTCATTACCCATTTTTATTTCCTATGCCCCATAGGAATCTTCTAGGTCCACCTTCATTAGTTTCCTTGATCATATCCCATAGGATTAATCTATAGGCCACCAACTAACTCATCTCATCTCCTTTTATTATTTATTTATTATATATATATTATTATATATATTTCTATATATAATATTATATATATACCCGCTTAAATACGGGGTGTTACAAGACCACTCAGTAATAGCTCGTATTTTTTCTGGGTCAGTGGTACTCGGGCAGAAACAATAAATCCCAGAAAAATAATCTGATCAGAGAGGAAGGTACATTTGGTAGGATTAGCATAAAGCTGTTCTTCCTCAAAACACCGCAGAGCTGTCTTAAATGGTCAAGATGTTGCCCAACGGATCGGCTGTAAATGAGAATATCATCAAAGTACATCACAAGGAACTTGCTTATAAAGGGATGGAGTACTTGCGTCATGATTCTCATAAACGTGCTTGGGGCATTCATCATTCCAAACTGCATGACCATCCATTCGTACAGGCCATCCTTCGTCTTGAAGGCGGTCTTCCATCACCATGACGAACAAGTATTTGGTGGTAGTCACTTTTAAAATTAATCTTGGAAAAGATTGTGGCACCAGACATCATTAGCATTGGTATAAATACCCGAAACCTGGATCCGATCCGGATTCGGCATTGGACTGGAACCGATGCGGCCTATCCGGGTCCGGGTCCTAAAATGAGACCCGTTGTACTTTCGGGTCTGGGTATGGGTCCGCTCAAAAGAGACCCGACCCGGATCCGGTCCCGGATCCGTTAAAAAAAACCCAAAAAATCAACATAAAAATAAATATTCTATCCTCATTCCTCCCCTCCTTCCTCCTCAATTCTAAATCTTCCTTTTCCAAACTCAAAACTCATGCCTTTTTCTTCTCTCTGTTCTAAATCCTCCACTCGCTGCCTCCGCTCGCCGCTCACACTCCTGCCCCTACCTGAACGGGTAGGAATATTTTAATAGGATCTGACCCTGAATCGGACCCGGTCCTCACGGATCCGGGTCCAATTTTTGGATCCGTAGGGGACCGGGTCCGGGTCTGGGTAGTGAAGGACCCGACCCGATACCAATGCTAGACATTATGTCCAACATGTCATCCAAACGGGGAATGGAAAAACGGTATTTTATCGTGATCTTGTTTATGGTGCGGCTGTCCACACACTCCAGGTTCAATCTTTCTTTGGCGTCAATAGAGCGGGGACAGTGCAAGGACTTAAGCTTTCTCTTATGAAGCTCTTTGCCAATAACTCATGAAGTTGCCTTTTCAACTTAGCATATTCTGTCGGATTCATCCGATAATGTGGCAAGTTAGGTAGATTCGCTCTCGAAACCAAATCAATGGCGTGCTGGATGTCACGCAGTGGGGTTAACTGGTTAGGGAGATCAGCAGGAAACACATCTGCAAATTTTTGTAGGACAGGAGTAACTTGAGGCGGGATGAGTGACTTAGGATCTTTAGGGACTTTCTCGCTGTGAGTAGAAGAATTGTAGTCCCTTTGTCATTTTCTTTCGTGAGGTTCTTTTCACCCATATACGTTACTTCCCTGCCCTTTCTCGAGGGAGCTGGTGTTGTTTCAGCATGAATAGTTCGTGGTCTCACGGGTATGGACTTTATTTTTAGTCCGTCGTGCTGGAACACACATTGGTTGGATCGATCATATATGGTCACATCGTGGTCGTATAACCAAGGTCTCCCTAAAATGACTTGACCCGCATCCATTTTGAGCACATTACACCAAATTTGCTCTTTGTAAGCTTTGAAGTCCACAGGGACCAAACATTGATGTGTTATTTGGAGGACTGTCGCATCAATCCAAGATACTTTGTATGGACGTGGATGGGGTTCAGCCTTAAGTCCGGTCTTAGCTAAGACCACAGAAGAGACAGCGTTGACGCAGCTCCCACTGTCAATAATCACCTTGCAGTCTTTGCCACCTATAGTCGTAAAGGTGTGATATATAGCAGTGCACTTCCAATCATCGTCTTTTTGCTGGGACAAAGCACATCTGACTACATTCAAGTGAGGTGATTGGATATGATGAATACAGTGGAGATACTGGTCATCCTCTTCTTCGCCGAAGTCATCGCTTTTAATAGGCTTATAGGAAAACTCATTGTCGGAATCATCAGCGATGACAGCGGTACCCTCTACTATATTGATCCTACTGGGATTGGGACAGTTGCTAGCAACATGGTCGTGAGATGATCAACCTTAGAGTAGTCTTTTTCGGTATTCTTACCCTTATTGTCATTTCGAGGTGGATATGAATTTGAATTAGGCTTGCTGGGGTAAGATTTATTAGGGTACTGAGAAGAGGAGGTCTTAGGCCTAGAGGTTTCAGTGGAGGTTATTCTAGAGGAATGATCTCTCGAATCGCTGGATTTATAATGGGAACTTGCTTTAAGGGAATCCATATTGAGGAATCCATATTGAGGACAAGGGCATAAGCTGCCAATGAGTCCACGTTTCTATGAATTAGCTCGTTTCTCAAATCGGCTCGTATACAGTCCTGAACCTAGTGAGAGTATTCTTCGCTCTCTTTACCTAAGGTATTGCACCGAATAAGGAAGTCATCAAACTTATCAACATACTCTTGGGTGGATTTGTTTCCTTGATGGAGTTGGTTTCACGAATCTAGCAATCGAGTGTGGAACGATAACGCTACATATCTCTAGGTGAGCTTCTCTTCCCAAGTGGTTATGGGTGCCAGGCCTCGGCCTCTACGAACATGTTCAAGATTGGTCCAGTGTTGAGCTTTTTCAATTTTATCGTGGCAAATTTAACTTTTAGGGCTTCGCTCATGTCAAAGCACACCAAGTAGTGCTTTATGACACGGATCCAATCGAGATAAATTTGGGGTTCCATGTGGCCTTCAAAATGGGGAACGTTAGCCTTAACGTTCTTGTTGTATTGTTCGTCGGGGTCACGATCTTGACGTCGGCCATCACGATCATTCCCTTGAGGGATCTGACGATTAGCATGAAGCTCAGGGGCAACAGTTTGATTTAATTTCACTTTCTCAAGTTTCTGATTGATATTGGCAATAGTTGCTTGAATGGCAGCTAGGGTAGCGGAAATATCAGAGTTCATATCAGTTCGGGGAGGGGTTTGCGGAGGTCTAGGGTTCCTAATCGGGTGGTTTGGAAGGGATAAGAAAGGCTTTTCAGGGTCTGTGATGGTGCTGCGAAGACGCATTCACCAAAGGTGGAAAACTAGGGATCGTGTGTTCGCTAAAATTTGGGAAAACGTGTCCTAAATGCATGTATGTTTTTTTTGTATTTTTTTTAATCTGAAGTGATTTAAAAGAGCGGAAGAAAAAAAGAAAAAAAGACCCTAGACAATCCTAAATAAATGCAAAAATTTAAGACTAAATGATGCAAGAACTAGGGTTTTAACAACCTTTGCTCTGATACCAAAATGATGTAAACGTAACCCTAAATAGAAAATTTCCAAGAATTTTAAAGGATTAAATTTACCAACATGTAATGCAGATTATGTTGGAAATTATAACTATTAATTGGTTTGATGGATTTCAATATGTGAAATAGTTTAACAAGCCAAATTAAAAGTTCAATCCTATCAATCAACAATAATGCTATTGTTCTTAGCATGTAAGATATTCAATAAATATTTATACACTAATAGGCAAGTAGAACACACACTCAATATTTGTGGATGACATATAAATCAAATAATATTATAGAGATGATAGATGGTATCACAAATAAATGAGAAGTGGAAAGAGTTTACCGAGTTGCGATGAAATCGTCGTGAAGTTGCTGACTTCGAACAATAGGTGGCACTAGGGGTGCTGTTGATGTTGTCGGCATCAATGGTCGGGGCTGCAAGGGAACTGTGGCGAGAGGCAGCAAAGAGAGGGTCGGCGATGTTGTCGACGGTTGATCGCAGTCGCGATTGCGGCGGAAGTTGACGGCAATCGGGGTTGGTGCTTAGTTCGAAGTAGAGGAAGTTGGGGATTAGGGTTTCGACGTGGGGGAAGGGGATTGATGGCGGTGTCAATGTGGTTTGGGGTTGTGGTGAGGGTTTCGACGTGGAGGAAGGGGATCAACGGCAGCGTCGAGGTGGTTCGGGGTTGTGGTGAGGGATTCGATGACGGCGATGAGAAGGTTGCTCAGGTGTGTCAGGGGTTGGATTGCGATTAGAGCGGGATCGCGCCATTAGAAGGTAGGGAAGAGGAATTAGGGTTTAGAGATTGAGAGTTGGGGAAGAACGATGGGGATTTTTATTAATCTCCCAGCAAAATACAACTCAGTATGTATATATAGGAAAGAATGGGCAGTTTTGCTACAGGACAAAGTACAGATAGCACGCTTAAAGCGCACCTTGACTCTTCCCGCCATTCTCCCTTTTAAACGGAAAAGTGCATTATGCACATAAAATAACAGTGACATGAATAACGACTGATACAACTGAAAAAATAACACTATGACACCCTCTCGATTGTGACTGCCATTTATTCCGACGCTGCAAGAGACTCCGGTGATGAAGGATCACTCCGACGACCCTGAAAATTCTTCCCCCCCTTAGAAATGAACTTGCCCCAAGTTCAAAACTAGGAAACTTGGAGCGCAACTCATCCACATCCACCCATGATGCACAATCCAACCCAGAGTTTTTCCACTTAATCAGTTATTGAATTCCCACTCGATTTTGCTTCTTAAACACCCTGCGATCCAGAATAACCTGTGGTTCATCTGTCGGAGAGTTCTCCACCCACCAGTGAGGAAATCCAGTGGATACATTGGGGAGGTGACTTCCATGGCACTTTTTAAGTTTCGATACATGGAAAACTGGGTGAATTGCAGCTTCGGGAGGTAATTCCAATCGATATGCCATTGCTCCAACCCTCTCTAACACTCGATAGAGCCCAAAAAACCTTGAAGACAATTTCTGAGGAGTAGGGTTCTTCATTGAAGCTTGCCTATATGGCTGAATTTTAAGAAAGACTAAATCTCTAACTTCGAAGACTCTTTCGACCCTTCTCTTATCAGCGAACAACTTCATACGATTCTAAGCAACCGCAATGTTATCCTTGAGCAACTTAAGAATGGTGTCGCGCGACAATAACTGTTCTTCCACCATAGGTAAGCTGGACGTTCCTTGAGTGTAGTGTAGAAGAGTAGGAGGGGGGTCTGCCGTAAACTCCCTCAAAAGGAGTCACTCCTGTGGACACATGCCAGCAAGTATTGTACCAAAACTCAGCCCACGCAAACCACTTGCACCATTCTGTTGGTTTTGCCCACAAAAACACCTCAGATACATTTCCAAGGCCTTATTAACCACTTCGGTTTGTCCATCACTTTGGGGATGGTACGCAGTTGATCGGTTGAGTTTACAACCCTGCAGATTGAAAAATTCCTGCCAAAATTTGCTGATAAAGATGGGGTCGCGATCGCTGACAATGCTCTTTGGCATACCATGAAGCTTGTACACATTTTCCACAAATGCTTGGGCGATGGTGTGCAGTATAAGGATGGGAAACAGCAATGAAGTGCGCATATTTGGTGAGACGATCCACCACAACCATCACCACATTCTTCCCTCCACTTTTTGGAAGACCTTCTATGAAATCCATTGATATGTCCTCCCATATCCGATCTGGAATTGGCAATGGTTGTAACAATCCAGTAGGCATCATCGTTTCGTACTTGTTTTGTTGACAGATGAGGCATTCCCTAATCATGCCCTTGATGTCTCCACTCATTCCTTTCCAAACAAATGCATGCTTAATTCTTTGTAAGGTTTTATGAAAACCTGAATGCCCTCCTTCGCTTGTAGCATGATGATCATAGAAGATTAATTTCCTCACTTCTGCAGTAGCACTGATCATTATCTTTCCTCTATAATACCAAATGCCATTCGCCTCTTTGTATTGAGTGTTATCTAACACTCCATCTTGCAGCTTCTCTTGTAATGAAAGAAAATAAGGGTCATCCCTCACCATTTGTTTGATCTCTTCTATCCATTGTGGTACTACAAATGTAACTTCGCAACAAGTGCCTTGTGCCTCTCTTAACTTGGACAACGTAAGCAGTTAAAATCGGTTTTTAGAACTAATCGGTTTAGGAGCGATTAGTGATTAATCGGTTAATCGGAAAATAATCGGGGATTAAATCGGAAAAATTGTTATATATATATATATATATATATATATATATATATATATATATATAAAATTAAAAAAAGATATATCCTCATTATGTAGCAACCATAAATTATAACTTAAAACCATTATGAGAATATCAAATAGGAACATATATATATACAATCGGGGAGGTGCAACAGATGCGGGCCGGGTCAAGTATGCTACGGTGCAGGAGGAGCCACGGCAGGTCGGATTTGGGTTTGCTCGAGGAAGAAGAAGAGAATCAGTTTGAGTTTGGGTTTGCGCGAGGAAGAAGAAGAAAGCGGCGGCATATCAAGTTTGGGTTTGCGCGAGGTCCACAAGTGGTTTGGATTTTGAATTTGAATTTCAGTTTGGGCCAAAATGAGCTCAAATAATGTAAACGAGCATGAAAATTAGAGGAGATTTAATTGGTTAATCGGCCACTTAAAATCGGCCGATTATACCCGATTAAATCGCTAAGTATTGAAATATTATAAATCGCTAAAAAAATAATCGCTTAGCCTCCGATTAGCGATTAATCGGGAATTAATCGGGCGTAATCGGAGATTTTAACTGCTTAGTGGAGAACCCATCCGCAACTTTATTATCTACCCCCTTTTTATACTCAAAGTAAAAGAGAAACCCAACAACTTCCATAACCACTTTTCTTGGATCTCAGTGTGGATACGCTGATCTAGGATGTATTTGATACTCTTATGATTAGTTTTGATGATGAAGGAGTTTCCCCACAAGTATTGCTTCCATTGCTTAATGGCCTGCAGGATAGCAAGGATTTCTTTCTCGTAGGCAGATAACACTACAGTTTTTCCTTTCGATCCCTTGCTCATATATGCTATGGGGTGTGAGTCTTGCATAAGAATAACTCCAATTCCTTCTTGAGAAGCATCTGTCTCTACCACAAATGGTTTGGAGAAAACTGGGGGTCTTAATACCGGGGTTGTAGTCATGGCTCTCTTGAGTGCTTCAAATGCAGAGGTTGTCTTCGCTGTCCATTGGAATGCATTTTTCTTTAATAGTTGAGTAAGAGGAGCAGCTATCCCCCCATAGTCTCTAACAAATCTTCGATAATACCCTGTCAAACCTAAAAACCCCCGCAGCTCTTTAACAGAATTGGGTGTTGGCCAACTCTCCACTGCTGAAATTTTGCTTTGATCAACTGATATTCCCTTTGCACTAATGATATGGCCCAAGTAACCAACTGTTTCCTTGCCAAAACTGCATTTGCTCTTGTTGGCCACCAGCTTATTGGAGCTCAACACTGCCAGAGCTAACTTCAAGTGTTGCAAATGGCCCTCCAAGGTAGGACTATAGATGAGTATATCATCAAAGAACACTAATACAAACTTTCTCAAATACTCCTTAAACACCTCATTCACTCTTATCTGATGGTATCCCGACTTATCTGATGGTATCCCGACTTCAAGTCTACTTTAGAGAAATAACTTACCCCATTTAACTCATCTAACAGCTCATCTATCACTGGAATTGGGAATTTAGCTTTGATTGTTTGATTGTTGAGTGCTCTATAATCTACACACATTCGCCACCTTTCATCAGATTACCAAGCATGACAGGTGAAGCATACAGGCTGTTACTTGGTCTGATATACCCAGATGAGAGCATCTCCCTGACTTGTCTTTCAATTTCATTCTTGTGGTAGTATGGGTGCTTGTAGGGTCTCATACAAACTAGTTTTTGGCCCTCGATTAGGGGAATCTAATGATCCACTTCACGGGGTGGGGGTAAGCTCACTTGCTCAGTAAACACCTCACAGAATTCTTGAAGGACTCTCTACACTTCATCAGCTAGAGGAGTGCACACTGTGGAGTTCACAGATCCTTCCTCATTGCTGGCTCAGGGAATTCTTGAAGGACTCTTTGCACTTCATCAGCTAGAGGAGTGCACACTGTGGAGTTCACAGATCCTTCCTCATTGCTGGCGATCCCCTCATGTAAGCTTGGCATACTGCATTGCCCATTCGTAACAATTCTTCAGCCTCCATTAACTGAAGTTGTGGATTAACAATGCCTTGCAACATCCTTACCACTCCATCAACCTTAAATTCCATGGTCATGGAACTAAAATCCATTGTCACTGGCCCCAAAGATCGCAACCAGTGTGCTCCCAAGACCATTTGGGCAGGTCCCAAGGGCAAGACCAACAGGTCTGCCTGCAAGGTAGCTCCCTGAACTCTGAAACTAACTTTATCTACCTTCCCTTCACTATACATAATTTCCCCATTTGCCACTGATTTTGTAACGAGGCTCACTCAAGATTTGTAGACTAGCTTGGACTGCAGTCTGAGGATCCAAGTAATTGTGCGTAGACCCCGTATCAATGAGGATACTGAACTTTTTCCCATTGATTTTACCTTTTACCCTCATCGTCTGTGGGTACACCTGTGTGCCAACGAGTGCATGAAAGGAGATCTCTGGTTGGAGAATTGATTGAATGGGAGATGTAGGTTGAGTTGGTAACTGTAGAGTAGTGAAGTGGGGCTCTTCTGCTTGAACTGCTTCATATGTGGCTTCATCAACTATTTCCTCCTCTAACCCTTCCAGGTAGTTGAATTTTTGGGTCTTACAGAGGTGTCCTGGTGTATACTTCTCCTCACACTTAAAACATAATCCCCTAGCCCTTCTCTCCTTCATCTCCTGGATGTTCAAGCGAAGCGGAAAAGAAATGGACGCTGAGTTGGATGCAGGTTGGGAATTACTTGTGGGTGTATAGGAGTTCTGGGCTTTCGTAGGTGCTACAGTAACGACAGGGGAAGGTTTTGGTGTAAATATAGGTTTATAAACTGTTTTCAGACAAGCTGTCTTCTCCTCCAATCCACGAGCTAACCCAATCGCTTCATTTACATTTTTGGGTCTCTGTGATTTAACATCCCAACGAATCTCATCTCTAAGCCCACTGATAAACGTGCTCAAGTAATGTGCTCCAGTCCAGTCATCCACGAAATTAGAGAGCCTATCAAACTCTTGGATGTACAACTCAATGTCCCCTTTCTGCTGCAGTTTGGATAAAATGCCATTGTCATCCTGAAATTCGGTGGGTCCAAATCTTGTGAGTAATTCCCCCAAGAACTCCGACCAAGAAACTTCATTAATCTTTGGCTTCAAGTGCCTCTGGAACCACTGAGTTGACCTCCCTCTCAGATTAAGCGCCGCATACTTCAACTTCTGCGAATCAAGGATTTCATAGAACTCTAAAAATTGTTCCACCCCGCAGATCCATTCAGTTGGATCCCCCTCTTGGAATATCGGAAATTTCACTTTAAATGGAGTTCTAAAAACATTCCCGTTATCACTTCGACCTGCAAAATTAACTGAGTTGGAGTGTGGGTGCGTTACCTCCCTACTTAGGGTCTGTTGAGGAGGGTTTGGCAGCAGGGGTGAATTTGAAGGTCGTGAGTGGGATTGCTGCATCACCTTCATCATCGCTTCCATCCTAGCTTCGATCGATGAGAACCTCTCTTCGATGCTTGTCGCGATTGCTTCTACCCTTTCCGTGAGGTACCCATTTTGGAGTTGAGCTTCTGCCATTTGACTTTGCAGATTCGCCACCGCCCCTTCCATCGCGGCTATCATCGTCGAAATTGCCTGGCTCTGATACCAAATTGTCAGGGGTTGGATTGTGATTAGAGCAGGATCGCGCCATTAGGGTTTACAGATTGAGAGTTGGGGAAGAACGATGGAGATTTTTATTAATCTCCCAGCAAAATACAACTCAGTATGTATATATAAGAGAGAATGGGCGGTTTTGCTATAGGACAAAGCACAGATAGCACGCACCTTGACTCTTCCCGCCAATCTCTCTTTTAAATGGAAAAGTGCATTATGCACGTAAAAAACCGAGACATGAATAACGACTGATACAACTGAAAAAATAACACTATGACACCCTCTCGATTGTGGTTGCCATTTATTCCGATGCTGCAGGAGAATTCGGTGATGAAGGATCACTCCGACGACCCTGACAGGGTGATGGCGGTGGTGGTCGAAGATGGTGAGGAGTGGGTTCGGTCGGGAATTGGTGGAAGAAGGAGAGAGAGAGAAGGAGGTGTGGTGGCTGTGGATTTAGGGTTAGGGTTTTGATTTTAATTTGGGAATTTTGGGTAATTTTAGAGTTTATCCAAACCCTAAAATTGGATCTCAATTGTATCACACAAAAGAGGGATGAAGAGCAAAACTCAACACAATATTTTTTTATATATTAAGAATAGCATAATTTATCATTAATCTCAAGGCCTATATATAGGCTCAAACCAAATCGTGATACAAATCTCAAAATATTTTAAAATCTCAGAAATATTCTAATGCATAAAAGACAGTATAAATCATAAAACTACTACATATGGCTTGCCAAAACAAATATTATTACTAAACAAAATACTAAACTAAAGAAGCAGCTGTCCTAGACGATGCCTGTGCTGACAGAAACGCCCGAATCGTCTTGAACCGATGTCCTCATTAGTGTACCTTTGTTGTTTAAACATTTTCAGAAGCGAATGTATTGTAGCTTGTAACTCTAGAACGGTGTTTAATGTCTATAATTGGGTCGGCCAAGCACTCTTAGTTAAACACTTGCTATTAGAATAGGTGTCTCTAGAAACCACCTGCTTCAAGTAATGACACCATACCCATTCATAGATGGAGTGACGACATGCGAACAGTTGCTACTATGAAGACAATTATCTAAAAGCAGCACATGCTAAAAATCAAGTCAGTATAGTAAGTTAAGAGAATCAAAATAAGAAAAATGTAATTAAAAGGAAATGGACATTGAATATCTGCAAGTTGATAGAACTTTATACTTAAAAATACATTCCTCAAGCTTTGATACTAAAGTTTTGATCAAGCTGGCTTTCACTGGCTTTCTTTATTTTACTGTTAAAAGTTGTCCAACGTAAATGTACTATAGTGGAACACACAAAAATGAGAAGTTAAAAGTGAAGTGGACAAGTGAATTGTGGTAGTCTTATGTTTGAATTCTTTGCTGTTATTATTTACACATGTCAATATATAGTATAGGGATAGAAAAGAATACTTTATTGGATGCTCAGAATTGAATACTATATATAATAGAGTACAAAGAGTAATCTAAATCTAATTCCAATGTGGGACTAAACTAAGACTACTTTAACACTCCTCCTCAAGCTGGTGCGTAGATATTGTCGAAGCCAAGCTTGCTCAAGAAAGTTTGAAAAAGCTTAGGAGGTAGTACTTTAGCTAGGATATCAGCAAGTTATTCACCGAACCTGATATATAAAAATGAAATAACCTTCTTCTCCCACTCATCTCAAACGAAGTGACAGTCAACTTCAATATGTTTTATGCGCTCATGAAACACCAAATTTTCATAAATATGCATAGCAGCCTTGTTGTCACAATAGAGTGGAACTGTAGATAACAACGAGATTGCCAAGCCTTGAAGAAGAGATTTGAGCCTTAAAACTCCAGAAATCAAATGTCTAATGGCTTTGTATTCAAACTATATACTTGATTTGACTACCACGGGTTGTTTCTTTTACAAGATACAAGATTTCCTCCAAAGAATACAAAGTACCCACTAGTTGAGCGTCTATCATCAACCGATCCTGCCTAGTCAGCATCAGAATATCATTGTAAAGAAAGAGAATCACCAGGCCTAAAGAGAAGTCCTTGTCCTGGGACTTTCTTAAGATAGCCAAGAATGTGAATCACTGCTTCCCAATGAGTGATGGTCGGTGCATGCATAAACTGGCTAACTCAACTAACTGCAAAGACAATATCTGGCTAGTCACTGAGAGATATATGAGTTTGCCAACCAGCCAGTCATATCATCCTGGATTAGAGAACAATACATTATTGGAGAAGGGGGACAACTTAATATTGGGATCCATAAGTGTGTCACTGGGGCGATATCCCAACATTCTTGTCTCAGTAAGAATATCAAGAGCATAATTTCTTTGAGAAAGAAAGATATCTTCCTTTGTGCGTGCAACCTCAATGCCAAGAAAATATCGAAGCAGACCAAGATCCTTTGTTTGAAAGGTTTGAGCTAACCACTGTTTGATGTGTGCAATACCTTGCGAATCACTGTCTGTGATAATAATATCATCAATATGGACTAACAGAATAACAGTGCCTTTGCTTTCTTTTTTTGTGAAGAGAGAATGGTCTGCCTTACTTCTTAAGAACCCATAAGAGCATATAGTTTTGCCGAACTTTTCAAACCAAGCCTGAAGAGACTGTTTAAATGTTGGTGTATGCCCTAGAGGCCAGTTGTGTATTGACATTACTAGTTTACATTGTATCATGATATTTATTTCATATACGAGACATTTCATTTATTGTGTTATTTATTGTGATGAAATGAACATAATAAAGTCTTTAGAATAGTATGTTCAATATCATGGGATATCAAGTGCATGACTTGATTGTGAGATCCTATTGGTTGTAATCAGAATACTATTCTTAAATGTCCCTAGTCAAGTATTATTGTGAATTAGGATAATAATAATACATAGAGACTAGTATGTGCGTAGACTGATGATCATATCTCGCGGGTTATGGATATGAGATATTAAGTCTTCACATGGGTACATATTATAGTAATAAATGCACTGGATTGACCCACCATGAGAATGCTGCATGGATCGTTATGTGAGTGTCATAAGCAGTTCTCACAGTGATCATGGTGTATGTAGCCCTTTGACTTGAAGTCACTACGGTTCCCTATATGAGAAGTTATATATTTAAATGTCGTTAAACGTTGCATGTTATAAGGTGATTATAAAGTCGACTATTGGATATACTACAAATCATGCAGAGGAATGTGAGTGATTTAGATAAAATTTGTCCCTCTTACATAGCATGAGCGATATCTATGGGCCCCTTGATTGAGTGAGACTGTAAAATGCATGGTCATGCTCAAATGAATCAATATGAGATATTGAGCATATTTGTTTTAGTAAGTCTACTTAGACATCAAGAAACCAAAGATTGAACTATACAAAGGTGATATGCTCAATGCCTTGTGATCAATTACGATATCTGGACAAAGGGACTAGAATACATGGTAACATTGGTCACGGATAGGTTATGTCAAATCACTGACATTTTTGTTGCTTGAGTAGCAGTGATGTATTGCTAGATACCGCTCACTGTTCGTGATTTTAGTATTACTGTCAACATAATGGGACCCTTAGAATGGATCGAAATTGGGATTTAAATTCCTAAGATGAATTTAATTAGGGATCCAAGTAAGACTTGGACTTCTGACATTGGTTGGATATTTAATTAGTTTAAATGGGTTGACTAAAGTTCAAACGCCCACACACGAATTTGAACCAGGTCAGACTGTGAGCCCAACATCCTCACTACTCTCTTAGGGTTGATTTTCTGTACCTATATATATGATACGTATCTGTGGAAAAGACACATGAGAAAATTCTAGCAGTCACATAAATTGTGAGAGAGAGATTGTGAGGAACATCCCCTTCCCGCAGATAGCACCGCGGCGTGAGGGAAAGTTTGATTTGATCCGTTCATGTGGATATCGTGGAGGCACCGCAATATTGTAGTGCTGTGATCGGCATACTGTGGAGACAACAGATGCATCTTTAAGGTATAACTCCTAAACACGATTTATTGTTTTCGCATAGATCCATGGCTAGGTTTCGATATTTTTTTGTAATTTTTCTGCCGTGTATTTAACCTTAGATTACCCTCGAAACCTAACATTAAGTCCATAAAGAGAATTTTTAAGTGAACATATAAGATTCTCCCTATATCACTAAAAACCAGGAGGCTGCTGCATATACATCATCTCTTTCAAGTCGCCATTCAGAAATGCATGATGAAGGAGCCAAGAACAATTTGATGCAAGAGATATAAGAACCTGAACATACGTGAGTTTTGCAACTGGAGAAAATGCCTTTACATAATCGACTCAAATTCATGCATATATCCTTTAGCGACAGATCAGCTTTGAGTTGTTCAACTGTGCCATCGGGAATGTGTTTGACCGTGAATACCCACTTACAACCGTCTTACCACCCACAGGGAGGCGAACCAACTGCCAAGTACCATTCTGCTGAAGAACCTATATTTTCTCTTTTATGGCCACCGTGCAACCAGGGTGCTCGAGTGTTTTCTGAACATTTTTAGGAATAGAGATGGAATCCAAGGAAGTGGTAAATGCTCAAAAACAATTCTGTTTAGGAGAAGAAATAAATTTTGCAATATCATAGTGAGCACAAGAACGTTGAGCCTTACGTGGACCGATAGGTAAATCATCTGTGTTAGGGATATTACCGACAGAATTTGTTAGCCTCGATTGAACAACAGAGAGTACATCGTGGATAGTCGAGTTGGATGCGGCTTGCGTTTTCTTACATAAACCCGAAGTGGCGGAGGTGATGGTGATGGTAGTGGTGGTGGTGGTGGTGATGTTGGTGGAAGTTGTGGTGGTGGTGGGAAATCAAGACTCAACAACATCCCTCGGTAAATCGAGAGTTTTGGAAGAAGTTTGGTCAGGCATGCGTTAAAAAACATAAACATCCGTTGAGGTAAACATTTTTTTCGTGAAAGGCAATAGCAAAGATAACTTTTCGGAAAGTACGAATATAAAAAAAACACATTTAGTAGCACATGGGTCAAGTTTATCAGTGCCTGTATGGAGATTTTGAACAAAACACGTGCAATCAAAAACACGAGGTGGTAGTGAAAATGGATCTTTAGATGAAAATACCAGTTTGAAAGGTGTGTGATTTTGAAGAATAAGAGTAGGCATACGCTAATGAAAAAACAGGCAATGAGAACCGTAAAACTCAATAAAACTTTGGGATGTTCATTTCAAACATGAGAGCGAGCAGTGCTTAGTAAATGTTGATTTTTGTGTTCTGCCACTCCATTTTGTTGAGGAGTATAGACGCAAGAGGATTGGTGTATAATTCCATGTTGAGAAAAAAATATTGAAAATCAGAATTCACATATTCTTTAGCATTATTAAAACAAAAATATTTTATAGTGTCAAATTGTGTTCGTATCTCAAAGAAAAATTCTTGAAAAATTTTAAACACTTCAGAACGATCTTTCAAGAGAAACATCCATGTCATGCGAGAGAAATGATCAATAAATATAATAAAATAACGATATTTATTAAATATGTGAATCAATAGGTCCCGAACATTAGAATACACTAAATCAAATAAATGTTCACTGCGTTTATTGACGTGTCTTGGATAGGAAACTCGATGATGTTTACCTAACTCACAGGACTCACAAGATAACTGAAAAGAAGACTCACAACTGGAAACTAAGTGCTTGAGAGTAGTAAAAGAGGGATGCCCCAGTTGCCGGTGCCACAATACGGGATCAATAGAAGAATGAAAAGTCGAGACTGGAGAATTCAAGATGTATTACTCATGTTGTGCGACTGGTGTCAATCACCTTTCTCATCGTAATATCTTAAACATAGTGAGAAGGGAAAATGTTACCGAACAGTTTACATTTTTAGAAATTTTAGGGATTTATAATAAACTATTAAAAAATGTAAAAACACGTAAAACGGATGTAAGAGAATGATCTGGAGAAATGGAGATATCGCCCTTCCCTTCAACAGGTACATGAGATCCATCGCTACATGCACATGATAATTGGAAAGTAAAGAAAAAAAAGAAAACAGTAAAGGAGACATTCAGAAGCACTTCAATCAATAATTCATTGATGTCAAGAAACATGACAACCAGTACCTGAGTGAACAGAATTACTAGGAGGGGACAGCATATTGCGAAATGCCTGATACTCTTCACTAGAGAGGGTATACCGGGAGGAGGTTGGCACATTTGTAGAAGCAGCAGTGGAAGAAGAAGGTTCCACGGTGGAAGACTGATGAGCAACAGCAAAAGATTCTAACATGTCGCATCTCGCGTACTCATGAGACTGGAAGATGAAGGAAACTGTTGCGAGTGATCAGAAAATCACGTCCAGAGATGAGCGCAGACGGTGTTGAGGTTTCAACAAGAGCTGGAGGGGGTACTCGTGGTAGTTGAACATGGGGATCATGTAGAGATGGACTGGCGTTGGTGGCAAGGATATGAGAGCGAACACCTTCAGGATATGAGAGAATATTGTCCAAGGCAAGAATGATAAGAAAGGCCCCACGTTGCTGCTGCTGGATAGTAAAATTGACAGAGTATGGCTGATATAGCTACCATTCTTCTAAGAACTAATTAAAGCAGGAGAGTTAAGCATGAATGTCGTCACCTTGCTTGGTTTCGATCACATCGCGAAAGATATCATGCAGGCACTCTATGTTATTGGAGGAGTACATGTGATGAAGGGTATCCAAAATCTCTTTTGTTGTGTCGAGGAAAGTGATGGAGTTGTAGACGTTCTGGTTTATACAGTTGGTCATTATATTGACAATAAGGTTATCATTGCGATCCCATACTTTGAATGTGGGTTCTGTAGTCGGAGGAGCTGGCACAGTGAGTTGATGGTACATCTCACACCCTTTGAGAAAACACATCAGATCGGGACCATGTCATGAAATTGCTTTGACCGGAGAGATTCTTGGTGGCCATGTGTTCGGCCTTCAATAGAGGAGAATCGGTCGCCGTTGGAGGAGAGGGAGTCGCCATTAAAGGAGGGGAGGTCACCGTTGTAGTAGTGGGGGTAACCATAGGAGCGGATCTAGATTAGATTTGAGGGAAAAAACAGATGAGAAGGAGAGATGGTGATTGGAAAGGATTTAAAAATTGGGCACGCATTACCGATTAACGCGCATGATAAGACATTTTTTTGGAACTACAGTATGGGGGGTCCGGGTTTCGGGGGGTGAGTCAGGAAGCAAGTTTGGATCAGGTGTTGGGTTCAGGAGATGAGGGGTGGCGGGTTTGGATCTGGAGGTGGAGTGGAGGATTGAGGTAGGGTTTTGAGGGGATGAGGGTTGGCGGGTTTGGATATGTAGGTGGAGGGGAGGGTCGGGGTAGGGTTAGGAGGCTGGAGTCGGAGCAAGAAGAGAGGGCGGGTTTCGAATAGGGAAGAAGAAGAAGGAAGCGAGAGGAAGTCGGTAGGAGCGGGAGCTGGAGCAGGGAGGGCGGCAGCGGGAGGAGGTCGGTAGGAGCGGGAGCTGGAGCAGGGAGGGCGGCAGCGGCGGCTGCTGCAGTAAGGTAGGGTTTTGGGTTTGGAGGAAGAGGAAGAAGAAGAAGAAAAAGAAGAAGGTAGTTGTTGCTTTATTATTATTATTATTATTACTATTATTGGAGAGAGAGAGAGGGGGAGAGAGAGAGGGAGAGAGAGAGAGAGAGCCTTAACTTTTTGTGAAATTTTTTTGTACTTTTTTGGCTCTGAAACCATGTCAATGTATAGTATAGAGACAGAAAAGAATACATTATCAGATGCTTATAACTGAATATATATAGGAGAATACAAAGAGTAATCCAAATTTAATTCTGATGTAGGACTAAACTAAGACTATTTTAATAACACACATAAACATTGGTATTGGTTTTTATTGTCTTAGGAAGATAATTGTAAGTTGATCAATCATTTTTGTCTATCAAATAAGTATATCCTTTGCGTTATATAGTATTTAAGTACTTATTAATTGTTTTTTTTGCAGTTGATTGCATCATTCTATCAACATATTGTGGTCCAAAGAAGGGTAAGACGGTCATACCTTTTTTCATTACATTATTTTATTGGACTAAGTCTTCTATTGATTTGTATGCTATTAATTTTATGAAAATTTGCATGACATGTTAATTAAGCGAAGCTATGACATGTATTTTTTGAGTACTTGATGTCCTTGTTTCGTAGTTTCAATTTAATATGTAAATCAGTGAATTACTTTATTGTCAAAGATTATGAAAAGTTAGCCTACTTTAATGAAATGGTCAAATATTTGTCCATATATACAACGCATAGGTCTTTATGATCAATTTTTAAAGGCATTATGTGCTTATGAGCAAATCTTCAATTGTTCTTCATTATTTTCTGAAATGCCTTTAATTATCATTGTACTAAGAAGTTTAGAGATAACTTCCAAGGAGGACAAAATGGAGAAAACTGTGAGATGATTTGTGCATGCAACTGCCAGCGCAATGGGAGTAATAACTGTGCAGGTAGGAATGTACATTTTGGAGGAAGGACTAAAACAGGTTTGGATTCAAGTAGTTGAGAAAGATATGTTGGTCGTTCGCTGGAACAGAGTCTATGGCCTTTTGTTGAGATGAATGGAGAAACCATTTTACTGCCTACACCAAAGTTTGGAATAAATAGTTTTAGATAATTTTTCGAGTCTTTGTTTACTCCTTAAAAGACCTGGACTTGGTTTTACTGGCCTTTTTTGTTTTATCCAATCTGCCTTAGCGGAATGTGATTATTACTCTTCCAAATAGGAGTGGAAGGACATGCTGTTGCAGCACTTGCTCTTTGGCAGAACTGGATTCATCCATGGATATAGTATATATTCCATCACATGATAATTTACTGCTATGCTTGTCATGGACGTTTGAGAATTCACTTGTTTATTTCAGTTATCTTTCCATTTCTAATCTCACACCTATTTAATATCCTCCCATCTACGATTATAGTTTTACACTGCTATGCCTATGCAATTATCTCACTGTACTGTATTTCTCCTCAAGTTAATACCAAAGAAGTTTGGGTTCTTTTGATATGGCAAGAATCTTATGCGTAACAGCATCAGTTAAAAGAATTTAAATCTTTGTTTCAATTACTTGTGATTTGCGTTTTAATTTCATTGATTGTCTTTTCACCTTTGTGTTTTGTAGACCCATATGCATGATTTTGTTCTGCTAACTAGTCCTATATTTGTTTGTTACTCATATAATATGACCTGTATCATTTATACTTTTATTTACTATTGCATTTTATTCCTGTACAATCAATACTGTATATTATTTCAATAATGTAACGTTACTTTTACCACTATTACATTTTGTTTCTCCGATTGCTTATAGATTTCATATTTATAATATTGTTGCTTTTATGCTTAATTGTGTATATAATACTATATGCTAGTTTCTTGCTCTAATTGACAATTTGAAAATATTTTGATACATACCAACCAGTATTCTATATATTTAATTTTTAAATCGTATATATAGTTATTGTATTTACTTTACGAATTATTTTATGATATTAACTTGATATAAAAAAATTACTTTTATCTTATATTGTTTATACTTTTAACTAAATTTCATACACGTATGTTTTTCAAACTTTTTATTCAAGTCTTCTCTTTAATTGTTACTTTATTTTATCTCGTAATATATACTACTAGTTTAGTTTATGGTTTTAACCATTTTATCCTTCCCGTTTTCCTTTAAATAACTTCTCTTTCCATAATTTTTCAAATTCTTATTAACTACTGCTAACTACTTTAAATTTTTATGATCTTCTCAATTAATTATCGGTTTGTTTTATGTCTCGATATTTTGTTATCATACTGCCCTCTTTATTATCATTACTTTTAGCTACCTTATATTCCTTTATGCCCTTAACCTATTTTCAAATTTTTCCTACTGCATTGTAATTTATCTATAATATACCAATGCTTTTATCCTTTGCACTTACACTCTTCTTTCCTTCCTTATTTATTTCCATACTTCCATTTTATTGTACTCCTTTCATACTACTTCTTACTGCTTTTATTATTTTGATTATTATACTCATTTTTAAGCATCTAATTTTTTCCTTTACTCTTACCAATTTACCTTGCTGTTTTCTAACACTTTCGTGTTTCGAACCTTTTCACTTTGATACTCATAGTTTCCTTATATGAGTTTGCTTTATTTTCCACATTACATATTTTTATACTACAAGTATTTTCTTTGTATTGACGGTTTTTCTATATACAATAATGATTATTTTGGTGTGTACAAAATACAACTTTTACCCTAGTAAGTTCTGAGGACAGAACTATTCTAAGGGGAGGAGAGTGTAACACCCCGCAAAATTGAGTGATGACAATTTTGCCCCTCGTATGTTATGCATGTGTATTTTGTACCGTAACGGGTAATATTCGTAACGTATTTTAATATAAATATTCTCTACGTGTTTTGTATTTCAATTTGTGTGTATATATATTTTTCATTCTCTCAAATTCGACTATGTATTTGAATTTAAATTTTAACTCAAATATCAAATATTCTGTTTTACGTGCATTGCACGTGCTTTCAATACACGTGTCGATTACGTATATTCCACGGTTACGTGTAATATTATAAAATTTCTACGAATTTCATTTATTTATTTATTTTTCTCCTATTTTGACTTATAAATTTTATACGTGTGATGCACGTGTTTTTCTATGATGAATACAAGATTGAAGGATTTTCATTATTGTAGATTATATTGTATTCATTTAATTCCGCTGTGCTGTTGTAAAGAACATATTGTAAATAAAAATTTTAAATTCCTCGTAAATTTGTACGAAGTTGAAGTAAAAGATTTTGTATTTGCTACGAATTATCTGTGTTTGGAATTCGGGGCGTTACAGAGTAACATCAGTTAAAAGAATTTTAATCCTAGTTTCAATTACTTGTGATTTGCGTTTTAATTTGATTGATTGTCTTTTCACCTTTGTGTTTTGTAGACCCCTATGCATGATTTTGTTCTGCAATCAATTAATTGAGCTGCTTATTCTGTACAGGTGAATAATCCATTTGAAGAGAATCAAGTAGTAGGAATTACTAACTACATTGACTTTGGCTTTGAGCTGGCTACAAGGTATAATGCACGAAGAAGGATGACTCGATTCACTTTGATCATTACTCAGTGTACACTGGATCATAGAACCTAAGTTTTCCCGTGTCATCTTCAGGATTGATGGAGATAAATCAATGAGGAATGTGGATCAATCTTCATTTCAAATAGCTGCATCTTGGCAAGCCAACAAGAACTTCTTGGTTAAGGTTAGAGTTGCTGTCAAATTATTCTGCATGAGTTTAAAAAGTTGTTTCAATTAAACCATTGGTATATATTTCCAGGGGAAAACAGGCCCTACTAGTTCTTCTATAGCTTTGGCCTTTAAATCTTGGTGGAAACCTGCTTTTACATTCAGCATTACAGGTATATTGGGATTTTCTTATGTACTAGATTATCACTGAAAGTAGTAAAGTTGGCTTCTAACACTTCATTAGCTTTTTTTTTGTATATAACTTACTGGTGTAGCAAACTAAATCTGGTGACGTTTGGATGCATCCTCTGATTTATATTTGAGCTCGTATCCTCTAGAACTTTTGAATTTAAGTCCCACTTGTTCATTGTTCCACCTTTGCATCTTGATGACGGTTTGAGGTTTATATTTTGATGAAAAGGCTCTCTCTCTCTCTCTCTCTCAACCTTTTCTTAAGAAGAAAAACTCGAGCCTTTTTCATTTCTTGTAGTCTAATCCAGTCATATGCTTCACTTTTTATTTTGTTAACCTGGCAGGTTATTTCCTTTTTTTCCTTTTCTTTTTCTTCTTTCCTTCTGCAGCAATCCATGATCGTCTCCGCGGGACAAAATCGTATGGAATTGGAATCCGTGCTGAGAATCTTAGAGAAGCCAGGTACTTATCAATATATTTTCAGATGTTAGGGTCATTATTGGTCCCCCCTCCCCCCCCCCCCCCCCCCCCCCCCCCCCCCCCCCCCCCCCCAATAATATGCATAAACTTTTATCAGTCGTAATTTCAAATTTTTAATAACTCATAAAATTCTCTTCTGCGTGCAAATGTTGATCTCCTAATAAGTCAACCGCATGAGTCCATGACGCATTGATATATAACTGATATATGTTTAATTTTGTCAACATTTTTTTTGCCGAGAGTTTTTAGAAATTGATGCATCATAATTTCCATGAGTATGATCAACAAATTTTAGTTCTTTAATTTGGAGGATGATATGCTTTGCAGTTATGAAAGGGCTGATCCGAACTACGTGATGTTGACTCCAAGTAGAGAGCATATGGCTGATCGTGTTCTCCGTAACTTTGGAAAGCGCCCAATGTTCGAAGCTGATATAAACTCTGGGAACTATGACCAAGTGCCAAAGGAACTGAAACCTATAGGCAAGATCTTTTGATCCCTCACAAATAGCAAATTAGATACCGAAGTTAAACCTGTGGTTCCAAATGCAAGTCGAGATATATATTCCTGTGGAAAATCTGAGGCTGTCAAGTTCAATTATTATTATTATTATTATTATTTATTTATTTATTTATTTTATTTTTTGTTGTATCTGGTAGAGTGAGCCTCTTTTGTTAAACACTGAGGAGTCACTGACTATACTTGTCCATGACAATGTTTAAGTTGTCTCATTTTATTACGTATCATACAAACTTTTATTTTGTTAGTAAATTTCTTGTTTCATAATTCAGTTGTGCAAGTTTGATAGGTGGCCAATGTAGTAAATATTTTGGTACAGAAATACATTAATTAATAATTTGTTCGGTAAAATATGGTTTAGGCCCGCTGCTGGGGAAAAAATCATACGCCCGATTGGGCATAAAAATGAAGTATGACAAAAGTTATTGGCCTCACATTCTCCTAAAATACCGTTTGCTTCCTTCAAAAATTTGTTGGGATCTGGAGACATCTTGTAAGAAGGTTTGATTTTTTAGGAGAATGAGAGGCCAAGATTTTTTTTCTCTCGTCATTATTTTAATGCCCAAATAGGCCATGTGAGTTTCTTTTTTCATTGCTTGATCCTGAATTTGTAGGCCTGACGTTTGTTGTGAACCCCTCAAATGACAATTGTGACACAGAAATCTTAAAATGCTTCCGCATTGTCACAGTTTCAATGGTAAAGAGTTAGGATGAGATAAAAGAGGTCTTAAGTTGGAAGTAGGCTCCAACATAGTCGGACCATGTATTCATGTACTAGAATATATGTTGGTTTTTGTGGTTTAGATACTGTTAATTCGGATCAGGTTTTACACTCCAACGCAAACTAATTTAATACTCCCTTCAACAACTCTTAACACCCAGATCCTTTAATTTTTTTGAACTAGTAAAATAGTTGGAGGATTTTCATGTGCAATGTACGTGTTAAGAAATAGTTTTGGAGTTGGACGTGCTTTTCACATAATTGGGAAAAATATTTTGAAGGAAAATCTACAATTTGTACATGCAATGCACGTGTTCATAAGTAGAATTTGAGTTGTACGTGCAACATATATGTATGTTTAGTATTAAAAAATATTATAAAATTGTTTTGTACTTGCGTTGCACGTTTTAAATAGGTGAAATTTTTTTATTTGTTTATTTTTGTTGTAATTAATGGGAGAGTTGGAGTTGCACGTGCAATGCACGGATTTGTATGTTGACAAATGACAACCACAACTTTCCCATTATAATATTAGAGATATTAGAGATTAGAGATGTAAAAGGACCCAGAAATTGTGGGGTATACAAAAAGAGAATTTTTTCACCGTACTTACCCACTTTTTAGAAATATATAGGGTGCCTTTGGATCGGATTTTAAAAACAGTTTTCAGTTTTTAAAATCAAAACATAAGATAATTTTGTTTGGTTACAAATTTTTCGAAAACTCATTTTAAAATTTCACACTCAAAACCTATGTTTAAATTGAGTTTTTTGAAAACAGAAAAAACCTGTATTCTGAGATAAGTTTTTTCATTTCCCAACAAACATACTGTATTTGTATATGTACTAGATTTGTCCGTGGGCACGTGCCTTGTAAACAGTAAATCAACAATTATGTAGCTCAAGTTTGAATAGTATGACAACAATTAGTTGTAAATAAAAGTCCATGTTTCCATATATATATATATATATATATATAGAGAGAGAGAGAGAGAGAGAGAGAGAGAGAGAGAGAGAGAGAGAGAGAGATAAAATTAAATAAATAAATGAGTTATTTTGGGGATTTGGGGAAAACTTTTGGGGAGAAAACGTGTTTTGTGATGTTAGATCTGAGCTTTTGATTTTAGGGGGATTGAAGGAGAGCCACTTGATAGCTTTCTTTGTGTTTTATTATATAGATATGTATATGTATACATTATGTACCTATACACTATGTATGTATATAGTATGTATACAGTATGTATGTATATGTATGTATATATAATAGTATGTATATATTATTATTATTGATATGGCTAAAAATGGGGTTAAATCGGAACCGTCCAGATTGGGGACGAATCTTGAAGCTCAGGGGTAAAAAGGTAATTTCATAAACATATGGACCCGAAGCGGGCACTGGATCTCCCCTTCACAGATCCAATAACCCGCGAAACGGATCCACTCCAGCTGGGTACGGGTCCCGACCCAAGACAAACCCAGATCAGCAAGAGGAAATCAGGGTCACTGATTTGACTAAATCAACGAGCCTGATTTGCAGTTATCCTCTCACCGGGAATCAGGGATTAGTTTCCTAAACTAATTGTGAGGATTTTATTCCTAACGGTTTCACAGGAAATCAGGTCCCTAATCAGACTCCCATGACGACTATAAATACCTCCTACCTACCACTGTGAGGAGGTAATCACTCTTTTTCCAACTTAAGCTCTTTCTTAATCATCACTGGTTACTGACAAGAGTGTCGGAGGGTGCGTCGCCGGAATCAACCCCGGTGTATCGCA
Source organism: Hemerocallis citrina (assembly GCA_017893485.1). Lineage (NCBI taxonomy): Eukaryota > Viridiplantae > Streptophyta > Magnoliopsida > Asparagales > Asphodelaceae > Hemerocallis > Hemerocallis citrina. The sequence goes on along the minus strand of JACEHZ010000535.1, from coordinate 2,275,674 downwards.
CTTCCTTGCAGGTGAGCGGCAGGGATCAGCAGGCTTGGATCCGCTATTCAGGTTTTTCACGAACTCACAAATCTCATCTGTTTACCCCCACACCAGATTCAGCGGTAACAGATTGGCGCCGTATGTGGGAAACCATACGAATAGCAGCCTCTCCTCTTCCCGTCGACCAGCTCTTTTCCAGCCATGCCTCCCAAAAAGGTCAGGTCTAGGGGGTCCAACCGCGGACCCAATCCCGCCGATCAGCAAGAGGAAGTCCACGCGCATCCTGCTCCGCAGCCCGAACAACTTCCTCCCCCGGTCCAACAGGGCCAGCCTCCTCTTCCGAATCAACAACCCCCTAATGGCCCCACTGGTCAGAACCAGCGGAGGCAGAAGCAACCTCTCCACCCAGACCAAGTCTCAGTACACAATGCCTCCTCGGATTCTATGGCTCCCATAATCCGCGAGCTTCCGACCTCCGCAACACCGTTCTGAATCGGCAGAAGGATGACGACCTTCGCAACCGCCTAGATGAGAAGCGGGCCCGAGAGGGAGCCTCCCGCCAACATCAAGGTGAGCGATCTCCTCATCGCCGGGACGGTAGGAGGTCTCCGGACCGAAGAGGACGGGGAGAATCTCCCGAGCATCGTAGGAGGAGGCCACATTCCCCTGCTGACCGCCATCATCCGAGGAACGATGAGGCACCCATCACTCGTGCCGGGTTCCAACAATTCCAGGCAACGGTGTTGCAGGCCCTCAACCTTCGCCACAACAACACTAATGCCCAAAGGGTTCCAACACCCCCAAGGGTCCCAAGTCCTCGCCACCGATCCATAAGTCCTCCCCCGGCTCTTAGTCACCAGCAACACCATCATAGTCCTCGCCGATCCCAGGACTATCGGCGTCGTAGTCCCCGCTCCCCTTCTTATGAAGACGAGTCCAGGGGATCGTTTGATTACCACCGGAGGGACGATGCCCTCTACCGTCGTCTCCACGAGATGGAGAGGCGCATCGGTCGAATGGACAAAGAAGAGGAGTCGAGAGGAAGGACCGTCCGTCCCAGCAGACCCCCCTTCTCTCAGACCATCATGGAGGCTCCCATCCCGAGGGGTTTCAAGCCTCCGCAGTTTGAAACGTACTCAGGGGGGTCGGACCCTGTTGATCATGTTGAGAGCTTCAAGACCTTAATGCTGATCCACCAAGCTTCCGACGCCATGCTTTGCAAAACCTTCCCCACCACTCTCAAGGGTTCGGTGCGGGAATGGTACTCCCGGCTCGCCCCCTCTTCTATCTTCTCGTTCGAGCAGTTCGAGACGCTCTTCATAACTCACTTTGTGAGTAGCAGACGAACGGAGAAGACCAGCCTCTCTCTACTCCACCTCCGACAGGAGAAGGGAGAGAAGTTGAGGGACTATGTGAGGAGATTTACTGCGGAGGTCGGGTCCATCGCCTCCCTCGACCAGTCTGTGGCGACCGTCACGTTCCAGTCCAACGTCCTCAACTCTAACCTTTGGTCGTCCCTCGCCAAAAAGCCCCCGCACAACTTCGCCGATCTTCTTCTTAGATGCGAGAAGTACATTCGGGCAGAGGAGGCCGAGTGCCTCCCGAGTTTCGGAGGATTCGCTTCCGGATCGAAGAGGAAGACGACAGAGGAGGAAGGGTCCAAGAAGCTATAGAAGGACAATAGCGGTCAGCGCCGTCCTCCCTCCAGGTTCGAGAAGTTCACTCCTCTCACTACCAACGTCTCCACCATCTTGATGGAAGTCGAGAAAGAGGGAGTTATACCTCCCGCTCCGAGGATGAACACCCCGGCCAAGAGGAGGAACAAAGAGAAGTGGTGCCGTTACCACCGAGATCATGGCCACGACACCAACGATTGCCGGGCGCTGAAGAACGAAATAGAGGCCCTCATCCAGAGGGGGCAGTTGGCTAAATTTGTGAAGGCAAATGATCGGGGAGATCGCACCACTCCTCTGCCTCAGGGGGCTAACAAGCGCTCCGAGCGACGAGATGAAACCCCCGAGTTCGAGGAGGAACGTGTTCTGCACCTAATCCACGGGGGTCCAATGGGGGGCTCTTCCAACTCTTCTCGGAAGGCCTTCGTCCGAGAGGTCAACTCAGTTCACGGCGCCCCTCCCCCCAAAGGCCTCGACGTTCCAGTGACTTTCTCTGATGAAGACCTCGAGGGGGTCCGGACTCCCCACTGCGACGCACTTGTTATCGACCTCCGCATGTCGAACTTCAAAGTGCAGAGGATCCTGGTAGACAACGGGAGCTCGGTGAACATCCTCTTCCTCTCGGCCTTCCGAGGGCTGCAGCTATCCCGGGACCGCCTCAAACCGGCCGGCTACATGCTCCACGGGTTCACGGAGGTACTAGTAACTGTCGAAGGGGTTATCACCCTGGACGTAACTGCTGGGAAGACCCCTACCACCCGGACTGAGCCGATGGACTTTATGGTCATCGATGTCCCGGCTGCATACAACGTCATCTTGGGCCGGCCTGGCCTAGCTGCCCTGGAAGCCGTTCCTTCGGCATACCACCTTAAGATGAAGTTCCCCACCCGGGCGGGAGTGGGAGAAGTCAGGGGCAGCCAAGAGACAGCTCGGAAGTGCTATATGACTTCCACTAGGGGTCCGGTGCTCTCCCTCGAGACTTTAGAGATCCCCGAGCCGAACGTCCGACCCACGTCCGAGCCGGCGGACGAATTAGAAGAAGTGCTCTTCTCGGACGAGGACCCGAGTCGAAAGTTCCTCATCAGCAAGTCCCTGCCGACTGCCCTATGTTTCGACTTGGTGCAGTGCATCTGGGAGAACCGCGACCTATTTGCTTGGTTCGCCGCGGATATGCCCGGGATTTCCGAGGAGCTTCTAGTGCACCGCCTCAGCGTCGAACCGGGGTGCAAACCGGTTCAGCAGAAGAGGCGTAAATTCGCTCCCGAGCGACAACAAGCCATCAAGGAGGAGGTGGACAAGCTCCTAAAAGCTCGGTTCATATAAGAGGTGAACTACCCCGAGTGGCTCTCCAATGTCGTCATAGTTAAGAAGTCCAATGGTTCCTGGAGGATATGCATCGACTTCACAGACTTGAATAAGGCGTGTCCGAAGGATCCGTTCCCTCTCCCGAATATCGACACCCTCATCGACGCCACCTCGGGCCATGAGCTCCTCAGCTTCATGGATGCCTTCTCCGGCTACAACCAGATCCGAATGTTCCCCCCGGACATTCCGAAGACTTCCTTCATTACCGACCAGGGCCTCTACTGTTATAGAGTTATGCCGTTCGGGTTGAAGAATGCTAGAGCCACCTACCAGCGCCTCGTCAATAAAATCTTCCAAAGCCAGATAGGCCGCAACATGGAAGTATACGTTGACGATATGCTCGTAAAGAGCATCCGAGGTGCCGACCACATGGCTGACCTCCAGGAGGCATTCGGCGTACTGAGAAGGCACAACATGAGGCTTAATCCGAACAAGTGTGCGTTCGGGGTCTCGTCAGGAAAGTTCCTCGGCTTCATGGTGAGCCAGCGAGGGATCGAAGCAAATCCTGAGAAAATTAAAGCCATACTGGACATGGCGCCACCCCGGAACACCAAGGAAGTGCAGAAGCTTACGGGTCGCCTCGCCGCTATTGGGTGATTCCTTTCGAAGTCTGGGGAGAAGTGCCTCCCTTTCTTCAAGGCTCTCAGGGGGGCCAAGGGTTTCGAGTGGCGCGAACTGCAACAGCAGTCATTCAACCAGCTGAAGGCCTGCTTGATCAATCCTCCCCTGCTCAGCAAGCCCGTTCCGGGGGAGACCCTCTTCATCTACTTAGCTGCCTCCGAGCAGACCCTAAGTGCTGTCTTGGTGAGGGAAGAAGACCGGGCTCAGAGGCCCATTTACTATGTGAGCAAGGTGCTTCGGGACGCCGAGCTCCGCTACCCGAAGGTAGAAAAGATGGCCTACGCCCTGGTTATGGCAGCAAGGAAGCTCCGCCCATACTTTCAGTCCCACTCGGTTGTGGTCCTCACCGACCAACCACTGAAGCAGGTCCTCCACAGGCCGGAAACCTCAGGACGGCTTATGAAATGCTCCATCGAGCTGAGTCAACACGACATCTCCTACCAGCCCCGGACTGCGATCAAAGCTCAATCCCTTGCGGACTTCATTGTCGAGACCACCATTCCCGAGGTCAGCCATGTCCCGAACGGACCCCCTATTTGGACGGTTTTTGTGGATGGTTCCTCTTGCAACGAGGGAAGCGGCGCTGGTATCATCCTGACGGGTCCGGATGACTTCGTCCTCCAGTATGCCCTCCGCATGAATTTCAGGGCCTCAAACAACGAAGCAGAGTATGAGGCACTAATCGCGGGCCTCGGACTTGCCCAAAGTACCGGGGCGCAGCGCCTCCGAATCCATAGTGATTCTCAGCTGGTTGTGAACCAAGTCTTGGGCGATTACGAGGCACGAGACGAACGGATGGCGAAGTACCTCGCAAGAGTCCGAACCCTCATGGCCCGGTTCGAAGAGGCACTCATCCAACAAATCCCTCGAGAGGAGAATTCACAAGCCGACGCCCTCTCCAAGTTGGCCTCATCCTCCCTCCAAGGTCTCGAACAGACCGTCTTGATCGAGGTCCTCTTGAAACCGAGCATAGAGGACGAGACCCTCGACTCAGTGGAGTCACTGCCGATCCTACTGCAAGATAATTGGATGAAGCCGTTAGTGGAATTCTTAAGGGACGGACTCCTCCCCGAGGACCCTAAGGAAGCGCGCCGAGTAAGAACCAGGGCCGAGCGGTACGTCCTGATCGAAGGGATCTTGTACAAGCACTCCTTCTTGCAGATAGACGGCCGACCGTACCTGAGATGCCTTTCCCCAGAACAGGCCGACTACGCCTTACAGGAGCTCCACGAAGGCATCGGCGGGGCACACTCAGGGTCTAGGTCTTTGGCTCGGAAAGCTCTGAATTACGGATATTTCTGGCCGACTCTCCTCCAAGACGCCGAGCGACACGTTCGGCAATGTGGCTCTTGTCAGAGACATTCCAACATTCGTCGCCTCCCCCAAGCTAACCTCGCCTCCCTATCAAGTCCTATCCCCTTCGCAATGTGGGGGATGGATTTACTAGGGCCATTTCCTCCAGCTCCGGGCCAGTTCAAGTTCTTGGTCGTAGCCATTGACTACTTTTCGAAGTGGATTGAAGCCGAGCCCCTAGCCACTATCACCGAGAACAAGGTGCTTCAATTCTTCTAGAAGAGCGTCATCTGCCGATTTGGCATCCCCCGTGTCCTCGTAACGGACAACGGGACTCAGTTTACTGGGGCCGCATTCCGAGCTCTGTGTGAGGACCTTGCCATCCAGTAGTGCTTCTCTTCCATCTCCCACCCACAGTCGAATGGCCAGGCAGAGAACGCTAACCGGCAGATCCTTTCTGGTATCAAAAAGAGACTGGACAAGTGTTCTAAAGGCTTATGGGTCGACCAACTCCCCAACGTACTGTGGAACTACCGCACCAACAAACGGACCCCCACAGGAGAGTCCCTGTTCAACCTCACCTATGGGTCCGAGGCAGTGATACCTCTCAAAGTCGGAATACCTTCTCCTCGCCTCGCAGCCTACAACGAGGAACAGAACGCCAGAGACCTCCGGGCGAACTTAGACCTGGTGGACGAGCTGAAGGAAAGAGCATCAATACGCCAGCAGAACTACCAATGGAGGGTCGAATTGGCGTACAACAAGAAAGTCCGACCCACCGATCTCAAGGAGGGGGACTTGGTCCTCAGAAAGCTAGCCATCTCCTTCCCCAATCAGAAGAGCAAACTAGCTCCGAATTGGGAAGGACCCTACAAGATCACAAGGGTAGTTCGGCCCGGAGCTTATCGTCTGGAAGACCTAGAGGGCAGAGAGATTCCGAGGACCTGGAATGCCGACCACCTTTTAAAATACCAAGAAAGCGCCCCGACGCCTCTCTGAGTATCACAGAGTGTCGAACCATTCCTCTCCTCTAACTTGTAATTCATTTCTTAAGTTGTTATATGTAAAAACGGCTCGTCGTCAATTATCAATGAAGAATGCTTTTTCATATTTATAAAATTGCTTACGTCTCTCCGCCTTTTTTCTTTATTCAATCAATGGTTCGGAGTCCAATACCCGGCTCGACTCAACTTCGCAAGCTTGCTCTTAAGCAAGCCAGACGTAGTTCGCCGCTCTGAATTGCTTCCACAACCGTTGAACTCTAACGATGGTTCCAGAGTCCAACACTTGGATCGATTCTATTCCGCAAGCTCGCTCCCCAGCGGGCTAGGGGTGGGTCGCCATTCGGAATTGCTCCCACAACCGTTGAACTCTAACGATGGTTCCGGAGTCCAACACTTGGCTCGATTCTACTCCGCAAGCTCGCTCCTCAGCGGGCTAGGAGTGGGTCGCCATTCGGAATTGCTCCCACAACCGTTAAACTCTAACGATGGTTCCGGAGTCTAACACTTGGTTCGATTCTACTCCGCAAGCTCGCTTCTCAGCGGGCTAGGAGTGGGTCGCCATTCAGAATTGCTCCCACGACCGTCGAACTCTCACAAGGATCGGCGAGCCCACCATTGGGTAAGGCTCGACTCACCTCGCAACTTCGCGATAAGAGGAGACAGAAGCGCTGCTCGGCACCTCTAGCCGAACGCTCTTGTCGTCGAACCGCGAACGAGCGAGAGGTATGCTCGGAGCGCACCACGTCGCTCGAACTCTTAGACCTCCGGTCGGCTGACCGAGCAAGTGCCCATCCGAGCGTCAAAACGGAGAAAACTCACTTTCCCCTCAACATTCGTGTAAGATCTCGATCAGACGGCCCAGATCTTGCCAGCGCCGCTAAACGACAAGATAGCGTTTTCTTGGGAACTGAGCCGTCTCGAGATTCGTGCCAAAATCCAACGGCCCAGATCTTGTCAGCATCGCTAAATGACAAGATAGCGTTTCCTTGGGAACTGAGTCGCCTCGAGATTTGTGCCTAACCCCAACGGCTCAGATCGCGCTACGGCATCGAACCGCGAAGGAGAGAGGGGCCGGCTCGGAGACCTCGGCGCAATGAACACAGTCACAAACGAGACAACTACGCAGAGCTACAAAGGACGTGCTAGTTCGATAAAGAAATGTTATTAATAATGGGACACAGTACAAAGCAACTCTTCCATACAACAAGGTAACAAAGCCTTAAAGAACAAAAGTTACAATGCCGACCCGCTACACTTGGTTTTTAAATGAAAAATCATCACCGTCCCGTTCGGTCGTCAGTTTGGCAACCTCGGCCGCCAGTTCCTCTTCCTCCTTCCGAAGCTCCGCCTCTACAGTCTGCAAGTGACGGATCTCAGAGAGCAAATCGTCCCTTTCGGCTATTATTTTTGACAAATTGTGCTGAACGCACTGGATCCAAAGGGCGTTGCTAAAGGCGGTCGGCGAACCTTCGTCCTCTCCTATAGGGGTCATCTCGGCGATCCTGCTCTCCAAACGCCGGATCTCGGCGTCTCGCTGACCTAGGATGAGCTGAAGGTGGCCCCGCTCGCTTTCGGTTCGGCGCAATCCCAGCTCGACTTCATAGAGTCGCTCTCGGCACCTCGTCGAGCGCAGCCTCGTCACCCCCGAGCCAGCCTCGGTTCGAGCGTTGTCATCCGAGCGATTGGGGTCGGCGTCTTGAGCTACCACCACGAGCTGAAAAGAGGAAGAGACGAACAACAAAATTTCAAACATTGCCGAAGCCCAACACTTGAAGAATTTTCAAAACAAACTATCAGGCTTTTATTCCAATGAAGTAACTCTACATACAACAAGACCGACGCTACAACCAGAGTTTTACAATATAAGACAACTTGTTTAGTGCCTCTTCGGAAGGGGTACGCTTCGGTTCAAGGAAACGCGGGGGCGGCGATGCCTAACCTCCGAGCTCGATTCCAAACCAGAGAAGCGAGATCCCCCTTCGCCACTAACTCCAACTGTGGCGCTGACCGAGGCACCGCTAGACGAGACAGCTACACTACTCTGAGCGTCAGCAGGACTCCGCCTAGCCGCAGGCAAACGAGTCGCAAGTTCGTAGAAGGTAATCCCTCTCTCGCTCTCCTCGCGAGTACATGACGTACTACGAACGTTGGCCCTCTCAGGCAGAGGCTTGAGCGACGCGACCTCTTCCTCCAACTCGATAATCCTATCTCTCAGAGCATCATCCTTCGCCGACATTTTCAAACGAGGAGGTCTTGACGAGCCCGAGACATTGGCGCTATCGGTCGCGAGTCGTCGATAATGGGTGACCTCGATCCCCCTGTCTATCGTAATCCTCCTAAGCTTATCGACCTCGGCCAACAACTTTTGGCACTCGGATGACACCTTCTCCAACTCAGAAGCTAGCTTCTTTTCTTCCGCCGAGTGTTCCTTCTCCGTTAACTCCAAGTGACGGATCTTGGCCAAGAGCTCGTTATTCTTTTGCTCGACGACGGAAAGCTCCCTACGAAGCCGCTCGGTCTCACCTTCGGGACAAGGAGCTTGGGGTTGCTTCCGCAGTTGCTTCAACTCGCGACAATACCCCCTCGCAGCTACCTTTATCTCCTCCAGCTTCAAGAACATATAAAACCGCCTCTCTCGGCTAAGGAAAAGCTCTCGCTTCGTTTTGGTCAGCTCCTTACGAAGGTATGAAACCTCCGTGATCGGACCAAACTTCACCTGAAAAGCAGAGATAAATCCGAGGCCCAACACTTGGAGAATTTTACGCCTAATCAAACACAAAATCCAGAGACTAACACTTGGAGAATTTTTGGCCAAACAAAAAGCATTTTCATTCAAAACTCAAAAAAGCGTTACAAGAGCGGTGGCCAGTCCACAGTTAGGCTTACAAAAAAAAAGCAAATGACTAAAAGACGCAACCAAGTCAGGGGTCGACATTTTTGTCGCTCGGGTCTGTCGACCCCTCGGCCTTGTCCTCGCCCTCGACCTCGTCCTCATCCTCGCCCTCGCTCTCCTCCTCGGAGTCGTCCTCCCCCTCACCCTCGGCCTTCGTCTCGGTCGTGCCTTCGACACCATCGGTCTGTCCCTCGGGGCCGAGCATTGCCAGGGGAAGCTCCTCCTCCCCTTCCACGGGGTCGTAGAAGTGGTAGGAAGATGTGTCGAACCCCGGGTTCCGAGCAGCGATATGAAGCAGGGCTCGACCGTACGCATCCTCCATGTTCTTGAACATGTGCTGCTCGGCCTCGTCCTGGACAGCCCTCTTCGCCTTCGCCACCTTCGACCGGTGCCTGGCCATGATCTTCTCGGTCTTCTTCCGAGCTTTCTCCGCCTCCGACCGAGCCTTGGCCAACTCCTCCTTCAGCTCGGCATTCTCCTTCTTCGAGGCCTCGAGCTTGGCGGCCTCGTCCTTCGACTGCTGAATGGCGTCGGCCAGCTTCGCCTCCAACCCTGCCACCTCGGCACCGCGCTTTGCCGAGAGGAGTTGCTCAGCATCGAGCAGCTTCACAGCTTTTACACGCTCCGACCTCTCCCGGTCGTACTGCGCCGTCAGCTCTTGTTCTTTGCTCGCAAACTCTTCGAGCAAGAAGTTGAAGTGGCAGAGGGTCTGAAAAGAGAATAAACCGTTAAGCTCCGAACCTAGAAACTTGGAAAAATTCGGGAAAAGTGCTTCAAGAGGAGAGTGTTCGGCCCACTTACCGACATTGTGTTCCGAGCAATCTGCATTATGGCATCCCCGACCTCTCCGGACTTAAGGGCCGCTCGATCCTTTGGGGTCCGCAGGTGCTTCACCGCCTGCATACAAATGTTGCCGTCGCCCAAAAAACCATCGACTTTCATCACTTGCCAGTCGGAGACGAAGATCTGCTTGTGCCCCTCGGTCAAAATCTTCTCCGCATCGGCAGTGAGGGGCGGAACTTGGAGGGATAACACCTTGCTCACGTCGAACGCGCCGCTCGACGAGCCGGGAGCATCTCCCTTCGCTGTTGGAGTTGGCGCATCCGAAACAGGAGGATCGGTGGCCGCGACCTTCTCCTGCTCAGGATCGGCCTCCGGAACGACGACCCCTTGCAGGTCGGCGGTCTTCGGGACCGAAGGTATCTTTGGCGCTCGGCCGCCCTGGGGCCCTGTCGAGGGCCTCTTCTTTCGCGTCTCCTGCTCCCTAACTACCTTGGCCTTCGCCATCAACGCCCTGTAGTCCATCTTAGAAGACTCTGTACAAACCGAATGAAAAAACTTAGAAATTTTTTTCATGAACTTCAAGCAAAAAGTAAAAATACCAGAAGCGTACTGGGGTCGATCGGACTGAGACTCCCTCGGAACAAAGCCTCCTCGGTGATATCTTTCCAACTTAGCGTCGGCAGGCCGAGGAGTTTCTTGAGGACTTCCGTCTCCTCGTCACTCAGCACCGGCTCCTTCTTTGCTCACTTGGGCAGGCCTTCCCTCGACCAAGCTATCGGAATTGCCCACGGTGCGGGAGCTCGGACAATGAAATACTTCTCCTTCCAGTGCTTGATCGAGTCCGGGTTCTCGATCAACTTCACGCCTGTCCGCGGCAAAAGGTAGAACCTCTGCTCGTTCCTATTCGGCTGGCAAGGGCGGTAGAGGCTCCGAAGGAGAAACATGCTTGGCTCGGCGCCGATCTCTTGACACTGAAGAACAAACGCCAAGACGTGCCTCCAAGTGTTCGGCATCAGCTAGGTAGGGCACAAACCGTACCAATTAAGGACCTCGACGATGAAGGGATGAAGCGGAAAATGAAGCCCGGTGGCCAAGGAGTCGAGAGGAAAAACGCAAGCGTCAGCCGAAGACGACGTGCTGGCTCGGAATCCCGGTCCAGGAAGAAGTAGCCCGTACTCGGTAGGGATCTGGAATCCGGTCCAGATCCGATGCAGATCAGCCTCCGTAAGAGACGAAATGGTGTGGTCCACCTCGGACAACTCCCTCGGCTCGTTCTCCTCCACCGACTTGGCAGTGCCCTGGGTAACCTTCTCCAGCATCTCTTCGGAGTAGCTCCGAACACCCCCCACGCTCGACAGAACGATAGGCTGCCGACTGAACTCCCCTGCCGTCTTCGGCTGCTCAATGATCGTGACCACTCCTTTACCCTTTTGGGACTTCGCCACAACCTCCTGGAGTGGCTCGACGACTTCGCCATTCTTGCTCGGCCGAACAACGGTCTGCTCGGTTGGCTCTACCACCTCCTTTCCTCTACCCGCTCGGCCGACGACTTGGTCCGAGGTGGGGGTCTCATCCGAAGAAGTGATCTTAACCATTTTTTCTAAAAAGAAAGGAGAGAGACTGACCTTGAAGTGACTGTTACGGTCGGAAAAGTTCGCCGGAGCAAAGAAACGCCTGCCGCGATAGCTAGCAGCACCACCCAGGAGCTAAAAACTTCGATGGTGAAAAGTAAAAACTTGAGAGAGAAAGTGAAAGTGAATAATGAGATCTGGGGTGGGGGAGTGAAGATTTATAGTAAAAAGAAAAGTCTCTTGGGCTTCCTAACGTAAGGGCGCGACTTTTGGGCCGGTCTTGAAACGTCACGAAAGCCCAAAACGACTTTGTCTTTTCACCAAGTCAAGTAGCACGGCACAACGGGATCTAAATCCGAGCAACGTGCGATCCGAACCCAACAGCAAAGGGCCCGGTCGGCTAACCGAGCAAGTGCCCACCCGAGCCCCAAAACGGAGAAAATTCACTTTCTCCTCAATATTCGTGTAAGACCTCGATCAGACAGCCTAGATCTTGCCAACGTCGCTAAACGACAAGATAGCATTTTCTTAGGAACTGGGCCCGTCTCAAGATTCGCGCCACCATCCAACGGCTCAGATCGCGCCACGTCGCTCGGACGGCCGAACCCTCAGACCCCCGGTCGGCCAACCGAGCAAGTGCCCATCCGAGCTCCAAAAGCGAAAAAATGACTGCCGAGTGACTACAACCGTCAGATCTCTCAGAAATTCGCGCTCGCCCAAGATCAACGGTCCAGATCAGGCCACGCCATAAATAGGTATTAAAAACTGGTTTCTATTTATTTTAATCATTTATTTATTTAAAAATTGTGAAAAAATTGTTAAAAATTTGGGAAAATTAACTAAAAATTCTAGAAAATAATTAAAAATTCGGGGGAATATTTTTGAGCCCCTGAACGAACAATTATTGCCTAGAATGTACTGTTAAGGCCCCCGAACGATTGGTTAACACATCGCAAAATTAAATAAATAATCCGAAAAAATAGATAGAAACCGTCGAATATTCAACAAGGCTTCAGAACAGCTTACAGTTTCAGAAATCACCTCACTACCCCCCTTCGAGATTCAAAATCCTCCATTCGGACTCCGATACAACTCCACTAGCCACTGAAACAGTTAAACTACTCCTCAAAGGCTGATCACACTCAGTCTTTAGGAGTGGGGGGCTCGTGATATGGCTAAAAATGGGGTTAAATCGGAACCGTCCAGATTGTGGACGAATCTTGAAGCTCAGGGGTAAAAAGGTAATTTCACAAACAGATGGACCCGAAGCGGGCACTGGATCTCCCCTTCACAGATCCAATAACCCGCGAAACGGATCCACTCCAGCTGGGTACGGGTCCCGACCCAAGACAAACCCAGATCAGCAAGAGGAAATCAGGATCACTGATTTGACTAAATCAACGAGCCTGATTTGCAGTTATCCTCTCACCGGGAATCAGGGATTAGTTTCCTAAACTAATTGTGAGGATTTTATTCCTAACAGTTTCACAGGAAATCAGGTCCCTAATCAGACTCCCATGGCGACTATAAATACTTCCTACCTTCCACTATGACCAGGTAATCACTCTTTTTCCAACTTAAGCTTTCTTAATCATCACTGGTTACTGACAAGAGTGTCGGAGGGTGCGTCGCCGGAATCAACCCCGGTGTATCGCACTTCCTTGCAGGTGAGCGGCAGGGATCAGCAGGCTTGGATCCGCTATTCAGGTTTTTCACGAACTCACAAATCTCATCTGTTTACCCCCACACCAGATTCAGCGGTAACAATTATATATCTTATTATATGTAATTATTATTTATATAATAATATATATTATTATATATATTATTATATAATATATTATATTATTATATATATTTTTATTATATTTATTATTACATAATATATTATTATTATTATTATTATTATTATTATTATTATTTTTGATAAAGTGGATAGAGTCAACCGACTCCAGCCAAACATATATATAAATAAAAGGTAAAGAACAAACGTCAGCCCAATTTTACACCGAGTAAAATTAGAAAAAAGAGAAAAAACAATCACAACAACATATTTACAATGCAATGAATAGAATTGCACAAAAAAACCTAAACACGCGCAGTAAAACTGCCAACCACAATCAAGCAATCAGCAAGCAGAAGCCAACGATCCAAATGCATCAGACCGCACCCCACCCCCCGACAATGGGGAATCCGCAGCTGCAGAAACGGGGACCCACACGATGGATCTACCAAGCACCGCAGTGGATCAAAAGAGAAGCCGCTACGGAGCCAACAAGAACAGGTTGCTAGGGCGCAGTGAAGCAAAACCCTGAGAAAAAGAAGTCAGCAAACCCAAAGACCCACACCAAAGGGCTCACTACACATGATCAGACAAGAACCCAACGCAGATGAAGTCACTCAGAGGGCCAGGACAAAGGAAAGCCTCGGTGAGAAAAAGGAACACCCGCTGAGCATAAACAAAAGCTCACCGCAACAAACAACATAAACACCGAATAAGCAGCAAAGAAAAGAAGAGAAGAGAAATGAAATACTGCAACAGACTTGCAAAAACTGAATAACAACTAGATCAGCCAGGAAATGGACACCCCGACGATAAAAGGGGTGAAAAAGCTGAAGTAGGAGCAAATCGAAATAGCCACAAAATAACAAGCTACCGCACTGACAAGAAAGGGTGCAGCAAAGAGGCAGCAATAGAAAATGAATAGTAGCAATAAAAAATACCACTTAAAACCAGGAATGACCTGAAATGAAGAGAGCGTAGCATCATAACAAAGAAAAAAACCACAGTAACTGAGCGGAGGAAATTAGGGTCAGACTCTGAACCTAGACCCAAACCATAATGGGCGGAACCTCCAAAGAGAGCTAAAAAGTCAACCAAGACAAGCAGTGACTCCTTAAGGAGCACTCCACCAACATACGTGCTAGAAAAGTATAACAAGCCCAGAATTAAAGTATGGATACAAAAGACCGAAGGCAGCCTAGCCCGAGCGATAACAGAAAACACAACAACATCCGTTAAAACAGAAAACACAGAGCCAACAACAAATCCCCAGAGCAAACAAAGCTCAGCCAAAAACCCACCACTAAAAGGAGAAAACTGAGCATAGGGTCCGAGATTGTCCCATCAGCGAAGAGCCGGAGAGACTCGAAGCTTTAGACCACACCAAAAAAACCGCCCAACCAAAATACCAAAAGTGGCTAGAGCAAAGGGAAACGTCTGCATATTAGAGCTGCACACGGAAGACAAAAGAACAGGAAAACGGAAATTAAAAAGCGGCAAGGTAGGAAAAGCTAGAATAGTGAATAAAAAGTAATTGCCTCATCCAGATGAAATAAGTGTAACGCTTCCACCTTATCAGGAGATAAAGTGGCAGGCCAAAATTTAGTAAAGAAAAGAAAATCATCAATAATGCTCTCTATCGATAAAACAGAATTTGAAAAAATACGATTGTTCCGGGCCGACCAAATAACCCAAATGATCGCAATCATGGATAGAATCCAAGAGTTGCGAAATTCTTTTTTGAGGTGTTGTTGTTGCCAACAGGATGAGAAGTCAGTAGGAATAGCCGGCGCTAGCCAAGCTCTGACGACGATACTCCATAAGGGACGAATAAAGGGACACTTACGGAATAGATGATCTGCATTCTCATGGTGAATGGAGTATAACGCACATAACTGACCCAATGCAAGGTTTCTCTTATTGAGAACCTCGATAGTCAGGAGCTTGTTGTTAAGCGCTAGCCAGGCTAAAACTTTGGATTTAAGGAGAGTACAACTACTCCAAAGGGTTTTAGCCATCGGAGAGGTGATCCCACCGAAGTTAAGGAAATTGTAGAAAGATTTAACCGAGAAAATACCTGATGCGGTCCACCTCCATTTGAAATGATCAAATGGAAACCAGGAATAATGATTAATATCGTCGAATAGGTTTTGGAGCTGCAACGATAGCTGCGGCGACAGCACGTAAGCAAACTGGATCGACCAAAACTTTTGAGAATTGATGACCACAACATAATCTTCCACTAAGGCTGATGGGTTCGACGCTAACTGGAAGAGGGAAGGAAAAGCAGAAGCGAGCTTTATATTGCCAAACCAAAGATCAATCCAAAATTTGGTCTTGGAACCGACCTCGCACTCGTGGATTAAGCCACAACGGAAAGGTTCGGCCACTTTCCAGACCCCTTTCCAAAAAGAAGAAGCTTTACGGGGGAGAGAGGTAGGGAAGTCCCACATGGAAAGACGGGAATAACAATTATGGGATATAATTTGGGCCCAGGGCAGGTGATCCGATTTAAGGAATCCCCACAACCATTTCCCAACAAGGCTAAGTTTTGGTGCCTGAGATTCAAGACCCCCAACCTACCAGCTGCCTTGGAAGTGCAGATGACCTTCCAATTACAGAGGTGGGAGCCTGGTTTAAACAAATCTGCACCTGAACAGAAGAAATTCCTTCTGATCTGGTCAACTCTCTTAATCACCCACGAAGGAAGATAAAAGAAGGACATCATGTATAAAGGGATCGAAGAAAGGACGGAGTTAACAAGAATAAGTCTGCCCCCACGCGACAGATGCTTACCAGACCAACAGTTGAGTCTAGGCTCAACTTTTTCGATCATCGGCATCCAATCCGATCGGTGAAGCTTTCCCCATCTCAAGGGAATGCCTAGGTAATGGATGGGAAAAGAGGAAGGACTACAATTAAAGAACTGCGCAACTTCCGCATGACGGTTAAGAGACCCACCAAGCCAAATAACGGAGGATTTTTGAAAGTTAATAGCTAAACCCAAAGTGCTTTCAAACACATAAAGAAGTAGCTTAAGGTTACGAAGGGTCTCTCCGTTAGGTTTCACGAAGATAATAGTATCATCCGTATATTGGAGGTTCAACACACCCTCGGAAACTATTAGAACTCCCAAGGCCTTCAATTACATCCGCCTCCCAGGCTTTGCGAAGTAGCTTACTGAAGACATCAGCAACTAGGGAGAATAAGAGAGAGGAAATCAGGTCACCCTGACAAAGGCCACACTTACACTTGAATTTGTGGCCTTCCGTGTTGTTGACCCAAATGGAAGAGGTTCCAGTGAAGAGACTGGATTTAATCCATGCAATCCACTTTGGACCGAATCCACGATGAATAAGTATTTCGAAAAGGAAATCCCAACTGACATTATCGTAAGCCTTCTGAAAATCCAATTTTAAAAGAATCCCCTCCGAATTGGTCCTATGGCAATTGGAGATGATTTCTTGGGCCGACGCCACGCTGTTAAGGATGAAACGATCTTTAATGAATCCAGATTGCGAAGAATCGATCAAAGGAGAAATCAAAGAACTAAGGCGGGAAGAAAGAACTTTCATGATGATCTTGAAAGTAGAATTGAGGAGGCTAATAGGCCTGAAGTCTGTAATCGAATTGGATCCCAAGATTTGGGAATGAGGACGATATGTGCATAATTAATCCTATCGAAGGAGAAATTCTTCTGGTGGAGATCAGCGAACATTTGGAGAAAGTCATCTTTGAGACAATCCCAAAAACGTTGGAAAAAGAAGGCGGGGAAACCGTCAGGGCCCGCAGCGGAGTCACTATTTAAAGAGAACACCGCGGACTTAATCTCTTCTAAAGAGAAGGGGACTTCCAGACCAGACAGATCATGCATGGGCTGACTGTATAAATGTAACCAGTCAAGATGCAACGAGTGTTGTTTTTGAGAGCACAGCAGATCTTTAAAGAAACGAAGGAAGGAAGAATGAATATCCGAATCTGAAGTAATTCGGATCCATAGGCAAAGAGCGAGGAGCTACGGTTGCACCGCTGGCGATGCGAAGCGAAGTTGTGAAAGAAAGCGGTGTTGCCATCTCCCTCTTTAAGCCAGCGAAGCTTGGCCCTCTGAGCCCATTTAATGTGCTCATTACGAAGAAAGTCAGCGTAACCTCTTTTACAAGAGGCCCGTTCAGAACGAAGGGAATCAGAGATCGGGCCCCGCTCCTCCAATAAATCAATTGATTCAATAGTAGACAGGATGACATTTTTAAGAAAACAATCGTTGGCTGCTCTTTCTTTATGCCAGATTTTACTACTGAATTTGATAGCATGAAGTTTAATAAGAATACGCCCTAGCCCGGAGGAGTCCGTAATGGCGAAAAGGAATTCAGTGATGAGATTGACGAAGGTTTGGTCTTGCAACCAAAATTTTTCAAAACAAAATTTGTAAGTTTTGGAAAATTTGAAGTTAGAGGACAACGCAATAGGCACATGGTCCGAAGAGGGATTGGGCAGCGCTGACACGAAGGAGTTGTGGAAGAAGTTAATCCAATCCGAGGATACCAAAAAACGGTCGAGTTTAGCCATAGACGGCGACGATCTCATGTTGGCCCATGTGAATGATCTACCACTTAGAGGTAGATCAGTCAAATGGAGCGAACGGATGCAGTTGTTAAAAAGAGAGGAGTCCGACGAATAGATCGAGTTACCCGATCTTTTGTGAGAGAATCTGGTGACATTGAAATCACCACAAAAGAGCCAAAATCCGTGAATGTTGTTTTGGAAAGAATTCAACTCGTTGCAAAACACATCACGACGATCCGCAGTGGATGGACCATACACGGATACAACGGTAAGGTCACAGTTAAATTCAATCCAGCTAAGACTGACCACAAGGAAAATGGTTAAGTGATTAATTGAAATGAGGGAGAATTTGGACTCTTTGAACCCAAATAGGATACCTCCTCTAGTACCAGCGGCATCAAGAGAGATCCAATTAGAAATGAGAGTTCCTCCAATTGATCGAAGGATGAAGGACGAAGGGGACTGGAGTTTCGACTCTTGAATAGAGATCAAGTCACAGTGGGAAGACGATATCAGCTGAGATACCGCAAGCGTCTTCGACCTACTACCCAACCCTCGAATATTCCAAAAGATGCTAATCATTGGAGGAACTAGTCTCAAATGCTCGAGATACCTAACGGCAACGGGTAGAGTCAAAGTCAACGAAGCTATTCTGATCCACTAGGAATCCCATTTTCCTAGTGAGGGAAAGCATGTCTAGATTAGAAAGAGAGTCAAAATGCACCTGGTATAGGGAACCCAATTGGGTCTTCCCGTTAGGGGAGATAGGAGGCGGAGATAAGTCCAATTTACGGACCTGAGCCGCCAGGGACGCTTGATTGGTCCGAATGCGAGCGCTAGAACGAATCACCGAGAACGGTACTTTTTTTTTTTTAATTTTAATTTTGTTTTTTAATAACTTGAATATTTGTTTCCATATAGGAGGAAAAAAGAGAGAGTTGGCTATAAGAAGGGGAGTGCTCTGCCAGAATGTCAGACTCCGCTACAACGCAGCCCGACTCAATCCGATACGGAGAGAGCTGAAGAGAGGGACTCAACGCACTGTGCAAAGGCAAAAGATCGGGGGGAGAAATGTGGCTCCCGCGACAGGGCAACTTAATGCCAGCCAGAAATGAGGTTGGAAACCCGAACTGAAAATGCAAATGACAGAAAGAGGAAAGGCAGAAATCGAGGTTAAATCTAACCAACAAAGGAGAATAATTGCTCAAGAATGAGAAGCACATGACTAGGGAAACACGACAATTAGGAAAAAAATAATTGGAATGCCAATGATAACGGTGAAGAGCGTACCAGCTCGTGCGAGAGGGAGTGATCCAACTCGGACAGTTCTTCTTCCAAGAGGTTATCTTTGTCAATCCAAGCATCTGATTTCTGGGAAGGGATGGAAGAAGTTTTGCCAGACTTAGAGAGTAGAGGGGGACCAGAAACAGAGGTGCCGTGAGCTGCAAAAAGGAACTTATCCCAGTTAGAAGCGAAAGAGGGATTCACCTCCCACTTGGGCCATTGCTCCGACTTCATACTCAGATTCGATTGATCAGCAGTTGTCACCTGAGATAAAGTCTCACATAAAGCCAGAGGAGCAGTGGCAGGAGGATGCGTGGGAAGCTTGGGTTGGCCATCAACACGATCAACTTGTGATGGGGA
Organism: Hemerocallis citrina; assembly: GCA_017893485.1. Classification (NCBI taxonomy): domain Eukaryota; kingdom Viridiplantae; phylum Streptophyta; class Magnoliopsida; order Asparagales; family Asphodelaceae; genus Hemerocallis; species Hemerocallis citrina. Next base: position 2,256,499 of record JACEHZ010000535.1, on the reverse strand, counting down.
GAGAGATTTAGCCGAAGCAAAGTCTGGATTTATCCAGACCAAGTTATGAGCCTTGGAAGGAGAGGTGAAAGATTTAGATGGAGTAGCAGCCCCAGAGCGAAGAGACGGAGTGTTCTTTCTGGGGGTCGCTTATTATTATTATTATTATTATTATTATTATTATTATTATTATTATTATCATTATTATTATTATTATTATCATTATTATCATTATCATTTTATATATATACTATTTATATATACTATTATTATAATACATTTTTATTTTATATATACTATTATTATTATTATATTATTATTATTATTCTATTATTATTATTATATATATTAGGCTAAATTGGAAAAAAAAACCCTGAACTATGGCCTTTATGCAGAAAATCCCACTCACCTTTTTTTTAATGCAGAAAAGCCCCCTGAAGTATGGTTGTTGCAAAAAAAAACCTGAAGTATTTCAAAAAAGCCACATCTAACTTTTCTACTTGTATCAGATAACCTCATTCATCTTTGCAAGTTGTTTCAAAAAATATCATCTATCTTTCGCATTATTGTCAAAAACCTCCCTCAACTTTAGCAGAAGTCTCACGTTGGCGGGGTGGGTTTTTTGCAACAATAGTTCAGGAGAGTTTTCTGCATAAAAAAAAGGTCAGGGAGGTTTTCTACATAAAGGTCATAGTTCAAGGTTTTTTTTTTTTTTTTTTTTTTTTTTTTTCAAATTTAGCCTATATATTATTATTAGTATATATTACTATTATATATTATTTTATAATATATTATTATTACATATATTATTATTATTATTATTATTATTATTATTATTATTATTATTATTATTATTATTATTATTATTATTATTATTATTATTTTATACATACTATTATTATAATGTATTATTATTATTATATATATTATAATTATGATATATTACTATTATATATTATTATAGACATTATTATATAATATATTATTATTACATATATATTATTATAATTATTATATATTATTATATATATGTATATTATTAAACATGTTTATTATAATAAGTTATTTTATATTATTATATATTAGTGTGTATGTATCAATATGTATGTATGTATATGTATACAACATGTATGTATAAGAGTATAGTTCTTGGTGAGTGAGTTTAATTCCTTGTATTGAATGAATCAATAACTTCTTGTAATCTCTTCTAGTTGAATATCAGATCTCCCTATATTTTTTCCCGGATTAAGCAAAAACTAACCGGGATAAGTCATCGTTGTGTTTGTGTTAGTTTGGTAGATCTACTTACTTGCTCAATTGATTCGTCTCATCTACTTCGACTTTCTCATTGCTCTACTTAGTTTTGCTGCGACAACGGGCGTTGGTTGACGCCCCAATCCCAACAACTGGTATCAGAGCTTCAGGTTGCCGAGTCCCTTGGTTAAGATGACATACCACAGTAGTTTGAAGATCAAGCAGTTCGATGGAAAGATCAATTTCAATCTTTGGAAGACTGACATGTATGATGTCATTGTTCAAGAACGTTTGTAGTTAGCCGTTAAGAAGAAAGAAAAGCCAACTGATATGAAGGATGACGGTGTTGGATCCTGTAGGCAAGGGGGTGAATAGTGTTGTATAAAAATTAAAAACAAAATTGAACTTTTTCTTATGTTCAGTCGACTTGAAAAGAGAAATAAGTCGACTGAAGCGTCAGATTAGAAAAATATTTTAGACAAGTCTGATCAGTCGAATTATAGCGGAAACCAGTCGACTTACCAGACAAGTTTTCGAATAGTATGTTATACCAGTCTGACTAGTCGATTTAAATAAGAGAGGAAGTCGACTGTCCAGAAAAGTTTCACAGAGTAATTAAAAAGCAAGTAAAGAAAATGCAAGTTCAGAGAAATACAACCACAAAATATACACGATGTATCCTGGTTCAGTCCTCCCGACCTACATCTAGTCCCTAAGCAACCCACTTGAGATTTTCCACTATTCTTGAAAAAAATACAAGAATACCCTACGACGTTTAGACAACAACATTGTCCAACCCGTGGACCTCTCTCACCACTAGAGAGAGCAAACCCACTCTTCCACCAAGAGTGAAAACCTGACTCTACAACGTAGAGCCCTACTCTCCAACCGAGAGAACCTCTCTCACAACCCGAGAGTGAAGAACAACAACAAAAGAGTTACAATCAACCTATAGCCTTGTTTTGTGATTGTGATTTTTGTAAGTGGCTAATCGATCAACTTCTGAATTCAGTCCAAAACGAATTCATTGTTATATTGGACTAAAAATCAGAGAACGAAGACTTAGAAGATTAGAGTGCTAGTTTGAATACTTGTTCTTTTGAAAGTAATAAACTTAAACTTTTTATCAAATGCTTGAAACCTTTCAATGGTGATACCTAGGCTCTATTTATAAAGAGGAATCCCTTGAACGTTGTAAATCAGTTTATAAAACTGATTTAAAATGGATATAATCTTTTGAAATTTGAAAAACAAGTTTTGAAATTAGAAAACTGTTGAAACGACTTGAACAGTCGACTGGGTTGCCATGATGAGTCGACTGGCCAGAGTTTGAAAGAGTTCAGACAGTTTCGTACTGATACAGTCGACTAGTGCCATAAGGCAGTCGACTGGTACTTAACATCTGTTCTAATTCAAACTGTTTCGACCTTTAATCTTTTGAAAAACACTCAATTATAAAGATGTATGAGTGTGTGTGTGTGTGACAAGGCTGTTACATCAATCTAAGACTCAAAAAAGGAAAATTACAATTGTTTTACAAGACATGTAATATAACACATTGAAGCATATGTTTTGTCTTGAGTCTTGAGTCTTGAGTCTTGAGATGGAGCTTTAGCCTTTGTTTTTTGTCTTTAAAGCTTGCTTGATCAATCTTGAGCTTTAAAACCTTGTAGCTTTCTTGATCAATTTGCTTTGAGAGCTTCGTTTGAACACTTTGTCTTTGTGTATACATGGTATTGATACAACCTGCAATATATAAGAGGTAGCACAACAACTTTGCATTGTGTTATAATCATCAAAACCAAGAATCAATAGACGGTTGGGAAGATATTCGTGAAAGAGCCATAAGTCTGATCCGACTATCCTTGGTGGACGAGGTCAAGTTCAGATTTCTTGAAGAAACTGATGCGGCGAGTTTGTGGGAAAAACTCATAGCTGACTACTCTGGTTCGTCGTTATTAGATCGGATGCATTGGAAGAGGATGTTATTTTGTTTATGTATGAAGGAAGGTACCGATCTCCAAGACCACATTACAGAGTTCAATAAGGTATTATCTGAACTTAAGGCGATCAACGCAGATGTATGTGAGAAAAATAAAGCTTTCAACCTGATATATTCACTCATATGAGCCTTTGATCACTACCATGCTACATGGTAGATCTGCCAAGGAGAGTATTTCGGTAGCGGTGTAATCAAAGTATTGAAGGAAAATCAACTTAGGAAGGAGACTCAGGAATCACCGTCTATTCCCACAAGTTGTCTAGCAGTGGATGGTCCTTCAGGGGAAAGACAAAGTGCTTTGCAAAAGGATTCGATCCATTGCCGATATTGCAAGAGAACAGGGCATATCAAGAAAGATTGTTGGAAATTGCAGAATTCAGCCGCTAATGTGGTTAGTGCCTTTAATTCAGGTGATTCGTGTCTTCTTGTTTCAAATTCTTTAGAAGTGGATTCTAGTTGGTTTCTTAACTCAGGAAGTTCTTCTTATATTTGCTTCGAGAGGGAGTTGTTTTCTACTTATAAGTCTACTACGGGACGTTGTGTGACAATGAAAACTGGGAAGATTTGTGAAGTAGTAGGTGAGGGACAGCTGAGTTGAAGATGCCAGGTCTAAATATGTTCAATTTAAGTGATGTTTTACATATTTCTCTGCTGAAATGGAATCTGATTTCCTTGGAAACTCTTGATGCACGGGGTTGTAGGTACACAGCTCGAGGTGGAGTTATGTCTGTTTTTCAGGGTCATCGTAAGATGATTAGAGGTATGCGAGTGGTTGGGCCAAGCCAAAATAATCTCTACAATATTTGGGGAATCCGAAATATTTGCACAAGTGTTGCTTCTTTCTCTGTTATTTCCGCAAGCTCAGCTAGTTTGCTGCAACTAGATTCATTGAAACGAGACTACGACGTTCGAATAACGTCGAGAGGTGGAGAAAGCCTTAGGGTAGGTGGAGTTCGTGCGGAGTTTGGCAACTTCGTGAGTACATCTACGGAGGTGTACCCTTGAAGGGGTATACTAAATTTGGTGAGATTAGGTAGAGATCATTTCAATTAGAGGAAAAAGCTATTGTTCTAAGTTCTTTTTTGCAAGTAGAGTTCATCAGAGTTTGGAGATGAATAACACATCATGTGATAGCACTCGTATGCAATCCAAGGTGGAGTTTGTTAGGAATGTATTTTGAATACTCGTTGTTCAGATTAGAAGAAGGTAAGATAAAGCACGGAGGTCGAAGCGTCGAAGAAAGTAGAAGAAAACAGCAGCAGCAAAGTGCTGGCATAGTTGCGGTCGGCTGTCCCAAGTTGCAGTCGACCGCAGTTGCACTGGGTTTGGCCGAGAGGTGGACGGTCGATCGGTCTTGTTGGACGGTCGACCGACCGAGGTGCTGTGTCCGTTTTGGGCCTCGATTTGTTATGTCGTTTCAGTCCAATCTTCAACTCCAAGTTAGATCGTACGGCTCCTATTCAGTTACTTCTTTTTCAGGTTATATCAGACGACTGATAATCAAAATTAGACCTAGGTTTCTTTCTATTCTTATATATATATTGTAAACTCCTCCAATATGAGTGTAGAGTATTTCATAAATTATTTTCTCCATTGCAAAGAGAGGCTCGAGCGAGAGATAGTTCTTGGTGAGTGAGTTTAATTCCTTGTATTGAGTGAATCAATAACTCATTGTAATCTCTTCTAGTTGAATATCAGATCTCTCTATATTGCCTCCCGAATTAAGTGAAAGCTAACCGGGATAAGTCATCATTGTGTTTGTGTTAGTTTGGTGAATCTACTTGTTTGCTCAATTGATTCGTCTCATCTACTTCGACTTCCTCATTGCACTATTTAGTTTCGTTGCGACAACGGGCGTTGGTTGACCTCCCAATCTCAATATTAGGTTGGTGTAATTACTCTATTTGTTTCTGCATTCGACATTTATGCTATTACTTGTCTCATATTTCAAGAGGATAATGATAATGATAATGATATCGAAGTTACAGTCACAGAGTTTTTATGACTTGTATGCTAGACATTGGGGACGCAACTATGGGTGTGTAGTTAACTTGTGGGTATGTATATAAGATTACGAATCAAGTTAAAACATCTAAGATATGTATATTGTTTTACTAGATTAGAGCATGACATACTTCCTCCTATTTAATTTGATAGATGACGGGCCTAGTGTCAAGCATTATATATCGTCATGCCAGTGGTGTCTGATAGTGTCGGACATGCCATTAATAGCTCGGGAAGGTTCAACAATTTACAGCTACATTTACACTTTACGAAACCTCGATCTTTTGTGAGGTTATTTAACAAAAACATACAAAACAAGCTGGTAAGTTGGTATTGAATTACCATTTGAAAAGAAAAAAAAGACCATTTTAGTTAGCATAAAGGCTTAATTTTTAAAAATTCCCCTCAACTATATAAGTTTTTGATCAGACACCCTCAACTAAATTTATTTTATTTTATTTTATTTTTATTTTATTTCTATTTTTATTTTTTATTTTTTATTTTTTTGAACAAACACCCCTCAACTCTTTTCTCAGTATGGTCAACTATTTTAAAAAAAAAACTATATTAATGATACAAAAAACATCTTGAACTTGAACCTTTACTTGTGATATAAAAAACATCCCTCAACTTTTATTAATGTTTGAACCCCCTCCACCCCTCCCCCGCAACTCTGCATTTTGAGGGGTGTTTCTTGAAAAAGAAAGTTTGAGTGGTGCTTGTTCACAAAAAAATAGTTGATGGCTGTTTAATCAGGAATGCATGTAGTTAAGGATGTTTTTTTTCAAATTTAGCCTAGCATGAATTGGCATATAGTTAAGGGTGTTTTTTGAAATTTAGCCTAGCATAAATGGAAGATTAGGAAAAAGATAGCATATATGAGAATAAGATGACTATTTCTTAGTCACCAACCATGAAGATTGTTCTTACACGAAATGGTTATTGTTTATGGCAAAGTGACTATTCATAAAACTCCTTTTTCATGGTGAGCAACACTTTAGATCACAACTTTCATCAACAGTCAATGCTCAAATCCAAGTATTTAATCATGTGGAACCAATCGTCAGCCTTTTAAAGACTGTAACCTTTCAAAGTTGCATTTAAGAAGTGAACCCTTTTTGGTGGCCACTATTGTTTAATACCCTAATCTGTGGGCATATTTTCATTGCTTTCTTTATTGAAAATATATTTGTGTTTCGTTTGTGATATGGATAAAAATGAGATTAAATCAGAATCGTTCAAATCGGATACGAATCTTAAACCTCTCAGAGGTAAAATGATAATTTCACATACAAACGGGTCTGAAATGGGGACTGGGTTTGTACTTCAAAGCCCAATAACTCATAAACGGATCTGACTTACTGGGTACGGGTCTCAACACGTTACAAACCAGTTCAGAAGGATAAAGAATAATTCAGATTCATAATTATCCCTAAGAGGTGGTTTTAACCACTTTTATCCATCCACACCGGAAAGTAGAGATTTGTTCTTATCTCGAAACGGATCCCCAAGCGACTATAAAAACCCCTCTCCCCCACCATAAGAAGGTAATCAATCTTTTTCCACATAAAGCTCTTTCATAATCTTTCTGATTACTGACAAGAGCGTCGGAGGGTGCGTCGCCGGGATCCATCTCGGTGTATCGCACTTTTTGCAAGTTCGCAGCAGCAGCAAGAAACCAAGTCAACACATTGGTGAAGGTCAACAGGTCAACAGTTTTGCCTAGTTCGTTTTCTCAAGAATCCACAAATTCTATCTATTGCCCCCACACCAGATTCAGCGGCAACAGATTGTCGCTGTCTGTGGGAACCGAAAAAGCAATCCAACCTAACTTCATCAGCGAGATTAGTTTCATGACATGCATCCAAAAGAGAAGGGGAAGGCAGCGGTCTCCAGCCGAAGAACCACTCCTCTTCCTCCTCCTCCTCCTCCTCCTCCTCCTCCTCCTCCTCCTCCAGCTGAAGGTGTTCTTCCTCAACAAACCCCTCCAGGGTCTCGGGGGGCTGCCCAGGGGGGCTCCCATTGGAGTCGTCCGAAGCACATCCTTCTTATGACCATGTAGCGGTTCCCAATCCTCCAGTTGACTCTTTGGCTTCTCAAAGCCCCCCCCCCCCCCCCCCCCCCCCCCCGAGCAGGATCTCCGTCAAGTGATTGCCAACCGCTAAATGGGGGTCGACCTCCGAACTCGCCTGAATGGATGGCGAGCCCTTGGGGGAGTCCATCAACCTGAGCGCCCAGGGGTCTCAAGAGTCAGGACCCCCCGTAGACTGAGGACCAGAAGATCCCCTCCCCCGAGGAGGCGAAGAGAGTCCCCTCAATGTCATCGGTGGAGAAGTCATTCTCCAGTAAGCCGAGCCACACATAGGGACCGCCAAGCTAGAGAGGCACCAGTCACAAGGGCGGAGTTCCAAGATTTTCAAGAGGCCATTCTGCGGGCCCTCCACGCCGCTCCCAACCACGAGCAACGAGCACCTAGTCCTAAACCTGTCCCAAGCCATCACCACCGCACTCCTAGTCCCCTTTCGTATGGGAAAGAGTCTAGGGGATCGGCAGGATATGACCGAAGGGAAGACTCGGTCTACCGCCGTCTCCACGAGATGGAAAGGAGCCTTGGCCGACTTGACAGAGAAGAGGAACAACGGGAGAGGAATTTTCGCCCGAGCAGGCCCCCGTTCTCCCGAGCCATCATGGAAGCCCCGATCCCGCAAAACTTTAAGCCCCTTAACTTTGAGTCATACAATGGGGAGTCGGACCCCGCCGACCACATCGAGAGTTTTAAAACTCTCATGATGATCCGCAAGGCTTCGGATGCACTCCTTTGCAAGACCTTTCCTGCCACGCTGAAGGGGCATGCGAGAGAATGGTACTCTCGGCTCGCCCCGGTCCATCTTCTCATTCGATCAGTTCGAAGGGCTTTTTCTTACTCATTTCGTGAGTAGCCGCCGGGCCGAGAAAACAAACGTATCTTTGGTGACCCTCCGCCAAAGAAAGGGTGAATGCCTAAGAGATTACATTCGGCGCTTCACCGTTGAAGCCTGGTCTGTTGCCTCCCTTAACCAAGCAGTAGCCTCTGCGGCATTCAAGCGCACCGTCACTAACGCCGACCTCAAGGCGTCCCTTGCCAAGAAACTTCCTCGAAACTTCTCAGAACTCTTGCTTAGGAGTGAGAAGTACATTCGAGGGAAGAGGCTCTCAACCCCCCCACTCTCGAGGAATCATCTTCTGGGAACAAACATAAGAATTCGAGCGAAGAAGGACAATGGCCAATGCCGCCCAGCTCCTCGTTTTGAGAAGTTCACCCCCCTCAATGCTAGTATATCAACAATTCTTATGGAGGTGGACAAAGAAGGGATATTCCGTGCTCCTCCTAGAATGAATACCCCTGGCAAAAAAATAAATAATGATAAGTGGTGTCGCTTTCATAGGGACCACGGCCACGACATAGATGATTGTCGGGCTCTCAAAGAGGAGATCGAAGAACTCATACAGCGGGGACACCTGGACAAGTTCGTCCGAAGAGACGGGACTGACCTTCTATCCCGAGGAGCCTACAAGCGAATAGAGAGGTCCGCCGAGTTCCACAATTTCGAACCTGGGGCCGTCCTCCACCTCATCCAAGGAGGTCCAATGGGGGGAGAACCCAACTCCTCCCAAGAGGCCTTCACCCTATCGTAGAAGTAGGAACTCGGTTTTCAATAAGGTCGATGCTTGTAACCCGGCCAACATGTAATAATGGTTCACCCCATCAAAGCGGCCATTTAGTTTATTTCCATAAAACTTAAACTTTTGTCTATTATTGGACTTGCTTCATTTCTCCCTCTCCTAGTCACTTCTACGACTTGCTAAATGGTAAGTTCGGAGTCCAACTTGTCCTACAGGGTTGCTCCCACAACTTACTAAGCTCAAAAGACGAGTTCGGGGTCCAACACTTGGTTCGACGTTGCCTTAGCCACTTGTAAACAAGCAAGTGAGGGGCAGCTTACCAGTCAGAATTGCTCCTACAACTCGTTAACCCTCTTAACAACAAGTTCGGAGTCCAACACTTGGTTCGACGTTGCCTTAGCCGCTTGCAAACAAGAAAGTGCGAGGCAGCTCACCATTCGGAATTGCTCCTGCAACTCGTTAACTCTCTTAGCAATAAGGTCGAAGTCCAACACTTGGTTCGACGTTGCCTTAGCCGCTTGCAAACAAGCAAGTGCAGGGCATCTCACCATTCAGAATTGCTCCCACAACTGTTTGTTGACTCTTAGTTTGGTGTGCACAAAACGTGCTAACTTGTACTAATAAGTTTGAATTTAGTGTGTCAGATTTTCAGGATCAATTAACATCAAGAAGAGATCTAAGAGAGATTCACAAATATACAAACAAAAAAAGTAATAAAGGAAGATTGCATATACGGGCAAAAGAAGAAGTTATTCAAAAGGAGTTCGAAATTAATTGGTCTTCAAGCAATCTATCAAGACTGGATTTTTAGTAATATTTTCGTGAGATTATTATTGTATATGAATGATTAAAGATGGATTTATTTATGGTAAGAAAACAAAGTGGATTCGAAATATACAGCCAAGACCGGTCGACCGTACATAATGTTGGTCGACCGCATTACAGTCGACCGCAACTTTAGTTGCTGAAGACAGCGGTCGACCTTTCATCTCTCTAGCTACGCCAGATAGCTGAACGGTCGATCGCACGTTTTTGACGGTCGACCGCAACTTGAGCTGTATATTGTTTTGGAATGTATCGTTTCTATATTTGATCGATACACTTCCTCTTCTACTTAAATGAACGAATCCACTATGTCTTCTCAACCACTTACTTCTGAGAAAAATATTTTGAAATAATCCTTCGATAATCAATCCGAGTGTGAGCATGAATTTATTTGTATTCTTCAGTCAAGATCTCAAAATGATATTGAGTTTTCTTTTTATTTCTTTTCCACTTCGGTGAGATTGACGGGACTTGAATTAGAAGTCCTATGGGTGTAATAGGTCTCTCAGCCTGAATCCGAGAATTACTGTACAAGGGGTTTTAAGTATAGTGGAACGCTTTTGGTGGAGAATTACTATAAGTAGGTGGTGTGGACGTAGACCTGGGGGTCGAACCACGTTATATCGCCGCGTCATTTGTGTTTGCTTTTCTTGTCTCTCTTGCATTTACTTTACTTTACTATACTTTATTTCTTTAATTTTTTTATTCCGCACGATCACCCTATTCACCCTCCTTTAAGGGTGATTCACAGTGGTATCAGAGCGAGGTGCTTATAAAGAGCTTAAAAGCTTAAGTAAAAGGTCTAATGGCCGAAATCCCTTCGTCTTCAATGGGACAAGTCTTACACGATCACCATTTTTTGATGGAAAATGCTATCACGTCTGGAAAGTTCGTATGTCTCATTTTTTAAGATGCTCGGAGAAGAGGTATGGAATGTATGCATCAACAAAACTGAAATCCCAGTTAGCGATGGAAAAAAGGCATTCACACCGACGGAGTTGGCCCTCAAGACAGCAAATTCCAAAGCAATGACGGCTCTTTATGGAGGGTTGAACAATGAAGAGCTAATGCGATGTGGGCGCAACTGCAAAATAGCTTACGAGATCTGGAACAACATGCTGAAGCGGCATAAAGGAACCGCTTCCGAGGTAAAAGCTAAAGTGAATTTGTGTTTTTATAAATTTGTTGTGTTTCGCATGTTGCCAGGGGAGAACGTGGATCAAATGCTTGCCCAGTTTGACATCATTACCCATGAACTTGAGAGCTTGGGTAAGGGGCTTGATGATGACCGAAAGGTCGGAAAGCTCATAAGCTGTCTCACGCCAGAGTGGGACGTTAAGGCCGCGGCAATGAGGAAAACTCTTAAAAAGAAGAGATTCGATTACTATACATTTCAAGGAAAGCTAAAAACGTACGAGATGGAAATGTTGGAGATAAAACGATACAGGCAGTATATCGGGATCGAACCAAAGACTGAGGAGAGAACTATTGCACTAAAGGCAGAAAGGGCCCGACCATCAAAAGCTGATTCAGAACATTAGGAGTCAGACGAGGACATTGCTTTATTAACAAGACAATTTCGTAAGTACTTCAAAAACAAAAAATATGCCAGGTATTAAGAAGAAAGGGAAAAAGAGAAAGAGGATGTATGCTACAAGTGCAAGAAGCCCGGACACATCCGTGTAAACTGCCCCAGTCAACAAGATAGAAACAAGGAATATTATCGCTCAAATCCAAGACAGAAGAAGAAGGCGCTAAAGGCAACTTGGCTAGACTCGAACTCAAGTGGGGAAGAGCAAGACCACGACGACGTCGGCTTCATAGCTCTTGGGAGTGGTGAGGTGTAATCACCTTCTCAAGAAGAGGTAATCGAACAACCAACTTATGATAAACTCGTAGATATATGTAATGATTTGAAAGACTATGCCAAGAAACTAAGTCGTGAACTTAGACAATATAAATAAAATTCTGATGAAATACATGACACCTGCATAACAAAAAATCACAAACTGAGAAATAAGAATGCCCTAATTTTTGAAAAACTTGAGTCATGTCAAAAAGATCATGATATTTTGCTAGAAGAAAATGAGATGTTGAAACAACAAATTCGTGAATCGCTAGCAAAGCATGATGATCACTTAAAAGAGATTCAGGAGAAATCTGTCTATATTGCCAAGCTCACAAATGACTTAGACGAATGTAAAAGAAAATTTGATGAAGTAGTGAAAGGATGTAATGAAGCCCTTAATCAAAATAGGATCCTTGATTCCACGCTAGATACTCTTCGTTGGAACACAAAAGACGATGAGATAACTAGAAAAAGACTGTGTTAAAAGGTAATTGAGCTCGAAAAAATTATTGAAAAGCTGAAGGGCCAAGTTACTTTATTACAAAGAATTTAAGATCCTATTATGATAATAGAGGGCTTGGTTAAGAAGAGCCTATACCTCATCAAAAACCATCATGTCATACACACTTGTATAAAAATCAACATAATCACAAAACAAAAATAAATCATACAAGTGTGCATGACCCAAGACATAGTCGAATCACATGTAATTTTTGTTGTAGACTAGGGCATATTTCTTATAACTGTTCACTGAAAAGAGATACTAATCTTGTGTGGGTGAGAAAGTATACAAATGCAGGTTCAAAACAAACTTGGGTACGCAAAGTTATGCCTACTAATCTTGGTGTAGGTACCCCAACGTATCAAGACTAAAGATCGGTGGTACCTTGATAGTGGTTGTTCAAATCACATGAATGGTGACAGCAGATACTTTTCATCACTATAAAGGGAAAAGGGAAAGGACATCATCTTTGGAGATAATAGCATTGGTCAAACCATTGGTAAAGGTAAAATTGGCTTTGGTTCCTCATGCTCTATTGAAGATGTCCTATTGGTAAGAGGTCTAAAGCACAACTTAATTAGTGTTAGTCAACTATGTGATAAAGGGTATACTGTCACTTTTGATAAAAACACATGCACTGTATTAGTTAACAATAAAGATTGTTTACTTCTTGCTAACAGATGCAATAATGTATATGTTGTAAACTCAAATGAATTAGCACAGGAAAGTATGATGGGCGAACTAACCTATTTCTTTGGACTTCAAATACAACAAAGAAAGGATGGAATATTCACAAATCAATCTAAGTTCGCCAAAGAACTTGTCAAGAAATTCAGACTTGACAATGCAAATGCCTACAAAACTCCAATGGCCACTACCACTAAGCTAACTAAAGACGAAACTGGTAATAGCGTTGATATTTCTACTTACAGAGGTATGATTGGTAGTTTGCTTTACATTACTGCATCGCGTCTTGATATTATGTTTAGTGTCTGTTTATGTGCACGTTTTCAATCTTGTCCTAAAGAATCACATTTGGTTGCCGTTAAGCGTATCATTCGATATCTTAAAGGCACACCAAACACTGGTCTTTGGTACCCGAAAAATAGAAATTTCTCTCTTGTAGGATACTCCGATGCAGATTGTGCCGGCAGCTTAACTGATAAAAAGAGGACTAGTGGTACATGTCACTTCTTGGGCGACTGCCTTGTTTCGTGGGCATCCAAGAAGCAAAATTCCGTTACTCTTTCGACTACCGAAGCTGAATACATTGCGGCAGGATCCTGTTGTGCGCAGGTATTATGGATGAAACATACTCTCGAGGATTATAAGGTATTCTTTGACCACATCCCTATAAAATGTGACAATACTAGCACCGTACACACGACTAAAAATTCTGACTAACACAGTCGCACAAAACACATTGATATTAGATATCATTTTATTAAAGATCATTTTCCAAAAGGAGATATTTTACTTGAGTATATTTCTACTGATTCACAACTTGCAGATATTTTTACAAAACCTTTAGACGAAAAATATTTTTACTTCTTGATAGGGGCATTAAATGTTATTAATTTTTCATCCTAAAAGTTATTTTGTATGAGTCGGTCGACCGGATCAGTCTCGGGTTTTTTACTACTTACCGTTTCTTGAAATTATGCCTATTGCAGTCGACCATAAGGTCGACCGGCTCGTCCTCTGTGACCTCTGCTAGTTTTGCGGTCGACCGTGCGGTCGACTGGTATGCTCTCTGGATAATTTTTTGCAAAATCGTGTTTTACAGTCGACCGAGCGGTCGACCAGTATGCTCTTTGGATAATTTTTTGTAAAATTGTGTTTTGCGGTCGACCGTATGGTCGACCGGCTTTCTCTCTGACCTTGTTTTTCAAAACTTTATAAAATCAATGATTCCTCTCTCAATCTCCTGACTTCTTTGTCGCTTTCATGTGTATTGGGGAGAATCTCAAATCTATGATATTATGTAGAGCTCTCCCTGCATATCAAAGAGTCTCGTTATCAACGGTATCATGTAAGAAAATTCTCTTCCATATTTTTCTAAATTTGTAATATCTTCGAAGGTGCCTCTTCGTTATTTTGATTGACGATTGGTTTTACGAACTTTCCAAGGATTATTTTACTTCTGTCTCCTATATCTATCCGATCTTGGTGTGTTCCAAAAAGGGGCAGAATGTTTTTAGAATGTTTTCAAATGATTTTCAAATCATTTCATGAATTAATACTCATTTCTCTCTTATAATTGTTCATTAAGTTCTGAATTACAGGTGATACTATATTAAGGGGGAGTATTCGCTCTCTTAAAAAGCTTTTTCTATATGAAAATTTGTTTTACATGATGTACTAAATTCAGGGGAAGTATTTACAAACTGTGTTTTAATTTTCAAACATTCGTGCATGTTTTGTTCACGCCAAAAGGGGGAGATTGTTGACTCTTAGTTTGGTGTGTACTAAACGTACTAACTTGTACTAATAAGTTTGAATTTAGTGTGTCAGATTTTCAGGATCAACTAACATCAAGAAGAGATCTAAGGGAGATTCACAAATATACAAACAAGGAAAGTAATAAAGGAAGATTGCATATACGAGCAAAAGAGGAAGTTATTCAAAAGGAGATCACAATTAATTGGTCTTCAAGCAATCTATCAAGACTGGATTTTTAGTAATATTTTCGTGAGATTATTATTGTATATGATTGATTAAAGATGGATTTATTTATGGTAAGTGATATGGCTAAAATTAGGGTTAAATCGGGACCGTCCAGATCGATCACGAATCCTGAAGCACGGGGGTAAAAAGGTAATTTCACATACAGATGGATCCAAAACGGGTATTGGGCCTCCTTCTTACAGAACCAACCACCCGCGAATAGATCCACTTCAATTGGGTACGGGTCCCGACCCGATACAAGCCCAATCCCTCAAGAAGAGAATCAGGCCACTGATTTGGTCAAATCAATAAACCTGATTAGCTCTCACCAGGGAATCAAGGCCTAACTTCCCAAAACAGAATAGGAGGATTTTTCTCCTATTTGTTAGGCAGGAAATTAGGCCCCAAATGGTTCCAAAGGCGACTATAAATACAACCCCTCTACCACCGAGGCCAGGTGAATCACGATTTCACCACCTAAGCTCTTTCTTGATCTTTTCCTGATTACTGACAAGAGCGTCGGAGGGTGCGTCGCCGGAATCAACCCCGGTGTTTCGCACTTCCTTGCAGGTTGTGCCCGGAGCAAGAAGGCCGAGTCAATCGTTCAGGTGTTTCCTGGACTCACAAATTCTATCTGTTTACCCCCACACCGAAATCAGCGGTAACAGATTGGCGCCGTCTGTGGGAAACCACCACACGAACGACCTCAGCTTCTCCTTCCTCGCCTTCCATCACCATGCCTCCGAAGAAGAACAGATCCAAAGGATCCAACCGGGTGGCCAACCCCGCCGACCCTACGGAGGATACCCCCGTCAACCCAATTCCCCAATCTGGGCTTCCTCCGCCGACCCAACCGGTCCAGCCTCAACATCCTCAGCAACAACCCAACAATGGTCCCACCGGTCTCAACGGCCAGAAGCTGAAGCAGCCCATCCAGGACCATGTCTCGGTCCGTAATGGATCCTCGAACTCGATGGCCTCCCATAACCCCGACCTCAGCCTCACGCTCCAGAACCGCCAGAAGGAGAACGACCTCCGCACGCACCTTGACGAGAGGCGGGCCCGAGCGGGAGCCTCTCGGCAGCGTCAGGGTGAGCGGTCACCTCGTCGCCGAGACAGGCGGAGATCCCCGTACCGGAGAGGCCGAGCGGCATCTCCCGAACACCGGAGGAGGAGGCCGCGTTCCCCCGAGGATCGGCATCGTACGAGGGACCGTGAGGTACCCATCAGCCGTGCCGAATTCCTCCAGTTTCAGGAGACTGTACTGTAGGCCCTGAACGCCCGTGCCAACAACCAAAACCCCCCGAGGATCCCAACACCCCCTCGGATTCCCAGTCCTCGCCGCCGGTCGCGAAGTCCTCTCCAGGCTCCCAGTCGTCAGCAACAGTACAGTCCCCGCCGATCCGAGGGATACCGGCACCGAAGCCCACGCTCTCCCTCTTATGAGGAAGATTCCGAAGGGTCATACGGTTACCGGCGAGGGGACGATGCCTTTGACCGCCGCCTCCATGAGGTGGAGAGGCGCATTGTCCGTATGGACCGAGAAGAGGAGTCCAGAGCAGGGACTGTTCGCCCGAACAGACCACCCTTCTCTCGGACAATCATGGAAGCTCGCATACCGAGGGGTTTCAAACCTCCGCAGTTTGAAACGTACTCAGGCGAGTCCGACCCAGTAGACCACGTCGAGAGTTTTAAGACTCTGATGCTGATCCACCAAGTCTCCGACGCCATACTCTGCAGGACCTTCCCGGCCACCCTTCGGGGTTCGGCTCGGGAATGGTATTCCAGGCTTGCCCCCGCCTCCATCTTTTCATTTGAACAGTTTGAGACGCTGTTCATAACTCACTTTGTGAGCAGCCGGCGGGCCGAGAAAACGAGTCTCTCCCTTCTGAACCTCCGGCAGGAAAGGGGTGAGAAGCTGCGGGACTATGTGAAGAGGTTCACAGCAGAAGTCAGGTCGATCGCCTCCTTAGACCAATCCGTGGCAACAGTGGCGTTCCAGTCGAACGTCCTCAACTCCAACCTCCGCTCGTCCCTAGCAAAGAAGCCGCCTACCAACTTCGCCGACCTCCTACTGAGGTGCGAGAAATACATCCGAGCCGAGGAGGCCGAGTCCCTCCCGAACTTCGGAGGACCCTCCTCCGGCTCGAAGAGGAAGGCAACGGAGGAAGAGGGGGCCAAGAAGACAATGAAGGACGGAGGCGGCCAGCGTCGTCCTCCCCCCAGGTTTGAGAAATTCACGCCCCTCACAACTAATGTCTCCACTATCCTCATGGAGGTAGAGAAGGAGGGGGTCCTCCCTCCAGCCCCGAGAATGCACAAACCGGCGAAGAGGAGGGACAAAGATAAGTGGTGTCGGTATCACCGTGACCACGGGCACGAGACGAATGACTGTCGGGCTTTGAGAGATGAGATCGAAGCCCTCATCCGAAGGGGACAGTTGGCGAAGTTCGTGAAGGCTAACGATCGGACAGATCGGAACTCTCCTCCCCCTTGGGGGGCTAACAAGCGCTCTGAGCGGCGCGAAGTGACCCCTGAGTTCGAAGAAGAAAGGGTTCTGCATATGATCCACGGGGGCCCCATGGGCGGCTCCTCTAATGCGACTCGAAAAGCCTTCGTCCGAGAGGTGAACTCGGTCCACAGTGCTCCTCCTCCCAAGGGCTTCGGAGTGCCCGTGTCCTTCTCCGACGCTGATCTCGAAGGAGTCCGAACCCCTCACTGTGACGCCCTCGTCATCGACCTCCGCATGGCCAACTTCAAGGTGCAGAGGATTTTGGTTGACAACGGGAGTTCGGTCAACATCCTATTCCTCTCGGCCTTCCAGGGCCTCCAGCTGTCCCGAGACCGTCTGAAGCCGGCCGGATACACTCTACACGGGTTCACGGGGGTCCCGGTGACCGTCGAAGGGGTGATAACCCTTGACGTCACTGCGGGGAGCACCCCTACTACCCGGACCGAGCCCATGGACTTCATGGTCGTTGACGTCCTGGCAGCATACAATGTCATCCTCGGCCGCCCCGGCCTAGCTGCCCTTGAGGCCGTCCCCTCAGCATACCATTTGAAGATGAAGTTCCCCACTCGTTCGGGGGTAGGGGAAGTCAGGGGAAGCCAGGAAACAGCTCGGAAGTGCTACATGACTTCCACCGGGGGACCAGTGCTCTCGCTCGAGACACTCGAGATCCCCGAGCCGAAGGCTCGCCCAACGTCCGAGCCGGCGGACGAGTTAGAAGAAGTGCTCTTCTCCGACGAGGATCCGAGCCGAAAATTCCTCATCAGCAAGTCCTTGCCGACCGTGCTATTCTCCGACCTGGTGAGATGTATCCGGGGTAACCGCAACCTATTTGCTTGGTCAGCCGCGGATATGCCCGGCATTTCCGAAGACTTGCTCGTCCACCGCCTAAGCGTCGAGCCGGGGTGCAAACCGGTTCAGCAGAAGAGGCGAAAGTTCGCTCCCGAGCGACAGCAGGCAATCAAGAAGGAAGTGGATAAGCTGCTGATATGGCTAAAATTGGGGGGTTAAATCGAGACCGTCCAGATCGATCACGAATCCTGAAGCACGGGGGTAAAAAGGTAATTTCACATACAGATGAATCCAAAACGGGTATTGGGCCTCCTTCTCACAGAACCAACCACCCGCGAATAGATCCACTTCAATTGGGTACGGGTCCCGACCCGATACAAGCCCAATCCACCAAGAAGAGAATCAGGCCACTGATTTGGTCAAATCAATAAGCCTGATTAGCTCTCACCAGGGAATCAAGGCCTAACTTCCCAAAACAGAATAGGAGGATTTTTCTCCTATTTGTTAGGCAGGAAATTAGGCCCCAAATCATTCCAAAGGCGACTATAAATACAACCCTTCTACCACCGAGACCAGGTTAATCACTTTTTGACCACTTAAGCTCTTTCTTAATCTTTTCCTGATTATTGACTAGAGCGTCGGAGGGTGCGTCGCCGGAATCAACCCCGGTGTTTCGCACTTCCTTGCAGGTTGTGCCAGGAGCAAGAAGACCGAGTCAATCGTTCAGGTGTTTCCCGGACTCACAAATTCTATCTGTTTACCCCCACACCGAAATCAGCGGTAACAGATTGGCGCCGTCTGTGGGAAACCACCACACGAACAACCTCAGCTTCTCCTTCATCGCCTCTCATCGCCATGCCTCCGAAGAAGAACAGATCCAAAGGATCCAACCGGGTGGCCAACCCCGCTGACCCTACGGAGGATACCCCCGTCAACCAAATTCCCCAATCTGGGCTTCCTCCGCCGACCCAACCGGTCCAGCCTCCTCATCCTCAGCAGCAACCCAACAATGGTCCCGCCGGTCTCAACGGCCAGAAGCTGAAGCAGCCCATCCAGGACCATGTCTCGGTCCGTAACGGGTCCTCGGACTCGATGGCCTCCCATAACCCCGACCGGAGCCGCCAGAAGGAGAATGACCTCCGCACGCACCTTGAAGAGAGGCGGGCCCGAGCGGAGGCCTCCCGACAGCGTCCGGGCGAGCGGTCACCTCGTCGCCGAGACAGACAGAGATCTCCGTACCGGAGAGGCCGGGCGGCATCTCCCGAACACCGAAGGAGGAGGCTGCGTTCCCCCGAGGATCGGCATCGTACGAGGGGCCGTGAGGTACCTATCAGCCGTGCCGAGTTCCTCCAGTTTCAGGAGACTGTACTGTAGGCCCTGAACGCCCGTGCCAACAACCAAAACCCCCCGAGGGTCCCAACACCCCCTCGGATTCCCAGTCCTCACCGCCGGTCACGAAGTCCTCTCCAGGCTCCCAGTCGTCAGCAACATTACAGTCCCCGCCGATCCGAGGGATACCGGCGCCGAAGTCCACGCTCTCCCTCTTATGATGAAGAGTCCGAAGGGTCATACGGTTACCGGCGAGGGGACGATGCCTTTGACCGCCGCCTCCATGAGGTGGAGAGGCGCATTGTCCGTATGGACCGAGAAGAGGAGTCCAGAGCAGGGACTGTTCGCCCAAACCGACCTCCCTTCTCTCGGACAATCATGGAAGCTCGCATACCGAGGGGTTTCAAACCGCCACAGTTTGAAACGTACTCAGGCGAGTCCGACCCAGTAGATCACGTCGAGAGTTTCAAGACTCTGATGCTGATCCACCAAGTCTCCGATGCCATGCTCTGCAGGACCTTCCCGACCACCCTTCGGGGTTCGGCTCGGGAATGGTATTCCAGGCTTGCCCCCGCCTCCATCTTTTCATTTGAGCAGTTTGAGACGCTGTTCATAACTCACTTTGTGAGCAGCCGACGGGCCGAGAAGACGAGTCTCTCCCTTCTGAACCTCCGACAGGAAAGGGGAGAGAAGCTGCGTGACTATGTGAAGAGGTTCACTGCAGAAGTCAGGTCGATCGCCTCCTTAGACCAATCCGTGGCAACAGTGGCGTTCCAGTCGAACGTCCTCAACTCCAACCTCCGCTCGTCCCTAGCAAAGAAGCCGCCTACCAACTTCGCCGACCTCCTACTGAGGTGCGAGAAATACATCCGAGCCGAGGAGGCCGAGTCCCTCCCGAACTTCGGAGGACCCTCCTCCGGCTCGAAAAGGAAGGCAACGGAGGAAGAGGGGGCCAAGAAGACTATGAAGGACGGGGGCGGCCAGCGTCGTCCTCCCCCCAGGTTCGAGAAATTCACGCCCCTCACAACTAATGTCTCCACTATCCTCATGGAGGTAGAGAAGGAGGGGGTCCTCCCTCCAGCCCCGAGGATGCACAAACCGGCGAAGAGGAGGGACAAAGACAAGTGGTGTCGGTATCACCGGGACCACGGGCACGAGACGAATGACTGTCGGGCTTTGAGAGATGAGATCGAAGCCCTCATACGAAGGGGGCAGTTGGCGAAGTTCGTGAAGGCTAACGATCGGGCAGATCGGAACTCTCCTCCCCCTCGGGGGGCTAACAAGCGGCGCGAAGTAACGCCTGAGTTCGAAGAAGAAAGGGTTCTGCACATGATCCACGGGGGCCCCATGGGCGGCCCCTCTAATACGACCCGGAAAGCCTTCGTCCGAGAGGTGAACTCGGTCCACAGTGCTCCTCCTCCCAAGGGCTTCGGTGTGCCCGTGTCTTTCTCCGACGCCGATCTCGAAGGAGTCCGAACCCCTCACTGTGATGCCCTCGTCATCGACCTCCGCATGGCCAACTACAAGGTGCAGAGGATTTTGGTTGACAACGGGAGTTCGGTCAACATTCTATTCCTCTCGGCCTTCCAGGGCCTCCAGCTGTCCCGAGACCGTCTCAAGCCGGCCGGATACACTCTACACGGGTTCACGGGGGTCCCGGTAACCATCGAAGGGGTAATAACCCTCGACGTTACTGCGGGGAGCACCCCTACTACCCGGACCGAGCCCATGGACTTCATGGTCGTTGACGTCCCGGCAGCATACAATGTCATCCTCGGTCGCCCCGGCCTGGCCGCCCTTGAGGCCGTCCCATCAGCATACCATTTGAAGATGAAGTTCCCCACTCGGTCGGGAGTAGGGGAAGTCAGGGGGAGCCAGGAAACAGCTCGGAAGTGCTACATGACTTCCACCGGGGGACCAGTGCTTTCGCTCGAGACCCTCGAGATCCCCGAGCCGAGGGCTCGCCCAACGTCCGAACCAGCGGACGAGTTAGAAGAAGTACTCTTCTCCGACGAGGATCCGAGCCGGAAATTCCTCGTCAGCAAGTCCTTACCGACCGTGCTATTCTCCGACCTTGTGAGATGCATCCGGGGTAACCGCGACCTATTTGCTTGGTCGGCCGCGGATATGCCCGGTATCTCCGAAGACTTGCTCGTCCACCGCCTAAGTGTCGAGCCGGGGTGCAGACCGGTTCAGCAGAAGAGGCGAAAGTTCGCTCCCGAACGACAGCAGGCAATCAAGGAGGAAGTGAATAAGCTGTTGAAGGCCAAGTTCATCCAGGAGGTGAATTATCCCGAATGGTTGTCGAATGTTGTGATGGTCAAGAAGTCCAACGGCTCGTGGAGAATATGCATCGACTTCACCGACCTCAACAAAGCGTGTCCGAAGGATCCCTTCCCTCTCCCGAACATCGACACCCTAATCGACGCCACCTCGGGCCATGAGCTCCTCAGCTTCATGGATGCCTTCTCGGGCTACAACCAAATCCGGATGTCCCCTCCGGACATCCCGAAGACCTCCTTCGTCACCGACCAAGGCCTCTACTGCTACCGAGTAATGCCGTTCGGTTTGAAGAACGCGGGAGCCACCTACCAGCGCCTCGTTAACAAGGTCTTTCAGCATCAGATCGGCCGAAACATGGAGGTGTACGTCGATGACATGCTCGTCAAGAGCATCCACGGCACCGACCATGTAGCCGACCTCCAAGAGGCGTTCGGCGTGTTGAGGAAGTACAACATGCGGCTGAACCCGAACAAGTGTGCGTTCGGAGTCTCCTCTGGCAAGTTCCTCGGTTTCATGGTGAGCCAGCGGGGGATTGAAGCTAACCCCGAAAAGATCAAAGCCATATTAGATATAGCCCCGCCTCGGAACGTCAGAGAAGTGCAGAAGCTCACCGGTCGGCTCGCAGCCATCGGTCGGTTCCTCTCCAAGTCAGGGGAAAAGTGCCTTCCCTTCTTCAAGGCACTCCGAGGCGCTAAGGGATTTGAATGGGGCGAGGCACAGCAAGCGTCGTTCGACCAGCTGAAAGCCTATCTGGTGAACCCCCCTCTGCTCAGTAAGCCGGTCCCAGGCGAGCCTCTCTTTCTCTACTTGGCAGCCTCCGAGCAGTCCCTGAGCGCTGTCCTGGTCAGAGAAGAGGACCGGACCCAGAGGCCAATTTACTACGTGAGCAAGGTACTTCGGGATGCCGAGCTCCGCTATCCGGGGATAGAAAAGATAGCCTACGCCCTCGTCATGGCAGCAAGAAAGCTTCGGCCCTACTTCCAATCTCATTCAGTCATCGTCCTCACCGACCAACCGCTCAAGCAAGTCCTCCATAGACCCGAAACCTCGGGCCGGCTGATGAAGTGGTCGATAGAGCTGAGTCAGCACGACATCTCCTATCAACCTCGGACGGCAATTAAGGCGCAGGCCCTCGCCGACTTCATTGTAGAATCCACCATCCCCGAGGTCGGCCACGTCCCGAGCGGACCCCCCATTTGGACAGTCTTTGTGGACGGATCCTCTTGCAGTGAAGGAAGCGGCGCCGGCATCATCCTGAACGGCCCCGATGGCTTTGTCCTACAGTACGCGATCCGCATGAGCTTCAAGGCCTCGAACAACGAGGCGGAGTACGAGGCACTCATAGCCGGTCTCGGACTCGCGCGAAGCGCTGGGGTGCATCGTCTCCGGATTCACAGTGATTCCCAGCTAGTCGTGAACCAGGTCTTGGGCGAGTATGAAGCCCGGGACGAGCGGATGGCGAAGTACCTCGCCAAGGTCCGGGATCTCATGGGTCGGTTCGAAGAAGCCATCATCCAGCGGGTCCTTCGGGAAGAAAACGCACAGGCCGATGCACTTTCCAAGTTGGCCTCGTCCTCGTTACAAGGACTCGAGCAGACCGTACTAATTGAAGTCCTCACTAAGCCGAGCATCGAAGACGAGGCACTAGGCTCGGCGGAGTCATTGCCAGTCATGCTGCAAGACAACTGGATGAAGCCACTGGTAGAATTTCTAAGGGACGGGGTTCTGCTCTCAGATCCCAGAGAAGCTCGCCGAGTTAGAACCCGAGCCGAGCGCTATGTCTTAATCGAGGGCATCCTATACAAGCGCTCCTTCTCCCAAATTGACGGCCGACCATATCTACGATGCCTCTCTCCGGAACAGGCCGAATATGCCCTACAGGAGCTTCATGAAGGGATCGGCGGGGCACACTCGGGATTTAGGTCCCTGGCCCGAAAAGCTCTGAATTATGGGTACTTCTGGCCGACACTTCTCCAAGACGCCGAGCGACACGTTCGGCAGTGCGGCCCCTGCCAGAGACACTCCAGCATCCGACGCCTCCCTCAAGCCAACCTCACCTCCCTATCGAGCCCTATCCCCTTCGCGATGTGGGGAATGGACTTGGTAGGGCCTTTCCCTCCAGCTCCGGGTCAGCTCAAGTTTTTAGTCGTCGCAATCGACTACTTCTCGAAGTGGGTCGAGGCCGAGCCCCTCGCCACGATAACCGAGAACAAAGTGGTGCAGTTCTTCTGGAAGAACATTATATGCAGGTTCGGCGTCCCGCGCGTCCTCGTGACAGATAATGGGACCCAGTTCACTGGCTCAGCGTTCCGAACCCTGTGCGACGACCTCGTCATTCAACAGCGTTTCTCGTCCGTCTCGCACCCCCAGTCGAACGGACAAGCCGAGAACGCTAACAAGCAGATCCTTGCGGGGATCAAGAAGAGGTTGGACAAGTGCTCCAAAGGGCAGTGGGTCGACCAACTCCCTAATGTGTTGTGGAACTACCGCACAAGCAAGCGGACGCCCACTGGAGAGTCCCCTTTCAGCCTTACTTATGGGACCGAAGCCGTAATACCCCTCGAGGTCGGAATTCCTTCCCCTCGGCTCATCGCCTATGACGAAGCACAGAATGCCAGGGAACTCAGAGGAAACTTGGACCTGATAGATGAACTGAGGGAAAGGGCGTCGATTCGGCAGCAGAATTACAGAAGGAGAGTCGAACTAGCCTACAACAAGAAAGTCCGACCCGCCAACCTTGAACAAGGAGACCTGGTGTTGAGAAAGCTAGCCATATCCCTCCCCAGTCAGAAGGGCAAGCTAGCTCCGAATTGGGAAGGGCCGTACCGGGTCGCAAAAGTTGTTCGGCCTGGAGCATATCAACTTGAGGACATGGATGGTAGAGAGCTCCCGAGGACCTGGAATGCCGACCACCTCCTGAAATACCAAGAGAGCGCCCCGGCGCCTCTCTAAGTAATCCGAGGTGTCGCGCCATTCCTCTTCTTTAACTTGTAACCTGTTCTATGAATCCTACTATGTAAAACGGTTCGCCGTCAAATATCAAATAAAGAAAGTTCCATTTTGTTTTTGAATTTGCCTGTTTTTTTCCTCCCCTCTTTACTATACCGATGGTTCGGAGTCCAACACTCGGCTCGACTTTACCTCCTCGGTCCGTCTCCGGACGAACCAGGGGTAGATCGCCGTTCGGAATTGCTCCCGCAGCCGTTGAACTACACCGATGGTTCGGAGTCCAACACTCGGCTCGACTTTACCTCCTCGGTCCGTCTCCGGACGAACCAGAGGTAGATCGCCGTTCGGAATGGCTCCCGCAGCCGTTGAACTACACCGATGGTTCGGAGTCCAACACTCGGCTCGACTTTACCTCCTCGGTCCGTCTCCGGACGAACCAGGGGTAGATCGCCGTTCGGAATTGCTCCCGCAGCCGTTGAACTACACCGATGGTTCGGAGTCCAACACTCGGCTCGACTTTACCTCCTCGGTCCGTCTCCGGACGAACCAGGGGTAGATCGCCGTTCGGAATTGCTCCCGCAGCCGTTGAACTACACCGATGGTTCGGAGTCCAACACTCGGCTCGACTTTACCTCCTCGGTCCGTCTCCGGACGAACCAGGGGTAGATCGCCATTCGGAATTGCTCCCGCAGCCGTTGAACTATACCGATGGTTCGGAGTCCAACACTCGGCTCGACTTTACCTCCTCGGTTCGTCTCCGGACGAACCAGGGGTAGATCGCCGTTCGGAATTGCTCCCACAGCCGTTGAACTATGCCTAAGGTCCGGAACTCGCATCCAGACCACTCCTGACTGACAGCCGAGGGTCGTAGGCAGACATATTCGGTCGGTATCCGAGCAAGTGCCTTCCCGAGCTGGTAAACGGGGAAAACACACTTCCCCCTCAACTTTCGTGCCTGATCTTCATCAGACGGCTCAGATCGTGCCACTCGCGCAAAACGACAAGATAACGTTTTCTTGGGAAACGAGCCACCTCGAGATGCGTGTCAGCATCCGGCGGCTCAGATCTCGCCACGGCGAAATAGCACTCTCGAGAACATCGCCGTGTCAGACCACTAAGCGACAAATCGCCGTACCCCTGGGGATCCGTTCGACTGAATAGACACACTCAGTTCAGATAGTTCGGCACGGCCAACACAGTTATAAACAAAGACAGACGTACAAAGAAACACCGAAAGGAGATTTTATTAAACATCGGCGTACAGTACAAAATAGACCATTACAAAAGTGTCGGCAAACAAAACATACACCCCCCGACCCACTACACTTATCTTTCATAAAAATACATCCTCTCCATCTTGTTCGCCCTCCTCGGCAGACGGTTCCTCCGCCTCACCTCGAAGCTTCGCCATTTCCGCTCGCAGCTGTCCCATCTCCGAGAGCAAGTCGTCCCGTTCGGCGATGAGTCTCGACTGAATATGCCGAATACTTTTGACCCGAAGAGCATTGCTGAATGCGGTCTGCGAGTCCTCGCCCTCCCCTACGGGGCTCAGCTCGACGATCTTGCTCTCCAAGCGTTGTGTTTCGGCCTCCCGGAGACTGAGAACCAACGAAAGATGATTCCACTCGCCCTCGGATCGGCGTAGCTTCAGGTCGACACTCCTGGGGCTCAGAACCACCGTCCCAGAAGTCGCCTCGGATGCGGAGTCATCATTCGGACGCCCGGAGTCCGATCCATGGATCGCCGCGACAAGCTGAAAAATAGAAAAAATGAACAAAGCGGTTTCAATACAGTGTCGAAGACAAACACTTAAAAAGTTTTTCAGAATTTCTTGCATTCAAACATAATAATGTTACAGACGGTCGACCGACCCTACAACTAAGTTATTACAACGGCAAACAGAAAGGAAAAGTGACGTAATCAAGTCCTCTTCGGAAGGGGAATGCTTCGGTTTAGGGAGACGCGAGGACGACGAGGCCGACCCTCCGAGCTCGACCCTAAACCAACGAAGCGCGACCCCCCTTCACTGCTAGTCCTGACAGCTGCGCCGACCGATGCCCCGCTCGACGAGACAGCCGCGCTGCTCTGAGCGTCAGTCGGACTCCGCCTGGTCGGTAGCGGGCGCGTCGCGAGTTCATAAAACGTGATCCCCCTCTCACTTTCCTCGCGAGTGCACGGCGTGCTACGAACATTAGCCCTCTCCAGCGCAGGTTTAAGCGACGCGATCTCCTCCTCCAGTTCGATAATCCGATCCCTCAGGACGACGTCCTTCGCCAATTTCTTTGATCGAGGGGCCTTCAACGACCCGGAGGCATTGGGACTATCAGTTGCAAGCCGCCGATAGTGGGTGACCTCGATCCCCCTATCTACTGTGATCCTCCTGAGCATGTCGACTTCGGCCAATAGTCTCTTATGCTCAGCCAAAGCCCCCTCCAGCTCGGAGGCCATCTTCTCCCTTTCCGCAGAGCGCTCTCTCTCCGATAGCTCCAAGTGTTGTACCTCGCCCAAAAGGTCGTCGTTCTTCTGCTCGGCGGCTTTAAGCTCCCCGCGAAGCCGCTCAACTTCCCCTTCGGAACCAGGACCCAAGGAGCGCTTCCGGAGTTGATGCAGCTCGCGACAGTTCCTCCTCAGGACTGCCCTGACCTCCTCCGCCTGGCCGAGCAGGAGAAACCGCCTCTGCCGGCTGTCCGAGAGTTCACGCTTCAAGTTGGCCAATTCCTTCCGAAGGAAGACCAGCTCCGTGACCGGACCAAACACCACCTGAAAAGCGGAAATAAATCCGAGGCCCAACAGTTGGAGAAATTTACGCCCAAAACGCCCAAAACGCACACTAAGTCCGAGGCTCAACACTTGGACAAATTTTTGGCCAAACAAAATACTTTTTCATTCAAAACAAGGGCGGTGGCCAGTCCGCGATAAGGCTTACAAAAAGAAAACAAAACCAAAAAGACTGAAAGTAGGAAGACAACCGAGTCAGGGGTCGACCTTTTTGCCGCTCGGATTCGTCGACCCCTCGGCCTTGCCGTCGCCGTCACCCTCGTCCCCGCCTTCGCTCCAGCTCTCCTCCTCGGAGAGTTCCTCCTCCTCGCCCTCGGCTTCGGTCTCACCATCGCCTTCGGCGGGTTCTGTCTCACCATCGGGTCCGAGCAAACCCTCGGTGATCCCCTCTTCCCCCTCCACGGGCTCGTAAAAGTCATAGGAGGACGAGTCGAAGCCGGGGTTCTTCGCGGCTACATGGGTCAGGGCACGGCCGTAGGCGTCCAGCATATTCTGGATCATGTGCTGCGCGGCCTCCTCTTGCACGGCCTTCTTCACCTCCTTCACCTTCCTCAGGTGGTTGGCCTTGATCCTCTCGGCTCTCTTCCGAGCAGCCTCCCCTTCCGACCGAGCCTTGGCCAGCTCATCCTTCAGCCCGGTGACCTCCTTCTCGGCTCCCGACCGAGCGCTGGCCAGCTCCTCCTTCAGCTCGGCCATCTCCTTCTCAAACTTGGCCGCCGCATCCTTCGACGATTGGATAGCGTCGGCCAGCTTCTTCTCCAGGTCCTCCGCTTCTGCGACTCTCTTCGTCGAAAGAAGCAGCTCGGACTCAAGCCGCTTCGCCACCCGAACGCGCTCCGTCCTCTCCTTCTCCTTCTCCTGATCCTTCTTCGCCATCTCCTCGACCAGCCAACTGAAGTGGCAGAGGGTCTGGAAGAAAACAACGCGTTAAAATCCGAGCCCAAGAACTTAGAAAGAAAATCTCCATGAAAAATATGAATGAAGAAGGGTTCGACACACTCACCGACATAGTGCTCCGGGCCATCTGCATCACGTTGTCCCCTGCCATCCCGGCCCTCAGGGTCGCCCGGTCCTTCGGGGTCGGCAGGTGCCTCACTGCCTCCATGCAGATGTTCCCGTCGCCCAAAAAGCCGTCGACGTTCATCACCTGCCAATCCGGGACGAAGATCTGTTTATGACGCTCGGTCAAGATCTTCTCCGCGCCGGGGGTGAGTGGCGGAACCTGGAGGGACAGCGCATCGGCCACTCCGAACTCATTGCTCGACGGACCAGGAGCGTCCGCCTCCGGGGTAGGAGCAGGAGCGCCCGTTGCCGAAGGATCGAGGTCCACGACCCCACCCTGCTCGGGGACCGCGGCCTTTGCCGAAGGGACAAGGACCTCAACCTCTCCCTCCTTCAGGACCGCAACCTTCGGTTGATCGGCTGCCTTCACTACCGAGGCCTTCTTCGAAGCTCGGCTGTCCTGAGGCGCTGCCGACGGCCTCTTCTTCTTCTCTTGCTCGGACCTGCCCTTCGCCAGCAGAGCCTTGTAATCGAGCTTCATGGTCTCTGCAAGAATCGAACGAAAAAACTTAGAAAAATTGAATGCAAACTTTACGGAGAGAAGTATTAATACCAGAAGCGTACGAGGGTCGATCGGACTGAGACCCCCACGGAACAGATGCTCTTCGGTGATATCCTTCCAGCTAAACGTCGGCAGAGCAAGGATCTTCTTCTGGACCTCGGTCTCTGCAGCGTTCAGCGGAATGTCCTTCTTTGTGCGCTTGGGTAGTCCGTCCGCCCAAACTGTCGGTATCACCCATGGCGTCAGTTTCCGAACGAGGAAGTATTTGTCCTTCCAGTGTTTGATCGAGTCTGGATTCTCGATCAGTTTCACGCCCGGCCGGGGCGAAAGATAAAACCTCTTCTCGTCTTTCCTCGGCTGGACGGGTCGGAAGAGACTCCGAAAGAGGTACATGGTCGGCTTGGCGCCGATCTCTTGGCATCGGAGGAGGAACGCCACAACTTGCCTCCATGTGTTCGGCATCAGTTGAGCGGGACTCAGACCATACCAAACCAGGACCTCAACCACGAACGGGTGGAGGGGAAAGCGAAGACCGGCAATGAGGGAGTCGACCGGAAAGACGCACATGTCCGGAGAGGACCCAGTGTTGGCTCGGAACCCCGGCCCAGGGAGGAGCAACGTGTACTCGAGGAAGATCTGGAAGCCCTCTCGGATCAGACGAAGGTCCCCTTCGGTAAGAGTCGAGATCTTGCGATCGACCTCGGATAGCTCCCTAGGCTCGTTCTCCTCCACCAGTTTAGCCGTGCCTTGGGTGACCTTCTCCAAGATATCCTCAGTATAATCCCGGACTCCTCCCACGCTCGACACGGCGATGGGCTGCCGACCGAACTCCCCCGCTCTCTTCGGCGTCTCCACTATAGTAATTACAACTTTGCCCTTTCGGGACTCCGCCGTGACTTCTTGGGGCACCTCGGCCACTCCGCCCTCCGCGTCTGGACGAACAACGTCCTGCTCGCTCGGCTCTACTACTCCTTTCTCTTTCTCCCCTCGGCCAACGGCTTGTTCCGAGGCGGGGGTCTCAACCGAAATCTTAACCATATTTTCCTAAAGAGAGAAGGGAAAGAGACTGACCTTGAATTGACAGCTACGGTCGGAAACTTCGCCGGAACTAGGAACGCTACCGCGACAGCTAGCGACACCACCAGGGAGCTAAAGACCTCGAAGCAAAGTAAATACGAAAGAGAGAGAGAGTAAAAGTGAAAAGTGAAGACTTGGTCAAAGGGGGGGTAAAGATTTATAGTGAAAATGAGGCGCCTCTTGGACTTCCAGAGCGACTTTTGGGCTACTCTCGAAGCATCTCGAAGGCCCACCACAAAGTCAACCAGCTCGGCGAGATGGGACGAGAATCCGAGCTGCGAGCAAAACCGAACGTGGCTGCAATAGAGTCCGCTCGGAATCCGTGCAAGTCCCTTCCCGAACTGGTAAATGGGGAAAACTCCTTTCCCCCTCAAATTCTGCGCCTGATCTTCATCAGACGGTCCAGATCTCGCCAAGAGCACTAAACGACAAGATAGTGTCTTCTTGGAGAACGCGCCCCATCTCGAGATGCGTGTCAGCATCCGGCGGCTCAGATAGCGCCACGTCGCTCGGACGATCGGGACCTCGGACGCCTCGCCTATGCATGAAAGAACCTGGAAAATTTTTGATTATGTTTTAAGGCGCCGCCCTCGGCAGGCGCCCCCCGGGTCCCGTGCCTCGGTTGGTATAACCCCGACAACAGGCCCCGGTCAGAAGCAGATCGGCACTCCCCCATCTCTAACTCCCCCGGGCTGACCTCCGTCAAAAGCCATCAGCCCGAGAAGGAAGACAGAGATGGGGGGGAACCCACCAACACTCAGAGGTCGGAAGAGACGCACCATCCCGAGCTAGTTGGTTGCAACTGGAAGGCTCGGCTTGTCGAAAGACTCTAACAGCGGCGCCTTCACAGTTGCAACAAACGGACTCAGATGGCCCGGAGATCGACATCAGACAGGGGTCGTCACTCTCCCACCAAGATCTCTGCCTACTTCAACACTCACTTCGGAGCAACCGAAGAAGGCAGAAGATCTTGGTGAGAGAACGGCGACCCGTCCTTCGAAAGAGGTCCGCACCCCGGGTCCGGACCATGGCCGTCGACACCACTGTCTTGTTGCCCCCACCCCTCACACCCCTTCGGAGCAGGGAGGGATGGGGAAACAACAAGACAGCGGGGCGACCGCCCGTCCTTCCGGGAAGGCCCATCCCTCGGATCCGGACTACGGTCGTCACCACTCTTGCCTTATTCTCCTCCGCTCCCGACACCCACTTAGGGACCGTCCGGAACGGGAGAAGAATAAGGTAAGAGAGCGACCACCCGTCCTTCGGAGATAACTCATCCCCCGAGCGCGGACTACGGTCGTCACCACTACTGCCTCGTTCCCCCTCGCTCCTGACATCCACTTTGGGGCCGTCAGGAACAAAGGGAAAACCAGGCAGAAGAGCAACCACCACTCCGAACTTCAAGAGAGAAGCTACCCAAGGCAGATGCCTCCGAGGTCTGGAACCCAATTTGGTTGTGACGAAAATGACAAAAGGGATGGGGTACTTATAGCCTGCCCCCTATAACCAGCCATTACTACCCTCGGAAATTGAAGCGCCGCGTTTTAATTAAGGGAATTATTGATCCCCGGAAGTCGGAACGCCACGCATTAATCAAAGGAGTTATTCTTAATGGCCTGGGGAAGAGGAATGCAGCACAAACCCCGAGCGCCATTAATACCCTCGGAAGCGAGATCGCCTCCGAACAGATAGCGCCACGAGATCGCCTTCGGTCGGCTGCCGAGCAGAGGCCTTCCCGAACTGGTAAATGGAGAAAAAAAGGCACCGAGCTACCTCAGCCGTCGGATCTCTCAGAAATTCGCGCTCCCAATGGCGAACGGCTCAGATTGCGCCACGTGCGCTAGAAGACAAGATAGCGTTTTCTTGGGAACCGTTCCCGTCTCGAGATGCGCGCCCACATCCAACGGCCCAGATTACGCCACGTCACTCAAGCCCTCGGTCGGCTGCCGAACCCCCATTCCTTCGGTCGGCTGCCGAGCAGAGGTCTTCCCGAACTGGTAAACGGAGAAAAACGCTGCCGAGCAGCAGCAACCGTCAGATCTTTCCGAAATTCGCGCCCTTCCGCGATCAACGGCCCAGATCGAGCCACGTCATAAATCGGTATTTAAATCATTTTTTATCTATTTAATTTGTTTTATTTGTTTAAAAATTGCGAGAAAATTGTTAAAAATTCGGGAAAATTAGCCAAAAATTCTGGAGAGTAATTGAGATTTAGGGGGCACATTTCCGAACCCTTGGACGAACAATTATCGCCCAGAATGTACGGCTAAGGCCCCCGTATGATTAGCAAACGCGTCGCAAAGTTAAACAAATAGTCCGAAAAAAATAGATAAAAACTCTTGAATACCCGATGTCACCAGAGAACCGCCAGCGGCCTCAAAAGTTGCCTCACTACCCCCTTTCCAGATTCAAAATCCCACGTCTGGACTCCGATACAACTCCATCAGCCACTAAAAACAGCTAAACTACTCCTCAAAGTCTGATCACACTCAGTCTTTAGGAGTGGGGGGCTCGTGATATGGCTAAAATTGGGGGGTTAAATCGAGACCGTCCAGATCGATCACGAATCCTGAAGCACGGGGGTAAAAAGGTAATTTCACATACAGATGAATCCAAAACGGGTATTGGGCCTCCTTCTCACAGAACCAACCACCCGCGAATAGATCCACTTCAATTGGGTACGGGTCCCGACCCGATACAAGCCCAATCCACCAAGAAGAGAATCAGGCCACTGATTTGGTCAAATCAATAAGCCTGATTAGCTCTCACCAGGGAATCAAGGCCTAACTTCCCAAAACAGAATAGGAGGATTTTTCTCCTATTTGTTAGGCAGGAAATTAGGCCCCAAATCATTCCAAAGGCGACTATAAATACAACCCTTCTACCACCGAGACCAGGTTAATCACTTTTTGACCACTTAAGCTCTTTCTTAATCTTTTCCTGATTATTGACTAGAGCGTCGGAGGGTGCGTCGCCGGAATCAACCCCGGTGTTTCGCACTTCCTTGCAGGTTGTGCCAGGAGCAAGAAGACCGAGTCAATCGTTCAGGTGTTTCCCGGACTCACAAATTCTATCTGTTTACCCCCACACCGAAATCAGCGGTAACAGCTGCTGAAGGCCAAGTTCATCCAGGAGGTGAATTATCCCGAGTGGCTGTCGAATGTTGTGATGGTCAAGAAGTCCAACGACTCGTGGAGGATATGCATCGACTTCACCGACCTCAACAAAGCGTGTCCGAAGGATCCCTTCCCTCTCCCGAACATCGACACCCTAATCGACGCCACCTCGGGCCATGAGCTCCTCAGCTTCATGGATGCCTTCTCGGGGTACAACCAAATCCGGATGTTCCCTCCGGACATCCCGAAGACCTCCTTCGTCACCGACCAAGGCCTCTACTGCTACCGAGTAATGCCGTTCGGTTTGAAGAACGCGGGCGCCACCTACCAGCGCCTCGTTAACAAGGTCTTTCAGCATCAGATCGGCCGAAATATGGAGGTGTACGTCGATGACATGCTCGTCAAGAGCATCCACGGCACCGACCATGTAGCCGACCTCCAAGAGGCTTTCGGCGTGTTGAGGAAGTACAACATGCGGCTAAACCCGAACAAGTGTGCGTTCGGAGTCTCCTCTGGCAAGTTCCTCGGTTTCATGGTGAGCCAGCGGGGGATTGAAGCTAACCCCGAAAAGATCAAAGCCATATTAGACATGGCCCCGCCTCGGAACGTCAGAGAAGTGCAGAAGCTCACCGGTCGGCTCGCAACCATTGGTCGGTTCCTCTCCAAGTCAGGGGAAAAGTGCCTTCCCTTCTTCAAGGCACTCCGAGGCGCTAAGGGATTTGAATGGGGCGAGGCACAGCAAGCGTCGTTCGACCAGCTGAAAGCCTATCTGGTGAACCCCCCTCTGCTAAGTAAGCCGGTCTCAGGCGA
The DNA here is from genome assembly GCA_017893485.1 of Hemerocallis citrina. Classification (NCBI taxonomy): domain Eukaryota; kingdom Viridiplantae; phylum Streptophyta; class Magnoliopsida; order Asparagales; family Asphodelaceae; genus Hemerocallis; species Hemerocallis citrina. The sequence goes on along the minus strand of JACEHZ010000535.1, from coordinate 2,222,547 downwards.
GCCTCTCTTCCTCTACTTAGCAGCCTCCGAGCAGTCCCTGAGCGCTGTCCTGGTCAGAGAAGAGGACCGGACCCAGAGGCCTATTTACTACGTGAGCAAGGTACTTCGGGATGCCGAGCTCCGTTATCCGAGGATAGAAAAGATAGCCTATGCCCTCGTCATGGCAGCAAGAAAGCTTCGGCCCTACTTCCAATCTCATTCAGTCATCGTCCTCACCGATCAACCGCTCAAGCAAGTCCTCCATAAGCCCGAAACCTCGGGCCGGCTGATGAAGTGGTCGATAGAGCTGAGTCAGCACGACATCTCCTATCAGCCTCGGACGGCAATTAGGGCGCAGGCCCTCGCCGACTTCATTGTAGAATCCACCATCCCTGAGGTCGGCCACGTCCCGAATGGACCCCCCATTTGGACAGTCTTTGTGGACGGATCCTCTTGCAGTGAAGGAAGCGGCGCCGGCATTATCCTGAACGGCCCTGATAGCTTCGTCCTACAGTATGCGATCCGCATGAACTTCAAGGCCTCGAACAACGAGGCGGAGTACGAGGCCCTCATAGCTGGCCTTGGACTCGCACGAAGCGCTGGGGCGCAGCGCCTTCGGGTTCACAGTGACTCCCAACTAGTTGTGAATCAGGTCTTGGGCGAGTACGAGGCCCGGGATGAGCGAATGGCTAAGTACCTCGCCAAGGTCCGGGGTCTGATGGGTCAGTTCGAGGAAGCCGTCATCCAGCATGTCCCCCGGGAGGAGAACTCACAGGCCGATGCTCTCTCCAAATTGGCTTCGTCTTCTCTGCAGGGTCTTGAACAGACCGTGCTGATCGAAGTCCTCTCCAAGCCGAGCATCGAAGACGAGACGCCTAGATCGATGGAGACATTGCCGGTCGCGCTGCAGGACAATTGGATGAAACCACTGGTGGAATTCTTAAGGGATGGAGTTCTGCCTCAAGATCCCAAAGAGGCGCGCCGAGTTAGAACCCGAGCCGAGCGCTATGTCTTAATCGAGGGCATCCTATACAAGCGCTCCTTCTCCCAAATAGACGGCCGACCATATCTACGATGCCTCTCTCCGGATCAGGCTGAATATGCCCTACAGGAGCTTCATGAAGGGATCGGCGGGGCACACTCGGGATTTAGGTCCCTGGCACGAAAAGCTCTGAATTATGGGTACTTCTGGCCGACGCTTCTCCAAGACGCCGAGCGACACGTTCGGCAGTGCGGCTCCTGCCAGAAACACTCCAGCATCCGACGCCTCCCTCAAGCCAACCTCACCTCCCTATCGAGCCCTATCCCCTTCGCGATGTGGGGAATGGACCTGATAGGGCCTTTCCCTCCAGCTCCTGGTCAGCTCAAGTTTTTAGTCGTAGCTATCGACTACTTCTCGAAGTGGGTCGAGGCCGAGCCCCTCGCCACAATAACCGAGAACAAAGTGGTGCAGTTCTTCTGGAAGAACATTATATGCAGATTCGGCGTCCCGCGCATCCTCGTGACAGATAATGGGACCCAGTTCACTGGCTCAGCATTCCGAACCCTGTGCGACGACCTCGTCATTCAACAGCGTTTCTCGTCCGTCTCGCACCCCCAGTCGAACGGACAAGCCGAGAACGCTAATAAGCAGATCCTTGTGGGGCTCAAGAAGAGGTTGGACAAGTGCTCCAAAGGACAGTGGGTTGACCAACTCCCTAATGTGTTGTGGAACTACCGCACAAGCAAGCGGACGCCCACTGGAGAGTCCCCTTTCAGCCTTACCTATGGGGCCGAGGCCGTAATACCCCTCGAGGTCGGTATCCCCTCCCCTCGGCTCATCGCCTTTGACGAAGCGCAGAATGCCAGGGAACTCAGAGGAAACTTGGACCTGATAGATGAACTGAGGGAAAGGGCATCGATTCGGCAGCAAAATTACAGAAGGAGAGTCGAGCTAGCCTACAACAAAAAGGTCCGGCCCGCCAATCTCGAGCAAGGAGATCTGGTGTTGAGAAAGCTAGCCATATCCCTCCCCAGTCAGAAGGGCAAGCTAGCTCCGAATTGGGAAGGGCCGTACCGAGTCACAAAAGTTGTTCGGCCTGGGGCATATCGACTTGAGGACATGGACGGTAGAGAGCTCCCGAGGACCTGGAATGCCGATCACCTCCTGAAATACCAAGAGAGCGCCCCGGCGCCTCTCTAAGTAATCCGAGGTGTCGCGCCATTCCTCTCCTTTAACTTGTAACCTGTTCTATAAATTCTACTATGTAAAACGGTTCGCCGTCAAATATCAAATAAAGAAAGCTCCATTTTGTTTTTGAATTTGCCTGTTTTTTTTCCTCCCCTCTTACTATACCGATGGTTCGGAGTCCAACACTCGGCTCGACTTTACCTCCTCGGTTCGTCTCCGGACGAACCAGGGGTAGACCGCCGTTCGGAATTGCTCCCACAGCCGTTGAACTATACCGATGGTTCGGAGTCCAACACTCGGCTCGACTTTACCTCGCCGGTTCGTCTCCGAACGAACCAGGGGTAGATCGCCGTTCGGAATTGCTCCCACAGCCGTTGAACTATCCCGATGGTTCGGAGTCCAACACTCGGCTCGACTTTACCTCCTCGGTTCGTCTCCGGACGAACCAGGGGTAGATCGCCGTTCGGAATTGCTCCCACAGCCGTTGAACTATACCGATGGTTCGGAGTCCAACACTCGGCTCGACTTTACCTCCCCGGTTCGTCTCCGAACGAACCAGGGGTAGATCGCCGTTCGGAATTGCTCCCACAGCCGTTGAACTATACCGATGGTTCGGAGTCCAACACTCGGCTCGACTTTACCTCCTCGGTTCGTCTCCGGACGAACCAGGGGCAGATCGCCGTTCGGAATTGCTCCCGCAGCCGTTGGACTATGCCTAAGGTCCGGAACACGTATCCAGGCCACTCTTGACTGACAGCCGAGGGTCGAAGGCAGACATATCCGGTCGGCATCCGAGCAAGTGCCTTCCCGAGCTGGTAAACGGGGAAAACACACTTTCCCCTCAACTTTCGCGCCTGATCTTCATCAGACGGCTCAGATCGTGCCACTCGCGCAAAACGACAAGATAACGTTTTCTTGGAAAACGAGCCACCTCGAGATCCGCGCCTACATTCAACGGCTCAGATCTCGCCACATCGAAATAGCACTCTCGAGAACATCGCCGTGTCAGACCCACTAAGCGACAAATCGCCGCACCCCTGGGGATCCATTCGGCTAAATAGACACACTCAGTTCAAATAGTTCGGCACGGCCAACACAGTTATAAACAAAGACAGACGTACAAAACACCGAAAGGGAATTTTATTAAATATCGGCGTACAGTACAAAATAGACCATTACAAAAGTGTCGGCAAACAAAACATACAACCCCCGACCCACTACACTTGTCTTTCATAAAAATGCATCCTCTCCATCTTGTTCGCCCTCCTCGGCAGACGGTTCCTCCGCCTCTCCTCGAAGCTTCGCCATTTCCGCCCGCAGCTGTCCCATCTCCGAGAGCAAGTCGTCTCGTTCGGCAATGAGTTTCGACTGAATGTGCCGAATACTTTTGACCCGAAGAGCATTGCTGAATGCGGTCTGCGAGTCCTCGTCCTCCCCTACGGGGCTCAGCTCGACGATCTTGCTCTCCAAGCGTTGTGTTTCGGCCTCCCGGAGACTGAGAACCAACGAAAGGTGATTCCACTCGCCCTCGGATCGGCGTAGCTTCAGATCGACACTCCTGGGGCTCAGAACCACCGTCCCAGAGGTCGCCTCGGATGCGGAGTCATCTTTCGGACGCCCGGAGTCCGATCCCTGGATCGCCGTGACAAGCTGAAAAATAGGAAAAACGAACAAAGCAGTTTCAATACAGTGCTGGAGACAAACACCTAAAAAGTTTTTCAGAATTTTTTGCATTCAGACATAATAGTGTTACAAACGGTCGACCGACCCTACAACTAAGTTATTACAACGGCCAACAGAAAGGGAAAGTGACATAATCAAGTCCTCTTCGGAAGGGGAATGCTTCGGTTTAGGGAAACGCGAGGACGACGAGGCCGACCCTCTGAGCTCGACCCTAAACCAACGAAGCGCGACCCCCCTTCACTGCTAGTCCTAACAGCCGCGCCGACCGATGCCCCGCTCGACGAGACAGCCGCGCTGCTCTGAGCGTCAGTCGGACTCCGCCTGGTCGTTAGCGGGCGCGTCGCGAGTTCATAAAACGTGATCCCCCTCTCACTTTCCTCGCGAGTGCACGACGTGCTACGAACATTAGCCCTCTCCGGCGCAGGTTTAAGCGACGCGATCTCCTCCTCCAGTTCGATAATCCGATCCCTCAGGACGACGTCCTTCGCCAATTTCTTTGATCGAGGGGCCTTCAACGACCCGGAGGCATTGGGACTATCAGTTGCGAGCCGCCGATAGTGGGTGACCTCAATCCCCCTATCTATTGTGATCCTCCTGAGCATGTCGACTTCGGCCAATAGTCTCTTACGCTCAGCCAAGGCCCCCTCCAGCTCGGAGGCCATCTTCTCCCTCTCCGCCGAACACTCTCTCTCCGATAGCCCCAAGTGTTGTACCTCGGCCAAAAGATCGTCGTTCTTCTGCTCGGCGGCTTTAAGCTCCCCACGAAGCCGCTCAATTTCCCTTTCGGAACCAGGACCCTGGGAGCGCTTCCGGAGTTGATGCAACTCACGACAGTTCCTCCTCAGAACTGCCCTGACCTCCTCCGCCTGGCCGAGCAGGAGAAACCGCCTCTGCCGGCTGTCCGAAAGTTCACGCTTCAAACTGGCCAGTTCCTTCCGAAGGAAAACCAGCTCCGTGACCGGACCAAACATCACCTGAAAAGCGGAAATAAATCCGAGGCCCAACAGTTGGAGAAATAAACGCACACTAAGTCCGAGGCTCAACACTTGGACAAATTTTTGGCCAAACAAAATACTTTTCATTCAAAACAAAGGCGGTGGCCAGTCCGCAATAAGGCTTACAAAAAGAAAACAAAACCAAAAAGACTGAAAGTAGGAAGACAACCGAGTCAGGGGTCGACCTTTTTGCCGCTCGGATTCGTCGACCCCTCGGCCTTGCCGTCGCCGTCACCCTCGCCCCCGCCTTCGCTCCAGCTCTCCTCCTCGGAGAGTTCCTCCTCCTCGCCCTCGGCTTCGGTCTCACCATCGCCTTCGGCGGGTTCCGTCTCACCATCGGGTCCGAGTAAACCCTCGGTGATCCCTTCTTCCCCCTCCACGGGCTCGTAAAAGTCATAGGAGGACGAGTCGAAGCCTGGGTTCTTCGCGGCTACATGGGTCAGGGCACGGCCGTAGGCGTCCAGCATATTCTGGATCATGTGCTGTGCGGCCTCCTCTTGCACGGCCTTCTTCACCTCCTTCACCTTCCTCAGGTGGTTGGCCTTGATCCTCTCGGCTCTCTTCCGAGCAGTCTCCCCTTCCGACCGAGCCTTGGCCAGCTCATCCTTTAGCTCGGTGACCTCCTTCTCGGCTCCCGACCGAGCGCTGGCCAGCTCCTCCTTCAGCTCGGCCACCTCCTTCTCAAACTTGGCCGCCGTATCCTTCGACGATTGGATAGCGTCGGCCAGCTTCTTCTCCAGGTCCTCCGCTTCGGCGACTCTCTTCGTCGAAAGAAGCAGCTCGGACTCAAGCCGCTTCGCCACCCGAACGCGCTCCGTCCTCTCCTTCTCCTTCTCCTGATCCTTCCTCGCCATCTCCTCGACCAGCCAACTGAAGTGGCAGAGGGTCTGGAAGAGAACAACGCGTTAAAATCCGAGCCCAAGAACTTAGAAAAAAATCCAAGGAAAAATATGAATGAAGAAGGGTTCGACACACTCACCGACATAGTGCTCCGGGCCATCTGCATCACGTTGTCCCCTGCCATCCCGGCCCTCAGGGTCGCTCGGTCCTTCGGGGTAGGCAGGTGCCTCACTGCCTCCATACAGATGTTCCCGTCGCCCAAAAAGCCGTCGACGTTCATCACCTGCCAATCAGGGACGAAGATCTGTTTATGACGCTCGGTCAAGATCTTCTCCGCGCCGGGGGTGAGTGGCGGAACCTGGAGGGACAGCGCATCGGCCACTCCGAACTCATTGCTCGACGGACCAGGAGCGTCCGCCTCCGGAGTAGGAGCAGGAGCATCCGGGGCCGAAGGATCGAGGTCCACGACCCCACCCTGCTCGGGGACCGCGACCTTTGCCGAAGGGACAAGGACCTCAACCTCTCCCTCCTTCAGGACCGCAACCTTCGGTTGATCGGCTGCCTTCACTACCGAGGCCTTCTTCGAAGCTCGGCTGTCCTGAGGCGCTGCCGACGGCCTCTTCTTCTTCTCCTGCTCGGACCTGCCCTTCGCCACCAGGGCCTTGTAATCGAGCTTCATGGTCTCTGCAAGAGTCGAACGAAAAAACTTAGAAAATTGAATGCAAACTTCACGGAGAGAAGTATAAATACCAGAAGCGTACGAGGGTCGATCGGACTGAGACCCCCACGGAACAGTTGCTCTTCGGTGATATCCTTCCAGCTAAGCGTCGGCAGAGCAAGGATCTTCTTCTGAACCTCGGTCTCTGCAGCGTTCAGCGGAATGTCCTTCTTTGTGCGCTTGGGCAGTCCGTCCGCCCAAACTGTCGGTATCACCCACGGCGTCAGATTCCGAACGAGGAAGTACTTGTCCTTCCAGTGTTTTATCGAGTCCGGATTCTCGATCAGCTTCACGCCCGGCCGGGGCGAAAGATAAAACCTCTTCTCGTCTTTCCTCGGCTGGACGGGTCGGAAGAGACTCCGAAAGAGGTACATGGTCGGCTTGGCACCGATCTCTTGGCATCGGAGGAGGAACGCCACAACTTGCCTCCATGTGTTCGGCATCAGTTGAGCGGGACTCAGACCATACCAAACCAGGACGTCAACCACGAACGGGTGGAGGGGAAAGCGAAGACCGGCAATGAGGGAGTCGACCGGAAAGACGCATATGTCCGGAGAGGACCCAGTGTTGGCTCGGAACCCCGGCCCAGGGAGGAGCAACGTGTACTCGAGAGGGATCTGGAAGCCCTCTCGGACCAGATGAAGGTCCCCTTCGGTAAGAGTCGATATCTTGCGATCGACCTCGGATAGCTCCCTAGGCTCGTTCTCCTCCACCAGTTTAGCCGTGCCTTGGGTGACCTTCTCCAAGATATCCTCAGTATAATCCCGGACTCCTCCCACGCTCGACACGGCGATGGGCTGCCGACCGAACTCCCCCGCTCTCTTCGGCGTCTCCACTATAGTAATTACGGCTTTGCCCTTTCGGGACTCCGCCGTGACTTCTTGGGGCACCTCGGCCACTCCGCCCTCCGCGTCTGGACGAACAACGTCCTACTCGCTCGGCTCCACTACTCCTTTCTCTTTCTCCCCTCGGCCAACGGCTTGCTCCGAGGCGGGGGTCTCAACCGAAATCTTAACCATATTTTCCTAAAGAGAGAAGGGAAAGAGACTGACCTTGAAGTGACAGCTACGGTCGGAAACTTCGCCGGAACTAGGAACGCTACCGCGACAGCTAGCGACACCACCAGGGAGCTAAAGACCTCGAAGCAAAGTAAATACGAAAGAGAGAGAGTAAAAGTGAAAAGTGAAGACTTGGTCAAAGGGGGGGTAAAGATTTATAGTGAAAATGAGGCGCCTCTTGGACTTCCAGAGCGACTTTTGGGCTACTCTCGAAGCATCTCGAAGGCCCACCACAAAGTCAACCAGCTCGGCAAGATGGGACGAGAATCCGAGCTGCGAGCAAACCGAACGTGGCTGCAATAGAGTCCGCTCGGAATCCGTGCAAGTGCCTTCCCGAGCTGGTAAATGGGGAAAACTCCTTTCTCCCTCAACTTTCGCGCCTGATCTTCATCAGACGGTCCAAATCTCGCCGAGAGCACTAAACGACAAGATGGTGTTTTCTTGGAGAACGCGCCCATCTCGAGATGCGTGTCAGCATCCGGCGGCTCAGATAGCGCCACGTCGCTCGGACAATCGGACCCTCGGACGCCTCGCCTATGCATAAAGGAACCTGAAAATTTTTGATTATGTTTTAAGGCGCCGCCCTCGGCAGGCGCCCCCCGGGTCCCATGCCTCGGTCGGTATTACCCCGACAACAGGCCCCGGTCGGAAGCAGATCAGCACTCCCCCATCTCTAACTCCCCCGGGCTGACCTCCGTCAAAAGCCATCAGCCCGAGAAGGAAGACAGAGATGGGAGGGAACCCATCAACACTCAGAGGTAGAAAGAGACGCACCATCCCGAGCTAGTTGGTTGCAACTGGAAGGCTCGGCTTGTCGAAAGACTCTAACAGCGGCGCCTTCACAGTTGCAACAAACGGACTCGGACGGCCCGGAGATCGACATCGGACAGGGGTCGTCACTCTCCCACCAAGATCTCCGCCTACTTCGACACTCACTTCGGAGCAACCGAAGAAGGCAGAAGATCTTGGTGAGAGAACGGCGACCCGTCCTTCGAAAGAGGTCCACACCCCGGGTCCGGACCATGGCCATCGACGCTACTGTCTTGTTGCCCCCCACCCCTCACACCCCTTCGGAGCAGTGAGGGATGGGGAAACAACAAGACAGCGGGGCGACCGCCCGTCCTTCCGAGAAGGCCCATCCCTCGGATCCGGACTACGGTCATCACCACTCTTGCCTTATTCTCCTCCGCTCCCGACACCCACTTAGGGACCGTCCGGAACGGGAGAAGAACAAGGTAAGAGAGCGACCACCCGTCCTTCGGAGATAACTCGTCCCCCGAGTGCGGACTACGGTCGTCACCACTACTACCTCGTTCCCCCTCGCTCCTGACATCCACTTTGGGGCCGTCAGGAACAAAGGGAAAACCAGGCAGAAGAGCGACCACCACTCCGAACTTCAAGAGAGAAGCTATCCAAGGCAGATGCCTCCGAGGTCTGGAACCCAATTTGGTTGTGACGAAAATGACGAAAGGGATGGGGTACTTATAGCCCGCCTCCAATAACCAGCCATTACTACCCTCGGAAATTGAAGCGCCGCGTTTTAATTGAGGGAATTATTGATCCCCGGAAGTCGAAACGTCACGCATTAATCAAAGGAATTATTCTTAATGACCTGGGGAAGGGGAATGCCGCACAAACCCCGAGCGTCATTAATACCCTCGGAAGCGAGATCGCCTCCGAACAGATAGCGCTACGAAGCTGCCGAACCCCCATACCTTCGGTCGGCTGCCGAGCAGAGGCCTTCCCGAACTGGTAAATGGAGAAAAAAAGGCACCGAGCTATCTCAGCCGTTGGATCTCCCAGAAATTCACGCTCCCAATGGCGAACGGCTCAGATTGCGCCACGTGCGCTAGAAGACAAGATAGCGTTTTCTTGGGAACCGTTCCCGTCTCGAGATGCGTGCCAACATCCAACGGCCCAGATTACGCCACGTCACTCAAGCCTTCGGTCGGCTGCCGAACCCCCCATGCCTTCGGTCGGCTGCCGAGCAAAGGCCTTCCCGAACTGGCAAACGGAGAAAAACGCTGCCGAGCAACAGCAGCCGTCAGATCTTTCCGAAATTCGCGCCCATCTGCGATCAGCGGCCCAGATCGAGCCACGCCATAAATCGGTATTTAAATCATTTTTTATCTATTTAATTTGTCTTATTTGTTTAAAAATTGCGAGAAAATTGTTAAAAATTCAGGAAAATTAGCCAAAAATTCTGGAGAGTAATTGAGATTTAGGGGGCACATTTTCGAACCCTTGAACGAACAATTATCGCCCAGAATGTACGACTAAGGCCCCCGAATGATTAGCAAACGCGTCGCAAAGTTAAACAGGTAGTCCAAAAAAAATAGATAAAAACTCTTGAACACCCGATGTGACCAGAGAACTGCCAGCGGCATCAAAAGTTGCCTCACTACCCCCTTTCTTGATTCAAAATCCCACGTCTGGACTCCAATACAACTCCATCAGCCACTAAAAACAGCTAAACTACTCCTCAAAGCCTGATCACACTCAGCCTTTAGGAGTGGGGGGCTCGTGATATGGCTAAAATTGGGGTTAAATCGGGACCGTCCAGATCGATCACGAATCCTGAAGCACGGGGGTAAAAAGGTAATTTCACATACAGATGGATCCAAAACGGGTATTGGGCCTCCTTCTTACAGAACCAACCACCCGCGAATAGATCCACTTCAATTGGGTACGGGTCCCGACCCGATACAAGCCCAATCCCTCAAGAAGAGAATCAGGCCACTGATTTGGTCAAATCAATAAACCTGATTAGCTCTCACCAGGGAATCAAGGCCTAACTTCCCAAAACAGAATAGGAGGATTTTTCTCCTATTTGTTAGGCAGGAAATTAGGCCCCAAATGGTTCCAAAGGCGACTATAAATACAACCCCTCTACCACCGAGACCAGGTGAATCACGATTTCACCACCTAAGCTCTTTCTTGATCTTTTCCTGATTACTGACAAGAGCGTCGGAGGGTGCGTCGCCGGAATCAACCCCGGTGTTTCGCACTTCCTTGCAGGTTGTGCCCGGAGCAAGAAGGCCGAGTCAATCGTTCAGGTGTTTCCCGGACTCACAAATTCTATCTGTTTACCCCCACACCGAAATCAGCGGTAACAGTAAGAAAACAAAGTTGATTCGAAATATGCAGCCAAGACCGGTCGACCATACATAATGTCGGTCGACCGCATCATAGTCGACCGCAACTTTAGTTGCTTAAGACAGCGGTTGACCTTTTATCTCTCTAGCTATGCCAGAGAGCTGAACGGTCGACCGCAACTTGAGCTGTATACTGTTTTGGAATGTATCGTTTCTATATTTGATTGATACACTTCCTCTTCTACTTAAATGAACGAATCCACTGTGTCTTCTCAACCAATTACTTCTGAGAAAAATATTTTGAAATAATCCTTCGATAATCAATCCGAGTGTGAGCGTGAATTTGTTTGTATTCTTCAGTCAAGATCTCAAAACGATCTTGAGTTTTCTTTTTATTTCTTTTCCACTTCGGTGAGATTGACAGGACTTGGATTAGAAGTCCTGTGGGTATACTAGGTCTCTCTGCCTAAATCCGAGAATCACTGTACAAGGGGTTTTAAGTATAGTAGAACGCTTGTGGAGGAGAATTACTACAAGTAAGTGGTATGGACGTAGACCTGGGCGTCGAACCACATTATATCTCTGCGTCATCTATGTTTGTTTTTCTTGTCTCTCTTGCATTTACTTTACTTTACTTTACTTTATTTCTTTAATTTTTAAATTCCGCACGATCACCCTATTCACCCCCCTTTAAGGGTGATTCACACTGTTGAACCTCTTCTCAACAAGTTCAGAGCTAAAACTCTCCCCTAGAGTTGCTCCTCAAACTTGTCTCCCAAATGGCTCTCTCCTAGAGCCAAGCTCCTCGCTCCGCTCGCCTCCAGAACGGACCTCTTCTCAACAAATTTAGAGCTAAAACTCTCCCCTAGAGTTGCTCCTCAAACTTGTCTCCTAAACGGCTCTTTCCTAGAGCCAAGCTCTTCGCTCCGCTCGCTCCCAGAGCGGACCTCTTCTCAACGAGTTCGGAGCTATAACTCTCCCCTAGAGTTGCTCCTCAAACTTGTCTCCCGAACGGCTCTCTCCTAGAGCCTGGGGGGTGATTCTTTGTCCTCCTCGCCTCTCGAGTGGTCCTCTTCTAAGCGAGTTCGGAGCTTAACCCCTAGAGTTGCTCCTCAAACTCGTCTCCCGAACAGGTCTTGTGAGGATCCTTCTAGCTTATCTTCTTAGCCCGCAGGAGTGGAGCTCCTATTCGAAGATTTCGGAGACCGAAGCTCTTCTCAACTTGATAGATCTTCAGCAGACGGCTCAGATCTCGCCACGTACTTCGGATCTACAATCCGAGCTACCGAGGTACCGAGCTGCGTATTGGCGAAAAATTACTAATCCCTTGTGAATCGTGCCAGATCTTCATCAAGCGGCTTAGATCTCGCCACGTACTTCGGATCTACAATCTGAGCTACCGAGGTACCGAACTGCGTACTGGCAAAAAGTCACTCTTTCTTCGTGATTCGAGCCTGATCTCCATCAAACGGCTCAGAACTCGCCACGTACTTCGGATCTAAAATCCGAGCTACCGAGGTATCGAGCTGCGTATTGGCAAAAAATCACTAATCCCTTATGATTCGCACCAGATCTTCATCAGACGGCTCAGATCTCGCCATGTACTTCGGATCTACAATCCTAGCTGCAAATTGAAGCGAAGATATTGCGAGCCTATTCTGACCCTAAATACGGGTGATTCTTCTACCGACTCCTAAAGAAAAGTTGTAGATCTTCGAGTTAGCTTTGAAACGAGGGGTCACATGCCCCGATCGGGCCTCCGTAGCACCGGAAAAGTGGATCGCAACACAGCTGCACCGAGCGAGAAAATGGCAAAAACTATCGCCTCATGATTCATGCCATGATCGTGATCAACCATCCAGATTGAGCCACGTACTTGGATCTACAATCCGAGCTACCGAGGTACCGAGCTGCGAATTGGCGCAAAACAACTATCACCTCGTGATTCGCGCCATGATCGTGATCAACCATCCAGATGGAGCAAAGCCACGTAGCTCGGATTTGAAATCCGAGTTACTGAGCTACCGAGCTGCAAAATAGCAAAATTTTTTACCTTAAAATTCGTGCTCAATCACACTTGGATTTGCTGAACAAACAAACGAACAAAAAGAAGAGAAAGGGAGTTAATGGATCGGGTTCCGACCCGTTACCCAAAAGCAAACCCGAACCAACACCTCTCACGTCTCCTCCTTCTTTCACTTCCTGCCAAAAACCAAAACAGAACCAAATCCCAAACTAAGAAGCTCAACTCAAGTTTCACAGAGAGTAGCAGAAATGACGAAGCACAGCACCGCACCGTAGTTCCTGAGGGCATGGCGATATCTCAGCACAATGCGTGGGTCGAGATGATGAGGGCATCCTTACCGACTCACGCCAAAGCAGCCGCCGACGAGCTCGAACTCGAGCTCCAATGATTGCCACCTACTTCGGAGCTCTCTCCATTATCAGCTCTTGTCCTCCTCAAGCTCGACCTATGGCCGACTCCACTTATTAACCTCCTTCGTCGAGCTCAACCTCGACACCACTTCCAGCGAGCTCCAGACTACTCCACCTTTGTCATCTCCCACAGTCGAGCTCCTCTGTCGACCTCCTCGCCTTCGAGCTCAGCGAGCTCCTCGACCGAGTTCTTCGACCAAACACCTCGGTGCCAGAACCCATCGCCATCACCGAGCTCCTCGAGTGAGCTCCCCTCCATCCCAAACACGAAGCTCCACTATAGGCCCTAGCTCCACCTCCGTCTCCTTCGCGAGCTCACCTCCAACACCGATCTCGTCTCCACACCGTCGAAGCTCTCCTCCTGAAACGCCGAGCTCCTCCCTCGCTCGAAGAAGTGCCAAGCTCCGCTCCTCGAGCTCCGTCGTCGAGCTCGAGCCCCAACTCCAAGCTGTAACCGAGATTTACCACCGTACAGCTCTAAGCTCCAATAGCGAGCTCCTTCTCCATCGAGCCCCATGCCGAGCTCTCTCTTCGCCGAGCTCGATCACCTCCTTTACTCCTCGTCGAGCTCCCCCTTGAGCGAAGCTCCAAACCCAACACCTCGTCGATCACTCTTCGACGACGACGAACTCCATTGCCGACCTTGTCCAACTCCTCGGCGAGCTCTCTCCCGTCTCTAGCTTCCTCGACAAAGCTTTGCCGAAGCTCATGTGCTCCTCCACCATCGCAAAATGCCTCTGAGCTCGAGCTCCCTCCTCTCGTCTCCACTGTCAAGCGCTCCTCAATCCTTGCCAACCCCTCGCCGAATTCCTCCACACCGAGCTCAACCCCATCTACCGTTGCCAACTTCTTCACGCGCCATACGAAGGAGGAACGTGAGGGAGGTTGAAGACGAGGCTGGAAAGGAGTGGAGGACGAAGGATGAAGAAAGACAAAGCCGAAGAAGAATATCGAAGTAGGAGCAGAGGAGGAGGAGAGCGTGAGAAGGACGAAAAGAGAATAGAGCAGGAGAAAGAAAAGAAAAAAAAAGGAAAAAAGGAAAAAAAAAATGCCACGTGGCGGTCAACGCCTGCGTTGACCGCGCCACGTGGTGTCACCTGGTGGGTCGGCGACGTGTGCCGAGCAACTGGGATCCTGAGCTGGAAATTGGGGAAAATGCCCTGCTTTGAGATGCGCGTGGCCTGATCATGATCAACACGTAGGATCGCGCCATGTGGCGTCACCTGGTGGGTCGGTGACGTGTGCCGAGCAGCTGGGGTTCTAAGCTGGAAATTGGGAAAAACACCCTGCTTTGAGATGCGCGCGCTCTGATCGTGATCAACACGCAGGATTGCGCCACATGTCTAAGTATTAATTAATTAATTTATTTATTTATTTAATTGCATTAATTATTTAAAAAATTCGAAAAATTAATTAAAAATCGAAAAAATTAATTAAAATAATCTAAAAATAATTATTAATTCGGAAAATTATTTTAAAATTCTGAAAATAATAATTATTAAATTAGAATAATTAATTAAAATTTTCGATAATTAATTATTTAATTCGGAAATTGAATAAAAAAATTCAAAAAAAAAAATGAGAAGAAATTCAGAAAAATCTGAAAAAATCACAAAAAATCCAGAAAAATATGAGAATAATTTTGGGTATTTTACAAGCTCAGAATAGCACCGTTAGACCTCGAGCAAGATCCAACTCTCCCGAGAACTCCGATAAAATCCCATACGCCATTAGAACAACAAAACTACTCCTCAAAGACTGTAGAACTCAGTCTCAGGAGTGGGGGGCTCGTGATATGGTTAAAAATGGGATTAAATCAGGATCGTTCAAATTAGGCACGAATCTTAAAGCTCTTAGGGGTAAAACGGTAATTTCACCTACAAACGGGTCTGAAATGAGAACTGAGTATTTCTTCAAAGCCCAATAACCCATAAATGGAACTGTTTTACTGGGTACGGGTCCCAACCCGTTACAAACCAGTTCAGAAGGATAAAGAAGAATTCAGATTCATAATTATCCCTAAGAAGTGGTTTAACCACTTCTATCCATCAACACCGGAAAGTAGAGATTTGTTCTTATCTCGAAACGGATTCCTAAGGTGACTATAAAAACCCCTCTCCCCCACCATAAGAAGGTAATCATTCTTTTTCCAGCTCTTTCATAATCTTTCTGATTACTGACAAGAGCGTCGGATGGTGCGTCGCCGGAATCCTTCCGGTGTATCACACTTTTTACAGGTTCGCAGCAGCAGTAAGAAACCAAGTCAATACGTTGGTGAAGGTCAGCAGGTCAACATGTTTGCCTTGTTCGTTTTCTCAAAAATCTACAAATTTTATCTATTGTCCATACACCAGATTCAGCGGTAACAGTTTGCAAGGGTTCAACTTAATCAACATTTGAAGCAAAAGTTGTTGGGTTTGACCAAGATAAGGATGTTGCTGTTTTGCGGATAGATGCGCCAAAAGATAAACTAAGACCCATTCCAGTTGGCGTCTCTGCAGACCTACTAGTGGGCCAGAAAGTTTTTGCCATTGGAAATCCTGTGAGTTATTTATGTGGATTGTATGATATTCATTTTTCGTAAAAAAATACAACTAATAAGTCTTTGAACATAATTCTTAAATTGATTAACTTGAACATGACTTGCATATAGCCATATACGATATGCTGAAAATGGGTAACAGATGTTTCTGTGGTCGTGATATGAAATATGAAAGCCTGTGTGTAGATACATAGTTTTTTATTTAAAAAAACCCACTAAACTAGTAGCAAAAGCTTGGCGTTTAATGTCTTGTAAGTGAAGGAAATCATACAAGAGGGCTAATCTGTCAAGCCTTGTGGTTTAGAATGATGGAACTTGAAGATAGTGAATTTTCATGGTATATCATCAAAATCACCAAGTTATTGGGGTTGATACTGTCTGTTTATAACTTCTGGACTCTTTGTAATCAAAATATTGTGATTACGAAGTTATGTAACTGAAAGGCTCTGGTCATTAGGGTATTTTACCAAAGCTGTGATAAATCATTTAAGTGGAATTTCTAAGACCAAATAATGAAGTGAACGAATTGGAAGACAGTTTTGAAGAATTTGACTCTATATACTAGATAGAGTTAACATTAGCGGAAATTAACCGTGCTAGAAAATTGTGCGAACTGTTGAAATATTTACCATATCTTTCATAATTAGTAATAAATAAATAAATATATGTGAGTTGTCACATTAGTTGATCTATATTTGATATGTGGTTGATTCATATTTATATTCATATTTGATTATATTAGGTTAGAAGATTTTTTTTATGCTCAAGTTTTGTAAACCTATATAAAGGCCTCTGTTTCTCACTATGTATACCAAGAAGATCAATAATTTTTTTTCTCTTTACTCCAATATTTTATTGTAGAACATGGTATCAGCGCGTTTATATCCTCCTTAAGCACTATCTTTCTTCAATAGCAAGAAGAGAGTCGTCTCTCTTCAAGAATTCTTTCTTTTTCTTCTTTATTTGTCAGACTCCTCAAGATGTGCATTTTCAGATCCTGCCCTCATCCAGATTCAGATTTTCAGATCCAATACTCCATATTTAGATTTACATATCAGTCCTCTTCCAGATGCAGATTTCTAGTTCTAGTCCTCCTAGAGATGCAAATTTTCAGATGCGGTCCTTTTTTATATTCGGATTTTTAGATTCGATCTTTTTCGATATCCTTTCATATTTTGATTTCCATATTCGATCTCATATAAGTTCATATTTACTATGCGCTATCCGGTTTCGTCTGCAATGTGCTAAATTTCCTATGCGCTATTTGGTTTCATTCACGAACGCGCAAGATTTCCTCCACACTATTTGGTTTCATTCACAGCGCGCTTAATTTCCTCCGCATTGTCCGGTTTCATCGAAACGCGCTTGATTCCTTTATGAAGTTTGATGTGAGTGTTGACTCATATAGTTGAATTCCCTTGAAGCTTCTTTGCCCGGTCTAGATCTCGGCTCCGTCATAATTTTTCGCTTTTCTCTTCAGTTCAAGTTGGGCTTCAACTTCATCTACGCTCCAAATTGAGAGAGAGTGTTGGAATTTTATCATATCTTTCATAATTAGTAATAAATAAAATGGGTTTTAACATGTATACCCCTAACAAGTATGATAATATCATATATACCCCTCACATATGTATATTTTCGTATTTACCCCTAACAAATTTGACTTTATTTCATATTTACCCCTATGTTGGATATCACTAGGTTAACCGTAATTTTACCCTTACGAGACAAATAGAAATCAAATTGAAAGATTAGATTAGACAATCAAATGATAAAAGATTGAAGAGTTTTAAGAAAAATAAATGAGTCAGCTTATAATCTATCATTAAAAAACAAGATTGATGACAATTTTCGAGAAGTAACGTGAGGAGGAATGAAGATGCACTGTTAGTTTATCCATTTCTTGAAAAGAAAATGAATTTTTTTTAGAAAAGTTAATGAGTCTCAGTTGGATTAACAATTGCCCGGATTTACAAGGATGATGAAGATAAAGTTTGAATAGTAATGAAGAGAATATTGCAGTAATTTTTCTTCAAGTCCATTTTAAAAAAATGGAAATTCTTCATCGTTTTAAGTTTTTTTAAGTAGAGGGGTAATTAAGGGATGTGATATATATTGTTGGGGACAAATACATATGGGGCTTACATGGTATTCACGTATTTGTTAGGGGCATACTTGTTCAAACCCTAAATAAAAATATGTGAGCTATCACATTAGTTTATCTATATTTTATATGTGGTTGATTTATGATAATGGTAAAAATTGTTGCAAATCAGGGTCGTACGATTCCGGCACAGATCTCAAAGCTTCTACAGGCAGAATAGTTTTAACGGGCCTCTTTAACAAGTCCGAGCTTTCTTCAGGCTCCTCTACAAGACATGGGCCTTTTTCAATCCCATAAAAAGTGTCAGATTATGCCCACTAGGAGAGACACCCAGCCCATGAGAGCTGTAAGTCAAATCTCTTATCTCCAGACAAGAGTCTTATCTCTTAAGGGAGAGAATCAGCAGGAGATAAAAAAATTCATATTAATTTAACGGATTCCTCTAAATCTCCTAACTGTTCTTCATACCTATAAACCCTCCCCCCCCTCTCAGTCAGAAGGTAATCAATAATTGGCGATTTCTCTCAAACTCTTATTCTCTCTGACTTGAGTGTCGGAAGGTCTGTCGCCGGGGCCATCCCCGGTTACAGGATTTTCACAAGTTCATGGGTTGCGTCAGCAACCGTTGGATCCAGATCACGGTGTTCAATCAACGATCCAGATTTAATCCCAGGAGCTCTAACCGCATTTCATGACAACATTCAAAAGTCAGATTTTTAGTAGTTTCCATCAAATATTAACTTACTATCTGTTTGCTCCCACACAAAAAATAAGCAGCAATAGGTTGGCACCATATGTGGTAAACTACACAAATCATAATTACCGCCATGCCACCAAGACTAAGAGGTGGAGCGGCGACCTTAAGCCATCGCACCAACTCTCTTCGTCAACCAGCTCTTCCCGTGGAGGACCCAATTCCTCCTCATCAATTGGATCTTCCCCGATAGCCTAGTCAACCTTTCGTCAACGGAGAGGCACTGGGGGGTTCCTGATAGAGCCATCATAAACATATTTTGCACGACCGTATCTCAGTTCATAATGCTTCAACCGAATGGCCTATCGAGGTCCCCGAGGATCTAGAGATCTCCGCCAAATCATCAGCACCAGAGAACAAGGAACTGATCTACAAATCCGCTTGGACGAGAGGCGGGCCCGAACTGAGGCCTCCCACTTAGAACGTCAAGAAAACTGAAGAAGCAAATCTCCTAGATAAAGATCAAGGAATTCCTCCTCTCACAGGGGTTGTACTGCGAAAAGAAGCCTGACTCGTGAGAGTCGAAAGCTTCTTGAGTAGAACAAAGTGAAAGATCCCCCAGTCACTAGGCTGAATTGGAAAAATTCAAGCTCGACATCTTCCGAGCTATCCAGGGTAGTCAAGACCAGGGTTAGCCCTCCAAAGAAGAATCAGGCAACTCAACTAGATCCAAGGGGAAGGACGACGAAGTCCTTCGTCGTATCCGAGAGGTAGAAGATCGCCTAGAACAGATGAAGAATTAGGAAAACCGCTCCAGCAGGGCCTACCGCCCCAATCAACCTCCTTTCAGCAAAACCATCCTTGATGCATCCATTCCAAATAACTTCAAAGCTCCTCAGTTCGAATCATACGATGGGGAATCAGACCCGACTAACCATATCGAGAATTTCAAAACCCTTATGATGGTTTACAATGCCATCAATGTGCTCATGTGTTGAACATTTCCCGCAACTTTCAAAGGATCTACAAGAGAATGGTACTCCTGTTTCACTCCACAGTCAATATTCCCCTTCGACCAGCTCAATGAACTCTTCATAGGGCACTTTGTTACCAGCCGTAAGGCTGAAAAAACAAGTCCCTCCCTATTGGAATTGAATCAAGGATACGGAGAACTGCTGAAGGACTTTTACAAGCGCTTCACAGCCGAAATAAGGTCCATCTTATCCTTAGACTCATCAGTGGCGGCTGCCACTTTCTACCACAACATCAGTAACAAAGACCTGAAAGCCTCCCTCGCGAAGAAGCCACCCAAAAATTTCACTAAGCTTTTGGAAAGGAGTGACAAATATATCAAAGTCCAGGAAGCTCTTTATACTCTTGGCAAGAACGATTCATCTTTCGGAAACAAACTACAAAATAAAAACAAGGAATGACCCAAGAAATTTTAGAAATACGACGCAGGTCAATGCCGTCCACCTCCAACACCACGCTTCGACAAGTTCACTCTTTCCAATGCAAGCGTATCAGCCATCCTCATGGAAGTTGAGAAGGACGAAAAAATACGATGTTGGAGTTTCCGAGTTGCCATTACCAATGAGTAAGCGACTTATTCCATTTGGGCATATCAGAGTTTAGCCTTGTGCAGGACTTTCCTGACGTAATAAATGAGTTTCTGGACCCCGTCTTGCTCCCTAACAAGTACGGTGCTGAGCGCGTGTTCGGCTGCGGCCAGATAGAGGTAAAGGGGCTCGCCCGGTTCTGGTTTGCTAAGGAGCGGGGGGTTGGCCAGGTAGTTCTTGAGCTGGTTAAAGGCCTGCTATTGGGGTTCTCCCCATTCGACGCTTTTATCTAGCCGGAGGGCTTTGAAGAACGGGAGCAACTTTTCACCGGATTTGAATAGAAAATGGCTGATGGCCGCCAACCGACCCGTGAGCCTCTGGACCTCTTTGAAATTTCTTGAAGGGGTCATGTCTAGTATGGCCTGGATCTTCTCGGGGCTCGCTTCAATGCCCAACTGGCTGAACACGAATCCGAGAAATTTTTCCGAAGTAACGCCGAAGGTGCATTTGAAAGGGTTAAGTCTCATGTTGTGGGACCTTCGGATTCCGAAGGCTTCCTCGAGATTGGTGACGTGGTCTTGGCCTCAACAGCTTTTGACGAGCATGTCATCGACATAGACCTCCATGTTTCGACATATTTGCTCTTTAAACACTCGATTGATGAGCCATTGGTAGGCAGGACCGGCGTTCTTCAGCCTGAAGAACATGACGCGGTAATAGTATAGGCCCTGGTCAGTCACAAAGACAGTTTTGGGGATGTCAGGGGGGAACATTCTGATTTGGTTATAGCTAAAAAGGCGTCCATGAAGCTCAATAGTTCGTGACCAGAAGTTGCATCTATCAGGGTGTCGATGCTCGGAAGGGGGAATGGATCTTTGAGGCAGGCCTTGTTGAAATCTGTGAAGTCTATATAGATCCTCCACTTTCTGCTTGGTTTCTTCACCATCGCTATATTGGCCAGCCATTCGGGATAGCTGACCTCCTGGATAAAACGAGCTGAGAGGAGCTTGTTCACTTCTTCTTTGGTCGCCAGCTGCCTTTCGGAGGTGAATTTGTTGCACTTCTACTTGATGGGCTTTGAATCAGGGTGGACGCTCAGTCGGTGCATGATGAGGTCCTCTGAGATTCATGGCATGTCTGAGGGTGTCCAGGAGAAGAGATCAATATTTCTACTTACAGTCGGTGATGGCCAGTTTTAGGTCCTAGCCGATTCTTGATTGCCTCGGACCATGCCGACTCCGTGGTCAGTAGGGAATTTCATTTTCAAGTAGTATGCAGAGGGTACTACTTGAAGGGAACAGAGACCGGGCCTGCCAAGGATCACATTATAGGCAGCTTTGACCTTGACCACCATGAAATCCATGGCTTCTGTTCAGATGTTCGGGACTGTTCCGACTGTGATGTCGAGCATGATTATCCCCTCGATCTGTACAGGAGTGCCTAAGAACTCGTGCAGTGTGTATCCTGCGGTTCCAGTTGATAAGAGTTTTAACGCTTTGAATATGGCAAGGAATAGGATGTTCATCGAGCTTCCATTATCAACGAGGATACGACGAACCTCGTGATTCACCATGCCAAGGATGATCACTAGGGCGTCACAATAAGGTTATCGGACACCTTCTAGGTCGTCATTAGAGAATGAGACTGCCAGGCCTTGATCCCTGGTGGGTGGGTGGTGGACCGAGTTAACCTCCCACACGAAGGCCTTGCGAGAAGTATTCGACTCCCCCTATGGGGCCACCGTGAACATAGTGAAGGATGGCTGGCCCCCCAGCCTCATCAGGCTCGGGTTCCGCATCAGGATGCCGACCGGCCGCTCAAGGAGCGGCGAAGCCCGCTGGTCTCGTAGATTAGTTCGAGTGAACTCCCACAGGTAACCCCTTTGGATGAGGGCCTCGATCTCATCTTTAAGAGCGACACGTACAGTATCGTGCCCGTGGTCCTGGTGGAACTGACAGTAAAATCTCCGGTCCCTTTTTTTGTTGTTGTTGGGTAGAGGAGGATGGCGGATGATCCCCTTGTCCTTAATCTCCATGAGGATGGTCGACACATTATGAGTCAACGGTTGAACTTTTCGAAGCGGGGGACTGGAGGCGGTCATTTTTGACCAAGAGGATCTTTTTTAGACTTCTTCGTAGGCTCTGGACCATCTACCTTCCTCTTCCCCTTAGAGGGGCTTCTGTCAGGCCTTCAGGGTGCAGAGCTTCTTCGGCCCGATTGTACTTTTCGATCCTGTGGATGAGGTCGAGAAAATCGATTGGAGGCTTCTTCGCCAGGGAGGCCTTTAGCTGGCCATGACGAACGCTATGTCGGAAGCCGCAAATGCGACGCCAGCGTCGAGAGAAGAAACTGCCCAGACCTCGGTGGTGAACCTCCGCACAAAGTCCCGCAGGGACTCCCCTTCCTTCTGTTTGAGGTCCAGAAGTGACGCGCTCGTCTTCTCAACCTTGTGACTGGTCACAAAGTGAGCGAGAAAGTTTACCTCGAGCTGTTCGAAAGAGAAGATCGAGTTGAGGGCAAGCTTTGAGAACCATTCCTTTGTCGAGCCACGCAAAGTGGCAACACTCGACAAAGGAGAGGATCCGAGGCACTGTGAATCATCATGAGGGTTTTGAACCCCGCTATGTGATCAGCTGGATCACTCTCTCCATCGTATGTCTCGAACTGAGATGGTCGGAAATTCCTCGGGATCGAGGCGTCAAGGTTTCGAGCAGAGAATGGGGGTCCGGTAGGATGGTACCCCCAACCGGATTGGCCTTCACCCTCGCGATCCGGGCGAGGCGATTCTCCATCTTCTGAGGTCGCTTGAGGACAGCGTCATCCCTCGGTGCTCAGGTCGAGCCGTGCGACTCGCTACCCAAGATGGGGTCGTCGACTGGTTGTTCGGTCCTGGGGCCACCTCGGATGGCTTGGAGGACCTCGTTCCTGATCTCCTGGAACTTGGTTCTTGTGACCGCAACCTCTTCGAATTGGACCGTCGGAGGTCGTCGATCTCTGGGGGAGTGGTTGCGCCATTGCTCCCGACTTTGTATGCTATGGGTCGAAACCTGGACGGAGGGGGCAGCTCCACTCCTAGAGCGGTCGAGCTGTTTTTAGAGGTCATGCTGAGGTTTCTGATGATTGATGACCTTCCGAAGGTCATCGGCTTCCTGGCGCTCGGGTCGCCCTGCGGCTGAGCGTGAGGCGCAAGGACCCGGACCCAAGGAATTCTCAAGTCCGAGCCTTCGGGAACCTTGGGTGTCCGCCTGACTGTGAGTCTTGTGATGATGGTCGGCACACCGCCCTGCCATGGTCGTCCTCCTTGGTTTGGGGGCCACAGGAAGGGAGGAGTCTGGAGACCAGAAGCTAGTTTTGGATTGTCAAGTCTTCCTACAGGCGGCACCAACCTAATGCTGCTTGTTTTCGGTGCCGGAGCAACAGGTGTGAGTTCTTGTATTTTTGTGTAGCGGAAGGGTTCAGGTGAGAATTTTGAGATTACATTTTTTAAGAAGGAGGGAGCCTGGTATTTATAGGCAGAGCAAATGGGTATCTAATCCTAATGGGCTGGATTGGACCCGTTTGTCCGTGGGCCTGAAGTAGTAGAAGGCCCGTTGGACTTTTTGACCTGATGATCTGAGATGAGAGAATATCGAGGAGATCCCATGGCCTTGATTGGGCCATGTCACCTATACTCACATCAATAATGTTTTAAGCCATTTCATAAAACTGGGTGAACAAATGTTCTAGCCTTTTAATAAGATGCATGCTTAGTTTCCAGTACTAAAGGTTACTTCTAGCCAGCTAATTAAGAAGTAAGAACATAGACATTTATATTTCCCTTATTTCAATCTCATTCGCTTTTCAACAAAAACATATATATTTTATTAAATTTAGATGTTTTAATTTTATGTCAGAGAGAGCTCATCTTCTTTTATTTGCTTTGCAGTTTGGCCTTGATAACACATTTACCACTGGTGTTATCAGGTAGGCTATCTCCTTTACTATAACTTTTCATATACAAATTTTGCAACTTAAGTGAGGTGAGGTCACACATATAATCATGCATAAAATTTTGAAACTATCTTTTTTCACTTTATAATTTAAACCGTACTTTATTGTTTTCTCCAGTGGATTGCGCAGAGAAATCAGTTCACAAACAGACGCAGCAATTAATCCTGGTAACAGTGGTGGGCCCCTACTTGATAGTTCCGGCAATTTGATGGGCATAAATACAGCTATATATATACTCTCCATCTGGAGCATCATCTGGTGTTGGATTCATTAATCCCAGTCGATACAGTATGTCATTAACCTTATTTAACTATTTTGCTTATGAGATTATAATAATACAATATGTGTGAACAATTCCTTTTTCTTGGCAAGGTTGGTGGCATTGTTGAGTACGTTGATGAACTTGTTAGATTTGGAAAGGTAACATGACCTATTTTGTGGATCAAATATGCACCAGACCAGTCAGTCAGTTGAGCAGCTCGGAGTTAGTGGAGTGCTCGTCTTAGATGCTCCTGCAAATGGTCCAGCTGGCAAAGCGGTATCTCTCTTGTCTTCTTTTCTTACAACACCAATTCTAATCATTGTTTTGTTATATTTAAAATTCACATCACTAGATTTTTGAGGTATAGTTTTCTGATTTTCTCTCCTTTTGGTGTTTTGAAAATTTTGTATTGGTGTCTTTAGTAAAATGAAATGGAGGGTGTGCAAAGCATGAACGTATTGTTTGTTTTGAGCTCACCCTTATTGTTTATACTACCATTTTGACTTTGAGTCTACGCTTCTTTTTTTTTTTTTTTTTTAAAAAGAAAAGTCTTTTCAGGCGAGTGCATAAGTAACATCTCGGTGCTTGTTATGTTTCAGGGGGATTGCAACCAACCAAAAGAGATACCTACAGCCGGCTTATTTTGGGAGACATCATAACATCTGTTGATGGTAAAAAGGTCACAAGTGGGAGTGACTTGTATAGAATCTTGGACCAGTGCAAAGTTTGGAGACACGGTAGGACTTTAATTTTACTGTTTCTAATAAGTGACTTTTATATCTGCCATCAACTTATTTACTCTTCTAATAATCTCGTTGTATACCCATTATATAAAAGAAATTGAACAAGTTAATTATGACAAGCAACTGTTCAATTTCGTATTCTTAATCGTGGCTTGTTTAAGGATAGTTCGAAATTTGCAAAAATAAAAAAGGATGTTTTTGCAGTTTGCAAGTTTAAGCGAATCTGTTGCATTATGTGTCTAGTTAAACTTTCTTGTCCTCTGTTTATCAGGTGACTGTACAAGTACTTAGAAGAGATCATAAAGGAAAAATCCCAGTAGTGCTTGAGCCGAAGCCTGATGAGTCCTAATCAATGCAAGTCCACACACAAGAGATTCACATTCTACAATCGACAAGTGCTGACATTTTCCTCTTTGTTGATTTACTAATGTATATAGAGGTGCATTCATCTAGGAAATGTCACGTTATATCACACATTACCTACTTGTTATTGAACAAGAGCTCCCATGTATATCAAGTATCAAATTTTTTCGGTTTTTTTTTTCCTGTTCCGTTCCTTTCTGCTCATTTGCTATCAATGTCTGAGAGCTATTTGTCTTTTCTGTTTTTGCTCAAATCAGTGATATGTTTGCATGTGTCTAAAATTAGTCCAGATTCCGAAACTCAGTGAATTATGTGTGTTGCCCAGTATTTACCTCAGAGAGACGCTGATTTTTCTTTATAGTTGGCAAAATTTACAAAATAAAACAAACTCCCTTACTCCATATGGGAACCTCTTCAACTTTTTCTGTACATAATGAAAAAAGAGTTTCTCTCTCTAGATTTTATAGAGAGAGAAGCTTTCCCCAAAAAAAACCCAAAAAAAAAAAAAGGGTTTTGCCGCCCTCTCCCCGCTCATCTTCACCCTCCGTCCCCCCCGATGATCGATGTACCTTCTACCTCCAAAATTCTCATTCGACTATGGCGGAGAATCGACGAGCTCGCGCTCACCATGTCCCAGCTAGTCGGGGACCTCTTCCGACCACTGCGATGACGCCACCTCCGCTGCTCGACTACGGTGGTGAAACGAGCCACCAACCACCACTAGTCGGCATCCTTTGGCTTCCGTTCAGACGCTGCTCGGGCCAGGATGGCGGAGGAGATGCTTACTGCCACGCCATCGCCGCTGATCCCCCCACAACACCTCCACAAAGGCCTCGGCAAGCCCATCGGTGGGGGTTCTATCTCTGTGGGAGAGAAGGATTGGAGTTGGGGGTGAGTGTGTTCGGGTTTGGAATCTGGAGGGGATTAGGATTTGTAGAAGAGTTTGGAAAGTGAAAATGTAGAGTTGGAGTTGTTTGGGCTTTTTTGGTTCTCAGTGTGTGAGTCACACCCTGAATTCGACATTCTTTAACCAACTGCCACAGACTGCGCGATAGCACTGCCACTACGCCCTCATCATTGAACCTAAAATCCATAATATCCACCGCCTGTAGGGCGAGAGGAGAAGGTCATGCTTCAGTTAGTTGTGATTTGATTCGGGTTTTTGCATGAGAGAGAGAGTGAGAGAGAGAGTGAGTGAAGATGTTGCTCCTCACTATTCTATGTAGGTGTATGTTTGTGGTTGTGAGAAATCACTTGAGAGAGTAAAAGCGTGAGAGGGGCGAATGTATCCTCTTCATGGCTCTCTCTTTGTCCGTGTCCGTAATTAGAGTAAGTGAGTTTTGTTTGGTGAGAAATCGCTTGAGAGAGCTAAAGCGTGAGAGAGGTGAAGGTATCCTCTCCATGGCTTTCTTTTTTGTTGTGACTTTGACTAGGCTGAAGGGGAGAGTGTGAGGAGAAGGATGGGAGGAGAGGAGGAGAAGGTTGTATTGTTGCAGTTAGGCTGCGGGGCTTGGGCCCGAAGAAGGGATCCCCCATTGATGAGACAGAAGGGTTCGGCGGTTGATAAAATCTCCACTAACTAGCTTCAGGTGAGTGCACGAGCCGTGGAGGCAATGTACGAAGTTAAAGTGACGTACATACATTTTTGCTGGGCCGAGCTGTGTAATTGGCACCAAGATGTGGTCCATTACAATATTTGAGGAATAGCTTTATCCTCTTCGATAGTGTGTTGACTATCGGTTTGTCGGCCCACCCTCCACGGTTGTTGGAGGGATCTGGTATTTGTACGAGTCATATTGCTTCATATTTTATTTTATGTTCGTAGTTTGTATGTTTGATTAATTTCTGATTAATGAAACATGGTGGCCATATTTCACCGTTTTCTTCCAAAAAAAAAAGAAAAAGAAAAAGAAAACTTTTCCGAGACACCTAGCAGTGCCTTAGTTAGGGCTGCAATCGAGCCGAGCCGAATACCTTCAGGTTCGAGCACGGCTCGTTAATGAAACGAGCTCAGTTTTGAGCTCGAGCTCGGTTCGAGCCGAGCTTTGACCGTATTCGAGCCGAATAGCTCGCGAGCTTAGCCTAAAAAAAAAAAAACCGAAGCTCGAGCTCGGCTCGTTTACGAAACGAGCTCAATTTTGAGCTCGAGCTCGGTTCGAACTTGGTTCGAGCCGAGCTTTGACCGAGCTTTGATCGAGTTCGAGCCGAATAGCTCGATTCGTTTGAAGCCCTAGCCTTTGTAGTGTACATAGTAGCAATCTTGGCTCTATGAAAATGAATTACTGTCATTAAGACATAGTTTGGTAGTATGGATAGAAGTGGTCATCGCCCTATGAAAGAGAAAACGGTCACAAGACAGATGACCCGCGATTCGAAGTGGTTGGCATTAAATTATGAAAGCAAAGTCACAAAACAGTTGTATTGAGTCAGTGTCACATGCATCAGCCGCCAGCAATAAGAGCATAAAATTTTACATGGTTATTTAAAACAATAACAAAATTTGTACTCGCGCATTTCCCCCACTTCGCCCGTATGGTCGGTACATAATTTATTCTCGTCATGTAATTAAATTAGGATAGTTCGAGGTTCGAGCATATATCCTGGTGGATCAGATCTTTGCACTGCTAGAAGGCGTAGTAACTAAGGCCCATGGCCCGACTCGACCCGACTCGGCTTGGACTGGACTGGCTATACCAAAACCCGAATCCGCATTATACTAATGTTTCACTTTCACTTCGGAGTTCGGATATCAACCCGACATTTACCCGCTCCTTTCCTCTTTTCGTCGTCTTCTTCCTCTACTAGGGGTGGCAGATGGGTCGACCGGGCCGGGCCGGGCCCAACCCGTGCGGGTTGGCACGCTTGGGTAGGCGGGCCGGGCCGGGTTGGGGTATTATACGGGCCGGGCCGGGCCGGGTCAGATTCTTAATTGGGTGGCCCGCCTGATGCTGTTTGTTTCTGGGAGACGTGTGGATGCACCAGGTGTGAGTTCGGACTCAATTTGTATTGAAGGAGATTGCCGCTCGTTTGCCGACCTTCGGTTGACCTTCTGGGACCTACGGTGAGCTCGGAAAGATGTTGAAGGCTGGGCTCGGATCGGAAGGGTCGGATCCGAGGTCTTGTGTACCTGCAGACGGTCCTGAAACACTGGGGTTTGTCCCGGTGGCGGACCCTCCGACGCTCTAGTCAGTCTCTGTGAGAGAGTAGCAATAACTAGGTATATTTAAGTGGCAAAAGATTCATTACCTCAAAAGGTGGGTGTGGGTCTAGTATTTATAGAGAATCCCAACCGGGTTTGGTTCCACTTGGGGGCTGGGTCTGGATCCGAAAGCCCACGGGCCTGACGTGGCAGAAGGCCCAGGGAGTTTAGGGCGGACGTGGCGATACCAGGAGTGGTATAGGGCTGACGTGGCGAAACCCTTGGCGGTATTTGGAGCTGACGTGGCCCATCGTGAGCCTCCTGTGCTTCTGGGGGGAATCGGAGGGCCTAGGCTGCGCCAGGTCATCCTTCTGCCCCGCCAGAGAGGGGGGACGGCCTGTGGGACTGTCCCGGATCGGACTCCGAGGGCTACTGAGGCTCGTCGGTACGAGGAGGCCAGTACCGTGAGGGCAAACAGGAGGTTCGGCGCCGACCCTGAAGTGGTTCGGGGCCGAGCTGGATAGCTATTTTTACCTTTTCGAGTGAGAATTGTATTGGGCCCTGGTTGGGCCTCAGGCCATTTTTACCCTATCACACAAGCCCCCCACTCCTGCAGGGGTGCGGGAGCAAGCCTTGGGGGAGTGTTCATGGTTGTGGAAAAAATGGGAGGACGACTCACAGGGCCTTCTTGGTGGGGTTGTCCTGAGGCTTTGACCGGACTTCGAGCTTGTCGAGGGTTTATGGGTAGGCGAAGGCGATGGCGAACCGTCGGTATCTTCCGGAGAAGAGTACCCTGGTGCCTGCCAGAACCTCGAGAGGACGAGGGTTTATGTGTCGACAAGGGTGATGGCGAGCCGTTGTTTCTTCCTGAGAAGAGTACCCGGGTGCCAGACCGGACCTCGAGCTGGCGAGGGATTATGGGCCGGTAAGGGTGAAGGCGAGCCGTTGTTTCTTCCTGAGAAGAGTACCCTGGTGCCAGACCGAACCTCGAGGTGAGGGGGAATTATGGGCTGGTAAGGGTGATGGCCAGCCGGTGGATCTTCCGAAGAAGAGTACCCAGGTGCCAGACCGGACCTCGAGCTGGCGAGGGATTACGGGTCGGTGAGGGTGAAGGCGAGTCGTTGTTTCTTCCTGAGAAGAGTACCCTGGTGCCAGACCGAACCTCGAGATGAGGGGGAATTATGGGCCGGTAAGGGTGATGGCCAGCCGGTGGATCTTCCGAAGAAGAGTACCCAGGTGCCAGACCGGACCTCGAGCTGGCGAGGGATTACGGGTCGGTGAGGGTGAAGGCGAGCCGTTGTTTCTTCCTGAGAAGAGTACCCTGGTGCCAAACCGAACCTCGAGATGAGGGGGAATTATGGGCTGGTAAGGGTGATGGCCAGCCGGTGGATCTTCCGAAGAAGAGTACCCAGGTGCCAGACCGGACCTCGAGCTGGCGAGGGATTACGGGTCGGTGAGGGTGAAGGTGAGCCGTTGTTTCTTCCTGAGAAGAGTACCCTGGTGCCAAACCGAACCTCGAGATGAGGGGGAATTATGGGCTGGTAAGGGTGATGGCCAGCCGGTGGATCTTCCGAAGAAGAGTACCCAGGTGCCAGACCGGACCTCGAGCTGGCGAGGGATTACGGGTCGGTGAGGGTGAAGGTGAGCCGTTGTTTCTTCCTGAGAAGAGTACCCTGGTGCCAGACCGGACCTCGAGCTAGTGAGGGGATTATAGGTCGGGCCGTTAGGGGGCGAACCGTTGTGCCTTGGGGTTGTTTGAGTAGGGTAGTCTGTTGTTTTCGCGGAGCATTTGGGGGCGCCCTGGGATCTGTGCAAGATTCCTTCCTAGGTGCGTTAATGGCGCCGCCTAATAAATGTATGGCGCATGGTCTTCCGTCGTTTGGTTTTCCCCATGTCATAAAGGCCGGCCCCTGGGGGAGGCTATAAGTACCCCCCTCCCTCTTTCTCGTTGTGGTTCAGATCAAAGCAAGGGTGGTCTGCTTGGCCCTTGAAGGTGTCTGCTTCGGCGGACGCCTGTTTCTTGATAATTCTTACCCCCGGTTTTGTCGGAGAGGTAGTTTCTTTGTCGCCCGATCTTCTCTTGGATCTGATGGCCCTGATGTGGCGGCCAGATCCAGGGGGGATCCGGGCGAGAGGGATAACGACCGAACTTCGAAGGGTGAGCAGTCTGCAACTGTGGAGGTTCTATCCTTCCGAGAGGGATGAAGGGCGTTCCGGGCCGGTTGTTTGCAACTGCGAAGGTTCCGTTGCTGGAGTAGGCTGGACTTTTGCAGTTGCATCAACTGGCTCGGAATGGAGCACTTCTTTCGGCCTTCGGGTGTTGATCTGTTTTTGACCGGGGTGCTTGCCGAGGGGGGCGTCTTGAAGCTTTGGGCCCCGGGTAGATGAGTAGTTCTCCGATTGGAGGCTGACTATTCTGCGTCCCAATAGGGCTCCAGGTTGAGGCGGTTTCTGTCTCACCCGGGAACAGTTCGGGTCTTCGGCCGATGACGCTGTAAGCCCCGAGCTGCTCGCGGGTGAAAGGGGAACCGACCCAGTCTAGGAGCCCGGGGCGTCTGTCTGAGGAAGGCGCCTTAAATCTTAAAAATAAAAATGTTCCCTCCTCCGAATACTTCTTCCGCGCTGGCCTCCTTGACTGGCTGCCAGCCTGTCAATGGATGATGTCAGCGTCGCACGTTTTGAGGATGTGGCGCGAATTCTTAGGCGGCAGTTGCATGTTAGATAGGTGAACAGTACTCGCGGGAATCGAGGAGTCGCTTCTATCTCCTATAAATAGTCCCCCCTCTCCCCTATCTGTCCACTCCTTTCTTTTTCAAAATAAAATTTTTCAACACTTCAGCGCTCATCTTCGCGTCTTGCTGTACCAGGCTTGCCCTTCCAAAGTAACCCCAGGTGAGTTAGCAAGTCTACTTAGTCTAGGCATAGATGGACAGGGCTCAGTCCGGCTCATCAGCGTCGACGTCTAGGGGGGAGGTGGAGCCTATCTCTGACTCGACGTCCTGGGAGGAGCCCGTACTCGAGGAGGAGTCAGTGTACGTTGACGAGTCTTCTGACACGGTTTCATGGGAGGAACCGGTGGTTGAGGAGGCGGCACATGGTGCGAGGCGGTCGCGCTCTCGTCGTCCCTTCGTGGTGGAGAGCAGTGAGTCGGAGGAAGCGACTGATGGTTCGGACGACGTCCGTGTTTTGGAGTCGGCTACCGAGGGTGAGAGAGGCGAGGGCGGCATTGTAAGGAGATCCACGGTTCCGGGGGCAGGTCCGAGTTCCATGCTGACTGGTCGGGGGCCCTTATTCACTCCCTCGCCGGAGCGACCCGAGAAGAGGAAGAAGGCTCCGAGGAAGGTAGGGTTGGGGACTGGTGGCTCGAGCCAGGGGACAGGTTCGCCCGCGCAGCCGAAGTATTTCCGTCAATATCCTGACGACCTGTCCGACCAGGAGCTCTTTGGTGTGCAGGCCTCTTCGCCGAGTCGGACGAGAGTGTTGATGGACGCGATTCTGACCGCCTTGGATGGCGGGGATTTGGAGGTCTTGCAGCTGGCGTACCACATAGGTCCTAGTTACGAATTGATGCTGCCGAGCTCTACTCTTCGCCCAACTGATCCCCTGTCTGCTTGGTATTGTGTCTTCCCCGTGGACGCGTTTATTTCTGGACTGAGGCTGCCGGTCCATCCGTTTGTTCGGGAAGTGTTGAACTGGGCCTCCTTGGCGCCAATGCAGTATGGGCCGAACTCTTGGGAGCAGATAATCAGCTTTGTACTGATGTGCGAGGAACAACGGGTACCCCTGCGCTTGAACGTTGTTACCGCTGATTTCGGTGTGGGGGTAAACAGATAGAATTTGTGAGTCCGGGAAACACCTGAACGATTGACTCGATCTCCTTGCTCCTGGCACAACCTGCAAGGAAGTGCGAAACACCGGAGTTGATTCCGGCGACGCACCCTCCGACGCTCTTGTCAGTAATCAGGAAAAGATTAAGAAAGAGCTTAAGTGGTGAAAGAGTGATTAACCTGGTCTCGGTGGTAGAGGGGTTGTATTTATAGTCGCCTTTGGAACGATTTGGGGCCTAATTTCCTGCCTAACAAATAGGAGAAAAATCCTCCTATTCTGTTTTGGGAAGTTAGGCCTTGATTCCCTGGTGAGAGCTAATCAGGTTTATTGATTTGACCAAATCAGTGGCCTGATTCTCTTCTTGGTGGATTGGGCTTGTATCGGGTCGGGACCCGTACCCAATTGAAGTGGATCTATTCGCGGGTGGTTGGTTCTGTGAGAAGGAGGCCCAATACCCGTTTTGGATCCATCTGTATGTGAAATTATCTTTTTACCCCCGTGCTTCAGGATTCGTGATCGATCTGGACGGTCTCGATTTAACCCCAATTTTAGCCATATCACGAGCCCCCCACTCCTAAAGACTGAGTGTGATCAGACTTTGAGGAGTAGTTTAGCTGTTTTAGTGGCTGATGGAGTTGTATCGGAGTCCAGACGTGGGATTTTGAATCTGGAAAGGGGGTAGTGAGGCGACCTTTGACGCCGCTGGCGGTTCTCTGGTGACATCGGGTATTCAAGAGTTTTTATCTATTTTTTTCGGACTATTTGTTTAACTTTGCGACGCGTTTGCTAATCATTCGGGGGCCCTAGCCGTACATTCTGGGCGATAATTGTTCGTTCAAGGGTTCGAAAATGTGCCCCCTAAATCTCAATTACTCTCCAGAATCTTTGGCTAGTTTTCCTGAATTTTTAACAATTTTCTCGCAATTTTTAAACAAATAAAACAAATTAAATAGATAAAAAATGATTTAAATACCGATTTACGACGTGGCTCGATCTGGGCCGCTGATCGCGGAAGGGCGCGAATTTCGGAAAGATCTGACGGTTGCTACTGCTCGGCAGCGTTTTTCTCCGTTTACCAGTTCGGGAAGGCCTCTGCTCGGCAGCCGACCGAAGGGATGGAGGTTCGGCAGCCGACCGAGGGCTTGAGTGACGTGGCGTAATCTGGGCCGTTGGATGTTGGCACGCATCTCGAGACGGGAATGGTTCTCAAGAAAACGCTATCTTGTCTTCTAGCGCACGTGGCGCAATCTGAGCCGTTCGCCATTGGGAGCGTGAATTTCTGAGAGATCCGACGGCTGAGATAGCTCGGTGCCTTTTTTTCTCCATTTACCAGTTCGGGAAGGCCTCTGCTCGGCAGCCGACCGAAGGCGATCTCGTGGCGCTATCTGTTCGGAGGCATCTCGCTTCCGAGGGTATTAATGGCGCTCGGGGTTTGTGCTGCATTCCCCTTCCCCAGGCCATTAAGAATAACTCCTTTGATTAATGCGTGGCGTTCCGACTTCCGGGGATCAATAATTCCCTCAATTAAAACGCGGCGCTTCAATTTCCGAGGGTAGTAATGGCTGGTTATAGGGGGCAGGCTATAAGTACCCCATCCCTTTTGTCATTTTCGTCACAACCAGATTGGGTTCCAGACCTCGGAGGCATCTGCCTTGGGTAGCTTCTCTCTTGAAGTTCGGAGTGGTGGTTGCTCTTCTGCCTGGTTTTCCCTTTGTTCCTGACGGCCCCAAAGTGGATGTCAGGAGCGAGGGGGAACGAGGCAGTAGTGGTGACGACCGTAGTCCGCACTCGGGGGATGAGTTATCTCCGAAGGACGGGTGGTCGCTCTCTTACCTTATTCTTCTCCCGTTCCGGACGGTTCCTAAGTGGGTGTCGGGAGCGGAGGAGAATAAGGCAAGAGTGGCGACGACCGTAGTCCGGATCCGAGGGATGGGCCTCCCCGGAAGGACGGGCGGTCGCCCCGCTGTCTTGTTGTTTCCCCATCCCTCCCTGCTCCGAAGGGGTGTGAGGGGTGGGGGCAACAAGACAGTAGCATCGACGGCCATGGTCCGGACTCGGGGCGCGGACCTCTTTCGAAGGACGGGTCGCCGTTCTCTCACCAAGATCTTCTGCCTTCTTCGGTTGCTCCGAAGTGAGTGTTGAAGTAGGCAGAGATCTTGGTGGGAGAGTGACGACCCCTGTCCGATGTCGATCTCCGGGCCATCTGAGTCCGTTTGTTGCAACTGTGAAGGCGCCGCTGTTAGAGTCTTTCGACAAGCCGAGCCTTCCAGTTGCAACCAACTAGCTCGGGATGGTGCGTCTCTTTCGACCTCTGAGTGTTGGTGGGTCCCCTCCCATCTCTGTCTTCCTTCTCGGGCTGATGGTTTTTGACGGAGGTCAGCCCGGAGGAGTTAGAGATGGGGGAGTGCCGATCTGCTTCTGACCGGGGCCTGTTGTCGCGGTTATACCAACCGAGGCACGGGACCCGGGGGGCGCCTGCCGAGGGCGGCGCCTTAAAACATAATCAAAAATTTTCCAGGTTCTTTTATGCATAGGCGAGGCGTCCGAGGTCCCGATCGTCCGAGCGACGTGGCGCTATCTGAGCCGCCGGATGCTGACACGCATCTCGAGATGGGGCGCGTTCTCCAAGAAAACACTATCTTGTCGTTTAGTGCTCTCGGCGAGATCTGGACCGTTTGATGAAGATCAGGCGCGGAAGTTGAGGGGGAAAGGAGTTTTCCCCATTTACCAGCTCGGGAAGGCACTTGCACGGATTCCGAGCGGACCCTATTGCAGCCACGTTCGGTTTTGCTCGCAGCTCGGATTCTCGTCCCATCTTGCCGAGCTGGTTGACTTTGTGGTGGGCCTTCGAGATGCTTCGAGAGTAGCCCAAAAGTCGCTCTGGAAGTCCAAGAGGCGCCTCATTTTCACTATAAATCTTTACCCCCCCTTTGACCAAGTCTTCACTTTTCACTTTTACTCTCTCTCTTTCGTATTTACTTTGCTTCGAGGTCTTTAGCTCCCTGGTGGTGTCGCTAGCTGTCGCGGTAGCGTTCCTAGTTCCGGCGAAGTTTCCGACCGTAGCTGTCAATTCAAGGTCAGTCTCTTTCCCTTCTCTCTTTAGGAAAATATGGTTAAGATTTCGGTTGAGACCCCCGCCTCGGAGCAAGCCGTTGGCCGAGGGGAGAAAGAGAAAGGAGTAGTGGAGCCGAGCGAGCAGGACGTTGTTCGTCCGGACGCGGAGGGCGGAGTGGCCGAGGTGCCCCAGGAAGTCACGGCGGAGTCCCGAAAGGGCAAAGCCGTAATTACTATAGTGGAGACGCCGAAGAGAGCGGGGGAGTTCGGTCGGCAGCCCATCGCCGTGTCGAGCGTGGGAGGAGTCCGGGATTATGCTGAGGATATCTTGGAGAAGGTCACCCAAGGTACGGCTAAACTGGTGGAGGAGAACGAGCCTAGGGAGCTATCCGAGGTCGATCGCAAGATCTCGACTCTTACCGAAGGGGACCTTCGTCTGGTCCGTGAGGGCTTCCGGATCCCTCTCGAGTACACGTTGCTTCTCCCTGGGCCGGGGTTCCGAGCCAACACTGGGTCCTCTCCGGACATGTGCGTCTTTCCGGTCGACTCCCTCATTGCCGGTCTTCGCTTTCCCCTCCACCCGTTCGTGGTTGAGGTCCTGGTTTGGTATGGTCTGAGTCCCGCTCAACTGATGCCGAACACCTGGAGGCAAGTTGTGGCGTTCCTCCTCCGATGCCAAGAGATCGGCGCCAAGCCGACCATGTACCTCTTTCGGAGTCTCTTCCGACCCGTCCAGCCGAGGAAAGACGAGAAGAGGTTTTATCTTTCGCCCCGGCCGGGCGTGAAACTGATCGAGAATCCAGACTCGATCAAACACTGGAAGGACAAATACTTCCTCGTTCGGAATCTGACGCCATGGGTGATACCGACAGTTTGGGCGGACGGACTACCCAAGCGTACAAAGAAGGACGCTCCGCTGAACGCTGCAGAGACCGAGGTCCAGAAGAAGATCCTTGCTCTGCCGACGCTTAGCTGGAAGGATATCACCGAAGAGCATCTGTTCCGTGGGGGTCTCAGTCCGATCGACCCTCGTACGCTTCTGGTATTTATACTTCTCTCCGTAAAGTTTGCATTCAATTTTTCTAAGTTTTTTCGTTCGACTCTTGCAGAGACCATGAAGCTCGATTACAAGGCCCTGGTGGCGAAGGGCAGGTCCGAGCAGGAGAAGAAGAAGAGGCCGTCGGCAGCGCCTCAGGACAGCCGAGCCTCGAAGAAGGCCTCGGTAGTGAAGGCGGCCGATCAACCGAAGGTTGCGGTCCTGAAGGAGGGAGAGGTTGAGGTTCTTGTCCCTTCGGCAAAGGTCGCGGTCCCCGAGCAGGGTGGGGTCGTGGACCTCGATCCTTCGGCCCCGGGTGCTACTGCTCCTACCCCGGAGGCGGACGCTCCTGGTCCGTCGAGCAATGAGTTCGGAGTGGCCGATGCGCTGTCCCTCCAGGTTCCGCCACTCACCCCCGGCGCGGAGAAGATCTTGACCGAGCGTCATAAACAGATCTTCGTCCCTGATTGGCAGGTGATGAACGTCGACGGCTTTTTGGGCGACGGGAACATCTGCATGGAGGCAGTGAGGCACCTGCCGACCCCGAAGGACCGAGCGACCCTGAGGGCCGGGATGGCAGGGGACAACGTGATGCAGATGGCCCGGAGCACTATGTCGGTGAGTGTGTCGAACCCTTCTTCATTCATATTTTTCATGGAGATTTTTTTTTTCTAAGTTCTTGGGCTCGGATTTTAACGCGTTGTTCTCTTCCAGACCCTCTGCCACTTCAGTTGGCTGGTCGAGGAGATGGCGAGGAAGGATCAGGAGAAGGAGAAGGAGAGGACGGAGCGCGTTCGGGTGGCGAAGCAGCTTGAGTCCGAGCTGCTTCTT
The DNA here is from genome assembly GCA_017893485.1 of Hemerocallis citrina. Classification (NCBI taxonomy): domain Eukaryota; kingdom Viridiplantae; phylum Streptophyta; class Magnoliopsida; order Asparagales; family Asphodelaceae; genus Hemerocallis; species Hemerocallis citrina. The sequence continues at coordinate 2,185,428 of JACEHZ010000535.1, read as the reverse complement.
TCGACGAAAAGAGTCGCCGAAGCGAAGGACCTGGAGAAGAAGCTGGCCGACGCTATCCAATCGTCGAAGGATACGGCGGCCAAGTTTGAGAAGGAGGTGGCCGAGCTGAAGGAGGAGCTGGCCAGCGCTCGGTCGGGAGCCGAGAAGGAGGTCACCGGGCTGAAGGATGAGCTGGCCAAGGCTCGGTCGGAAGGGGAGACTGCTCGGAAGAGAGCCGAGAGGATCAAGGCCAACCACCTGAGGAAGGTGAAGGAGGTGAAGAAGGCCGTGCAAGAGGAGGCCGCGCAGCACATGATCCAGAATATGCTGGACGCCTACGGCCGTGCCCTGACCCATGTAGCCGCGAAGAACCCTGGCTTCGACTCGTCCTCCTATGACTTTTACGAGCCCGTGGAGGGGGAAGAAGGGATCACCGAGGGTTTACTCGGACCCGATGGTGAGACAGAACCCGTGGAAGGCGATGGTGAGACCGAAGCCGAGGGCGAGGAGGAGGAACTCTCCGAGGAGGAGAGCTGGAGCGAAGGCGGGGACGAGGGTGACGGCGACGGCAAGGCTGAGGGGTCGGCGAATCCGAGCGGCAAAAAGGTCGACCCCTGACTCGGTTGTCTTCTTACTTTCAGTCTTTTTGGTTTTGTTTTCTTTTTGTAAGCCTTATCGCGGACTGGCCACCGCCCTTGTTTTGAATGAAAAAGTATTTTGTTTGGCCAAAAATTTGTCCAAGTGTTGAGCCTCGGACTTAGTGTGCGTTTTGGGCGTTTTGGGCGTATATTTCTCCAACTGTTGGGCCTCGGATTTATTTCCGCTTTTCAGGTGGTGTTTGGTCCGGTCACGGAGCTGGTCTTCCTTCGGAAGGAATTGGCCAACTTGAAGCGTGAACTCTCGGACAGCCGGCAGAGGCGGTTTCTCCTGCTCGGCCAGGCGGAGGAGGTCAGGGCAGTCCTGAGGAGGAACTGTCGCGAGCTGCATCAACTCCGGAAGCGCTCCCTGGGTCCTGGTTCCGAAGGGGAAGTTGAGCGGCTTCGCGGGGAGCTTAAAGCCGCCGAGCAGAAGAACGACGACCTTTTGGACGAGGTACAACACTTGGAGCTATCGGAGAGAGAGCGCTCTGCGGAAAGGGAGAAGATGGCCTCCGAGCTGGAGGGGGCTTTGGCCGAGCGTAAGAGACTATTGGCCGAAGTCGACATGCTCAGGAGGATCACAGTAGATAGGGGGATCGAGGTCACCCACTATCGGCGGCTTGCAACTGATAGTCCCAATGCCTCCGGGTCGTTGAAGGCCCCTCGATCAAAGAAATTGGCGAAGGACGTCGTCCTGAGGGATCGGATTATCGAGCTGGAGGAGGAGATCGCGTCGCTTAAACCTGCGCCGGAGAGGGCTAATGTTCGTAGCACGTCGTGCACTCGCGAGGAAAATGAGAGGGGGATCACGTTTTATGAACTCGCGACGCGCCCGCTGACGACCAGGCAGAGTCCGACTGACGCTCAGAGCAGCGCGGCTGTCTCGTCGAGCGGGGCATCGGTCGGCGCGGCTGTTAGGACTAGCAGTGAAGGGGGGTCGCGCTTCGTTGGTTTAGGGTCGAGCTCGGAGGGTCGGCCTCGTCGTCCTCGCGTTTCCCTAAACCGAAGCATTCCCCTTCCGAAGAGGACTTGATTACGTCACTTTTCCTTTCTGTTGGCCGTTGTAATAACTTAGTTGTAGGGTCGGTCGACCGTCTGTAACACTATTATGTCTGAATGCAAAAATTCTGGGAAACTTTTTAAGTGTTTGTCTTCGACACTGTATTGAAACCGCTTTGTTCGTTTTTTCTATTTTTCAGCTTGTCGCGGCGATCCATGGATCGGACTCCGGGCGTCCGAATGATGACTCCGCATCCGAGGCGACTTCTGGGACGGTGGTTCTGAGCCCCAGGAGTGTCGATCTGAAGCTACGCCGATCCGAGGGCGAGTGGAATCATCTTTCGTTGGTTCTCAGTCTCCGGGAGGCCGAAACACAACGCTTGGAGAGCAAGATCGTCGAGCTGAGCCCCGTAGGGGAGGACGAGGACTCGCAGACCGCATTCAGCAATGCTCTTCGGGTCAAAAGTATTCGGCACATTCAGTCGAAACTCATCGCCGAACGGGACGACTTGCTCTCGGAGATGGGACAGCTGCGGGCGGAAATGGCGAAGCTTCGAGGTGAGGCGGAGGAACCGTCTGCCGAGGAGGGCGAACAAGATGGAGAGGATGCATTTTTATGAAAGACAAGTGTAGTGGGTCGGGGGGCATATGTTTTGTTTGCCGACACTTTTGTAATGGTCTATTTTGTACTGTACGCCGATATTTAATAAAATCTCCTTTCGGTGTTCTTTTGTACGTCTGTCTTTGTTTATAACTGTGTTGGCCGTGCCGAACTATCTGAACTGAGTGTGTCTATTCAGTCGAATGGATCCCCAGGGGTACGGCGATTTGTCGCTTAGTGGGTCTGACACGGCGATGTTCTCGAGAGTGCTATTTCGCCGTGGCGAGATCTGAGCCGTTGAATGTAGGCGCGGATCTCGAGGTGGCTCGTTTTCCAAGAAAACGTTATCTTGTCGTTTTGCGTGAGTGGCACGATCTGAGCCGTCTGATGAAGATCAGGCACGAAAGTTGAGGAGGAAGTGTGTTTTCCCCGTTTACCAGCTCGGGAAGGCACTTGCTCGGATGCCGGCCGGATATGTCCGCCTTCGACCTTCGGCTGTCAGTCAGGAGTGGTCTGGATGCGTGTTCCGGACCTTAGGCATAGTCCAACGGCTGTGGGAGCAATTCCGAACGGCGATCTACCCCTGGTTCGTCCGGAGACGAACCGAGGAGGTAAAGTCGAGCCGAGTGTTGGACTCCGAACCATCGGTGTAGTTCAACGGCTGTGGGAGCAATTCCGAACGGCGATCTACCCCTGGTTCGTCCGGAGACGAACCGAGGAGGTAAAGTCGAGCCGAGTGTTGGACTCCGAACCATCGGTGTAGTTCAACGGCTGTGGGAGCAATTCCGAACGGCGATCTACCCCTGGTTCGTCCGGAGACGAACCGAGGAGGTAAAGTCGAGCCGAGTGTTGGACTCCGAACCATCGGTGTAGTTCAACGGCTGTGGGAGCAATTCCGAACGGCGATCTACCCCTGGTTCGTCCGGAGACGAACCGAGGAGGTAAAGTCGAGCCGAGTGTTGGACTCCGAACCATCGGTGTAGTTCAACGGCTGTGGGAGCAATTCCGAACGGCGATCTACCCCTGGTTCGTCCGGAGACGAACCGAGGAGGTAAAGTCGAGCCGAGTGTTGGACTCCGAACCATCGGTATAGTAAAGAGGGGAGGAAAAACAGGCAAATTCAAAAACAAAATGGAACTTTCTTTATTTGATATTTGACGGCGAACCGTTTTACATAGTGGGATTCATAGAACAGGTTACAAGTTAAAGGAGAGGAATGGCGCGACACCTCGGATTACTTAGAGAGGCGCCGGGGCGCTCTCTTGGTATTTCAGGAGGTGATCGGCATTCCAGGTCCTCGGGAGCTCTCTACCATCCATGTCCTCGAGTCGATATGCTCCAGGCCGAACAACTTTTGCGACCCGGTACGGCCCTTCCCAATTCGGAGCTAGCTTGCCCTTCTGACTGGGGAGGGATATGGCTAGCTTTCTCAACACCAGGTCTCCTTGTTCAAGGTTGGCGGGTCGGACTTTCTTGTTGTAGGCCAGCTCGACTCTCCTTCTGTAATTCTGCTGCCGAATCGATGCCCTTTCCCTCAGTTCATCTACCAGGTCCAAGTTTCCTCTGAGTTCCCTGGCATTCTGTGCTTCGTCATAGGCGATGAGCCGAGGGGAAGGAATTCCGACCTCGAGGGGTATTACGGCTTCGGCCCCATAAGTAAGGCTGAAAGGGGACTCTCCAGTGGGCGTCCGCTTGCTTGTGCGGTAGTTCCACAACACGTTAGGGAGTTGATCGACCCACTGTCCTTTGGAGCACTTGTCCAACCTCTTCTTGATCCCCGCAAGGATCTGCTTATTAGCGTTCTCGGCTTGTCCGTTCGACTGGGGGTGCGAGACGGACGAGAAACGCTGCTGAATGACGAGGTCGTCGCACAGGGTTCGGAATGCTGAGCCAGTGAACTGGGTCCCATTATCTGTCACGAGGACGCGCGGGACGCTGAATCTGCATATAATGTTCCTCCAGAAAAACTGCACCACTTTGTTCTCGGTTATCGTGGCGAGGGGCTCGGCCTCGACCCACTTCGAGAAGTAGTCGATAGCTACGACTAAAAACTTGAGCTGACCCGGGGCTGGAGGGAAAGGCCCTACTAAGTCCATTCCCCACATCGCGAAGGGGATAGGGCTCGATAGGGAGGCGAGGTTGGCTTGAGGGAGGCGTCGGATGCTGGAGTGTCTCTGGCAGGAGCCGCACTGCCGAACGTGTCGCTCGGCGTCTTGGAGAAGTGTCGGCCAGAAGTACCCATAATTCAGAGCTTTTCGGGCCAGGGACCTAAATCCCGAGTGTGCCCCGCCGATCCCTTCATGAAGCTCCTGTAGGGCATATTCGGCCTGTTCCGGAGAGAGGCATCGTAGATATGGTCGGCCGTCCATTTGGGAGAAAGAGCGCTTGTATAGGATGCCCTCGATTAAGACATAGCGCTCGGCTCGGGTTCTAACTCGGCGAGCTTCTTTGGGGTCTGAGGGCAGAACTCCATCCCTTAGAAATTCTACCAGTGGCTTCATCCAGTTGTCTTGCAGTATGACTGGCAATGACTCCGTCGAGCCTAGTGCCTCGTCTTCGATGCTCGGCTTAGTGAGGACTTCAATTAGTACGGTCTGCTCGAGTCCTTGTAAAGAGGACGAGGCCAACTTGGAAAGTGCATCGGCCTGTGCGTTTTCTTCCCGAGGGACCCGCTGGATGATGGCTTCTTCGAACCGACCCATGAGATCCCGGACCTTGGCGAGGTACTTCGCCATCCGCTCGTCCCGAGCTTCATATTCGCCCAAGACCTGGTTCACGACCAGCTGGGAATCACTGTGAATCCGGAGACGATGCGCCCCAGCGCTTCGCGCGAGTCCGAGGCCGGCTATGAGTGCCTCGTACTCTGCCTCGTTGTTCGAGGCCCTGAAGCTCATGCGGATCGCGTACTGTAGGACGAAGCCATCAGGGCCGTTCAGGATGATGCCGGCGCCGCTTCCCTCACTGCAAGAGGATCCGTCCACAAAGACTGTCCAAATGGGGGGTCCGCTCGGGACGTGGCCGACCTCGGGGATGGTGGATTCTACAATGAAGTCGGCGAGGGCCTGCGCCTTAATTGCCGTCCGAGGTTGATAGGAGATGTCGTGCTGACTCAGCTCTATCGACCACTTCATCAGCCGGCCCGAGGTTTCGGGTTTATGGAGGACTTGCTTGAGCGGTTGATCGGTGAGGACGATGACTGAATGAGATTGGAAGTAGGGCCGAAGCTTTCTTGCTGCCATGACGAGGGCGTAGGCTATCTTTTCTATCCCCGGATAACGGAGCTCAGCATCCCGAAGTACCTTGCTCACGTAGTAAATTGGCCTCTGGGTCCGGTCCTCTTCTCTGACCAGGACAGCGCTCAGGGACTGCTCGGAGGCTGCCAAGTAGAGAAAGAGAGGCTCGCCTGGGACCGGCTTACTGAGCAGAGGGGGGTTCACCAAATAGGCTTTCAGCTGGTCGAACGACGCTTGCTGTGCCTCGCCCCATTCAAATCCCTTAGCGCCTCGGAGTGCCTTGAAGAAGGGAAGGCACTTTTCCCCTGACTTGGAGAGGAACCGACCAATGGCTGCGAGCCGACCGGTGAGCTTCTGCACTTCTCTGACGTTCCGAGGCGGGGCCATGTCTAATATGGCTTTGATCTTTTCGGGGTTAGCTTCAATCCCCCGCTGGCTCACCATGAAACCGAGGAACTTGCCAGAGGAGACTCCGAACGCACACTTGTTCGGGTTCAGCCGCATGTTGTACTTCCTCAACACGCCGAACGCCTCTTGGAGGTCGGCTACATGGTCGGTACCGTGGATGCTCTTGACGAGCATGTCATCGACGTACACCTCCATATTTCGGCCGATCTGATGCTGAAAGACCTTGTTAACGAGGCGCTGGTAGGTGGCTCCCGCGTTCTTCAAACCGAACGGCATTACTCGGTAGCAGTAGAGGCCTTGGTCGGTGACGAAGGAGGTCTTCGGGATGTCCGGAGGGAACATCCGGATTTGGTTGTAGCCCGAGAAGGCATCCATGAAGCTGAGGAGCTCATGGCCCGAGGTGGCGTCGATTAGGGTGTCGATGTTCGGGAGAGGGAAGGGATCCTTCGGACACGCTTTGTTGAGGTCGGTGAAGTCGATGCATATCCTCCACGAGCCGTTGGACTTCTTGACCATCACAACATTCGACAACCACTCGGGATAATTCACCTCCTGGATGAACTTGGCCTTCAACAGCTTATTCACTTCCTCCTTGATTGCCTGCTGTCGCTCAGGAGCGAACTTTCGCCTCTTCTGCTGAACCGGTTTGCACCCCGGCTCGACACTTAGGCGGTGGACGAGCAAGTCTTCGGAGATGCCGGGCATATCCGCGGCCGACCAAGCAAATAGGTCGCGGTTACCCCGGATGCATCTCACAAGGTCGGAGAATAGCACGGTCGGTAAGGACTTGCTGACGAGGAATTTCCGGCTCGGATCCTCGTCGGAGAAGAGTACTTCTTCTAACTCGTCCGCTGGTTCGGACGTTGGGCGAGCCTTCGGCTCGGGGATCTCGAGGGTCTCGAGCGAAAGCACTGGTCCCCTGGTGGAAGTCATGTAGCACTTCCGAGCTGTTTCCTGGCTCCCCCTGACTTCCCCTACTCCCGACCGAGTGGGGAACTTCATCTTCAAATGGTATGCTGATGGGACGGCCTCAAGGGCGGCCAGGCCGGGGCGACCGAGGATGACATTGTATGCTGCCGGGACGTCAACGACCATGAAGTCCATGGGCTCGGTCCGGGTAGTAGGGGTGCTCCCCGCAGTAACGTCGAGGGTTATTACCCCTTCGATGGTTACCGGGACCCCCGTGAACCCGTGTAGAGTGTATCCGGCCGGTTTGAGACGGTCTCGGGACAGCTGGAGGCCCTGGAAGGCCGAGAGGAATAGAATGTTGACCGAACTCCCGTTGTCAACCAAAATCCTCTGCACCTTGAAGTTGGCCATGCGGAGGTCGATGACGAGGGCATCACAGTGAGGGGTTCGGACTCCTTCGAGATCAGCGTCGGAGAAGGACACGGGCACACCGAAGCCCTTGGGAGGAGGAGCACTGTGGACCGAGTTCACCTCTCGGACGAAGGCTTTCCGGGACGTATTAGAGTTGCCGCCCATGGGACCCCCGTGGATCATGTGCAGAACCCTTTCTTCTTCGAACTCAGGCGTTACTTCGCGCCGCTTGTTAGCCCCCCGAGGGGGAGGAGAGTTCCGATCTGTCCGATCGTTAGCCTTCACGAACTTCGCCAACTGCCCCCTTCGGATGAGGGCTTCGATCTCATCTCTCAAAGCCCGACAGTCATTCGTCTCGTGCCCGTGGTCCCGGTGATACCGACACCACTTGTCTTTGTCCCTCCTCTTCGCCGGTTTGTGCATCCTCGGGGCTGGAGGGAGGACCCCCTCCTTCTCTACCTCCATGAGGATAGTGGAGACATTAGTTGTGAGGGGCGTGAATTTCTCGAACCTGGGGGGAGGACGACGCTGGCCGCCTCCGTCCTTCATAGTCTTCTTGGCCCCCTCTTCCTCCGTTGCCTTCCTCTTCGAGCCGGAGGAGGGTCCTCCGAAGTTCGGGAGGGACTCGGCCTCCTCGGCTCGGATGTATTTCTCGCACCTCAGTAGGAGGTCGGCGAAGTTGGTAGGCGGCTTCTTTGCTAGGGACGAGCGGAGGTTGGAGTTGAGGACGTTCGACTGGAACGCCACTGTTGCCACGGATTGGTCTAAGGAGGCGATCGACCTGACTTCTGCAGTGAACCTCTTCACATAGTCACGCAGCTTCTCTCCCCTTTCCTGTCGGAGGTTCAGAAGGGAGAGACTCGTCTTCTCGGCCCGTCGGCTGCTCACAAAGTGAGTTATGAACAGCGTCTCAAACTGCTCAAATGAAAAGATGGAGGCGGGGGCAAGCCTGGAATACCATTCCCGAGCCGAACCCCGAAGGGTGGCCGGGAAGGTCCTGCAGAGTATGGCATCGGAGACTTGGTGGATCAGCATCAGAGTCTTAAAACTCTCGACGTGATCTACTGGGTCGGACTCGCCTGAGTACGTTTCAAACTGTGGAGGTTTGAAACCCCTCGGTATGCGAGCTTCCATGATTGTCCGAGAGAAGGGCGGTCGGTTTGGGCGAACAGTCCCCGCTCTGGACTCCTCTTCTCGGTCCATACGGACAATGCGCCTCTCCACCTCATGGAGGCGGCGGTCAAAGGCATCGTCCCCTCGCCGGTAACCGTATGACCCTTCGGACTCCTCATCATAAGAGGGAGAGCGTGGACTTCGGCGCCGGTATCCCTCGGATCGGCGGGGACTGTAATGTTGCTGACGACTGGGAGCCTGGAGAGGACTTCATAACCGGCGGTGAGGACTGGGAATCCGAGGGGGTGTTGGGACCCTCGGGGGGTTTTGGTTGTTGGCACGGGCGTTCAGGGCCTGCAGTACAGTCTCCTGAAACTGGAGGAACTCGGCACGGCTGATAGGTACCTCACGATCCCTCGTACGATGCCGATCCTCGGGGGAACGCGGCCTCCTCCTTCGGTGTTCGGGAGATCTCTGTCTGTCTCGGCGACGAGGTGACCGCTCGCCCTGACGCTGTCGGGAGGCCTCCGCTCGGGCCCGCCTCTCGTCAAGGTGCGTGCGGAGGTCATTCTCCTTCCGGCGGTTCCGGTCGGGGTTATGGGAGGCCATCGAGTCCGAGGACCCGTTATGGACCGAGACATGGTCCTGGATAGGTTGCTTCAGCTTCTGGCCGTTGAGACCGGCGGGACCATTGTTGGGTTGCTGCTGAGGATGAGGAGGCTGGACCGGTTGGGTCGGCGGAGGAAGCCCAGATTGGGGAATTTGGTTGACGGGGGTATCCTCCGTAGGGTCGGCGGGGTTGGCCACCCGGTTGGATCCTTTGGATCTGTTCTTCTTCGGAGGCATGGCGATGGGAGGCGATGAAGGAGAAGCTGAGGTCGTTCGTGTGGTGGTTTCCCACAGACGGCGCCAATCTGTTACCGCTGATTTCGGTGTGGGGGTAAACAGATAGAATTTGTGAGTCCGGGAAACACCTGAACGATTGACTCGATCTCCTTGCTCCTGGCACAACCTGCAAGGAAGTGCGAAACACCGGGGTTGATTCCGGCGACGCACCCTCCGACGCTCTTGTCAGTAATCAGGAAAAGATTAAGAAAGAGCTTAAGTGGTGAAAGAGTGATTAACCTGGTCTCGGTGGTAGAGGGGTTGTATTTATAGTCGCCTTTGGAACGATTTGGGGCCTAATTTCCTGCCTAACAAATAGGAGAAAAATCCTCCTATTCTGTTTTGGGAAGTTAGGCCTTGATTCCCTGGTGAGAGCTAATCAGGTTTATTGATTTGACCAAATCAGTGGCCTGATTCTCTTCTTGGTGGATTGGGCTTGTATCGGGTCGGGACCCGTACCCAATTGAAGTGGATCTATTCGCGGGTGGTTGGTTCTGTGAGAAGGAGGCCCAATACCCGTTTTGGATCCATCTGTATGTGAAATTATCTTTTTACCCCCGTGCTTCAGGATTCGTGATCGATCTGGACGGTCTCGATTTAACCCCAATTTTAGCCATATCAAACGTGTTCCGAGCGACGCTGATGTTTTGTTCGGCAGCCGAGGGGGTTTACTATATCTCCCCCCGGAGCAGGAGGAAGGTTGTTCATAGCCACCCTGACTCTATCAAGGATTGGAGGAAAAAATATCTGGTGATCCGGAGTGAAGAGCCCTGGGACATTCCGACTCGATGGAACTACTCCAAGCCGAGTTATCCTGCGCCGGGGCAGGGGGATCTGACGGTCGAGGAGTGGGGGTTTGTCGAGCGTCTTCGTTTGTCCCCTAGTATTAATTGGACGAAGGTGACGGAGGTTCGCCTGGCGAGCGTTGGACTGAGCCCCGCCGTTCTCCGTATGTAGTTGTTTCTTTTCCCTCGATCCTTTCGTACATTCTTGCTCATTGCTCTTAATGGTTTTTTCTGCAGATATGGATGAGGCATCGATCCAAGCAAGGCGGCTCGCCATGAAGAAGGAAAATGCCGAGAAGAAGAAGGCGGAGGCGGCGAAGAGGCCGAGGGAGCCGCCCCTTGTTATCTCGGAGGTACCGCTCGAGCCGAGGGGTAAGAGGACTCGTTCGGAGACGGGCAAGGGGGGTGCCCCTTTGAGGGGTAAGGGCCCGGCGAGGGCATCCGATCTTGACAAGGGGAAAGGTCCCTTGGTAGGGGTCGAGGAGGAGGACCCGGTGGTGGAGTTGTTGCAGCAGCGGTGGGCGCCGGACTGGTCGGTTCGGATGAGCGACTGTCTGACCGAGGAAGCCCAGGTCGTAGAGGTGGTGGAGAAGCTGACAACGCCTCGTGATCGCCAGATGATGGAGAACGAGCCCGTGGAGGTGGCATTCACGCGCCTGGCGCAGGCCACCGTGTCGGTAAGCTTGTCGACCTCTTCCTTTCCGTTTGGTCTTGCCTCAGGAGTTTTCTTCTTATCCGCTTCTTTCGGCTGCAGGCTTGTATGCAGGGAGCTAAGGTGAAGAATCTCTACGAAGCGTCCCTGTTACAAGAGCGTGCTCGGGCGGACAAGAGCGGACGAGAGACGAAGGAGATGCGGATCGAGCTCGAGGGTTCGCGTCAGAGGGATCAGCAGATGAAGCTGGAGCTCGAGGCCAAGGACACCGAGTGGGAGAAGAGGGTGGCCTCCTTGAAGAGGAAGTTTGCCAAGGAGAAGGGGGAGTTGATAGCTGCGTTCGCCAATGAGAGGAAAGAGCTGACGGATGCGGGCCAGCGGATGGTGATAGCCGCCCAGGATGAGTGCTACGCGAAGGCGCTCAGTCACGTGAGGCATTTCTATCCGACCCTCGACCTGTCGAACTTCGAGTACGACATGGAGATTGATGGGACCCCGAAGGTTCCTGCCGGAGAGGGGCTCGTTGACAACCCGGCCGCTGATCGTTCTGTGAACCCGATCGACGCCGAGGAGGGAAATCGAGTTGTATAGTTTTGTCTTTCTTTCTTCTTTCCTCCTTTCGATTGTATTTGCCTCCCGCGGACTGGCCCCCGCCTTTTCGTGTATATATAAAAAAGTAATTCGGACTTGCCAAGGGTTTCGACGTCGGTCGTTTCCGGATCTCCCCGCTTATGTGCTTCGAGTTGGCTCACTTCGTAGGTTGCGGCTTCCCTTTCCGAGGTGGGCCCCCGTCGTTCCGACGTGGCGTGCCGCTCGAGACGAGGGGAGTATTTCTGTAACGGCCTTTGCCCCGGTTGACAGTATATAAAGTGATGAAGGGGATGTGGCTCGGCCTTATTGTTTCGCGAGGAATTGGAGTGGGGCGAGGTGACGCCTTGGGGGTCGACCCCCTAACCGGGTATTAGGTCGGGTCTGCCGAGGCGTTTGGAGTACGATGCAACGAAATTTCCTTAGTATAAGATAGGGGGGGCCGCTAAAAACGGTCCTATACAAAGGAAAGCTTTACAAAAGGTTTACTTCTAGTTAAGTTAAAGTCTAGGCTTGCTCTTTGCAGGAGTTCACTGGGTGCTAGGCGTCAAGGGGGAACCTCTCTGGCTCGACGGTAGGTCCGGGGGTAGGGCCGTCCTTCTTAGGTTTGAGCATACGGCGTTGGGGGGGAACATTGCTCTTCCGTCGATGGTCATGCAGTACGACCGCGCTGCTTCTTGGCTGCCTCGGACGATGCCGACCCCGTGTGGGGTGGAAGATTCGAGCTCCGAATGGTAGGCCGAAGGCATCGTTTGGAGGGAGCATAATCTGGATCGGCCGAGTATGGCGTTGTAAGCTGTCTTGGCGTTGTGACAATCCCTTCTAGCTTGATAGGGATGTCGTAAAACCCATGTTAGGTGTATCCGGCCGGTTGGAGCTTGCCTCTAGGTAACTTCAGTTTCTCGAAGGCTTTGAGGGAAAGAATGTTCGCCGAGCTGCCGTAGTCGACAAGGATCTGGCGAACTTCATACTTAGCCATGCGGAGGCTAATGACGAGGGCGTCGCAGTGGGGGAGGCGAACGCCTTCGAGGTCCTCCCCTGAGAATGAGACTGGCGCGGTTTGTAGCTCGGGAGAGGGATCGTCTTGGACAGTATTCATCTCTCGGAGGAAGGCTTTTCGGAAAGTATTTGATTCCCCTCCTATTAGCCCTCCATGGGCTCAATGCAAGATAAATGGTGTGTCCGCGGCTCCCTCGGACTCGGGATCCCGACCCGGTATGCGGCTCGGAGGGGGGTTCGGGGGCGAGTGTATCCCGCTCCTAGTATCTCGTCGACCCCGCGGGACTTCTCGGGTGAATTCTCGGAGGTATCCTCTGGAGATGAGTTCCTCAATCTCGTCTTTCAGGGCCCGGCATTGATCTGTGTCGTGTCCATGGTCTTGGTGGAAGCGGCAGTAGAAGCGCTGATCTCGGTTCTTGCCGTTGTTAGGCCGGGGAGGTAGTCGAACAATGCCTTTGTCTTCGATTTCTAGGAGGATGGCGGATATGTTGTGCGTCAAGGGAGTGTATCTCTCGAAGCGGGGGACCGGCGGGACCTTCTTCATGGCCCCCGGGTCCCTTGGAGCTTTCTTCGATGGTTCGACTTCTTCGGTCTTCCGCTTTCCCTTCCCGGTGTCATCCCTGGTATCTTCGGGGTTAAGGGCCTCTTCTGCCCTAATGTATTTCTCGACCCTACCGAGGAGGTCGGGGAAGTCGACGGGGGGTTTCTTCGCCAGAGAAGCCTTCAGCTGTCCGTGACGGACGTTGTGTCGGAATGCCGCTGAAGCGACGCCCGGGTCGAGGGAGGAGACCGACCTTGCCTCAGCGGTAAATCTCCGGACGAACACTCTGAGTGATTCCCCCTCTAACTGTTTGAGTCCGAGTAACGAGGCGCTGGTCCTTTCAGTCTTCCGGCTGGTGACGAAGTGGGCGAGAAAATTGCCCTCGAGTTGGTCAAAGGAGTAAACGGAGCCAGGGGCGAGCTTCGAGAACCACTCACGAGCGGGACCCCGAAGGGTGGCAGGGAAGGCTCGGCATAGCAGGGGATCCGAGGCGCTGTGAATCATCATGAGGGTTTTGAAACCCCCCATGTGATCAGCAGGATCTCCCTCGCCGTCGTAGGTCTCGAACTGAGGGGGTCGGAAATTCCTGGGTATTTCCGCTTGGAGGATGGGGGTGGAGAAGGGAGGACGGACAGGTCTGTACCCCTGAGTCGCTCTTTGGCCGCCGTCCCCTATGTGATCGAGGCGATCCTCCATCCCTTGTAGGCGCCTTAGGAGGACGTCATCATCCTCAGGCTGGATTATTGAAGGGCGGGACGCGCTGGCTTCGGCGTCCGACCCTGCTTGGGAATGGGGGGTTTCTTCCCTGGGGGTCCGTCGGAGGGCTCCCAGAATTTCTCTTCGGAAGTCTTGGAGCTCCTTGTGAGTGACGGGGGCTCCCTCGACTTGGTTTGGTTGGTCCGAGGGTTGTCTTCCGACTCGGCTGAGCGCGGATCTTCGTACCTCGGGCGGCGGTCTCGGACGGTTCGGGACCGGGTTGGAAGCAGCCCTTCCCCTGCTGCGGGTAATCCTGCGGTTGAGGATTATTCCCCGGAGGTCGGGCTGGGCTGGCCGGCCGACGCTCCTTTGGGACTCCCGAGGGAGAGCCTTGTGTTTCGACGTGCGTGGCCTGGCTTTATCAGTGGGTGGGGGCGAGTCCCGTTGGTTGACGGAGGAAGCAGCCCCCTTGCCTTTGGAGGCCATGAGGATTCGGCTGTCGATGGCCTTTGAGGGTCTGGGTCGGATCGGCTTCTGGAGCAGCTGTTCCCACAGACGGCGCCAACCTGATGCTGTTTGTTTCTGGGAGACGTGTGGATGCACCAGGTGTGAGTTCGGACTCAATTTGTATTGAAGGAGATTGCCGCTCGTCTGCCGACCTTCGGTTGACCTTCTGGGACCTACGGTGAGCTCGGAAAGATGTTGAAGGCTGGGCTCGGATCGGAAGGGTCGGATCCGAGGTCTTGTGTACCTGCAGACGGTCCTGAAACACCGGGGTTTGTCCCGGTGGCGGACCCTCCGACGCTCTAGTCAGTCTCTGTGAGAGAGTAGCAATAACTAGGTATATTTAAGTGGCAAAAGATTCATTACCTCAAAAGGTGGGTGTGGGTCTAGTATTTATAGAGAATCCCAACCGGGTTTGGTTCCACTTGGGGGCCGGGTCTGGATCCGAAAGCCCACGGGCCTGACGTGGCAGAAGGCCCAGGGGGTTTAGGGCGGACGTGGCGATACCAGGAGTGGTATAGGGCTGACGTGGCGAAACCCTTGGCGGTATTTGGAGCTGACGTGGCCCATCGTGGGCCTCCTGTGCTTCTGGGGGGAATCGGAGGGCCTAGGCTGCGCCAGGTCATCCTTCTGCCCCGCCAGAGAGGGGGGACGGCCTGTGGGACTGTCCCGGATCGGACTCCGAGGGCTACTGAGGCTCGTCGGTACGAGGAGGCCAGTACCGTGAGGGCAAACAGGAGGTTCGGCGCTGACCCTGAAGTGGTTCGGGGCCGAGCTAGATAGCTATTTTTACCTTTTCGAGTGAGAATTGTATTGGGCCCTGGTTGGGCCTCAGGCCATTTTTACCCTATCACACGCCCAACCCGTGAACCCTTTAGGGCTCAACCCGGGTTGGGCCGGGTCGACCCGCGGGTTGGCCCGTTTAATAATATATATAATTTTTTTTTTTTTTTTTTTTTTTTTTTTTTTTTTTTTTTTTTTTTGTGGTAGCTTAAATTGAAGTAATACTAAGTAATACTACATTACTACTAATAATAATACTAAGTGAGTAATACTACATTACTAAGTAATACTACATTACTACTAATAAGTAATAATAATACTACAATTCTTCAAAATTATAACACTAAGTAAGTAAGTAATACTTAGTAAGTAATACTAATAAGTGATAATAATACTACAATTCTTCAAAATTATAATACTAAGTAAGTAATACTAAGTAGTAAGTAAGTAATACTTAGTAAGTAAGTAATACTAAGTAAGTAATACTAAGTAAGTAAGTAAGTAATACTAAGTAAGTAATTTTTTTTGGTAGTTTAAAATTATAATACTAAGTAATACTACATTACTACTAATAAGTAATAATACTACAATTCTTCAAATATCCCCAAATGATGTTTAATTATAATACTAAGTATGTAATTCACTAAATTTTGTAATAATACTAATAAGTAATAATACTACAATTCTTCAAATTGAATCAAATATCCCCAAATAATGTTTAATTATAATACTAAGTAAGTAATAATACTAATAAACAAAAAAAATCGTGACAATAATAATAATAAGATTGAAAGAGTGAAATTGACAATAAATTTTGAAATTTTATTCATACGAATTTAAGTGATACAGTTTGAACAATTTATAACGAAATGAAATGAAAAATTCAATTCACAAATAAGTTTTATACAATAACATATTTCTTATGTACAATTTTAATTGACTACATTTTTTCTAATTTAACATAAGATGAAAAGCTATTGTTGTTGTTGTTGTTGTTCTTCGGGCGAGTTGCTCCCACTTGTAGAACTTGATAGTGCTTTCCCTTGCGTCCTATCTTCAGCCTTCAGCCAGTCTTCTGTGCAAACGAGCATCTCCAACGCCTCGGGCTTCAACCGGTTTCTGTAATCAGATAGAACCCTGCCACTTGTAGAAAATGCACTCTCAGAAGCAACTGTAGAGACAGGAGGAGTTAGCAAATCTTTAGCCATAATAGACAGAATACTAAAAGTGTGTTCATATTCTTTCCACCATTGTAAAATATCTAGTGGGGAAAGAGTAGGCTCAGTATCCTGTTGGTTATACCAATTTAATTCATTTGGTTGATTAGTCCTAGGTTTTTTAGACTGAATTTGTTCAAGTAGACTAAATGTTCTATCACCAATTTTACTTTTACCTTTAGAACTACCAGAAGAAGAACTAACTACAGAAGTTGTACTACTAGAAGCAAAACGTCTATCATAATAATCATACAAGTTATTTAATGTAGATTCAAACTGAACTAAAAAAGTAGCGCAATCAATTGTTAATTCTACATTGTCATCTAAACATGCAAAAAACATTTCTATCAAATTCTTCGTACCTTCTAATTTGATACGAGGATCCATAACAGTAGCAACACAAATCAACATAGGAGGAGGAAAACAATATTTCAAAAATTTTTGAAATGCAGGTATTACAATGTCACTAATATAGGGATCATTTAACATTTCGTTAAATATTTGCATCATGCTAACTAATTCAATAAAAATGCTACTAGAAGTAGATTCATATGTTTTTGAAAACTTTAAAGTTGCGGTTTTAAAAGGTTCTAAAAATTTCAACAAAGCTTCGGCAAAATACCAATCGGGCGGAGTCATTTCAAAATTGTACATATTTTTTGCGATACAAAAATTATTTACAACTGCTTTATAATCGGTGACAACATTCAATAAATCAAAAGTAGAATTCCATCGGTGTCTAACATCCTTTGGAAATTTTCTAAAAGGAACATTTCTAACCCTACACCAAGCTTTCCATTCTTGTAAAATGCTTGGACTTAATGCAATAAAATGTACACAATTTCTAATTTTAATTATATATGGATCAGCTATTTTTAATGCATCTTGAACACATAAATTTATAATATGACATGCACATCTAACATGAAAAATATTGTCAGCTGGAGGGTTTAATACAGATTTTAAAGTAGTAATTGCTACATTGTTGTTAGATGCATTATCAAAACTAATAGCCATAATTTTATCGCGAATATGAAAAACATCACAAATTTCTATAATACGGTTTGCTATTTCAGAGCCACTATGGGGATATGGCAACGCCGCAAGTGATATGATTCTTTTTTGAAGAATCCAATCATTGTCGATCCAATGACAGGTTATTCCCATCGTTGGAATATTGTTGACACCCGTCCAACAATCCGAAGTTAAACTAACCCTACAAGTTAAACTCCATAAAATTGCAATCAACGCGTCCTTCATTTCAACGTACATTTTAAAACAATCCGATTTGCAAGTATTTCTCGGAATTCTTTTAAAATGAGGGTTTAAGGCCGTTTGATTAAAATTTTCCAAGTTCCTACTCTCGGGATAGGAAAATGGCAACTCTTCCTTAATGACTAATCGGGCCATTTCCCGACGAACGAGTTCGGGATCATAAGGGTGGCTATCTACTTGACCGGTCCTAGGGTTAATTTTTTGTTGGCCTTGTATTTGATCAAGAAGTTCTTTGTGATTATGTTGTATGTGTCTACTAAGTGTACCGGTTCCGTCACCCCTCTTGAATTTGTATTGTTTACCACATGATTTACACATTTTCACACCTACACCCGGAATATTTTCGTCCGGGATATACTCATAAAACTTGTGCCAATCGCTAGTTTCTCCTCTACTTTTCCTACTACTACGGGGTTGTGTGGTTTCGGGTTGTTGTTGTTGTTCTTCTTCTTCTACTTGAATGTTACCTACAACATCCATGTCGTGTGTACCCCATTGTTCCATAGTAGGATCAATGTAATCTTGGGCGGGCTCAATAATTGGGACAATTGGTGGCCTACGTGAAGATGAGGAAGAATCTTGTCCGCTACGACCGCTACCGCGTGATCTAGACATAGTGTAGTAATGTGGTATGTAAATAAAATCTACAATGTAGAAGCGGTGAATTATACAAAAAAAAAACTACAAAACAAGAGGGTTGAGATAGAGAAGTTCAAAAAACAAACAATAATTTTGACTACAACGAAAAAAAAACAACAAGAGAGATAGAGATATTTTGATACCGTTCACCATGGAATACGCGTATAAAAAAAAACCGTGAAAATTAGAATATAATAGAAAAGATGGAGGAGCGCTTTGCCGATTGCGCAAATGAAGAGTTGAAGTAGATTTGAGTCGATGGTTGAAGAGAGTTGAAGACGTTGAAGACGTTGAATTTTGTTCTCCGATACGACCGAAATTTGATCGTGTATACGCCTCCTTGTACACTTGTTTGATGATTACTACAATTGTTCAAAATTTTTTTTTTTTTTATGTATAATAGTAGAGAGAGTAAGAGAGAGAGGTGTGATTTTTTTGGAGATTTTTGGGGGCTATTTATAGGCTTAGAATTGGGTAAAAACAAAAAAAAAAAAAAAAAAAAACACCAGCAGCAAGCAACGGCTCTAAGAGCCGTTTGCTGCTGCTGCCGTGCCCAACGGCCCAAACCCAACGGAAGGATCCAACGGCTAAAAAACCCAACGGCACCAAACCCAACGGGGCGACCCGCGGGTTCAATTCGCGGGTTGAATTCACGGGTCGGAGGTCGAAATTCGCGGGTCGACCCGCGGGTTGGCGGGTCCAATTCGCGGGTTGACCGGGTTCGTGGGCCGGGTTTCGCGAATCCAATTCGCATAAATAGCGACCCGGATCGACCCGAACCCGCTAAAGCCTTAACCGGGCCGGGTTCGTGGGCCGGGTCGCCGGTGGGTCGCCGGTTGACCCGGCCCAGTTGCCACCCCTAGGGACCTCTACTCTAAAACCCTGAACCCCCAAAATCATATATGCAGATGGATTCCTCGTCTCCTCAATCCGCGAGCTTAACCGACAAAATCGTGGTATTTATTTCTCAGTTTTCGTTCTAATCTCCAATTACTGCTCGATTTTTTCCTCAATTTTTCGCATTTCGATTCGTAGGTAATTGAGCATGGCGAATCAGACCATTAAATTGAGTGGACGATTGCGACAGGTAATTGAGCACGTGCTCATGTTCTAGGGTTAGGGTTTTGAGTTGTAAGAGCATCCACAGTCGTTTGCTATAATTTCCATTTTTCCAAATTTTAGCAAACTTATAGCAAAACAGCGCTGCAGTCGTTTCTCATATTCCCATATTTTGGCAAACGTTCTATTTCCATTTCTCAAATATGAGAAACGAACTCAGCTTTCTCAAATTATAAAGGACGGGGTATGATACCCCGTCTCATGGAAAGAAATATTATTTAATCGTATGAGACGGACTAACATATACCGTCCCACTAATTCTCCAATTTTTTTTTTTTATTAAGTGTTCGAACGGGGAATGATACCCCGTCCGGGGTATCAAACCCCGTCCCACACATTGACCCAGTCCACTTTTATTTAAAAATTCCATCAGACGGGGATAGATACCCCGTCCGGGGTATCATTCCCCGTCCGGGAATTAATTTTTTTTTTTCTTTCTGTTTTTTTTTTCCTACTTTGCCCTCAAAATTTATAAAAGTCTTCTCACACAGCCGAAGGTATAAAAGTCTTCTCACACAGCCATCTCATTTTTTTATTTTTTTTTGAGAGAGACGGGGAATGATTCCCCGTCCAACACAATTTTAAAATTAAAAAACTTGGGACGGGATATCATATACCGTCTCTAACGAATATGAGAAAAATTTAGCAAACAACGACTGCACGCACTTCGTCCATTTGCTATTACTGTAGCTGCCATTTTATGAGAATTGAGAAAAACGACTGTGGATGCTCTAACTGGGGAAAGATAGTTTCAATTTCTTGACCTTGGAAATTGTGTTGTAGGAATGTGATACGCTTTCGGTAATGGAGGCCGTGAAGCTGAGGTTCTCGAAGCTGAACAAGTATTGGGTCCAGAGCTCGCATAAAAGAGTTAATTTTTCTTCTCCATTTTTCTCTTTATCTTTCGAGTACAGTTGATTTTGGAGTAGATCGCCCTGTTATAATTTTACAACATTTATTGGATTTTTATAGGGCCGTAATTGACGTAATTGCTCACAGACTGTTTAACTACATATGAATTATCATATTGTATATAACAATGGTGTTACTTGTTTATGCCACGAAGATAAATGCGTGCACTACATGTGTATTTCTAAATTGTAATATGCTTATTTTTCTCAGTAATTTCAGTATATCTATCTCTATCTGAAAGTAATATCAAGATTTGTTCAATGTCAGTTTCAGTTGTGACTAGCTGAAATGCCAGGCTGGCACTGCTATTCTGTTTATATATATATATATTTTTAGTAGAACGTACTGTTTGGTGATCAGGTGCAGATTTTATTAATTTTATGATTGTGTACCTGTTTCCTTTTATTGTTTTTTTTTTTGATGAAACGGATAGAGTCCGGAGACTCCAGCCAAGCAATCAAATAAATAATCAATAGTTTACAAGGAGGGTTTTACCAGGGGTAAAACAGCAACAAAAATAGTAAACTTCTGTACAAACAAACAATAGTAACACGAAGAGAAACGAATAATACAAGGAGATAACAAGAGAGAGAGCAGTGGAAGCTTTTGGGGCCCAAACACTACCACACCGAAAGCCACTAGCAACACGAGGAGAGCTAGCCTGCTGCAACGGACGGGAGAAGAGGGCGGGAGGGACTGGCGATGAAACTGAGCCCCAGGCGAGAGCTGCGCAGGAAGCAAAAATCAAACCCAACAACGAAAGCCTCTGCCCAGTATAGCCCGGGAGAGCTCAGCTGGATCTCCCGACAAATAGACATCTCCGGCACTTGAATAGATGCAAACAAGTGCAGAAGGCCAGCCGGGCCTCCAACGAAACAACCACCAACACGACAATAACAGACTGCAAACAAACGCAACCAAAGAGGAGGCACCAAATGAAACTGAAGGAGAAGCTAGCAAAACACTCAACCAGCAATCCAGAAATGACTAGCAAAACCTCCAATAGAGTCCAGAGCAATGGCAAAGGGAAACACTCAAAACAACAGAGAAGGGAAACACTCAAAACAACAGAGAAGCTCAGTCAGGAAGATGCACAAAGCACAGAAAACACAACCATCACAGAGGAAATAAACATAAGCACACAGAACAGCCATCACTGATAAGAAAGCATCATACAAACCAACAAAACAACCAGAAGGAGATAAGTACACAGAAAACATATAAGCAGCATAAAAGATGAAAGTGAAGAAGAGTGAAGACATGATCAGTTGCATGAGAGACATAAAAGAGGAGAAGTAACCCAGAAACACAAAACAGCGCGAAGCACAAAGGAGCATACAGCGGAAGCTCCCCAAAAATGCCCACTACAGCAAGACAACTGTAACACCCCAAGGGCTGAAGAGCCCGAAAACATCAAAATAGAAAGAAACGGCGGCAGCACAGCCGATCAAAACCGTCCAAAAGAACATTAACCTGCCTGATGTTAACCCTGCACAACGCAAAGAAATACAAGTGAGGAGCATGTAAGAAAAAAGAGGGTAAAGAAAGAGAATCGTAGAATAAGACTATAAAGCTTGAAGATTATAGAGGCAATTAATAGACTGCAAAATTTGTTGGGATGCTCTAGAGGCGTCCTCTTTGAAAGAAGGGGTTGAAGCCCAGGAATTGAACAGGAAAATGAATTCATCAATCATAGAAGCAATTGATTTGCGACGATGACAAAATAGTCTATTATTTCTTTCCTGCCAAATGATCCAAAGGATGGTGTGAGTGGCTAAAATCCAAGATTTACTGTAACGCCCCGAATCCCAAATACACTGAATTCGAGATGTTCTACAGGACCTTTTCACTTTCTTTAGTACAATTTTACAGGGAGATTAAAACTTTTCATCATACATCAGAGATTACATCAAATTACATCTTTTCTTTTGCACAGCGGAAGTAAAATACAACAATTGAAATAAAGTACAACAACAATGATACAATCTTTAAGCATCCATTCTTCTTTAATCTTTAACATGACATATACCTGCATATAAGACTGTGGGTACGTCAGTTTCTTCAACCGACGAACATTATACACGGCCATCCTCTCTATGCCGGAAATAGTATAACTTAACATTTCATATTTAGCAAACACAAACTTGTCATATTTCAAACTAAAGGGACTACCCTATTGATGTCGTGTTGTGATTGTGCACTTAGTCCTTAATGCAGTTACTTATGTTATATGACACTAATGCACACTTGTTCGGATTCTATGCATCCCATACTACATAGGTCCGAGGGCAAGCCCTTATTCGTTCTTCATCTTTATAGGGTTCAATCCCCCGTTATGATTTAATCTACTACTGTAATTACGGTAAGTATCCTAGATGTTATCCGACCTACGAACTCATGTTTAGGCACTCTGGAGTAGTATCCTCACCCAGACGCATCATGGGAATTCCTGGGATACGCTCTCACCAAAAACATGACACCACCCGTAGTCTTCAAACATCCCACGAGCGTCGCCACTGGGACGGTACTCTGGAACAGTATCCTCACCCAGACTCGTCATGGGAATTCCTGGGATACGCTCTCGCCGCTACCCAGGGCCCTCATACTCAGTGTTTTTCTCTTACTTTCATCACATCTTCACTATGCACTAGTCCTTAGTTTTATCAAAAATCATGAACAAAATTAATCTCTAGAGTTAGCCTCTCCATCAACCGGACTTATTCATTCATTTCATCTTGACCAACCTTGGTCTAATTTCACTTTATTTCATTTCTCGATGCCGGGGAGACTTAGCTACTCTATTTCAAATTTCATTTCACAATCTTCAATTTATACAATTTTCATGTCGAGTTCTCAAACCCACATGCATGTTCTTTTTCAATTCATGATTACACTTTATTCACAAGTCCATAATGAATAATTCTAACTCATAAAGTTCATAGGTATAGCCAACAATTTCTTTTTCCCTTTCATAAATCATGATTTTAATTTCATAATCATATATGAATTCATGCAACTTCATAATAGCACTAGTAACATTCATACTTCACATATTGCACAATATTCACAAGTAAGAATAATATCATGTTACACAACAAGTACTTTTTCCAATTACTTTATCATAGCCCAATTCACTTAATCTTTATAAGTTATAAATTCCATAAATATGTATCTTATAACCAAAGCTCTAATTATGCCTTTTGTTCACAAACCATATTGTATTTCATTCAAATAATACCCAAATCACTCTTATAAAATTCCTTGCATTTTTATGAGAATTACCATATTTATTTCATAATTTTTGGACTTCAAAACCCCCCCAAAAAAAATATTTTTCATATATGCCGATCCCGAGATTCGAACCAGGCACAGCACCAAGACAGCACAGAGCCCCGACCACTGGGCCGGTCGCTGAACACGCTATAAGAGCGACTGAGAGTAATACATACTCTCGGTTCGCTGTTGACTAGTTTTTAGAGAATTTTACAAAAAGAAGTGTTACTCCCGGGGTTCGAACTGTGCAACACAGAGAAGCAAACCGTAGTCCAAGACCACCTGAGCCACTGGCTCGGGTTGTCACTAACCCAATTAAAAATCCATTTGTATTATACACACACTGCTTTAAAAATAACTCGATATTCAAATAGCCATAGTTTCTTATTGCTTTGATAAAATTTTCTAAAAACTTCCAGATTAAATCCTCATTCATATAAGTTCATACCAGTGGGAAAAAATAATTTTTGTACTAATGAAATGTATTTTTTTTACACCCAAATCAAAAGTCATTTATTAAACTACAATACATTGTATTTTCGACATTGCCAAAATAATTGATCTACTAGTCTTTTATTAAATGATTTCATGGTGATATTTTACTGAAATTAGTTCTTAATTCAACCAATACATATGAGTTCAATAATCCATATCCATATCAACATAAAAGTCAATTCGTCTCAATTTCACAATTAACAAGCATGCATTATGTCTCTAATCACAATAGCAACATTCTCAATTAAATTTAATTACCATCATAACTTCATACTAATAAACATGGGGCAATCTACACACAATTTAATTTTAACACTAGAGCCATATAAATTAATCACCACATTCCAATTTATTCACATACTAACTACTCAATTCAAGTGGGCTCTTATTAATATTTTTCATGCATCTTTAATGGTTGAAATTTAGCATAGATCTATATTAGAAATACGAAATGTTTTACCCACCTTAATTGGAGAGAAATACAAACAAAAGCAACCAAGTCCTTGTAGATGAAAGCACCTCCTCCTAGCCAAAAGAGTGCACCACTCCAAGCTTCCAAGCCCAAGCCGAATGCTACCTCAAGCCCTATCCGAATGCTTCCCTCCTTGTGATGCCGGCCACTCCAAGCAACAACAACCCACACAACTCTCTTATCTTTTATAATTCTCACTATGATAATACTATAACTTAGAAATTATACTTTGCATATGAAAAATTAGCCATGAGAAGGGGGTATTTATACTAGGAAATGAGTGAGATGGAGGGCCAAGATTGCTTGGGTAGTTGTTGGATAAAGGGTCTAGATCAAAGTAGGAGTTAGAAGAACTACCCACTTCCTTGAAACTACCCCAATGATCACCACACCCAAAATCAAAAATCCCTCCAAAAAGAATGATACCCGGCCAAGGATAAAGTGTGCAATGCACGTGTACGTGTAGTGCACGTGCATGCAACTAGGCCAAATTTGTACATTCTTAAATTTGTATAAAAATAATTTAGTTAAAAAAAAGTCTTCTACATGACAAGTTTAATTAAAATAGATTAATTCATGGGCTTTCTTTTTGGGCCAAAATAGTTTTATAAAAATAAATAAAATAAAATACTTTTGGGCTTTTTAAGAAAAGGGCTTTTCATTAAATTAAAATAAGGCTTTTTAAAGAAAGGCTTTTTGTACTAAAATAATTTGAGGAAAAATATATTTAAATATGCACATTATGATAAAAATAATCCAAACAAAATATTGCACGTGCACAACACGTGCAAAAATAAATAATTTCTCATTAATTGAAAAATCAGGGTATTACAGCACTCCCTCCTTAGAATAGTTCCGTCCCCGGAACTGCAATCAAGAGCGAGAAAAACAAAAAAAAAAAAAAAAAAAAATACAACACACACAACCAGAACAGAAGATACAAAATACAATCAAGCAAAAAGCTCAGGATAGTCCTTCAACATCCTCTCCTCAGACTCCCAAGTAACCTCTTCAACCAAGTGGTTTCTCCAGACTACCTTGACCATCGGTATCGTCTTATTCCTCAAGACTTTCTCCCTACGGTCAACAATCTCAACAGGAGACTCGATGTAATTCAGGTCTAACTGCAAACCTTCCGGCACTTCAGGCAAATGATGACTCGGGTCCGGAATATAACCTCTCAGCATAGACACATGAAAGACATTGTGCACCTGAGACAACTCTTCCGGTAATTCAAGCCGGTAAGCAGTTTTCCCGATCCTTTTCAATATCTTATACGGGCCTATAAACCTCGGGGCTAACTTCCCGCCTTTGCCAAAACGAACCACACCTTTGCTGGGTGATACCTTCAGAAAGACGAAGTCACCAACCTCAAACTCAAGGTCCCTTCTCCGGTTGTCTGCATAGCTTTTCTGCCTGCTCTGAACTTCCACCAACCTTTTCCTGATCAGATCAATCTTCTCAGAAGTCAGCTGCACAAGCTCAGGACCAAACAACTGACGCTCCCCTACTTCATACCAGCAAACAGGAGTCCTACACTTCCTGCCATACAGTGCTTCGTACGGCGCCATCCCAATGCTAGCCTGAAAACTGTTGTTGTAGGCAAACTCCACCAAAGGTAAATGCCTTTCCCAACTGCCTCCGAAGTCTAGTATACAACACCGAAGCATATCCTCAAGAATACGGTTGACTCTCTCGGTCTGCCCATCGGTTTGCGGATGAAAAGCAGTGCTGAAATCTGTCTTGGTACCCAATGCTGCCTGAAGACTCCTCCAGAAATGCGAAGTAAACCGCGCATCTCGATCAGACACAATGGTCGAAGGAACGCCATGAAGTCGGACAATCTCACCAACATACATCTCAGCCAACTTGTCCATCGAAGCAGTGAGTTTCATCGCCAAAAAGTGAGCGGACTTGGTAAGTCGATCGACTATAACCCAAATTGCATCATTGCCTTTGGAACTCTTAGGCAATCCCGTGATGAAATCCATGCTGATGTTATCCCACTTCCATTCCGGAATAGGTAACGGCTGTAATAGACCTCCGGGTCTCTGATTTTCGGCTTTGACTTGCTGACAAACCTCACACTTCGCAACAAATTCAGCCACATCCCGCTTCAAACCTGACCACCAGAAATGCTGTTTGATGTCCTTGTACATCTTAGTACTCCCAGGATGTACAGACAAAAGAGTAGCATGCGCCTCCTGAAGAATACTCTCTTTCAGGTCCGCCTGATTTGGGACACACAGCCTCTCTCCGAACCACAGCACTCCATCCCTGATCTGAAAACCGGGCAACCTGCTAGCACCAACCTGCTCCTTCATCTCCAAGATATCAGCATCAACTTCCTGACTTGCAATGATCCTTGCATTCAAAGTAGGCTGAAGCCTCAACTGAGCCAAAGATGCTCCCAATCCTTGCAAGACAACCTCAATACCAGCTCGGTCCAACTCCTCAATCAGATGCTTCTGAGTTGTAATCAAACTGGCCAAACTGCTCTTGCGACTAAGTGCATCAGCAACAACATTAGCCTTTCCAGGATGATACTTGATCTCAGGTCGCATATCCTCAAGCACTTCCAACCATCTCCGCTGCCTCAGATTGAGATCCCTCTGCTGATATATATACTTCAAGCTCTTATGGTCCGTGTACATATTCAACTTCTCACCGTACACGTAGTGCCTCCATTGCTTCAAAGCAAAGATAATCGCAGCCAACTCCAGATCATGAGTCGGATAATTTTTCTCATGTGGTCGTAGTTGCCTAGACCCATAAGCGATTACTCTTCCCTCTTGCATTAAGACACAACCAAGCCCCCGATGTGAAGCATCGCTATAAACGTCATACTCGACACCAGCTCTAGGCAAAGCCAAGATAGGTGCAGTAGTCAGCCTATCTTTCAACTCCTGAAAACTCGCCTCACATTGCTCGGTCCACTTGAAGCTCACATTCTTCTTGGTCAGTCCAGTAAGCGGTACAGCTATCTGAGCATAACCTTGAATGAATCTCCGATAATATCCAGTCATCCCAAGGAAACTTCTGACTTCCTTCACTGTAGTAGGCCTTGCCCAGTCTCTCACTGCCTCTATCTTCTGAGGGTCAGTTGCCACTCCCTCCTTAGAAAGAATGTGACCTAGGAATGCCACTTCAGACTTCCAGAAATCACACTTGGATAACTTGGCATACAACTTCTGCTCTTCCAACTTCCGCAAAACTGCTGCCAGATGCTCGGTGTGCTCCTCCTCAGACTTGGAGTACACGAGAATATCGTCGATAAACACCACGACGAAAGAATCAATAAACAGCCTCAGAACTCTGTTCATCAAGTCCATGAAGATTGCAGGTGCATTCGTCACTCCGAATGGCATAACTAAGAATTCGTAATGCCCATGCCGAGTTCTAAACGCAGTCTTATGCACATCTTCAGCTTTCACTCGAAATTGGTGGTAACCTGATCGAAGATCAATTTTGGAGAACACAGCTGCTCCTTGTAGACGATCGAACAAGTCATCAATTCGAGGAATCGGATACTTATTCCGAACAGTGACCTTATTCAGCTCCCGGTAATCGATGCACATTCTCATCGATCCATCCTTCTTCTTTACCAAAAGCACTGGTGCTCCCCAAGGTGACGCACTAGGTTGAATAAAGCCTTTTTCCAACAGTTCCTCAATCTGCCGTTTCACCTCATCTTATTCCACTGGAGCCATCCTATAAGGTGCCTTAGAAATGGGTGCACTTCCCGGTTGAACAGTGATGCTGAACTCTACATCACGATGCGGGGGTAACCCAGGAAAATCTTCCAAGAACACGGTTGGATAGTCCCGAACCACAAGAATCCCTTGCACTTCCACAGGAGTCTCTTCCTTGCGGATAGTTGGCACCAGCTTAGAACACTTCCGCTTCCCTTGGAACACGACTTCAGGTCCTCCTGGAGCCTTCACTGTCACCGTCTTGGTCTTACACTCGATGCTTGCACTGTACACCGACATCCAATCAATGCCAATGATAACATCGACTCCCAAGATAGTCAGCTCGATCAGATCAATGCCAAAGATTCTATCCCCAATCACAATCTCGCAATCAGCATAATACCGATCAGTGGTCAAAGTTTCCCCTGACGGAGTAGCTACTGATAAGATCTTGCCTGGGAAAATCTTCGGTTCCACTCCCAACACTTTAGCAAACTTTGGAGACACAAATGTATGAGAGGATCCAGTATCAAACAATACGACAGCTTTCATTCCATATTCTGATGTAACAGGTCCATCAAATTCGAAGTATAAGACATGAACTTTCAAGTCAATATTTCCATTTCATTGAATTCCAAACTTTATACATTCGAATTGAAAAACATTTTTGACATCAGAATGAAAGAAACAGAAGCTACGACACTCTAACTCCTACGGGTCCTCTTCGCTGCTCGAAGTTCTTCCCGCAGTTCATCAACCTCATCCTTCAGCACATCAGTTAGGTTCTTTTTCTTCTCAAGTTCCCAAATCCGATGGCTAAGAACAGAATAGTCGGCCTTCCGCTTCTCCAGCTGAGCCTCCAACAATCCAACTCTCTCCTTCAGGGTTTCCACTTGCCTCTGAAGAGAAGTCACAAGACCACTTGGAACTGGTACTTCTTCTTCGTCAGAAGAAGAATCATCAGATGAATCCGGAGGTGGGGTGATCTCTCGGGATTCAGGGTACTCCTCATCATCAGAATCAGCTTGTCCAGGGTAGTACTCGTCCTCGGAATCTGCCTGTCCAGGATGGTACTCTTCCTCAATGATATGCCAGTCGTCGCCTCCAGCAGGGTCGAAGTGATCAGCCATCTTAGAAATAGAGAGGAGAAAGCATAAATCTTAGAGCAACACAAATGTAAGTCACTTACATTTAAATCTCTAGATTCAAACACACACTCTAATGTCCACTTCTAGGGTGTCGTTCCCTATAAATTTGTACAAGTGTGAAAGTGTAGAAAACCTGGCTCTGATACCACTCTGTAACGCCCCGAATCCCAAATACACTGAATTCGAGATGTTCTACAGGACCTTTTCACTTTCTTTAGTACAATTTTACAGGGAGATTAAAACTTTTCATCATACATCAGAGATTACATCAAATTACATCTTTTCCTTTGCACAGCGGAAGTAAAATACAACAATTGAAATAAAGTACAACAAAAATGATACAATCTTTAAGCATCCATTCTTCTTTAATCTTTAACATGACATATACCTGCATATAAGACTGTGGGTACGTCAGTTTCTTCAACCGACGAACATTATACACGGCCATCCTCTCTATGCCGGAAATAGTATAACTTAACATTTCATATTTAGCAAACACAAACTTGTCATATTTCAAACTAAAGGGACTACCCTATTGATGTCGTGTTGTGATTGTGCACTTAGTCCTTAATGCAGTTACTTATGTTATATGACACTAATGCACACTTGTTCGGATTCTATGCATCCCATACTACATAGGTCCGAGGGCAAGCCCTTATTCGTTCTTCATCTTTATAGGGTTCAATCCCCCGTTATGATTTAATCTACTACTGTAATTACGGTAAGTATCCTAGATGTTATCCGACCTACGAACTCATGTTTAGGCACTCTGGAGTAGTATCCTCACCCAGACGCATCATGGGAATTCCTGGGATACGCTCTCACCAAAAATATGACACCACCCATAGTCTTCAAACATCCCACGAGCGTCGCCACTGGGACGGTACTCTGGAACAGTATCCTCACCCAGACTCGTCATGGGAATTCCTGGGATACGCTCTCGCCGCTACCCAGGGCCCTCATACTCAGTGTTTTTCTCTTACTTTCATCACATCTTCACTATGCACTAGTCCTTAGTTTTATCAAAAATCATGAACAAAATTAATCTCTAGAGTTAGCCTCTCCATCAACCGGACTTATTCATTCATTTCATCTTGACCAACCTTGGTCTAATTTCACTTTATTTCATTTCTCGATGCCGGGGAGACTTAGCTACTCTATTTCAAATTTCATTTCACAATCTTCAATTTATACAATTTTCATGTCGAGTTCTCAAACCCACATGCATGTTCTTTTTCAATTCATGATTACACTTTATTCACAAGTCCATAATGAATAATTCTAACTCATAAAGTTCATAGGTATAGCCAACAATTTCTTTTTCCCTTTCATAAATCATGATTTTAATTTCATAATCATATATGAATTCATGCAACTTCATAATAGCACTAGTAACATTCATACTTCACATATTGCACAATATTCACAAGTAAGAATAATATCATGTTACACAACAAGTACTTTTTCCAATTACTTTATCATAGCCCAATTCACTTAATCTTTATAAGTTATAAATTCCATAAATATGTATCTTATAACCAAAGCTCTAATTATGCCTTTTGTTCACAAACCATATTGTATTTCATTCAAATAATACCCAAATCACTCTTATAAAATTCCTTGCATTTTTATGAGAATTACCATATTTATTTCATAATTTTTGGACTTCAAAACCCCCCCAAAAAAAATATTTTTCATATATGCCGATCCCGAGATTCGAACCAGGCACAGCACCAAGACAGCACAGAGCCCCGACCACTGGGCCGGTCGCTGAACACGCTATAAGAGCGACTGAGAGTAATACATACTCTCGGTTCGCTGTTGACTAGTTTTTAGAGAATTTTACAAAAAGAAGTGTTACTCCCGGGGTTCGAACTGTGCAACACAGAGAAGCAAACCGTAGTCTAAGACCACCTGAGCCACTGGCTCGGGTTGTCACTAACCCAATTAAAAATCCATTTGTATTATACACACACTGCTTTAAAAATAACTCGATATTCAAATAGCCATAGTTTCTTATTGCTTTGATAAAATTTTCTAAAAACTTCCAGATTAAATCCTCATTCATATAAGTTCATACCAGTGGGAAAAAATAATTTTTGTACTAATGAAATGTATTTTTTTTACACCCAAATCAAAAGTCATTTATTAAACTACAATACATTGTATTTTCGACATTGCCAAAATAATTGATCTACTAGTCTTTTATTAAATGATTTCATGGTGATATTTTACTGAAATTAGTTCTTAATTCAACCAATACATATGAGTTCAATAGTCCATATCCATATCAACATAAAAGTCAATTCGTCTCAATTTCACAATTAACAAGCATGCATTATGTCTCTAATCACAATAGCAACATTCTCAATTAAATTTAATTACCATCATAACTTCATACTAATAAACATGGGGCAATCTACACACAATTTAATTTTAACACTAGAGCCATATAAATTAATCACCACATTCCAATTTATTCACATACTAACTACTCAATTCAAGTGGGCTCTTATTAATATTTTTCATGCATCTTTAATGGTTGAAATTTAGCATAGATCTATATTAGAAATACGAAATGTTTTACCCACCTTAATTGGAGAGAAATACAAACAAAAGCAACCAAGTCCTTGTAAATGAAAGCACCTCCTCCTAGCCAAAAGAGTGCACCACTCCAAGCTTCCAAGCCCAAGCCGAATGCTACCTCAAGCCCTATCCGAATGCTTCCCTCCTTGTGATGTCGGCCACTCCAAGCAACAACAACCCACACAACTCTCTTATCTTTTATAATTCTCACTATGATAATACTATAACTTAGAAATTATACTTTGCATATGAAAAATTAGCCATGAGAAGGGGGTATTTATACTAGGAAATGAGTGAGATGGAGGGCCAAGATTGCTTGGGTAGTTGTTAGATAAAGGGTCTAGATCAAAGTAGGAGTTAGAAGAACTACCCACTTCCTTGAAACTACCCCCATGATCACCACACCCAAAATCAAAAATCCCTCCAAAAAGAATGATACCCGGCCAAGGATAAAGTGTGCAATGCACGTGTACGTGTAGTGCACGTGCATGCAACTAGGCCAAATTTGTACATTCTTAAATTTGTATAAAAATAATTTAGTTAAAAAAAAGTCTTCTACATGACAAGTTTAATTAAATAGATTAATTCATGGGCTTTCTTTTTGGGCCAAAATAGTTTTATAAAAATAAATAAAATAAAATACTTTTGGGCTTTTTAAGAAAAGGGCTTTTCATTAAATTAAAATAAGGCTTTTTAAAGAAAGGCTTTTTGTACTAAAATAATTTGAGGAAAAATATATTTAAATATGCACATTATGATAAAAATAATCCAAACAAAATATTGCACGTGCACAACACGTGCAAAAATAAATAATTTCTCATTAATTGAAAAATCAGGGTATTACATTTACGGAACATGCTATTCGGAGGTGAGAAAGACCAAACAGATGACAAACGGATGGGAATTGCACCCGTATTCCAAGCCAACGCCCTGATCTTCCAGAGGGGAAGAATGAACGGGCATTGGACGAAAAGATGGTGAACATCTTCCGGACTAAGATCGCACAACGGGCAAAGTTGCCCCCAGGCTAAATTCCTCTTGTTGAGAATCTCAACAGTAAGAAGCTTGTTGTTGAGGGCTAACCACGAATTGATTTTAACTTTAATGGGGATACAGGATTCCCAAATGAAATGAGAAGATTCGGAACGCGTTCCTCTAGAATTGAGGAAACGGTAAAAAGAATTAACCGAAAAGACTCCAGAAGAGGTCCATCGCCAGGAAATGCCTTCTAAAGGAAACCAAGGATACCCATTGAGAAGCTGGAGAAGGTTCTGATATTGGTCATTGAGAGGGGGGGATAGAGTAATCTGGAATGGGATCAACCAATACCTAACATCATCGATGAGGATAAAAGACTCTGCAACCGAGGCTGCTGGGAGAGCAGCTAAACGAAATAAAGAGGGGAAAGCCGAAGACAGTTTTAAGTTACCGATCCACAAGTCGGACCAAAATCTAGTATGGGAACCGTCCGCACAGAGCCGCAATATGCTGCACTGAAACGCGTCGGACGCCTTCCAAATACCTTTCCAGAACGGAGAGGCTCGACGAGGGGGGGATAATGGGAATTCCCACCAATGGGAAGATGTTTCCTTTTATTGTTAATTTAGATCTTTAGAATTGAGTATAAAATTAGCATTTTGATATTTCCAACTTGGCACTAAGTGATTATTCGGATCCATGCATCAGCTCCATAATATTGCAAAAATACTCTTGCTTCCTGCAATTTATGTATTATTTGTTCGTTCCTTCGTTTGATGTTCTATAGTTCTTTGGACAATGTAGTATGTGCCATGTCCTGAAGATACAATTCTCGGTATTGTGGTTAACAGCAAACCAGATGTATGTATCTCTCTCTCTCTTTTCACTTTCATTATGAGTGCATCTTACTTTTGAATTATCTTTCATGTTACTGTATGAGATATATTGTTATTTTCTATTTCTAATCATATAATAGTCTTGTCTTTTCTTTTTCACTGAAATTATGTTTTATTATACTTTTATGTTTTTTTCTAAATTTAAAAAAAAAAAAAAAAAAAAAAAAAAAAAGAACCACCACGCACAGACACACAAACAAGCAAGGAAGAAGGTAAGAGAAAGAAAAAGAAGAGAAGATAAATAATTGAAGAAAAGAGAAGCTACTATTCCTATCTGCAGAGTTTTATATATACGTTTTGAGTTCTCATGTTTTTAGTATGCTTATGCCATTTTCCATCCTTATGTCGATTCGTTTACCTACACACCATCATGTGATATGGAATTAGACCAGTTGAGTTGGTTTTGATGCCTAATTAACATCTAGTGACAAAGATGAGAATTACTATAAAAATGATTGACTATTTCTATTAGCACTTATTTTTCAAAATGTCTTTATTATTATTATATTATTTCAGTGGGCTTTGGCCCAACAATATCTGCTATTCCATTATGACCTGGCCTTACATGTTCCAATTACTACTTTCCTGCAATGTGGGTGTAAAGCTGCAATATCTGACCTTTGCAGCTCACATATTCGCACAAGTATTGAGCTAGGCCTGTTTGGGTTCTGAATCAAGTAATTAGAGTTTGCACAACTTTTGTTAGCTCATGCTCATTTAGCGCCAATTAAAATTTAGATCTGTGCCATCATATTTCCGACTACTAATTTAGGCTGATTTTATCTGTATAGCTTGCATGGCATGGATAAGATATGATTAGCGAAAATGATAGATGACCAGAAGTGTTATCCAGAGAAATATGATTTATGATAACAAGCTGAAGCCATGATCGATGTTTCTAATATTATAGCACCCATTAATCATTCTTCCTTTTAGCCTAAGATACTGCCCAAAAAAGACAGGGCTTGGTTGTGTGCTACCAGAAATTTAATCATTTCCGAGACTAAAATAATCCAGGATCAGATATCTTGAAGCATGTAATTGGAGACACCTCTGGCTTAAAGATTGAGGGTTCACGACTTCTGCTTAAATTTGGATCAAGTATTGTAATTCACCCCTTTTCTGATTTAGCGGATGTAACCCTTTTCGAAATACTCTTGGAAGGATGAAACTAGGAAAAGTTTTAGGATCGGATGATATATTCATTGAAGTTTGGAAGTGTCTTGGGGATATTGGAGTGAGTTGACTAATAAGATTGTTTAATGAGATTTTGAGAACCAAGAAGAGGCCTGTTGAATGGAGGAAGAATATTTTAGTACATATATATAAATAAAGGAGATATATAAAGTTGATCGAACTACCGAGGGATTTAATTAATGAGCCATACGATGAAACTTTGAGAGAGATTGATCAAACATAGACTGCGGCTAGAAAAGTCTGAAAGTTAGTTTGGATTTACGTCTGGGATGTCAACAATGGAAACAATTTATGTACTGAGGAGACTTCTGAAAAAACTTAGGGAGAATAAGAAAAATCTACATATGGTGTTTATAGATCTTTTTTAAAAAATGATAAAATCCCTAGAGACATAGTATGGTGGGTGTTAAATAATAAAAGAGTAACTATTCAGTATGTTGAGGTGATTAAGGATATATATAAAGAGGCAATGACCACAATTAGAATAACCACATGAGATACTAGTAAATTCCCTACTACAGTAGGTATACACCAAGGTTTGGCTTTAAGCCACTACCTCTTTGCTTATAGATGAATTGACGCAAGGAATACAAGATGAGGTGCCTTGGTGTATGTTTTTTTGCCGATGACATCGTCTTAGTGGACGAGACTAGTGCATAAATTAATGCTAAATTAGATTTGTGGAGATAATCTTTGGAAGCTAAATGCTTTAGAATAAGCATAACTAAAACCGAGTATATGGAGTGTAATTTTAGTGATATTCGGAACACACATGAGGAAGTAGTGAAGCTTGATAGTCAAGAGATACCTAAAAATGTTTTTGATATTTACACACAATTATACAAAGAGATAGCGATATTTGTGAAGATATTATATATATGATCCAAGCATGGTGGCTTAAGTGGAGAAGCGCTAGTGTTGTTTTGTGTGGCAAACATATACCTTTGAAGTTGAATAGAAAATTTTATAGAACGACTGTTAGACCAGCAGCAGAGTATTGAGCAACAAAGAAACAACAGATCCCAAAAATGAGTATAGTGGAGATGAGGATACTAAGATGGATGTGTGGGTAAAGACCAGGAATTATAGAATTAGAAAAGTATATACGAGACATGGTAAAGGTAACTCCTATCTAAGATAAATTAAGAGATTCCACTCAGGTAGTTTGGACATGTCACACGTAGATCTTGTAGTGCTCCCCGTTAGAAAGAGTGATTTGATATGTATTGAGGGTAGAGTGAGGGGTAGGGGAATACCTAAACTTAGGTGGAAACAATGAGAAAAAATATAATTGCTTGTGGCCTTAGAGAATATTGCACTAAACTGAGCAGAGTGGAAAACCAGGATTCATGTAGTCTACCTCAACTAGTTGGGAAAAAATGCTTTGTTGTTGTTGTTGTTGTTGTATCATGATAATGTTAGATAGAATTACTGAATTAGACATGTTGTGTTATAAAGGATACTTTCCCTACCAGAATTTGGTT
The DNA here is from genome assembly GCA_017893485.1 of Hemerocallis citrina. Taxonomy (NCBI): domain Eukaryota; kingdom Viridiplantae; phylum Streptophyta; class Magnoliopsida; order Asparagales; family Asphodelaceae; genus Hemerocallis; species Hemerocallis citrina. Next base: position 2,149,321 of record JACEHZ010000535.1, on the reverse strand, counting down.
GTCTGACAAGAACAACACAACAAACATGTCTACTGTGTTCAATATGTGACACATATTATTAGCCTCACCCTTTGTCTCTTTCTCTCTCTCTCACACACACACATATATATGAGAAAATGGAAGGAAAGGTGGCATAGGAGAAAATTTCGTCTTATGTCACCTTAAAAAAATCCTACCTCCGCCCAAATGCACGATATACATCGTTTAAAGTGTTCAACATGTCATAAAATATAAGAGAATGAAAGATTATCAAAGTTGAATGTGTTTTTGCCAATGTATTTAATCATCATAATAGTTGTATTATTGCAAAACCATTCATTTTGCAATCTTATGATGAATGGGCAAAACATATTCAAATTTAGTAAATTTTTTTCACTCTATATTTTATGATATGAATATCAACTTGAACGGTACAGATCGTGAATTTTGATTACAGATAATGGGTTTTAGTGTGTTGTGGGAGGAAATTTCCTCCTATGGCATAGGACCCCTTGTATTATATATATATATATATATATATATATATATATATATATATATATATATATATATGGGTAAAAGGGATATGAGCAACTTGCTCATTTAGTAAATGAGCAATTGATTATGTGGCATGCATGTAATACATTGGATAACTAACCCTTTTAAGGATTTTTCAATCACATGTATGCCACATCATCAATTGCTCATTTACTAAATGAGCAAGTTGCTCATATCCATTTTTCCTTATATATATATATATATATATATATATATATATATATATATATATATATAATAAATTACAAAGAAAGCTATCAAGTGGCTCACAATCAATCCCCCCTACAATCAAAGGTCTAGATCAAACCTCACAAAACATATTTTCCCTCCAAAATTTCAAACCCCAAAACCAAATTTTTCCCCCCAAAACTAAAAAACTTATTACTTTATTACTATCTCTCTCTTCTCTCTTCACTTTTTCATATTTCTCTCTTTCTCTCTCTTCCTATCTCTCTCTCCCATTCTTTCTATATTTACTTAGACATTTAGATTTTCAGAATTTTAATGTTTTCTTTTGCACATGTTATATTGAAAATGGTAAATATCTCTTCAACTCTACACTTAAAGTTTTAAGAAGTTAGATTTTATACCCCTACTTATAATTATTTTTCAACATATACTAATGGAAACATGGACTTTTATTTACAACTAATTATTGTCATACTATTCAAACTTGAGCTACATAATTGTTGTTTTACTGTTTACAGACTTTTCGTGTTTTGTATCGTTACGAAGACGTGCCGTAGGCACGTGCCCACGGGCAAATCTAGTATATATATATAGTAGCACTAATATGAGATGGTGAGGTAGAATGTTCTTTTTGTGAGATGCGCGATTTGAAACATCTCGAATCTCGATCACACCATTCACATCACTCTACACGTCATCTGGATGATGTGTACAAAATTTCAAGTGGTTTGGAGACCTTTAACCTATGCATCATAGCATTCAACATGTCATGAAGATGGTGCACAATACATATTTATGCATTTATTTGAACGCCTTGATACATAGGCTAGAGGTCTCTGAATTGCTTGAAATTTTGTATATATCATCTTGATGATATGTAGGGTATTGTGAACGGTGTGATCGAGATTCGGATGACTCAGTCACTCATCTCTCAAAAAATATTTCCATCTTACCCATCCCACCATCTCATATTAGCACTACTATGTATATATAGAATGGCGATCATGTGCAAACTCGCCGCGCAGCCATCCGAAGGATAGCTTCCGTTGCAAATGGGTGGAATGCGAATAGGTCGTGCAAACGCTCTGCGAGCCGTTCGATCTCGTGATCATGATCGGACAACTCCGATCATTCCTGCTCAACTCCACTCAAGATTAGCGGTGTTCTGGGATTCCCTCCCATTTCTTTCTTCATCTTCCCCAAACTTGAAGCTCCCCCAAACACCCAAACCCGCTTCTCCTCCAATCTCTTCATTTGGAACCCCCAAAGCTCCTCCTCCAATCTCCTCATGCTCCTCCAATCCCGCTCCCTCGCCCGACGCCTCTCTCCCCCAAATCTCCACCTTCGAAACCGTAACTGAAGCTCCTGAGAAGCTCCACCTTCCTCATCTCCCCTATCTCAATTTCTCTACCACTCCGCTTCAGCTCTCTCTCATTCTCCCTCTTCAAAATCCAATCACAAACTCGAAACCCCAACATCGAGTTCTTCCTCCGCCCCCGAAATCATAATTCCCCCACAACTCCGAATCAAAACCCAAATTTGCCGTTAAACTCCGTATCCAGCAACCTCGCCACTCATTACTTACAACATCTACGCCGTTAAACTTTGTATTGTGCAAGGTAATCAAAAACCCTAACTTTGTATAATAAATATGACTTCGTCAATACACTTACTAGAAATTCGTACTAGATTGTTGTATTGTATGCATGGATATAAGTAGTGATTGGTTTGGATAATTATCTGTCAAATTTAAGAAGATTGTTGTATATGTATGCATGGATATAAGTAGTGTATTGAGATGTTGTCAAGATTGATATGAGTTAAAGGCACGATTCGGGTTTTGTTAATTGTTTCCGTTTGGTTAGTACGACTAGTTTATGAAAATGATGATTGGTTTGGATAATTATCTGTCAAATTTAAGAAGATTGTTGTATATGTATGCATGGATATAAGTAGTGTATTGAGATGTTGTCGAGATTGATATGAGTAGTGTAATGAGATGAGTTGAAGGCACGATTCGGTTTTGTTAGAACAAGTATTGTACGTATGCTATGTTTGTGATTGGATTTATAAGAATAGTGTATTGTGAATTGTTTTATTATTGTTGACAAAGAAATGGTGCAAGCGAGGGGATCGTCACGCTCATCGGGCAGTGGTAGAGGCTAAACATCTTCACAAGTAAGAGGAATATTAGTTTTAATTATGAATATTGTATCTATAATAACAAGATTTTATATGTTGGTGTAGAATGCTGGTCAACCATCTTCACAAGATGCTGGTGTGTCATCTTCAGCCTTACTTGAAGGTCTGGGTCCATTAGATCCGACTCTACTGACGTTGTAACACAACAGGTCTCAGTCCGTGTGGGAGGGGTCGACGAAGGCTTGTACTTTTCGGCTGTACACGACTTTGCCTATGTACCCCCGTACACACAATTACTTGATCAATGTTGGTTTCTACGGAATCGGAATGGTGGGGAGTGTAAAACTCGACCAGCCATTACTTACAGCTATTGTCGAGCGATTAGGCTGGAGACAAGCACGTTTCATCTACCAATGGGAGAGATGACGGTGACACTCCAGGATATAGCGGTAATATCCGGGCTTCTGATAGATGTGGTTGTCGTGACGGGAAACTTTGCATTCAATGAAGTCTGGTTGGTTAGTGATTCTCTCGGGGTAGAGATAGAAGAGGATGATGGAGATGAGACTTTTTAGTTGTTCTGAAACTTTTGAGTTAAAAACTTTTTAGTTGTTCCTTTACGAACTCATTGAGTCCGGAAACTTCAAAAATTATTCATCAAATGCTTGGTAAAGAATATTGACTCATTAATCATGTGCTTCCTACTTCGTTGCTAATCTATTATTCTTTCCTTTTTTCCCCCTTCCACTGCTGCATTTATATAATTTTTAATGCTCTACTTATTGGTCAGTGATCACCCTGTTCTCATTTTGAATCCATTGGTAAATGCTTTATCTTCCTCCACAGTAGTTTTTGTTTCAAATGCAATCGCGAGCTTGGAGTTCTTGAGCAATGTCGAGCAGAAAATTATGGTGGAGAAACTATTACAGAGAACAGAACCATGATGATGTGTTTGATCCAAAATTGAATTGTAAGGTTTTGTATCCTAGGTAATTAAGATCCATTCTTTATTGCATGTGCACCTCAATGACAGAGAAAGGAAGTGAACTATAAAATGGAAGCATATTCTTTAGTGAAACTTTCCCCTTTCTTCTAAGCAATTTTCTCACTGCAATTGGTCTTTGTGTATACTCAGGGAAATAGTACAGACTGCAGGCTATTAAAAGTGTTCATCGTTAGTGTTCATGCAAAATCCTTTTGTAAATTCTCGATAACTGATGGAGAGAGTAAATTGGGTTGAATGCTTGTGATCTATAGTTTAGATATTGTAATCTGAAGGTTAGCTCTGAGTATGATTTGCGTTCAATCAGTCATTTTTTGCATCCGTCACAGTGATTTTTGTTAACTAATTACTGTAGTTTTAAAAATCGTTAAGAATGAGATTCTTATGTTTTCTTACATGCAGTAAACAGCATGTGCCGGGGCTATCTGTAACACTAGTACATTTGTAGATGGAACTTTTGTGTCGAGTGAGGTTACATGTATGCTCCCTTGTATGATCAACACAATTTTACTGGCTGTGGAATTCTTGTTTTTATGGAGTTTGATGGTATTGTAAGAATCTACCGTGTGTTCGTTGAGTAGTGACTTTAATTAGTCGAGTATTTGTACTTACAGGATTGTTTAGTTGCATGTAAGAAGATGAAAAGATGTAGCAAAAAGTATGGTAAAGCAAGGAGGTCAGAGAAAATGAGAAAGATTCAGGGTTCTCGTTTGTTGTCTAAGAAAAAGAACAATAAACCTTGTAATGTTTTACAACCATTCCTCGAGTAACTAAGCAACCTGACTGTATAGCGCTATAGAAAGAACCTCTTCGTTACTCTTCATAGTATATAATTATAATACTTTTTGATTGCATGAGGATAAAAGAATGCACTTACACATTGAAATGAACATAATTATTCTTGAACACTCAAAAAACGCTTCTTTCAAGGCTTCCATGTCTCAAACTTGCCCTTAACAAAGTCGTAATGGCCTCCATAGATAGTTAGGGTTCCCTTCTCCAATGCTTCTTTGACGAAGGGGTAACTCTTCAAGTTCTCAAGCGACACATTTACAGCTTCCTGCAATAGATTTACGAATAAGTAAGCTAATTTAGTAAAATAAAAAGGAAAAGAAAAGAGTAGTTAGTGTTGGATATATTGGTATATTCTCTCTATATAAATATTGCATGTGCATATGAGTAACACGTGTAATGAACGTACAATTGATTGGATATTGGAATGCGAGTTTGTGAGCTTATAACCCGATACCCAAACCAGTATTTAGGAATAAATACTGGGTTGTGATAGCAGTCTAGGTATTCCAATCTTGATACCTAGGGTGAATATCTCAGGCAACTTAGATATAAGATATTAACCCTAACTCCCAATTGTTAATTTCTCACAAAACCTAACAATCTTGAGATATTATTAATCAATTGTGAGATTAAGAGACGTGAGTTGACCGTTCGTCGAACTCCATTACCGGAGTCGATACCCACCGCCGTCTTCGCTGGCCACCGGTCCACCCCACTGCAGCCGCTACACATCGCCGCGTGTGGGCCCGGCCGATGTTGTCGCCGCACATGGGCCCGACCGATGCAGTCAACACGGCCTTTTCATCTCTTTCAGATCAGAGAAGAAAATAGGATAAGGAGTTCTTGCGGGGGTAGTGGATCTATCGTGATCCAGCAGGTTTCTTTCCAGATCTGAGAAGAGAATACGATAAGGACTTCATGAGGGGCAACGGATCTATCGTGATCCAGCAGGAATTTTCGAAGAAGATCGTGATCCAAATCAACCTTTCATTTTCTTATTGGATGGGTTTTTGGTGTTCTGTGGTTGGGCACAGGAGGAGATCATGGCTGCTACACTTTCAACTCAGATCCAATTTTTGATTGGACGTTTTTGGTGTTTGGTATGTGGACTGTTGGAGCAGATCCAAATTCAGATCCAGTCCAACAGCTGCTCTATTGGTCGGAGATTGTTGTTTGGTGTTTGGACTGTTGGAGCAGATCCAGATTCAGATCCAGTCCAACAGCTACTCTATTAGTTAAAGATTTGTTGTTTGGACTGTTAGATTAGATCCAGATCCAGCCAAAAAGAATCAGATCTGGATCTAACCAGTGGAGACAATCTATTGGGTATTGTTTTGTATTCCGTGTTTGGGGAGAAGACTGGATTTACTACAGTGTACTTCCAATTCAGATCTAAATTAAAGATAAGTTCTTCACCAAATTTAAAATGTTATTTAATTATTTATTTGAATTTTGTTGCGAAGTGCTAAAGTTCAAAACCGTATTATGCATTATTTAATTAAATACAAATTTGAATAATTGTTTTGGCTACGCGCTAAGCATCAAATATTTATTTTGATAAATTATAGGCTTTGACTATAAAATTGAATCTCCAATTAAATTGTTGTGAATTAGATAGTGCTAATAATTTGTTTAATTGGCTAATCTTTAACAATTTGATGAATGTAGGAACTTCAAAGTTACTTACAAATTGTATGTATTGGAGACGATGGATTTGCATCACGGTATGAATAAATCTGCACTACGCAGGCTTCTCCATCAAATTTGAAAAACACTTCTAACTTGAAGTGTCGGTATGATCTACTCTAATCTTTCTTAGTATTTTTCATGTGATGAATGTGTTAACGTTTTGTGCGTTTGATCATATGATTGAGAGTTTTAGATCTTAGTTATTCTAGCTTTGAAAACTAGCATGTTTAGGGTTGTTAAGTATTTTATCATACTGTGTATAGATATTTTGACAAATCCATTGTTTGCAGTTTGTATGAGATCATATATTTGCTTCTCGAATAAAATAAAATAAAATTTTTGATGTATAAAATGTATAAGAAATGTCTGTAACTTAGGAGAGAACATCTCTTAATGTAGGATATGACTCTATTAGTTACGTTTTGTTCTTTCTCGTTCATTGTACTGTGTGTGCAAAATTGAATTATAATATGTTAGTCATTATCTCATTTAGCGTTATGAAGATGATGAAGAACGAATAAAGGAAAGAACTCTTCGCTCAATGTGTTTGAACAAGTGGATATTGTTGGAACCATTAGAGAAAGTAAATAATTTTGTAAAATGTGATAGAGTAATTTTGTATTAACTCTTATAAAGTGCATATATTGTCAATCGCATGTATAAGTTGAGTGTAACAAATGAGACATTAATAATAATAGTTCTAATTGTGTTCTTGAACATAGCATAATTGGCTAGGATTTGAGAACTATATATTCAATTGTTTGTGAGGAAATGTGATCTAATTATCAAAACTGTGGGGGAAATGGAGTTAAAAGCTATTGAGTCAAGGCTTTAATATCCAAGTTGTTTTGAAATTTAGAATCACTATGAACTATATATTAAATTGTTTATTCTTGTTAAAACTCATAATTCTGCTAAATGACACTCCATTAAATATAACAAATATGAAAGTTGTGCTCAGATTATGATCACTAGAAAATCATTTAGTATGGTTTCTAGGAGTACACAACTTCTTGAGTCAATATGTTCTGATATTTGTGATCTCAGTAGCTTTGTGACTAGATGAGACGATTGTTGGTCAGAAGTATTTAATCGCTTTTGTAGGTGATTAATATAAGTCTGTCATATATATGAAGAATGAAGCACTTGTTATTCTTAATGAATTAACAATTATAGTTAAATGCTGAAAATCAAGGGTTCAGATTTGATAGATGTTGTGAATATGTTTTAACAATTTAAGAGAAGTTTGCATTTGGCATAATCTCTACTGCACTCTACTTACAACAGTTAAACGATATTGATAAAAGTTAGAATCAAACACTGAGTAAAATGTTGAATTCTATATTATTGACTGTTGTTTGTCTTGTGTAATTATAAGTGATGTTGTGTTGTTATTCATATCTCTAATGTGTTACTATACTCTAAATTGAATACACCTTGTAAATTATGGTATGAAAACACAAATAATTTTTTTAAAGTAAAAATTTGTGTTGTGATACATTTGTTAGAGTACATGACCCTAGAAGGCCTAAAGTAGGACCTACAACAAATATTTGTGTGTGTTTAGAAAGTACAGAATGTAGTTCTGTGGACAGATGTCGGATCTATTTAATTTGTGTTAGAAGAATCTAGACTTGCAGAGTTCTTTGAGAATGTGTTCATCAAACATAAATGTATGAAATAATCTAGTCCTACAGACACGTTCAATGATTCACAGTTGGAATCAAGAACCAGCCTTACTGACACTTAAAAACCTGAATGACAAATGAGCTAAGAAGAGTCTTTAGTCTACAATGAGATAATTTTGTGTCATACAATAATACTTTAATTTAGTTGATCTGCCGATAGGGGCTTAAACTATAGTAAGTGAGGTTTTGTAGAAGAAACTTAATTTTGATTATTCAGTAGCAGTTTTAATACTTTTTAGTAGCTAACAGATTGACTGAGAAAAATGGGATATATTTATTTCATGTTTACTCACATATTTGTCATATTGCTACAATAAGTATTCTTCTTATCCTTACATCTATAGAAAATTTTGTCATTCATAAAGGATATTTAAAAGGCTTTGTACTTGATGTTTTGTACTGAACAGTTTTGTATTGGAAAGTTTTGAACTAATATGTTTAGTGAACAAGATTTACAATTTAGTAAAATCATTGTATGTTCTTAAAACATGTATAGTCGACGAATAAATAATTTGACAAATTTTTGAAAGAGCCAAGTATATGAATCAAGTAATTCAGATCAGTGCCTTCAACTTTGTGGTGTGTCAAATATAGTGACTATTATTTACTTGTTCTGTTGACATACATGTTCTTGGAAGTGACATCTCTATTACAAATGAAGTTAAAATTGTGATATCCAAAGAATTCAACATGAAAACCTAGGTACTGTGGACACCATAGGTATAAGGGTGAGTTTTCAGTTGCCAAGGGATAACTCTTAGTCAAACTCATCAAATCAAAATGTGTTTCAAAAGTGGGGATATATTGGTGGGGATATATTGATTGAAAGTGTGTTTTGAAATACCTTATGATTTTGATAAAAGGTTGACACCTAATGATGGTGCAACTATGAGATAGGTAAATCATTCTAAAGAAATTGACAGTCTCATGTATACAAAAATCTGCACTGGAATAGACATAGCCTTTGAGATAGGTATGATCTGCAGATTCACTAATAATCCCATACACATTTGAGTGTCCTTAAGAGGCTATTGAGATACCTGAGTGGTATTCAAGAGTTTGCTTTGTGCTACTCTAGTCATTCTTCGAATGAATGGCTGATCTGATGCATTATGATGCTCAGAATTTAGTAAAAGTCGATAACTAGTAGATATGTGTTTACACTAGGAGAAACAGAAATGTTATGAAAATAAAAAGCAAACAGGCACTGTGCTATCATCTATGAAATCAGATCTATATGTGTAATTCTCTGCAGGGAAAAAGGCTGAGTGGATTGAAGAAATTGTTACTAGTTATCCATTAAGAAGTTTAAGTAACTTTCTAATTCTGTTATGCAACTATCAAGCTACAATGCACTGTAGCTCATAACTCACTCTATAATAGTAAGAGGAGTATATTAAGGCTGAAAGAAGTCTAGTTGAACTTTCTCATAGATAAAGTGCAATTGTGACAAGTATGGCTAATGCACTTGCTAAGAGACTTGAAAGTGATCTAATTATCAAAACTGTGGGGAAAATGAAGTTGAAAGCTATTGAGTCAAAGCTTTAACATTCTAATTGTTTTGAAATTTAGAATCCAATTGGAGCCATAGAGAAGTTCAAACTTAAGCATCAATTTTAGGCAGTTGACAAGTTTTAGATAATTTTGATGATTCCACATAAATTCTACAAATATATAATATCATTCTAATTTTGATGGTATTATATATCTAGGAAATTTACTTAGAATAATCATATTATTCCAATACGAAACATGAAAACTTGTCGATGTGTTTCCGATGATTAAATTGTCTTAAATCATTCCAATTTTGATGATATGTCTTTTATGGATACATGTTTCATTTCAATTTTGATGATTCAATGTTAAACCATGATTGAAATGGCAGTTTTCTCATTCCAATATGAAACACAGTATGCTTCTTGTGTAGAAACTATAAAAGTTCATGTTCTTATTTAGTTAAAGAAACTTGATTGTGATGCTGCGTTACATTTTTGCTAAGCTAATTATGAATTGTACTAAGTTCTTTTGTGGAACTAGATACTTTGTGAAATTCGTTGGAATTCTTAGAGATGTGTCCCTTGATATTCTTGTTTTCAATAAGCTAGCAAAGATGGAGGAGTTGAATCTGTCAACATAGATTTCAAAAAATAATGATTTGCTCAAAATGGAGGAGTAAACATAAAGCATTGTGCAAGAATAGAGTTTCAGTTTATTTCTTTCGAGAATATTAGTCACTTGCTTAGTAAAGCTTCTGTTGAGTTTAAGACTCTTATGTTCATGAGCTTAAAACTCATATTTTGTTCTTGAACTTTATTTGCTTTGTTTGATTTTGAAATTATGATAGATTATTCCAGTTGGTGTCTTTGTGAACTATTCTGAATTGGATATGGTTTGGAACTATTTAATTATATTGGTTTAGTCTTTGATTGAACTATTCAGTTTTATAATTCTATTGGTTCTTATGAAACTATATCTTTATGATGCTTTTCTTTTATGGACTGCTATCAGCCAGTCGGTTTTATACTGAACTGATGAGATAATCCTGTACTTTATATATTGAGAATATAGGAGGAGATTGTTGGATATATTGATATATTCTCTCTATATAAATATTGCATGTGCATATGAGTAACACGTGTAATGAACGAACAGTTGATTGGATATTGGAACGCGGGTTTGTGGGCTTAAACCCGATACCCAAACCAGTATTTAGGAATAAATACTGGCTTATGATAGCAGTCTAGGTATTCCTATCTTGATACCTAGGATGAATATCTCAAACAACTTAGATCTAAGATATTAAACCTAATTCCTAATTGTTAATTTCTTACAAAACCTAAGTAGACTCTTTCATCAATTAATTGAAGCCTTTCTTCTAATTTATTTTTAAAAAAAAATTTTTTTTTGGACAAACGAAAACTTGTGATCTCTTTAATTACCTTTTCGCACAAGGCACACTGCTCTTCAAATGGCATTTCACAGTGCAGCTTCTTCACCTTCTCTCTTGCTGGTTGACAAACTTTCACCCAGTCCTCAATGAAGTCACTGTTTACATACATAATTAACTGCTTGTATTAGTTCATGTTTACTTTTCAACATAACATTCATTTTATGTACTAACATCAACCTTTTTTTCTCTAAAAATTAGAGGATATTTAGGTAATTCAATCCAACTTTTTTTTTGGGAGAGAATGTTTCGCTTGCAATTGTAATTACAATTTGTATCTGCAAGCTACCAAATACTCTATAAATGAGTAAATGATACCAATCATTGACAGGTAATCTAAAGTACTTCAGATTCCTAACAGACAGTGCATTGTGCATCAAACGGCTGTGATGCAGGGGAGCAGTTAAGTGATAAGTACAATGTCAAATTTCATTCCCTATCAAATGGGAACAGGAACAAGGACCCCAATCTTTTGGGAGCAAGACATTCCCTAATTCCAAGCACATTGATGCGGTTGTTTTCTGGAAGACGTGTGGATGCACTAGGTGTGAGTTCTTACTCGATTTGTATTTGAAGGAGGAAGCTCCTAATCAGACGACCCTCGGCTGACCGAACGGTACCGGTGACAGGCTGGAGTGAGGCAAGGCTGGATGCTCGGCTCGGATCAGGGGGCTCGGATCCGAGGTCTCGGGTACCTGCAGACGGTCTAGGAACACCGGGGCTTATCCCAGTGGCAGACCCTCCGACGATCTAGTTAGGCTCTGAGAGAGAGTAGCAATAACTAGGGTTTTGTGGAAGAAAGATTGATTACCTGGAGAAGGAGTAGGGGTCTGGTACTTATAGAAGATCCCAACCGGGTCTGGACCCGTTTGGGGCCGGGTCTGGACCCGTTTGGGGCCGGGTCTGGACCCGGTTGCCCGTGTGGCTGAAGCGGTGGAAATCCGGGCGGTTTAGGGCTGACGTGGCAGATGCTCGGGCGGTATCCGGGCTGACGTGGCGGTGGTCCGGGCGGTTTTCCAACGCTGACGTGGCGAATCTGGAGAATCAGGAGGCGCACGTATCCTGAGGGGATCCTGGATCCTGTGGCCTGGTCTGTGACGAAGGACGTTTTGGCGATGTTGGGAGGGAACATGCGGATCTGGTTGTAGCCTGAGAAGGCATCCATGAAGGATAGAAGCTCGTGACCCGATGTTGCATCGATAAGAGCATCGATTCTGGGGAAGGGGAATGGATCCTTGGGGCACGCCTTGTTGAGGTCCGTAAAATCTATACAGATCCTCCAGCTTTCGCTCGCCTTCTTGACCATAACGACGTTCGGCAGCCACTCGGGATAGCTGACTTCTTGGATGAAGCGTGCGGTCAGGAGCTTGTCGACTTCCGCGTTTACTGCCTGCTGTCGCTCCGGAGCGAACTTTCGTCGCTTTTGGACAACCGGCTTCGACCCGGGGATCACGCTGAGTTTGTGCATGATGAGATCCTCAAAAATACCGGGCATGTCAGAAGGCTTCCATGCGAAGAGGTCGACATTACGGTGAATGCAGGTGATGAGGGCGGACTTAAGGTGAGGGGTGAAGGAGCAACTTACTCGAAAGTGCTTCATCGGATCCTCTGTCTCGAACGAGACATTTTCCAGCTCGTCTGCCGACTCGGGCTCTGGCTGGGTCCGCTGGGGTTGCATCTCGATGGCATCGAGGGGAAACACGCCGCTCCCGACTGCTGTCATGTAGCATGAGCGGGCAACTTCCTGGTTCTCCCGGACCACACCTACTCCGGTATTGGTAGGGAACTTCATCTTCTGGAGATAGGCCGAGGGGACAGTCTGGAGGGAGCAGAGGTCCGGATGACCGAGTATCGCATTGTAGGCTGCCTTGATGTTTACCACCATAAAGTCCATGGACTCGGTTCTTCGGTTTGGGGTCGTTCCTGCCGTGACGTCTAGTGTGACGATTCCCTCGATTGTTACAGGGATGCCCGAGAACCCGTGCAAGGTGTACCTCGCCGGCTTTAGTTTGTCGCAGGAGAGGTTTAGGTTCTCGAAGGCTTCGAGAAACAGAATGTTGACCGAGCTCCCATTGTCCACAAGGATTCGCCGAGCGTCAAAATTGGCCATGCTGAGGTTGATGACGAGGGCGTCGCAATGAGGGAGCCGCACCCCCTCTAGGTCTTCCCCCGAGAAGGAGACAGGGAGTTGCTGGACCTGAGGGGGGAGAGGACCTTGGACGGCGTTAACATCCCGGATGAACGCCTTGTGGGAAGTGTTGAACTCCCCTCCCATGGGCCCCCCGTGGACGCAGTGTAATATGGCCTGGCCTTCAGGCTCATCAAGCTCCTGCTCTCGCTCGAGGAGCTGCCGGGGAGCTTGAGGAGGAGGTGGAGTCCTTCTGTTTCTCGTGTCCCTCTGTCCCCGAGCTTCCTCTCGCTTGTACTCCCGGAGGTACCCTCGCTGAATGAGGGTCTCGATCTCATCTTTCAGGGCATGGCAATGATCCGTGTCGTGCCCGTTGTCTCGGTGGAAGCGGCAGTAGAACCACTGATTCCTTTTCTTGCTGGTATTGTTGGACGGGCGATGAGGGTACTGGACGAGGTCCCTGTCCTCGATCGCCAAGAGAATGGAGGACACATTTTGGGTTAACGGGGTATATCTCTCGAAGCGAGGGATCGGCGGGGCCTTCTTCATGGCGCTTGCATCCCTTGGAGCCTTCTTTGATGGCTCGACTTCTTCGGCTTTCCGCTTTCCCTTCCCGGGGGCCTCCCTGGACTCTTCTGGGTTTAGGGCCTCTTCCGCCCTGATGTACTTTTCGACCCTGTTGAGGAGGTCGGGAAAATCGATGGGGGGTTTCTTTGCCAAGGAGGCTTTCAGCTGTCCATTACGGACGTTGTGCCGAAATGCCGCGGAGGCGACGCCAGGATCGAGGGAGGAGACCGACCTTGCCTCTGCGGTGAACCTCCGGACGAACACTCTGAGCGACTCTCCTTCCTTCTGCCTGAGTCCAAGCAAAGAAGCACTTGTCCTCTCGGCCTTCCGGCTGGTGACAAAGTGGGCAAGAAAATTGCCCTCCAGCTGGTCGAAGGAGTAAATGGAGTTGGGGATTAGCTTGGAGAACCATTCCCGAGCCGGACCCCGGAGGGTGGCAGGGAAGGCTCGGCACAGCAGGGGGTCCGAAGCGCTGTGAATCATCATCAGGGTTTTGAAACCCTCCATGTGATCAACAGGATCTCCCTCGCCGTCATAGGTCTCGAACTGAGGTGGTCGGAAATTTCGGGGTATTTCTGCTTGGAGGATGAGGGGGGAGAAAGGAGGTCGGACAGGTCTGTACCCCTGAGCCGCTCCAGGACCGCCGTCGCCTATGTGGTCGAGGCGATCCTCCATTTCTTAGAGGCGCCTTAGGAGATCGCCAACGTACTCTAGGGGGATCGTCGATGGGCGGGACACGCTGGCCTCAGCGTCCGACCTGGTTTGAGAATGGCGGACATCCTCCTTGTTGGGGGCCCCGCGGAGGGCCCCCAGGATTTCCCTCCGGAAGTCCTGGAACTCCTGGTGAGTGACTGGGGCTCCCTCGACCCGGTTCGGTCGAGCCGAAGGTTGCCGTCCGACGCGACTGAGCGCTGGCCTCCGCCCTTGGGACGGTGGTTTTGGATGGTTTGGGGCCGAGTTGGAAGCGGCCCTTCCCCTGCTGCGGCTGACCTGTCGGTTTATGATTACCCCCCGTAAGTCGGGCTGGGCCAGACGGGAGGCACTCCACTGGGGTTCCTGACGGGGAGCCCCGTGATTGGATGCGTGCGCTTCGGCGGCGGCACTCGGTGGGGGCAAGTCCTGCCGAGGTGCAGAGGTAGCAGCCTTCTTGGCTTTGGGGGCCATGAGAGCTCGGCTGTCGAGGTACCTTGATGGTCGGGCTCGGGTCGGCTTCTGAAGTAGCTTTCCCACAGACGGCACCAACATGATGCGGTTGTTTTCTGGGAGACGTGTGGATGCACCAGGTGTGAGTTCTTACTCGATTTGTATTTGAAGGAGGAAGCTCCTAATCAGACGACACTCGGCTGGCCGAACGGTACCGGTGACAGGCTGGAGTGAAGCAAGGCTGGATGCTCGGCTCGGATCAGGGGGCTCGGATCCGAGGTCTCGGGTACCTGCAGACGATCTAGGAACACCGGGGCTTGTCCCGGTGGCATGTAACGCCCCGAATTTCAAATAAGGATAAATTCGAGATTTCACAGGATCTTTACTTCACTTCGTACAATTTTACAAGGAAAATTTAAAACTTTTTCAATAGTACATCAGAGTTCAATTACAACTTGGTTTTACACAGCGGAAGAATAAAATTTACAATAAAACATTTGCAACATCTTTAAAAATAAAACAGTGTCAGCATATCCACTTTATAGCTCCATGAATGGTCCTTTACCTGCATGTTAATCTGTGGGCTCGTCAGTTACTTACAACTGACGAAATGTTATACACGGCTATCCTCTCTATGCCGGGAATAGTATAACGATCTCATACTTTAACAAATCACAAAAAAAGATTGAATGAACAAGTAAAGTGTCAAGGGTGATTATCCTAATTATAAGTGTGTGTCATGCCTTAATGCCTAATGCACACAATTCTACACTAGGATGACACTAATGCACACTTGTTCAGATTCTATGCATCCCATACTACATAGGTCCGAGGGCAAGTGCCTACGTACTTCACATTGAAGGGTTCGATCCCTCGCCATGAGACTACCCAGTAATAAAACAAGTTTTAGAGTTATTTCACAGATACGGATCTCAGCCTCCCTGGCTATAATAACAGATCCCAGCCTCCCTGGCTATTATATCGTGAGAATAATCCCGTAAATGCCCCTCTAGCCCCGGTATATACATATTCATTGGAGTATGGTAAACATCCGTCGACTACCCTAAGTCCCGGATAAAATACAGTCCATCTCCTATGGGGGCAACCACAGTCCACCAACTGGGTCTATAGCCACGGAGATCCACCGCCGACTATATAGAAGCACCCATTTACGTTTGCACAAGTTTATTACATCTTCACTTAGGTGCCTAATTATTTTTAGTTCAAGACATGAATATGTTATCACCCTAGAATCAGTTTTTTACCTCATACCGGATTTATTCACAAAATACGAGATCGCCCGACGGCATTATCTCAAAATCAAGTCTCAAAATCTTTCTTTCAAAATTACCGTTAACCGAGGTCTTACTAATTCTAAATCATAAACCTTTCATGTGCAAGAAACATGGGTACACATACCCTTTAATAATCATGTCTTGACTTAGATATTTTCATGTCTCTAGCTTATCCACAATTTGATCTATGTCTTATTTGGCATCAATCACAATTCTCTTATAGTTCATTCATGAATCAACAACAATAGCAATTTCATTTGCAAATTTTAAACTCATGAAGTCTCTCCAATTAATCAAATACAATCTCTTCAAGAGAAAATAATTCACAACTTAATCAATGTTCTATTCATGATTCACTTATTCTCAATTCTTTCCAACAAGAATTCTATTCATGCAATCATCTAATTTAAACTCATTAACAATGTGAGTACACATAGAAATCTAGAATTTCACATTTAACATAATTGCATAATCTCAACAAGAGAAACTAATTCTCACATCAAGCCCTTTTTTTTAAAAAAAAAAAAATCATATTCTTAAAATAATTAACTTAAGAGCAAAATTTCATTTTATCTTCAAATATCTCTTTTACTTCTTAAATATACTTGGAAAATTCTACAACTATTTTCACTATAATCTATTTCATTTTATAAGAGTTCTAAAATTTTTTCCCAATTTTATTTGTATTAAAATCTCATCAAAATACCAAAAGAAAACATCAAAAAATAAAAATGGGCAGCCAGGGATTCGATCCCGTGACCCCTCAGGCAATGCCTACCGCACACACCGCAAGCCAAGAGTCCAGGTGGACTTTGGTGTCATCATTCTCCTTCAAAATACTTATATATAAGCTTCTCGAGTTGGGTTCTATTTAAAACAAAATTAAAAAATGTTTTGGGCTTGACAGGAATCGAACCCGAGACACATAAGAAGACCAGCGCACGCCAGACCGCTAGGCCGAGCGCGCCTCACGATACAAATAGTCTGTCTAGGCTTTTGTTAGGGTTTTCCCGTTATTCCATTTCCATAAAAAAAAATAAGTATATTCGATTCCCCATTGTTCTAACTCTTCTTATTAGACTGAAATAGACTTATAAGAACTGAGATTAATCTTGGACAATCACTCATATTTTTCTAATCCATATTTTTGATGATTGATTTAACTTTCAATATTTCTTCTCATTAGAAAACAATATTTCCATCTATCCATTTTGATTCTTGGAATCAATTTAAAAATAAATCTTTTGTGCACCAACTATATTATATAAACAAATACATTCATTAAACTACAAGAGAGATTTTCACAACTTTTCTTACACAATGTACAAAATAATAAATATCATAGTATGATTCATGACAATAACTTATTTTGTTATTCTTTCTTTCTTATTCATTAATCAGCATGACTTTAGAGCATAAACTAAACAACATTTTTCAACAAATTTCCCATACAAAAATACACTTTTAACATGCATAACATTTTACAAGCATTCTAACATGATCTATGGCATTAGCTCTTTAGTCAAAAATTTCTATTATTCGTTTAATCATAACAATATTGTTTTCATTCATAGCATGTAATACTAACATGAAATTTTAGCTACATATCAAAACAAAATGCTCATATCTTGTCGCTAGCATGCATAGTTCTAAATTAGAAAGCATGAGAACCCACCTTGGTTGAAGCTTGAAAACTACGCGAGAATGGTTCCTTCTTACTCCTATCTTCACAAGCACCTCCTAGTCCTCTTCTCCTCCTAGCAAAAGCTCCAAGCAAGAGAACACTTCTTCTTCTTACTCTCTTTCTTTTTCCTTTCCCTCTTTTCTTTCTCTTATACTTATTTCTTTTTTTTTTCTATAATATTTTTGGTGCAAAGAGAAAAGAAAGTAGGGCTCTATTTATAGGGTTTTGGGAGGGTTCAATTTGCAAAATTACCCACCTAATAAATTACTAAATTAATTTTCAACCTCTTCATTTTCTCAACTCCTAAAAACTCCCATCTCTTCACCTCCCCACTCTTCACAACTCTTACTCCCATTTACTCTCTCTCTTCCCATGCCAAAACCGACCCACTTGTGAAAGCCACGCCATCATCAAAGAGAGCACAAAATGTGCTGCCATTCATGTTTAGCGTGGGCCCCATGTCAAATGCCACTTCATCTTGACATTTGACCAAAGTCAATTAGCCAAAATGTGTACCATTCAGCATATATGTTACTCCATCCATGAATACACAGCAACTATTTTTTTTTAAAGTTTTCAACAATCTGTTTACATCTATAATTAAGCCATATCTATATATTTAATACTTTTGATACATACATATATTCGGTATATTAGCATATATTAGAGAAAAAAAAATAATTTAAATTAAAATTTATAATGTATCAAGCATAAATAAAATAAATGCATACACTTCAAAAATTTATTTTAAAAACGGATATGCTTAAATACGTTCCCCGTAACACGTGCGTCGCACGTGAAAATATGAAAATGCGAAAATCGACTTTATCGATGAAAAATTATTAAATATAATCGAAAATAATATAAGAAAAATATATTTACTAATTTTATGTATTTCATGATGAAATCGCAGCATGTAGAAAACACGAAAATCAAAAAAATGCATTTTAATCAAAACAAGGGGAAAATAAATTTTCGTTTTATAAAATAGATTTAAATACATAAAAATAAATAATTTAAACCTATAAAAATATTGTATGTAGTGGTGGAAACATGTGCATCAAAAACACGTAAAAAGCACGTAAATCCCAGGGATTGAAATATTATATTTTAGTTGACTGAAATCAATATAAAAAATGTAAATAGTACGAATCCAAAATATGTAGTGAAACACATTACAAAATATACGTGCGTAACACCCAGGGGCAAAATTGTAATTTCGAATTTTGCGGGGTGTTACATGGCAGACCCTCCGACGATCTAGTTAGGCTCTGAGAGAGAGTAGCAGTAACTAGGGTTTTGTGGAAGAAAGATTGATTACCTGGAGAAGGAGTAGGGGTCTGGTACTTATAGAAGATCCCAACCGGGTCTGGACCCGTTTGGGGCCGGGTCTGGACCCGGTTGCCCGTGTGGCTGAAGCGGTGGGAACCCGGGCGGTTTAGGGCTAACGTGGCAGATGCTCGGGCGGTATCCGGGCTGACGTGGCGGTGGTCCGGGCGGTTTTCCGATGCTGACGTGGCGAATCTGGAGAATCAGGAGGCGCACGTATCCTGAGGGGATCCTGTGGCCCAGGATGGGCCACGTCATTCCTGGCCCATATCACACATTATTGGCATTAAAATATTCCAGTTTCAAAGTCTTTAATTAGTCTAATTAAGAGAATGCTGAACACATTTTGACAAGAAGGTGGCTCCATTCCAACCCAAAAGAAACTGGGTTGGTTTGCAATCAGTATATTCTACTTTTATGTTAGAGCCCAGAAGCATCACAGTATTATAATTTGAGAAAGAACATGGACTCATGGATAATTATGGATAATGACAATGAGGATAAGTTATTGCATGCTTTGAGCATGATCCAAATTACACACACACACATATATATATATAAGCTTCCGTTGTGCACTCCTCTAGTGCACACGGCGTGCGTGTACACTAGACCTTCGAGCATTCATATCGACGATCCGAACCGTTCACATTGATCTACACATCTAAATTAGTCTAAATATGTAAAATTAAATCATTTGAAATTCATTTACCCATCCATTGAAATGTTACAAAATTGTATGGCTGAAAATCATTGTTTTTGATAGTCACGTGATGGATGGGCAAATGAATTTCAAATGATTTGATTTTACATATTTAGACTAATTTAGATGTGTAGATCAATGTGAACGGTTCGGATCGTCGATATGAACGCCCGAAGGCCTAGTGTGCACTAGAGGAGTGCACAACCGAAGCTTTCCCTATATATAGCAGTGCACAACCGAAGCTTTCCCTATATATATATATATATATATATATATATATATATATATATATATATATATATATATATATATATATTGGATAACTAACCTTTTTAAGGATTTTCCAATCACATGTATGCCACATCATCAATTGGACAACTAACCTTTTTAAGGATTTTCAAATCATATGTATGCCACATCATCATTTACTTATTTACTAAATGAGCAAGTTGCTCATACTCCTTTATTCCTATATATATATATATATATATATATATATATATATATATATATATATATATATATAAGATTTTCCCGTGGGCACGTGCCTATGGCATGTCTTCGGAATGATACAGCACACGAAAAGCTCTGTAAACAGTAAAACAACAATTATGTAGCTCAAGTTTGAATAGTATGACAATAATTAGTTGTAAATAAAAGTCCATGTTTCTATTAGTATATGTTGAAAAATAATTATAATTGGGGGGTGTAAAATCCAACTTCTTAGCACTTTAACAGTGGAAAATGATGAAATTTACCTGTTGAAGGGATATTTGCTATTTTCAATATAACATGTGCAATAAAAAAAACATAAAAATTATGAAAATTTTACAAACCTGAAATCTTAAAATCTAAGTAAATAAAAAAAGAATGGGAGAGAGAGAAGGGGAGAGAGAGAAAGACAGAAATATGAAAAAGCGAAGAGAGAAGAGAGAGTAGTAATAAAGTAATGAGTTTTTTAGTTTTGGGGGGAAAAAATTGGTTTTGGGGTTTGAATTGTTGGGGGAAAAATGTGTTTTGTGAGGTTGGATCTAAGCCTTTGATTTTGGGGGAATTGAAGGTGAGCCACTTGATAGCTTTCTTTGTGTTTTATTATATATATATATATATACATAGACCTACCTAACAAAGGAAGGAAGAAAAAAAAGGAGAAAAAAAAAAGAAAAAAAAGATGCCCGGTTAATTAAAAACATAGTAGATTTTCCACTTCAGAATGCGATGAAGTCAGCTAACTAAAATTATTATTTATTCTTTAAATGCCAGTGTTGCTGCTAATTTTGGTGTGGGAGCAAACAGATGATTTGTGAATTATTTTGAAACCAATAAAAACTAATTTTTTTGGAACCAATAAAAGCTAATATTTTTACTACTTGCCAATGTTGACCATTCTCAACGCTGCTGTTGACCTGCAAAAAGTTCGAAGACATATGTATTTAGCTAATTGGTTCAGTTTGCCTGGTAAAAGATTCAATGAATCCTTGAGACAGAAGACAACCTTCTTACCACGAGAAACCTGCTTTTGCCGCTAAGATCCCTACTATCTTTTATCGCCTGTGATAACCGCTATTGATCCCAGCGACAAACCCTCTGATGCTCAAGTCAGTAATCTTAAAGATTATGAAAGAGCATTTGTGTAAAAAAATACTGATTACCTATTTCTGGCAGAGGTAGGGGGTATTTATTGTTGCCTTTAGGACAAGTTTCGAGATAATCATTTATCTCTACTTTCCGGTATTTTTGGATAAGAAATAGAGTTTAAATTCTTTCATGATAAGAGATTTGGTTTAAACCAACTCTTAAGGATAATCATGAATTTAAATAACTCTTTAAATGACCTGAATTTATTTATAATGAGATGTCACCCTAACTCAGTAAAGCAGAACCATTTTTAGGTTATTGGGCTTGGAAAAGACCCAGTTCCCATTTTTAGACCCATTTGTAGTGGAAATTACTGTTTTACCCCTGAGATCTTTGAGATTCGTACCCGATTTCAATGGTTCTGATTTGACTCTTTTTATAGCCATATCACAAGCCCCTCCACTCCCGAAGACCGAGTTTCACATCCTTTGAGGAGTAGGTCGCCTGTTTTTAATGGCTTACAGAATTTATCGGAGTTCTCGGGGACGTTTGAATCTCACTCGGATTGTAACGATGTTTTTATGAGTTCGTAAAATACTTAGAATTATTTTTATAATTTTTTGGATTTTTTTTGTTTTTTCAAGAATTTTCTGAATTATTTTCAATATTTAATCATTTTTTGAATTTTTTTTATTCAATTTTCGAATTTTAATAATTAATTTTTGAATTTTTAATTAATTACTTAAAAAATAAAACTAATTTTTCCGGAATATAATTTTTTTTCCAGAATTAATATTTTTAGAATTTTTTAATTAATTATTCTGAATTTTTTAATTATTTTTCAGGATTTTTAAATAATTAATTCGAATTAATAATTTAATTAATTAATTAATTAAAAAGAAAATACCCTGATCAGATCACAGTCGTCCATCACAATAAGACGCAATTTTTAGGAGATCGGACGGAAAATGCTTTCCAACAATTCGGTTCGACACTTGTTCGGATCAAATCTGAGCTACTGACGTGGCGCTCTGCGCTGCTAACACGTCAGCGTTGATCGTTGGCCGGTCAACATTGACCATTGATCCTTTTTTTGTGTGTGCATCAATCATAGCCGTTCATCTCAAGTGTTGACCGTTGATCGAAACTAGCTCATTTTTAATCACGACCGTTGTCTGGATGGCGCGATTTTTGAGGAGATCGGACAGTAGCCGCTTTCTATCAGCTCGGTTTAGCACCCGCTCAGATTGATTCCGAGCTACTTTGGTCCTGAGCTAACGTGGTCCAATACGAGTGCACCATGTGTCGTTGAATGGTCAACGTTGACTGTTGACTGAAGTGGCTCATATCAATCTCAATCGATGATCTTTGATGGCACGATTTTTGAGAAGATCGAACAGTAAACACGTTCGTCATGATCAGATTGGCACTTGCTCGGATTTGTTCCGAGCTGCTATGACCTAGACCCCTCGTGGCCTAATGGGTGGCGCCACGTGTCATTGACTGGTCAAAATTGACCCAGTCCACGTTGACTTAGTAAACCCTTCGGTTTGCCTTGGCACATCTGCATTGTAACTGGCTTTCCCGGTGCTACAATTTCTCTTAAGAAGTCAGTTGAAGAATCATCATTCTTCAAGGTCAGCACAGGCTCGCAATAATTTTGCCTCCAGGAAGTTGAGAAGAGCTTTGTATGACTCTTGGGAAGATCCATTCTCAGAGGCGAGTTGGGGGAGCGTCTCTAGACGAATTAGGCTCCAAAGTTGCTGTTGGTGAAGAAGAGGTTCGCTTGGGGAGTAAGCGAGACGAAGAGCACTGACGAGCTCTAAGAGAGAGCCGTTCGGAAGGTGAGTTTAAGAAGCAACTCTAAGAGTGAGTTAAGCTCCAAACTCGTGTGGAAGAAGGCCACTCGGAAGGCGAGCGGACCAAAGAGCATCATCAGGCTCTAGGAGAGAGCCGTTTAATAGGCGAGTTTGAGGAGCAACTCTAGGGGTGAGTTGAGCTCCGAACTTGTTTGGAAGAAGGCCGCTCGGGAGGCGAGCGGAATGAAGAGCATCACCAGGCTCTAGAAGAGAGTCGTTCGGGAGGCGAGTTTGAGAAGCAACTCTAGGGATGAGTTAAGCTCCAAACTCGTTTGGAAGAAGGCCGCTCAGGAGGCGGGCGGAATGAATCACCGGGCTCTAGGGAAGAGCCATTTGGGAGGTGAGTTAAGGGAGAAACTCTAGGGGTGAGTTGAGCTCCGAACTCACTGTGGATGAAGAAGGTCACTCTGGAGGCAAGCGGAATGAAGAGTATCACCGGGCTCTAGGAGAGAACCTTTCGGGAGGTGAGTTATGGGAGCAACTCTAGGGGTGAGTTGAGCTCCGAACTCACTATGGATGAAGAAGGCCGCTCAGGATGCGAGCGGAATGAAGAGTATCACCGGGCTCTAAGAGAGAGACGTTCGGGAGGTGAGTTAAGGGAGCAACTCTAGGGAGAGTTGACCTTTGAACTCATTGTGGATGAAGAAGGCCGCTCAGGAGGCGAACAAAATGAAGAATATCACCGGGCTCTAGAAGAGAGCCATTTGGGATGTGAGTTAAGGGATCAACTCTATGGGTGAGTTGAGCTCCGAACTCATTTGGAAGAAGGCCGCTCGGAAGGCGAGCAGAATGAAGAGCATCTCCCCGCTCTAGAAGAGAGCCATTCGGGAGGCGAGTTAAGGGAGCAACTCTATGGGTGAGTTGGACGTCGAACTTGCCGTTTGAGCCTGGTAAATTTGTTGAAGCAACCCGAGGACAGGGTTGGCACCGACCTTTTCGTTTGAACCAGGCAGGCTTGTTGAAGCGACTCCATGAAGGAGTTGTCACCGACCTTACCATTTGGACCCGGTAGGCTTGCACGCTTGTAGGAGTAACCTGAGGAGGGGGTTGGCACCGACCTTGCCGTTTGGACCCGACAGACTTGTAGAGGCAACTCGAGGAGTGAGTTGGACGTCATATCTGATTCTTGAAGGTGAACTGATTGCAGGAGAAGCTCTTCGAACGAGTTGGGCTCTAGCACCATCACATGGAGTTAAGGAGTGATTGGTGTAGCTCGAAAGATGAGCTGAGCACGAAGCTCATTGATAAGGGTTGTCGAGTCGAGGGAGTAGCTCAAGGGACAAGCTAGGCCCTAGATTCAGTATGTTTGATTCAAATTTTGGAGATCGCCCTGAAAAAGAGCTGGTCTTCGAACTTGCTTGATGCAAATTTTAACCAGTAGTGGGAGTAATTTAAATGGTCATTTTGAGCCCCGAAACCGCATACTGCAAGCTTTGAGGGCAATTTTGAACCATGATTGTGAACGTCAAACCAATTATTTCGGAGTTATCAACAAGTTGTAGGAGCAATTTCGAATGGTGAGCCACTCCGCACTTGCTTGTTTGCAAGCAACTAAAGCGGCATCAAACCAAGTGTTGGACTCCAAACTTGTTATTTGAAAATTTCAACGAGTTGTAGAAGCAATTGCGAATGGTGAGCTGCTCTGTATTTGCTTGCTTGCAAGCGGCTAAAGCGGCGTCGAACCAAGTGTTGGACTCCAAACTCATCTTTTGAGCCTAGCAAGTTGTGGGAGCAGCCCTGGGGAACAAGCTAGACTTCGAACTTACCTTTTAACGGGTCGCAGATGTGACTCTAGGAGATAGACATGGAGCCAATGCAATGATCTTTATAAAAAAAAGCTAAGTTTTTTTGAAACAAACTAAGTGGCTGCCTTGAGGGGACAAGCCGTTATTACATGCTTTGGCCGTATCGCAAGCTGAAAACCTACTTCTACGAGAGGGTGTTAGGCACCCTCATGGTACTTCATTTGATGCTCTGTATTCCAAGTCCGTCTTCCCAGAAAAGGGGGATCTCTTTGAGTTCATTGACTAGTTCGGGAATGACTTGGCTGTTCCATTGGGGGAGCTTTAATGCTTCAAGTGGGAGGACCGAGCCACCCATTGTAGTTGTGTAGCACTTCCGAGTTATCTTTTGGTTTCCTTTGACTTCCCCCACTCCTGCTGAGGCCGGGAACTTCATTTTCATGTGCAAGGATGAGGGTACAGCATCGAGTACTGCTAGGTCTGGTCGGCCGAGGATGACATTGTAAGTGGCCTTCACATCGACGACCATGAAGTCCATTGCCTATGTCCGGGTTGTCGGGGTTTTTCTTGCGGTCACATCAAGAGTGAATATTCATTCGATTGAGACTGGAACCCCAAAGAACCTATGGAGTGTGTACCCGACAGGCTTGAGACGATCTCGAGCAAGCTTGAGGCTTTGGAAGGCTTCCAGGAAGAGGAATTGACGGAGCTGCCGTTGTCGACTAGGACTCGGCGCACCTCGTAGTTGGCCATGTGGAGATTAATTACGAGCGCATCACAGTGGGGAGTTCGGACGCCTTCTACGTCTCGGTTTGAGAATGTCACTGGGACTCCGAAGCTCTTGACCGGCGAAAAGTTCCGTACCAAATTAACTTCCCGAGTCAAGGCCTTTCGGGAGGAGTTTGATTCTCCCCCCATAGGCCCTCTGTGAATGGAATGGAGAACTGCTCCTGGCTCCGATTCTTGGGACTCAGAGAGCTTCTTGACCCGCTTGTTAGCTCCCCAGGGTGGAGTAGGATCGGCTCTGTCCTTTCTGATGAACTTGGCTAGGTGCCCATGCCGTATGAGCTCTTCGGTCTCCTCCTTAAGAGCCCGATAGTCATCTGTGTCGTGGTCATGATCCCTGTGGAAGCGGCACCACTTATCTCTATTCTTCTATTCGTTGGGGTATTCATTTTGGGGGGAGCGCGGAGTAGACCTTCCTTGTCTACCTCCATGAGACTGCTGATATACTGGTGCTGAGGGGGATGAACTTCTCAAAATGAGGAGTAGGGCGTCGCTGATCATTGTTGTCTTTCTAAAATTTCTTGGGTCCTTCTTCATCCGCACCCTTATGTTTGTTCCCGTATGGGGCTCCTTATGATCATAGGGATGCAGGACATCTTCAGCCCAAATGTACTTCTCACTCCTCAGCAGGAGTTCTAAGAAGTTTCGATGAGGCTTCTTAGCGAGGGATGCCTTTAGGTCGGCATAGTTGATGTTGTATTTGAATGCTGCAAAGGCTATTTATTGTTCGAGAGAGGCAATAGACCGAGCTTCGACGGTAAAGCGTTGAACATAATCTCTTAGGCATTCACCTTTCCTTTGACCAAGGGCTAGCAAGGATGTACTTGTTTTCTCGGCTCGGCGGCTGCTAACAAAGTGAGAGAGGAAGAGCTCCTCAAACTGGTTAAATGAGAAGATGGAGACTGGGGATAAATGAGAGTATCATTCTCTCGCTGGTTCCCTCAACATTGCTTGGAAGACCTTGTAAAAAAGCGTGTCCGAGACTTGATTGATCATCATGAGGGTTTTAAAACTCTCAATATGATC
Source organism: Hemerocallis citrina (assembly GCA_017893485.1). Lineage (NCBI taxonomy): Eukaryota > Viridiplantae > Streptophyta > Magnoliopsida > Asparagales > Asphodelaceae > Hemerocallis > Hemerocallis citrina. The sequence goes on along the minus strand of JACEHZ010000535.1, from coordinate 2,122,494 downwards.
AACCGGGTCACTCCCAATTGTAGGATCCAAAATGAGGTGGCTTGAAGGTCTCGGGGACACGGGCTTTCATGATGATCCTGGAGAGTGGGGGTCTGCTCGGGGGAAAGTTCTTGGTCTGTTGGCCTTCTTCAAGGTCAATCTTGCTGAAGCGCCTCTCCATCTACTGAAGGAGGCGATGAACCGAGTCATCCTTCTGGTCGGATCTAATCGACCCTCGGGATTCTGCTTCATGAGTTGTTGCAGGGCAAGGACTGTGTGCTTGTTGATCGTGATTTGGAGCGATGTTCAGGGCGGGCAGACTGTCATCTTTAAAGTTCTAGAATTCTGCCTGGGTGACTGATACCCTTCCATCATGGGGAACCCTTGGTGCTGATCGACTCGTAGCAGTGTGGCTTCTTTGTTGTCAACGGGGAGGAGACCCCCTTCGCCCCCTTGGGGAGGCACGCAGGCCTTCTGGATCTCGGCCTTCGGGGAGAAAAACTCCTTTGACTTCCCCGGTGTTGTAACCCCTGTTTTTCGTTTTATGTAATTTTGAGTGTATTTTTCATTTTGGTATATTTTCTCTCTTTGTATTCCTCTTGTATTTCTTTTGGACCATATATTGGATTTTTGTTTCAATATATTTTCATTTTATTATTTTGTCCTCTTTTATTTGAGTCTTGATTCATTGTCCGTCTTTTGATTCGTCACTTCTGCTCGTGCCACTATTTTTGACTATCACTGTTAAATTTATTTTTATTTCCATTTTGTTATTTTAATTCATTCTTTTGTGCCCGTCTCATTTTATCATGTGTGATCACCATATTTCCTTAATTTTATTTTTCTTCAACCCATATAATTAATCATACACCCATATAAATAAATCCTATCCTATACCATTACCATCAGATTTATTCCTTACCCATTTATTAACTACCTACTACTAATACCTATTCACTAAACCAGACCAAATCCTTTCACCCATTACTTCCTAATACTACACCAAACCCTACCAAGTCCTGTTAGAAATCAAGATGAGTAATTAGGATTAGGGTTTATATCTCATAGCTGCTTAAGATATTATATCCTGCTTATCAGTATTAGAATATCACAGAGCACTACCTCTAGACCAGCTTTTATATGAGATGAACTGGGTTTAGGGTACCGGGTTTTATGCCCACTCAACCCAGTCCAATAATTAAACAAATAACACGTGCAAAGCACATGTTGTCCCATAGAATATTATACACAATAATACTCTATTATATTGAGAATATACCTATATATATCCAACAATCTCCTCCTATATTCTCAATATATTAGGCAATGCCTCGTTAAATCATTGGCTCACAAAATAATACAGTTCATAGACTAAATCAATTATAACTCGAATAGTTCAAATGAGACTAAATCAAAATAATCAAATAATTCAAAGACCATATCAAAACAGAATATTTCACAATGACTAAACCAACCAGAGAAATATGTCATAGTTTCAAAATCAACCAAAGTAGATAAACTTCAATAACAAAATATGAGTTTTAAGCTCATAAACACAAGAGTCTTAAACTCAACAGAAGTTTTATCAAGCAAGTGACAAAGTTATTCTTCAGAGAAATAAACCAAAACTATATCTTTGCAAACTGTTTTATGTTTACTCCTCCATTTTGAGCAAATCATTATTTTGAAATCTATGTTGACAGATTCAACTCCTCCATCTTTGCTAGCTTATTGAAAACAAGAATATCAAGAGACACATCTCTATGAATTCTAGCAAATTTTATAAAGTATCTGGTTCTACTAAAGAACTTAGTACAATTCAACGATAGCTTAGCAAAATGTAACGCAAGCATCACAATCAAGTTTCTTTAACAAAATAAAGAACAAGAACTATTATAGTTTCTGCACAAGAACTATACTATGTTTCATATTGGAATGATAGAACAGTCAAATCAATTATGGTTAATTCTGAATCATCAAAATTGGAATGAAACATGAATCCATAAAAGAGTTATATCATCAAAATTGGAATGATATAACAACCATTCTAAACATCAGAAACATATCGACAAGTTTTCATGCTTTCTTTTGGAATAATGAGATGATTCTAAGTAAATTATGAAAATATATAACATCATCAAAATTGGAATGAAATTATATATTAACAGAATTTACATAGAACTTTTCAAATTATCTAAAGCATGCCAACTGTCTAAAATTGATGCTTCAGTTTGAACTTCTCTATGACTCCAATTGGATTCTAAATTTCAAAACAACTTGGATGTTAAAGTTTTTAACTCAATAGCTTTTAACTCCATTTTCCTCGCAGTTTTGGTAATTAGATCACTTTCAAGTCTCTTAGTAAGAGCATTAGCCATACTTGTTGCAATTGCACTTTATCTATAAGAAAGTTCAACTAGGCTTCTTTCAGCCTTAATATACTTCTCTTACTATTATAGAGTGAGTTATAAGCTACAGTGCATTATAGCTTGATAGTCGCATAACAGAATTAGAGAATTTACATTAAACTTCTTAAATGGATGATTAGCAATAAGTCATTCAATCCACTCAGCCTCTTCTCCTGCAGAGGATAACACATAGAAGTCTGATTTATTGGATGAGAACGCAATGTTTGTTTGTCTATTAATCTCCATAAATTTTTTTTGCTCCTACTAGTGTGAACACATATCCACTAGTTGTCAACTTTCACTAAACTTTGAGTAGCACAAAGCAAACTCTTGAGTACCACTCAAGTATCTCATTAGCCTCTTAAGGGCACTCAGATGTGTATGGGATTATTAGTGAGTCTGCAGATCATACCTACCTCAAAGGCTATGTCTTTTTAGTGCAGATCTTTGTATACATGAGACTTTCAACATATCTCATAGTTGCACCATCATTAGGTATTAACCTTTTTATCATAATCATAAGGTGTTTCAAAACACACTTTCAATCACTATATCGCTACTTTTGAAACACATTATTGATTTATCGAGTTTGACTAAGGGTTATCCCTTGCCAACCAAAACTCACCCTTATACATAATATGGTGTACACACCACTTAGGTGGTAAATTTATTTGGATAGCACAATTTTAACTCCATTTATAATAGAGATGTCACTTCCAATCAACATGCATGTCAATAAAACCAAGTAAATAATAGCCATTATATTTGACACACCACAAAGTTAAAGGCACTGATCTGAATTACTTAATTCATATACTAGGATCTTTGAGAAATTTGTCAAATTATTTATACGTTAGCTATATTACATGTTTTAAAACATATAATTTTACTAAATTGTAAATCTTGTTCACTAAACATATTAGTTCAAAACTTTCCAGTACAAAATTGTTCAGTACAAAATATCAAGTACAAAACTTTTTAAATATCCTTTATGAATGACAAAATTTTTAATAGATGTAAGAGCAAGAAGATAACTTATTGTAGCAATATGACAAATGATATGGCTAAAAATAGGATTAAATCGGGACCGTTCACATCGGAGACGAATCTTAAAGCTCAGGGGTAAAACGGTAATTTCACCTACTAACGGGTCTGAAGCGGGTACTGGGTCTCCTCACAGATCCAACAACCCGCGAATGGATCCATCTCAACTGGGTACGGGTCCTGACCCGATACAAACCTAGACCAGCAAGAGGAGATCAGGGTCACTGATTTGACTAAATCAACGGGCCTGATTTGCAGTTATCCTCTCACCGGGAATTAAGGGATTACATTCCTAATCTGATTACGAGGATTTTATGCCTTATCAGATCACAAGAATCACATTCCTAATTTGATCCCAACGGTGACTATAAATACCCCCCACCTACCACTGTTACAGGTTAATCACTCTTTCACCACTTTTAAGCTCTTTCTTAATCTCTTCTGATTACTGACAAGAGCGTCGGAGGGTGCATCGCCGGAATCAACCCCGATATTTTGCACTTCCTTGCAGGTCGCGGCGGGAGCAAGAAGGCCGAGTCAACTGTTCAGGTTGTTCCCGTACTCACAAGTTCTATCTGTTTACCCCCACACCGAAATCAGCGGTAACAGATTGGCGCCGTCTGTGGGAAACCATACGAATAGCTGCCTCTCCTCTTCCCGTCGACTAGCTCTTCTCCAGCCAGGCCTCCGAGGAAAATCAGGTCAGAGGGTCCAACCGTGGGCCCAACCCCGCCGATCAGCAAGAAGTAGTCCCCGTCCAACCCGCTCCGCAGCAGGGACGACCCCCACTTCAAGTAGAGGACCCTCTTCAACAAGATCAGCCTCTCCCTCAGAATCAACAACCCCCCAAGGGTCCTTCCGGTCCACAGAATGCCGGTGCGGGGGGCTCCCGCATGAAGCAACCTCTCCATCAAGACCGCATCTCCATACACAACGCCTCTACGGATTCCATGGCCTCCCACAATCCTCAAAATCGGCAGAAGGAAGAGGACCTGCGCTACCGCCTGGACGAGAAGCGGGCCCGAGAGGGAGCCTCCCGCCAACAACGTCCGGGTGAGCGGTCCCAAATGGCTCTCTTCCAGAGCTGAGCTCTTCACTCCGCTCACCTCCGAAGCGGACCTCTTCTCAACGAGTTCGGAGCGCACAACTCTCTCCTAGAGTTGTTCCCCAAACACTTCTCCCAAACGGCTCTCTTCCAGAGCCGAGCTCTCCACTCCGCTCACCTCGGAGCGGACCCCTTCTCAACGAGTTCGGAGCGCACAACTCTCTCCTAGAGTTGCTTCGCAAACTTGTCTCCCAAACGGCTCTCTTCCAGAGCCGAGCTCTTCACTCCGCTCACCTCGGAGCGGACCTCTTCTCAACGAGTTCGGAGCGCACAACTCTCTCCTAGAGTTGCTCCCCAAACTCTTCTCCCAAACGGCTCTCTTCCAGAGCCGAGCTCTCCACTCCGCTCACCTCGGAGCGGACCCCTTCTCAACGAGTTCGGAGCGCACAACTCTCTCCTAGAGCTGCTCCTCAAACTCATCTCACAAATGGCCCTCTTCCAGAGCCGAGCTCTTCACTCCGCTCACCTCGGAGCGGACCTCTTCTCGGCGAGTTCGGAGCGCACAACTCTCTCCTAGAGTTGCTCCTCAAACTTGTCTCCCAAACGGCTCTCTTCCAGAGCCGAGCTCCCCACTCTGCTCACCTCGGAGCGGACCTCTTCTCAACGAGTTCGGAGCGCACAACTCTCTCCTAGAGCTGCTCCTCAAACTCATCTCACAAATGGCTCTCTTCCAGAGCCAAGCTCTTCACTTCTCTCGCCTCCGAAGCGGACCTCTTCTCAACGAGTTCGGAGCGCACAACTCTCTCCTAGAGTTGCTCCGCAAACTTGTCTCCCAAATGGCTCTCTTCCACAGCCGAGCTCTTCACTCCGCTCACCTCGGAGCGGACCTCTTCTCGACGAGTTCGGAGCGCACAACTCTCTCCTAGAGTTGCTCCCCAAACTCTTCTCCCAAACGGCTCTCTTCCAGAGCCGAGCTCTCCACTCCACTCACCTCGGAGCGGACCTCTTCTCGACGAGTTCGAAGCGCACAACTCTCTCCTAGAGTTGCTTCTCAAACTTGTCTGCCAAACGGCTCTCTTCCAGAGCCGAGCTCTTCACTCCGCTCACCTCGGAGCGGACCTCTTCTCCACGAGTTCAGAGCGCACAACTCTCTCCTAGAGTCGCTCCCCAAACTCTTCTCCTAAACGGCTCTCTTCCAGAGCCGAGCTCTCCACTCCGCTCACCTCGGAGCGGACCTCTTCTCGACGAGTTCGGAGCGCACAACTCTCTCCTAGAGTTGCTCCTCAAACTTGTCTGCCAAACGGCTCTCTTCCAGAGCCGAGCTCTTCACTCCGCTCACCTCGGAGCGGACCTCTTCTCCACGAGTTCAGAGCGCACAACTCTCTCCTAGAGTCGCTCCCCAAACTCTTCTCCCAAATGGCTCTCTTCCTGAGCCGAGCTCTCCACTCCGCTCACCTCGGAGCGGACCCCTTCTCAACGAGTTCGGAGCGCATAACTCTCTCCTAGAGCTGCTCCTCAAACTCATCTCACAAATGGCTCTCTTCCAGAGCCAAGCTCTTCACTCCGCTCGCCTCCGAAGCGGACCTCTTCTCAACGAGTTCGGAGCTCACAACTCTCTCCTAGAGTTGCTCCCCAAACTCTTCTCCCAAATGGCTCTCTTCCAGAGCCGAACTCTTTGCTCCGCTCACCTCCCAGGCGGACCTCATCACAACGAGTCCGGAGTCCAACACTTGGTTCGATTCTACTTCGCAAGCCCGCTCCTAAGCGGGCTAGAAGTTGGTCGCCATTCGGAACTGCTCCCGCAGCCGTTGAACAAATCAAACGATGGTTCGGAGTCCAACACTTGGCTCGATTCTGCTTCAAATAACTTGCTCTTCAGCGGGTTAGAAGTGGTTCGCCATTCGGAATTGCTCCCACAACCGTTAAACTACACCAATGGTTCGGAGTCCAACACTCGGCTCGACTTTACCTCCTCGGCTCGCCTCCGGACGAGCCAGAGGTAGATCGCTGTTCGGAACTGCTCCCACAACCGTTGAACTACACCAATGGTTCGGAGTCCAACACTCGGCTCGACTTTACCTCCTCGGCTCGCCTCCGGACGAGCCAGAGGTAGATCGCCGTTCGGAACTGCTCCCACAACCGTTGAACTACACCGATGGTTCGGAGTCCAACACTTGGCTCGATTCTGCTTCAAATAACTTGCTCTTCAGCGGGTTAGAAGTGGTTCGCCATTCGGAATTGCTCCCACAACCGTTGACTCTCTCACATAAGCAGCGAGTTCAGAGCTACAGCTCTCCCCTAGAGCTGCTCCTCACACTCGTCTCACAAATGGCTCTCTTCCAGAGCTGAGCTCTTCGCTCCGCTCATCCCCGAAGCGGACCCCTTCTCAACGAGTTCAGAGCACAAATCTCTCTCCAAGAGTTGCTCCTCAAACTCATCTCACAAATGGCTCTCTTCCAGAGCCGAGCTCTTCCCTTCGCTCGCCGCCGAAGTGGACCTCTTCTCAACGAGTTCGGAGCTCAAAACTCACTCCAAGAGTTGCTCCTCAAACTCATCTCACAAATAGCTCTCTTCCAGAGCCGAGCTCTTCCCTCCGCTCACCGCCGAAGCAGACCCCTTATCAACGAGTTCAGAGCTACAGCTCTCCCCTAGAGTTGCTCCTCACACTCGTCTCACAAATGGCTCTCTTCCATAGCTGAGCTCTTCGCTCCGCTCATCCCCGAAGCGGACCTCCTCGACAAGTTTGGAGCACAACTCTCTCCAAGAGTTCTTCCTCACACTTGTCTCACAAATAGCTCTCTTCCAGAGCCGTGCTCTTCACTCCGCTCATCTCCAGGGCGGACCTTCTCCTCGACAAGTTTGGAGCACAACTCTCTCCTAGAGTTCTTCCTCACACTTGTCTCACAAATAGCTCTCTTCCAGAGCCGAGCTCTTCACTCCGCTCATCTCCACGGCGGACCTTCTCCTCGACAAGTTTGGAGCACAACTCTCTCCTAGAGTTCTTCCTCACACTTGTCTCACAAATAGCTCTCTTCCAGAGCCGAGCTCTTCACTCCGCTCATCTCCAAGGCGGACCTTCTCTTCGACAAGTTTGGAGCACAACTCTCTCCTAGAGTTCTTCCTCACACTTGTCTCACAAATAGCTCTCTTCCAGAGCCGAGCTCTTCACTCCGCTCATTTCCAAGGCGGACCTTCTCCTCGACAAGTTTGGAGCACAACTCTCTCCTAGAGTTCTTCCTCACACTTGTCTCACAAATAGCTCTCTTCCAGAGCCGAGCTCTTCACTCCGCTCATCTCCAAGGCAGACCTTCTCCTCGACAAGTTAGGAGCACAACTCTCTCCTAGAGTTCTTCCTCACACTTGTCTCACAAATGGCTCTCTTCCAGAGCCGAGCTCTCCCATCCACTCGGATGCCGAGCAAGTGCCGATCCGACCTCAACATCAAAGAGCCCGGTCGGCTAGCCGAGCAAGTGCCTTTCCGAGCCTGCAAACGGAGAAAACTCACTTTCTCCTCAACATTCGTGTAAGATCTCGATCAGACGGCCCAGATCTTGCTAGCGACGCTAAACGACAAGATAACGTTTTCTTGGGAACTGAGCCGTCTCGAGATTCGTGCCATCATCCAACGGCCCAGATCTTGCCAGCGTCGCTAAACGATAAGATAGTGTTTTCTTGAAAACTGTGCCCGCCTCGAGATCTGCGCTGAGATCCAGCGGCTCAGATCGCTCCACGTCGCTCAGTATTCCTAGCCGAGCGACTAGCGATCCGACCCACTCGCGCCTCTTCTTCGCCCCAAGGGTCTTCCTAGCCCAAGGGTCTTCCAAGCACAAGGGTCTTCCTAGCACATCTTCTCCGCCCCTAGGAGTGGAGCTCCTCTTCCAAAATCCCCAAGACCAAAGTACTTATCAACTTCATGAAGACAAGCATCTTGCGGGGCTATTTTGACCATGAAGGAGGGTGAATCTTCATCCCACTCCTAAAGAGAAGTTGTAGATCTTTGAACTAGCTTCGAAACGAGGGGTCGCACGCTCCGATCGGACCTCCGTAGCACCGGGAAAGTGGATCTCAATGCAGCTGCACCGAATAAGCTCGGAAATCCGAGCCGAGCCACTCGCATGAGGGAGAAATCCGAGCTCGTCCCATCCGAGCTCTTCCCATTCGAGCTCGTCCCATCCGAGCAAGAATCCGAGCTCTTCCCATCCGAGCTCTTCCCGTCCTGGCAAGAATCCGAGCTCTTCCCATCCGAGCTCTTCCCGTCCGAGCAAGAATCCGAGCTCTTCCCATCCGAGCCCCAACATCAAAGAGCCCGGTCGGCTGCCAAGCAAGTGCCTTTCCGAGCCTGCAAACGGAGAAAACTCACTTTCTCCTCAACATTCGTGTAAGATCTCAATCAGACGGCTCAGATCGTGCCAGCACCACTACACGACAAGATAGCGTTTTCTTGGGAATTGAGCCCGTCTCGAGATTCGTGCCACAATCCAACGGCCCAGATCGTGCCAGCGCCACTACACGACAAGATAGCGTTTTCTTGGGAATTGAGCCCGTCTCGAGATTCGTGCCACAATCCAACGGCCCAGATCGAGCCACGTAGCTCGGATCTACCATCCGAGCTACTGCCCTACCGAGCTGCAAAATGACCCAAAAATTGTCTCAAAATTCGCGCTCGGATTTGCAAAAAAAAAACACAAGGGGCCGGGTTCGGGCCCATTAAGGGGACCCAAACCCAAACCGAACCCCCGCTGCCACGTCACCTCTCCTTCTCCATACTACTGGTGCCAAAGCAGAAACCAAACAAAACGAAGAGAAAACCCAAACTCCTTTTCTTCACATACGAGCTTCGCCATCTTTGAGCTCCTCGTCGAATCCAGTCCTCCGACGCGCCTCGAGCCGCCGTATGATAACGCGCGAGCATCTCCATCACCGATCGCCGACCACCACAAAGCGAACACCGCTCCGCTCGTCGTTCTCCTTCAACGAAGCTCCGAGCTCCATTATCTCCGAACCCAATGACGAGCTCCGACGCCACCGTCATGAGCTCCGTCGGCTCCCTCGAGCGAGCTACGCCGACCACTGACGAGCTCACCACCTCCATGGCCGAGCTCTATGCTCTTCGCCCACTCGCCGAAGCCACTCGACGACCGCCTCCGAAGCTCAGAGCTCCGAGCTCCTTCCTCGACGAACCCGTCGTTGCCACTAGCTCCGAGCTCTCCGCGCCACCGAGCTCCACAACGCCGAAGACGTCGAGCACCCGTCGACAAGCTCCATCCTTCACGAGAGTGCTTCGACGAGCTCCGCAGTGCCAAGCTCTCCTCCTCACCTTGCTCGCCAAGCTCCACTCCCGCTCTTCCGACGTCGAAGCTCGAGCTCCATCTCCAATGGCCTCGTCGAGCTCTCCCCACGCCGAGCTCAACCCCTCTTCTCGTCTGCTCCTACGCCGAGCTCTAAACGACGAGCTCCGAACTCCTCGACCAGCCTCGACGTCACGAAGAGCAAGCTCGAGGAACGTGGTCGGAGACGGAGAGTTGACGGGGACTCGAGCTGACGAAGCACGGAGAAGAAGACGAAAGAAGAAAGAAGAGAAGAACAGAGAAGGAGAAGAGAAAGAGAACAGAGCGCAAGAAAAAAAAAAGCCACGTGGCATCGCCACGTGGCCTCACATCCGAGCTGCGCAAAATTTTTGCCAAGTGCTCGGTCGGTTGCCGAGCAACCCCCTATCCGAGCTTCACAAACGGAGAAAATATCCGCCGAACGACTACGACCGTTGGATCTTTCAGAAAATCGCGCTTCTGGTGATGGACGATCCAGATCGCGCCACGCGCGCTAAACGACAAGATAACGATTTTTCGAAAAGCGCGCCTCCTCGAGATTCGCGCAGGGATCCGACGGCACAGATCGCGCCACGTGTCCCGGGATCCGACGGCACAGATCGTGCCACGTGTCAGGTATTAATTAATTTAATTAATTTATTTATTTATTTGTTTTTTTTTATTTAAAAATTCCGAAAAAATATTTAAAAAATCGGAAAAAATTAAATAAAAATTCTAAAAATAATTATAAATTCAGAAAAATTATTTTAAATTCTGAAAAATATAATTATTTAATTAGAGTAATTATTTAATATTTTCGATAATTAATTATTTAATTCGGAAAATGAATAAAAAATTCAAAAAAATGAGAAAAAATTCAGAAAAATCTGGAAAAATCACCAAAAATCCAGAAAATTCTGAGAATATTTTTGGGCATTTTACAAGCCCAGATTGACACCGTTACACCCCGAGCAAGATCCAAAACTCCCTTAAAGAACACTGATAAAATTCTGTACGCCATTATAACAGTAAAACTACTCCTCAAAGACTGAAAAACTCAGTCTCTAGGAGTGGGGGGCTCGTGATATGGCTAAAAATAGGATTAAATCGGGACCGTTCACATCAGAGACGAATCTTAAAGCTCAGGGGTAAAACGGTAATTTCACCTACTAACAGGTCTGAAGCGGGTACTGGGTCTCCTCACAGATCCAACAACCCGCGAACGGATCCATCTCAACTGGGTACGGGTCCCGACCCGATACAAACCCAGACCAGCAAGAGGAGATCAGGGTCACTGATTTGACTAAATCAACGGGCCTGATTTGCAGTTATCCTCTCACCGGGAATTAAGGGATTACATTCCTAATCTGATTACGAGGATTTTATGCCTTATCAGATCACAAGAATCACATTCCTAATTTGATCCCAACGGCGACTATAAATACCCCCCACCTACCACTGTTACAGGTTAATCACTCTTTCACCACTTTTAAGCTCTTTCTTAATCTCTTCTGATTACTAACAAGAGCGTCGGAGGGTGCGTCGCCGGAATCAACCCCGGTGTTTCGCACTTCCTTGCAGGTCGCGGCGGGAGCAAGAAGGCCGAGTCAACTGTTCAGGTTGTTCCCGTACTCACAAGTTCTATCTGTTTACCCCCACACCGAAATCAGCGGTAACAACAAACATATGAGTAGACAACATATCAGTCTACCCCATTTATCTCAGTCAATTCTTAATCTGCTAGAAGTGCATTAAAATTGCTACTGAACAATCAAAATTAAGTTAGTAATCTGAAAGATTATGAAAGAGATTTTGTGTAGAAAAATATTGATTACCTTTCTAGAGGAGTTATGGGGTATTTATAGTCGCCTTTAGGACCAGTTTCGAGATAATCATTTATCTCTACCTTCGATGTTTTTGGATAAAAAATGGAGTTTAAATTCCTTCATGATAAGAGATTTGGTTTAAATAGCCTTTTATGGATAATCATGAATTTAAATAACTCTTTAAATGACCTGAATTTATTTATAATGGGCTATCACCCTAACCCAGTAAAGCAGATCCGTTTTTGGGTTGTTGGACTTGAAAAATACTCAGTTCCCATTTTCGGACCCGTTTGTAGTGAAAATTACCATTTTACCCCTGGGAGCTTTGAAATTCATACCTGATTTGAACTGTCCCAATTTGACTATATTTCTAGCCATATAAGTGAGCTTTAATCGCCTAAGTATGAAATTATATATGGATTACTTGCAGTCCATATATATAAGATAAGTACACCAAAGGGTTATATAAAACTAAACTCGACACTTAGTGAAAGTTGACTATGAGATGAAGAACTGCATATTCAATGGCCGCCCCTACTCCCGAGTGCTTAGTCTGCGATTGCATAAAAAACAGAACGAGAAATTTAAGTGAGCGAATGGGACCATCGAACATGTATATATGTGTGTGTGTGTGTGTGTGTGTGTGTGTGTGAGATAGGGTGCAGTTTTGGGAATTATTTTCTAAAATGACCCACTTTTTGAAAGTATTTACCAAACTGACCCAATTTTGAAAGTATTTACCAAAATGACCTACTCGCTATCTCAGTTAGCGACCCTAGTGAAAACAGGGTCGCTAACTGAGATAGCGAGTCTATCTGTTTTTGTTATTTTCACCACTTGAAAAAAAACCTGAAGAAAAAAGTCAAGCATACATTCGCTATCTCAATTAGCGATCCTATTTTCACTAGGGTCGCTAACTGAGATAGTGAGTCTATGTGCATGTAACGCCCCGAATCCCAAATACACTGAATTCGAGATGTTCTACAGGATCTTTTCGCTTCCTTTAGTACAATTTTACAAGGAAATTTGAACTTTTCACTTTACATCAGAGTTTACATGATTACTACACTTTACATTGCACAGCGGAAGTAAAATTTACAACAATGAAACAAATGTACAACAACATTGAATAATCTTTAAGCATCTGTTCTTCTTTAATCTTTGTCATGCCATTTACCTGCATATAAGACTGTGGGTACGTCAGTTTATTCAACCGACGATCATTATACACGGCCATCCTCTCTATGCCGGAAATAGTATAACTTATTTTTCATATTTAGCAAACACAAACTTATCACATATCAAACTAAAGGGACTACCCTATTGATGTCGTGTTGTGATTGTGCACTTAGTCCTTAATGCAGTTAATTATGTTACATGACACTAATGCACACTTGTTCGGATTCTATGCATCCCATACTACATAGGTCCGAGGGCAAGCCTCTTAATCGTTCTTCATTTTTGTAGGGTTCAATCCCTCGTTATGACTTAATCTACTACTGTAATTACGGTAGGTATCTTAGATGATCTATGAGTACAAGCTCGTGTATAAAAAATTCTGGAGGGGAACCCCACGCCATGTCTTGACTCATCAAGCATGCATTCTGTGGCAATTCATCCTCACTTCATGGCACACGATCCTCTTGCAGTCACCAAACATTACACAAGCATGGCTAAAGTCCGATCATTACTGAGTTGTGCCCACACAATGTCTTGACTCATCAAGCATACATTCTGTGGCTCACACACCCGCACCGTAAACTCTAGTTCTCATACTCGTGTTTTTCTCCTACTTTCATCACGTCTCCACTATGCACTAATCCTTAGTTTTATTAGAATCATGAATAAAATCAAAGCTCTAGAGTTAGCCTCTCCACTAAACCGGACTTATTCATTTATTCACACATGACCAACCTTGGTCTTTCATTTCAATATTTCATTTCATTTCTTTCCAAATGCCGGGGGAGACTTAGCTACTCTTTCGTTTCAATTCCAATTCACAATTTCCAAAATGAGCATTTCCAATTCATGAGTTCATTTTCTTCATAATCACCATGGATTTTCTTTTTCATGTTCATAGTTCCACAATTATAACTTTCATAAATTCAAATAAATGACTCACTCCATATTAATTCATGCAAAGACAAATAGAGTTTACTGTCACAACCAATATTCAACATAAGATTCACAATCTTTATCATAAAACAATTCATAGAGTTTCTGAGATGTCAAAAGTACTCTGAACAGTCGACTTTGGACTCATCCAGTCGACTTGTTCAGCCAAAGAAATTTCTTCAATAATCGCTCGGAAGAGTCGACTGCTGCACATGGCCAGTCGACTGTTCCGCAGCATTCGAAATTAAAATATAAATTACGGAGAAGTCGACTGTCGTTCATATAAGTCGGCTGTTCTGGGTAATTCAATCACACAACTTTTCATATTCAGTGCAGTCGACTGCTACATATATTTGGTCAACTGAATGGAGTTAAATTCCAAATTGTTCTTACTAACCTACTGTAAAAACTCCAGGTTAATCATTTCCATCATGGACTACATTCCAGTATATGAGAATAATTTTCTCAAATAATTAAACATACTTTTCCCAATAATTAATACATATCTACCATACAATTTGGTAAATTTGATACACTATCACTAATACATTATAATTTCATTAATCTCTATACCAATTTTCTGCTCTTATTCATTTTTTCCAAACATAAAAATTGCATCTTAATTTATTCGTTACAATGCCATAACAAAGTTTCCAATTTAGCACATAAAGCGACATAGTCAATATACTAATCTTTGCACATAATTTTTCATGCTACTGACAAAGGTTTCTTCACACAATTTATAATTATATTCGTACTGCACACAGTCTTGAATTTTACTAATAGCAACACACATAATTTGCATATCAACAATTCAATCACTTAGAGATCATCTTTTCAATTAAATGTGCATTCTTATTAATCATTTTCATGCATCATTTTGCTAATTAAAACTAGCATGCATTCCTATGTTAGAAATAGGGAAAATTTACCCACCTTGTATGGAGAGAAAAATTACAACTAGCAAATCCCTAGACGAATGTCCTTGCGACGAATTGCTCCTCCTTGAACACGTGCACCCAAGCCTTCAAGTACCCAACCGAATGCTCCCTCTTCTTGATGCCGGCCTCTCCCTCTTCTAGTTGCAAGCAAAAATCCCACACACTCTCAATCTTTCAACTCACAAAAACACTACCAGATAATATAATTTAGACTATAGGTTTGGAAGGATTAATAGGCACAAGAATAACTAGCCAGGGGGGGGGGGGGGGGCTATTTATACTAAAAATCGAAGAGAATGGAGGGCTAGGATCAAGTAGTTGGTTGTAAGATGGAGGACTAAGATGAAAGTAGAAGTTACATTAACTACCCACAACCAAGTAATCACCACACCATGATCACCGCCCAAATTTTGGTTTTCCCTCCAAGATGCAATCCGACCATGCTAGGAGTGTGCATATTGCACGTGTACGCATAGTGCACGTGCATGCAACTAGGCCCAAAAATTGTACTTTTTATTTATAAAATAAACTTTAATTTTGTATTCTACATTACAAGTCATATATAAAAAAATAAATTAACCAATGGGCTTTAGTTTAATGGGACTATTATAAAATAATAAATTAAATTACTTTGGGCTTTTAAAAGAAATAGCTTTTTGTCTAATTGAAAGAAGGCTTATAGAAAAATAATTAAAGGCACATATTAAATATCTTTACTCATCTTGATGAAAATATTTACAAAAATATTGCACGTGCACACTACGTGCAAAATAAATAATTTTTCATAAATTGAAAAATCAGAGCATTACAGTGCATGTTGTTTTCAAGTGAAACCAGAGAAAAAGCCCAAGTATAGGATCACTATCTCAGATAGCGATCCTATTTTAACTATCCTCGCTATATGGGATAGCGAGTGTCGATTGGCATCGGAATCATATATTGCAGATTACTATCAAGGTGACGATATGTTATGTTACGTTCTTTTAGTATCATAATTGAAATGTAGATGTGAATGGGTCTAGTCTAGCTTCACAAGTTTCTTGTTTCCGAAAATACTGCACTGGAAGTCTTGCATTACATGTTTGAAGTATACAGCTGTGGGATGATGATGAGTTTTTATTTGATGAAAATTATGCAGGTTTGGTATATTTAATATTTTTTTCTCTAATCTGTTTATCGAGTTTATCTTTATCGTATTATTTCATTTGAATTTTTATCTTTTTTTTTATGAACCGGATAGGGTCTTACGACCCCAGTCATCAGACAATCAATATATTAATCAATAATAGTCAAATTTTACAAGCCGTAAAATGAAAAACCAGTACAAAAATAACATCAAAGAGAACATTAACAAACTGAAGAGCGCGTAAAAAGGAAGCCCTCCGATGCTGCAGCAGTACAATCCCGAGACCGATGCCCCCACTGAGTCAGGTACCCATCGGGAAAACTGGAAACACCTCAGGGCAAGGAAATTCCGAGAGAATAAAACAAGCCCCCTCGCAGCAGCCAGCCTCAATGCAGCAAGAATCGGACGAAAAAACCCTCATGACAAAGAATCGAGGAAAGGAAAGGACCTGAGCTAACTGATCACAAGCCCAACCAAAGAAAGCAGAGCCTACCAATTGAGAATAGAATTCCCTGATACAAATCAAGACATCATGAAAGCAAGGGAAATAGAAAGCAGGGAAAATAATCAGCAGTACCACTGCATACACATCGCATGCAAGATACATCATAACCAGAGCGCAAAACTGGCAGAGATACAGAAACTCATCCATAAGAACCAGCAACAACAGGAGAGTAAAACGCACTGACACCACTCAGGTAAGCGGAAAGGCAACGGAAGGTGCAACCATAGAATAGAATCACATGATAAAAACGCCTATAAGAAAACAAACAGCAGGCACTGATAACAGAGGGCTATAAACTATCAACTAAACCACATTAGACTAACCATAACAATACACCAAGCATCAAATATATAGTCTTACAAAAAGCTCAGGAGCCCAAATCCTTGAGTTATAAACAACATTAGAAGCTAAACAGTCAAGAGAGAAAGATGACGAACGGTCCAGGCAAAAGAACCCCAAGAAAAGATGCTGATGATCGAAGCCAAAACCAGATACAAAAAACCAAAAGACCCCATATAGAGGGGAAGGTCAAAAAATCCGAACATCCAACAAAAGTATATGCTGAGCCCAGAGCAAGGCATCAGAATGGAGCGAGAGCCAGGCTCAAAAGAAGCTTCCCCATAAGGGAGAATCAAACCTGCTGATTATAGGAGAGAAGAAGAGATAGGGAGAGTAAGGTTAGTAAAACATTAAAAAGCCTACAGTAGTAAAGAGGATAGAATAAAATCAGAATCTATAGTAATTATAGAGCATGAAGAGTACGAAGACAATGAACAGCTTCTTCCAATTGATGGGAAGCGATAGTAGCATTGTCTATGAGTTTCAAATTTGAAGCCCATAGTTTGAAAAGATATAAAAACTCATCAATCATAGCTGTAATAGACGAGCTGCGATGCTGGAACAGTCTGAAGTTCCTCTCCTTCCAAATGATCCAAATAATAGTATGGATCGACAAAATCCAAGCGCTTCGACACTCAACATTCGCGGGTCTAACGGACCAGCAATCAGCTAAAACTGGGGGGATAAAACCAGTGCCCCACGCAAGAGAGCATATCTTCCACAACGGGATAATAATGGGACATTGAACAAAAAGATGATTGATATCTTCAGAGTGCTGAACACAAAGAGAACAAAGCTGTCCCCAGGCTAAATTTCTTTTGTTCAACACTTCAACAGTGAGTAACTTGTTATTAAAAGCAAGCCAAGAAGTGATTTTAACCTTAAGAGGAGCCAAAGAATCCCAGAAATATTTTGCTACCGATGATTGAATTCCCCTCGAATTAAGGAAACAATAAAATGATTTGAGAGAAAAGGTTCCATTTGAAGACCAACACCAAACTATGCCCTCAGATTGGCTCCATTCGTAGTTATTGAGGGACGAAATGAGGTCATTAAAGACCTCAGCCTGAGATAGAGGAAGATCGATCGAAAACGGTATAAACCAATAACGATTATTGTCTATCAAAGTGAAAGAATCCGCTACGGATGCCAACGGAAAGGCTGCCAATCGGAAGAGAGAAGGAAAAGCCGTGGCAAGAGTGGTGTTGCCAATCCACAGATCGGTCCAGAATTTGGCTCTAGATCCGTCATGGCAAGAGCGATAAGTGCCACACTGAAAAGCAGCTGATGCCTTCCAGACTCCTTTCCAAAAAGAGGAAGCGTGGCGATAAACAGTTTCCGGGAATTCCCACCAATTGGAGGAGGTAACACGATAACTTTTGATACATTGGATCCAAGGTAAGTGATCAAAATTATGGAATTTCCACAGCCATTTCCCCAACAGGGCAATGTTATGATTGCGAAGGCCTAAAACACCAAGGCCCCCTTCTTCTTTGGAAGAGCAAATCAGCTTCCACTGGCACAAGTGGGATCCTGGTTTAAAGAGACGACCCATTCCAGAAAAAATTACTCCTGATTTGATCAATTCTTTTGATCACCCAGGAGGGTAAAAAGTAGAAGGACATAAGATAGAGGGGCACGGCAGAAATCACCTAATTAATAAGAGTCAGTCTACCCCCTCTAGACATGAGCTTGCCTGACCACACATTGAGTCTGGCTTCAACTTTATCTATAAGAGGGATCCAATCAGATTTGTGCAGCTTACCCCAGCGAAGGGGAATGCCTAAGTACGAAATCGGGAAAGAGGCGATGGGACAATTGAAAAAATTGGAAACCTCCACTTGTCGGTTGGGAGATCCACCCAACCAAAGAACCGAGGATTTTTGAAAATTGATCGATAAGCCGGAAGCCATTTCGAAGCAGTAAAGGAGAAGTTTGAGATTACGAAGAGAGTGGGAGTTCGGTTTGGTGAAGATATTGAAGGTTGAGCACACCCTCGAAAGAGGGGGAACTACCGATAGCCTCGATCATGTTCGAATGCCAAGCATTCCTAAGGAGCTTGCTAAAGACATCAGCTACAAGAGAAAAAAGTAGCGATGACAGGGGGTCACCTTGACGGAGGCCACATCTGATATTGAACTTGTGGCCTTCCGTCCCGTTGATAAAGATAGATGAGGTCCCCGAGAATAAGCTGGATTTAATCCAAGCAATCCATTTGGGACCGAAACCACGATGAATAAGAATGTCCAAGAGGAAATCCCAATTGACATTATCATAGGCTTTTTGGAAATCTAGCTTAAGAAGAATGCCCTCAGAATGAGTTCTATGACAGTGAGATATGATTTCCTGGGCCGATGCAACACTGTCGAGAATGAAACGATCTCTGATGAAGCCCGATTGGGCCGAGTCGATTAAGGGAGAGATGATAGCACTCAATCTAGAAGACAGGACTTTCATGATAATTTTGAAAGAGGTGTTAATGAGGCTGATAGGTCTGAACTCAGAGACCAGGTGTGCTCCCACTATCTTGGGGATGAGCACAATGTGAGCATAATTAATCCTGTCAAAAGAAAAGAGCCCTCGGTGAAGATCATGAAACATTTGGAAGAGATCTGCCTTAAGCTGATCCCAAAACTTTTGAAAGAAGAAGGCAGGAAAACCATCAGGCCCTGGTGCAGAATCGCTTTTTAAAGCAAAAACCGCCGCTTGAATCTCTTCAAGGGTAAAGGGGACCTCTAAAGAGGAAAGATCGTGCGATTGGTTGCCATAAAGATGGTCCCAATCGAGCTCGGTCGAACGATGTTTCTGCAAGCCAACGAGATTTTTATAGAAAATAAGAAACTCACGGTGAATGGACTCATCCGAAGTGAGTTCCACTCCCTGAGCAGAGATGGATGAGATACGATTGCACCGTTGTCTATGGGATGCGAAGTTATGAAAAAAAGCAGTATTGGCGTCATCCTCCTTCATCCAGTTGATACGGGCTCTTTGAGCCCATTTAATATGATCTTGATGGAGGATGTCCGCGTACTCTAGTTTGCAAGATCGGCGTTCCAATCGATAAGATTCGGAAAGGGGACCCAACTCTTCCATCTTATCGATTGACGCAATAGATTGTAAAAGGAAATTTTTGAGGAAATTGGTGTTGTTATGTCTCTCGGCACGCCAGATTTTGCAACCGTGTTTGATGGCGTGCAGCTTAAGAAGGATGTTGCCTAACCCAGACGATCCAGTGATGTCTGCAAGACATTTCGACACTAGTTTGACAAAAGGCTGGTCTTGCAACCAGAACTTTTCAAAGCAAAATTTGTGACGATAATTGAAGTGGAAGTTGGAATGTAGCATTATCGGAACATGATCAGAAGAAGGGTTGGGGAGAGCCTGGACAAAAGACTGATGAAAACGCGACATCCAATTTTGAGACACTAAGAAACGGTCAAGTTTGGCAAAAGTCGGGAAATCGCGTTGATTAGACCAGGTAAAGGATCTACCGGAAATAGGTAAGTCCAATAATTGCAAGTCACGGATACAGTCATTGAATATGCAAGATTGTGAGAAAGAAGAGACCGGATTCGATCTTTCAGAATAAAACGAGTGACATTAAAATCCCCGTAAAAGAAACAGAGTTCAGAAGAGTACTGTTGTAACGAGAGGAATTCGTTCCAGAATAAAGGGCGTCTGTCCGAAGAGGAAGGCCCATACACCGAGATCACGGTAAGCGGACAATTGAAAGTGGTCCATTGGAGTTGGACAATTAAAAAAAAGTTCAAACGTCGAACAGATATAAGCGAGAAAAAAGCCTCTTTGAATCCAAAAAGGATCCCGCCTCTAGAACCAATCGCATCCAGTGAGATCCATTTGGAAAAAGTGGATCCACCTAAAGTACGCAAGATCGCGAGAGAGGGGGATTCCAGTTTGGATTCTTGGATGGAGATAAGATCGCAGCGGGAGGAGGAAATCAGGTCAAAAACCGCCCTTTGCTTAGAAGGACAGTGCAGTCCACGAATGTTCCAGGAGACACTAATCATTAAGATGTCTGTGCTCCATGACTCTAGTATATTCTTGCCTCCTAAGGGAGAAGATACGGGACGAATCCAGGGGTCAATCAAAAAACCTAGATCTTGAGCGGAAGCTGCTAGCTCAGAATTAGAGAGTGAATCAAAAATGGGAAAGTAAATAGAACCTAACTGGTTGTAAGAGATTAGAGATGAATGGTTGAGGGAGACTGTTGCTGACCACAACTGGACGAGCCAACACAATCATGCGATTCAGCCAGGACATGTTGGAGATTTTTTTTAGCTAAAAGACGTGCACTAGATCTAATAAAGCGATGAGAAGGACGAGAGGGTAGATCTGTATCAGAGAGAGGGCTAAGCTTCTCCTGACAAGGAAAGACTACAACCTGCGAAAGGTCTGCAGAGAAGGCTAAAGAAGAGAGGAGAGGAGACTTAAACGACCCAACAGAATCTGTTGGAGTGCGTTTAACGGGACTAAGAAATGAGGGGAGAGGTAATTCCAAATGCTCCCGGGCCTTCGCCGCGAGAGATGTGGATGTCCAAACAAGAGAGTTAAACGGGAAAGGTACTGCCTTCAGAATACTGGACCGTCCCAAACTAAACATCGAGCAATCAAAATACAAGGGTCCCAAGAGAAAAAGCTTAAAACAACAAGCAGCGATTAAAAAAATTAACACAGGAGAGTGCTTAATAAAAGTGAAATTGAATACCTTGCTAGGCTGATTTGAATTTTTATCTTAAAAAAGTTAAAAAGACTAGTGAGTTTTCATTTTGATTGATGACTATTCTCCATTACTTTTGAGTGGTATTGGAGATGTTTGCAGCATGTTCTTCCTCCCTCTATATGAATTTGGAGTGTTTCAGATGTCGATTTCTAGGAAGTTTCTTATTGTCTCGACGGAATGTTCTCTTCAATCAATAGAAAATATTCATTGTTAGCGAGTTTCACTCCGTTTGTTCCCTTAAAGAATTGAAGTTCATTCGATTCAGATATTTCTTCTCTTATCTTTGAGTTATTCTAATGAGGACATCTATTCTGTTTAATTTAGTATTTTATTTTAGTACCACATTTGTTTTTGACAATTATAGCCATATGTAATCTTTCTTTTATGCATTAGAATAATTTTGAGATTTTAGAATATTTTGAGATTTTGTAACAAGATTTGTTTTTAGCCTATTTATAGGCCCTGAGATTAATGAGAAAGATATGTCATTCTTGATTAAAAAAATTATTGTGATGAGTTTTGCTCTTCCTGTCTCTTTTTGTGTGATACAATTGAGATTCAATTATTAGGGTTTGTGATAAATCCTAATACAATTTTTGGGTTTGTGATAAACTCTAAAAACTACCCCAAATTAAAAATTCCCCAAATAAAATTACTCAAATCCTAATTTCTCAAATCTCCAAAATCCAACCCTATTATTCATTAACCCTAATAAATCTTCAACTTCCATCACACAGCCGCCCTCTCCCTCCTCACATCTGACTCCCTTTCTATTTCGTTTCCAAACCAACCCATCACCTTCGACCGCTCGCCTTCCCGTCGCTCTGATCGTCCTCTTCGATCCTCGCCGCCATCCCACTCGTCGACCCTGCCTGCTCCCCCTAACTCCTCGCCACCACCCTCTCATCCAACCCCCGAAGGTCGCCATCTCATCTTCCCCATTCTCGTCGTCATCCCTGTTTTGCTTGAACCCGAAACCCATCGCCAGTCGACCCTCCATCCTCGACGTGCGACCATCCCGAGCGCCGACGCCGACCCAGATCCGCTAGCCCTTACTGGTTGTTGCCATTGCCCTTGGCTGTTGCTTCCGCTATTGTTGCTGATCGTTGTGCTTTTCGTGTTCAACCCGAGATCTACGCTGAGTTCTTCGAACCCTCGGTATACTATTTCCAATTCTCTAATATTTGTGTTATACTACTTCATCATCTCTATTATATTATTCAATTTAACTGTCGACAACAAATATTGAGATTGAGCATCCTACCTGCTTGATTAGAGTACAAATCAATATTGAATCTTTTACTTGCTAAGAACATTTAGGAATTTAATTATTGATTGTTAAAATTGAATTATTAATTGGGATTGTTAAATGTGATTTAGTTCTTGAAAATCCATCAAACCAATTAACTGTTTAAAATTTCTAACTTTGATCCGCATTACATGTTGGTAAAATTAATCATTTAAGATTCTTGAAAATTCTCTATTTAGGATTAGTTTTACATCATATTCTCATGTTTCTGTAAAGTTGGTGGTAATGGAAAAATAAATGGTGAATTAGTTATTGCATTTATGTGGCATGATGATTGATAATTGAGTTGTGGAAGCATGGAGGCTCAATCGACAATTGTAGTCATTATGGATTTAAACTTTAAGCTTGATATATCTACACTACTATAAGCAAGTTTTGAATTCTCCAAACCCATTTGTGAACAAAATTCTCCCTTAACCAGGAAAACTAAATATTTAATTGAAATTTTTTTATGAACATAAAATAAAGCATATGAAGTAAAATTAAATTTATTGATTGGTTAACATCATTTCCTAATTTGTCTTCATAATTGTTCTTTAATTTACCATATCTTCCTGTGATACATGTTCTCATGGACAAATATATTAATGAGAAACATTGGTTTTGTTTTTGTTTTTGTTTTTGTTTTTTCTTTATTATGTTTATATTTACTTTTATTTTATTTTTTAAAAAACTCTCTAGATTATATGTACAGGTGCAAAATATTTAAAATTTACTTTTTAAACGTGCAATTGCACAAGTCTTTAACGATTTAAAAGTACAAATAGTTTCTGAAGTGTACTGTTGGTTGGTGATGTTCATTTACAGAGAGCTCAACTTGAACCTTTATTAGTCTTCGGAGGCAAACATCTTGTGCACTTGCCCAGCTTGGATTCAGCAGAGTTACTGTTTTTGAAAAGCACCAAACAGTAACTGGAATGTGTGAATCTGTTGATATCGAAGGTATAGAATACTCCTGAACAATCCAGAACTTTCCTATTATCCTGAATATTTTGAGGTCCCGTCACATGAATTATTTCCCAATCGAACCTCGCTATCTCAATTAGTGACTCCAGTGAAAATAGGGTCGCTAACTGAGATAGCGAGTGTATACTTGACTTTTTTCTTCATATTTTTTTTCAAGTGGTGAAAACAATAAAGATAGACTCGCTACCTCAGTTAGCGACATTGTTTTCACTGGAGTCGCTAACTGAGACAACGAGAGGGTCGTTTTGATAATTACTTTCGAAAGTGGGTCAGTTTGGTAAATACTTTCAAAAGGTGGGTCATTTTGGGAATAAATTCCAGTTTTGGTTGGGTGAAATTGGTACCTTGTCGAAAGGAGGGACCATGGCGGCACTGTTGCGCACGATGAAGGCGTCGCCAGGTGCGAAATTGAGGAACACTGATGGGCATACCCAGGGGCGTAGCTGCCCCATGCCCAGGGGGTGCAGCTGCGCCCCCTGAGATTTCAAAAAAATTTCAATTTTTTTATATATTTAGAAAAAAAAAATTAATAAAGATTTATGTGTAAAATTTCCAACCCATTTAGTCATTTACTGATTTACTTTACACTTTCTTCTTCGACTCTTTTGTTTCCACTCTACTGAACCCAAACCCACTTCATAATGAATTTGTAAGAGGGATTAAAATCTACAAGTGATTAGTTGGGTTTGTAGAGGAGGTCAGAAGAGAGAGAGCGAGGAGTCGATCGATTCCAAACCCTATTGTAAGTAAATATTTTTGTACATTTTGATAATTAGGGTTCATATTCTGAAGTTTCGTGAATTCATATATGATAGGATAATTAGATTGCTAATTTTTGTTTCAGTGTTACTGATTTGTTTGAGAATGGACTGAATTAGTATGATATGTAATCAAATTAGAACCCAAATGAGTACAGATTATAGTGTTAATTTCTGTCCCAATTTTGAGCTAATTTCCGAAATTTTTTATATTTAAACACATGGAGTTTAGAGTTAAGATTATTATATGCGTATCTTATATATGTGAACAACATTTCCACAAATTTTCATGATATTTGGAGAAAACCCAGGTTCAAGGCGCTACATTAAATTTGTACTTCACATTCTTCAATGCCCAATCTGGTTATTTGTACAAATATATACTATTATGATTCGCCTTCATTCTCTTTCTCTTTTCCTCTTTTGAATTCAACTTACAAATCTCATCGTAAATTCAAAGGAGACCTAAGAGGAGTTCGAGAGGAGTAAGAAATAGTTCAAACAACAAACACAAAGTGAATAACTAATTCTAACCATTAGTTTTTACTCTTTCTGTGCATATACTTATGAGATGAACATCTCATGCTTGATGCACTTAATTACTTTGAGGTAGACTGATGATTGAAGTTGGAAATAGAGAATATTTAACTACTAGTTTATTTTAATGGCATTGCTATTACCCGTTGCAACCGCAACAGTAGAGAGAGTATTTTCTGCAATGAAAATCATCAAGACTTCATTACGAAACCGATTAGGAGATGAGATGATGAATGATTGTTTGATTGCATATATTGAAAGAGATGTATTGGATGCCATTGACAATGAAGATATCATTCAATATTTTCAGAATATGAAATCTCGAAGGGTTTTATTGCTAAAGAAAAATGCTATTTAGTGATTGTAAGTTTGTGACATTTGATAGTAATATATGATATTTTGAGGCTTGCAAATGTGTTTTTTATAATTTTTTTTAATAGTAATTGTAATACCCCGATTTTCTTAATATATAAAGATTATTTATTTCTCTCTTTATGGTATGCTTGGTGACATGTGGCTATTATTTTTCCATGATGAATAAAGTAATATTTTCTTTAAAAGCCCAAATGTTAACTTGTTTATATTTTTTTGGCCCAATAAATTTTAGCCCATAAACTTAACCTCTTATTTCATAACTTATCTGTGTAGCATCTTTCTTTTTATATTCCGGGTATTTGATATGCTATTTATAGGGTGTAGTTGTGTGTACACGTGCACTCCATGTACACGTGCACAAGGCACAACCCTTGGCCGGATGGGAAGCTAGGAGTGTAGATCATGGGTGGTTACTTTTGGGATGTGGGTAGTTTCTTAACTCCCGATTTGATCTCAACCTTTGATTCTCCAACTCCCCAATAGATCTCAGCCCTCCATTTCACCTATATTCTAGTATAAATACCCCCTTCTAATCCCTATCTTTTTACACTAAAATTTTCCTAAGTTTTCAAGAGAGTATTTGTGAGTTGTGTGGGAGCTTTTCTGTGGAGGCA
Organism: Hemerocallis citrina; assembly: GCA_017893485.1. Lineage (NCBI taxonomy): Eukaryota > Viridiplantae > Streptophyta > Magnoliopsida > Asparagales > Asphodelaceae > Hemerocallis > Hemerocallis citrina. Next base: position 2,096,560 of record JACEHZ010000535.1, on the reverse strand, counting down.
AGCAGCATTGCTGGAGATTTCGGTGTGGAGCAAAGGAACAAGAAGTGCTGTGTTATTGAAGGACTTTGCGGGATTTCGGTTTATTTCTTCATACAAGGTGGGTGTTTCTCAGGACTTCTAATGTAGGAATAATGCTACAATGGCTATGATTGATATTATGTTATAAAAGTGATTTGAATGCGGTAGAAATTGCCTGAACACGCTATTAATATTGAAAACGAGACTGTCGGTACAGTTGGCTGCCATGTGAGTCAGTCGACTGGTACGAGACATTATTTTTGCATGATTGTAATGATAAACGTGTGTATAAATGAACAGGATGGTATGAATACTATCTGCATGGTTTCCCTATGACACATATGATGGAGGGAAGGTAAATGAATAAAAAGAGCTAATGGTAGTTAATAATTTGGAATTGTCGAAGCAGTCGACTGATAGTGTGTTAAGTCGACTGGTACTTCAATCTGACTGTGACTGTTGGGTAGTTTCATAAATTGAGATATTTTCATCATGTGGACCCAGTTTGATGACTTGGGATTTACATCTTTATTGTTGTAAGGAATTATGAGCATATGTGAATGCATGTTTAAAGTATTTCCCTAACGGAAAGAGCATGTTAGTAATTTGAAGATCCATGTTGTAGTGTTACTGAATGATAAGAAACCTTGTCTGTGGAACATGAACTTATATATACTGTTAATTGACATCATGATGAAATGCACGTAAGAACTGTAAATGATCTACTGAAAATGGATCTGTCCAGTCGACCGATTACGTGTAGCAAGTCGACTGATCTGGACATAGAATTATGCTGTTGAAATTGCTAAGACAGACGACTGAGGTGTGAACAGTCGACTGTCGTGTGACTAATATTGTGAACTTGAAAGTTGCGGGACAGGCGACTGGTAGTATACACAGTCGACTATCCCGAGCCTTTTGATAACCCTGTATATGACTGTATAAGTCGACTGGTGTTCTTCCAAGTCGACTGTGCAGAAAGGACTTTGACATATTTGAATTCATGTTATTTTGCTGTTGGTAATTGTGAACTATATGATTAAGTCAATGGATTCTGTTTATGACTGCATAAATTGTGAAATTGAATCATAGATGAGAAATGGAAGATTAAATGAAATTATGAAATGTGAAATCATGAGACTCTAAAATGAATGATGAGCTGATGATGCTCCATTGGATATTGTGAATTTGAAATTGAACGAAAGAGTAGCTAAGTCTCCCCGGCAGTGAAATGAAATGATACTGAGAAATAGACCAGGTTGGTCAAGTGAAATGAAATAATAAGTCCGGTTGATGGAGAGGCTAACTCTAGAGCTCGATTTTTATTCATGATTCTAATATAACTTAAATACATAGTGTGGAGGTGATGAAGGTGAGAGAAAAACATGAGTATGAGAGCTAGGGTACGGTGCGGGTGTGTGAGCCGCAGAATGCATGCTTGATGAGTCAAGACATGGCGCGGGCACAACTCAGTAATGATCGGACTCTAGTCACGCTTGTGGGATGTTTTGGTGACTGCAAGAGGAGTGTGTTCAGGGAGGAGGCTGAATTGTCGCAGAATGCATGCTTGACGAGTCAAGACATGACGCGAAATTCTACTCCAGGGGCCAGGATACATGCTTGTACTCATAGATTCATCTAGGATACTCATTGGAATTACAGAAGTAGAATAAGTCATGGCGGGGGATTGAACCCTACAAAAATGAAGATCGTTTAAGAGGCTTGCCCTCGAATCTATGTAGAATGGGATGCATAGAATTCGAACAAGTGCGCATTAGTGTCATGTTAATTAAGTAAATTGCATTAAGGATTTAAGTGCACAATCACGACACGACATCATTAAAAGTTCCCTCTTATTTGCATGCTTATGTTGAACCAGTTTGTGATTTGTAAGAAATGAGATTCATTATACTGTTTCTGGCATAGAGAGGATGGCCATGTATAATTATCGTCGGTTGAATAAACTGACGTACCCACAGTGTTTTATGCAGGATATAATTACATGTAAGAGGAATGGATGCATAAAGAGTTCATTATGTTGTTGTTCATTTATGTAAATATTGTATATTTTGCTTCCGCTGTGTAAATTCAAATGTAATATGTTGTAAACTCTGATGTAAAAGTAAAGTTTTAATTTTTCCTTGTAAAATTGTATGTGAAGGAAGCGAAAAGATCCTGTAGAACATCTCGAATTCAGTAATTTGGGATTCGGGGCGTTACAGTAATTGTCGCGCCCCCTAGATGGAAATCCTGGCTACGCCACTGGGCATACCCGAGAATCAGAGCATGCAAACACCATGAACTGTGTAATATTTGTAATAGTCAGTCCCAATCAGTAAATTAACAAGCAAAAGTAAGTAAAACGACATATGATACTTTTCCAACTCCTTTATACGTAAATTTAAAATGCATGGTATTTCCCCTCATATATATATATATTTTTTTATTTTAACCAGACAAAATAATTAAAAACAAAGTTATAAAAGAAAAACGACTACAAACAGCAATGTTCCTCTACCAGAAGACCCCTCTAGTATCTCTGCTGCCATATATGGATGCTAATACAAAAAAAAACCTATTTTTATTCTCGTACATCTATTTTATTTCTTTCATTTTTTAAAAAATATTTCCTTCCTACGAGCATCCACAATGGTGTTTCTCATTTTTTTTAAAATGACAGCTACGGTAATAGAAAATAGGGAATATGTCTGCAGTGGTTGTTTGCTAAAATTTGAGAAATACGAGTTATGTTGTTTCGTCCGGTTTGTTTTTTTTTCACAATTAATTAATTAATGATTAGATATTAAAATAGGTTAATTAAATAAATTAAATAATAAAATATAACCTAAACTCTAATTAATTACACACTAAAATAGGATTTCCACTAACCTAATGGTCCTGATTTGCTAGACGGGACATGTTGTTGCTTGGACGGGACAACATGTCTCGTTTCAGCGTTTTTTTTTCCAGACGGTATATATTGTACCGTTTGATCATTTTTTAAAAAAAAAGTCAGACGAAACAACATGTCTCGTCTGATCCCTTTAAAAAATTGAAAAAAAATAGGAACGGAACAACATGTTCCGTCCTCTATAATTTGAGAATCGCAATTTCGTTTCTCAAAAATGAGAACCGATTGTAGCGAATTTACTATTTTATGATAAAATAGCAAACGAGTGCAATACTTCGTTTCTCAAAACATGAGAAATTAACAAATATAGCCAAACGAATTGTAGATGCTCTAACCACTCCACTTTGCAAGTCTTTCTATCTATAACTCATTAAAAAAAGGCTTCCTATACATGTCATTTTTCTATTTGTATCAGTTAGTCCCAGGGCACTGTAGCAATTATTAAGGTTGCGGTTTGGCCTAGCTATACTCTCCTCACAAATCTTTAACAAATTCATCAACTTGTTGAATGTACGTTGCAGCAATAATAGAAGAATTGTCATGTTTGGGCAATATATAATTTTTTCAACGTATAAGCTATTTTCAAACCAAGATGACGATATATCTGCTGAGATAGATGGATGATAGTGCAAATCGAAAATATTCTCTTGCATTTTCTATTACTAGTTATTTACAAGTGCGATGCTGGTCTTAATAAATATATATATTTTAAAAGTAAAAAACTTTAACGTGGTCTGACATCGAATCTGAGATCTCTTTTATATTAGTAATGTACGGACAATGCATGAGTTTATTTGTTTTCAAATGACAACTTCAACTCATTATAATATTATACTAGTAATTTACACAAGTCATGCACGTCTTTATAAATATGTATATATATATATATATATATATATATATATATATATATATATTAAAATTCCGTTGTTGTTTGGCATTGAATCTAAGATCTCCTTTATATTATTTGGCATATGCATTCATGTATTTGTTGGATTACAATGCACACGTTTATTTGGTTACAAATATGATTTGTCCGATAACAAACTCTTCTATTAAAGTAGTAGAAATTATATTTCTTTTATTTTATTAATATTTTTTTTCTAACCGCTACTCTTCCTTTATTGTATTTTCTATTCCTGCAAGGTTTTTATCTGCGTCATCTTTCTACTTGAATCAATTAGTCATGAAACTTGGCAGTTATTAAAAACGACAAAAACACCAAAAACAATATTTCTCCTCTTCCACAAATTATAATAAATTATTACAACATTTTTTAATTATAATTATTACTAGAAAAAGTAAAATTTTACTTACAATGTTACTACTCTGCTCTCGTTACGAATACATAAGATTTGTACTCTCATTAACAAAGAGACCGAATAATCATCAAACCGAAATCAGATACTCAACCTCAACTTCAAAACGTGATTTTTTTTAATCCAAAAATCATTCTACAATTTGTTATACACATCAGAGGTTTTTTCAATACTCAGTCAGACACATGGTTGCTGTTCCCATTTTCAAAAATTATAAACTAAAATAAGAGGGAAAAAGCCCTCTTCTTCATCTTCTCAGCGCTCTGATCCGGAGCGGCCGCTCCTTCCCTCCACCCCAGCCTTCGTTAATGTTGTAAAGCTCCTCAAGATCTCCATACCCTTTTTCCCTTGAGGCGTTTGGGTCCTCTTTTTCTTCGTGCCTCTTCCCCGTTCCTCCGGAGCTCCCCTTTTGTGAGGTCGCTCCTCGGTGCCTGTCTAGGTCGTTGGGCAGTCTTGTGTGTGTTCCTCCCCCCGCCGATCGGTCTGTCGTTTCGCCCAATCTTTCCACCCTGTTGATCCATCCTCACACCGGCGCTCGTCTTCCAGTTCCGAGCAGATCCTTGTTCTCGGGGAAGGCCCTTCCCTCACTTCAATCGTCTCACTAGCCCCCGCCTCTCGCCATTCTCTGTAGCTCCTTCGTCCTGGTACTACTGCCTCGGAGGTTTTTTGTTTTCAGCTTCTGCTTCCACATCCAATCACTTGTTACGGGTGGTGAAGGTTTTCTACCTTTCTTCTTTCCCAGCTCTCTTGGGACCTTCTTCCCTCTTTAATTCTTGTACTCGTCTCTTCATCTGTTAGAGACATTTTCTAGTCTCCTCATTTGATTGGTGAGGCGTTTGGATTTTGTGTTTCCACCCTCTCGTAGATCTTGTGATTCACCCCTCTCTGCGTATTCCGGCTCTGATTCACCATTTCCATTTCCTCTACGAAGCCACCTTCAGGTGGGGCTCTTTTCTTTTACGGTTCCGTTTTGGCCCATGGACCCCTCGTGGGTTGAAGTGGTTAAAAAAAAAAGATTAATAATCCTCTTTTTTCCTCCCTTCCTGTGCCGGCCTCTATCTGGCTTCCCAAGCCCAGGTTCGAGAAGGATCTTAGTCGCTCCAAGACATCCACTTCCTGCCCTTTCCCTCCACCTACCTCTTCATCTTCCTTTTCTCTTCAATCTTATTCTCACCGCCCTCCAATCTCCTGCTACCGGTGTCTTCAACATGGGCACTTAAAGAAAGACTGCTCTTTCAAGATGAAATGTCTGTTTTGCCTCAAGGATGGTCACGCGCGTCCCCGTTGCTTCTCGCTTCAGAAGCTGCTGGGCCTAACCCTGGGATCTCCCATATCGGATCAAGTCCTAGTCGCTCTCGACTTTCCCGCCCTGCAGCGCAAGCTAGTGGAGAATAAAGAAGTCAAATCCAAGAAGCAGAAAGTTTCTTCTAGGTCTCCCTTACTTCCTACTCCTCCTATTGCTACTCGGTTATCCGACAGCATTCCCCCCCTCCTCCTGCACTGACTGCATCTCAAAGCTCCCTTTCCAAGCCGATCGTCACTCTTGTGTCCATCCCGAACATGGAATTGTCTGATAGATTAAAGTTTTTTGACACCTACGGTGCCATTTCTTTAAGCGGAGGTTTTATTCCTTTTTTTACTTTAAACTCATTTCTAGTATCTCTTGTAATGTCAAAGATTGGGATTGGGTTCTCAGCTCTTGCTCCAACGGAGATGTGGTTATCCGATGCCCCTCCCCCAAAATTCTTGAGGAACTTATCAACAACTCTTCCCTCTCTATTGGTGCCATCACTCTTTCCACTCGGAAATGGGTTGAGTATAGCCATCCATCTCAGTCGGGAAGCTCAGAGACCACCAGGGTCACTCTCTTTGGCCTTCCTCCATTCTGTGAATCTTTGAGACTGGTTGGTGAAATGTCAAAATGTATCGGTAAGATCGTTAGTATCTCCTCCTCGTCGAAACTTGTTTCGGGTAGTCTACAGGTGGAAGCTCTTTTTCGATGTCCTAAGCACTCAGACAGGATTGAAGTCTACTGTCTAAAAGATGGTTTTTCCTCTTTCACAGTCTCCGTGCAATATCACGACTCGGTTAGTCTAAGCGGACCCTTTCCACCCCCTTCCACTGGTATTCCGAAGTCAGCTTTCAAGCCCTCGACCACATCCTCTCCCTTCAATCCTGGTTCTTCTTCACTTCCAAAGGCGGTTTCGGCCAATTTGAAAGGTTCTCAAAAGCCCTCTACCAGGAAAAAATATCCGCTGCCTAGCACGTCCTTTGCTTCCCCTAGCAACAAGAAGTTTCACCCTCTAAAGCGCCAAACCTTGTTTGGATCAATCCTGAATTTTCCTCTCCTCAAGCTGGGAAGGTGACTGCTCCTGTTGCTTCATCTATGGCTGTCCTTCCTCCTCTTCCCCCTCTTCCAGGTGTGCCTAAGCCCTCTACTGTAGAGAAGCTTCCCCCAGCTCTCCCCTCCTCTTCCTCTCCTCCTAATCCCCCACCTCCCGATACTGTCTCTCTCTGGCCGGCTTGGGAGGTCAACCCTCACTACGCTTCTGACTGGGACAAATTTCAAAAGTAAGCTCACTTCCCCAGCATTTCTGAGTCGGCGCCGAATCTTCCCCCCATCAAAGTCAAAAAGTCTCAAGTCTTAATTGTTACCGCTGGATCTGGTGTGGGGGTAAACAGATAGTATTTGTGAGTTCTTGGAAAATCTGAACAGCACACCTGAACCTGTTCCGTCGGAGCTCGACCGTTGATTCCTGCCGTTCACCTGCAAAACGTGCGAGACACCGGGGTTGATCCCGGTGACGCACCCTCCGACGCTCAAGTCAGTCACCAGAAATGATTATGAAAGAGCGTTTAACTAGTAAAAGATTGATTACCTCATAACGGAGATGGATGGGGGCTATTTATAAGCGTCTTTGGGGATCAGATCAGGAATGTGATCCCTGTGAATCTGTTAAGGAATAAAATCCTCGTAACCAGATAAGGAATGTGATCCCTGATTTCCCGGTGATAGGATGGGTACGAATCAGGGCCATTGATTCGGTTGAATCAGGGACCCTAATTCCATCTTGCCAATCTGGGTTCGTCTCGGGTCGGGACCCGTACCCAGCTGAGGCGGATCCGTTTGCGGGTTATCGGATATTTTGGAGCAGAGATCCAATAACCGCTTCGGACCCGGCTGTAAGTAAAATTACCGTTTTACCCCCGGGCTTCAAGATTCGTGCCCGATTTGGACGGTTCCGATTTAACCTCATTTTTAGCCATATCACGAGCCCCCCACTCCCGAAGACTAAGCTGGATCAGCCTTTAAGGAGTAGTTTTACTGTTCTAATGGCTGGCGGGGTTGTATCGGAGTCCAAATGGGAGGCTTTGAATCCTTGGAGGAGGTAGTGTGGCGATTTTTCTTGTTGGTTGCACTCTCAGTTGTCCTCGAGCTCTTCTGGATGTTTGGTAATTTTTATCTATTTTTTCGGATTATGTATTTAATTTTGCGAAGTGTTAACTAGTCGTTCGGGGGTCTTAACAACGCGTTCCAGGCATTAATTGTTCATTTAGGGGCTCAAAAATACCCTCAAATTTACAATTGCTTCCTAGAATTTTTGGTTAATTTTCCCGAATTTTTGGTAATTTTTTCACAATTTTTAAATAGATAAAATGATTAAAATAAATAAAAACTAATTTTTAATACAGATTTATGGCGTGTCGCGATCTGAGCCCTCCATCAGCGTTAAGCGCAGTTCTTTGGGTGATTGGACGAACCATGTTCCTCGGCAGATAGTTTCTTCGCGTGTGAGGGTCGGCTCCTCGACTCCTCGGCTCGGCTAATTGGTTCGAAGCCTTTGGATCTGCCGAACTACGTGGCATGATCCTGAGCGTCCATCTGGGCGTGAATAACGAGGACAGGGTTCAGATCACGAGAAAACGTTATTTTGTCGTTTTGTGGTCGTGGCGATATCTGAACCGTCCGTCGAGATCTGACACGAATTTTGAAACAATCCAACGGTGGCTCAGCCTCGGAGGAATTTTTCTCCATATGTGAGGGTCGGTTCCTCGGCTCCTCGGCTCCTCGGCTCGGCTAATTGACTCGGAGCCTTTGGATCTGCCAAACTACGTGGCATGATCCTGAGCGTCCATTTGGGCGTGAATCACGAGGACAGGGTTCAGATCACGAGAAAACGTTATTTTGTCGTTTTGTGGTCGTGGCGCTATCTGAACCGTCCGTCGAGATCTGACACGAATTTTGAAACGATCCAACGGTGGCTCAACCTCGGAGGAATTTTTCTCCATATGTGAGGGTCGTTCCCTCGTCCCCTCGGCTCGGCAGCTCGGTGTTGTTAGCTGAGGGATGGAGTTAGAAGTTTTGAAGAGTTCAAATTTTGGACCATCGCTACGCTTCGACCCAGTAGCTTGGTTGCTCGACCAAGCTGTTCGGTAGCTCGGCTAAGCACACCGGTGGCCGGGAGCACGGAAGGTACACGTGGCCGGATCTGGAGCGTCTATCTGGGCATGAATCACGAGGACAGGGTTCAGATCACGAGAAAACTTTATTTTGTCGTTTTGTGGTCGTGGCGCTATCTGAACCATCCATCAAGATCCGTCGCGAATTTTGAAAAGATCCAACGGTGGCTCAGCCTCGGAGGAATTTTTCTCCATATGTGAGGGTCGGTCCCTCGTCCCCTCGGCTCGGCAGCTCGGTGTTGTTAGCCGAGGGATGGAGTTAGAAGTTTTGAAGAGTTCAAATTTTGGACCGTCGCTACGCTTCGACCCAGTAGCTTGGTTGCTCGGCCAAGCTGTTCGGTAGCTCGGCTAAGCACACCGGTGGCCGAGAGCTCGGAAGGTACACGTGGCTGGATCTGGAGCGTCTATCTGGGCATGAATCACAAGGACAGGGTTCAGATCACGAGAAAACTTTATTTTGTCGTTTTGTGGTCGTGGCGCTATCTGAACCGTCCATCAAGATCCGTCGCGAATTTTGGAAAGATCCAACGGTGGCTCAGTCTCGGAGGAATTTTTCTCCATATGTGAGGGTCGGTCCCTCGTCCCCTTGGCTCGGCAGCTCAGTGTTGTTAGCCGAGGGATGGAGTTAGAAGTTGTGAAGAGTTCAAATTTTGGACCGTCGCTACGCTTCGACCCAGTAGCTCGGTTTCTCGGCCAAGCTGTTCGGTAGCTCGGCTAAGCACACCGGTGGCCGGGAGCTCGGAAGATACACGTGGCCGGATCTGGAGCGTCTATCTGGGCGTGAATCACGAGGACAGGGTTCAGATCACGAAAAAACATTATTTTGTCGTTTTGTGGTCGTGGCGCTATCTGAACCGTCCATCAAGATCCGTCGCGAATTTTGAAAAGATCCAACGGTGGCTTCGCCTCGGAGGAATTTTTCTCCATATGCGAGGTCGGTGCCTCGTCCCCTCGGCTCGGCAACTCGGTGTAGTTAGCCGAGGGATGGAGTTAGAAGTTTTGAAGAGTTCAGGCTTTGAACAGTCGCCACCCTTCGACCCAGCAGCTCGGTTGCTCGGCCAAGCTGTTCGGTAGCTCGGCTAGGTACACTGGTGGCCGAGTCATGGACTTAAGCAATTTGAAGAGTTTTCTTGTTTTTGAAACGTCGCAGCTTTCCGTTTTGGCGCTTTGCCTTCCCTTAGTGGGCTATTAAATGCCCAAGGAAGCCCAGAAGTCGTTTTTGCCTTTATAAATCCTCACTCCCCCACCCCAAAGCTCATTTCTCACTTTTTCACTCCAAGTTCACTTTTACTCTGTGTGCTCCGCTAGCGGTAACTTTAGCTCCAAGGCGGTTGTGTTAGCTGTCGCGTGGGCCAGGCGATTTCCGGCGAACTTATTCCGACCGTGAACGTCACTTCAAGGCCACGTCATATCAAGGTCAGTTCATTTGCCTTAGCTTTTTGTTAGAAATGTCAATGGTAGACTTGGGGAGTGAGGCCTCGTCCTCGGGCGATAGTGGCACCGAGGAGAGGAGGCGAATGGCGATCCGGAAGGGGAAGCAGGTGGCTGAGCCGTCCGTGGCCGAGGCAAGGAGGAAGAAGAAGAAGGCAGTGGCTCGATCTCCAGTAGTCGAGGAGATCGTGGAGACCGAGAGGCGAGCTCCCGAGATGGGTCGGTACCCAAGCGTGCTGTCCGGCCACGCTGGAGTTAGGCAATACGAGGGCGATCTCATGAAGAAGGCGATCATAGGCAGGTCGGCAGTCTACGAGGAGAACAACCCGGTTCAGACTAATGAGGCGGACGAGATCGCATCGGTATTATCTGAGAAGGACCTACTCCGGATCAGAAAAGGGTTCGCCATCCCTCCGAAGTACAAGCTGATCCTCCCCGGCCCGGGGATGCTAGCGAACTCCATACTGTCGTCGTCGGATATGTGCATGTTCGACTACGACTTGCTGAACGCCGGATTGTGCTTCCCTCTGCACCCCTTCGTGCTACAGGTCCTCGGGTGGTACTGCCTTGCTCCGACTCAATTCATGCTGAACACCTGGCGCCATGTGAATGCCTTCTTGCTGCAGTGCCGAAACGCCGAGGTCGAGCCTGACCTGACAATCTTCCGGAGCATGTATCGAGTCCACCGGATGCACAAGACCGAGCATCGCTACTACTTAGCGCCGAGGAAAGGGGTTCGAATTATAGAGAACCCTGACTCGATCAAAGGTTGGAAGGAGAAGTTCTTTTTGTTGAAGGAGCCCTCGATGCTGAAGATTCCGACTCGGTGGAAGGTAGAGGCGCCAAAGTTTGCGAGGGCCGACCCGGAACTATCTGCGGCGGAGGAGGAAGTGGTGGGGAAGATCATGGCCCTCCCGATGTTGAGCTGGAGGGAAATGACCGAGGAGGTGCTACACGGGTCAGGCCTTAGTCCGATCGACCCGAGTACGCTCCTGACATCTCGTTTATTATTATTATTATTTTTTAAAGTTTTTAGTTCGTTTTGCTAACTTGCTGTTTGCTCGTTGTTTGGAACAGAGGCGCCGAAGATGGACTTTTTGGGGATGATGAACGAGCGAGGCAAAGTTGCCGATGAAAGGAAGAGGAAGAGGCCGAGCACGACTGCTTCGTCTGGTTGGCCGTCCAAAGTCGCTTCGGTGGTTACTCCGCCTCCGCCCGTTGTTGAGGTCTCCTCGCCCGGGGTAGTCATCATCCCCGACCCCTCGGCTCCTGCTGCATCTGCCACGGCCGGGGGGGCTTTCGACGTATCGGCGGCGCTGTCGCTCCAGGCTCCCCCCCTTCACCTTTCAGGCCGAGGTGATCCTGACCGAGCAGCACAAGAAGCTGTTCGTCCCGGACTGGCGAGTCAAGAACCACGACGGCTTCCTCGGAGACTCGCAGATATGCATGCAAGCCGTCAAGCATCTGGCGACCCCGAAGGACCGAGCCGCTCTGAAGGCGGGGACGGTTGGCGACGACACCTATGAGGTCGCTCGATCGCTTGTATCGGTAAGTTCGGCGTATTCTTTCTTGGGAATTTCTTAAGTTTGTTGTCCGACTTTTACTATGTTCTTATTCTCTCTTTTCTTCGACAGGCTACTTGTCACTTCGGCCATCTCCTTCAATCTTTCGCCGAACAGGAGAAGGAGTTGAAGGCCGCGAGCGATAAGGACAGGGCAGAAAAGGTGAGGGCGGTCCGGCAGCTCGAGGCAGAGCAGAGGCGTGCGGACGGCTTGGAGGTCTGGGTTGCCGACTTTGAGGCGGACCTGGAGCGAGCCAAGGGGCGGCTCGCCGAAGAGGTCGCCAAGGTCACCAAGGCTGCCGAGGAGTTGGCGGCATCGGCTAAGGCTTTGGCGGAAGCGAAGGCGGAGAAGGACGCCTTGGCGACGAAGATCAGGGCCGAGGATGAGGCCGAAGCGAAGGCGCATATGGCCTCGAACATGGAGAAGTCCTACCAGAGGGCGCTTGACCACGTCGAGGACCGCGTCCCCGGCTTCCAGCGGGTCGGCTACAGGCTGTGGCCCGAAACCTCGTCAGATGGCGAGGAGGAGGGAGGTGAAGAGGAGGAAGGTGACGGGGAAGAAAGCGACGAGGAGGAGGAGGTGGTCCCCGAGGTTGCGGTGGCCGACCCTCAGGCCGGGGTGAGGAATGAGGGGCCGTCTGGCGAAGCGCCTGTGGTCGAGGTGACGACGCAGGTGGACCCCTGATCTCCTCGTCTTTTTGTAATTTTGTTTTCTTTTTTCTTTTCAAAAAATATAACACCTTTTTGCGGACTGGCCACCGCCTCTTCTTTTATGAATGAAAGTCTTATTTCAACTTTGTCTAAGTGTTTGAGTCGGTATGTAGTCTTCCAATTGTGACGTTCTCGTATTTCAGATCCTCGAACACGCCCTAGAAACCGCAGTAGCTCGGCGTCGTGCTGAGCTGTTTAAGCAATCTCGCGAGGCTCGCCTTGAGGGCGAAATCGAGCTGATCAGGAGAGTGTCGCTCAACGTGGAGAAGAAGAACTGCGAGCTGCTGGCCGAGGTGCATCACCTCCGGATAGTCGAGGAGGAGCTCTCAGCGAAGGAGGAAGAGCTAGCCTCGGTGCTGGCCGAACGAGGTGAGCTCGCAAAGAAGGTCGAGCAGCTGCAGAGGGTCACGGTCAATAAGAGTATCGAGGTGACCAACTTGCGTCGCATTATATCCGATAGTGCTGAGTACTCGGGTTCGGCGAAGCTCCCTCGATTCAAGATTCTGGTCAAAGACGACACTCTAAAAGACAGGATCGTTGAGCTCGAGGAGGAGGTGGCTCGTCTGAAGCCTCAGCCCGTAAGGACTAACGTCCGCAGCACCTCGTGCACTCGTGAGGAGAGAGAGCGAGGGATCTCCTTTTACGAGCTCGCGACTCGTCCTCCCGTCATTGGTCGGACCGCGGCCGACGTGCAAAGTGGTGTTGCTGTTAGCTCGAGCGGAGCCTCGGTTAGAGCCACTGTTCGGGTTAGCGGCGAAGAGGCGTCTCAGTTCGTCGGCCTAGAGACGAGCTCGGAGGTAAAAAGACGAAAACCCCGAGTGTCTCTGAATCGAAACGTCCCTATTCCGAGGAGACGTTGAACGAGTTGTATGGAGCTTTTGATTTCTTGCATCGCCCTCTTTGTTGTAACAACATGCCTTGTAAATTTATCAAGTTTCTTTTTTGCTGTAACTTCTTGCCTTGTAAATTATTCAAGTTGTTTTAATGAAATCGAAGTTCGTCCGCCCAATGCTGTGCCGTAGTTGTCTAACTCTCGAAACGAACTATAAGGATCAATAGTTAGCTTGTTCAAGTGTTTTAGCCGCAGAACTTCGACTTTCGCTTGGAGTATACCGAGGTGACTTTATACTCCGGCAGTACGCATTCCTCGGCCACTCAGTTCGGGAAACAAAAGGAGTGAAGTCGAACCGAGCGTCGGACTCCGAACTCGTCGTTGACACGTAGCTCAATCTGGACGGTCGATCATGACATAACACGTATCACGAGGTGGGAGGCACGAGTTTCAAGAAAACACTATCTTGTTGTTTTGTAGATACGTGGCACGATCTGATCCGTTCATCACGTTCTAGTACCCCTTTTGAGACGATCCAACGGTGAAATTGGTTCGGCGGAAGTTTTTCCATATGTGGGGGTCGGTTCCTCGTCCGCTCGGTTCGGGAGGCTGAGGTAGTGCAGTCGAGCCGAACATTGGACTCCGAACCATCGTTAGGGTTGTTCAACGGTTGTTGGAGCAGTTCCGAACGGTGACCTACTTCTAGCTTGCTTAAGAGCGAACTTGCGAAGTAGGTTCGAGCCGAGTGTTGGACTCCGAACCATCGTTAGAGTTGTTCAACGGCTGTGGGAGCAGTTCCGAACGGCGACCTACTTCTGGCTCGCTTAAGAGCGAATTTGCGAAGTAGAATCGAGCCGAGTGTTGGACTCCGAACCATCGTTAGAGTTGTTCAACGGCTGTGGGAGCAGTTCCGAACGGCGACCTACTTCCAGCTCGCTTAAGAGCGAACTTGCGAAGTAGAATCGAGCCGAGTGTTGGACTCCGAACCATCGTTAGAGTTGTTCAACGGCTGTGGGAGCAGTTCCGAACGGCGACCTACTTCCAGCTCGCTTAAGAGCGAACTTGCAAAGTAGGTTCGAGCTGAGTGTTGGACTCCGAACCATCGTTAAAGTTGTTCAACGACTACGGGAGCAGTTCCGAACGGCGACCTACTTCTGGCTCGCTTAAGAGCGAACTTGCGAAGTAGAATCGAGCCGAATGTTGGACTCCGAACCATCGTTAGAGTTGAGAGTAAAGAATGGAGAGATGCATTTGCACAAGTATGAAAAAAAAAAGTTTATTGAAGACTACGATTTTCAATCGGATACCAATTGCTTGTGCTTCTGAGTTGCGAGCCGTTATTACATATGAGAAATAAATAGAGCAAATACAGGGGATAGGAGAGGAACGGTTCGACATCCCGAAATACTTAGAGAGGTGCCGGGGCACTTTCTTGGTACTTCAAAAGATGGTCGGCATTCCAGGTCCTAGGGATTTCTCTGCCTTTGTGGTCTTCGAGATGATAAGCTCCAGGCCGAACTACTTTCGTGATCTTATAGGGCCCCTTCCAATTTGGAGCTAGCTTGCTCTTCTGGCTAGGGAAGGAGACAGCTAGCTTTCTGAGGACTAGGTCCCCGTCTTTGAGATCGGTAGGTCGGACCTTTTTGTTATACGCCAACTCGATCCTCCTTCGATAGCTCTGTTGGCGGATTGATGCTCTTTCCCTCAGCTCGTCAATCAGGTCTATGTTTGCCCGAAGGTCTCTGGCGTTCTGTTCTTCGTTGTAGGCTACAAGGCGAGGAGAAGGTATTCCGACCTCAAGAGGGATCATAGCCTTGGACCCATAGGTGAGGTTAAACGGGGACTCTCCTGTGGGGGTCCGTTTAGTGGTGCGGTAGTTCCACAGCACGTTGGAGAGCTGATCAACCCATAAACCTTTGGAGCACTTGTCCAACCTCTTCTTAATGCCGGCAAGAATCTGCCGATTAACATTTTCGACTTGGCCGTTTGACTGAGGATGGGAGACGGAGGAGAAACGTTATTGGATGGCGAGGTCTTCACACAGAACTCGGAACGCAGCCCCAGTAAATTAGGTTCTGTTATCAGTTATGAGGACTCGGGGAACACCGAATCGGCAGATGACGTTCTTCCAGAAGAACTGAAGCACCTTGTTCTCTGTGATTGTTACCAGAGGCTCGGCCTCTATCCACTTCGAAAAATAGTCGATCGCCACGACGAGGAACTTGAACTGGCCCGGAGCTGGAGGGAATGGCCCTAGTAAATCCATTCCCCACATGGCGAAGGGGATAAGACTTGATAGGGAGGCGAGCTGAGCTTGTGGGAGGCAACGAATGTTTGAATGCTTCTGACAAGAGTCGCATTGCCGAACATGTCGCTCGGCGTCTTGGAGGATGGTAGGCCAGAAGTAACCGTAATTCAACAACTTCCGAGCCAGGGATCTGGACCCTGAATGTGCTCTGCCGATGCCTTCATGGAGCTCCTGCAAGGCATAGTGGGCTTGTTCTGGAGAGAGGCACCTCAGGTACGGTCTGCCGTCCACTTGCGAGAAGGAGCGTTTGTACAAGATTCCCTCGACCAGAGTGTACCGCTCCGCTCTGGTCCTTACTTAGCGAGCCTCCTTAGGGTCTTCAGGGAGGAGCCCATCCCTTAGGAATTCCACCAACGGTTTCATCCAGTCATCTTGCAGTAGGACCGGCAGCGACTCCACTGAGTCGAGGGTCTCGTCTTCTATACTCGGTTTCAAGAGGACCTCGATCAAGACGGTCTGCTCGAGACCTTGGAGGAAAGATGAGGCTAACTTGGAGAGGGCGTTGGCCTGTGAATTCTCTTCTCGGGGGATCCGCTGTATGAGTGCTTCTTCGAACCGGGCCATAAGAGTTCGGACTTTAGCGAGGTACTTCGCCATCCGATCGTCTCGTGCCTCGTAATTGCCCAAGACTTGATTCACCACCAGTTGAGAGTCGCTATAGATTCGGAGGCGCTGCGCCCCTACGCTTCGGGCCAGTCCGAGGCTGGTGTTTAGTGCCTCATACTCTGCTTCGTTGTTTGAGGCCTTGAAGTTCATGCGGAGGGCATACTGGAGGGCAAAGTCATCTGGGCCTGCCAGAATGATCCTGGTTCAACTTCCCTGGTTGCAAGAGGAACCATCCACGAAGACCGTCCAGATAGGGGGTCCGTTCGGCACCTGGCTGACCTCTGGAATGGTGGTCTCGACGATGAACTCCGCGAGGGCTTGAGCTTTAATCGCAGTCCGGGGCTGGTATGAGACGTCGTACTGGCTTAGCTCGATGGACCATTTCATGAGGCGGCCAGAGGTCTCAGGTCTGTGGAGGACTTGTTTCAGCGGTTGGTCGGTAAGGACGACCACTGAATGGGACTGGAAGTAGGGGCGAAGCTTTCTCGCTGCCATGATCAGAGCGTACGCCATCTTTTCTATCTTTGGGTAGCGAACATCGACATCGCGGAGCACCTTGCTCACATAGTAGATGGGCCTTTGAGTCCGGTCTTCTTCCCTTACTAAAACGGTGCTAAGGGTCTGCTCGGAAGCTGCCAAGTAGAGGTATAATGTCTCGCCTGGAAGGGGTTTGCTGAGCAGAGGAGGGTTGACGAGGTAAGCCTTTAGCTGGTCGAACGACTCCTGCTGCTGCTGACCCCATTCGAAACCTTTAGCCCGCTGAGGGCCTTGAAGAAAGGGATGCATTTCTCCCCGGACTTGGAGAGGAAACGACCTATTGCGGCGAGGCGGCCTGTCAGCCTCTGAACTTCCTTAACATTCTTGGGCAAGGCCATGTCTAATATGGCCTTGATTTTCTCTGGATTAGCTTCGATTCCTCGTTGGCTGACCATGAAGCCGAGAAACTTTCCTGATGAGACTCCGAACGCACATTTGTTCGGATTGAGCCTCATGTTGTGCTTTCTCAGTACACCGAATGCCTCCTGCAGGTCGGCAACATGGTCTGTACCTCGGATGCTTTTTACAAGCATGTCGTCGACATACACTTCCATATTGCGACCTATCTGGCTCTGGAAGACTTTGTTAACAAGGCGCTGGTAAGTGGCGCCAGCGTTCTTCAATCCGAACGGCATCATCCTATAACAGTAGAGGCCCTGGTCGGTCACAAACGAGGTCTTCGGAATATCCGGGGGGAACATCCGGATCTGATTGTAGCCTGAGAAAGCGTCCATGAAGCTGAGGAGCTCATGGCCCGAAGTAGAGTCGATGAGGGTGTCGATGCTCGGAAGAGGGAAGGGGTCTTTGGGACAGGCCTTGTTCAGATCAGTGAAGTCGATACATATCCTTTAGGTCCCGTTCGACTTCTTTACCATGACTACATTGGAAAGCCATTCCGGATAGTTAACCTCCTGTATAAACCGAGCCTTCAGGAGCTTGTCCACCTCTTTTTTGATGGCTTGTTGCCTCTCGGGAGAGAACTTGCGCCTCTTTTGTTGGACCAGTTTGGACCCCGGCTCAACGCTGAGGTGGTGGACCAATAGCTCCTCGGAAATTCCCGGCATGTCGGCGGCGGACCAGGCAAAAAGGTCGCGGTTCCTCCGAATGCACTGCACTATGTCGGAGCATAGGACAGACGGGAGGGTCTTGCTAATGAAGAACTTTCGGCTCGGATCATCCTCCAAAATAGCACCTCTTCCAGTTCGTCCACCGGCTCGGACGTTGGTCAAGCGGCCTCCTGGGGGATTTCTAAAGTTTCGAAGGAGAGGACCGAACCCCCGGTGGAAGTCATGTAGCACTTCCGAGCCATCTCCTGATTGCCCTTGACCTCTCCTACTCCTGCCCGGGTGGGGAATTTCATCTTAAGGTGGTATGCCGAAGGAACGGCTTCTAGGGCAGCTAAGCTGGGTCGGCCTAGGATGACATTGTATGCAGCAGGGACGTCGACGACCATAAAGTCCATCGGCTCGGTCCGGGTGGTAGGAGTTTTGCCAGCATTTACGTCGAGGGTTATCACCTCTTCGATAGTTACTGGCACTCCCGTGAACCCGTGGAGAGTGTAGCCGACCGGTTTGAGACGGTCCCTGGATAGCTGAAGGCCTCGGAAGGCTGAGAGGAAGAGGATGTTCACGGAGCTTCCGTTGTCTACCAGGATCATCTGCACTTTGAAGTTCGCCATACGAAGATCAATAACAAGTGCATCACAGTGGGGGGTCCTAACCCCCTCGAGATCTTCATCTGAGAACGTGACCGGGACACCGAGGCCTTTTGGGGGAGGGGCACTGTGAACAGAATTGACATCTCGGACGAACGCCTTTCGAGAAGAGTTGGAAGAGCCTCCCATGGGGCCTCCATGGATAAGATGCAGGACGCGTTCCTCCTCGAACTCGGGGGTTTCATCGCGTCGCTCGGAACGCTTGTTAGCCCCCCGAGGCGGAGGAGTGGTGCGATCGGTCCGATCAATCGCTCTCACAAACTTGGCCAACTGCCCCCTCTGGATGAGGGCCGCCTCTATCTCGTTCTTCAGCGCCCGGCAGTCGTTGGTGTCGTGGCCATGATCCCGGTGGTAGCGGCACCACTTCTCCTTGTTCCTCTTCTTGGCTGGGGTGTTCATCCTCGGAGCAGGAGGTATGACCCCTTCCTTCTCGACTTCCATTAGAATGGTAGAGACGTTGGTAGTGAGAGGAGTAAATTACTCGAACCTGGGGGGAGGGCGGCGCTGGCCGCTATTATCCCTCTGAAGCTTCTTGGACCCTTCCTCTTCACTTGTCTTTCTCTTCGTCCCGGAGGCAGATCCTCCGAAGACCGGGAGATATTCGGCTTCCTCAGCCCGAATATACTTCTTGCACCTAAGAAGGAGGTCGGCAAAGTTATGCGGGGGCTTTTTAGCGAGGGACGAGCGAAGGTTAGAGTTGAGGACGTTGGATTGGAATGCGACGGTTGCAACTGATTGGTCGAGGGAGGCGATGGACCTAACCTCTGCAGTAAACCTCCTCACATAGTCCCTCAACTTTTCTCCCCTCTCCTGGCAGAGGTGGAGTAACGAGATGTTAGTCTTCTCCGTGCGTCTGCTACTCACAAAGTGGGTTATGAAGAGCGTTTCGAACTGCTCAAAAGAGAAGATGGAAGAGGGGGCGAGACGGGAGTACCATTCCCGAGCCGAGCCCTTAAGAGTGGCGGAGAAGGTTTTGCAAAGCATGGCGTCGGAAGCTTGGTGGATTAGCATCAAGGTCTTGAAGCTTTCGACATGGTCAACGGGGTCCGACTCCCCCGAGTAAGTTTCAAACTGCGGAGGCTTGAAGCCCCTCGGGATGGGAGCCTCCATGATGGTCCGGGGGAAAGGAGGTCTGCTGGGGCGGACGGTCCCTCCTCTTGACTCTTCCTCCTTGTCCATTCGCTCGATGCGCCTCTCCATCTCGTGGAGACGGCGGTAGAGAGCATCGTCTCTCCGGTAGTAGTCAAACGAGCCTCTGGACTCGTCTTCATAGGAAGGGAGCAGGGACTACGGTGTCGGTAGTCCTGGGAACGGCGAGGACTATGGTTATGTTGTTGGTGATTAGGAGCCGGAGGAGGCGTTATGGACCGATGACGAGGACTTGGGACCCGTGGGGGTGTCGGAACCCTTTGGGCATTATTGTTGTTGGGGCGAAGGTTGAGGGCCTGCAACACCGTTGCCTAGAATTGCTGGAACTCGGCACGAGTGATGGGTGCCTCATCGTTCCTCGGATGCCGACTAGCGGGGGAATGTGGTCTCCTCCTATGACGCTCGGGGGATTCCCTCAGTCTCCTTCTGTCCGGGGACCTTCTGCAATCTCGGTGATGAGGAGATCGCTCACCCGGATGTTGTTGGCGGGAGACTCCCTCTCGGGCCCGCTTCTCATCCAGGCGGCGGCGAAGATCCTCATCCTTCTGCCGATTTAGAACGGTGTTGCGAAGGTCGGAAACTCGAGGATTGTGGAAGGCCATAGAATCCGAAGAGGCATTGTGGATGGAGACGTGGTCCGGATGGAGAAGTTGTTTCTGCGGGTCGGAACGCGAGACCCCTGCACCGGCATTTGAAGGACCGGGGGGACCATTAGGAGGTTGCTGATTTGGAAGGGGAGGCAGATCCTCGGCTTGAGGCAGAAGTTGCCCCTGTTGATGAGCGGGTTGGAAGGGGACTTCCTGTTGTTGATCGGGATTGGGTCCACGATTGGACCCCCTGGATCTTACTTTTCAGGGCGACATGGCTGGAGAAGATCTGACCGAGGGGAAGAGGGGAGGCTGCTATCCGTTTGATTTTCCCACAGACGGCGCCAATCTGTTACCGCTGGATCTGGTGTGGGGGTAAACAGATAGTATTTGTGAGTTCTTGGAAAATCTAAACAGCACACCTGAACCTGTTCCATCGGAACTCGACCGTTGATTCCTACCGTTCACCTGCAAAACGTGCGAGACACCGGGGTTGATCCCGGTGACGCACCCTCCGACGCTCAAGTCAGTCACCCGAAATGATTATAAAAGAGCGTTTAACTAGCAAAAGATTGATTACCTCATAACGGAGATGGATGGGGGCTATTTATAGGCATCTTTGGGGATCAGATAAGGAATGTGATCCCTGTGAATCTGTTAAGGAAAAAAATCCTCGTAACCAGATAAGGAATGTGATCCCTGATTTCCCGGTGATAGGATGGGTACGAATCAGGGCCGTTGATTCGGCTGAATCAGGAACCCTAATTCCATCCTGCCGATCTGGGTTCGTCTCGGGTCGGGACCCGTACCCAGCTGAGGCGGATCCCTTTGCGGGTTATCGGATCTTTTGGAGCAAAGATCCAATAACCGCTTCGGACCCGGCTATAAGTAAAATTACCGTTTTACCCCCGGGCTTCAAGATTCGTGCCCGATTCGGACGGTTCCGATTTAACCTCATTTTTAGCCATATCAGTAATAGAGGAGGCATGGATTGATCAAGACAACTTTCTTGTAGAAGAAGAAGCGGAGCTGAATCTCGAGCAATCTCTCAAGCAGGGTTGAAGAAGGCTTGGTTTGTTCTTTTTGGCTGCTGCTTCATTTTGCACTTTTGGTATCACTGTGCTTTGGCGAAGTTGATTGAGCAGCGTGTTTGTTTTTTCTTTCTTTTCTCTATCCCGCTTACTACTCCTTACTCTGACTCTCATTCCTGTGTTATCTTGGCTTACTGTAACGCCCCGAACTTCCTATATGGAGGATTCGAGACATGAGCCAGGACCTTTACATTCAATTAGTCACAATACATAGATCTGTGGAAAATCTTAAAACTTTTTACTACTACAATATTACAGACCGAGTGTTTTCATTGATTCCACATTACATCAGAGTATATAAGAATGAAAGATGACAATATCAGACACTTCATTTGTAAACCATGCCTTGACTGGAGTCCTCCCGGTTGGGTGATCTTGTATCCACGACTACGATCCAATACCTGTACTTCTACACTGCAGTACCTATTGAAGTGGGGACGTCAGTATTCACTGATGCTTAAGGGCTGATCATATAGCAGCGAATCTCCAAAAACAAACATATAACACATGGTAAGATATGTCGGTGTAGTTTAAGTATTCGTGAGTGCAATGAATAGAATCTAATGCAATGCCAACTTATCTAGGATGCTCCTATTCTAATGCAAGCGAGTCTCCGGAACAGTATGCATCCCATACTACATACGCCCCATCTCAAGCCGTTTTCTCCATATAGGGATTTGAACCCACGTTATGAATTCTACTATTTGTACTCATCCTGTTCCTGTCATAATACTACATGACTGGTGACTATTGCCGGCGTACCAGACCACACTCAAAAGCCAACACGAACTACAAGGTACTTGTCAACCTTCTTCCGTGCCCTCAACTAGTCATGAGAAGGCATAGAACCTGCCGGGATCGTAGGGACTTATTTCCCTAGGAAACCCTCTCGTTCTTATCATGGCACATTCAGGAATTAACAATCAAGATATGGAACCCGTGCTCCCAACTTGTCATGAAAAGCACCGCCCGTATCCCTTTTACAGGGGAATACATCCCGATAACACCACCTAGTGTCAGCCTATAGGAGATATTGGAGTATAGGGTATCACCCCCAACACCAACTCTCTCCCTTTGGCAAAAATGGTTAAGTAACAAGTTACTACCCTAACAATGTTACTAACCCTAACAGACCAAATGGGCTGTACGAGTTACAAGATACTTTCAACCTAGAGTCGTACTCTCAACTCATCATGAGAAGGCACCATATGGGTCAAACAAGCGAGATACGCAACTCATGCTTCCAACTTGTCATGGAAAGCACCGTACGTGTCCCTCTTCTAACCCAACAAGCGAGACCTGCACTGTGCTTCCAACTTGTCATGAAAAGCACCGCACGTGTCCCTCTTCTAAAGAGTGTCACAATTTGTCCGAACAATTAACCAAGCCTTAAACTAGACTTCATGCGATCTCCTCGGATCCACTCATGGCCTACTTATTTAAGACCATACCTATGTATCATCCCAATGAGCTTCGTGTGGGACCAACAACATAAAAACAACTACTTATCCTAAGCATGGGTTTCTACATATAACACAAGCATGATTGTTCACTAGCATATTACATAGGCATGGGTGGGTTCACTTCAACATAGAACAATAAAGCTCAAGCATGATGGGTTCTTTACTAGAACCTTTAGCAACTTAACCATGATGTTCTACTACAACTTAAACATGGTACACAAACTCAAGCATGGCCCTTTACCACCACTAAAGCATGATAGGTTTTACTAGAAGTCACATAAGCATGAATGGGTTCTTACACAACTCAAGCATGGTAAGTTTGCTAGAATATCACATAAGCATGAATGGGTTCTTTACACAACTCAAGCATGGTAAGTTTGCTAGAATATCACATAAGCATGAATGGGTTCTTTACACAACTCAAGCATGGTAAGTTTGCTTAGAACATCACATAGGCATGAATGGGTTCTTTACACAACTCAAGCATGGTAAGTTTGCTAGAATATCACATAAGCATGAATGGGTTCTTTACACAACTCAAGCATGGTAAGTTTGCTAGAATATCACATAAGCACGAATGGGTTCTTTACACAACTCAAGCATGGTAAGTTTTCTAGAATATCACATAGGCATGAATGGGTTCTTTACACAACTCAAGCATGGTAAGTTTGCTAGAATATCACATAAGCATGAATGGGTTCTTTACACAACTCAAGCATGGTAAGTTTGCTTAGAACATCACATAGGCATGAATGGGTTCTTTACACAACTCAAGCATGGTAAGTTTGCTTAGAACATCACATAGGCATGAATGGGTTCTTTACACAACTCAAGCATGGTAAGTTTGCTAGAATATCACATAAGCATGAATGGGTTCTTTACACAACTCAAGCATGGTAAGTTTGCTAGAATATCACATAAGCACGAATGGGTTCTTTACACAACTCAAGCATGGTAAGTTTTCTAGAATATCACATAGGCATGAATGGGTTCTTTACACAACTCAAGCATGGTAAGTTTGCTAGAATATCACATAAGCATGAATGGGTTCTTTACACAACTCAAGCATGGTAAGTTTGCTTAGAACATCACATAGGCATGAATGGGTTCTTTACACAACTCAAGCATGGTAAGTTTGCTAGAATATCACATAAGCA
Organism: Hemerocallis citrina; assembly: GCA_017893485.1. Classification (NCBI taxonomy): domain Eukaryota; kingdom Viridiplantae; phylum Streptophyta; class Magnoliopsida; order Asparagales; family Asphodelaceae; genus Hemerocallis; species Hemerocallis citrina. The sequence continues at coordinate 2,072,704 of JACEHZ010000535.1, read as the reverse complement.
TGAATGGGTTCTTTACACAACTCAAGCATTGTGTTCTACTACTAACTCAAGCATGGTAAGTTAACTAGAACTGTCACATAGCATGAATGGGTTCTCTTTTGACATAGACACCAACTCAAGCATGATTTAGTACAACTTAAGCATGGATTCCTACCACATCACAAGCATGGGTTCTTTTTCTACAACTCAAGCATGGATTCCTACTACATCACAAGCATGGGTTCTTTTCCTACAACTCAAGCATGGATTCCTACTACATCACAAGCATGGGTTCTTTTTCTACAACTCAAGCATGGATTCTTAAAAGAAGCTACTATCCAAGCTTACTTACATATTACAAGAACTACTTATTTTAGGGATTACTAGTCCCATTTATTACAAGGAACTAGTTTTACCAAATTACAAGTTCCTACATAAACAATAATCAACTCTTATAGAGTTACAAAATAAACTCACTTTCCTTCAATCCCGCAATTTCTACATCAAGAAAACTCACCTTTTTATGAACAAAAGTTAGTAAGGACATGATCTTTATTAGGTTGGAAAACAACATACAACAAAAATACTATCTCTTAAAATTAGCATGTAAAGTCCTACAACCCCCAAAAATGGGTATGTAACCATTCTCACCTTACTAACTTATATGCACATAGTAGTTAGTCCAAGTTGTTTAATTTGTGTTTAACAAGGTGACTAAAGAAACAAACATAAACATAACAAGTTCAAAGTCTCATCTTTATGGGCTCCTTGTGAGTTCCATTCTTCCAACTTTCCTTATATGAAATCCCTTTTTATAAACAACCATTTTCTTTTCAATGCTTATTTCTTTAGTCCAAGTAGTCAAATTTAACCATAATAACACAATAATAATAGCAAGGCTAAAGATCCATTCTTTATGTGTTTTAAATTAATTTCCTCCATTCAAACTTTCCATGGGATCCTTATGATCCAAATCACTACTTATATGCTCAATAATTAGTCCAAGTTGTTTTAATCAACATACAACATATATACACACATATAACCATAAGTAGAGAGCAAAAATAGAACAAAAATTAACATACAAAAAGGTAGAGAAACCCCCACCTTGATTTTTCTATGTAGGAAGGACTAGCTAGCAAACCATCTCCTTCCTTGCTTCTATGGAGAACTCTTCAAGAATTTCATGAAATAGAACCTATTTAAATCACTCTTTCTCTCTTTCTTTTTCTTCCCTTTTCTTTCTAAAATTTAAAACTAGTAAGAAGTAGAAGTAGAAGGAAATGGAGAATGAGATGAGAAAGAGATGGAGAAGAATGGAGACAAATGATAATGAAAATGGGAAGGGGAGGGGAGGCCGGCCACTTTGGGAAGGAGGGGGGGTTTATATAGGAGATGGGTGAAGGGTTGTGTGGGTAGAAAGAGTGCCACTTGTCCAACTCTTATGGTTAGAAACAATTCATGTTTCTTTTGCAAATAATCTTTACAATCAAGTCCTAATCCATCCTAGCCCTCCATCTCATCATGATGGATCTAAAATAAAATATAATTTACCAAAATCACATACTACATGATTTGTTTTAACGCCCGAAATCGACACAGTTCGATTTCGTACGTGTATCTGATTATACAGATATTTTTCATTCATGAAAACGAACAATCTGTACAAAAATAATTTAATTCTGAAAATAATAATAAAATAAATTTTATTATCAGCCCGGGAGATTCCAGTACCAATTTGATACAATACAGATGTATACAGACTGGTATATACACACAGATAACGTTCATCCACAAAACCGGGTGATATCTACCAAAATATTTCATTTTGGGTAATAAAAGTAAAATAATAATAAAATAATAATTTTTCAGTGTCTGCCCGGGATTTTCCAGACATTTTTCTCAAAAATGCGTTTTTCAGGATTTTGTACAAGTGCACAAAACTGATACAATACCTGTATATACTTACCAGTATATAGGTCCAGGTAACTTTTCATGTGCAAAACCAAGAAATTTCCATTTAAAATATTTTGCTTAAAAAAATAATAATTTATACAATATAATATCCGTCCGGGATATTACACTTACCCTATAGCATGACGCTTAGCTGTGGCTTAATTTTGTTTCTTTTTTGGTGGAACCCTGGTCTTTTTGTGGTCAGGCGCGGTCTTGCCTGACCCACCGGATGTACTCCGATGTTGAATGTGTGGTTGATGGTTATTTTGTGCTATTTCTGAACTTGTTTCTATGTTTCTGCTGGCGCTGAGATGTTGGTCTAGCGTATGCTTTGCTAAGCTAATGGTGATGTTCTTAGCGGAGGTTTTTGTCTCGCTTATTTTGCTTATTTGAGGTTCCTGTTTTGGTGGATCCCTGGTCTGTTTGTGGTCGGGCGCCCTCTTGCCTGACCACCTGGATGTTCACCGATGCTGAACTGTGGGTTTGTTGATCTTTATTATGCTTTATTTTGGAGTTTGGTTCTTTCTTTCTGGTGGCCCTGTGATTTTTTCCTTGCTTTGGTCCTGGTAGTAGGCTGTTAGCGGTGTATTTGGAGGGGTCTCTTTCCTCTAGTTTTGGTTTTTGTCCAGGATCTTAGCCTACTTTGGGGCATCGAAAGCACTCCTACCACCTTTTGCCCTTCACGGCATCCAGCAGCAGCAGGTTTTAGGAGTTTTTTGATTGCTCTAACGGTGATCTTTTGATGCCTCTTATCTCTCACTCCTTCCACTGCGGCTCTAGAGGATGATGTATTGCATCTTCGAAGCGTGGCACTGGTGGCTTGGCGCCCCGCCCCCTCTTTGATTGGGGGTTCTAGAGGGCGCACGGCACTCTCGCGGCTGGCTTCCCAGTTTCACTGTCCATCCCTCTACCTGGCTATTGTGTCATTGTCCCTATTGTCTAGATTGTTTCATTTTTTTCATCGCGCTTTTGGTCGATGTTTATTTGCATGTAATCTTTTTGTTTTACGTCTTGTAAAACCCTATCTTGTCTTGTAAAACCCTATCTTGTACTGTTTCTTTTAGATTATATATTTTTTGACATAGCTGGAGTCGTAAGACTGTATCCGATTCATAAAAAAAGACTCTATCCGATTCATAAAAAAAAAAACAAAGCGACCGAATACATCGCACACCTCTTTAATGATTCAAAGCATAAAAAAAATATTTTATTATTTTTATAAAAAAATTCACAAAATCAGTTCTGCACAGGGTTTGATGCGGATTCATTCATTCAGAAGAAACACAGACTGACCGATTTACCCCTACAAAATTTCGCTAATTACCTTTGGACTCTGCCCTTTTGCGAGCTCGCCGAAAAGCTCCGGCTTCTTCCTGCAACGCCCAAAAACGTCATTTCGCATAAAAATTGAAAAAAATATCCTGAACGATACGAACGAAGACGAAGACGAAGACGATAGTGGCAGTTTCGTAATTAGAACGAAATAAACTGCAACTCACTCGTAGATCTCCTTCTTGAAGTGCTCGAATCCCGTCTTCCACCGCTCAACCGCCGCCATTTCCTGCACGAAAATTGATGAGAATCGAAACTGACGAGAATCAAGAATTGGATCAGAATTGAGGGAGAAATTAATCACATCGAAAGAGTGAGAAAACAAGAGAGATTTTTATTATTATTATTTTCTAATCTCTACTACTATAATGGGAGAACCCCTTAGTCAGTAACCGCGTCAGTAACCCAACCCGTGCAACGCACGGGTTGGGTTACTTTGGTAAATATTTTCGAAAGTGGACCTGTTTGGTAAATATTTTTCGAAAGGTGGATAGTCTGAAAATTATTTTCTTTTTAATTATGGACTGACTTGGGACAATATTTTCGAACGTAGACCTGTTTTGTAAATATTTTCGAAAGTGGATCGGTTTGGAAATTATTTTCTTCTTACCCTTTTCATGATCCTTCAATTTTTTCCACGTGCACGTGTATAATACTAGTTTGGTTTAATGCTGAATCGGATTTTTGAAGCTGATCGAAGAAACAAGAAAGCTAATATAAACTAAGGTAGTGTTCTTTTTCTCCTCTTATAAGAGATTTACCTCTTGTAAGAGGCGGTCCCCCTCTTACAAAAGTTTTTTTAGTGTTCTTTTTTTACCTCTTATAAGATATTTTTCTCAAAATATCTTATAAGCCTAAAAGACTTCTAATAGCCTCTTTCAAATTCTTATAAGACTTCTATCACTTAAAAAGTCTATATTACCCCAAAGTCTATATCATAATTGTTACTAATTAAACTAGTTTATATATTAGTCTATAGTAGCCCGGAATATGCTATCCTAGAAAAAGTGTAATCATATACGTAGTTGACTATAATATGCTATCCTAGAAAAAGTGTGGGAATTCATTCTTCACAATCTCGAACAATTATTTTAGGGATGCTGTCGAAACAATTAGTTGACTGTAATTTTATTTATTTTTTATTTATTTACAGCTAAGGAAGAATTTATATTAGCCCATTGACCTTAAATTTTTTTAATCCAACTTCTTTGAAACAAATTATTATTATTTATATTTATACATACTAATTTTCATACTAATTAAAAGTCTAGTAGCCCAGAATTATAATTGATGATTTACACTGATTTGTGAATTTAACTTGGCATTAAACTAGCTTTAAAATATTAGTAATTTGAACTTATCTTTTCTTGTCCTTCATCTCACTATTTTTATACTTTGGGGGTAATATAGACTTTGGGATAATATAAGCTCTTGTAAGAGGTGAAAAAAGAACAGAATTCTCTTATAAGAGATTCTTATAAGAGGTTATTTTTATGTAAAAAGAACACCTCAAAAGGAGGCTCTTACAAGAGGCTCTTACTGTAAATCTCTTATAAGAGGTAACCTCTTATAAGAGGAAAAAAAAAAAAGAACAGTACCTAAGCCTGTTTAAGATGCACCGCAGGTGCAATTTAGGTAAAGCGGGACCAATAGATGGAAACCAATAAGAGCATCTATATTCGTTGTCCAATTATCCAAAAAATGCAAAATTTGGCCAAAAATCAGTTGCAGTCGTTGGCCATTTATCTACATTTTGAGTTCGTGATGAACAGTTTCCGACCAAATTTGAACGACAATATATTTTTACAAATTTTGGAAATCGAAACATGATATATCGTGCAATGGAGGCTCTATACGAAAAAATGGTTGCGGCGAGATATAATATTTCATCCTTTTTTTAAAAAATTGAAGATATCGAACATGATATCATATCCCATCTCAATTCTTTTAAAAAATAAATAAATAAAAGGGAAATCATATTTCGTCCCTGAATCGCATTTTTCAAAAAAAAAAAATCCATCGGTATCCCGTCCGTTACTTAAAAAAAAAATCCTCCATATCCCGTTTGTCACACAAAAAAAATCACATTTTTTAACAAGAAGATAGATCATCTTTCGTCCCTATCTTTTTTTAACTGAAATGGCAATTTTTAAGTTCGAACGACTACACCTCATTTCAAAATTTTCTATTCCAATATATCAAATACCCAAAATTTAACCATTAATGACTACAGATGCTCTTAGAGCATCCACTATCGTTTGCTTAAAACTAAAAATTTGGCATTTGAGTTGAAAATACCCCACTATCGATCGCTAAAAACTCAAAATTAAGAATAGGAGTGAACAGTCGATCGCTAAAAATAACAAAGGCTTTAGACAATTACTAAAATATGGAAGACGGAGGATCAAGCTTCGCCCGTTTAATTTTTTTTATAATATTGGCGGACAGATGATCATCTTACGTCCACCAACTTTTTTAATATTTTTTTTCTCAAAATTACTAAAATGGCATCTGATATGGCTAAAAATAGGATTAAATCGGGACCATTCACATCGGACACGAATCTTAAAGCTCAGGAGTAAAACGGTAATTTCACATACAAATGGGTCCGAAACGAGTACTGGGTCTCCTTCTCACAGATCCAATAACCCGCGAACGGATCCACCTCAACTGGGTACGGGTCCCGACCCGATACAAACCAAGTCCGACAGGATAGAATTAGGGTCTCTGATTGAACCAAATCAACGGGCCTGATTCGCGACTATCCTCTCACCAGGAATTAAGGGATTACATTCCTAATCTGATTACGAGGATTTTACTCCTTATCATATCACAGGAATTACATTCCTAATCTGATCCCTAAGGCGGCTATAAATACCCCCCATCCACCACTATCAAGAGGTAATCAATACTTTTCCAATAAGAAGCTCTTTCTTAATCATTCAGATTACTGACAAGAGCGTCGGAGGGTGCGTCGCCGGGATCCATCCCGGTGTCTTGCACTTTTTGCAGGTGAACGGCGGGAGTCAACGGTCAAACTCTGGCGGAACAGGTTAGGTGTTTTCTATTCAGGTTTTTCAAGAATCCACAAATACTGTCTGTTTACCCCCTACACCAGATTCAGCGGTAACAGATTGGCGCCGTCTGTGGGAAAATACGAATAGCAGCCTCCCCTCTTCCCGTTGGTCAGATCTCCTCCAGCCATGCCTCCTAGGAAAGTAAGATCCAGAGGGTCCAACAGTGGACCCAATCCCGTTGATCAGCAAGAGGTAGTCTCCATCCAACCCGCTCAGAAGTAGGGGCAACTTCCTCTCCAAGCGAAAGACCCTCTTCAACAAGATCAGCCTCCTCTTCAGAATCAGCAACCCCTTAAGGGTCCCGCCGGTCCTCAGAATGTCGGTGCGGGGGCTTCGCGTCCCAACCCGCTGAAGCAACCCCTCCATCAGGACCGCATTTCGGTACACAATGCCTCTTCGGATTCCATGGCCTCCCACAATCCTCGAGTTTCCGACCTCCGCAATACCATCCTCAATCGGCAGAAAGATGAGGATCTTCGCCGCCGTCTGGACGAAAAGCGGGTCCGAGAGGGAGCCTCCCGCCAACAGCGTCCGGATGAGCGATCTCCTCACTGCCGAGACTACAGAAGGTCCCCTACCTGAAGAGGGATGAAAGAGTCCTCCGAACACCATAGGAGAAGACCTCATTCCCCTGCTAGTCGACAACATCCGAGGAACGATGAGGCACCCATCACCCGTGCCGAGCTCCAGCAGTTCCAAGCAACGGTGTTGCAAGCCCTCAAACTCCGACCCAACAATAACAATGCTCAGAGGGCTCCTACCCCTCCACGGGTCCAAAGTCCTCGCCATCGGTCCATAACTCCTCCTCCGGCTCCTAGCAACCAACAGCGCATGCCTAGCCCTCGCCGCTCCCAGAGCTACTATCGTCGCTCCCCTTCCTATGAAGACCAGTCCAGAGGCTCGTTTGACTACCATCGAAGGGACGATGCTCTCTACCGCCGTCTCCACGAGATAGAAAGGTGCATCGGCCGAATAGACAAGGATGAGGAGTTAAGAGGAAGGACCATCCACCCGAGCAGACCTCCCTTCTCCCGGACCATCATGGAGGCTCCTATCCCAAGAGGTTTCGAACCCCCGCAGTTCGAAACTTACTCGGGGGAGTCGGACCTCGTGGACCACATCGAAAGCTTTAAGACCCTCATGCTAATCCACCAAGCTTCCGATGCTTTGTTGTGCAAAACCTTCCCCGCCACTCTTAAGGGTTCGGCTCGGAAATGGTACTCCTGCCTCGTCCCGTCTTTCATATTCTCCTTCGAGCAATTCGAGACCCTCTTCATCACTCATTTTGTGAGTAGCAGATGCACGGAGAAGACCAACATCTCGTTACTCTAGCTCCGCCAGGAGAAGGGAGAGAAGTTGAGAGACTATGTGAGGAGGTTCACTGCAGAAGTGAGATCCATCGCTTCCCTTGACCAGCCTGTTGCAGCGGCCGCCTTCCAATCGAATGTCCTCAACTCTGACCTTTGCTCCTCCCTTGCCAAGAAGCCCCCACATAATTTCGCCGACCTCCTTCTTAGGAGCGAGAAGTATATTCGGGCTGAAGAAGCCGAGAATCTCCCGGGCTTTGAGGAGACATCTTCCGGGAACAAACGGAAGAGCACAAGCGAAGAGGGGTCCCAAAAATCCCAGAAGGACGGCAATGGACAGCGTCGCCCGACTCCTCGTTTTGAGAAGTTCACCCCCTCATTGCTAATATATCAGAAGTTCTTATGGAGGTGGACAAGGAAGGGCTACTCCGTGCTCCCCCTAGAATGAATACACCTAGCAAGAAGAGGAACAAAGATAAGTGGTGCCGCTTTCACAGGGACCACGGCCACGACACAGGTGATTGTCGGGCTCTCAAGGAGGAGATCGAAGAACTCATACAGCGGGGACACCTGACCAAGTTCGTCCAAAAAGAGGGGGCCGAGCTTCCCCCCTGAGGAGCCTACAAACGAACAGAAGGGCCCGCCGAGCTTCAAGACACAGAATCTCCCAGCTCCTCCCAAGAGGTCTTCACCTTATTATAGAAGTAGGATCCTGATTTTCAATAAGGTCGATGCTTGTAACCCGGCCAATAGCATGTAATAATGGCTCGCCCTATTGAAGCGGCCACTTAGTTTATCTCGATAAAACTTTACATCTTTCCATTGAAAATTATTGCTCTTGCTTCTCTATCTCTCCGAGTCACGACTCTCTTAAATGGTGGGTTCGGAGTCCAGCTTCTTCTACATGGCTGCTCCTGCAACTTACTAACCTTTAACAATGAGTTCGGAGTCCAACACTTGGCTCGATTCCTCTTCAAATAACTTGCTCTTCAGTGGGTTAGAAGTGGTTCGCCATTCGGAATTGCTCCCACAACCGTTGAATAACTCTAACGATGGTTCGGAGTCCAACACTTGGCTCGATTCTGCTTCGGATAACTTGCTCCTCAGCGAGTTAAATGTGGTTCGCCATTCGGAATTGCTCCTACAACCGTTGAATCCCTCTAATGACGAGTTCGGAGTCCAACACTTGGCTCGATTCTGCTTCAAATAACTTGCTCCTCGGCGAGTTAGAAGTGGTTTGCCATTCGGAACTGCTCCTACAACCATTGATTCTCTCACTTAAATAGCGAGTTCGGAGCACAACTCTCTCCTAGAGTTGCTCGTCTTCCAAATGGCTCTCCTAAAGCCGAGCTTTTCACTCCGCTCGCCTCCAAAGCGGAGATCTTCTCAAACAAGATCGGAGCACAACTCTCTCCTAGAGTTCCTCCTCAAACTTGTCTCTCAAATGGCTCTCCTAAAGCCGAGCTCTTCACTCCGCTCGCCTCCAAAGCGGAGATCTTCTCAAACGAGTTCGGAGCACAACTCTCTCCTCGAGTTGCTCCTCAGACTCGTCTGCCAGATGGCTCTCCTAGAGCCGAGCTCTTCACTCCGCTCGCCTCTGAAGCGGACCTCTTTTCAACGAGTTCGGAGCTCACAACTCTCCCCTAGAGTTGCTCCTTGCACTAACTTCAAAGAATAAGTCTTCCCATGGCTCTTACGAAGACCTTCCTAGCACCTCTTCTCCACCCCTAGGAATGGAGCTCCTCTTCAAAAATCTCCAAAACCAAACAGAACAGAGGCAGAGCTTCGGAGCTCTTCACCTCTCCCATATGCCGACCCCTTTCCTCGTCGAGATCCGACCCATCCTCTCAAGCCGAAGAGCTGAGGCAGAGCTCCGACCCATCCTCTCGAGATACCGAGCTACTATGGGCAGAGGGGGAACTACCGAGTCACCGAGCCGAGTGGACGAGGTACCGACCTCCACATATGGAGAAAAATTCTGCAGAGCCGGTTTCACCGTTGGATCATGCCAAAAAACTTGCTAGAACATGATGAACGGCTCAGATCGGGCCACATCTCCACAAAACGACAAGATAATGTTTTCTCAAAATTTGAGCCTCTTGTCTTGTGATTCGCGCCACGATCGTGATCAACCGTCCAGATGGAGCCACGTTGCTCGGATCTGAAATTCGAACTACCGATCTATCGAACTGCAAAGTGGCGAAAAATGTGCCTCAAAATCCGTGCTCGGATTTGCCGAATAAGCAAGCAGATAAAGAGGAAGAAAGAATAAGAGGCTAACGGGTTGGGGTCGGATCCGATACCCACGGTCCGACCCATACCCTTCTTAGCTCCTTCATTCTTCTCCTTCTTCTTTAGTCTTCCGCCAAAAGTACCCAACACTTCTCCTCTTCTTCACTGTGCGAAAGAACAAGGCAGAGGAGAGAACCCAAATGCCTTTCCTCCCCTTCTTCTTTCTTCTTAGGGCCGAGCTCCGCCATGGCCGAGCTGCCGAGCCGAGGTGACGAGGTACCGACCTCCACATATGGAGAAAAAAATTGCCGAGCCAGTTTCACCGTTGGATCATGCCAAAAAATGTGCTAGAGCATGATGAACGGCTCAGATCGCGCCACGTCTCCACAAAACGACAAGATAACGTTTTCTCGAAATGTGAGCCTCTTGTCTCGTGATTCGCGCCACGATCGTGATCAACCGTCTAGATGGAGCCACGTAGCTCGGATCTGAAATCTGAGCTACCGAACTACCGAACTGCAAAGTGGCAAAAATGCACCTCAGAATCCGTGCTCGGATTTGCCGAACAAGCGAGCAGCCCGAAAGCAAAAAAGAAGAAAAGGTGAAGGGGTTAGCGGGTCGGACCCACATCTGTTGGGACCCAAAACTCAACCCCGTATCTCTTCTTCTCCACTCTCCCACCAAAACCAGAGGAAGAGAAACCCAAAACTCAACCCTGTATCTCTTCTTCTCCACTCTCCCGCCAAAACCAGAGGAAGGGAAACCCGACATCGATCTCCGCCTCGCCAACACCGAGCTCCAATCGAGCCCTCCTCCACGACCGAACGCCATCACGGAGCTCCCCATGACAGCCAAAGTCTCCTTCGACGAGCTTCGAAGCGCAGGGCCGAGCTCCACCTTCGCCCCCTTCGCGAGCTCACCTCCAAAACAGAGCTCCAAAACCCAACTACTCGTCGAGCTCCTTCGTCGAAGCTCCTTTCCACGTCCACTGTCGAGCTCGTCTCCCATCGCCAAAGCTCTCCTCTGCCATTGCCGAGCTCAAACTGTGCTCCCTCCACTGCGTCGAGCCACCACAGTCGAAGCTCGAACTCAGCCAACGCCTCGCCAACACTGAGCTCCGATCGAGCTCTCCTCCACGACCGAACGCCATCACGGAGCTCCCTATGACAGATGAAGTCTCCTTCGACGAGCTTCGAAGCACAGGGCCGAGCTCCACCTTCACCCCCTTCGCGAGCTCACCTCCAAAACAGAGCTCCAAAACCCAACTACTCGTCATGCTCCTTCGTCGAAGCTCCTTTCCACGTCCACTGTCGAGCTCGTCTCCCATCGCCAAAGCTCTCCTCTGCCATTGCCGAGCTCGAACTGTGCTCCCTCTACTGCGTCGAGCCACCACAGTCGAAGCTCGAACTCAGCCAACGCCTCGCCAATACCGAGCTCCGATCGAGCTCTCCTCCACGACCGAACGCCATCACGGAGCTCCCCATGACAGCCGAAGTCTCCTTTGACGAGCTTCGAAGCGCAGGGCCGAGCTCCACCTTCGCCCCCTTCGCGAGCTCACCTCCAAAACAGAGCTCCAAAACCCAACTACTCGTCGAGTTCCTTCGTCGAAGCTCCTTTCCACGTCCACTGTCGAGCTCGTCTCCCATCGCCAAAGCTCTCCTCTGCCATTGCCGAGCTCGAACTGTGCTCCCTCCACTGCGTCGAGCCACCACAGTCGAAGCTCGAACTCAGCCAACGCCTCGCCAACACCGAGCTTCGATCGAGCTCTCCTTCATGATCGAACGCCATCACGGAGCTCCCCATGACAGCCGAAGTCTCCTTCGACGAGCTTCGAAGTGCAGGGCCGAGCTCCACCTTCGCTCCCTTCGCGAGCTCACCTCCAAAACAGAGCTCCAAAACCCATTCGTCGCCGAGCTCTGCGCCACTTCAGCCGAAGTCCCAAGCTTCTCTTCTTCACCACTTCCTCCGAGCTCTACTCCCCCAAGCTCCGTTGAGCTCTTCTCCAACAATGAGCTCCCCCAACCTCGCCGGCCTCCACGCTCGAGCTCATCACCTTCGAGCGCCTCGATCAAGGAGGGTGACGTTCCACGTTCGTCAAGCTCCGTTCGCTGCTCAGGGGGATCGAACGAAGGCGGCGAGCTCAGAGAAGGGATCGAACGAGGGTGAGTTCGAAGGGCGTGGGGCGAGTTCGATGGAGAAAGAAACGAAGAAGAAGAGAAAGAACAGCAGCAGGGCCAGAAAGAAAGAAAGAAAAAAAAAGGGGGGGGGGCACGTGGCATTGCCATGTGGCATCATCTCACATGGTCGGCAGATCCAAGTTGACGAGCCGAGGTGCCAAGCCGAGGAGCCGAGGTGCCGACCCTGAAATTGGAGAAAAAGCCCGCCGACCCACACGATCCGTCCGATCGTCTCAAAATTTGCGTCACGACACGATCGATGCTCAGAAATAAGCCACGTGTCCAGAACGTGATCTGCCTCACGATGCGCGCACATCTGATCACGATCGACGCTCAGAAATGCGCCACGTGTCCAGAACGTGATCTGCCTCACGATGTGCGCACATCTGATCACGATCGACGCTCAGGAACGTGCCACGTGTCCAGGTAATATTTAAATTATTTATTAATTCATTTAATTGTTTTGATTATTTAAAAAAATTCGAAAAAATATTTAAAAAATCGAAAAAAATTAATTAAAAATTCTAAAAATAATTATTAATTCAGAAAAATTATTTTTAAATTCTGAAAAAATAATTATTAAATTAGAATAATTAATTAATATTTTCGATAATTAATTATTTAATTCGGAAAATGAATAAAAAATTGAAAAAAATGAGAAAAAATTCAGAAAAATCTGAAAAAATCACCAAAAATCCAGAAAATTCTGAGAATATTTTTGGGCATTTTACAAGACCAGAATAACACCGTTACACCCCGAGCAAGATTCCAAACTCCCTTAAGAACACCGATAAAATCTCGTACGCCATTAGAACAGTAAAACTACTCCTCAAAGGCTGATCAAACTCAGTCTTCAGGAGTGGGGGGCTCGTGATATGGCTAAAAATAGGATTAAATCGGGACCGTTCACATCAGACACGAATCTTAAAGCTCAGGGGTAAAATGGTAATTTCACATACAAATGGGTCCGAAACAGGTACTGGGTCTCCTTCTCACAGATCCAATAACCCGCGAACGAATCCACCTCAACTGGGTACGGATCCCGACCCGATACAAACCCAGTCCGACAGGATAGAATTAGGGTCTCTGATTGAACCAAATCAACGGGCCTGATTCGCGACTATCCTCTCACCAGGAATTAAGGGATTACATTCCTAATCTAATTACAAGGATTTTACTCCTTATCAGATCACAGGAATTACATTCTTAATCTGATCCCTAAGGCGGCTATAAATACCCCCCATCCACCACTATTAAGAGGTAATCAATACTTTTCCAATAAGAAGCTCTTTCTTAATCATTCAGATTACTGACAAGAGCGTCGGAGGTTGCGTCGCCGGGATCCATCCCGGTGTCTCGCACTTTTTGCAGGTGAACGGCGGGAGTCAACGGTCAAACTCTGGCGGAACAGGTTAGGTGTTTGCTATTCAGGTTTTCCAAGAATCCACAAATACTGTCTGTTTACCCCCACACCAGATTCAGCGGTAACAGCATCTAAAAAGTTAAAAAAGTGCCATTTAAATAAATTTAAAAATATATAAAATAAAATAAAAATGCTCCGACGGAAGATCTTCCATTCGATAATTTGTTCAGATTTATTTTTTCTTCAAAAAATTATGAAATTTTCATTACAATAATTACGAAATGTCATTAAAATAATTAAAAAATAAAAAACAAAAACAAAGCCTGGACGGAAGATATTCTTCCGGCCAGGCATTTTATTCACAAATTTTTTTTCAAAAAATTACAAAATTGTCATTACAATAATTACGAAAATGCCATTAAAATTATTTTAAAAAGAAAAACAGAAAAAAATGCCTGGATGGAAGATCTAAGCATTTTTTTTCAAATAATTACGAAAATACAATTACAATAATTACGAAAATGCCATTAAAAAATTTTAAAAATAAAAAATAAAAAAAATTGCTCGGACGGAAGATCTCCTTCCTCCCGGCCGAAAAGAAGCTTTAAAAAATATATTCATCGACCCGACGTCAAAAGCTATTTGCCAAATGCTAAAATTGTAAAATTTAACAACAACTATATCAGATGCTCTTATGACAAATAGAATTTTTTTTATATGCCACTTTTTGAAAATATTTGCACTTATAGGACAGTTTTCAAAGTATTTGTGTTTGTGGACCCAACAACTAAATTTGCTATTCCCGACGACGAGTTTAGTTGTTTCATGCTCGTCATTGGGACACGGCGAGTTTAGTGCTAACTTTTTTAGATACTCGCATTTCCCAATGGCGAGTTCAGTTCAAAAACTTTCAATGAAGACTTGCTGTTCCCAACGGCGATGACATTTATACTAGACTCGCTGTTGGGAACAATGAATTTAGTTCAAATTTTTCAATGAAGACTCGCTATTCCCAACGACGATGACATTTACACAAGACTCAGTGCTGGGAACTGCGAGTTTAATTCAAAAAAATTATATGGATTTTTTTTTCGAAAATTCAGTAAGTCCAATAGAATGTTTCACTTCTGTGAAATTTCCTACATCCCCGTCGTTCCCAACAGCGAGTCTAGTATAAATGTTATCGCCATTTGGGGAACGACGAGTCTTCTTTCAAAATTTTGAACTAAAATCGTTATTCCCAACAGCGAGTCTAGTATAAATATCCTCGCCATTGGGAACGACAAGTCTTCATTGAAAATTTTGAACTGAACTCGCCGTTGGGCCAACGGCGGGCATGAAACAATTAAACTCGCTGTTGGGAACGGCGAGTTTAATTGTTGAGTCAACGAGCACAAATACTTTAGCAAATTTTCTTTTTCTATAAACATTTTTAAAAAGTGTCTTATAAAAAAAATTCTGACCAACCGGCAGTAAACCAATTTTTACCAAAATGACCCACTTTTTAAAAGTATTTACCAAATTGACACTTTAAAAAATATTTATCAAAATGACCCAAACTCGCTATCTCAGATAGCGAGTGTGGTGAAAATAACCTCGCTGTCCGAGATAGCGAGTGTATAGGTGTTAAAACGTGAATAAAATTTCCAAGTCTAGACTCGCTATCTTAGATAACGAGTTTGGTGAAAACAACATCGCTATCTGTGATAACGAGTGTGTGTTGAGGTGTTTCTCCACCACTTGGAGAAAAACATGAAGAAAAATACCAAGTTTAGAACCACACTCGTTAACTGAGATAGCGGTTGTCGATTCAGGAGTTTTTAAAGACTCACTTGCTATTTCGCTATTTCTTTTCACTTCTCTTTTTTAAAGATTCGCTTGATGTTGTTGTACTCATTTTTCAGAGAACTTTTGAACATTAAATATATATAACTACACTCACTATCTGAGATAGCGAGTCTATTCAACTGAACCCGCTTTTTCGGATAGCGAGTGTAGGTCTATACATTTGCATGTTTAAATTTTTTCAAAAAATAAGTACAACTAGACTCGCTATCTGAGATAGAGAGGTCAGTTGAAACAGACTCGCTATCTGAGATAGCGAATGTAGTTATATACACTTAAGGTAGAAATTGAATGTTTAAATTTTTTCTAAAAAATAAGTATAACTACACTCGCTATCTGAGATAGCAATGTCAGTTGAACTAGATTAGCGAGTGTAATTATTTACTCTTTAAATAAAAATTGCATGTTCAAGATTTGTCTAAACAATGAGTATAACTACACTCGTTATCTGAGATAGCGAGTTCATTTGAACTACTTGCTATCTCAGATAGCGAGTAGGTCAATTTGATAAATAGTTTCGAAAGTGATCCAGTTTGGTAAATATTTTCGAAAAGTGGATCATTTTGGTAAAATATTCCGGCCGACCACCGCTCCTCAATTAATTAATTATTACTAATTTTCTTTCAGAAAAGGGTGGATAAAAGGTCAAGTGCACCAACAATTGTTCACACACCTAACAGCAGTATGTGTTTTGTGGGACCCACATCATGGGTGTTCTAATTTTGTGTGTGTGTGTGGGGGGTGGGGTGGGGGTGGGGGGACCTGAATTTAGGGCGTGATTGCCAACATATGGGAGCAACCTGACGCGTGGGACCCGCTCTGGATAAATCAGCCGGTGGGCCCACCGGCATTGGACGGCCAAACATAAATAATTTCGGTAATGGAAGCTAAATATCTATATAATAAAATACGAAAAAAAAAACGATCGAGCAGCTCTTCTTCAATTCTCAAAAATCAAAGGCTCTGATCTAATCTCAAAAGACATATTTTTCCTTCCAAATGTTTTTTTCCAAAACTCAAATCTATATAATAAAACACAAAGAAAGCTATCAAGTGGCTCTCTTTCAATCTCCAAAAAATAAAAGGCCCAGATCTAACCTTACAAAACATATTTTTCCTCCAAAAGTTTTCCCCAAAATTCAAATTCAAATTCCCACCCAAAACGACTCCTATATTTATTTAATTGGTTTTTTTTCTCTCTTCCTCCCTCTTCTATTCAATAAATTAAGAAAATAAAAACTTTAAAAACTTTAAAAATAAAATTTAAAAATTTAAAAATAAAAAAATTAGTAATTTAAAAATTTTAAAAATAATTCAAAAAAATCAAAAAAAATTATATAATATGTTTTTTGCCAGACCCCAAAAAGTTTCTTATATAATATGTTTGCTACTTCAATTAATTTGTTGGACCTCCAAAACTATTTTATATGATCAAATAAGGTGTACCATTTCGAAGACGTGCCGTAGGCACGTGTCAACGGGCAAACCTAGTCGATATAATAAAACACAAAACACAAAGAAAGCTATCATGTGGCTCTCCATCAATCCCAAAATCAAAGTTCCAGATCTAATCTCACAAAACACATTTTTTCCTCCAAAAGTTTTTCCCAAAAACTCAAATTTAAATTCCCCCCAAAACAACTCCTTTATTTATTTAATTATCTCTCTCTCTCTATATATAATAATAATAATAATAATAAATTTACTGAAGCTCCAAAATTACTATTTTATATGATCAAACAAGGTGCATCGTTCCGCAGACGTGCCAAAGGCACGTGTGAACGGGCAAATCTAGTATATATATATATATATATATATATATATATATATATATATATATATATATATATATATATATATATATATATATATGTATGTATAGTCATGCTATTATGAGATGGTGAGATGGGGGAGATGAAAATATTTTTTGAGAGATAAGGGGTTTGAGTAATCTGAATCTCGGTCACACCGTTCAATATATATATATATATATATATATATATATATATATATATATGAAAATATGGACTTTTATTTACAACTAATTATTGTTATACTATTCAAACTTGAGCTGCGTAATTGTTGATTTACAGTTTACGAGACTTTTCATATACGGTATCGTTATGAAGACGTATCGTAGGTACATGTCCACCAGCAAATCTAGTATAACTATACGATAAAATGTTAAAAAAAAAAAAAGGTAACGAACTCATAGCCAGATTGGCTAGAAGATATAAGTAAATAAACAATGTCCCTACGTAGGGTGTAGAAGTGTCCCGAATATTTTTATGTTGGTATAGGTAAGAAGGTAAATTGACTCGGAGTAGTTACTTATGAACAGTTAAAGTTGGCCCCAACTTTGAAAAAGTTTATCTTAATGTTAAAGTTTGCATGTTTGTTATTTTTCGCATGGGGAGTTCGTGATCTTTTTTTATCACTTTAAGGTTAGAGTTCGTCTATTTGTTATTCTTCACATGAGGGGATTTTGTGATCTTCTGTCATATTAGTTATGTTCGGTAATGATAGTTGGCTTCAACTTTGACATGACCGATCACCTATCAATAATTTCACATAAAGGGTTTATGGTTCCTTTATCACATCACTCATGCATTGGTCATGCGGGGGCTGTAAAGTAATGCACCTATCTATATAATAAAACACAAAGAAAGCTATCAAGTGGCTCTCCTTCAATCCCCAAAAAATAAAAAGCCCAGATCTAACCTTACAAAACATATTTTTCCTCCAAAAGTTTTCCTCAAAATTCAAATTCAAATCTCCCACCCAAAACGACTCCTATATTTATTTAATTGTTTTTTTTTTCTCTCTTCCTCCCTCTTCTATTCAATAAATTAAGAAAATAAAAACTTTAAAAACTTTAAAAATAAAATTAAAAAATTTAAAAATAAAAAAATTAGTAATTTAAAAATTTTAAAAATAATTCAAAAAAAATCAAAAAAAATTATATAATATGTTTTTTGCCGGACCCCAAAAAGTTTCTCATATAATATGTTTGCTACTTCAATTAATTTGTTGGACCTCCAAAACTATTTTATATGATCAAATAAGGTGCACCGTTCCGAAGACGTACCGTGGGCACGTGTCAACGGGCAAACCTAGTAACTATATATAGGGCTCTATAAAATATATCAATATTTTTGGTGTTGATACATAGTATGTATTAAGGGTAAAATGAATCAATCCCACATCTATATATTTGGTAGTCAGATTATTACTGCTGCCACCAACTTTAATGAAACCTACGTTAAGATTTATTATCAATAACAATGATAGCTGCCAATTAGCGAAAAAAAACAACGATAGTTGTCTCCAACTTTAATAAGAGGTACCTTATTAGCCAAGTTTGTACGTGTATAATTCCTTACAATGAGGATTTGTGGATCCTTTACGACATTACTACTTGTAAGATTCACCTTTGTCCGCGTAATTAAGAACTCTCTATGGTCTAAACATGCATCAATGGAGGGCACTAGTTAAGATAATAACTTGTCCATAACATGTGAAAGAGAAAGGAGGAATGTTGTGAATATGTCAAGTTGTACCAAATATTTTAGTTGGATGTCATTGAAGGAGCAATCGTAAGTGGAACAGACTGATTTGGTGGAAGTAGGTAGTGAGGAAGAACTCTAATTCTAAAAACTGATTTGTATTTTTTTCTTTCAATTTTCTGGAATCTAAAGATTCTAAAATAGTTTTTTTTTCCTCGCAAATTAAAGATTCTAAATAGTCAGTAAATGGGGAGTCTTAACTCTAATCTGGCTGTCGTGTTACTCTCTGGATGCAAATGCAAACTCTCCAAGACTCCATCAAACTGACAGGGACAGGGAGCAATCATAATTCATAATTATATAGTTTCTTACACTTAATCCTCTTTATGTCTTCCCCAACTCCTTACTGAAACAGAGAGAAGAACAAAATTAGCAATTATGATATTTAGCACAGTTGCGTTCCGACATGAGATCAAAGTAGTTGTTTATAAACAAGTGTCATTAAGTTCTAATGATCGGCCTGTTCGTTATTGAGCGAGTAGTCCAAAGTCCAAATTCTATTTGCATCATTTTTTCTGACTCGCAATAAAATATTTGCTTCAGTTGCACACTCACTCTACGGTACGCACTGTTTGCGCGCACTCTCACTCAGCCCTCCGATTTCGATCATGATCATGATCGAAATTGGAAGGCTCTCCTTTCATCCGCCGTCTCACTTAAGGCAGCGTCATTTCCCTCTTCAGTTGCGCTCCAAATCTCCCCCGCTCCTTCCTTCTCTCTCCCCGCTCTCAATCTGGATATCGAAACCCTAAATCATTTCCCTCTTCAGTTTCGATCCAAATCTCCCCCGCTCCTACCTTCTCTCTCCCCGCTCTCAACTCTGGAAATCGAAACCCTAAATCTCTCGAACCCAAACTGTAGCTCCAAAATACGACGACCCAAGCTCCAAATCGAAACCCTAACTCCGACGATCTCAGTGTGAATTTTGTTCAGGTATAATTTTGTTCCTGTTATTCTGTTTATGTGGGTTCTTAACAGGAGTTCAGTGTAATTTTTTTTTACTATTGATTATATGATCCATCATGAATTTGAGTGGATGTGTTAGAATTATTCATACGATATACATGCATGATGTTCGTTTACCATAGATTTATCAGTTGATGACATTTTTGTTTAAGTGTAGAGTATGTATATGACTATCATTTTTAAAGAAGGATTAGAGAAAACTTTATTACTTTATTATGTATTTTGCTCATTGACCTTGTCCTATTACTTTGATAATAGGTATGATTGATGAAGGGTGCTTTGATGTCGGTGACCCTTTTTTGAGAGTACAAGAAGGTGAACTTATTCCGGTAGTTGACGGTTACTTAAAACCACAAGTATGTATGACATATGATACCCTTGCACAAGTCGAGAATTTTTATGCAATTTATGCCAATTGTGGGGGTTTTCAATTGCGTAAGGGTTCAAATAAACTAAAGGATGGCGAGGTCGTTGAAAAGACATATGTTTGTAATAAAGAGAGGGTGTCGATTAGTAAGAGTACGTCTAGAAAGGGAACTACATCTAGAACAAATTGTAATGCTTTGGTTCGTGTGAAACTAAATAAAGAATCAAACTCATGGGTTCTTTATTCATTTCATGAAGTACACAACCATGTTTTTACTTCCTTCGGTAGAAGGCATTTATTACCGCGAAACCGTAATATGTCAAATTCCGATAAAGCAGTACTTGGGCAACTTACACAAGCTAATATTCCTACATGCAAAAAAATGATGTTTTTTGAAAGTTCTACTGGGGATCTAAATAGAGTTGGATTCACCGACACCGATGCTTACAATCATGAGAGAGACTTGAGGGAGGCTGTGAAAGGTCACGATGGGCAAATGTTGATTGATTTTTTCAAATGGCAACAAGAAAAAGATCCCTTTTTTTTTTATGATTTTGAGGTCGATGAGTTTGATCGATTGACTCATTGTATTTGGGTAGATGGGGTTGCTAGGAGGAACTATGAAGAATTTGGTGATGTTGTTTCCTTTGATGCAACACATAGTACGAATCGATATGAGATGCTATTTGTCCCATTTGTTGGAATAAATCATCACTGGCAGTCGGTATTCCTAGGTTGTGGGTTCATTCCGAATGAGAAGACTTGTTCATTTGTGTGGTTATTTGAAAA
Source organism: Hemerocallis citrina (assembly GCA_017893485.1). Taxonomy (NCBI): domain Eukaryota; kingdom Viridiplantae; phylum Streptophyta; class Magnoliopsida; order Asparagales; family Asphodelaceae; genus Hemerocallis; species Hemerocallis citrina. Next base: position 2,051,748 of record JACEHZ010000535.1, on the reverse strand, counting down.
ACGGTTAGGAATAATGAAATATGCTCCATTTGGTATGGTGACGGATGAAGATCGTGGAATAGGTGCTGCAATCAAAATCGTATTTTCTACAATTCAGCATAGGTATTGCATATGGCATATCCTAGACAAGATACCAACAAAGGTGCCTCAATTGAATCAAAATAGTGAGTTTATAGATACTTTTAAGGATAATATTTATAATTCATATGATTCTTTTACGTTTGAAGAAAGATGGAAATTATTGCTATTGAGTATGGGGCGAAAAATAATAAACGATTGAATGATAAATTTACTATTTAGGAGAAATGGGCCCCCGTCTATCATAAAAGTCATTTTTGGGGCGGTATGTCGAGTAGCCAACGAAGTGAATCGATGAATTCATTCTTAAAGCTCCATACTCAAAAAAAGTACTCACTACATGAATTTGCTCTAATCTTTGAGAGAGTCTTAAGAAGACAAAGAGAAGACGAACTTAAAGAAAATAGAGAAGAAACCGAAATTGAAGACCGAGTGGCCATTGGAGCAACAAATGGCGCAAGTCTATACATTGGTAATGTTCTACACTTTTCAAAAGGAAATTCATTCAAGCTGAATATATAATGTCATTTTGTTACAAGATGCGAAGAATGAGCCGAATATATTATACTTGGTGAAGCAGTATGGAAAATCAGAGAATGAGATAGTGGTTACTTATTCCAAAAGTAATCAAATGGCTAGTTGTTCATGCAAGTTGTTTGAATTCATGGGTATTCCTTGCAAGCATATTTTTGCATATCTCAAGTACTCGGATTATAATGAGCTACCAAAGCAATATATTTTAAGAAGATGTACCCGAGATGCAATAAGAAGAAGCTTGACAAGTGAAGGCACATGCGAGAATTTTGGTTCTCGCTTTTGTGAATTGAGTAATCTAGCCAACAACAAGTAGATATTGGAATAGCTTCTAATGAAGGCTACGAATTCATGCGTGAGCAAATGTTCAAAAATATCAATGACTTTGATCTTATGCAACCCGGATGTAGTGGAGAAGCATATGATGGAAAGTTGAAATTGTCTCAAGTTGAAGTTGAGGAGCCGATACAATGCACAACGAAAGGAAGGCCTCGTGGGAAAAGAACGAAGCCTACAAGAGAGAAAAAAAAGACGGAAACCCCGAAAGTGCAGTGCTTGCGGTATTCGTAACGAAGATCACGATTCAAGAAATTGCCCAACCAAAATTGATATGTCAGATTTTGTCACGCCAAGCTTCCCAAAAATACGGAATGCAAGCACGTGACACGGCCCAGCGAATGACTTGCGTCATCCATAGGCTGTTATCAATCCAACTCAACAATATAAATAAGAAGTAAAACAACCGTGCATGCAATGAAAGGGTAATCACATAAATAACAACCTTGGAATTTAAGCATAAAAATATCCAAAATCAAAATAACCCAACATCTGGAATTTAACAAACAACATTCGGGTCAAAGCTCACAATACCAAGAAAACAACATTTGTTCAATTTATTAAAGTTCCCAAATAAAGCAACATTTATTTAAGCGGCGCAGCAAAACATCTTCTTAACCAATGTTGCTTGTCACGCCCCGCTTCCAAAAAATACGGAATACGGCACGTAACAAAAGCCCAGCGAATAATTATTATCATCCTTAAGCTGTTTCAGAAATCTTACAACATATCTCAGGCAGTATATCAGAGTCAATATATATCAGAGTCAAAATATCGCAGTCGGAAGCAAAGAGTGGAACCAACATGCAACATCGAGAAAATTTCACCAACAGGAATTAATTGAAATCAAATATCTTGTTCTCAAATAAAACAGAGTCTGGTAAACAAATATTCTGGGTCACATCGCCCAAAACAAAATAAATAATACACGTGTCTCAAATACAGAAATGAATCAAGTCTCAGGAATACAGAATAATGTTATAACAGGAAACAGAAATAATAATATCAGCATCTAATACTGCGAACCACCAGAACCTTCTTGAATCTGTCCACCATAATCTGCAATCATCGAATGCAGGAAAAAGGAAAAGAAGAAAACACAGTACCCGTCAATGGCAAGTCCGGGTCACAAATAGAATAGGATACAAGCACATGGGAAAAACTAAACAGATCTAACTAATCATCAGAAACAGACCTAATATGGTATGGTAAACTCAACTAACATAGTATCCTAGCAGATGTCTCAGATATTAAGTGTCAAGTGTCATATAACAGATATGTCAGGTAAACAGATATTTAGATATGTCAGGTAAATCAGATAACAGGTTTCATATAATAGGTATTCAGATTCAGATTCAGATTTCCATATATCAGATTCAGATTCAGACTTCAGAAATATAATCAGATCTCAGATTTCAGATTAATGTAAGTCTTGTGTGATTACTATCTAGGTAGCACGACATGCATCCCAGTTTATACTATATGGTTGCTACAACAAAACAGTTTCGCTTTAGATTTCGTAGGGGATATTATAGGGCCGTGTACTCAGGGTCAGACAGATATCAGAACAGACAGATAGAACCTAGTGGTTCTCTTCTACTCTACACCTTCTTACATAAGAAGCAATGTAGACAGGGTCAGAATACAGATAATTATATGGGAAACACGGGCCCCCTTCTAAGTACACATTTCTATGCTTTCCCACTACTAGATCTTTCCCATACCCCGGTTTGATTACTTTTGTTATGGTTATTAAACAGACATGAATGTGATCTAAAGGGTGTCAAACTAACATCATATGATCAGGTTTAGGTTTAGGGCATCAGATCAGTATGTATAGATACCAAACATTCACAAATACGAGCAAAATGGTGTATGTCTATAAACAGGACAGCAAGACCAGTCTGTACATAAACAGTGATCCAAAGATCTACAGGCATGCAAAAAATGATCCGTCAAAGGATCTGGAAACTAGACTTCCACACGCTTCTAACGGTTATAATAAATCCATATGCTATTTCACAACATCTCGACTCAAAACACAATTCAACACAGTTTGCATGTACAGTCAGAAAACAGGGGAATAACTTAAACCACATGAAAACAGCATACAAAATCATTAATTAAATCCACGAAAATTCTGGGGTAATCCCCTATATGTATAGTTTCAAAATATAGATTTTCATATTTTTCCAGAAAGTATAGATATGTTTTCAAAAATAGAAAATAACACATAACACAGTTTTGATGGATCTGGAATTCTTTAACACCGCTGTACAAAATCATGCATATCTTGCACACAGCGCATCAAAATCCACTTCCGCCAAAACAGGATGAAAGTAGATACAATTACCCAACTTTCATATCTCTCATGAAATATTCATACAGTAATTAGAAATAAGATAAACACGACATTCAACATACAATCACACGCAGTTTACAGCAAAAGCGATCTATAGAAAAGGATATAGGACACCACTCAAAACTCATCTTTTAATTATCACAAAAATCAGGGAACTACCTAACATCATATTGGAACACTGGACAAAATCTTGTAGCATGAAATTAGGTCTAACCTGGATCTTGAAAATAAATTGTCCACAAAAATTACCCCGAACTGAAACTGGAAACTACTAACATACAGTTACTAAAATAATCATAACTATTCCATACGAACTCCAAACAGGGTGAAATCAGTGGGATTAGAAATTAGATTCAATTCTCTACAAATTTCTCAGAAATAGTCATGTTGAGATTCGGACTTTAATCTAGGTAAAAACTGCAATCAATCCAGTTCAATCCAAATTTCCAGATTTCTCAATTAAGTTTCAAAACATCATAACTTCCTCAAAAATCATCCAAACTCTTCCAAATTCAAAACACTGTCTACCCGTTGTCTAAATATCACATCTAAGGGTTTCTAACCTGTCAAAATCCAATATTTCTCATATAGGTGTTCAAACATGCATCGGGTATACAATATGTCACATACGCGATAACAGTCGCGTTTGGGTGAATCCTAAGGCATAAACCTATCAACTTCATGGCCTAATTCGTCCATGGCCTGTTTTGAACCTTAGAGACGAAATCCACAAATAAAAACATGATCTTTGTCCGCCTCTAGTCTCAAACTATCCTATGTGTGAACTTTCTACTTGTATCAACCTAAGAAATTTAAGTACAAGTTACTTGCCTTTATGTGACGACGAACGCGACAAATCCAAGCCTTTCAAAGAGAATCCACGAGCAAGACGCCTTCTAGCGCGATTTCGAGCGAAACCCACGAACAAAATGCGCCAACGGTTGATCCCTTTGACACACGAACCGAAGTGGAAGATGCCCACAACTCAAAACAGCAAGGGGGAATGTTGAGGTGCTGTTTTGGGATGGTTGGGTGCTGCCTTGGGTGTTGGCCGAACACAAGAAGGAGAAGAGAGACGAGTTTTTGAAGCGGAGTTGTATAAAATAGCGGAGAGGGGAGATATGGTTGGTCGGCTATGCAAGAAGAAGGCAAGGGAAGGCCGGCCTAGGGTTTTGGAAGGCAGGCCGGGATGGTTTGGGGAAAGAGGTAGCCGGCACACAATAGGAGAGGGAAGAAATAGATTAGGGTTAGGGATTATTTAGTATTAGGGGTATATATATGAGATCAAATGTGGGTTAATGGGTAGTGGATATCAATAGGAAACAATGGGTATACAATTGGGTAATGGATATTGGGTAGATTTCAAATGGGGATACAAAATACAATGAATCCTATAGCTCCTAAAAATCTCCTTAAGGCCAAAAATCTCAAATTGGTCAAAACTCTCCTAAAAATTCACCATGACACTAAAATAACATTTATACATGAACGAGATCAAGAAATTGAGAAAAAGAGCTCAAAATGTCGAAAAACGGCCAAACGGCGCACAATCAACAAAAAGGAAGTCAAAACTGTCAGAAAAATATTATAGAATAAAAATAGTTAAATTTATTGTTCCGAAAAATACAATAGAAAAATAATAATTCACAAAAATGAAAAATACCCTCAAAAATACCAAAAGTGAAAAACAGGGGTTACAATCCTACCCCCCTACAAGAAAATTCCGTCCTCGAAATTAAAAGGAAAGGTACATAGGATAACCCCAAACAAAACCAAATAGCCAAACACAAAACAAACAACTACTCAAACAAGTGAGGAAACTTCTGCTGAATTTCCTCCTCCAGCTCCCATGTTGACTCACCAGGCGAGTGAGGATTCCAAGCAACACGAACCAGCTTAATGACCTTGTTCTTAAGCACTTTCTCCCGCCGATCAACAATAACAACTGGCGGAATCTCACAAGTCAAATCCGACCTAACGGTCAACTCTGAATAGTCGATCACGTGGAAAACATCGTGCACTCCCGATAAAGCTGGCGGCAATGCGAGACGATAGGCCACCTTGCCTACTCGCTCCAAAATCTCGAATGGTCCAAAAAACCTCGGGCTAAGCTTGCCCCCGCCACCGAACCGAATGACACCGCGCCACGGCGATACCTTGAGAAAAACATGGTCACCAACTGCGAACTCTAATGCCCTGCGATGAACATCAGCCCACCGCCTCTGCCTGTCCTGAGCTGCTTGCAAGTGCTTCCTAATCTGAACCACTGCATCAACTGTCTTGGTGATCAACTCTGGACCCAACAACTTTCTCTCGCCAACATCATCCCAGCAAACTGGCGATCTACACTTCCGTCCATAGAGTGCCTCGAACGGAGCAGCTTTAATACTAGCTTGAAATCTGTTATTGTAAGAGAACTCTACCAGATGCAAGTGATCTTCCCAAGACCCACCAAACTGAAGCATGCAGGACCTCAACATGTCCTCAAGAATCTGAATAGTCCGCTCTGACTGTCCATCAGTCTGGGGATGAAAAGCTGTACTGTACTTTAATTTGCTCCCCAAACTGCTCTGAAGACTCTCCCAAAACTGAGACCTGAATTTCGTATCCCTGTCGGATACAATACTAACTGGAACCCCATGAAGTCTGACAATCTCTTGCATGTACCTCTCAGCAAGGCTCTCAGTAGACTGACCGACACGAAAAGGAATGAAGTGAGCACTCTTCGTCAAACGGTCAACAATCACCCATATCGCATTATGACCCTTCGGACTCCTCGGCAAAGCAGTCACAAAATCAATGGTGATATGTTCCCACTTCCACTCTGGAATAGGAAGCGGTTGAAGAAGTCCTGCGGTTCTCTGATGCTCTGCTTTAACCTGCTGACAGATCAAACACTGCGAAACAAACCGCGCGACAGCCCTTTTCATACCATGCCACCAGAAATGAAGCCTCAAATCCCGATACATCTTAGTACCGCCGAGATGGATAGAATATGAAGACTGGTGAGCTTCTTCAAGCAACCTCTGACGAACTTCTCCTTTAGGGACACACAACCGGGAACCAAAACGAAGAGAACCATCTGCATGAATAGCCATGTCCGTCCTGGACCCAGACTCAACCTCAGTACGAAACTTCTGCAACTGCGCATCGCTAGCCTGTGCCTCTTTAATCTGCTCCACAAGAGACGACTGCAGCTGGAGCGCCAAACAACTCTGACCAGAACTCGGCAACACAACATCAAGCTCCAACCTTCTCATCTGCTTAGTGAGATCTCTCTGCTGAGTAAGAAACGAAACCGCTGGTCTCCTGCTCAAAGCATCAGGCACCAAGTTTACTTTACCAGGATGGTATTGCAAACTGATGTCATACTCGGCCATAAGTTCCAACCAATGCCTTTGCCTCATGTTCAACTCCTTCTGGGTGAAGACGTACTTGAGACTTTTGTGGTCTGTAAAGATCTCCACTCGGTCTCCAAGCAAATAATGCCTCCACAGCTTCAAAGCAAAAATCACTGCCGCTAACTCCAAGTCATGAGTAGGATAGTTCTTCTCATGCGGCCTCAACTGCCTTGATGCATACGCAACAACGCGGCCCTTCTGCATAAGAACTGCTCCAAGACCCTTACCAGAAGCATCACAGTGAACTACAAATCCGCCTGAACCATCTGGAATAGTCAACACAGGCGCTGACGTCAGTCTGTTCTTCAACTCAACAAAAGCCACATTGCACTCATCAGACCAACAAAACTTCTGATCCTTCCCAGTCAATTTAGTCAAAGGTCCTGCTATCTTCGAAAAATCCTGGACGAACTTCCGATAATAGCCAGCCAAACCCAGAAAACTCCTGACTTCTGAAACTAACTTGGGAATAGGCCAATCCTTCACAGCTACAATCTTGGCAGGATCCACCGAAATACCATCGCCAGAAACAATATGCCCCAAGAAAGAAATTCTGTCGAGCCAAAACTCGCACTTGCTCAGTTTACCATAGAGTTGATGCTCTCTCATAGTCTGCAGAACCACTCTAAGATGCTCAGCATGATCTTCCCGATTCTTAGAATACACCAAAATATCATCAATGAAGACCACCACGAACTTATCCAAATACTGCGAGAACACCCGATTCATAAGACTCATGAATACAGCCGGTGCATTCGTGACTCCGAACGACATCACAAGATACTCATAGTGCCCGTATCTAGTCCTGAAAGCAGTCTTCGGTATGTCTGCAGCCTTCACCTTAACTTGGTGATATCCAGAACGAAGATCCAACTTCGAGAAAACAGAAGCCCCACTCAACTGATCAAACAAATCATCGATCCTGGGCAAAGGATACCGATTCTTCACCGTAACTCTGTTCAGCTCTCGGTAATCCACGCACATCCGACGACTTCCATCCTTCTTATCAACAAAAAGGACAGGAGCACCCCAAGGCAAAACACTGGGTCTGATGAAACCCAAATCAAGCAACTGCTGAACCTGCACCTTAAGCTCTGCCAGCTCAACCGGTGCCATCCTGTAGGGACTCTTCGATATCGGTTCTGTTCCAGGCTGAACATCAATACCGAACTCCACTTCCCTATCAGGGGGTAAGCCAGGCAATTCATCTGGAAAAACATCCAAGAAATCCCGAACAACTAGAGGCGCAGCCTCACAGCCTGATTGCAATTCCATTGCACAATCCACCTGCTCAACTACAGTCTTTGTTCGACCAAGAGAAGATTCTCCGGCATGGAACTCAAATTCTGCACGATCTGGAATTCTGAAGACAACTTTCTTGGCACGGCAATCAATAAAGGCATGGGCTTCACCCAACCAATCCATACCAAGAATAACATCGAATCCTGAATTTCCAATTATAATCAGGTTGGCTTTGAAATCTGCATCTCCAATAGCAACGGAACATTGCCTGCACTCACGAGAACAACTGACAATTCCTCCACCCGTCACGATGTTCCAAGCCTCTGACATGTTGCTGCATTCTAACTGATGACGAGCGACAAATCGAAAGGAGACAAAAGAATGGGTTGCCCCGGAATCAAAGAGAACATAGGCGGGAAAAGAGCAAACAAGGACTATACCTAACAGAAATCAAATCAAGGAAAAGCACGGAAGACCAAGGGTGAGGGAAGAACAACAATGCAGAGAATCAAAGCAAAAGAAGCAAGACAAAGCTAAGGGAACAAATAAAAGAAGCAACATCAAGCCATAAAACAAAATAAATATACCTGCCACAACTCCTTCAGCAGTCTCAGCATCTGCGGTAGTCAAGTTGAAAGCTTGACCTCTCCTCGGAACAGCGGTACCTTGTCCGACAATCTGGCGTTGAGGAGGAAGTGGTGGCCTAACTGGACCACGAGCTGGACCTGCCTGCTGATTAGGACCCCGGGCTGGAAGAGCCATCGGTTGAAATGCTTGGGGACAATCTCGCACTCCATGCTCCGCAGAACCACATCTAAAGCATCGACGGGAAGCACGGAAACAGTTCTTGCGCTCATGCCCAGACAAACGACAGAAGTCACAGTAAGCCTTCCTCTGAGAACCAGTAGCAGAGTAAGGAGTTGCCCTGACTGGATGGGCAGAAACAGGCCTTCGAATAGGACCACCAGAAGACCTAGCAGCCGAATGCGGAACAGTCCGCTGAGAAAGGGACGAATCACCACGAGCCTGCTCCTGAGCTCGAGCAGCTTCAAGGGCCTCAGCATAAGTATGCAGACGAAGAGAGACCAGATGCCTCTTGATATCCTGCTCAAGACCATTGATGAACCTGCGAGCCCTATCCTCTTCGGTTGCCACAAGAATGGCAGCGAATCGGCTAAGCCTCGTAAACTCAGCAGCGTACTCATCCACTGTCCTGGAACCCTGTTGCAAGAAGTCCATGTTACAACATTCATAATTATCCATGCAACGTTGTAACAAATCCAGAATTGAACAACGACTTAACCTGTTTTAGGGCCAGGAATTGCTGTTCCATCTCAACTCGAGTACTGTTGGGGAAGAATTTCTCCAAGAATCCCCGAGTAAAGGTAGCCCAAGCAATAGGCTTCACCAGGCGCTCAGACTCAGCCATCCACCAAATATGCGCTAAATCCTCCAGCTGGATGAAAACAACGTCCACCCGATCAGCCTCTGCAACACGAGCTGCCGCCAACAAACGCTCCGTCCGGATCAGCCACTGTTCAGCCTCCAAAGGCGTCTCAGTGCCGAAAAAACGATCGGGATGCAGCCTCATAAAGTCCGTAACAGTCCCTGGGCGAGGCGGAAGAGTTGCCTGCACAGGCGCAACAGGAGGCGGAACCCAAGCAGCTTCAAGTGCAGCCATCACCAGATCACTGTGGTTTTGCTGCTGATTAATCAGCCGCTCAAGCACAGCAGTGACAGCCTCAATCGGATCAGCCTGAGATTCAGAGGTAGAACCTTTACGAGCCATAGTCTGCAAAAACCGAAAACAGTTAGCATCCAGAATCTGTGTTGGTGTCATATTTCAATTTTGCATGTATGGTTAGTGATATATTGCACAGATTACCGTTCGAGCCAAGCTTGTCTAATATATTAGCTGCCTAATACATTAGCCAAACTTGGTGCTCTGATACCGCTCAAAACCCTGTCACGCCCCGCTTTCCAAAAATACGGAATACGGCACGTAACAAAAGCCCAGCGAATGATTATTATCATCCTTAAACTGTTTCAGAAATCTTACAACATATCTCAGGCAGTATATCAGAGTCAACATATATCAGAGTCAAAATATCGCAGTCGGAAGCAAAGAGTGGAACCAACATGCAACATCGAGAAAATTTCACCAACAGGAATTAATTGAAATCAAATATCTTGTTCTCAAATAAAACAGAGTCTGGTAAACAAATATTCTGGGTCACATCGCCCAAAACAAAATAAATAATACACGTGTCTCAAATACAGAAATGAACCAAGTCTCAGGAATACAGAATATTGTTATAACAGGAAACAGAAATAATAATATCAGTATCTAATACTGCGAACCACCAGAACCTTCTTGAATCTGTCCACCATAATCTGCAATCATCGAATGCAGGAAAAAGGAAAAGAAGAAAACACAGTACCCGTCAATGGCATGTCCGGGTTACAAATAGAATAGGATACAAGCACATGGGAAAAACTAAACAGATCTAACTAATCATCAGAAATAGACCTAATATGGTATGGTAAACTCAACTAACATAGTATCCTAGCAGATGTCTCAGATATTAAGTGTCAAGTGTCATATAACAGATATGTCAGGTAAACAGATATTCAGATATGTCAGGTAAATCAGATAACAGGTTTCATATAATAGGTATTCAGATTCAGATTCAGATTTCCATATATCAGATTCAGATTCAGACTTCAGAAATATAATCAGATCTCAGATTTCAGATTAATGTAAGTCTTGTGTGATTACTATCTAGGTAACACGACATGCATCCCAGTTTATACTACATGGTTGCTACAACAAAACAGTTTCGCTTTAGATTTCGTAGGGGATATTATAGGGCCGTGTACTCAGGGTCAGACAGATATCAGAACAGACAGATAGAACCTAGTGGTTCTCTTCTAATCTACACCTTCTTACATAAGAAGTAATGTAGACAGCGAATAATTATATGGGAAACACGGGCCCCCTTCTAAGTACACATTTCTATGCTTTCCCACTACTAGATCTTTCCCATACCCCGGCTTGATTACTTTTGTTATGGTTATTAAACAGATATGAATGTGATCTAAAGGGTGTCAAACTAACATTATATGATCAGGTTTAGGTTTAGGGCATCAGATCAGTAAGTATAGATACCAAACATTCACAAATACGAGCAAAATGGTGTATGTCTATAAACAGGACAGCAAGACCAGTCTGTACATAAACAGTGATCCAAAGATCTACAGGCATGCAAATAATGATCCGTCGAAGGATCTGAAAACTAGACTTCCACACACTTCTAACGGTTATAATAAATCCATATGCTATTTCACAACATCTCGACTCAAAACACAATTCAACACAGTTTGCATGTACAGTCAGAAAACAGGGGAATAACTTAAACCACATGAAAACAGCATACAAAATCATTAATTCAATCCACGAAAATTCTGGGGTAATCCCCTATATGTATAGTTTCAAAATATAGATTTTCATATTTTTCCAGAAAGTATAGATATGTTTTCAAAAATAGAAAATAACACATAACACAGTTTTGATGGATCTGGAATTCTTTAACACCGCTGTACAAAATCATGCATATCTTGCACACAGCGCATCAAAATCCACTTCCGCCATAACAGGATGAAAGTAGATACAATTACCCAACTTTCATATCTCTCATGAAATATTCATACAGTAATTAGAAATAAGGTAAACACGACATTCAACATACAATCACACGCAGTTTACAGCAAAAGCGATCTATAGAAAAGGATATAGGACACCACTCAAAACTCATCTTTTAATTATCACAAAAATCAGGGAACTACCTAACATCATATTGGAACACTGGACAAAATCTTGTAGCATGAAATTAGGTCTAACCTGGATCTTGAAAATAAATTGTCCACAAAAATTACCCCGAACTGAAACTGGAAACTACTAACATACAGTTACTAAAATAATCATAAATATTCCATACGAACTCCAAACAGGGTGAAATCAGTGGGATTAGAAATTAGATTCAATTCTCTACAAATTTCTCAGAAATAGTTATGTTGAGATTCGGACTTTAATCTAGGTAAAAACTGCAATCAATCCAGTTCAATCCAAATTTCCAGATTTCTCAATTTAGTTTCAAAACATCATAACTTCCTCAAAAATCATCCAAACTCTTCCAAATTCAAAACACTGTCTACCCGTTGTCTAAATATCACATCTAAGGGTTTCTAACCTGTCAAAATCCAATATTTCTCATATAGGTGTTCAAACATGCATCGGGTATACAATATGTCACATACGCGATAACAGTCGCGTTTGGGTGAATCCTAAGGCATAAACCTATCAACTTCATGGCCTAATTCGTCCATGGCCTGTTTTGAACCTTAGAGACGAAATCCACAAATAAAAACATGATCTTTGTCCGTCTCTAGTCTCAAACTATCCTATGTGTGAACTTTCTACTTGTATCAACCTAAGAAATTTAAGTACAAGTTACTTGCCTTTATGTGACGACGAACGCGACAAATCCAAGCCTTTCAAAGAGAATCCACGAGCAAGACGCCTTCTAGCGCGATTTCGAGCGAAACCCACGAACAAAATGCGCCAACGGTTGATCCCTTTGACACACGAACCGAAGTGGAAGATGCCCACAACTCAAAACAGCGAGGGGGAATGTTGAGGTGCTGTTTTGGGATGGTTGGGTGCTGCCTTGGGTGTTGGCCGAACACAAGAAGGAGAGGAGAGACGAGTTTTTGAAGCGGAGTTGTATAAAATAGCGGAGAGGGGAGATATGGGTGGTCGGCTATGCAAGAAGAAGGCAAGGGAAGGCCGGCCTAGGGTTTTGGAAGGCAAGCCGGGATGGTTTGGGGAAAGAGGTAGCCGGCACACAATAGGAGAGGGAAGAAATAGATTAGGGTTAGGGATTATTTAGTATTAGGGGTATATATATGAGATCAAATGTGGGTTAATGGGTAGTGGATATCAATAGGAAACAATGGGTATACAATTGGGTAATGGATATTGGGCAGATTTCAAATGGGGATACAAAATATAATGAATCCTATAGCTCCTAAAAATCTCCTTAAGGCCAAAAATCTCAAATTGGTCAAAACTCTCCTAAAAATTCACCATGACCCTAAAATAACATTTATACATGAACGAGATCAAGAAATTGAGAAAAAGAGCTCAAAATGTCGAAAAACGGCCAAACGGCGCACAATCAACAAAAAGGAAGTCAAAACTGCCAGAAAAATATTATAGAATAAAAATAGTTAAATTTATTGTTCCGAAAAATACAATAGAAAAATAATAATTCACAAAAATGAAAAATACCCTCAAAAATACCAAAAGTGAAAAACAGGGGTTACATTGCTCCCCTAGTCCGTCAGGTAAATCTCCATGATTACCTGTAAGTTGTTCATCTAAAGAGAGGAAAAATATCCTTAGAGCAAGTCGTGGACATGCAAGTAAAGAAACATAGAAATAATGACAATGGCGGTATAGCAATGAATTCAATGAACGATGAAATTAATAATATCGAACAGTGGCAATACGATAGTAATACAACACGCAATGAAGATGATTTATAACGATAACGATAAACAATAACAATAATGGTAACAATAACGATAACACTGTTCAATGAAGATGACAATATACAATGATAATGTGATAAAAGTCTTTAAGTCTATTATTCATTTTTTTATCCTAGCTAATGCACGTACTACTGCATCCCATTCTACAGGCTCCATGCATACAATCAATTTCGTTTAGACTAAGGTGGTAGATTCTATAGGTCATGTACTCGGGAACGATATTCAATAATGACCGATGACCGAATCAATCGAGATACTGAAGTCAGTAATATGCAATTAATCGATGACCGATATAACCGATGACCAAATTAATCGAGATACTCGGGAATGATATTCAATAATGACCGATGACCGAATCAATCGAGATACTGAAGTCAGTAATCTGCAATTAATCGATGACCGATATGACCGATGACCGAATCAATCGAGATACTCGGGAACGATATTCAATAATGACCGATACCGAATCAATCGAGATACTGAAGTCAGTAATCTGCAATTAATCGATGGCCAATATGACCGATGACCGAATCAATCAAGATACTCGGGACGATATTCAATAATGACCGATGACCGAATCAATCGAGATACTGAAGTCAGTAATCTGCAATTAATCGATGACCGATATGACCGATGACCGAATCAATCGAGATACTCGGGAATTCAATAATGAATGACCGATGAAAGAATCAATCGAGATACTAAAGTCAATAATCTGCAATTAATCGATGACCGATATGACCAATAAACCAATAGAAGTCAAGCTTTAACCCCGGCTTGATTAAGATCCTTTATTCAATTAACACACAATAATGCGATTAATAAGGGATACTAGAAAAGGTGGCAACATAACCCTAAGATCATGCAATGTACTCTATAAAATTAAATGCACCAATATAACATTATAGATTCAATTATATATTATTAAACATAGAACCCAATTCTGGACAGCAGTAGGTTACTGTACCAAAATCAGAATTTCCGTTGCTACAGGATAGAAAAAGTGGATCTGTCAGAAGTTCTTGAAACTAGACTCCTGCCCGGTTCCAATGCATATTTAAAGTCTGCATTCCGACAAATGTAGCTAGGTGAAATTTAGTGTTCTTTACAGATTTTAGTTTCTAGCTGGTTATCGATATTGACTAATTTCAGTTGTAAGGGCAGTAAATATTCATTGTAAAAATCAGTAAAAATAATTTTTATCACCCTAAGCATGTTATCTACCAATCTAGAGTTTATCATAGCAATATTTGATCATTAGTTCACTTAATTCATCAGCCTAACGTGGTATGTACATGAATCTAAATTTTCAGCGTAGCAGTAGCAAAAGGGTCATAACTCATTCAATATAGTCGAAATTCAAAAATTCTGGATGTTATTGACAACTAGAAACTTAGGGCTACATTTCATATTCAGAAAGTGACTGATTTTAATGACATTATCTTGGTTGAAACAGCATGACAATATTCAGGTTGACGTAAATTTTCAGGGTGTCAACATATTCTTTTTGAATAAAATGATTAAAATGTTAAGAACGATGAACTGGGGTTTAACAATCATAAATCACAGCAAGCCATTCATATGTGAACATGGGATTAAGATATATAATGTTCATAACTCTACTAATTACAATCAACTAATTTATCATTATCTATCACATGAACAATCAACCCTAATATACAATTTACAATAGTTGTGTATAATGTCATGAGATGAAATGTAACAATAATTCCTTATTCTTATATTCAATAACTAACAACATGAGTGCATGTAAGATCCCTATACATTAGAGGCAAAAAGACGGCACGAAGTCAAGACTATCACTTGGATTCGCTCTTGTAAATCCGTAGTATCCCAACGATAGATAGCAATAACATTATACGATAATATGGATCTACTTGCGAAATTCAATAAATGATCTCGAATATGATACAATATAATTCGAGTAAGATGACTTGCCTTTAATTGACCTTAGCTCTGAAAATAATAAGAATCCAACACACGTGCGAGCTACGTGCCAACACAAAACAGCAAGAGCAAGAGCAAGAGTAAGAGCCAATCAGCAAAACACCAAGAGCTTGATCCCCACTAGACAAACAGTAAACAACAACACAAATAGCGAGCAAACAGCAAGCAACGGCTGATCCACTCCACACCACCAGAACAGCAAACAGCGGTTCAAGATCCCTTACGCCAGAACACCAAACAGCATCTTCAACCACTCATGTTCTTTCTTCTTCTCAGACGCGCCAAAAAGTGTAACACCCCGAATTCCAAAATACAACTGAATTCGAAGTTCCTCATGATCTTTACACTTCTTTCGTACAATTTTATAAGGAAATAAAAATATTTCTTACATCAGAGTTACATTACACCTTTATATTATCACAGCGGAAGTAATTATACAGTAATTACATAAAACAACAATTGAATCAATCCTTGAGCAGCATGTATATTTAAATTTGTCAAGCATCCTTACCCTGCATGTAAAACTGTGAGCACGTCAGTTCATTCAAATGACGAAATATTATACACGACCATCCTCTCTATGCTGGAAACAGTATAGCGATTCTCAATACTTAGCAAACCACATACTTGTTCACAAACAAAGCTAAAGGGACTATCCTATTAATGTCGTGTTGTGAAAATGCACTTAGTTCTTAATGCAATTATTTGTATTATATGACACTAATGCGCACTTGTTCAGAGTCTATACAGTCCATACTACATAGGTCCGAGGGCAAACCCTTAACCATTCTTCATCTTGTAGGGTTCAATCCCTCGTCATGACTTAATCTACTACTGTAACTACGGTAAGTATCCTAGATGTTTTCTGACCTACGAACTCATTTCTAGGCGCCCTGGAGGGAATCCCAACGCACTGACACATGACTCATCATGCAGGCATCCTGTGATAATTCAGCTCCTATCATAGACATGACACCACCCGCAGTCGTCAAACACCACACGAGCGTCACCACCGGGACGGTACTCTGGAGCAGTATCCACGTCCTATCACGACGCATCATGGGACATCCTATGAATACTCTCACACCGCCAATTTCCAATGGCCCTCATACTCAATGTTTTTCTCTTACTTTCATCACATCTTCACTATGTGTAACACCCCAAATTTTTTTTTGAAAACTAAGTCTCCAA
This sequence comes from Hemerocallis citrina, assembly GCA_017893485.1. NCBI lineage: Eukaryota > Viridiplantae > Streptophyta > Magnoliopsida > Asparagales > Asphodelaceae > Hemerocallis > Hemerocallis citrina. Next base: position 2,035,023 of record JACEHZ010000535.1, on the reverse strand, counting down.
ATTCAATTCTTTTAATTTCTATATCACTTTAATCATAAACTAAGAAAGTTATATTCCAGGAAAAATTTTGACAGAGTCTCTCCTGTAAATTTTGCCCCGAAACACAAAAAGCTTACGGAATTCTGCTCAAAATTCCGTAGCTCACAAACCACATAATATTTTCATGGGCTCCCCAGGCCAAAATGAGCAAATACACACAGGCAATATAATATAATGCTCTGGGGGCCAAACTCATAACGGATTATCAAATATCAATTAAAAACTATGGATTTCTTTGAAAAACGAGGTAAAATCTTAGAAAAATCATGGTAAGACTTACCACAGAGCCTGGTACTCCACGACAAGATGGGTACGGGTCACCAACATACTACACCACCTCACACTATACTCATCATCGTCATATACAGGCTTATACACTCATAATACAATTTAAATCATAAATTTCACTATTCCTATAACTAAAGAATACAAATTTTTAAAATAAAAAGTTATACTATCACTCCACGCCTCACCTCTGCACTGATGAGAACCTGCAACAGTGGGGGACCTAGGGTAGTCCTCAGACTCCCCTAACCCCCCAAACACTAAGGGGTTAGCCATTTCCGGTATGAGTATAGTTATTAATCAAAGAACAAATTAAAATAGTATAAAGAAAATAAATTAAACTTATGAATGCCAAATTAAAATAAGGCAACCTGAATCTAGAATACAACAACATCGTCACTACAATGACATATCAATTACTCTGCCAAACCTGCATTCAACTATTTAATTATTCATAACTTCCCACATTTCATAATACACTTCACATCAACCTCGTATATATATATACTTATCTTACATTCGCATAATACGAATATTCATCTTTCCACACTTATCATCATATCAGCATCTCACTATTTATATTAATATAACTACATGATGTTATTACATCATTTCTCCAACTCTATTTAGCCATGCGTTTCATTTACTTATATTATGTCCTCAACACACACATTCATCTTGGAAGTTGTGCCGAGGTAGGTAGTTCCCACCATTTCCACGGAAATAGCGGGCGAGTAGTTCCCCGACACACTTCCAAGGTACACAAACTCATATCACAACATACTTTCTTTAATAACCATTTTCATACCCAATCTCATAATACAGGTATTTATTTTATTATGTTATAAAAGTATCACATCATAAACATATGCATCTATTCTCATACTACCACCTTCCTTCATATCTTATGACATAATTACCACATCTCATTGCTCATGCGATTTACTCACATTTCATCACATCATTAACACCTCATTAATTAGAATACTTATACTCATTGCATCAGAACCATGTTTTATAGCTCATTCACATCTTATTATATCACTTTAGTAATTTCTCATTCTTATAAACAATAAATCTTATTATCATTTTCACTTAATCCCCAAACACAATCTGGGGCCACACATATCACACCCCATAGCCAATAGCTCGGGTAATAATCACCGCACCCCAAACACACAGTTTGGGTAATATCACATCACATCTCAAGCCGATAGCTTGGTTATTAATCACTTCAATCACTTATCATCTTCACTTTACTTTATTTCTCATTACCGTCAATCATTACCACTATTATATCAACTCACCCTGCGAATTATGCCAAGGCAGGTAGTTCCCACCATTTCCACAGGAATAGCGGGCAGGTAGTTCCTTGACACAATTCCAAGGTACAACTCACATCAACTGTATTTTACTTTAATGATCACACACATAATACCATTACTTCGTATTATTCATAAGAACACATGTCTCTTCTATTATTATCATTTTAAATTAACCACGCACTGCATTTATCACTTCTTTTCATATACTAACTCACAACTCATTTTCTTTCACATTTATTTCATTCACAACTACCTTCTTTGTCATTCACAATTCACAAGTCACTTTCCACTTTCTTTTCCACACGCAATTTACATTTTACTATTTACTTTCCTTTCCACGCACAATTCACATTTATTATTAACACTTAGTTATTTTATTAGTTTGTCGACCAGTGAGCCACAGTATCCCAACATACTGAAAGCCGACAGCCCAGTAAAATACGCGGACCGATGCTCACACAGAGTCTTACTCGTCCGAGGCTACGTCTTCCTCCTAGCCGAACTAGCGAGGGAACCACTAACCCCAAGTAGAACTTGGGTACTTCCTCCCGGCCGAAGCCAAGAGGGAAAAGCCACTGACCCCAGGTAAACTGGGTACTTCCTCGCGACGGCTGTCATCGAGGGAAAAACCACTAACCCCAGATAAACTGGGTACTTCCTCCCAGCCGATAGCCAGGACGGAAAAACCACTGACCCCAGATAGACTGGGTACTTCTTCGCGACAGCTGTCATCGAGGGAAAGCCGGGCCTCAAGCCGATAGCTTGGGCGATAAAATCCTCGTGCCCCAAACATAGTTTGGGTCCTCGTGCCCCAAGCCGGTCCTTGGGTATTAGGAGATCTAGCCCAAACCCCCAGGATTGCTGTAGGTACTGGTCAACAAAGCCATCTGTTATAAGCATTAATCATTTCATCTTTTCATCTAACTAATTCAACACAAAGCATCACAGCTTTTAATTAACCAAGTGCCACATGCTTGACTTTAATCACATGAATAAAAACACATTTTATTAACACTTACCATCTTACCTTTTCTTACCATTTGATGCATATCCGGCGTTCACGATATTAATTATCATCTCATTATATCACATATATACATACGCCAAGTGTATCATTAATAAAAGAGTTACCGGATGTTATTCCCTATCACAAAAGTATCAAAATGTATACTTTATCACGTTATCATATCATATTATTACCCATTAATTTATTTCGAACATAATTAGAACATAAACATGTATTTTATCACATCACCGATCATTATCATCTATATATATATATCACCACATACATTACATTTGTAAGTTTCCAAGAGAAATGACTACCATCACTTATTCCATTTAACTGAACTCCATAGCAACCAATTAAAGCATGCTAGCTCATACACAATACTCTAGGTAAGTAAAATCACCTATGAGGGCTTATATGCCCCAAATTATATACCAAACATGCACAAGGTAATTATATGCATAAACCGCTTAATATATTTAATTTTTATACTTCAACACATCACAATAACCCATACTATAGATTTTATATATTTAAAATAGTCACTTTCACCACATATCTCAAAACCCATTTTGGATCCTTAAAAATCCATATTTTCAATAAAAATCCACTTTTGGCATAACTCCCACAAAACATATCAAAAGGCCACGAAATTCGTCCACAATATAAAATATTTGTAAATACAACATACTCACCTGACGGATCGAGCAAACGATGTCCCACGTCCGTCCTGTAGCCAGTCGAAGTTCGACTTTTCCACCTAAATAGGAAATTATAGGACCGATTAGCTTAAAACTCAAAACTCGACCTACGAATCTCCAAATTCGAATCCGTCTTCACCCACTAGTTACAAATGACCTAAGTAGCCAAGCTACATCGACGGATTTCGAATTCGGGTCCCAATACAAACATTCCCTTATTGATCGGAGGCTTTCTAATAGGAAAATTTCCTATTTCCTAATTTCTTCAATCCCTTTGTCCTAATATCTCAAATTAGGGTTAACAATAATAATAAGACTCATATACGCCTCCGAATTCATCAAATTCTCATCTCTATATCGCTCGGGCATTTCACCGAATACCCGACGTGCACTTTTCGCCTAAAATCCATTTTACTCAATTTAATTGAGCTGGAAGCCTATAAAAATTATCCTAAATTCATATTAATACTTTCATAATACTCTACACCCTCATATGCATTTTTTACAATTATTTGGATCGAGTTTTCTACCCGATTCCATAAACCGTATAATCCGATTTTATGCCAAAATCACTACTCCCCATTTTATTCTAATGACTCACTACAATTTTTACCACCATACCAGAGATAATTCTTATATATATATATCTCTATTTTACAAACCCAAAACCCTAATTTACTAACAAATTGCAATTTCTCTAACAACCCACTAATTTTCCAAATCTTCTACTTCCAACACTTCTAAATCTCTCTACCATCATAGTCCTACTCAATAAAACTAACCACACTAAATTTTATACGAATAAATAAAATAGGGTATACCTTTTCGGAATCCTTTTGAAAATCCGATGCTACCACGTTGTAGAGGACCCTTCAATTAGCCTATTCCCCAATTTAATTTGGATTTGGCGAAGGAACGAAGTGGATTTGAGGAGAGAGAGAGGGGGCTGAAAGATGGGTTCGCTGCCTTCGATTCGGTCGGGAGCAAGAAAACGGAAAGGAAAGAAAGAAGGAAAAGAAGGGGAAAATGGGGTTGGGGTTACTTTGGTAATAAGTTTAATAATAATAATAATAATAATAATAATAATATGGTATATGCACATATGAGCCCTCCAAAACCAATATATTACAAATAAACCCCAACTCTTTTCTATCATAATACAAACAATACAAAACACAGTAAAATTATATTATAACAATCCCCCATAATGATAAAATAAAATAAACTATATTTCCTCACACAAAATCTCAACTCTTAACTCTAATATTTCAATAATACCAATCAACCACAAATATTCAATACCAGTATCGATATTAAAATAATAATAAATTATAGCTTTAAAATAATTCTCACCCCTACAAAATATAAAAACGAATATTTCCAGTATTTTAAAATCCGAGGTGTTACACTATATATCTAATTCTTAGTTTAATTGAATCATGAATAAAATCAATCCCTTAGGGTTAGCACTCCCACTATACCGGTCTTATTTATTCATTTCACATGACCCAAACATTGGTCTTTTCATCTCAAATATCATTTCCACATTTCTTTTATTGCCGGTATAAGGCTTAGCTACACCCTAGTTCTCAATTTCAAGTCATAATTACAACATCGAGCTTTTCATACTCATAAGGTCTTTTCATGATTAATCACAATTCATGTTTCATAAGCATAGTATTCATGTATCCATATCTTTCATAACTCATTACATTCAATAATTCAATTTCATGTACATTTCATGCATAAGAATAATAAGTCTCAACTAGTAGTAATCAATAATTTATTTATTCCACGAATCTATTATTCTCATTTCAATTCATACTATAAGCACAATAAGTCCAATTAATTACACAAATCACAACTTTCAAAAATTCCACATTACTAATTTTCATTTTTATAACTCTAAAAAAAATCTCATTTATTTTTCCTTTGTTTAAAAGATAATTTAATTTTAAAAAGAAGTCATTCCTTGCAAAAAGCCTCAATTTCTCAATTACACTTTATCAAAAGTTATACAAATTTTTCTCATAAAGTCCAAATAATTTTCAGTAATTAATTCCATATTTTTTACAATTTTTAATCTATTTTTAAAACTCAAATTAATATTAAAATCCCAAAAAAAATATTTTTTTAAAAAAAATCTAAACCCCCAGTCGGATTCGAACCCACAACCAGCGGCCCAATAGACAGCGCACAAGACCACTGCTCCAAAGCCCCAAGGCAATATGACTAGGGGTTATAATCCCTATGTATCAACCCTCAGCATTCAGATTTTAACCAAAAAAAAAAACGAAAAGCCTTAGTATCGAACCCGAGACCCCTGACTCAGCCCCCCTTTACTGTAGCGACCGAAAGCTCTACCGACCAATTGGTCTAATTGGCCATATCGATTTGAAAGTAATTTAGTTGGATTTTGTGTTAGTTTTCTGTTCATATCTATAATTCATGAATTTTCAAAACATATTTGCTTCTTTTTCTTCTCTTTTGAAAGCAACTTTTTCCAGAATTAAAATACACATAAATCTATAGCAACCAATATTTTTATAAGCATTTTTAGCTCTATAAAACATGTATTTTAGTCCTATTTCGTGTTCCATGTCCATAATTTTGACATTTGAGAACCATAGCACAACTCTTCATAATTAAAGTTAGGTTTCCACAAAAATCACTATGTTATTGTTCTCTTTCTTATTGACAATCTACCATATTTTTAGAACACAAAAATCATCTTTTTTAAAGAATAAAAATTCTATTTTTCTCAACTAATTATACATGATGCATTCAATCAATTAATTGCAAATACAATCTCTTTCATTTATTCTAACATTCATGTGGCACATACAAAAATGGAGAATTCTAACACATAAATTAACAATTATCCATTAGCAATCATTCCATCATTTTATCTCTACTATTACCACTCTACTTTAATCAAACAAGCATGGTTCCAATTTCTCACTAGTTAATTCCTATAATTTCATTAAAGCATACCTAGCATGAATTCTAATATTAGAAGCAATGAGAAACATCCACCTCTTTGGAGAAAAACCAAATAAAAGCTCCTAGAGTCTCCTAGAATGCGAGAGAGTAGCATTCTCCTCCTAAATTGTGTTGCAAAAGCTCTCCTTCTTGCTCCTTGTTCAAAAACCGAAAGCTTCTTTGTGCTTGATAATGGGGCCGGCCTCTAGCTTGGGACACACAACTCACACTCACTCTTTATACTCCCTTATGTATTTTTCTCCTATATAATTTCTTTCTTTCAATAATGCGAGAGAGTAATCGCACTTAGACAACTTGGCATACAACTCATGCTCCTGAAGCTTTCTCAAAACTACAGCCAGATGCTCCGTGTGCTCCTCCTCCGACTTGGAGTACACGAGAATATCGTCGATGAACACCACGACAAAAGAATCAATGAACGGCCTCAGAACTCTGTTCATCATGTCCATGAAGATTGCAGGCGCATTCGTCACCCCAAATGACATAACTAAGAATTCGTATAACGTGTCGAGTTCTGAACGCAGTTTTATGCACATCTTCAACTTTCACTCGAACTTTATGATATCTTGATCGAAGAACTATTTTGGAGAAAACAGCTGCTCCTTGCAGATGATCGAACAAGTCATCAATTCGTGGAATCGGATATTTATTCTGAACAGTGACCTTATTCAGCTCCCGGTAATCGATGCACATCCTCATCAAACCATCCTTCTTCTTTACCAAAAGCCCCGGCTCTCCCCAAGGTGATGCGCTCGGTTGAATAAAGCATTTCTCTAACAGTTCCTCAATCTACCGTTTGATCTCATTCTGCTCCACAGGCTCCATCCTGTACGGAGCCTTGGAAATAGGTGCACTCCCTGACTGAATAATGATGCTGAACCCTACATCACGATGCGGGGGGTAACCCAGGCAGATCTTCCAAGAACACAGTCGGATAATCCTGAACCACAGGAATCTGCTGCACCTCAACAGGAATCCCTCTCTTCTGGCTGATAGCAGCAACCAAATCTGAACATCTCCTCTTCCCTTGGAAAGTGACTTCAGGTCCACCTGGAGAGCCTTAACTGTTACTGTCTTGGTCTTGCACTCGATGCTCGCACTGTACACCGACATCCAATCAATGCCAAAGATAACATCGACTCCCAAAATATTCAGCTCGATCAGATCAATCCCAAAAATTTGATCTCCAATCACGATCTCGTAGTCCGCATAGTACCGATCAGTGGTTAGAGTCTCCCCTGACGGAGTAGCTACTGCTAAGACCTTGCCTGGAAATATCTTCGGTTCGATTCCCAGAACTTTAGCAAACTTAGGTGATACAAAAGTGTGAGAGGACCCAGTATCAAATAAAACAACAACTTTCTTTCCATTCAAATAAAGTTCTCCTGTTACATAACACACTCGTTTCATAACAGTGTACTAAATAACGGGAAAAGAGATAACAGAAAACACTCTAAACATCCTCCCTCGTACCAGTGATGACGTGATCCACCTCATCAGCGTCAGCTTCAGTCAAGGCAAATACTTGCCCCTGCTGGTACGACTTCTTTCCGGTCTGCTGAGTTGGTCCATTGCGGACGACATTCTGTAGTTTGGGGCAATGAGACTTGTAGTGGCCTGTCTCTCCACAGTTGAAACAAGTCATTGGAGGTCTCACCCAAGTATTCCCGGGTCTTCCTACCACTTGAACAGCGTTCGCACCTGTAGGCTTGAACCTTTGAGCCGGTGGCTGTCCCCTGACAATGCCAGCAATTGCGGGCCTCTTCCCTACATTCCAGTTGTTCCTCCGATTCTGAACAGTGTAGAACTGCTCCAGGTCTGCCTCTGTGGCTACCGCTCGTTTGACCATCTTGTCAAACCTCCTGATACCGAGGGGTATCATCCTAGATCTCAAACTTGGCCTCAACCCATGCTCGAACTTTCGAGCCCTCTTCACCTCATCCATCACCAATTCGGGTGCATATCTTGAGAGCTGAGTGAATCTGGTCTCGTACTCCCTAATCGATATGCCGCCCTGCTGCAGCGACAGAAACTCCATGACTTTCTTCTTCTGGACATCTGAGGGAAAATAATGACTGCGGAATTCCTCCAAGAATTCCTCCCAGCCAAGAACCAAGTCTCCTATCGTCCGCTTCATCGACTGCCACCACACAACCGCATCCTTCTCGAATTGCAGTGTCGCCAACTTCACCTTGCTGCCCTCCGGAATCTCCAAGACTTCGAAGATAGTCTCTACCTGTCGGATCCAATTATCAGCCGTGTCAGGGTCTGACTTCCCATCAAACACCAGTGATTTCATCTGTTTAAATGATTCCATGAGTTTGATTGCTTCGGACACTGGATTCGCAGGCACCCTTCCCTGATTCTGATTCATGGCAACGACATTGAGTGTCTAATAGACCCTCGCTAGCTCCGTTTCTAAGTCCAGACCTTCACCATTTCGAGCTCGTCTTCCAGCCATATTCTGATGCAAAAGATCTATTAAATTCGAAGTATAAAACATGAACTTTACAGTCAACTTTTCATTTCATTAAATTTCAAACTTTAAGCATTCGAATTTAAAACATTTCTGAATCAAAATGAAAACAGTAAAAAGATACAACAGTCTAACTCCTACGGTTCCTCTTGGCTTCACGAAGCTCTCCCTGTAGTTCCTCCACTTTCTCCTTCAGTGCATCGGTCATGTTTTTCCTCTTCTCGAGTTCCCAAACACGATGACTGAGAACTGCAATATCATCCTTGCGCTTTGTCAACACGATGACTGAGAACTGCAATATCATCCTTGCGCTTTGCCAACTGAGTCTCCAGTAGTCCGACTCTCTCCCGTAGAGTCTCTACCTGCCTTTGAAGAGACACAACGAGATTACCCAGAACTGGTTCTTCCTCGTCTGAATCAGCTTGCCTGGGGTAGTAATCTTCCTCAATGATGTGCCAATTGTCATCTCCAGCTGGGTCGAAGTGGTCCGCCATCTTAAAGATAGAGAAGAAGAAGCATAAATCATAGACCAACACAAATGTAAGTGACTTACATTTAAATCTCTAGACTCATACACACACTCTAATGTCCACTTCTAGGGTGTCGTTCCTTATAAATTTGTACTACATAGAAGCGTGCTTTGATACCACCCTGTAACACCCCAAATTTCAAAATACAACTGAATTCGAAGTTCCACAGGATCTTTATACTTCTTTCGTATAATTTTACAAGGAAATAAAAACATTTCTTACATCAGGATTACATTACACCTTTACATTATCACAGTGGAAGTAATTATATAGTAATTACATAAAACAACAATTGAATCAATCCTTGAACAGCATGTATACTTCAATTTGTCAAGCATCCTTACCCTGTATGTAAAACTGTGGGCGCGTCAGTTCATTCAACTGACAAAATATTATACACGCCATCCTCTCTATGCTGAAAACAGTATAACAATTCTCAATACTTAGCAAACCACACACTTGTTCACAAACAAAGCTAAAGGGACTATCCTATTGATGTCGTGTTGTGAAAGTGCACTTAGTCCTTAATGCAATTATTTGTATTATACGATACTAATGCGCACTTGTTCAGAGTCTATGCATCCTATACTACATAGGTCCGAGGGCAAGCCCATAACCGTTCTTCATCTTATAGGGTTCAATCCCTCGTCATGACTTAATCTACTACAGTAACTACGTTAAGTATCCTAGATATTTTCTGACCTACGAACTCATGTCTAGGCGCCCTGGAGGGAATCCCAACGCACTAACACATGACTCATCATGCAGGCATCCTGTGGTAATTCAGCTCCTACCATAGACATGACACCACCCGCAGTTGTCAAACACCCCACGAGTGTCCCCACCGGGACGGTACTCTGGAGCAGTATCCATGGCCTATCATGATGCATCATGGGACATCCTGTGAATACTCTCACACCGCCAATCCAATGGCCCTCATACTCAATGTTTTTCTCTTACTTTCATCACATCTTTACTATGTATCTAATCCTTAGTTTAATTGAATCATGAATAAAATCAATCCCTTAGGGATAGCACTCCCACTATACCGGTCTTATTCATTTATTTCACATGACCCAAACATTGTTCTTTTCATCTCAAATATCATTTCCACATTTCTTTTATTGCCGGTATAAGGTTAGCTACACCCTAGCTCTCAATTTCAACTCATAATTACAACATTGAGCTTTACATACTCATAAGGTCTTTTCATGATTAATCACAATTCATGTTTCATAAGCATAGTATTCATGTATCCATATCTTTCATAACTCATCACATTCAATAATTCAATTTTTTGTACAATTTATGCATAAGAATAATAAGTCTCAACTAGTAGTCATCAATAATTCATTTATTCCACGAATCTATTATTCTCATTTCAATTCATACTACAAGCACAATTTATAAGTCCAATTAATTACACAAGTCATAACTTTCAAAAATTCCACATTACTAATTTTCATCTTTATAACTCTAAAAAAAATTCTCATTTATATTTTCTTTGTTTAAAAGATAATTTAATTTTTAAAAGAAGTCCTTCCTTGCAAAAGCCTCAATTTCTCAATTACACTTTACTAAAAGTTATACAAATTTTTCACATAAAATCCAAATAATTTTCAGTAACTAATTCCATATTTTCCCCAAATTTTAATCTATTATTAAAACTCAAATTAATATTAAAATCCCAAAAAAAATATTTTTTTTTAAATCCAAACCCCCAATCGGATTCGAACCCACAACCAGCGGCCCAATAGACAGCGCACAAGACCACCGCTCCAAAGCCCCAAGGCGATATGACTAGGGGTTATAATCCCTATGTATCAACCCTCGGCATTCGGATTTTAACAAAAAAAATAATACGAAAAGCCTCAGTATCGAACCCGAGACCCCTGACTCAGTCCCCCTTTACTGTAGCGACCGAAAGCTCTACCGACCAATTGGTCTAAGTGGCCATATCGATTTGAAAGATTGCTTCTTTTTTTGTTAGGTTTTGTGTTAGTTTTCTGTTCATATCTATAATTCATGAATTCTCAAAACATATTTGCTTCCTTTTCTTCTCTTTTGAAAGCAACTTTTTTCAGAATTAAAATACACATAAATCTACAGCAACCAGTATTTTTATAAGCATTTTTAGCTCTATAAAACATGTATTTTAGTCCTATTTCGTGTTCCATGTCCATAATTTCGACATTTGAGAACCATAGCACAACTCTTCATAATTAAAGTTAGGTTTGCACAAAAATCACTACGTTATTGTTCTATTTCTTATTGACAATCTGTAATGCCCAGATTTTCATTTAGTGAAAATTATTTATTTTGCACGTAGTGTGCACGTGCAATATTTTTGGTAGAATTAAATCTTATAATCATTTTAATTATGATGAGTATAGATGTTTAAATATGTACTCTTTAATTATTTTTATATAAAGCCCTTTTTCAAATAGACAAAAAGCCTTTCTTTTAAAAAGCCCAAATCTAATTTATTTGTTATTATTATTTTTTATTATTATTTTGGCCCATAAACTAAAGCCCATGAACTATTTTTATTTTAAATACAAGTTGTAGTGTAGAATACATTTTAAAGATTATTTTTATGTAAATTATAATGTACAAATTTTTGGAGACAATTGCATGCACGTGCATTGCATGTACACGTGCAAATTGCACCATTGTGTATGGCCGGTTGCAATCCAAGGAGGGAAAATGAAAATTTCAATTGGAATCATGGGTGGTGGTTACTTGATCATGGTTGGTTATTGTAACTCCTCCTTGAATCCTAGCCTTTTAATCCTAACTCCTACTTCAATCTTAGCCTTCCATTTTCCTAAATTTTGAGTATAAATACCCCCCCCCCCCTAGCCTAGTTATTCTTGTGCTAATTATTCCTCCAAACCTATAGTTAAAATACATTATTAGTAATATAGCAAGTGAGTTAAAAGATTGAGAGTGTGTGTGGGGAGTTCGTGCTTACATCATCAAGGAGAGGCCGGCATCAATAGGGAGTGCTCGGGTTGCATCTTGGAGGCTAGTGTGCGCATCGACGAGGAGGAAGTCCGCTCTTTTGGCAAGGACATTTGTTTAGGAGGTGTTGCTATTTGTACTTCTCTCCAATCAAGGTGGGTAAATTTTTCATATTTCTAATTAGGAAGCATGCTAGATTTGAATCGAAAGAATGATGCATGAAAAAGATTAATAAGAGAACACATTTAATTGGAAAAATGACCTATTGATTGATTGAAATGTTGATATGCAATTGTATGTGGTTCTATTATTAAAATTTAAGTTGTGTGCGAATTGATTATAGCCATGGATTGTTTGAAAAAAACTTCATTATTAACCTTAAAAATTATATGTAAGAATTAGTAGATTGACAATGTCGCTTTATGTGCTTAAATGGATTTTCGTGATAACGTTGTAATGAATGAATTAGAATGTAATTGGTGTGTTTTAAATTCCTTGTAAAATTGTACTAAATGAAGTATAAAGATCCTGTGGAATCTCGAATTCAGTGTATTTTGGAATTCGGGGCGTTACAGAGTGGTATCAGAGCCAGGCTTCACACTTGTACAAATTTATAAAGAACGACACCCTATAAGTGGACATTAGAGTGTGTGTTGAGTCTAGAGATTTAAATGTAAGTGACTTACATTTGTGTTGCTCTATGACTTATGCTTCTTCCTCCCTATTTCTAAGATGGCTGATCACTTCGACCCTACTGGAGACGACGACTGGCATATCATCGAGGAAGAGTATCATCCTAGACAAGCAGATTCCGAGGAAGAGTACTACCTAGGGCAAGCAGATTCTAATGGGGAAGAATGGCCTGAATCCCGAGAGATTACCCCACCTCCGGATTCATCTGACGACTCTTCTGGCGAAGAAGAACCAGTTCCGAATAGTCTTGTGATATCTCTTCAGAGGCAGGTAGAAATACTGCGGGAGAGAGTTGGTTTATTAGAGGCTCAATTGGCAAAGCGTAAGGACGACTTTGCAGTTCTCAGTCATCGTGTATGGGAACTCGAGAAGAGGAAAAATTTGATCGATGTGCTGAAGGAAGAAGTTGATGAACTATGGGGAGAACTTCGAAAAGCAAAGAGGAACCGTAGGAGTTAGACTGTTGTAGCTTCTACTGTTTTCATTCTGATGTCAAGAAATGTTTTTCAATTCGAATGTATAAAGTTTGGAATTCAATGAAATGCAAGTTGATTTAAAATTCATGTCTTATACTTCGAATTTAATGGATCTTTTGCATCAGAATATGGCTAGAAGAGGAGCTAGAAATGGGGAAGGTCTGAATCTGGAAACGGAACTTGCGAGGGTCTATCAGACGCTCAATGCCGTGGCCATGAATCAGAACCAAGGAAGGGGGCCTGCGAATCCGGTGCCCGAAGCGATTAAACTAGTGGAATCGTTCAAACGGATGAAACCACCTGTGTTCAAAGGGAAGTCAGACCCTGATGCGGCTGACAACTGGATTCGTCAAGTAGAGACGATCTTTGAAGTGCTGGAGACCCCTGAGGGCAGTAAGGTGAAGTTGGCGACTCTGCAACTTAAGAAGGACGCGGCTGTGTGGTGGCAGTCGATGAAAAGGCAATGGGAGGCATAGTTCTCGGCTGGGAGGAATTTCTGGAAGAATTCTGCAGTTACTACTTCCCCTTCGACGTCCAAGAGAAGAAGGCTATGGAGTTTCTATCACTACAGCAAGGTGGCATGTCAGTTAGGGAGTACGAGACCAAATTTACTCAGCTCTCTAGGTATGCTCCAGAATTAGTGATGGATGAGGCTAAGAAGGCTCGTAAGTTTGAGCATGGATTGAGGCCGAGCTTGAGGTCCCGGATGATACCTCTTGGTATCAGAAGATTTGACAAGTTGGTCAAGAGAGCAGCAGCCACTGAAACAGACATTGAGCAGTTTCATGTTGTTCAGAATCGGAGGAACAACTGGCAGTCTGGAAAGATGCCCGCAAATTCTGGGAGTTTCAAGGGGCAACCATCTGCACAAAGGTTCAAACCGACAGGGGCGAACGCTATTAGTGTGGCTGGAGGACCTGGGAACAATGTGGTAAGACCTCATGCGGTGACTTGCTTCAACTGTGGTGAGACGGGACATTACAAATCTCAATGCCCCAAGCCACGGAATGGTAATCGCAATGCACCAATGCAGCAGACTGGGAAGAGACCGTACCAACCAGGGCGAGTATTTGCCTTGACGGAAGCTGATGCTGATGAGGTAGATCATGTCATCACTGGTACGAGAGCAGATATTTAGAGGTTTATGTTATTTCTTTTCCCGTTATTTAGTGAACTGTTACGTAATGAGTGTGTATTATGTAACAGGGGAACTTTATTTAAATGGAATGAAAGCTGTTGTGTTGTTCGATACTGGATCCTCTCATACTTTTGTGTCTCCTAAATTTGCTAAAGTGTTGGGAGTTGAACCGAAGATTTTTCCAGGCAAGATCTTAGCAGTAGCTACTCCATCAGGGGAAACTTTAACCACTGATCGGTACTATGCGGATTGCGAGATTGTGATTGGGGACAGAATCTTTGGGATTGATCTAATCGAGCTAACTATCTTGGGAGTCGATGTTATCATTGGCATTGATTGGATGTCGGTGTAAAGTGCAAGCATCGAATGCAAGACCAAGATGGTAACAGTGAAGGCTCCAGGTGGACCTGAAGTCACTTTCCAAGGGAAGAAGAAGTGTTCTAGGCTGGTGGCAGCTATCCGCATGGAAGAGATTCCTGTGGAAGTGCAAGGGATTTCTGTGGTTCGGGACTATCCGACTGTGTTCTTGGATAATTTTCCTGGGTTACCCCCACATCGTGATGTAGAGTTCAACATCACTGTTCAACCGGGAAGTGCACTCATTTCTAAGGCACCGTATAGGATGGCTCCAGTGGAACAGGATGAGGTGAAACGGCAGATTGAGGAACTATTGGAGAAAGGCTTTATTCAACCTAGTGCGTCACCTTGGGGAGCACCGGTGCTTTTGGTAAAGAAGAAGGATGGATCGATGAGAATGTGTATCGATTACCGAGAGCTGAATAAGGTCACTGTTCAGAATAAGTATCCTATTCCCCGAATTGATTACCTGTTCGATCGTCTACAAGGAGCAGCTATTTTCTCCAAAATAGATCTTCGATCAGGATATCACCAAGTTCGAGTGAAATCTGAAGATGTGCACAAGACTACATTTAGAACTTGACATGGGCATTACAAATTCTTAGTTATGCCATTTGGAGTGACGAATGCACCCGCAATCTTCATGGATTTGATGAACAGAGTTCTGAGGCCGTTCATTGATTCTTTCTTTGTGGTGTTTATCGACGATATCCTCGTGTACTCCAAGTTAGAGGAGGAGCACACCGAGCATCTGACAGCAGTTTTGAAGAAGCTGGAAGAGCAGGAGTTGTATGCCAAGCTATCCAAGTGTGATTTCTGGAAATCTGAAGTGGCATTCCTAGGTCACATCCTTTCTAAGGAGGGAGTGGCAACTAACCCTTAGAAGATAGAGGCAGTGAGAGATTGGGCTAGGCCTACTACAGTGAAGGAAGTCAGAAGTTTTCTTGGAATGACTGGATACTACAGGAGATTCATTCAAGGTTATGCTCAGTTAGCGGTGCCGCTTACTAGTTTGACCAAGAAGAATGTGAACTTCAAGTGGACTGAGCAATGTGAGGCGAGCTTTCAGGAGTTGAAAGAGAAGCTGACTATTGCACCTATTTTGGCTTTGCCTTGAGCAGGTGTTGAGTATGATGTTTACAGCGATGCTTCACATCGTGGGCTTGGTTGTGTCTTAATGCAAGAAGGAAGAGTAATCGCTTATGGGTCTAGGCAACTACGACCGCATGAGAAGAATTACCCGACTCATGATCTGGAGCTGGCTGCGATTATCTTTGCCCTAAAGCAATGGAGGCACAACGTGTACGGGGAGAAATTGAACATGTACACGGACCACAAGAGTTTGAAGTACATATATCAGCAGAAGGATCTGAATTTGAGACAGCGGAGATGGTTGGAAGTGCTTGAGGACATGCGACCTGAGATCAAGTATCATCCTGGGAAAGCTAATGTTGTCGCTGATGCACTTAGTCGCAAGAGCAGTTTATCCAGTTTGATTACAACTCAGAAGCATCTGATTGAGGAATTGGACCGAGCAGGTATTGAAGTTGTCTTGCAAGGATTGGGAGCATCTTTAGCTCAGTTGAGGCTTCAGCCTACTTTGAATGCAAGGATCATTGCAAGTCAGGAGGTTAATGCTGATATTTTGGAGATGAAGGAGCAGGTTGGTGCTGGCAGTTTGTCCGGATTTCAAATCAGGGATGGAGTGTTGTGGTTTGGAGAGAGGCTATGCGTTCCAAATCAGGCGGACCTGAAAGAGAGTATTCTTCAGGAGGCACATGCTACTCTTTTATCGGTACATCCTGGGAGTACTAAGATGTACAAAGACATCAAACAACATTTCTGGTGGTCAGGTTTGAAGCGGGATGTGGCTGAATTTGTGGCGAAGTGTAAGGTTTGTCAACAAGTCAAAACAAAAAATCAGAGACCCGGAGGTCTATTACAGCCGTTACCTATTCCGGAATGGAAGTGGGATAACATCAGTATGGATTTCATTACGGGATTGCCTAAAAGTCCTAAAGGCAATGATATGATTTGGGTTATAGTCGATCGATTAACCAAGTCCGCTCACTTTTTGGCGACGAAACTCACTGCTTCGATGGACAAGTTAGCTGAGTTGTATGTGATGGAACTGCGATGATTCCCATGACCACGGATTGGTGTGTGTATCGATCATAAAAGCTTAATAGATTTAATACATGATCTAACCCTTTATAGCGGAATCTAGGGTTCACGAATTATACCTGCGATGAGAAGAAGACGATAGTTTCTAGCAACCTCGAGCCGTCAGCGACCCCGAGATCTTCTGCACGTATTCCTTCCTCGGGTTGGACGTCGGGTGGGCGACGGTCTCCCAACCTTTCTTCTCCTTGGCTGACCTCTCTTTCTCTCCTTACATGAATCACGAATTTAGAGAAAACTTCTTATCTCTGATAATAATATGACGGTTAGAGAATAGAGGATATATATATAAGGCTATGGCAGGGACCATGAGGAGAAATTAGGGTTAGGTCTCCTAACGAATCTGGATATCCCGTGTTCAGCCCGAACACACAACCCAGGCCCATTAACAATAGCTCGGTCCACTAAAGAGCTATTGTTGCACTACCTTCCTAATCCCAAATTATATTTATGGTCTCCTTTTATTATATGCTCGTTCAGCTCCCCATGTTAAGATATCGAATGTCTGTCGATCAAATTAAGTTACTGACAACTATATTGATCAACATCTTTTATCCTTAAGTAGTACCACTCAACTTTATTTGTCATGTCGGATGTAATCCACCTGCAGGGTTTACATGACAATCCTTATGAGCTCCTTAAGGGGACATCATCAACCCGACGTATCGGGACATGGATTCCTTTTACAATCAACACCCCATCATACATACAATGCTATTGCCCAATTCATAGAGGTTGTTGATCCATAATGAATCTCACTCTTTTATGAGTTAAAGTAATGCACACTGCATGTACATGTCTGTTATTATATCTGGATTAAGAGCATAAGCATCCATAATAACAGAGGTGTTTGTTCTCTTTTGTAGTCAGTACAAAGAGAACAACCTCAAGTGGTCCTGTTCAATACACACAAAGTGTACTAGTGTAAACCTATAGTCAAGATAGACTAATACCAGATTACACTACAACCTTTCTAATGGATTGTCCAAGTCAGTCTAGGTTGTGAACTATTTATATATTCCATAGGAAACTGATAATATAATCTTCTGTGTGTCACCTCACACCATATTATCAACCTTATAGAATATCAGATACTTGCATTAATATTATAATAAACACAATATGCAAACATATGCCCATATGATTCTCATTCAAAAAAAAAAAATAAAGAAATAAAGTTAATACAAAAGTGATGCTTTCAGTATATAACCCTAACAATCTCCCACTTATACTCAAAGCATTACTTTTCAGTATACTGTTACAAATCTCCCACTTATACTTAAAGCCATGCTGCTACGCATCTGACTCCCATTCCCTCAACATGACTATCAAAAGCCTTAGCTGGTAAGCTCTTAGTGAAGGGATCAGCTAGGTTGTCTGCTGATGCTATCTTGATCACAGCAACTTTTCCTTTCTTTACGAAAGCTCGTATCAGGTGGTACTTACGCTCAATGTGTTTACCTGTCTTATGGGCTCGTGATTCCTTCGAATTTGCAACTGCACCACTAGTATCACAATAAAGTGTAATAGCCTTAGGCAAATTAGGTACCACATCCAAGTCCAATAGGAAGTTTCTGAGCCAAACCGCTTCTTTTGTGTTTGCCTCAGAGGCTGCCACATACTCGCCTTCCATGGTAGAATCAGCAATACATTTTTGCTTGATACTCCTCCATATAGTGGCTCCACCTCCCAAAGTAAATACATAACCTGAGGTTGATTTCCTGGAATCCCTATCTGACTGAAAATCTGAGTCTGTATACCCCAAGGCAACTAAACTATCTGCCTGGTAAACTAGCATGTAATCTTTAGTCCTTTTCAGGTACTTCAAAATATGCTTTACGGCAGTCCAGTGCTCTTGTCCTGGGTTAGACTGATATCTGCTAACCATGCCAACGGCAAAGCAGATATCTGGTCTCGTACATAGCATTGCATACATTAAGCTTCCTACTGCT
Organism: Hemerocallis citrina; assembly: GCA_017893485.1. NCBI lineage: Eukaryota > Viridiplantae > Streptophyta > Magnoliopsida > Asparagales > Asphodelaceae > Hemerocallis > Hemerocallis citrina. Next base: position 2,015,894 of record JACEHZ010000535.1, on the reverse strand, counting down.
GAAGCATAAGGAACTGCTTTCATGTTCTCTATCTCTTTAGGTGTCCTCGGACACTGCTCCTTTGATAGGGCAATTCCATGCCTAAAAGGTAAGAAACCTTTCTTAGAATTTTGCATGCTAAAACGAGTTAGTATAGTATCGATATAGGAAGCTTGGGACAAGCCCAACATCCTTTTCTTGCGATCTCGTAGAACTTTGATCCCAAGGATGTGACCTACTTCTCCCAAGTCCTTCATATCAAACTGTTTGGATAACCATACCCTTACGTTAGATAATACCTTCACATTGTTTCCAATGAGCAAGATGTCATCCACGTAAAGTACTAGGAATACCACTACGTTTCCGTCACACTTTTTGTATACACACGATTCATCTTGACATTGATCAAATCCATAGGATTTTATCACCTGATCAAAACATATGTTCCAAGATCTGGAAGCTTGCTTAAGTCCATAAATGGACTTCTTGAGCTTACAAATAAGATGCTCTTGGCCCTTTTCAATGAACCCGTCTGGTTGCTTCATATAGATGTCTTCCTCAAGACTTCCATTAAGGAAAGCTGTCTTGACATCCATTTGCCAAATCTCATAATCAAGATGAGCTGCAATAGATAAAAGAATCCGGATAGACTTAAGCATGGCTACTGGCGAAAAGGTTTCCTCATAATCGATACCCTCTCTTGAGTAAAACCTTTTGCAACAAGCCGAGCTTTAAAGGTTTCAACCTTACCGTCTGATCCTCTTTTTCTCTTATAGATCCACTTGCATCCAATGGCTTTTACACCAATAGGTGGTTCTACAAGCTCCCAGACTTGATTAGAATCCATAGATTCTATTTCAGATATCATTGCTTTTTGCCAAGACTCTGCATCTTTATCTTGGAGTGCTTCATTGTAGGTACAGGGATCATAATCTTGTTCCTCAGGGACAAAGTCTGACGACTCTCCCAAGAACATATATCTATCAGGTTGTATCACAACCCTCCCACTACGACGAGGCACTATCGGTTGTGGTGTAACATTTGTGACACGTTGTGCAGTTACTGGTGCTATATCCTGTTGTACTGTTGGTACTGAAGTATTTGGTGTCTCACCTCTCAGTTCTTCTAGAACAGCTCTACTTATGGGTTTATGGTTCATCACATAGTCTTCCTCTAAGAATCGAGCATTGGTGCTAACAATGACCTTCTGATCCTTAGGACTATAAGATAAACCTCCTTTCGTTCCTCTTGGATAGCCTACAAACAAGCGTACTTCTGTACGAGATTCCAACTTATCGGCTTTCCCATTCTGCACGTGTGCTGGACTACCCCAAATCCGAACATGTTTCAGACTAGGCTTACGCCCTGTCCACAGTTCTATGGGAGTAATTGGTACTGACTTAGAAGGAACCAAGTTCAAAATATAAGCTGCAGTTTCTAAGGCATATCCCCAAAACGAATCTGGTAAATCTGAATAACTCATCATTGATCTAACCATCTCCATAAGAGTCCTATTCCTTCTTTCTGCTACACCATTCTGTTGGGGTGTTCCAGGTGCTGATAATTGGGATGTAATCCCAGCCTCTGACAAATAGTCCCTAAACTCCCCAAAGAGATACTCGCCACCACGATCTGAACGTAATGACTTGATACATTTTCCATGATGCTTTCTCCGTTTCTGCCTTGTACTCTTTGAATTTCTCAAAGCACTCAGACTTACGACGCATCAAATAAATATATCCATACCTTGAATAATCGTCAGTAAATGTGACAAAATATTCAAAGCCACCTCTAGCCTGGACAGTCATGGGCCCACACAAATCAGAATGAACCAATTCCAACACATCTTTGGCCCTATACCCCTTTGCCTTGAAAGGCCTTTTGGTCATTTTACCTACCAAGCAGGATTCACAGACTGGTAGTGCCTCCACTTCCAATGAACTCAAAGGTCCATCTTTAACCAGTCTTTGAATCCTTCTTAGGTTAACATGCCCCAATCGCAAGTGCCAAAGATATGTTTGGTTCATACAAGAAGGTTCTTTTCTCTTATTTATGTTAGAAGACATATTATTCATTTCCATAAGTTGCATCGTGGGCGAAATAGGATTAATGACATATAGATTATCAACCAATGCACCAGAACAGATAAAATGCTTATTTTTTCTAATAACAATATTGTCATTAAAATAAACTGAATATCCATCCTTAACTAGCATAGGAAACAGAAATTAAATTCCTTCTAAGTGAAGGTGCATAAAGACAATCTCTCAATGTCAAAGACTTATTTCTACCAAAAGATAAAATAACATCTCCTATTGCAACGGCCGCTACTCTTGTAGCGTCACCCATAAACAAGCATATCTCTCCATCACTGAGCCGTCTGGTTTCCTGGAACCCCTGCAATGTATTGCAGACATGATTAGTGGCTCCTGTATCTACACACCAGGTGCCGGTAGATAGCACCGCTAAACATGTTTCAACAACTAGTAAATGAGATATACCTTCTTTGTTCTCTTGTTTGAGAAGTGGACAGTCAGTCTTCCAATGTCCTGACCCTTTGCACTTGAAACACTTGTCTTTCGGCTTTTTCACAGCGCCTTGAGGTCCCATGCCCTTCTTTGCTGAGTTTACTTGTTTCTGGACTTTCTTCTTCTTACCACCTTTCGGCTTAGAAGTAGAGACCTTTTCAGTTACATAAACATGGGCATTCTGCTTGAAGAGAGCTTCAGCATCCTGTAGTTCTTTTGCAAGTTCTGCCAAAGTATACAACCTTTTGTTCATGTTGTAATTAAGGCAAAACGAGTCAAAACTTTTAGGCAGAGTCCCGAGAATGATATCGACCTGGGTTTCCCCATCGATTTCAGCACCAAGGATCTCCATCTCATTTAGATGACCCATCATCTTGAGAACATGATCCCTTACTGGTGTCCCCTCAGCCATAGATGCATCTCATCAAACTCTTCATAGCAAATTGCCTAGCTGCTCTACTCTGATGTCCGAAGAGTTCCTTAAGGTTGTACATCATATCATAAGCTGTGGACATGGCCTGATGCTGATGCTGCAGTACATTTGACATAGATGCCAAAATGTAACACCGCGCCATCTCATCTGCCTTTTTCCACTTCTTATAAGCCTCTTTGACCTCTTCATCAGAGTTAGCATCAGGCTTAGGTGGGCATTCCTCATTGAGTACAAATTTGTACTCTTCAGCAGTTAAGACAATATCCAAGTTACGTTTCCAGTCAATATAATTAGGTCCAGTAAGTTTGTTTTCTTTAAGAATCACCATAAGTGGACTGAAAGAACCCATTTTTGAAATCCTGAGAATCACATAAAAAAAAATTATGTAGGGCAAAACTTTTTGAATTAATTAAATATTGATTCCCTCAAAACAATAAAAAAAAATTCACCAACACCTTAAACACCATGAATTTAGCATGCCACGATAGTGTGGACGTATACAAATTCAATATTTGTTCAAGTAGGTTTTTCCTATTAATTTTACTATCATGTCAACACAACTTTATGACAAATAAAATTAATCTGTTGGTCTTGCTCTGGTCCTACAAATAATAGCAGTGACTCCGATGGGGAGGATACCATTATTTGTATCTAAGTGTATACCATTGCTTAATACTAAGTCCATTATCTTGTATTGAGTTCCTTCAGATGGAGAAGTGAACACATACTAGGTAACTTTCTACAATTATCCCTAAGGAAGTCTGTACTGATGATCCATAATTATACTCATCCGATATGGAGGAAAGCACTAAAGCCAACACGCAAGTATAATTATATCACCTACAAACCAGCAATGGAGACCGTGGGATTCATGTTAAATGAATTCCCTCTCCCACTTAGTTATTTAACAATGAGGGTTTTTCTACTAGTTAATTTATATCCATGTTGTCCATTATTAATGTGATCCTAGTTTTTCAAAAAAAACATCACAAAATAATAAACATGCATAATCAGAACAAGCACTAATGGCAATAAATTTGAAAATAAATATCCAACTATTATGGCCATCTTTCCTGATTCTTCCCCGACTGTGCGAAGCCTAAATCTGACCCTGAGGTTTGGCTGCCGATTTCTTCATCGAAAACCATCTGTCGATCTCCGGACTGCCTAAAAACAGCATCTCCTCCGGCGTCAGAAACAGCCACCACCGCCATCACGATCGATCAAAAAAAAAAAAAAAAAAATTAAAATTACATCAATCCTATGCCTCCCGAAGGAGTTCATACATAATCTAGATTGAAAAATTAAAATTACATCAATCCTATGCCTCCCGAAGGAGTTCACACATAATCTAGATTGAAAAATTAAAATTATAAGCACGATCAACCCTCGTGATATTAATTACATCCACAAAACAACAACAACACAATAATTACATCCACAAAACAACAACAACACAAACAAAACATGCATTGGACCATAATAGTTGGATCTAAGATGCCTGCAAAACCGAGTTAGAACAGATCTACATCTACCGACTATCATACAACACAAGTTTTATTGGACAACATGGATGTAACAATCAATACGCAGATCCAATACCGGCTCTGATACCAATTGATGGAACTGAGATGATTCCCAGGACTACGGATTGGTGTGCGTATCGATCGTTAAAAACTTAACAGATTTAATACGTGATCTAACCCTTTATAGCGGAATCTAGGGTTCACGAATTATACCTGCGATGAGAAGAAGACGATAGTTTCTAGCAACCTCGAGCCGTCAGCGACCCCGAGATCTTCTGCACGTATTCCTTCCTCGGGTTGGACGTCGGGTGGGCGACGGTCTCCCAACCTTTCTTCTCCTTGGCTGACCACTCTTTCTCTCCTTACATGAATCACGAATTTAGAGAAAACTTCTTATCTCTGATAATAATATGACGGTTAGAGAATAGAGGATATATATATAAGGCTATGGCAGGGACCATGAGGAGAAATTAGGGTTAGGTCTCCTAACGAATCTGGATATCCCGTGTTCAGCCCGAACACACAACCCAGGCCCATTAACAATAGCTCGGTCCACTAAAGAGCTATTGTTGCACTACCTTCCTAATCCCAAATTATATTTATGGTCTCCTTTTATTATATGCTCGTTCAGCTCCCCATGTTAAGATATCGAATGTCCGTCGATCAAATTAAGTTACTGACAACTATATTGATCAACATCTTTTATCCTTAAGTAGTACCACTCAACTTTATTTGTCATGTCGGATGTAATCCACCTGCAGGGTTTACATGACAATCCTTATGAGCTCCTTAAGGGGACATCATCAACCCGACGTATCGGGACATGGATTCCTTTTACAATCAACAGCCCATCATACATACAATGCTATTACCCAATTCATAGAGGTTGTTGATCCATAATGAATCTCACTCTTTTATGAGTCAAAGTAATGCACACTGCATATACATGTCTGTTATTATATCTGGATTAAGAGCATAAGCATCCATAATAACAGAGGTGTTTGTTCTCTTTTGTAGTCAGTACAAAGAGAACAACCTCAAGTGGTCCTGTTCAATACACACAAAGTGTACTAGTGTAAACCTATAGTCAAGATAGACTAATACCAGATTACACTACAACCTTTCTAATGGATTGTCCAAGTCCGTCTAGGTTGTGAACTATTTATATATTCCATAGGGAACTGATAATATAATCTTCTGTGTGTCACCTCACACCATATTATCAACCTTATAGAATATCAGATACTTGCATTAATATTATAATAAACACAATATGCAAACATATGCCCATATGATTCTCATTCAAAAAAAATAAAAATAAAGAAATAAAGTTAATACAAAAGTGATGCTTTCAGTATATAACCCTAACAATCTCCCACTTATACTCAAAGCATTACTTTTCAGTATACTGTTACAAATCTCCCACTTATACTTAAAGCCATGCTGCTACGCATCTGACTCCCATTCCCTCAACATGACTATCAAAAGCCTTAGCTGGTAAGCTCTTAGTGAAGGGATCAGCTAGGTTGTCTGCTGATGCTATCTTGATCACAGCAACTTTTCCTTTCTTTACGAAATCTCGTATCAGGTGGTACTTACGCTCAATATGTTTACCTGTCTTATGGGCTCGTGGTTCCTTCGAATTTGCAACTGCACCACTAGTATCACAATAAAGTGTAATAGCCTTAGGCAAATTAGGTACCACATCCAAGTCCAATAGGAAGTTTCTGAGCCAAACCGCTTCTTTTTTTTGTCTGCCTCAGAGGCTGCCACATACTCCCTTCCATGGTAGAATCAGCAATACATTTTTGCTTGATACTCCTCCATATAGTGGCTCCACCTCCCAAAGTAAATACATAACCTGAGGTTGATTTCCTGGAATCCCTATCTGACTGAAAATCTGAGTCTGTATACCCCAAGGCAACTAAACTATCTGCCTGGTAAACTAGCATGTAATCTTTAGTCCTTTTCAGGTACTTCAAAATATGCTTTACGGCAGTCCAGTGCTCTTGTCCTGGGTTAGACTGATATCTGCTAACCATGCCAACGGCAAAGCAGATATCTGGTCTCGTACATAGCATTGCATACATTAAGCTTCCTACTGCTGAAGCATAAGGAACTGCTTTCATGTTCTCTATCTCTTTAGGTGTCCTCGGACACTGCTCCTTTGATAGAGCAATTCCATGCCTAAAAGGTAAGAAACCTTTCTTAGAATTTTGCATGCTAAAACGAGTTAGTATAGTATCGATATAGGAAGCTTGGGACAAGCCCAACATCCTTTTCTTGCGATCTCGTAGAACTTTGATCCCAAGGATGTGACCTACTTCTCCCAAGTCCTTCATATCAAACTGTTTGGATAACCATACCCTTACGTTAGATAATACCTTCACATTGTTTCCAATGAGCAAGATGTCATCCACGTAAAGTACTAGGAATACCACTACGTTTCCGTCACACTTTTTGTATACACACGATTCATCTTGACATTGATCAAATCCATAGGATTTTATCACCTGATCAAAACATATGTTCCAAGATCTGGAAGCTTGCTTAAGTCCATAAATGGACTTCTTGAGCTTACAAATGAGATGCTCTTGGCCCTTTTCAATGAACCCGTCTGGTTGCTTCATATAGATGTCTTCCTCAAGACTTCCATTAAGGAAAGCTGTCTTGACATCCATTTGCCAAATCTCATAATCAAGATGAGCTGCAATAGATAAAAGAATCCGATAGACTTAAGCATGGCTACTGGCGAAAAGGTTTCCTCATAATCGATACCCTCTCTTTGAGTAAAACCTTTTGCAACAAGCCGAGCTTTAAAGGTTTCAACCTTACCGTCTGATCCTCTTTTTCTCTTATAGACCCACTTGCATCCAATGGCTTTTACACCAATAGGTGGTTCTACAAGCTCCCAGACTTGATTAGAATCCATAGATTCTATTTCAGATATCATTGCTTTTTGCCAAGACTCTGCATCTTTATCTTAGAGTGCTTCATTGTAGGTACAGGGATCATAATCTTGTTCCTCAGGGACAAAGTCTGACGACTCTCCCAAGAACATATATCTATCAGGTTGTATCACAACCCTCCCACTACGACGAGGCACTATCGGTTGTGGTGTAACATTTGTGACACGTTGTGCAGTTACTGGTGGTACATCCTGCTGTACTGTTGGTAATGAAGTATTTGGTGTCTCACCTCTCAGTTCTTCTAGAACAGCTCTACTTATGGGTTTATGGTTCATCATATAGTCTTCCTCTAAGAATCGAGCATTGGTGCTAACAATGACCTTCTGATCCTTAGGACTATAAAATAAACCTCCTTTCGTTCCTCTTGGATAGCCTACAAACAAGCGTACTTCTGTACGAGATTCCAACTTATTAGCTTTTCCATTCAGCACGTGTGCTGGACTACCCCAAATCCGAACATGTTTCAGACTAGGCTTACGCCCAGTCCACAGTTCTGTGGGAGTAATTGGTACTGACTTAGAAGGAACCAAGTTCAGAATATAAGCTGCAGTTTCTAAGGCATATCCCCAAAACGAATCTGGTAAATCTGAATAACTCATCATTGATCTAACCATCTCCATAAGAGTCCTATTCCTTCTTTCTGCTACACCATTCTGTTGGGGTGTTCCAGGTGCTGATAATTGGGATGTAATCCCAGCCTCTGACAAATAGTCCCTAAACTCCCCAAAGAGATACTCGCCACCACGATCTGAACGTAATGACTTGATACATTTTCCATGATGCTTCTCAGTTTCTGCCTTGTACTCTTTGAATTTCTCAAAGCACTCAGACTTACGGTGCATCAAATAAATATATCCATACCTTGAATAATCGTCAGTAAATGTGACAAAATATTCAAAGCCACCTCTAGCCTGGACAGTCATGGGCCCACACAAATCAGAATGAACCAATTCCAACACATCTTTGGCCATATACCCCTTTGCCTTGAAAGGCCTTTTGGTCATTTTACCTACCAAGCAGGATTCACAGACTGGTAGTGCCTCCACTTCCAATGAACTCAAAGGTCCATCTTTAACCAGTCTTTGAATCCTTCTTAGGTTAACATGCCCCAATCGCAAGTGCCAAAGATATGTTTGGTTCATACAAGAAGGTTCTTTTCTCTTATTTATGTTAGAAGACATATTATTCATTTCCATAAGTTGCATCGTGGGCGAAATAGGATTAATGACATATAGATTATCAACCAATGCACCAGAACAGATAAAATGCTTATTTTTTTCTAATAACAATATTGTCATTAAAATAAACTGAATATCCATCCTTAACTAGCATAGAAACAGAAATTAAATTCCTTCTAAGTGAAGGTGCATAAAGACAATCTCTCAATGTCAAAGACTTATTTCTACCAAAAGATAAAATAACATCTCCTATTGCAACGGCCGCTACTCTTGTAGCGTCACCCATAAACAAGCATATCTCTCCATCACTGAGCCGTCTGGTTTCCTGGAACCCCTGCAATGTATTGCAGACATGATTAGTGGCTCCTGTATCTACACACCAGGTGTCGGTAGATAGCACCGCTAAACATGTTTCAACAACTAGTAAATGAGATATACCTTCTTTGTTCTCTTGTTTGAGAAGTGGACAGTCAGTCTTCCAATGTCCTGACCCTTTGCACTTGAAACACTTGTCTTTCGGCTTTTTCACAGCGCCTTGAGGTCCCATGCCCTTCTTTGCTGAGTTTACTTGTTTCTGAACTTTCTTCTTCTTACCACCTTTCGGCTTAGAAGTAGAGTCCTTTTCAGTTACATAAACATGGGCATTCTGCTTGAAGAGAGCTTCAGCATCCTGTAGTTCTTTTGCAAGTTCTGCCAAAGTATACAACCTTTTGTTCATGTTGTAATTAAGGCAAAACGAGTCAAAACTTTTAGGCAGAGTCCCGAGAATGATATCGACTTGGGTTTCCCCATCGATTTCAGCACCAAGGATCTCCATCTCATTTAGATGACCCATCATCTTGAGAACATGATCCCTTACTGGTGTCCCCTCAGCCATAGATGCATCTCATCAAACTCTTCATAGCAAATTGCCTAGCTGCTTTACTCTGATGTCCGAAGAGTTCCTTAAGGTTGTACATCATATCATAAGCTGTGGGCATGGCCTGATGCTGATGCTGCAGTACATTTGACATAGATACCAAAATGTAACACCGCGCCATCTCATCTGCCTTTTTCCACTTCTTATAAGCCTCTTTGACCTCTTCATCAGAGTTAGCATCAGGCTTAGGTGGGCATTCCTCATTGAGTACAAATTTGTACTCTTCAGCAGTTAAGACAATATCCAAGTTACGTTTCCAGTCAATATAATTAGGGCCAGTAAGTTTGTTTTCTTTAAGAATCACCATAAGTGGACTGAAAGAACCCATTTTTGAAATCCTGAGAATCACATAAAAAAAAATTATGTAGGGCAAAACTTTTTGAATTAATTAAATATTGATTCCCTCAAAACAATAATAAAAAAAATTCACCAACACCTTAAACACCATGAATTTAGCATGCCACGATAGTGTGGACGTATACAAATTCAATATTTGTTCAAGTAGGTTTTTCCTATTAATTTTACTATCATGTCAACACAACTTTATGACAAATAAAATTAATCTGTTGGTCTTGCTCTGGTCCTACAAATAATAGCAGTGACTCCGATGGGGAGGATACCATTATTTGTATCTAAGTGTATACCATTGCTTAATACTAAGTCCATTATCTTGTATTGAGTTCCTTCAGATGGAGAAGTGAACACATACTAGGTAACTTTCTACAATTATCCCTAAGGAAGTCTGTACTGGTGATCCATAATTATACTCATCCGATATGGAGGAAAGCACTAAAGCCAACACGCAAGTATAATTATATCACCTACAAACCAGCAATGGAGACCGTGGGATTCATGTTAAATGAATTCCCTCTCCCACTTAGTTATTTAACAATGAGGGTTTTTCTACTAGTTAATTTATATCCTATGTTGTCCATTATTAATGTGATCCTAGTTTTTCAAAAAAAAATCACAAAATAATAAACATGCATAATCAGAATAAGCAATAATGGCAATAAATTTGAAATTAAATCTCCAACTATTATGGCCATCTTTCCTGATTCTTCCCCGACTGTGCGAATCCTAAATCTGACCCTGCGCAGAGTTTGGCTGCCGATTTCTTCATCGAAAACCATCTGTCGATCTCCGGACTGCCTAAAAACAGCATCTCCTCCGGCGTCAGAAACAGCCACCACCGCCATCACGATCGATCAAAAAAAAAAAAAAAAAAAAAATTAAAATTACATCAATCCTATGCCTCCCGAAGGAGTTCATACATAATCTAGATTGAAAAATTAAAATTACATCAATCCTATGCCTCCCGAAGGAGTTCACACATAATCTAGATTGAAAAATTAAAATTATAAGCACGATCAACCCTCGTGATATTAATTACATCCACAAAACAACAACAACACAATAATTACATCCACAAAACAACAACAACACAAACAAAACATGCATTGGACCATAATAGTTGGATCTAAGATGCCTGCAAAACCGAGTTAGAACAGATCTACATCTACCGACTATCATACAACACAAGTTTTATTGGACAACATGGATGTAACAATCAATACGCAGATCCAATACCGGCTCTGATACCAATTGATGGAACTGAGATGATTCCCAGGACTACGGATTGGTGTGCGTATCGATCGTTAAAAATTTAACAGATTAAAAATGTGATCTAACCCTATATAGCGGAATCTAGGGTTCACAAATTATACCTGTGGTGAGAAGAAGACGACAGCGACCCCAAGATCTTCTGCACGTATTCCTTCCTCGGGTTGGACGTCGTGTGGGCGACGATCTCCCAACCTTTCTTCTCCTTGGCAGATCTCTCTTTCTCTCCTTACGTGAATCACGAGTTTTGAGAAAAAATCTTATATTTCAGATTGTCCATGACGGCCAGAGAAATAGAGGATATATATAAGGCTACGGCAGGGACCATGAGGAGAAATTAGGGTTAGGTCTCCTAACGAATCTGGGTATCCTGTGTTCAGCCCGAACACACAACCCAGGCCCATTAACAATAGCTCGGTCCACTAAGGAGCTATTGTTGCACTACCTTCCTAATCCCAAATTATATTTATGGGCTCCTTTAATTATATGCTCGTTCAACTCCCCATGTTAAGATATCGAATGTCCGTCGATCAAATTAAGTTACTGACAACTATATTGATCAACATCTTTTATCCTTAAGTAGTACCACTCAACTTTATTTGTCATGTCGGATGTAATCCACCTGCAGGGTTTACATGACAATCCTTATGAGCTCCTTAAGGGGACATCATCAACCCGACGTATCGGGACATGGATTCCTTTTACAATCAACAGCCCATCATACATACAATGCTATTACCCAATTCATAGAGGTTGTTGATCCATAATGAATCTCACTCTTTTATGAGTCAAAGTAATGCACACTGCATATACATGTCTGTTATTATATCTGGATTAAGAGCATAAGCATCCATAATAACAGAGGTGTTTGTTCTCTTTTGTAGTCAGTACAAAGAGAACAACCTCAAGTGGTCCTGTTCAATACACACAAAGTGTACTAGTGTAAACCTATAGTCAAGACAGACTAATACCAGATTACACTACAACCTTTCCAATGGATTGTCCAAGTCCGTCTAGGTTGTGAACTATTTATATATTCCATAGGGAACTGATAATATAATCTTCTGTGTGTCACCTCACACCATATTATCAACCTTATAGAATATCAGATACTTGCATTAATATTATAATAAACACAATATGCAAACATATGCCCATATGATTCTCATTCAAAAAAAAAAAAATAAAGAAATAAAGTTAATACAAAAGTGATGCTTTCAGTATATAACCCTAACAATCTCCCACTTATACTCAAAGCATTACTTTTCAGTATACTGTTACAAATCTCCCACTTATACTTAAAGCCATGCTGCTACGCATCTGACTCCCATTCCCTCAACATGACTATCAAAAGCCTTAGCTGGTAAGCTCTTAGTGAAGGGATCAGCTAGGTTGTCTGCTGATGCTATCTTGATCACAGCAACTTTTCCTTTCTTTACGAAATCTCGTATCAGGTGGTACTTACGCTCAATGTGTTTACCTGTCTTATGGGCTCGTGGTTCCTTCGAATTTGCAACTGCACCACTATTATCACAATAAAGTGTAATAGCCTTAGGCAAATTAGGTACCACATCCAAGTCCAATAGGAAGTTTCTGAGCCAAACCGCTTCTTTGGCTGCCTCAGAGGCTGCCACATACTCGGCTTCCATGGTAGAATCAGCAATGCATTTTTGCTTGATACTCCTCCATATAGTGGCTCCACCTCCCAAAGTAAATACATAACCTGAGGTTGATTTCCTGGAATCCCTATCTGACTGAAAATCTGAGTCTGTATACCCCAAGGCAACTAAACTATCTGCCTGGTAAACTAGCATGTAATCTTTAGTCCTTTTCAGGTACTTCAAAATATGCTTTACGGCAGTCCAGTGCTCTTGTCCTGGGTTAGACTGATATCTGCTAACCATGCCAACGGCAAAGCAGATATCTGGTCTCGTACATAGCATTGCATACATTAAGCTTCCTACTGCTGAAGCATAAGGAACTGCTTTCATGTTCTCTATCTCTTTAGGTGTCCTCGGACACTGCTCCTTTGATAGGGCAATTCCATGCCTAAAAGGTAAGAAACCTTTCTTAGAATTTTGCATGCTAAAACGAGTTAGTATAGTATCGATATAGGAAGCTTGGGACAAGCCCAACATCCTTTTCTTGCGATCTCGTAGAACTTTGATCCCAAGGATGTGACCTACTTCTCCCAAGTCCTTCATATCAAACTGTTTGGATAACCATACCCTTACGTTAGATAATACCTTCACATTGTTTCCAATGAGCAAGATGTCATCCACGTAAAGTACTAGGAATACCACTACGTTTCCGTCACACTTTTTGTATACACACGATTCATCTTGACATTGATCAAATCCATAGGATTTTATAACCTGATCAAAACATATGTTCCAAGATCTGGAAGCTTGCTTAAGTCCATAAATGGACTTCTTGAGCTTACAAATGAGATGCTCTTGGCCCTTTTCAATGAACCCGTCTGGTTGCTTCATATAGATGTCTTCCTCAAGACTTCCATTAAGGAAAGCTGTCTTGACATCCATTTGCCAAATCTCATAATCAAGATGAGCTGCAATAGATAAAAGAATCCGGATAGACTTAAGCATGGCTACTGGCGAAAAGGTTTCCTCATAATCAATACCCTCTCTTTGAGTAAAACCTTTTGCAACAAGCCGAGCTTTAAAGGTTTCAACCTTACCGTCTGATCCTCTTTTTCTCTTATAGACCCACTTGCATCCAATGGCTTTTACACCAATAGGTGGTTCTACAAGCTCCCAGACTTGATTAGAATCCATAGATTATATTTCAGATATCATTGCTTTTTGCCAAGACTCTGCATCTTTATCTTGGAGTGCTTCATTGTAGGTACAGGGATCATAATCTTGTTCCTCAGGGACAAAGTCTGACGACTCTCCCAAGAACATATATCTATCAGGTTGTATCACAACCCTCCCACTACGACGAGGCACTATCGGTTGCGGTGCAACATTTGTGACACGTTGTGCAGTTACTGGTGGTACATCCTGCTGTACTGTTGGTAATGAAGTATTTGGTGTCTCACCTCTCAGTTCTTCTAGAACAGCTCTACTTATGGGTTTATGGTTCATCATATAGTCTTCCTCTAAGAATCGAGCATTGGTGCTAACAATGACCTTCTGATCCTTAGGACTATAAAATAAACCTCCTTTCGTTCCTCTTGGATAGCCTACAAACAAGCGTACTTCTGTACGAGATTCCAACTTATTAGCTTTCCCATTCAGCACGTGTGCTGGACTACCCCAAATCCGAACATGTTTCAGACTAGGCTTACGCCCAGTCCACAGTTCTGTGGGAGTAATTGGTACTGACTTAGAAGGAACCAAGTTCAGAATATAAGCTGCAGTTTCTAAGGCATATCCCCAAAACGAATCTGGTAAATCTGAATAACTCATCATTGATCTAACCATCTCCATAAGAGTCCTATTCCTTCTTTCTGCTACACCATTCTGTTGGGGTGTTCCAGGTGCTGATAATTGGGATGTAATCCCAGCCTCTGACAAATAGTCCCTAAACTCCCCAAAGAGATACTCGCCACCACGATCTGAACGTAATGACTTGATACATTTTCCATGATGCTTCTCCGTTTCTGCCTTGTACTCTTTGAATTTCTCAAAGCACTCAGACTTACGACGCATCAAATAAATATATCCATACCTTGAATAATCGTCAGTAAATGTGACAAAATATTCAAAGCCACCTCTAGCCTGGACAGTCATGGGCCCACACAAATCAGAATGAACCAATTCCAACACATCTTTGGCCCTATACCCCTTTGCCTTGAAAGGCCTTTTGGTCATTTTACCTACCAAGCAGGATTCACAGACTGGTAGTGCCTCCACTTCCAATGAACTCAAAGGTCCATCTTTAACCAGTCTTTGAATCCTTCTTAGGTTAACATGCCCCAATCGCAAGTGCCAAAGATATGTTTGGTTCATACAAGAAGGTTCTTTTCTCTTATTTATGTTAGAAGACATATTATTCATTTCCATAAGTTGCATCGTGGGCGAAATAGGATTAATGACATATAGATTATCAACCAATGCACCAGAACAGATAAAATGCTTATTTTTTCTAATAACAATATTGTCATTAAAATAAACTGAATATCCATCCTTAACTAGCATGGAAACAGAAATTAAATTCCTTCTAAGTGAAGGTGCATAAAGACAATCTCTCAATGTCAAAGACTTATTTCTACCAAAAGATAAAATAACATCTCCTATTGCAACGGCCGCTACTCTTGTAGCGTCACCCATAAACAAGCATATCTCTCCATCACTGAGCCGTCTGGTTTCCTGGAACCCCTGCAATGTATTGCAGACATGATTAGTGGCTCCGGTATCTACACACCAGGTGTCGGTAGATAACACCGCTAAACATGTTTCAACAACTAGTAAATGAGATATACCTTCTTTGTTCTCTTGTTTGAGAAGTGGACAGTCAGTCTTCCAATGTCCTGACCCTTTGCACTTGAAACACTTGCCTTTCGGCTTTTTCACAGCGCCTTGAGGTCCCATGCCCTTCTTTGCTGAGTTTACTTGTTTCTGAACTTTCTTCTTCTTACCACCTTTCGGCTTAGAAGTAGAGTCCTTTTCAGTTACATAAACATGGGCATTCTGCTTGAAGAGAGCTTCAGCATCCTGTAGTTTTTTTGCAAGTTCTGCCAAACTATACAACCTTTTGTTCATGTTGTAATTAAGGCAAAACGAGTCAAAACTTTTAGGTAGAGTCCCGAGAATGATATCGACTTGGGTTTCCCCATCGATTTCAGCACCAAGGATCTCCATCTCATTTAGATGACCCATCATCTTGAGAACATGATCCCTTACTGGTGTCCCCTCAGCCATAGATGCTCTCATCAAACTCTTCATAGCAAATTGCCTAGCTGCTCTACTCTGATGTCCGAAGAGTTCCTTAAGGTTGTACATCATATCATAAGCTGTGGGCATGGCCTGATGCTGATGCTGCAGTACATTTGACATAGATGCCAAAATGTAACACCGTGTCATCTCATCTGTCTTTTTCCACTTCTTATAAGCCTCTTTGACCTCTTCATCAGAGTTAGCATCAGGCTTAGGTGGGCATTCCTCATTGAGTACAAATTTGTACTCTTCAGCAGTTAAGACAATATCCAAGTTACGTTTCCAGTCAATATAATTAGGTCCAGTAAGTTTGTTTTCTTTAAGAATCACCATAAGTGGACTGAAAGAACCCTATTTTTGAAATCCTGAGAATCACATAAAAAAAATTATGTAGGGCAAAACTTTTTGAATTAATTAAATATTGATTCCCTCAAAACAATAAAAAAAATTCACCAACACCTTAAACACCATGAATTTAGCATGCCACGATAGTGTGGACGTATACAAATTCAATATTTGTTCAAGTAGGTTTTTCCTATTAATTTTACTATCATGTCAACACAACTTTATGACAAATAAAATTAATCTGTTGGTCTTGCTCTGGTCCTACAAATAATAGCAGTGACTCCGATGGGGAGGATACCATTATTTGTATCTAAGTGTATACCATTGCTTAATACTAAGTCCATTATCTTGTATTGAGTTCCTTCAGATGGAGAAGTGAACACATACTAGGTAACTTTCTACAATTATCCCTAAGGAAGTTTGTACTGGTGATCCATAATTATACTCATCCGATATGGAGGAAAGCACTAAAGCCAACACGCAAGTATAATTATAGCACCTACAAACCAGCAATGGAGACCGTGGGATTCATGTTAAATGAATTCCCTCTCCCACTTAGTTATTTAACAATGAGGGTTTTTCTACTAGTTAATTTATGTCCATGTTGTCCATTATTAATGTGATCCTAGTTTTTCAAAAAAAATCACAAAATAATAAACATGCATAATCAGAATAAGCAATAATGGCAATAAATTTGAAATTAAATATCCAACTATTATGGCCATCTTTCCTGATTCTTCCCCGACTGTGCGAATCCCAAATCTGACCCTGCGCAGAGTTATTAGGTCGCGGGGTTCGGGGCAGCGTCCCGATTTTTTTTTTTTTAAAGGTTTGGCTGCCGATTTCTTCATCGAAAACCATCTGTCGATCTCCGGACTGCCTAAAAACAGCATCTCCTCCGGCGTCAGAAACAGCCACCACCGCCATCACGATCGATCGAAAAAAAAAATTAAAATTACATCAATCCTATGCCTCCCGAAGGAGTTCACACATAATCTAGATTGAAAAATTAAAATTATAAGCACGATTAACCCTCGTGATATTAATTACATCCACAAAACAACAACAACACAAACAAAACATGCATTGGACCATAATAGTTGGATCTAAGATGCCTGCAAAACCGAGTTAGAACAGATCTACATCTACCGACTATCATACAACGCAAGTTTTATTGGACAACATGGATGTAACAATCAATACGCAGATCCAAAACCTAGCTCTGATACCAATTGATGGAACTGCGATGATTCCCAGGACCACGGATTGATGTGCGTATTGATCATAAAAACTTAACAGATTTAATACGTGATCTAACCCTTTATAGTGGAATCTAGGGTTCACGAATTATACCTGCGATGAGAAGAAGACGATAGTTTCTAGCAACCTCGAGCCGTCAGCGACCCCAAGATCTTCTGCACGTATTCCTTCCTCGGGTTGGACGTCGGGTGGGCGACGGTCTCCCAACCTTTCTTCCCCTTGGCTGACCTCTCTTTCTTTCCTTACGTGAATCACGAATTTAGAGAAAACTTCTTATCTCTGATAATAATATGACGGTTAGAGAATAGTTGATATATATATAAGGCTATGGCAGGGACCATGAGGAGAAATTAGGGTTAGGTCTCCTAACGAATCTGGGTATCCCGTGTTCAGCCCGAACACACAACCCAGGCCCATTAACAATAGTTCGGTCCACTAAAGAGCTATTGTTGCACTACCTTCCTAATCCCAAATTATATTTATGGGCTCCTTTTATTATATGCTCGTTCAGCTCCCCATGTTAAGATATCGAATGTCTGTCGATCAAATTAAGTTACTGACAACTATATTGATCAACATCTTTTATCCTTAAGTAGTACCACTCAACTTTATTTGTCATGTCGGATGTAATCCACCTGCAGGGTTTACATGACAATCCTTATGAGCTCCTTAAGGGGACATCATCAACCCGACGTATCGGGACATGGATTCCTTTTACAATCAACAGCCCATCATACATACAATTCTATTACCCAATTCATAGAGGTTGTTGATCCATAATGAATCTCACTCTTTTATGAGTTAAAGTAATGCACACTGCATATACATGTCTGTTATTATATCTGGATTAAGAGCATAAGCATCCATAATAACAGAGGTGTTTGTTCTCTTTTGTAGTCAGTACAAAGAGAACAACCTCAAGTGGTCCTGTTCAATACATACAAAGTGTACTAGTGTAAACCTATAGTCAAGATAGACTAATACCAGATTACACTACAATCTTTCCAATGGATTGTCCAAGTCTGTCTAGGTTGTGAACTATTTATATATTCCATAGGGAACTGATAATATGATCTTCTGTGTGTCACCTCACACCATATTATCAACCTTATAGAATATCAGATACTTGCATTAATATTATAATAAACACAATATGCAAACATATGCCCCAAACATATGCCCATATGATTCTCATTCAAATAAAAAATAAGGAAATAAAGTTAATACAAAAGTGATGCTTTCAGTATATAACCCTAACAGTATGTTGGCGAGATCGTCCGGCTTCATAGTGTTCCGTCAACTATTGTGTTTGATCGAGATGCGCCGTTTACTTCTCATTTCTGGAAGAGTCTTCAGACAGCTTTGGGTACCAAGACGGATTTCAGCACTGCTTTTCATCTGCAAACCGATGGGCAAACCGAGAGAGTCAACCGTATTCTTGAGGATATGCTTCGATGTTGTGTACTAGATTTTGGAGGCAGTTGGGAAAGGTATTTACCCTTGGTAGAGTTTGCCTACAACAACAGTTTTCAGACCAGTATTGGGATGGCGCTGTACGAAACTTTGTATGGCAGGAAGTGCAGGACACCTGTTTGTTGGTTTGAAGTTGGGGAGCGTCAATTGTTTGGGCCTGAGCTTGTGCAGCAAACCTCTGAAAAGGTTGATCTGATCAGGAAAAGGTTGGTAGAGGCTCAGAGCAGGCAGAAAAGCTATGCAGACAATTGGAGAAGGGACCTTGAGTTTGAGGAAGGTGACTTCGTCTTTCTGAAAGTATCGCCCAGTAAAGGTGTGATTCGATTTGGCAAAGGCGGGAAATTAGCCCCGAGGTTTATAGGCCCGTACAAGATATTAAAAAGGATCGGGAAAGTTACTTACCGGCTTGAGTTACCAGAAGAGTTATCTTAGGTGCACAATGTCTTTCATGTGTCTATGCTGAGAGGTTATATTCCAGATTCGAGTCATCATTTGCCTGAAGTGCCGGAAGGTTTGTAGTTGGATCTGAATTACATCGAGTCTCCTGTCGAGATTGTTGATCGTCGAGAGAAAGTCTTGAGGAATAAAACGATACCGATGGTCAAGGTAGTCTGGAGAAACCATTTGGTTGAAGCGGCTACTTGGGAGTCTGAGGAGAGGATGTTGAAGGAGTATTTTGTATTTTGTATTTTGTGCTTTGTTATGAGTGTTTGTGCTTTGTTATGAGTGTTTGTGCTTTGTTTCTCACTCTTGACTGTAGTTCCGGGGACGGAACTATTCTAAGGAGGGAGTGTTGTATGCCCCGATCTTCATTTAGTGAAAATTATTTATTTTGCACGTAGTGTGCACGTGCAATATTTTTGGTAGAATTAAATCTTATAATTATTTTCATTATGATGAGTATAGATGTTTAAATATGTACTCTTTAATTATTTTTATATAAAGCCCTTTTTCAAATAGACAAAAAACATTTCTTTTAAAAAGCCCAAATCTAATTTATTTGTTATTTTTTTTTTATTATTTTGGCCCATAAACTAAAGCCCATGAACTATTTTTATTTTAAATACAAGTTGTAGTGTAGAATACATTTTAAAGATTATTTTTATGTAAATTATAATGTACAAATTTTTGGAGACAATTGCATGCACGTGCATTGCACGTACACGTGCAAATTGCACCATTGTGTATGGCCGGTTGCAATCCAAGGAGGGAAAATGAAAATTTCAATTGGAATCATGGGTGGTGGTTACTTGATCATGGTTGGTTATTGTAACTCCTCCTTGAATCCTAGCCTTTTAATCCTAACTCCTACTTCAATCTTAGCCTTCCATTTTCCTAAATTTTGAGTATAAATACCCCCCCTAGCCTAGTTATTCTTGTGCTAATTATTCCTCCAAACCTATAGTTAAAATACATTATTAGTAATATAGCAAGTGAGTTAAAAGATTGAGAGTGTGTGTGGGGAGTTCATGCTTACATCATCAAGGAGAGGCCGGCATCAATAGGGAGTGCTCGGGTTGCATCTTGGAGGCTAGTGTGCGCATCGACGAGGAGGAAGACCGCTCTTTTGGCAAGGACATTTGTTTAGGAGGTGTTGCTATTTGTACTTCTCTCCAATCAAGGTAGGTAAATTTTCCATATTTCTAATTAGGAAGCATGCTAGATTTGAATCGAAAGAATGATGCATGAAAAAGATTAATAAGAGAACACATTTAATTGGAAAAATGACCTATTGATTGATTGAAATGTTGATATGCAATTGTATGTGGTTCTATTATTAAAATTTAAGTTGTGTGCGAATTGATTATAGCCATGGATTGTTTGAAGAAAACTTCATTATTAACCTTAAAAATTATATGTAAGAATTAGTAGATTGACAATGTCGCTTTATGTGCTTAAATGGATTTTCGTGATAACGTTGTAATGAATGAATTAGAATGTAATTGGTGTGTTTGTGAAAATGAATAAAAACAGAAAATTGATGTAGAGATTAGTGAAATTAAAATTAGATAAGAAATGTCGAAAAAGAAATGTGTTAGTAGTAGTATATAAATTTAACCAAATTGTATGGTAGATATGTGTTAATTATTGGGAAAAATATATTTAATTATTGAAAAAAATTTATTTTTATATACTGGAGTATAATTTATGATGAGAATAATTAATCTGGAATTTTTACAGCATGTTAGTAAGAGCAAAATGAAATGAGAACTTGATGAACATCGAAATGTTTTACTAAACAGAGAGGGATGTTTTTATTTGGAATTCGAATTGCACTATGACAACCCGAGCCTATAGCTCGAGTGGTCGGAATGCTCTTAATCGCTACAATATATGCGGGGGTTTCTCAGAGGTTGAGGGATCGAATCCCGTTGACACCATATATTTTTGTTTCGAACATTTTTTAAAAAAAATAATAAGGTTCAGCCGAGAGCACTTAATGCTCTCAGCTCCCCTTTCTAACGCATAGCGCGTTCGGCCTAGTGGCTTGTGCCTTCGGTTGGTTTCCCTGTGGTCGCTGGTTCGATCCTTGGTCTCGGCTGTGTTGTGTTGTGGGAAAAAATAAATTTTTTTGTGGGTTTTTTTTATGGTTGGAAAATTATGAAAAAAATATGATTATTATCCTAAAAATATGTGGGATTTATGAAAAATAAATTGGGAATTATTTAAATGAAATAGAGTATATTGAGACAAAAAGTATAATTTAGAACTATGGTTCTACACTTGCATTTTCATGAAAATTGTACCTTGCAAAAGGACTTGAAATGGAATATTAGAAAAGAAATATGAATGAGAAAGGAATTATGTGAAGTGATGTGAATTATTCTCATTGGAGAATAGTATGACAAGTTATGAAGTGTAAATATTCATCTTTGATCATATAACTAGTGATGTGGTTTTTAATGTGAAAATAATATTTCATGAATTACATGATGAATAATTGAATTCCATATATAGTTATGGATTGAACAATCTAGAAATCATGGTTGGAAAAGGAAAATATATTTTTGAGTATGACGACTCAACATGTGAATTTATGAATTGAAATTGAAAATTAGAGTATAGCCAAAACTCACACCGGCAAGTGAAAAATGATGAATCATGATTATTGACATTGAAAAGACCAGGTTTGGGTCATTGTGAAATGAAAGAAATAAGACCGGTAGTAGTGAGAGGGCTAACTCTAGAGCTTTGATTTTGGTCATGATTTCATTAGAATTAAGGATTAGTTACATAGTGAAGATGTGATGAAAGTAAGAGAAAAACATTGAGTATGAGGGCCATTGGATTGGCGGCGAGAGCGTATCCCAGGATGTCCCATGATGAGTCATGATAGGGCGTGGATACTGCTCCAGAGTACCGTCCCGGTGGCGACGCTCGTGGGGTGTTGGACGACTGCGGGTGGTGTCATGTCTATAGTAGGAGCCGAGTTACCACAGGATGCCTGAATGATGAGTCACGTGTCAGTACGTTGGGACTCCCTCCAGGGTGCCTAGACATGAGTTCGTATGTCAGAAAACATCTAGGATACTTACCGTAGTTACAGTAGTAGATTAAGTCATGACGAGGGATTGAACCCTACAAGATGAAGAACGATTAAGGGCTTGCCCTCGGACCTATGTAGTATGGGATGCATAGAATTCGAACAAGTGTGCATTAGTGTCATATAATATAAACAACTGCATTAAGGACTAGGTGCACAATCACAACACGACATTATTAGGGTATTCCCTTTGGTTTGATATGTGACAAGTTTGTGTTTGTTAAATATGGAAAATTAGTTATACTATTTCCGGCATAGAGAGGATGGCCATGTATAATGTTCGTCGGTTGAATAAACTGACGTACCCACAGTTTTGTATGCAGGATAAATGACATGGTAAAGATTAAAGAGGAACAGATGCTTAAAGATTATTCAATGTTGTTGTACTTTATTTAAATGTTGTAAATTACTTCCGCTGTGCAATGTAAAGTGTAAAGTTTCATGTAAACTCTGACGTAAAGTGAAAAGTTTTAAATTCCTTGTAAAATTGTACTAAATGAAGTGTAAAGATCTTGTGGAATCTCGAATTCAGTGTATTTTCGAATTCGGGGCGTTACACAATCTACCATATTTTTAGAACACAAAAATCATCTTTTCTAAAGAATAAAAATTCTATTTTTCGCAACTAATTATACATGATGCATTCAATCAATTAATTGCAAATACAATCTCTTTCATTTATTCTAACATTCATGTGGCACATACAAAAATGGAGAATTCTAACATATAAATTAACAATTATCCATTAGCAATCATTCCATCATTTAATCTCTAATATTATCACTCTACTTTAATCAAACAAGCATGGTTCCAATTTTTCACTAGTTAATTCCTATAATTTCATTAAAACATACCTAGCATGAATTCTAATATTAGAAGCAATGCGAAACACCCACCTCTTTGGAGAAAAACCAAATAAAAGCTCCTAGAGTCTCCTAGAATACGAGAGAGTAGCCTCCTCCTCCTAAATTGTGTTGCAAAAGCTCTCCTTCTTGCTCCTGGTGCAAAAATCGAAAGCTTCCTTGTGCTTGATGATGGGGCCGGCCTCTAGCTTGGGACACACAACTCACACTCACTCTTTATACTCCCTTATGTATTTCTCTCCTATATAATTCCTTTCTTTCAATAATTTTTTGTGTAGTATACATGAAGGTAGGGGGTATTTATACTAGTTCTAGAATGGATTGGAGGGCTAGAATTTCATTAGATGGTTAGAGATGGATGGCTAGGATAGGAGGGGAAGTTGTATCAACCACCCATGCACACACACACACTCTCCCATTCCTCCTTAAGCATACACCCGGCCTCCAAGGTGTGCAATGCACACTACGTGCATGCACGTGCCCTCTAGTACCCCCCTATTTAAAATTTGTAAATTTTAATCAATCAATTGTTCACAAATTGTGTTTACATGACAAGTGTGACAATTTAAATGATTAATTAAATTTGTGGGCTTCACAAATAGTGGGCTTAGACTTGTGGGCCAAATAATAAAATAATAAATTATTAAAGTGGGCTCAAAATAAGAAAACAATGTTTTTAGGTTTTACAAAATAGGCTTTTAGATAAAATAAAGGAAAAGAAGAAAATAATTGTTCATACTATAAAAAAAAATTTATATATGAAAATAAATAAATAAATATACATACAAAATTTGCACGTACTCAACACGTGAAAATCAACATTTTTATTAAAATGAAAGTTTAGGGTATTACAGAGAGAGAAAGAGAGAGAGCGGGAGAGGGGACAGCGACTGCGGCGACGGCAAATGGGGACTCGCGACGCTGGCGGCGTCGACATGGTGGCGACGTCGAGGCGCTTGCGGTCGGGAAGCGATGGCTGCGACCAGGCATCGACGTTGAGCGAGCTCTGCTTTCACTCTGAAAATAGGGGAGAGCAGCGACGGGGGGTTCTTGACCCTTGGACGGCGACGAAGGTTTGCGGTGGTTGCAAGGGATGAACGGAGCGACGAAGGTGAAGGCGATGAGCGGCGATGGAAATGACGGTGGAAGATGATGGCGACGATGGTAATGGGTTCGATTGAGTTGGGTTCGAGCAATGGGATGGAGGTGGTAAGGAGACGACGATGATGACGATGATGGAGGTTAAAGGTGGTCAGAGTTGGCTTGGCGACGGGAGGGGTGGCTTGGGCATTGGGTTGAAGCAGAAATAGAGAGAGGGAGATGAGAGGGGAATGAACAGGAGTGAGAGTATTAGGTTTGAACAGTAGGGGGTTGTAGGGTGAACAGTATGGGGTTAGGGTTTTTTTTGGGTATGGCGGCTGTGCATTAGGGGCGTATTAGGTTAGGGTTTGTTTAAAATAGTAATGGGAGAAATTATGGGGCTTAATAGTAGGGATTCATTCTTCAATTTTTCCGGGGTTACAGATGTGGGGAGTGATTAGGAGAGATCTTTGGAATTTGACTGTTAGGGAGAATTTAGGGGTTGTTTTAGGTTATTGGGTTTGGGTACAAGATCCAATAGGAGGTGGATATTGGGCTTTGGGTACAATATGGATCAAATAGGAGGACAATTCACAACCCAATAAGACAAAGGCAATTTATGAAATTAAATCTGAACTAGGAATACAAGGAGTAGATTTAAATAATCAAATTGAGATCAGGAATAAATTATGAATAACATTAGAATTAATATTACTCAATACAATAATGAGACAAAAAGAAATAAAATAGAATTACAATGGAGATTACAATGGGGATCAATAAAAAAAAGGGAAAAAAAAGAAAACAGGAGTTACAATCCTACCCACCTTACAATAAAAATTTCGTCCTCGAAATTTACTCAAGTGGTGATAGAATAACCCCGAAGAACAGAAAATAATCACACAAAAAGGTGGGGAAACTTCTTCTGGATCCCATCCTCAAGCTCCCAAGTCGACTCACCCGGTGAGTGAGGATTTCAAGCAACTCGAACCAACCTGATGACCTTGTTCTTCAAAACCTTCTCCTGTCGGTCTAAGATCGAAGCCGGACGGATCTCACAGGACAAATCTGGCCGAACAGACAGCTCCGAGTAGTCGATGACATGACTATCATCCCTGAGATACCTTCTGAGTTGGGAGACATGAAAGACATCATGCACCCCAGATAGAGCCGGCGGCAACGAGAGTCTATAAGCCAGCTTGCCTACTCGCTCCACGACATCAAACGGCCTAATGAATATAGGGCTTAGCTTGCCCCCGCCTCCAAACCGGATAACTCCCTTCCACGGTGATACTTTGAGGAACACATGATCACTCACTTCGAACTCTAATGGCCTCCTGTGAACATCTGCCCATTTCCTCTGCCTGTCCTGAGCTGCCCGTAGGTGCTTCCTAATCTGGGCCACTGCATCAACAGTCTTCGTGATCAGCTCAGGCCCCAACAGCTTCCTCTCACCAATATCGTCCCAACACATTAGCGATCTACACTTCCGACCATACAAGGCTTCAAATGGAGCAGCCTTAAGACTTGCATGGTAGCTGTTGTTGTACAAGAACTCTACCAAGTGCAGGTGATCCTCCCAAGACCCTCCAAACTGAAGTACACAGGACCTCAACATGTCCTCTAATGTCTGAATGGTCCTTTTTGACTACCCGTCTGTCTGAGGGTGGAAAGCTGTACTGTACTTCAACTTGCTCTCAAGACTGCTCTGAAGGCTCTCCCAAAACTGAGATCTGAACCTGGTATCCCTGTCGGATACGATACTGACCGGGACCCCATGAAGCCTGACAATCTCTTGCATGTACCTCTCTGCAAGACTCTTAGTAGACTGACCAACTCTGAAGGGGATGAAGTGAGCACTCTTCGTCAGCCTGTCGACAATCACCCAAATGGCATTGTGACCCTTAGGACTTCTTGGTAAGGCGGTCACAAAATCCATGGTGAAATGCTCCCACTTCCACTCCGGAATGGGAAGAGGCTGAAGAAGTCCGGCGGTCCTCTGATGTTCTGCCTTCACCTACTGGCAGATCAAGCACTGAGACACAAATCTGGCTATGGCCCTCTTCATACCATGCCACCAGAAGTGAAGCTTCAAATCCCGATACATCTTGGTTCCACCGGGATGAATAGAGTATGCCGACTGGTGGGCTTCCTCGAGTAATTTTTGCCTGATTTCACCCTTTTGGACCACAACCTAGCCCCAAAGCAAAGTGATCCATCTGAGTGAATGACCATATCGGTCCTTGTACCTGCCTCAACTTCTGCTTTGAACCTCTATAACTGCTTGTTACCTGCCTGTGCTTCCTTAATATGCTCTACCAGAGACGACTAAAACTGAAGCATCATACAACTCTGATCGGCGCCTGGCAATATCACATTCAAGTCTAACCTTCTCATCTGCTCAATAAGCCCCTTCTGCTGAGTCAAGAACATGGCAACTGGGCTTCTGCTCAATGCATCTGGCACCAAGTTCACTTTATCGGGATGATACTGCAAACTAATGTCATAGTCGTCCATCAACTCCAACCAGCACCTCTGTCTCATGTTCAACTCCTTCTGAGTGAAGACATACTTGAGACTTTTGTGGTTAGTAAAGATTTCCACTCGGTCTCTAAGTAAGTAGTGTCTCCACAACTTCAAAGCAAATATCACCACTGCCAATTCCAAGTCATGAGTAGGATAGTTCTTCTCATGCGGCTTCAACTGCCTGGACGCATAAGCAATAACCCGGCCCTTCTGCATCAACACTGCACCTAGACATCTGCATAACGCATCACAGTGAATCACGAAACCACCCAAACCATCTGGTATAGTCAATACTAGCGCTGATGTCAATCTGCGCTTCAACTCTGCGAAAGCTTCACTGCAGGCCTCATCCCAAGCAAACTTCTTATCCTTCCCTGTCAGTTTAGTCAACGGCCCAGCAATCTTTGAGAAGTCTTGGACAAACTTCTGATAATACCCTGCTAGCCCGAGAAAACTTCTCACCTCTGAAACTGACTTAGGCACTGACCAATCTTTAACTACAGCAATCTTGGACGGATCAACAAAGATTCTCTCGCCCGAGATAATATACCCTAAGAAGGCAACCCGGTCCAACCAAAACTCGCACTTGCTAAGCTTTCCGTACAATTGATGTTCCCTCAATGTCTGCAAGACAGCTCGCAAGTGCTCAGCATGCTCATCACGGCTCCGAGAATAGACGAGGATATCGTCGATAAACACCACGATGAACTTGTCCAGGAAGGGAGAGAAGACCCGATTCATCAAGCTCATGAACACAGCTAGAGCATTAGTAACTCCGAATGGCATGACCAAGTACTCATAGTGGCCATATCGAGTGCGGAAGGCAGTCTTCAGTACATCTTCGGTCTTCACCTTGACTTGATGGTACCCAGAACGTAGATCTAGCTTTGAGAACATAGAAGCACCTCTCAATTGGTCGAACAAGTCATCAATTCTCAGCAATGGATACCGGTTCTTCACTGTGACAATGTTCAGCTCACGGTAGTCGAAGCACATCCTGCGACTACCATCCTTCTTGTTGACGAACAGTACGGGAGCTCTCCAAGGCAAGACACTCGGCCTGATAAAACCCTTATTCAGCATCTCCTGAATCTGCTCCTTCAACTCGGCCAACTCAACTGGCACCATCCGGTACGGGCTCTTAATAATAGGAGCTGTACCCGGCTGAACATCGATCCCGAACATAATTTCTTGGTCTGGCGGCAGCCCTGGCAAATCATCCGTAAATACATCAAGAAACTCTCGCACAATCAAAGGAGCGACAACACCATCACCATCCATTTTCTGCATTACTCTAGTTTCAAGACTTGCCGACTTCTCAACATGGCCAAGCGGCATTTCACCACCGTGGAATTCAAATTCCTGACGGTCTGGTATTTGGAACACCACCTTCTTCTTACGGCAGTCAATCATAGCATGAGTAATACCAAGCCAGTCGATACCCAAGATCACATCAAAACCCGAATTGTTGATGACAATAAGGTCAGCTACAAAATCAACTCCTCCAATAATCAAAGGGCTCTGCACACAGACCTAATAGCACACAATGGTACCACCAACTGTGGTGATGTTCCAGGCTGCTGACATCTCACTACAGACAAAATTGTGCAAGCCGACGAAGCGGGAGGAAACAAAAGAGTGAGTCGCCCCGGAATCAAAGAGGACATGGACAGGAAAGGAGTGAACAAGACTAATGCCTAGCAAAAATTCAAAGATGAGAACACAATATGCAGAAGGCAAAAATGCAAGAACTGGCATGGATGAAAGAATAGCATGGTAGAGCAACAGATTAAAATAACAAGATGGCAAGAAAAACAAAAAAACACAACTAAAAACATACCTGCACCAACTCCCAAAGCAGTCTCAGCATCCTCAGCAGTCAGGTTGTAGGCCTGACCACGACCTCCAGAAGGACCTCCCTGAGGAGCGGCTCTCCTCAGACTGAAAACCTGCCTCTGAGGTGGGAGTGGTGGTCCGCCATGACCACGTCCTAGCACTCCCTGCAGAGCGGAACCTTCAACCAATGCAAGGGCCCTGGACTTTGGGCAATCACAAACCATGTGGTTGCTATCACCACACAGAAGGCACTGGCGGTTGGCTGCCCTGCAGTTCTCACGCAAGTGCCCAGTCCTGTAACAGTACGAACAGACTGGGTTCATCCTCTGAGCGGCAGGTGAATACGATAGTGCCCTGACAGGAAAGGTCGGAACTGGCCTCCTGATAGGCCCTCTAGACGGCCTAGCGGCGACAGGATGCGAAGCAGACCGCTGAATGGCACGCCTCCGCTTACTAGTCTGCTCCTGGCTTCTAGCGACCTCCAGGATGTCAGCATAGGATCGGAGTCGCAAAGCATCCAGGCAATCCTGGATCTCAATGTCCAAGCCCAACATGAAATGACGGCCCTTATCTGCATCATTCGCCACCATGGAAGTGGCAAAGCGGCTCAGTCGAGTGAATTCCGCAGCATACTCGTCTATGGTTCGACTCCCCTGGTTCAAGATTGCATCTTAGTTAAACATTGATATATTATGAAATAATAATGAAAATTGCATAACAAATACTATCTGACTAACCTGAGTAAGCATGACAAATTGCCTCTCCATTTCATTCATTGTTACATCGGGAAAGAACTTTATGAGAAAGCTCTCTCTGAAGATGGCCCAGGCGATGGGATGCTCTAGCCTTTCCATCTCAGCTCGCCACCAGATGTGAGCGAGGTCAACAAGCTGGATGCTCACGACATCCACTCGATCAACATCTGCTATCCTTGTTGCGATCAACAGCTGCTCAGTCCTGGTGAGCCATTGCTCGGCTTCCAGTGGACCTTCAGTAGCTGAGAATTTGTCCAGGTGTAGCCTCATGAAGTCCGCCACATTGTCAGGTCTTAGTGGCAGCACCCCGGGTGCAGGTACAATAGGCTCTCGGTTGGCAGCTCCCAAAGCCACGCTCATCAAATCACTATGCTCTTGCTGCATCTGCATCATCTGTTGCATCAGCAGTTCATTCTGTTCATGCTGTATTTGCATCACTTGAGCAATAGTTGGCTCTTCTGGCTGGCCGGAAGAAGAATCACCTCTCCTAAGCATTTTCATAATCTGTGCAATGGTGGGATCCTCGGGCTGATCATCTCCAGCACGAGAAGATGAAACATCATTTCTAGCCATGGCCTGAAATAAGAATCAAATAGTTAGCATCCATAATTATAAGTTGGTTATCAATTATCCATGTAATTCACGGGTTGTACATATTGTTGAGTCAAACCGGTTAAACTCAAACTAATCAGGTTCCAATCCCAAACTAGTTAGAGTCTAACCTAGCTCTGATACTACTAAAAACCTTGTCATGCCCCGCTTCCCAAACATACGAAATGCAAGCACGTGACACGGCCCAGCGAATGACTTGCATCATCCATAGGCTGTTATCGATCCAACTCAACAATATAAACAAGAAGTCAAACAACCACGCATGCAATGAAAGGGTAATCACATAAATAACAACATTGGAATTTAAGCATAAAAATATCCAACATCAAAATAACCCAACATCTGGAATCGGGTCAAAACCCACAATAGAAAGAAAACAACATTTGTTCAATTTATTAAAGTTCTTAAATAAAGCAACATTTATTTAAGCGGCGCAGTAAAACATCTCCTTCACTATTGTTGCTCCCCTATTCCGTCAGGTAAATCTCCTTGATTACCTGTAAGCTGTTCATCTAAAGAGAGGAAAAATGTCCTTAGAGAAAGTCGTGGACATGCAAGTAGAGAAATAGAAAAACAATGACAATGGAAGTATAGTAATGAATTCAATGAACGTTGAAATCAATAATATCGAACAGTGGCAATACGATAGTAATACAATATGCAATGACGACGATTTATAACGATAACGATAAACAATAACAATAATGGTAACAATAACGATAACACTGTTCAATAAAGATGACAATATGCAATGATAATGTGATGAAAGTCTTAACTCTATTATTCATTCTTTTAACCTAGCTAATGCACGTACTACTGCATCCCATTCTACAGGCTCCATGCATACAATCAATTTCGTTTAGACTAAGGTGGTAGATTCTCTAGGTCATGTACTCGGGAACGATTGTAGTACCCCGTATTTTTAAATATTATTTTTAAAGGTGTGTAAATGAATTAAAATGATTTTTGGGGATTTAATAAATATTTTCAGAAAATTTATTTTTTTTTACACGTGCGAAACACATGCAAATATTTTCTTGAGAAGTTCAAAAGCCAAAATTATTTTAGGAAAAATCATTATTTATTATTTGGGATTTATTTGTAATTTTCTAGATTTTTCTGATATTTATTGGATCTATTTGTAAATATTAAGAAAAGAATGATTTTTTTTTGCAAAATTATCATTTTGAGGGGTGAAAGTGCAAAACTATTTTCTGAACTTTTAAAATAGTGCCGACTGGAAATAGGAAGGTTATTTTGCTTTTAAATCTCAATTTAATCGATTTTATCAAGTTTCCAAGTATAGGAATCTATTTATATAAAGTTATATTTTAAAGGGGTTATTTTGGAAATGTGTCTAAAAACCCTAAATCCTCTATTTCCAGCCTATTTAAAAGAAACGTAGCCGTCATTCACTGCACAACATAAAGTTTTATTATTTTTTTTGGAGGAATTAAGAAGAGGATCTTGGATTTTGCAAAAGAGAAGTTTTCTTAAGGAATTTCTTCATTCGAGGTGAGTGACATGTTTGTTTTGCTTTGTGTATTTTGCATGTAATGTTTTGTTGATTTGTTTATGTATGTGATTTGGTACAATTTGGTTGTTTGATTTATGGATGTTTACTGGATCTTGGATGTTAAATCTTATTGCTAGAAAGCATGTTTAGGGTTTGAATATGAATATGCACATTATGAACTGGATGAAAAATTGGATCTTGTGAAACCCTAGTTGTTTGTAAATAGGATTGTATGTGGGTAGTCATTCTCTTTTGGGTTAATGTTGGATTGAATGAATATGGTGAATTTTATGCATGAATCTAATAAAGGTGAGACCTTTTATGATTTTGAGTATTTGGTTGAATACAAATTGGACACGATAATGTTATCAATTAATTATGGTTGTGAGTTGTAGTAGTAATTCAGTTTTGAGGAATTTGAATGGAAAGTTATGAATCAAGAGATCATATCTTGATAATCAAAATTTGAGAATTTAGTCGAGTTGAGGAATATACCCAAATTGGGAATTCTTTTGAGATTTTGACATTTATATGTCTTGGATCTGAATACGAAGAAATTTCAATGAGTAATTGATTTTTATAAAACTCTATTTGGATGATATGCACAATTTCATGTTTGATTGAAGGAAACAAGATCTCTATTTTTATAAATTCAAGTAGTTTGATTTAGTTTTGTGGACTATTATATGTCCTACCAGTTATATTTGAATATATAAGAAATATGCTTTTTGAAGAAACCGTTTTCATAAAGTAAAACTACATATCGGTTGAATTGTGCACAACCAAAAGTATACAGTCTATAGGTCGACAGTCGACTGGTATGAATTTTCAGTTGACTGATACGACCCGGCTGCTATGTTCTTTAGTTTTCTTGAAATTTCCTTCTGGACAGTCGACCTATACCTTTTACAGTCGACTTATACACTTAGAATTAATTTTCAAAGTTATTGTAATTTTTCTCTCAGGACAGTCGACCTATTCCCTTTTTAGTCGACTGCTATACTTAGAATATTTTTTAAAGATTATTGGATTTTCTCTCTGGACAGTCGACCTATGACCTTTACAAGTCGACTTATAAGACTTAGATTATTTTCTTAAAACCATAGAATTCTCTTTCTGGACAGTCGACTTACGCTTGTTATTAGTCGACTGATACTGATGTACCTTTATATTTTTGAATGTTCTTTCAAATGATTTATTCTCTAAATGCTTTAATCTATAACTTATTATTTTATACCTTATCTTCTATTGAACATATGTTTTCAAGATGTTAAGTTGAGCAAATTATGTTGGAAAGTTGGTTTGGATATTTGAGTGTGAGTCTCTAGAGGGTGTGTGTGACCCTAGTATACCGGCAGTTGAGTTATTTATGTTTGGGCCTGTTGGGGCATTTTAGTTGATCAGTTGTTGAGTTAAGTCCGGTAGGGTGCACTAACTCTAGGAGATTCGTTAAGTAATTAAATAACCTAAATGATATGAACATGTACTAGTGGTGATATGATGAACAGGAACATGAGTTATGGACCTCAGCATGACTTGCAGTATGAGATAATCCCCGGAATTATCCAGGTGTGAGTGAAATAGTCTCCGGAATTACCTGTGGTGTGGGATTGATCTCCGGAATTACGGGGTCGAGGCAACGCACATGTGGTATTCGTGTGATGAGGTGTCATTGCTTGCGGTGTAGGGTATTCTCGAAGATTCCCAGGTGTGAGTGAAATAGTCCTCAGAATTATCTGTGGATAGAGAATGACCTCCGAAATCATCGGGGCATGGGCTAATACTCACTGTTTATCTTTATCTCGTAGTAGTCATTGTGTTAGGATTAGTTGCATAGCGGGGATTGAACCCTATAATGTGGAGACGTTAAGGGCGTGCACCGGACCTATGTAGAGTGAGATGCATAGAATTCGACAAGTACGCATTAGAGAGTCTGCATATAGACTTGTGTTTTCCTGATTTGGTTTTACGCATGTGTTTTCCTGTTTTCTACACTTGACACTCAGTTTAGTTTCACTTGATATTTTCATGTTTCCTTGCTACGTCATAATTTATGTATTCTTGTTTATTACATGTTGTTTATGAATCCATGCTTAATGTTTATTTATGTTGTTTTTTTTTTATGTCACTCACACCTTTATGGCTGACCCCTTTAGTTTTAGGGGTTAGGGTTATCTCTAGCCTCATATTTTACAGGTGATTTCTTAAGGCTCGGATTTGGATGCTTGAGTCCCATTTATATAGTGACTTATGTAATTGTAAATTGTTGTAAAGAAAAGCGAATTGTGATTTAAGATGTATTGTATTCCGCTGTGCTATGTAAACGATTATTGTAATGAAAGTGGAAAAATTTTATTGGTGTTTGGTTGTGTTTAATATTACATTGAAGTTGATGCTGGAAATTGTACCACGTATTCTCTAAGATATTATATTAGAAATTTGGGGCACTACAACGATATTCAATAATGACCGATGACCGAATCAATCGAGATACTGAAGTCAGTAATCTACAATTAATCGATGATCGATATGACCAATAGACCAATAGACCGATAGACCGATAGACCGATATATAGGAAAATACGGGCCCCTCTTCCGAGTACAGTCATCAACTACCTTAGTCAACCTTTAACCGACTTGATGAACATTCTTTATTCAATTAACACACAATAATGCGATTAATAAGGGACACTAGAAAAGGTGGCAATACAACCCTAAGATCATGCAATGTAATCTATACAATTAAATGCACCAATATAACAATGTAGATTCAATTATATATTATTAAACATAGGAACCCAATTCTGGACAGTAGTAGGTTTCTATACCAAAATCAGAATTTTCGTTGCTATAGGATAAAAAAAGTAGATCCGTCTGAAGTTCTTGAAACTAGACTCCTATCCGGTTCCAACGCATATTTAAAGTCTACATTCCGACAAAGGTAGCTAGGTGAAATTCAGTGTTCTTTACAGATTTTAGTTTTTGGCTGTTTATCGATATTGACTAATTTCAGTTGTAAGGACAGTAAATATTCATTGTAAAAATCAGTAAAAATAATTTTTATTACTCTAAGCATGTTATCTACCAATCTGGAATTTATCATGGCAATATTTGATCATTAGTTCACTTAATTCATCAGCCTAACGTGGTATGTACATGAATCTGAATTTTCAGCGCAGCAGTAGTTAAAGGGTCATAACTCAAGCAATAATAGTCAGAATTCGAAAATTCTGGATATTATTGACAACTAGACACTTAGGGCTACGTTTCATATTCAGAAAGTGACTGACTTTAATGACATTAACTAGGTTGAAACAGCACGACAATGTTCAGGTTGACATAAATTTTCAGGGTGTCAACATATTCTTTTTGAATAAAACGATTAAAATGTTAAGAACGATGAAATAGGGTTTAACAATCATAAATCACAGCAAGCCATTCCTATGTGAATATGGGATTAAGATATATAATGTCCATAACTCTACTAATTACAATCAACTAATTTATCATTATTAATCACTTGAACAATCAACCCTAATATACAATTTACAATTGTTGTGTATAATGTTATGAGATAAAATGTAACAATAATTCTCTATTCTTATATTCAATAACTAACTACATGAGTGCATGCAAGATCCTTATACATTAGAGACAAAAAGACGGCACGAAGGCAATACTACCACTTGGATTCGCTCGTGTAAATCCGTGGTATCCCAACGATAGATAGCAATAACTTTATACGATATTCAATATGGATCTACTTGTGGAATTCAATAAATGATCTTGAATATGATACAATACAATTTGAGTAAGATGACTTGCCGTTAGATGACCTTAGCTCCGATAATAATAAGAATCCAAGACACGTGCGAGCTACGTGCCAACACCAAACAGCAAGAGCAAGAGCAAGAGCCAATCAGCAAAACACCAAGAGCTTGATCCCCACCAGACAAACAGTAAACAACAACACAAACAACGAGCAAACAGCAAGCAACGGCTGATCCACTCCACACCACCAGAACAGCAAACAGTGATTCAAGATCCCTTACGCCAGAACACCAAACAGCATCTTCAACCACTCACGTTCTCTCTTCTTCTCAGACGCGCCAGAGAGAGAGAGAGGGAGAGGGGACAGCAATTGCGGCGGTGGCAACTGGGGACTCGCGATGCTGGCGGTGTCGACATGGTGGCGACGTCGAGGCGCTAGCGGTCGGGCATCGATGACAATGACCAGGCTTTGACGTCGAGCGAGCTCTGCTTTCACTCCGAAAATAGGGGGGAGCGGCGACAGGTGGTTCTCGACGCTTGGATGGCGACGAGGGTCTGCGGTGGTTGCGAGGGATGAACGGAGCGATGAAGGTGAAGGCGATGAGCGGCAATGGGAACGACGGTGGAAGACAATGTCGACGATGGTAATGGGTTCGATTGAGTTGGGTTCAAGCAATAGGATAGAGGTGGCGAGGAGACGACGATGAGGACGATGCTAAAGGTTAAAGGTGGTCGGAGGCGACGGGAGGGGTGGCTTGGGCATTGGGTTGAAGCGGAAACAGAGAGAGGGAGATAAGAGGGGAATGAACAGGAGTGAGAGTATTAGGTTTGAACAGTAGGGGGTTGTATGGTGAACAGTATGGGGTTAGGGTTTTTTTTGGGTATGGCGGCCGTGCATTAGGGGGGTATTAGGTCAGGGATTGATTAAAATAGTAATGGGAGAGATTATGGGGTTTAATAGTAGGGATTCAATCTTCAATTTTTGGGAGGTTACAGATGTGGGGAGTGATTAGGACAGATCTTTGGAATTTGACTGTTAGGAAGAATTTGGAGGTTGTTTTAGGTTAGTGGGTTTGGGTACAAGATCTAATAGGAGGTGGATATTGAGCTTTGGGTACAATATGGATGAAATAGGAGGACAATTCACAACCTAATAAGACAAAGGCAATTCATGAAATTAAATCTGAACTAGGAATACAAGAAGTAGATTTAAATAATCAAACTGAGATCAGGAATAAATTATGAATAATATTAGAATTAATATTACTCAATAAAATAATGAAATAAGAAGAAATAAAATAGATTACAATGGAGATTACAATGGGGATCAATAAAAAAATGGGGGGGGGGGGGGGGGGGAAGAAAACATGAGTTACAATTTTATAACTTTCAGTTGAATTTGAAGTCATTCTCTTAAATATTGTGTTTTCAAACAAAATTGACTTGTTCTTGACTAACTCTTTACTTCCATTTGTGTATAGGAAAAAATGTAGAAGAAGAAAGTTCTGATGACACAAATGATGATATAGAGTGAGGTATGTTATCATGCACTTATTCATTTACTTACACTATGCAGGATTTATTTGTTAAAACATCACTACATGAACACGATTAATGACTTTGCAGGTAATG
Source organism: Hemerocallis citrina (assembly GCA_017893485.1). Taxonomy (NCBI): domain Eukaryota; kingdom Viridiplantae; phylum Streptophyta; class Magnoliopsida; order Asparagales; family Asphodelaceae; genus Hemerocallis; species Hemerocallis citrina. Next base: position 1,978,625 of record JACEHZ010000535.1, on the reverse strand, counting down.
GTTTGATTGAAGATCAAGATGTTGAGGTTACTAGTGAATTGTGAGGACATAAATCAGAAAAAGAGGGAAGTATTTCATACTTTGGCATCCATTTATGAATTTGGTTAGAAGCTTTTGTGTGTGTGGGTGACAATGGGCTGTGATGACAATCACTTCATGAACATTGATTACATGCATGTTTAGGTAGCTGACATGTTTTCTGCCTAATTACATATTCTTTTCATTTTGACTGTGCATCTATTAAACCATAAGAGTATTGTATTTTCTTCGAAGTAATCAACTTTGCATCGCGCCTGCTGTACTATCTTTGCTTTGGTTATATGGTTATTGAATGAATGCTTTACTTTTTAGGATGAGTGAATTTTCATTAATATTGTTACTTTTTAGGATGAGTGAATTTTGCAAAGAATGTGTCGGCATATGCAGAGAGAAACTGAAGAGGAGCTAGAGTTTGGGTTGGAGAGATGATTTAGGGTTTCGAGATCCAGAGTTGAGAGCGGGGAGAGAGAAGGTAGGAGCGGGGGAGATTTGGAACGAAACTGAAGAGGGAAATTATGCTAAAACCCCTTTCAGCTTAAGTGAGACGGCGGATGAAAGGAGAGCCCTCCGATTTTGATCATGATCATGATCGAAATCGAAGGGATGAGGGAGAGTGCGCACAAACAGTGCATAATGTAGAGTGCGCAACTGAAGCGTGCCCCATATATATATACACACACAGACAGTAGACTAAGAAGAAGAAGAGACATTATTTCAGATTTTAACCTTTCACAATCTACAAGATGCAGCAACATTTACAGGAAACATTTGACAACATCACATCTAACAAGCCTCTCAGTAAATTGAAGGCATGAGCTACTTAAATGTGTCAGTGCCAATTGATAGGATGAGTGAATTTTGAATATTATTTATAAGAGGTCATTGATGACAAAACAACTACACACACAGATAGTTAATTTGGAGTATTTTTTATAAGGGGGCATTGTTTCTGCTCTCTGTAAGTTAATATCAGTTGTGATGGGAGCAAATCAAATTTTCTACTCATTTCTAGTATGATGCAACAAAGAGTGCGCAGCGCAAGTGAAGAGCTCCCTATATATATTGATCCCCGTTAGCATGTATATGCTAACAGAAAGCAAGATTTTAGTTGTTGTTGCTTCTCCCTCTACTTCTTCCTTCAGATATTGATGCTTTATTATTTATGTATTTGAACTAGTTGGCATGGCATTGGAAATCAGCCCTGGTTTTAAATCTGTGTCTGAGCCTACTTTGTTTTTATATACAAAAAAAACTTTAGGTGTTTTAGCTATTATATTTTAATTCATGCCGCAACAATGAGTAACTGGATAGTTAATCATTTTTTTTGTTTATTTTATTCAGCAGTAGCTGGACAAACAGAATAAGAAGAAGAAAAAAAAGCACCAGTCGTAGCAGAATGAGGCAACAGCAGTAGTAGCACAATCAAGCAGCAGCAGCAGCACATTCAGTGTAGATATGTTGAAGTTCAAAAGTTGAATTGCTACTCCTGGAGTGGTTCTAGCTTGAATAGATGGTCTCTTTCTGGCATTAATTTTTAGAATGTTTTGTGTAATGCCTGATGTTTTTGTAATTCACAAAAAAATTGTTATGGAGTTTGTATATTGTATTGCATTTTTTTCTTTCATCTTAACAGGACTCCTCTAATTTAGCTTTTCAATGATGGGGTTTTAGTATGAAACATCATGGACCTTCTTTTTGCAACATAAATTTCATTGAATAGTATCATATATAATTTAATTTCGTCAGTTATGAAATAATTCAAATAGAAGTTAGTTTTAGTGCACTGATTTAGTTTACTTTGTTGATTCAGTACCAGTCATATCATCACAAAACACACATTGACATCTCTATTTATCAGCTTAAAGATATTTGAAATGTCATTATCTGAAGAGTGCAGCAGCAGCAAATTGTCTTCTGCCTACGCACTAATGAATTATGGATTTTTGTCCTACCATATCACCAAATAAGTCCTGACCTATGTGCACTGAAAAGATCTTCAACCTGATGTAATTGTAATTGTATATGTACAAGTGATGTGTCTAATTTTTATACAAATATTTGTACTCATTTACCCACTAAAATTGCTTGTTTTCGTTTATATTGTTTATATTTCATCTTATTTCTATAAGATTTCAATTAATTAATTATTTTTGAAGAAATAAGAATTTTGATGCAAAAAGTGATTATTTTTGGTAAAAATCAACAAACAAAGCAAAACTATTGATTTATTGTTTTTATTAATTAATTGAATTTTAAATTTTACATTTTGGTCCTCAAAAAAGTCAATAAAAAAATATTATTATCAATTAGGGGTTGAAGTGAAATTATATAATGAACGGTACGGATGGATGGATAAGGAAAGATAAAAATATTAGTTAATAGATTAATCTTAATCAAAATATTTATTTAATTAATTAATAATTAACTAATCCTAAATTTAATACTAAACTAACCCTAATATGTTTACATCCTATATATACAGAGGAGGTTGGTAGGGGGGCGGCGCACACTTCTAGGTGGGTGGTTGGACACGTGAAGAAAAAAAAATCTATACTATTATTAAGCAAAGCCCAATTTTGGTGGCCTTTTACTATCATGCCCCCATAAACTTAAAAGGCTAAAAAAAATATATAGGATTAATTCTGTCAATTTTTGCCCCTGATCTCTAAACAATCAGAGGGCACAAGCGTAATTTTCACTTCACATTACTTCAATCTCTCTGACTCAAATTAAACTCTCTTTATCTCCAAACCCGACCCCCCCCCCCCCTTTCGATTCCTCTCCCTTAGATAAAATAAATCCCATACCCCTCCTCCATTAAAACCTACGGTTCCAAATTGCAGCATCCAATTACGATGGTAAATCTCTCTTTCTAGATCTTCGATCTTCAAACTTCGTTCTTGAGTTTCGTGTAAGGTAAAAGAGGCGTTTTCGATCTTCAAACTTTGTTCTTGAGTTTCGTGTAAAGTAAAAGAGGCGTTGTTGGATTGGTTGCAGGGGGAGAATCAGAACAACCTGGATGCGTCGATCGACGTGCTTCTGAACGTGGAGAAGCAAATGAGGCTCGCCGGAGATGTCGCCGGAACAAAGAAGGCGGCTATTGAAATCGTGGAGCTCTGCTTTAAAGCGAGATGTCGCCGAAACGAAGAAGGCGGCTGTCGAAATCGTGGAGCTCTGCTTTAATGCGCGCGCTTGGAACACTCTCATCGATTAGATCCTTCTCCTGTCCAAAAGGAGGGGGTAGCTCAAGCAGGTTCGTTTGTTTTTTGTTTTTTTTCTTTTCTTTCCCGAAGAAGTTAACGTGCGTATTTTGTGGAGTTTGGTTAGCTTTGATGTATTGAATTAAACATATTGTTAGATAGATTTGTATTGATTCTTTTAGATTATGTGTTAGATGAGGATGACACATAATCCTCATAATGAGGATGACACATATTGTTAGATAAATGTTCATCGCGATTTTGATTTGCCCTGCCTGCCATTTATTCAGGCAAGTTTTCAGATTGTTTTTTTTAAGGTTTATTTAAGATTTTGCATATCTATCTATCTATGCTATTATATACTATTATTAAGTAAAGCCCCATTTTGGCGGATTTTTACTATCACGCTCCCATAAACATAAAAGGCTAAAAAAATATAGGGTTAATTCTGTCAATTTTTGCCCCTGATCCCTAAACAATCAGAGGGCACAAGCATAATTTTCGCTTCACATTTACTTCAATCTCTCTCTCACTCAAATCAAACTCTCTCTATCTCACCCCCCCCCCGGTCGATTCCTCTCCCTCTCTATCAAAATCCCCACCACCTATCTCTCTCTCCTCATCCATCGCGTCGCGCGACCACCGCAAAAAATGTAGAGTGCGGCGTATGCCCTCTCCCCTTTGACTCCCCTCCTGAACCTCCAAACCCCGTCCAGATATCGACTGGCAAACCCTAACCCTAGATCCCCAATCTCCACCTCCTTCTCATCGTCATCACCGCCGCCGTCATTGTCATTATCCTCTTCGCCGTTCAAATCTAAGCCGATCTCAATCCATGGCATCGACTGCTCCCCTTGAACTCAGCCATTGGATCGTGAGGTGGCCGTCAGATCTGTGGTCAGAGAGAGCTCAGGCGAGATCACCGCCGAGAAGAGCGGCGGCGGCTTGCTCCAGACGTTGCAGCTCGGCGCGCTGTTTGGGTTGTGGTATCTCTTCAACATCTACTTCAACATCTACAACAAGCAGGTAATCTTTACGATTCGTGTTCTCGTGTTGAAAATCGTGCGCCGTCATTTTGTATATTAACTGGATCTTGATTTGGTTTTACTTTTTTTTATTTGACTTTTGGTTAGAAATGTCTAATGCTGCCTATATATCCATCCGGATTATATATAGGGGAAATTATTGGGGAAATTCATGGGTTTTTCTATAGGGAAAATTATTGGGTTTTGTTTCTAATTGGGTTAATTTATTCATTTGTAGCAAGAACACAGGTTTGATGGATGGTGAAGTACAGCTGTGACTCGTTTGAGTCTAAACACGATGCCCAGTAAGTGTTTGATTTTTTGATTTTGTAGAAATTTTTATAAATTTAATGTTGTGTTGTTTTATAATTTCTGGTGTTTGATTTGAAAAAGAAAAAAATATTAGGGCGTGCATCACACGTGTGCAAATAGCTAGTAAGAAATAAAAGGAGGGGAAAAAGCCAGGGTGTGAATTGAAAGACGAAAAGGGAGAGAGGGGTGGACTTGGGCGCTGAGATTGACGCAGACATCTCTTCAGCATGTTGACGTCAGCAAGGGTGTGGCACGGTTTTTGACAAGACAGAGAAGAAGACTGCTCGACGTTTGGTTTGCAAATTTTTATTTACAAATCAGTATTTTTGTATCTTCTCTTCCCTCTCTAATTTTTATAATGCAATCCATCAACAAATTTGTTAATTGCAATTTTATTATGAACTAAATTTATTTTTCTAGGGTTTAGATGTAGCCTAGTTTTGAGAACACAATTTTTAATTTCATATTATTTCTTTTTTTTCATGGTTGTGTATTTAATTTTTGTGCTTAACGCTTACAATTATTTGGCCAATTTTTGTATGATTATTGGATCATGGAGAGACCGAGAGGTAATTTGTGATTTAGAAGAATAAAAATTGAACACCATTGATTGAGCGAAATTAGAGATAATTTACAGCGATTAATGTGATCGTTAAGAAATCCACAGAACTTAATGAGTCTTAGATTAATTAAATTTGCATAGAGATATGACAAACTGTTAGCTGGAGATATTTTTGGTGTTGTTCGAGAGAAAGCATTAAATAATTTGGGGATTTTGGTCTACAACTTGGAAAAATAATATTTTTATTCTTATGGAATTATAAATTGTGTGGGATGAACTAGGTGAAGTCAAAAGCCCTAGAATTAATTTTGCCATTAACAAATTACACAATTTCACATCCCGCTCCCTCTTCATTAATTTAGTTAGTTTTCTTTAGAATAATTAAACTTAGTTGTTTTATCCTTTATTAATTTCGATCTTCCAAATAGTGATTCATCTAGTGATATCGGTAATCAATAAAATAATTAGTCTCTGTGGGTTTGACACTCTATTCACTTAACTATACTACTTGTTGCGATTTTGTACACTTGCAGATATTCACATCAACAAGAACAACAATTCAACCTTCCTTAAATATTAAACTATGCCAAATGCACAAATTCAATCTGACTTCAATTCAACCTTCTTTAATATGCCAAATTCAACCTGACTGAAATATTAATCTATGCCAAAGTCAACCTGACTTCAATTCAACCTTCTTTAAATGATAATGCACAAGAACAACAAACCCTATTAATCTATGCCAAATACATTTACACCCAATTGCAAAATCAAACAATTATAATAATAACACCAACCAACCATTGTATTATAAACAATATAGATGATAATATACTACACATATTTTTCAAACATTAATTGTTCAATTCAATACCTTGCTCCAAACATTCTCTTAACTAAACAAATGTCAAAACCAATAGAATTCACAGATTTCACAGATGGTACGAATTCATTTATTTCAGGACATAATATTCCATCAATCCTGTAATGTACATAAATTCAAAAACAGACATATAGATCAGTCAATTTCTAAAGAATCAGAAATTTCTGCTGCTGCTACAATTTCTACTGCTTGGTACAAATTCAAAAACATACAATTGCTTGTACAGCTGCTGCAATTACTAAACAATCAGAAATTTTGTAACCCCTTGTACTGCTGCTGCCTGGAATATGTGCTTCTCAACTTCTCAACTCCTTCTAGTTGCTACTACTTCTCCTACTAACCCAAACAAAATTAAAAATCATAATATTGAAGTATGATTAGTAAACTAACCCAAACAAATTAAAAAAGTTAAAAATATTAGTAGGCTCAGAATACACTATTCACACTAGGGCTGCACTGCGGTGCCATTCCAACTAGTTCAAATGCATAAATAATCAAGCATCAAATGAAATGCATAAATTCACCCTCATTCATCTAAAGGGAGAGAGAAGCTAGGAGCGGGGAGAGATTTGAGGGCAACAGAGGAGGGAAATGACTCTAAAATCCCTTCATCTTAAGTGAAAGAGCGGATGAAAGGAGAGCCTTCCGATTTCGATCATTATCATGATCGAAATTGGAGGGCTATGGGAGAGTGCGCACAAAGAGTGCGTAACGAAGAGTGGACAACTGAAGCATTCCCATTCACACTAAGGATACACTGCGGTGCCATGCCAACAAGTTCAAATGCATAAATAATCAAGCATAAGTTGAAATGCATAAATACACCCTCCGTCAATTTTATAATCAAGCATCACTACAAATGCATAAATACACCCTTCATCATTAGTGAGATAGTGGGAGAAGGAGAGCCGTCCAATCAAGAGCATGAACATTAAAACCAACACGATCATGAACATGAACATGAAAATCTAATAAAAGTTGCCCTCAGTTACTCAGCTATTAAAACCAACATCAAATATCATTTTTTAGATAATAAGGAATGGCATCCCTGCCTACACCAACACCAAAAAATATAGAAAGACAAAACCCCAAAATGCATAAATGGGAATCGAATACTTCGTTGGCATATTATAGCTGATCATATTAGTAGCAAACACACTATTCTTGAGATACAAACATTACCTGCCAAATTAATTAACAATAAAGAGTTTTAACAAGTGAATGGAAAACATATAACAATTATCAAAGCAAAAGAACATTGTCTGATTAATAATGAGATTAAATATTTTATCAAGTTATCTAATCCGATGCAAACAAAAATCAACCTAAAGATTATTTTTTGCATACTAATAAAGATTAATTTTTGCATACTAATAATGAGATTAAATACTACAAAAAACCTCTTGTTAAGAACCCACATTTACCACGCAATAAACCTGTCATGCTCCGCTTTCCAAAATACGGGAATATGAGTCCATGACTAAGGCCCAGCGAATGGTGCGAATACACCATTCATAAGCTGTATAGGAAACTCAACAACAAGATAACAAAATAAGCCACGCAGGCATGTAAAATCACAATATAATAATGAAAGTTCGTGACATAGTCCATAACATAACCAACAACTGGAAAATACAAATAATTACGGGTCAAACAAGCCCGGATTACAATAAAGAGTTGCATGAAATAAAACACAAACTAAAGATAATATGATAAACAATAAGGCTAAAACACTTGATCAGCGATACCTTCTGGTAACTCTTCATTCGGGCCTGCAAGTACATTATTACAAAAAGAAAAGAAAAAGGAAACAAGAAGACGCCCGTTAATACAAGTCACGGGCTGCAAGTGGTACAAGCTAAGGGAACATGTACAAAACAAAACAAAAGGAAAACAGAAAAAAGAGCAAGGAATCGAGAGTCATGAAGTAGGGAAAATGCAATATGTAAACATGATTATGGACAGGACATTATGGAACAAGTGGCATGTAAACAAGTAATCAAGTAAACAAATATCGAGTCAACATGAACATGTAACATATAATTGGATCATACAAGTGCACGTATTAATCTTAAGTCTAATGTTTGATTTTATCTAGGTAGCACTTCATGCATCCATCTTTTTACTACATGGTTGCTACGTACAATCAGTTACGTTTAGGCCTAGTGGTAAATTTTATAGGGCGGTGTACTCAGGTAAAACATGTCAATTGTATCTTGTTCGAGATACGTGCAAACTTGTAACGTGGAACATGTAGAGTGTAAACTTGTAGCGTGAAACATGTAAACTTGTAATCATGTAATGGATTCTAGAGATGGCCCCCGCAGATTCTAGAGGTGGCCCCTGTCAACCCTGACGTGGCACTTAGTTCTACGTGGCACTTAGTTCCATATAACTTGTAATCATGGGAAACACGGGCTCCCTTACGAGTACACTTACCTATATTGTCCACTACTATGGTCTTTTTCTTAAACCCCAGCTTGTTACTTTTATTAATTTTGTTAACATGATCATAATGCAATGAAAACGATGTCAAGATATAAACAGGGAACATCTAGGAATCATGCATGAAATATGTTGTAAGTCATGAGATGCAAAACATGCAGTTTAAAATGTCATACTTTGGTCTAATTTTTATTTCAGGTATGGGTCAACAGTATTTTAGGGTTATATAAAACAATATTGCAACTACAAAGTGATCGATGACATGTATAAAACTTAATCAAGATCAAAAAGATATTACAACAACATTCAAACTACTATCATGGGCAAAATAATCATTCACACTATCATGTATAACTCTAAAAGTATATATGTTTGTACCATCTTGTTCGTGTAATGTATATGACAATAAGGTATTCGCGATCATGTGTGAATACGGGATCGATGGATTTTGTATAGCAACAGATTTCAAATTCGACTTATGAATGCGAATTAGAATCAAGGAATATACTTGCGATATTTATGCAAAGAATCTTGTACTAGAACAAACGAATTTGTACAAGAGATGCTTGCCTGATTTGACGATTCCGATGTGAACGATAGAATAACGGGATTAGAATCTCGGGAAGGCACGTACGCTCTACGTGCAAACTAGCAACGGTGAACACGGTGACCAACAATAATACACAGGACACCCAACTCCTAACAGCAATAGTAACTCCACTCTCCACAGCTGCAAACACACAAATCCCAATCCACTCCACAACACCAAACAGGATCGCCACACAACACCAAACAGCAACAATACCCATACAGCAACCCAAAACACCAATATACCAATAGTGGATCCCAAGAGCCAGAATACCAAACACCAATACAACCAACCCAACAGCAAACACAATACATACACCGTGCAATACATGTATAACCAATCACCCAAACAGCAACTATCTAATTCAATCCCTGGCTTCTTCTTCCCAAAATAACGACAGAGAGAGAGAGAGAGGGGGAGAGAGCGATGGTGGGACAGAGAGAGCGCGCAGGAGAGAGGACGGCGACTGAGCGTGGGCGGCGCGACTGGCAATGGGTGGCGCAACTGGAGGTCGCGACGCTGGTGGCGAAGCGGCGATGACAGGAGGATTAGCGGTGCTGGCGCGTCGACAAAGAGGGCGAGAGCAACGAAGCGAGCGGTAGGCAACGGAGTTGAAGAAGGCGGCGACGGTGCTAGGGGGAAGCTCGGCGATGAGGGCACTATCGAGTGAAGCTCGACGGCAGGGAGGAAGGAAGGAGCACAGGGACTGGCGGTGGCGGAAGTCTTCGATGGTGCTGGCGGTGTTGGTCGATGTGTCGGGAGGCACTCGATTGGAGGTCGAGCGACGAGGAGTGGTCGAGGAGTCTGGAGCAGGGTCGCGAATGGCGGTGATGGTGAGGACGGTTCGAGAGGAGATACGAGGTGCTTGACAAGGTGCGGGGTGAGGAGGCGAAGACGAAGAGGATGGAGGGCGAGAGTGGGGTTAGCAATGGCGGAGGGGAGAGGTCGAGGGTGAGGAGGAAGACGAAATGGGGGTTGGGGTGTTTCCGTTGGGTTTTGTGGTTTTTTGGAACAGGGGAGGGGGAGAGAGGAAGACGGGGAGAGAGAGAAAGGGGGAAGGGATTAAATTAAAATAAATGTATATAGTAATATAATAATAGGGAGGAAAGTTATTGAGAGGAGGGGGTTACGGGAATGCTGATTATTATGGATATTAATTTTGGGGGTTACAGGATCTGGGGGTGATTAGGAGAGATTCTTGGGATTGATTGTTGGAGTAGAATTTGATCTGGTCAACACACAAATAGGAGGGGAATTAGGTTATGGGTATTGGGTTTAGAGTTGGCAAGAATCCAATAAGAGACAGATATGGATTTGGGTTAAAATCCAATAGGAGATGGGCTAAAATTTTGGGCTTCAAATTAAATAGTTAATAATACAATGTAGATCAAATCAATGGGCTTTAATTTAAATAATTAGATAACATAATATAGATCAAAACTGGGTTTTAACAAAAATAATAATAATAACACTAATAATGAAAACACGAAAATTAATAATAATGGTAGTAGCAATAATAGTACAACCAATAATAATAATAATAGTAATAACAATAATACTCACAATAATAATAATAATAATGGCAACATAATAAAATGATGGCAATGAGGTTATATAAAAATATAGGAATTTTAGTTTAACAATTTATTAAAGTTAATCATAATATTTTTGATTTGGCTAAAATATAAATAACCGATCAATTATAAAATAGAAAGTAAAGTAAAATATACCCTTATTCGAAATAACTATAATTCCCGATTAGACAATATTTTAATAGAAAATTTAAAATGAATTCAACACAACTAAATTTATAAATAATTCGAAATACAGAAAATTATTCAGAAATTATATATTTACGAGAACGGATGTTACATAACCAGAATAATGGGAATTGAAAAAAAAATTGTAACAAAATGTTTAAAAAATTATACCTGAACTAATGTTAATGGCAGTAATTGAGAGAGGGATGTGAGGTGAGGTTTTGACAAGGGGTGTAGACGACAGTAGAAGAGAGCATCGAAGTGGAGGGGCGGATCTAGGGTTTCAGAGCTAAGGTGGAGATGGGCTTGTGTTTTGGAGCCGTTAGAGAATGACGTCGGTGATTTGGGGAAATATCCTCACACCACAGAGGAAGAGGAGCGTCGAAATCGAAGCGTAAGAGAGATTAGGGAGAGATTATAACAACAAGATGTTTCCAGTTCATACTAATTCACTAATAAGTAGGAACAAATCAGCAGTAAAAAAAATTCACACTGAACTCCTGTTAAGAACCCACGTAAACAGAATAACAAGAACAAAATTATACCTGAACAAAATTCACACTGAGATCGTCGGAGTTAGGGTTTCGATTTGGAGCTTGGGTCATCGTATTTTGGAGCTACAGTTTGGGTTCGAGAGATTTAGGGTTTCGAGATCCAGAGTTGAGAGCGGGGAGAGAGAAGGTAGGAGTGGGGGAGAATTGGGTTTCGATTTGGAGCTTGGGTGGTCGGATTTTGGAGCTTCAGTTTGGGTTCGATATATGATTTAGGTTTTTGAGATCCAGAGTTGAGAGCGGGGAGAAAGAAGGTAGGAGCGGGGGAGATTTGGATCGAAACTGAAGAGGAGCTAAAGTTTGGGTTGGAGAGATGATTTAGGGTTTCGATTTCTAGAGTTGAGAGCGGGGAGAGAGAAGGTAGGAGTGGGAGAGATTTGGATCGAAACTGAAAAGGGAAATGATTTAGGGTTTCGAGATCCAGAGTTGAGAGCGGGGAGAGAGAAGGTAGGAGCAGGGGAGATTTGGAGCGCATTGAAGAGGGAAATGATGCTAAAACCCCTTTCACCTTAAGTGCGACAGCGGATGAAAGGAGAGCCTTCCGATTTCGATCATGATCATGAAAGAAATCGGACGGCTGAGTGAGAGTGCGCACAAACAGTGCGTAACGTAAAGTGTGCAACTGAAGCACGCCTTATATATATATATATATATATATATATATATATATATATATATATATATTAAAGGAGAAAAAGAATGAGAAAAAAGCTGTTCAAAGTGTTTGCGAGGGCTCTAGAGTCAGAGAAGCCAGAGAGCTGTAATTTTATTTTTTTTAAAATTTAATTTTTTGACTTTTAAAGGATTTTTTTCAGGATAATATTTTTCATATATTGAATTTATGTTAAGTGATCACATTTTCATATATTGAATTTCTGTTAAGTGATCTAGCACTACAAAATGCACAGGCTATAACAGCATTTTTTGGCGCCGTTATAGCCCATAACGGCGCTTCTGAAATCGCCGCCAAAAATGCCGTTACAGCATGCGTCGTTATAGCTATATGGGCTATCGCGGCGTTTACCGACGCCGCCGCTATAGGGTGCCCACCTATAACGGTGTTGCCAAACTGCCGTTACAGGAGCATTTCTGTGTCAGAGTTTTTGAAAAAATTAGAGCTATAGCGGCATTTTTCCAAGCGCCATGATTGCTCCCCTGAATAATAGATAGCATTGGTACCCTGCAGCGGCGCTTGTATAGCGCCGCGTTATAGGGTACTCAAAAGCGGTATTATCTATTGCGGCGTTTATAGGTAAACGCCGCGATCAGTGGGTTTTTTTTTTTTTTTTTTTTTTTTTTTTTTTTTTTTTTGCATTTCGTTATAAAATTTTGAATTGAAAAATCCAGTAATTAATCGCATATTACAAATACATGTAATCATATTAAATTTAAATGCTTAAATCTTAAAATCTATAATAACATCATAATCAAGAACCAAAAGTCACACATCACAAAAAACAACTCAATAGAAAACAAAAGAAGTAACATATATAAACTGTCATACAACGAGTGTCAAATGTATATGTTGTACAACACTTAGTTATTACAAAACATAGATATAATTCCTACAAAACATTTATAAAAAAGTCAAAATTCGACAAACTACAACACGAGAGTCTCCTCATGTGGCCCGCTATTGCTTCCAATTCCATCATTATTTTGCCCCAGTGTATGTGCGTGACTGGAAACCGATGTAATACGATGGCCCTGTAGAAAAAACATAAATATTTCATCATCAATTTGTCAAACAAAAGTAGTTGTTATTAGGGACTTGGTACAAAAGAGAGGCTTAATAAAGAAAATGGATGATTAATAAAGCAATTCATAAAATTAATACAAAAAATCTGAAGTATATCAATAAAAAGCAAAGTTAATTATAAGATTGTAGTACACTAAACATTGAAACAAGAAAAGCACTTTCAGGCTTAAGTGAAATTCTGATAGTTGTCAAGTCGTTATACTACACTGTTCACATAGAGATCATGGTGCATCCAACATCAAATATTCCATAGTTAAACAAATCAAACAAGAATCCATGAATGCCTGCGATGAATCTTTGTCAGTTCATGTATGTCATAAAAATAAGAGCCACGTCAGCTCTTTGTAGGTTTGTCAAAGAAACTCAACACAGGTTTTCAATACCCAGATTTGAGAGAAAGGCAGCAGTGCATGGATCAGAAAAAGGAAAAGTATAATAACTCAAGTGAAAGTAAGGCGAAATTACCTCTACGATGCTTTACCCTGATTTATGTGATTCTGTTCAATGGAATGATATGACTTATACGAGGTATCCCTTCTAGCGGAGTCAGCAACTGAGGCATAGACATACCCCCAGAAACTATGATCTCTGCAGGTATCCATAACATCATGAGAAATAATAAATATCAAGTGCATGGATCAGAAAAAGGAAAAGTATAATAACTCGAGTGAAAGAAAGGCGAAATTACCTCTACGATGCTTTACCCTGGTTTATGTGATTCGGTTCAATGGAATGATATGGCTCATACGAGGTATCCCTTCTAGCGGAGTCAGCAACTGAGGCATAGACATACCCGCAGAAACTATGATCTCTGCAGGTATCCATAACATCATGAGAAACAATAAATATCAAATCATTCCTCAAACAAATTAAGTGTACAGGAAAATAGTTGCCCATAGAAAGGACAACAGTTGCTTACTGGATATAGCTGTAGAGTAATTCTTATACTAAAAATGTTCTATGATTACTCACATACCTAATTGTGTTGTATTAGTATATTTGAGTTTGTGCATATCATAAATCAACCCTCCTTGCTTCCACACTATTTGCTCATTCTATGCTTGTGCATAGTGAGTTTATGAGGCAAATTTAGTGCACATGCCCACTAAACATTTTACTGTGCGCTTTCTAATTTTGTATCCTTTCGCTTGTTGTGAAGTGTTAAAATTTAGGTTTGACAGCAGTCTCTAGATTTTCTAATGACTTCATAGAGTATTGTCTAAATCATTTTAAATCAGTTTAGATTGAATAAATTGATCTCCTAAGAACATCTATGCCTCAAAACAAATATGAAAAACATGATCTCAAGGGCTTGCTTATATAAAATTCACATAGAGTTTTCCCTAATTTTCAAAATCTTTTCAGTGTACGTACATAACAAAATGTTAATAATACACTATTCTGCTATAGGTTTCATATAGTTCTAAACATCATGTTTAATCTCTTAAGATACCACAATACCCCTAATACACTTGCTTTACAGTTTTTCATCTTATACTCTAAACATAAGTTCACTAAGAGTACTAATTATTCTTTACATGTTGCTAATTACTTCTGCTGCTCTAGGTAAAAAACTTTCAAAGCATATTTATGATGTATCTTCTTAATTAGAAAAGCATAAATTAAAAATCTGTTGTATATATCCCACAAATTTGTCTTTCATATCATATAATTTCAACACGACTTTCCGAAGCTAGAACTAGTAATTACATACCTTAATAACAGAGAACGCTTCCTCCTTGGTGGTTTTTGGAATTTTTGACCAAGTCTCGTAGCATAAGGGAAGCAGCAGAGAATATATTTATTACCCCGCATAATAAACATATCCAGTTCAGGTTCCAGATAAAGGTAAAGGCCTGACAACTTAAGTTTAGTGCGAAGTAATTAAATTGACCAATCATGACCTCTATGAGATGAAAAATACAGGAACTCTTAACATTATCCAACTTGATTTGAACATAAAGCTAATGCCCTGCTAATTAATGTCTTTGAATATATGAAGTTAGAAGCTTCAATGAGGTAGTTTGTGACACATGCATTATAAGACAAAAATTACAAGGTAAAAATATCATATCAAAATTCTTAAAAGAAAGTGAACTTCCAAATAAAACCATATAGAAGTTGTCATCAGTTACTTCATTTACGTGGTAGAGTTTAAATTGATGAAAAAGTTAAGAATGTTTACTGTTTAGCACTAGTGTACTACATCAAAAAATTTGTTCTCGACACTAATTAAATTCACGATCTTCACTATATATGTTAAAATAAAACTTCTAAAACAAATAAACTTTTCTGATAAATCACATTATGTTTGTGACATCTACAATGATATGTTAGCACAAGTAAGTAACTAAATATATATAGTGTTAAATATAGCTCTTAGTTTACCTTTCTACAGCTACAAAGATTCTAAACTATGATTAGATTTTGGTTCATGTGATAATAACAAAAAAGGACCATAACATGCACATATCAATGGCAGTGTAGTGTCAGCTCATTGTATAATGGAAGAAAAAAGGCTTAGCTAAATTTAGGCTCCTGCATTAGTTTTCTTTGCCTGAAATGAACTTATATGATGGTAGCCTAATATTAGGCATAATTCTCTAATAGGAAAAATTGTATAGAATGTGATTGATGGTATTCTATTTTTCTTCTTTCTATCTTCCCTTTTGTATTTGGCCATATATTTATGGGGGATAAGATCTGATTTTGGAAGTCTCCTTTCTAACAAATGTTAAATGATTGTACATTTGGTATTGTTAAAAATGTATCCTTTGCATATTGTTTCCCTAGAAACTAAATCTTCATAAAAATATGTTGATATGCAAGGTTTGAACATGTAATATAAAATGTATCATAGTAGGGAGCTGTAAACAGGATAATTTGCACGTGAACTTGCCTACTTATCACTATGATTTGCCAACTTCAGTATTGACTCCTTGAAACTGCATTCAGAAGCCAAATTTCTTTTTTACAAACTCATGTATTATTATGTCATGATATAAAATACCAAATCTAACGATAGTACAATACAAGAAATATAAATTAAACCACATCAATACATGAGACCAATACGACTTATAATATCCCAAGAAGATAGGAAAGTTCAACGAACCCGAAGCATAAAAGAAAAGGATCAATTGCAATGCTCACTTAGCTCAATCTTATTAACTAGATGAAGTTTGATAAAGAATTAATGACTTCATTCAGAAATAATAATAGACTATGACCATTTGCAGACTATTCTCATTATAATATTAGTGTCATTGGAAACAAAAATCTTCACCACTCATGTTATCATTGTTAATCTTAGCAAAGGCCTTATATTTCATACCAATTATATAAATTTCAGTTGAGGTCGACCTACTAGCAGCAGGTTTAGTCACCTCGACTTTCTCAAAAAGCTATCATATACATAAACATGATGATTTTATCCACAGTTGCAAAGACATTACACAGCTTCGGGAAAGGATTATCAAGTAGTTTTACCTGTCTGAGGCAATAGACGGTTGCATTATAGTCTTGAGACCTAAAAACCTACACACACAACAAAAAAGCACAACATCAGAGTACCATCAAAAGTATACAAATAACAACTGCCCAAATAACCAAATTAGCGTTCTCTTTTATACTTTAAGGGGTGATATTAGTATGCTATCTATTTATTGATGGGTTTTTCCATCATGTTCTAGGCATCGTTCTTAGAAAAACAAAAACAAAAAAATGAACAGCCAAGAAGAAAAGGAAAATATGAAAAAGATAAATAAGAAAATGATCAATGCCCTCACCGTCACTTAAACTTGAATTCTTCTTTCCAATCTCTATCTTCATCCATGCATCCACTTATTTTTTTTACCTTTTCCTTCATCTATTCCTCCTCAACCACCTAACATTTCATCATTTCTTAAATGTTTTCAAGCATTTTTCACATATTTTTTCAACAAGTTAATATATATATCGAAAACTAGCCCATGTTCTTTCCTAATACTAGTCGTTCACTAGGAAGATATGACGGGTGAAACTATATAGTACAAAATTTCCCCTGCTTATTAACTTGTTGGGTAATTTTAAGAAATCAAAGATTTGCCATCTTGAGTACCGTTGTCTGATCTATGCTTTCATATGTACGTTTTTACACCACGCCACAGTATTTTGAGTTATCCTTCAAATGTAAAACAAGCTTGAACATTGCATGTGAGGATACTACATCCAGCAGGTATCTTCTCTTACAAAAAAAATGGAAACAAATGAAAGAGAAAAAACTAATGCCTCCAATTACCATTTAAGATTTGCGCTAGAATCACTTCAAAGTATTAAATCTATTAGCTACTTCCTACTCAAAAATCAAAGTAATTCTACAAGTTAACTAAAACAACAAAATAATATAACACAATACTGGATAAAATGTTATATTACTGATATGTAAATTATTCTCAATAAATTACATACCCTGCCAGATTATCACGAGACAGAAAAGAACTGTAATAACCAAGGCAAGCAAGTTATTATGTGACGATGAGGATTTCCCATTCTTCATCCTCTTCAAAGCTTTCATCCGTTCGATCTTTGCCTTCTTCAGCTTTCATCCGTTCGATGTCGCCGTAGCTGTCGATGTCGTAACCGCACCTAAAATTTTAATAGTTAAAGACAGAATCTTTCTTTAACACTCACATTGACGAAAATATGATAAATACTCAATATCATTCATTCTCTCAAACACTCATGTTATCATTGTTAACTGAGTTATTAAGTAGTCCAATGTAGGAAAAGCATTTTTTTAATCAAAACAGAATCTAGTTCTTAATCCAAGATTAATACATTCTCACTCATTCACCATCACATAAATAAAGAATCACATAGCTTTCAAAATCTATACAAATTCAAAAAAAAAATCAAGAAAAAAAGGGTGAGATCTACCGAACCTGAAAGATCGATTGGAGAGATTGAGAAATTTGGATGCCCTAGCTGCTTTCAAAGGACCACGATGGAGGATGGTGGAGATAGAGGTCGATGGCTTGGGAATCAAAAAGAAGGGATAGGAGAGGAGAAAATGGGGTGTTGGTGTCGGGCTGAAGACGACGACGGTGACAGCAACATCGACGGCGACGGCGACGGCGACATCGACAGTGACAACGACATCGATGGCAACGACGGCGACGACAACGACAACTGTTACGAGTTTCAATTTGGGATTTTGAGAGTGTTGGGGGTTTGGAGATTTGGGGTTGGAGGGATTTTGAGAGATTTGGATTGAGAGATTTTGATTTTGAAGGATTGAGAGATTCGGGGTTGGAGGGACTTCTGAGATATTTGGAGTTGGAGGGATTCTAAATAATTTGGAGAGACTCCATCCGGACGTTTTGCCCGGCGTTTTTTAGGCAAAACGCCAGGATAGCTAATAGCTATTCCGACGTTTTCTCCAAACGTCAGTACAAATTGCCATGTTAGACTCATCGGGTTTTTACAGGGGTCTGTTGCGGCGTTTTACTTAAATGCCGGTAAAAAGATGTCGGGATAGACCATTTATTTTGTAGTAATGAACACTGCTATAATAGTATATGGTTGTCTTCTACACATTAAGTGATATAGTTATTAGTTCTATTATTCTAAAGCATGTTCAGATACGACAACTACTACATATAAGTTGTAGCAATTCAAATATCCACTCAAAACATATGTGAAAAAAAATGCAACAATTTTCAACAAAAAATGTTATCAACTAGTCAGTAACTAGGATAGGAGACAACTCCCTCCAAACACCCAAATAAAGATTTGAGAAAAATGCTTCAATTAAATACTTTAAATTTTCCTCCACAAGTCCGATACGGCATAGCAAGGGTTCTGGGGGTGTTCGGTTCATTTCAAGTAGAGTTGCATCTCACTTGCAACTAAAAATTAGTTGCAAAGCAAAACGTAAGAATCTTTCGAGTTGCATAAACTTGTAGTGCAACTACAATGCAATTTTACTTGCAATGGACCAACACATGCAAATTTCGGATGTGTTTTTTGTTTTGTTTTGTTTTGTTTTTGTTTTGCATAAACCTACCGGCCCCTTGTTTACTTCGCACTTCGTTGAATAACACTCGTCTGGGTGCACCAAGTTGGTAAGTTGCTAGGGAGTGATTTACCTATTCAAGATTTCTGATGGTTTCGTAGCACTGTTTGCAAAAGTAGCACTCTTGTTGAAGCCTTCCTGCTTCCAAGCCTCTCTGAAAGGTAGGATCAAGCTGCACCAAAAAAGATTACATGTTGGAACAAGTCTTGTTATGAAAATAAATCGCGGTCGTTTGGTGCAAAAGATCAAGGATGAGACATCTTCTCTCTCTCTTTCTTATTGAAAGGTTGAAGTACCAAACTCCCCGGATCTGCATTCTCCGGTGGACGTCCAATGCCTTCATAAATTTCAGAAATAATGTATTATTAGTTCTATGGAGGTACGAGGAAAATGAAGTACCAGCAATCACAACAAAATTAACCGAAAAACAAAAAGAAGTCCTCCAGCTTACTATGATCCACTATATGCAGGTCATGTAGCAGCTTAATAGAATGGCAAGCATCCTAGTGTGAGTAACAAGGACCTTTCCTTACTCTGTTACTTCTTCTCCGCTCTCTCTCTCTTTCTCTCTCTCTCATATTCGAATGAAAGGGTATAGAGACATTCACCTTTTTTTTAGACGTGGGAATTCACGGCAATCGTTGAAGTGATTAATCACACTGCACATGCTGCAAAAATAGATGTAAGTTTGTTAATAGGGAATTACGAAATGATAGCACTAGTTTAATTTTCAAATTACTTACATATCAAGCAAATTTAGAGGAAGTAAATAAAATTGAGGAACGAAACAAAACAAATTTTAAAAAAATAAAATATTCCTTTGGATCAGGGAGAAACCAAGACTTTCAACTTTAGGTAATAGCCATATCCTTTCTTATTCGACTATAATAGATCGGCTAACACACATACAAATTTAACCCACAAAATCAATTATGGGCGGCATATTTCTATAAAAATCACACATGGCTCATTTTGTATGCGTAGGCAATGCATCATAACTCAAATCCCGAACTGTGAAAGAGCGCACAAGTTCTACAAGCAAAACCCTGACTCTTAAGTAAATGATGTAAAATTGAAGACAATAAGAGATAACCTACAGCTAAGTATCATAATTATCGCTATTGTCCATCAAAATAGGGTTCAGTTTGGAATTACATGGAATTACAGATCCATTAGAACACAAAGTATTGCGACCATAGTTGATATGATGTTGAACCTCTTCTGATTAATGCTGAATTCGTGGTCGAAAGAAAAGGTTTTGTGGGAACTAACAAGAACTGTGAATTTGTGAGGAGTTGAAAACAAAAAATGAATTATCCATACATTTACTCGATAAACAAATATTTTTGGAGAGAGAGGTAGACATGATTACAGGAATCAAACAACATTGTCAATGCAGCTGTCAAGCAGAAGAAATGAACCAGCATGTCTACTAAAGGTCAAAATCCAGTCAATACTAGACATAGTAAAGAAGCAAAACCGCTAGATGTGAATGGACTCAATTTCTATTTATAGATAGTAAGCTGCGCTATATTGTACTCATGTTCTGTAATTTATTAACTTGGTTTTGAAGGCATTTATTTGAGAAATTAATTTTTTAACTATGAGGATACAGGAGCTGGAAACAGAAGATATACCCGTTGTGGCCTCCATGTCCACCTTTGGGTAATAACCGCAATTTCGCAAACGGTAAATCCCTATCATCCATCGCATATCCGCAGGAAGAAAACCATCGATTTCATAAGATGTAAAATAGTTTGGGCGTTAATTAATGTGGAACTAACAATATAGAAGCAGATACTCAAATGCTCTAACAATAGCACTTGGTTCAAAGGCATTTTGTAATGAGAAACAAGCGATCCAACCTACAAAACAAAATACTGAAATGAATGAAACATATATATAGATGTCTATCTACTTCAAAGAAAGACTTTTGCTTGTGATACTTACTGACTCACCACTAGAATTCATATAAGTTTGTGGTTTAGCGAGCGTGATAGGGACATCTACAATATATCGTGAATACAGAAGCACAGAAAGAAGAAAAATCTGAGAGCTATATGATAATGGTAAAAATCGCAGCAAATCAGGATCGTACGATTCCGGCACAGATTTCAAAACTTATACAGGCAGTTAATCATAACGGGTCTCTCTAACAGGTCCGGACATTCTCTAGGCTCCTCTACAAGATATGGGGTTCTTCCAAGCCCATAAAAAGTAACAGATTAGGCCTACTATGAGAGACAATCAGTCCATGAAGGCTAGGAGTCAAGTCTCTTATCCCCTAACCAAAGAATTTATCTCTTGAGGGGGAGAAACATAAAGGAGATAAGAAATTCATATCGATCCAACTGATTTAGATCGATCTCTCGATATGTTTCTCAGGCCTATAAATACCCTCCTCCCTCCACAGTCAGAAGGTAATTAAAAAATCGCCAGTTTCTCTCTCAAACTCTTTCTCTTTCTGATTCTGACTTGAGCGTAGGGGGGCGTGTCGTCGGGGCCAACCACCGGTGTTTCAGACTTTTTGCAGGTACATCGGCCGCGTCAGTAACCGTCAGATTCAGATCACGGTGGTTGGTCAACAATCCAGATTCAATCTCAGGAGCTCTAACCGCATTTCACGGCAAAGATCAAAGATCAAATTTTTAGTAGTTTCCATTAAATAAGAACTTACTATCTGTTTTCCCTCACACCAAAATAAGCAGCAGCAAATTGGCGGGGTCTGTGGGAATCTACACAAGTCAGATTTACCGCCATGCCACCAAGATTAAGAGGCAGAGGGGCAGCCTCAAGCCGTCCACCAACTCTCTTCGTCAACCAGCTCCTCCTGTGAAAGATCCGATTCTTCCTCAACAGTCGCCTCGTCAGCGTTAGCCTAATCAAGCTTCTTCCAACAAAGAGGCACCGGGGGGGCCCCGACAAAACCGTCATTCACAACATCCTCAGTACGACCATGTCTGTCCATCATGCTTCAACTGATTCAATGACCTTGCAGGCCCCCGGGGGTCTAGAGATCTCCGCCAGATCATTAGTGCCAGGCAACAATGAACATATCTGCAAATCCAATTGGACGAGAGGCACACCCGAACTGAGATCTCCCGCTCGGGACATCAAGCAAACCAGAGAACCTATTTTCCTAGATAGAGATCAAGGCAATTCTCTTCTCACAGGGGGTGCACCACAATAAGAAGCCCGACTCATGAGAGTCGAAAGCTTCTTGTGCGGAACAAAGGAAAAAATGTCCTAGTCACTAGGACCGAACTGGATAAGTTTAAGCTCGACATCCTCCAAGCTATCCAAGGAAGTCAAGATCTGGGCCAACCCCCAAATAAAAGATCTGCTGACTCAACTGGGTCCCAGGGGAAGGGTGACAAAGTTCTTTGCCGTATCCAAGAAGTTGAAGACCGTCTAGAGCAGATGAAGAATGGGAGAAACCGCTCCAGCAGGGCCTACCGCCCTAGTCGACATCCTTTTCAGCAAAGTCATCCTTGATGCACCCATCCCAAGAAACTTTAAGGCTCCTCAATTTGAATCCTACAATAGAGAATCAGACCCGACTGACCGTATAGAGAACTTCAAAACACTGATGATGGTCTACAATGCCACCGATGCACTCATGTGTCGAAAATTCCCCACCACACTAAAATGATCAGCAAGGGAATGGTATTCGCGCCTGAATCTAGAATCAATATTATCTTTCAATCAGCTGGAGGAACTTTTCATTGTGCACTTTGTTACTAGCCGCAAGGCTGAAAAAATAAGTGCTTCCCTATTAGAACTGAAATAAAGAGATAGAGAACAGCTGAAAGACTTCGTCAAATGCTTTACGACAGAAGCAAGGTCAATTTCCACCTTAGACTCTTCAGTGGCAGATGCAGCTTTCCGCCATAACGTCATTCATAAAGAACAGAAGGCCTCCTCGAGATTTCACTGAGCTCCTGGAAAGGAGTGAAAAATACATCAGGATCGAGGAAGCTCTCAATCCACAAGTCAAGAAAAAGTCACTTTTCGGGAACAAACGGAAGAACGCAAGTGAGGAAACACCCAAGAAGTTCATGAAAAACAGTTCATGCCAACGCCGTCCTCCTCCAACACATCACTTCAACAAGTTTACTCCCTTGAACATGAGTGTGTCTGCCATCCTTATGGCAGTTAAAAAAGATGGGATAGTTCGTCATCCTCCCAAAATGACAACGGCCAGCAAGAGAAGGGACAAGGGCCTGTGGTGTGCATTTTACAGAGGCCATAGATATAGTATCGACAATTGTCAGGCCCTCAAAGAAGAAATTGAAGACCTGATTTGGCAGGGCTATCTCTCTCAATTTGTCCAACGAAATAATAACATCTAAACCCCTCCGCCACGGGGGGCTAATAAACGTCCAGAAATGCTTTCTGAATTACGAGACTCCGAGCACATGGCCATCCTACACACCATTCATGGAGGACCTGTGGGGGGTGATTCTAACTCCTCCTGCAAAGCCTTCGTAAGGGAAGTTAATTCAGTACATAACACTCCACCCCCAAAGGGTTCGGTCCTTTCTATGTCATTCTCCGATAAAGATCTTGAGGATATCAAAACGCCTCATTGCGATGCACTAGTTATCAATAGGCATGACAAATCATGAGGTACGATGTATCCTCGTAGACAATGGCAGCTCCGTAAACATCCTCTTCATGGCTGCATTTGATGCTCTAAAACTCTCGCGAGATCGACTAGAGCCAGTCAGCTATATACTTCACGGCTTTTCAGGTGCACCTGTCCAAGTCGAGGGAATTGTCACACTCAACGTGAAGGTAAGGAAAGCCCCGACACATGAAAGCAATAGACTTCCTAGTAGTCGATATCAAATTTGCGTACAATGCCATATTCAGCAACCCAGGCCTGACAGCTTTTCATGCGGTTGCCTCGGCGTTTCACATGAAAATGAAATTCCCAACTCTAACAGGCATGGTCAGGTTGTGGGAAGCCAACAGGCAATGCGGGCATGATACACTGCTACCATGGGGGGCTCGGTTCTCCCCCTCCATGCCGCAGAGCTACTACCAGAAAATAATCACAGTAACACCGTTCTTGTAGATGGGGTCGAAGCTACTGCACTGGTCAGTCAAATCTAGAATTTTTTTAAATTTTCAAGTTATCTCCTCCCAGTTCCGACTGCATCCTCATCAGAACGCAACAATAAACCTAAATCCATCACCTGCCGCCACTCCGCTAAGCCTACAAGAAGAAACAGTCCTACCAGTGCTCATCACTGCACCAGAAGGCCTCCCCTTCTCCCCACACATCCAGAGGAGGCTCACTTTAAAAAAACGACTCGGGCAAGGTCTACCAAGTTGTTTGCCTTTCGGCTCACCAACTTGAAGACTCGGGAGGCAAGGATATGATAGCAGGGACTCAGAATGAGCAACACCTCATGGAAAACAACAAGAGCGTCTGAAACGCCCTCTTCTAAAAGTAGAATTATTAAAACTTGTAATAAAGGCCAGCCACTAGAGCAGCCATTTATTTTTCCTTTCAATAAATACCGCTTTCACTAACGGTCATGAATAATATAAGCACCAGCCATTAGAGCAGCCCCTTAGCTTATTTCTCAATAAAATTAACTAGCTTATTCTTAAACATCTTGTTCAATTTCATTAAAGCAAACAATGAGCTAAACGCCCAACTTTCACCTAGAGCGGCGCTAAAAACTCATTACAAGCTTTCCATAAGACGGATTCAGAGTCCATACCTATGGTTCGAAGTTACTCTAGCAATTTGCAATAAGGAAAGTTTAGAGTTCGCTTCACCATTCGATCTGTTCCTGCAATCTGTTAGCGCCTTCATGACCGGTTCAGAGTCCATACCCATGATTCGAAGATACTCTAGCAATTTGCAAAGAAGCAAGTTCAGAGTGTGCTTCGCCATTCGCACTGTTCCTATAACCTGTTAATATATAAACTAACAATTTCAGAATCTATACCCATGACTCGGAGTTACTTTAGCAACCTGCAATTAAGCACATTCAGAGTTCAACTCGCCTTTTGATCTGTTCCTGAAACTAGTTAAAATTTCTTGAAGACAGATTAAGAGGTCCAAAATCGTGTCGCAGTTACTCTAGTATCACTTGTAAAAACAACACTTAGAGTTCAACTCTCCACTTAATGTGACTCACAATTTGTCAGAGAACCCATACAGCAAGTTTGGAAAACGACTCTCCCTTAGCTGCTCCTACAACTAACTGAGTTCAAGGCGGAGAAGTTCTAAACTCCGTCACACACCATCGACGGTTCGTTAGCTATACGCAACAGACTTGAGGCCCTATTATTTAGCTACAAAAAACTTAGTCGATGGTGCATCAACCTTGACGACAAGGATCAAGTATATGAAAAGAATTCTTCAAAACACAGAACTATCGCAAGTCTATGCATTTAGATCCAGCATCACAAAAAATATTTACAAGCCCGGCCAAACACTTCGTTGGCTCCAAACAACGAATTCAATGCTCTGGTCACCACTCAAGGCCCGCGACCTGCTGACTCAGTACAATGGTTTCAACATCTCTCTTACCACTATTGGCTCAGGCAAATCCTTCCAACAACCCCATAACTTCATGCAAAAGGTTTAATCCCGAAGGCCGCCTCTCTAAACTTGCCGGGTACAAATGGCAGGTTCTATAATCGATTCGGACTCAGAGCTGGCTCCCCAAACATGACGGGTCAAACAGCTATATCTACTTTTAACTTCGTTACGTACCGCCGACGGTTCGTTAGCTATACACAACAGACTTGAAGCCCTGTTATATAGCCACAAAGAATTCAATTGATGGTTCATAGATATCGACAACAAAGTGCACCACAAGGATCAAGCACGCAAAGCGATCACATCAAGAAACAGAGAACTATCACAAACTCATGTTCAGATCCAGTATTGCTACAGATATTTACAAGTACAAAATTATGATCATACAATTCGATCTACAAGCTGTCCCTTCGACTCCGTGGATGAGGAACGTTGTTCCTATAAGATACGAGCCTCCTTGTGGGTCACCTGACGGCCACCGCTTTTTCTTGACCGCTAGCATCTTTGACAGAAAACATCAACCCCATGGATTGAGATTGCTGGCCGGCACACGAGGCACATGACTCTCCACTAACCAAAGTCAAACTCAATAAAGCCGACATGCCACTTCATGCGTCTCCAGGATGTCGAGGGGGCACCCGCGCTGTCGGCGCCGCTCCCCCAACGATCAACCTGACTCCTCCAACAGTTGCACTCCCTTTCGCATTAGTCGTGGTGCCTTCCTTCACCTCAACTATTGTTCCCTTTTTTGCACCGACAATGTGTGAGATGCTTGTTGTTTGTAACCAGCAAGTCTCGTTTGAAGATGATACAACTCCAAGTCTTTCTTGAAGACTACTTCTCTGAGTAGAGCACACTCTCCAATACTGTCTATAGTCACTTTTGGAGGCAGTGGCAAGTTGGCAAGACAGGAGCACTAACTCGCAATCCCTCTCGATAAGCTTCGACTTAAGGCGAACAAACTCCAACCATTCATCCTTTGGTTGAACAAAGGTCAACTGCCAATTTCGTTATGCACAATTGCTTGTGAAGGCGCTCAACCTCGTCACTACGGGGTTTCTGACCGGTTCCCACGATAATCTGTCAACAATTCCAAAAGCAGTCAAGCAAAAAGAGAAAATACTAGGTGTCATGGTCAAGCGTCACTTCAAAGCACATCAATGCAATACGATAAATGGTAACAAATCTAGAAGATAGTTTTTTAACCACTAAAATGAAGATAAAGGAATGCGGTGGCCAGTCCGCAATTAGACATCACAGAAAGTAGCTATAAGTTCGAAACAAAGGCAAATAAAGAAAGCCTGAAAGAAAAATGGCATAACAAAGTGAATCAATTATCTACCTACTTCGGCGGCACCACGGACAATGAACCCCCAGCTGCTTCCTTGCCCTTATCCTTCTTTCCAGAGCCGCTCCTCGCGCTGCCCGTAGGAGTGCCGATCCCGCCATCAACCTTGTAATACCCTGATTTTTCTAATTAATGGAAAATTATTTATTTTTGCACGTAGTGTGCACGTGTAATATTTTGGCTATTATTTTCATCATGAAGAGTAAAGATATTTCAATTGGTGCTTTTTGTACCAAGCTTTATTTTAATTAAATAAAAAGCCTTTTTAAAGCCCAAAGTATACTTCATTTATTTTATTGTTTGGGCCATTTATTTAAGCCCATGATTTAATCCTTTTTTTTTTCTACAACTTGTAATGTGTAACACACCTTTTTAAAAGACTTGTTATTGGTGTACAATTTTTGTTAGGGTGACTTGTGCTTGCACGTGCACTTCATGTACACGTGCATAAGCACACATTCTTGGCCGGATTGGGTAGAGAAGTGGGTTGAGTCATGGGTAGTTATTTAGGGTGTGGGTAGTTTTTACAACTCCCTAGTGCATCCTAGCCCTTGATCCTATAACTATCTACTAAATCCTAACCCTCCATCTCACCCAAATTGGTGTATAAATACCCCGCTCATTCATCTATTTCTTTTACACTAAGATTATATTGTAAGAGAGATATATTGTGAGAGAGTTGTGTGTGACTGTTCTTTGGAGGCCGATTATTACTTCTGAAGATTTTCGGCAAGGAGCAAGGAGCAAGGAGTGGTGCATTGCATTAAGGAGCTTTTCTGGATTCGGTTATTTCGTCAATAAGGTGGGTGTTTCTCAGGACTTCTAATGTAGGAATTGTGTTATGGCAATAATGTTTGTTACCATGCTTGTAGTAAGTTTGACTATATTAGATTACTCTGTGTATGCTTATGATGAAAGTTGTGAAGGACTAAAAATGAAGTAATGACACTACAAATAAGACCAAAATAGGTCTGTACAGTCGACTGTCACATGTACAAGTCGACTGGTACGAGGCGAATATTTTCATGATTTAATAATGTACATGTATGCAAAACAGAAGTGATAGTATGATTGCTAAATTCATACTCCCCCATGTTATATATGATGGAGGAGATGTGAACGGATGAAAAAGAACTAGTGATACTAGGAATAACCTGTACAGTCGACTGCTGATGTAAACAGCCGACTGAGATATTGAAGTAAATTATGAATAGTTCAGAATCTCATGAAATGAAGTATTTTATTATGATGTTCTAGTATGCTAAATTGAGATTTAGTGTTCATTTCTGCAAGTAAATGATGAGTAAAAGAAAATGCATGTTTAACTTTCCCTTGAGGAAAGAGAACATTAGTATGTGAAATTATATGCCGTGACGTCAATGAACAGCTAAGAATATTACGTGTTTATGTAGTATGAATATATTGTAATGAGACACAATGATGCATGTGAATGGAAGAACAGATGGAAAGATAATTCCTAATTTGAAATGTGAACCTGTTCAGTCGACTCAATGCGAGTCGCAAGTCGACTGGGCTGAGAATGAAAATGTACTGTTAAAAACCCCAGGACAGACGACTGATGGAATGACAGTCGACTGTCACGTGAATGATATTTTGAACATAGAAAGTTGCGGAGCAGCCGACTGGCTATGTGCAGCAGTCGACCCTCCCGATTGGTAATGAAGAACTTGAATTGACTGAACAAGTCGACTGGATTTCTCCAAGTCGACTGTCCAGTGTATTTTGATGTGTTAGAGAACCTTATTCTGTTTATGTTGAAGATTGTGAATCTGTGGTTGATGTTGGTAAACTCTACTTATTGCTGCATGAATTTACATGAAATGAATCATAGATCGAAATGAGAAGTAAATGAATATGAAAAGCTAAGATCATGATAAAGAAAGTCTGTGAGACTATTAAATGAATTATGAGTTGAAAATGCTCAATTGGAAATTGTGAATTGGAAATTGAAACCAAAGAGTAGCTGAGTCTCCCCCGGCATTGGAAATGAAATGAAATGAAAATTTGAAAAGAAAGACCAAGGTTAGTCATGTTGAATGAATGAATAAGTCCGGTTTAGTGGAGAGGCTAACACTAGAGCTTTGATTTTTGTTCATGATTGTAATAAAACTAAGGATTAGTGCATAGTGAAGATGTGATGAAAGTGAGAGAAAAACACGAGTATGAGAACTAGGGTTTACGGTGCGGGTGTGTGAGCCACAGAATGCATGCTTGATGCGTCCAGACATGGCGTGGGCACAACTCAGAATGATCGGACTCTAGTCACGCTTGTGGGATGTTTGGTGACTGCAAGAGGATCGTGTGCCATGAAGGAGGCTGAATTGCCACAGAATGCATGCTTGATGAGTCAAGACATGGCGTGGGGTTCCCCTCCAGGTTTTCTGTACACGAGCTTGTACTCATAGATCATCCAGGATACTCACCATAGTTACAGTAGTAGATTAAGTCATGGCGAGGGATTGAACCCTACAAAGATGAAGAACGATTAGGAGGCTTGCATAGAATCCGAACAAGTGTGCATTAGTGTCATGTAAATTAACTAATTGCATTAAGGATTAAGTGCACAATCACGACACGACATCATTAAGATTTTCCCCTTTTCTTTATTTTGATATGTGAACAAGTTTGTGATCTGTTAAGAAATGAGAATCGTTATACTGTTTCTGGCATAGAGAGGATGACCATGTATAATTATCGTCGGTTGAATAAACTGACGTATCCACAGTTTTGTATGCAGGATAAATGACATGTTAAAGGTTAAAGAGGAATGGATGCATAAAGATTTTACCATGTTGTTGTACATTTGCTTAAATGTTGTAAATTTTTTACTTCCGCTGTGCAATGTAAATATAATATATGATGTAAACTCTGATGTAAAGTGAAAAGTTTAAATTCCTTGTAAAATTGTACTAAGAAAAGCGAAAAGATCCTGTAGAACATCTCGAATTCAGTGTATTTGGGATTCGGGGCGTTACAGAGTGGTATCAGAGCCACGCTTTCTACGCTTTCCATATTGGTACAAATTTATAAGGAACGACACCCTAGAAGTGGACATTAGAGTGTGTGTCTGAGTTTAGAGATTTAAATGTAAGTGACTTACATTTGTGTTGCTCTATGACTTATGCTTCTTCCTCCCTACTTTCTAAGATGGCTGATCACTTCGACCCTGCTGGAGACGACGACTGGCATATCATTGAGGAAGAATACCATCCTGGACAGGCTGATCCCGAGGAAGAGTACCACCCTGGGCAAGTAGATTCTGATGAGGAGGAATGGCCTGAATCTCGAGAGATTACCCCACCTCCAGACTCGTCTGACGATTCTTCTTCTGATGAAGAAGAGGGACCAGTTTTGAGTAGTCTTGTGGCTTCTCTTCAGAGGCAGGTAGAGACACTGCGAGAGAGAGTCGGATTATTGGAGGCTCAGCTGGCGAAGCGGAAGAACGACTTTTCAGTTCTCAGTCACCGTGTGTGGGAACTTGAGAAGAGGAAGAACCTGACTGATGTGCTGAAAGATGAGGTTGATGAACTACGGGGAGAACTTCGAGAAGCGAAGAGGAACCGTAGGAGTTAGATTGTTGTAGCTTCTATTTCTTCCATTCTGATGTTAAGAATTGTTTTAATTCGAATGTATAAAGTTTGGAATTCAATGAAATGCAAGTTGATTTAAAGTTCTTGTCTTATACTTCGAATTTAATGGATCTTTTACATCAGAATATGTCGAGAAGAGGAGCTAGAAATGGGGAAGGTTTGGATCTGGAGACAGAACTTGCAAGGGTCTACCAGACGCTTAATGCAGTGGCTATGAACCAAGGAAGGGGGCCGGTGAATCCAGTGCCCAAGGCAATTAAACTGGTGGAATCGTTCAAGCGAATGAAACCACCTGTATTCGAGGGAAAGTCAGACCCAGATGCGGCTGACGACTGGATTCGTGAAGTGGAGACAATCTTTGAGGTGTTGGAGACCCCGGAAGGCAGCAAGGTCAAGTTGGCGACTTTGCAATTCGAGAAGGACGCGGCTGTGTGGTGGCAGTCGATGAAGAGGACCATGGGAGGTATAGTGCTCGGCTGGGAGGAATTTCTGGAAGAATTCTGCAGTCACTATTTTCCCTCCGATGTTCAGGAAAAGAAGGTTATGGAGTTTCTGTCGCTACAGCAAGGCAGCATGTCAGTGAGAGAGTACGAGACTAAGTTTACTCAGCTCTCCAGGTATGCTCCAGAACTGGTGATGGATGAGGCTAAGAAGGCTCGTAAGTTCGAGCACGGACTGAGGCCAAGCTTGAGGTCCCGGATGATACCTCTTGGTATCAGGCGATTTGACAAGTTGGTCAAGAGGGCAGCAGCGACGGAGGCGGATATGGAGCAGTTCCATGTTGTTCAGAGCCGGAAGAACAACTGGCAGTCTGGAAAGAGGCCCGCCAATTTTGGGAGTTTCAAGGGGCAACCATCTGCACAAAGGTTCAAATCGACAGGGGCGAACGCTGTTAGTGTAGCTGGAGGACCTGGGAACAATGTGGTGAGACCTCCTGCGGTGACTTGCTACAACTATGGTGAAACGGGACATTTTCAATCTCAATGCTCCAAGCCACGGAATAGTAATCGCAATGCACCAGCACAGCAGACTGGGAAGAGGCCGTACCAGCCAGGGCGAGTATTTGCCTTGACGGAAGCTGATGCTGATGAGGTTGATCATGTCATCACTGGTACGAGGGCTGATGTTTAGTGGTTTTTGTCATTTCTTCTTCCGTTCATATTGTGAAACTGTTATGTAATGGTGTGTATTATGTAACAGGCGAACTTTATCTTAATGGAATGAAAGCTGTTGTGTTGTTCGATACTGGATCCTCTCATACTTTTGTGTCTCCTAGATTTGCTAAAGTGTTAGGAGTTGAACCGAAGATTTTTCCAGGCAAGATCTTAGCAGTAGCTACTCCATCAGGGAAAACTTTAACCACTGATCGGTATTACGTTGATTGCGAGATTGTGATTGGAGATCGAATCTTTGGCATTGATCTGATCGAGCTGACTATCTTGGGAGTCGATGTTATCATTGGCATTGATTGGATGTCGGTGTACAGTGCAAACATCGAGTGCAAGACCAAGACGGTAACAGTGAAGGCTCCAGGTGGACCTGAAGTCACTTTCCAAGGGAAGCAGAAATGTTCTAAGCTGGTGGCAACTATCCGCAAGGAAGAGACTCCTGTGGAAGTGCAAGAGATTCCTGTGGTTCGGGACTATCCGACTGTGTTCTTGGAAGATTTTCCTGGGTTACCCCCGCATCGTGATGTAGAGTTCAGTATCACTGTTCAACCGGGAAGTGCACCCATTTCTAAGGCACCTTATAGGATGGCTCCAGTGGAACAGGATGAGGTGAAACGGCAGATTGAGGAACTGTTGGAGAAAGGCTTTATTCAACCTAGTGCGTCACCTTGGGGAGCACCAGTGCTTTTGGTAAAGAAGAAGGATGGATCGATGAGAATGTGTATCGATTACCGGGAGCTGAATAAGGTCACTGTTTAGAATAAGTATCCTATTCCTCGAATTGATGACTTGTTCGATCGTCTACAAGGAGCAACTGTTTTCTCCAAAATAGATCTTCGATCAGGATATCACCAAGTTCGAGTGAAAGCTGAAGATGTGCATAAGACTGCATTTAGAACTCGACATGGGCATTACGAATTCTTAGTTATGCCATTCGGAGTGATGAATGCACCCGCAATCTTCATGGATTTGATGAACAGAGTTCTGAGGCCGTTCATTGATTCTTTCGTCGTGGTGTTTATCGACGATATTCTCGTGTACTCCAAGTCAGAGGAGGAGCACACCGAGCATCTGGCAGCAGTGTTGAAGAAGCTGGAAGAGCAGAAGTTGTATGCCAAGTTATCCAAGTGTGATTTCTGGAAATCTGAAGTGGCATTCCTAGGTCACATCCTTTCTAAGGAGGGAGTGGCAACTGACCCTCAGAAGATAGAGGCAGTGAGAGATTGAGCTAGGCCTACTACAGTGAAGGAAGTCAGAAGTTTCCTTGGGATGACTGGATACTACAGGAGATTCTTTCAAGGTTATGCTCAGATAGCTGTACCGCTTACTGGACTGACCAAGAAGAATGTGAGCTTCAAGTGGACTGAGCAATGTGAGGCGAGCTTTCAGGAGTTGAAAGAGAAGCTGACTACTGCACCTATTTTGGCTTTGCCTAGAGCAGGTGTTGAGTATGATGTTTATAGCGATGCTTCACATCGTGGGTTTGGTTGTGTCTTAATGCAAGAAGGAAGAGTAATCGCTTATGGGTCTAGGCAACTACGACCGCATGAGAAGAATTACCCGACTCATGATCTGGAGTTGGCTGCGATTATCTTTGCCCTGAAGCAATGGAGGCACTACGTGTACGGTGAGAAGCTGAACATGTACACGGATCACAAGAGCTTGAAGTATATATATATCAGCAGAGGGATCTGAATCTGAGGCAGCGGAGATGGTTGGAAGTGCTCGAGGATATGCGACCTGAGATCAAGTATCATCCTGGAAAGGCTAATGTTGTTGCTGATGCACTTAGTCGCAAGAGCAGCTTAGCCAGTTTGATTACAACTCAGAGGCATCTGATTGAGGAGTTGGACCAAGCAGGTATTGAGGTTGTCTTGCAAGGATTGGGAGCATCTTTGGGTCAGTTGAGGCTTCAGCCTACTCTGAATACCAGGATCATTGCAACTCAAGAGGTTGATGCTGATATCTTGGAGATGAAGGATCAGGTTGGTGTCGGCAGGTTGCCCGGACTTCAAATCAGGGATGGAATGCTGTGGTTCGGAGATAGGCTATGTGTTCCAAATCAGGCGGATCTGAAAGAGAGTATTCTTCAGGAGATGCATGCTACTCTTTTGTTGGTACATCCTGGGAGTACTAAGATGTACAAGGACATCAAACAGCATTTCTGGTGGTCAGGTTTGAAGCGGGATGTGGCTGAATTTGTGGCGAAGTGTGAGGTTTGTCAACAAGTCAAAACCAAAAATCAGAGACCCGGAGGTCTATTACAGCCGTTACCTATTCCGGAATGGGAGTGGGATAACATCAGTATGGATTTCATCATGGGATTGCCTAAGAGTCCTAAAGGCAATGATGCGATTTGGGTTGTAGTCGATCGACTAACCAAGTCCGCTCACTTTTTGGCGATGAAACTCACTGTTTCGATGGACAAGTTGGCTGAGCTGTATGTTGGCGAGATCGTCCGGCTTCATGGTGTTCCGTCAACTATTGTGTCTGATCGAGATGCGCGGTTTACTTCGCATTTCTGGAGGAGTCTTCAGACAGCTTTGGGTACCAAGACAGATTTCAGCACTGCTTTTCATCCGCAAACCGATGGGCAGACCGAGAGAGTCAACCGTATTCTTGAGGATATGCTTCGGTGTTGTATACTAGACTTTGGAGGCAGTTGGGAA
Organism: Hemerocallis citrina; assembly: GCA_017893485.1. Lineage (NCBI taxonomy): Eukaryota > Viridiplantae > Streptophyta > Magnoliopsida > Asparagales > Asphodelaceae > Hemerocallis > Hemerocallis citrina. The sequence continues at coordinate 1,944,083 of JACEHZ010000535.1, read as the reverse complement.
AGGCATTTACCCTTGGTAGAGTTTGCCTACAACAACAGTTTTCAGGCTAGCATCGGGATGGCGCCGTACGAAGCTTTGTATGGCAGGAAGTGCAGGACGCCTGTTTGTTGGTATGAAGTTGGGGAGCGTCAGTTGTTTGGTCCTGAGCTTGTATAGCAAACTTCTGAGAAGATTGTTCTGATCAGGAAAAGGTTGGTAGAAGCTCAGAGCAGGCAGAAAAGCTATGCAGACAACCGGAGAAGTGACCTTGAGTTTGAGGTCGGTGACTTCGTCTTTCTGAAGGTATCGCCCAGTAAAGGTGTGGTTCGATTTGGCAAAGGCAGGAAGTTAGCCCCGAGATTTATAGGCCCGTACAAGATATTGAAAAGGATCGAGAAAACTGCTTACCGGCTTGAATTACCGGAAGAGTTATCTCAGGTGCACAATGTTTTTCATGTGTCTATGCTGAGAGGTTATATTCCAGATCCGAGTCATCATTTGCCTGAAGTGCTGGAAGGTTTGCAGTTGGATCTGAATTACATCGAGTCTCCTGTCGAGATTGTTGACCGTAGGGAGAAAGTCTTGAGGAATAAGACGATATCGATGGTCAAGGTAGTCTGGAGAAACCATTTGGTTGAAGAGGCTACTTGGGAATCTGAGGAGAGGATGTTGAAGGATTATCCTGAGCTTTTTGCTTGATTGTATCTTTGTATCTTTTGTTCTTGTTGTTGTATTTTCTGTTCTCTCACTCTTGACTGTAGTTCAGGGGACGGAACTATTCTAAGGAGGGAGTGTTGTAATACCCTGATTTTTCTAATTAATGGAAAATTATTTATTTTTGCACGTAGGTGCACGTGTAATATTTTGGCTATTATTTTCATCATGAAGAGTAAAGATATTTCAATTGGTGCTTTTTGTACCAAGCTTTATTTTAATTAAATAAAAAGCCTTTTTAAAGCCCAAAGTATACTTCATTTATTTTATTGTTTGGGCCATTTATTTAAGCCCATGATTTAATCCTTTTTTTTTCTACAACTTGTAATGTGTAACACACCTTTTTAAAAGACTTGTTATTGGTGTACAATTTTTGTTAGGGTGACTTGTGCTTGCACGTGCACTTCATGTACACGTGCATAAGCACACATTCTTGGCCGGATTGGGTAGAGCAGTGGGTTGAGTCATGGGTAGTTATTTAGGGTGTGGGTAGTTTTTACAACTCCCTAGTGCATCCTAGACCTTGATCCTATAACTATCTACTAAATCCTAACCCTCCATCTCACCCAAATTGGTGTATAAATACCCCTCTCATTCATCTATTTCTTTTACACTAAGATTATATTGTAAGAGAGATATATTGTGAGAGAGTTGTGTGTGACTGTTCTTTGGAGGCCGGTTATTACTTCTGAAGATTTTCGGCAAGGAGCAAGGAGCAAGGAGTGGTGCATTGCATTAAGGAGCTTTTCTGGATTCGGTTATTTCGTCAATAAGGTGGGTGTTTCTCAGGACTTCTAATGTAGGAATTGTGTTATGGCAATAATGTTTGTTACCATGCTTGTAGTAAGTTTGACTATATTAGATTACTCTGTGTATGCTTATGATGAAAGTTGTGAAGGACTAAAAATGAAGTAATGACACTGCAAATAAGACCAAAATAGGTCTGTACAGTCGACTGTCACATGTACAAGTCGACTGGTACGAAGCGAATATTTTCATGATTTAATAATGTACATGTATGCAAAACAGAAGTGATAGTATGATTGCTAAATTCATACTCCCCCATGTTATATATGATGGAGGAGATGTGAACGGATGAAAAAGAACTAGTGATACTGGGAATAACCTGTACAGTCGACTGCTGATGTAAACAGCCGACTGAGATATTGAAGTAAATTATGAATAGTTCAGAATCTCATGAAATGAAGTATTTTATTATGATGTTCTAGTATGCTAAATTGAGATTTAGTGTTCATTTCTGCAAGTAAATGATGAGTAAAAGAAAATGCATGTTTAACTTTCCCTTGAGGAAAGAGAACATTAGTATGTGAAATTATATGCCGTGACGTCAGTGAACAGCTAAGAATATTACGTGTTTATGTAGTATGAATATATTGTAATGAGACACAATGATGCATGTGAATGGAAGAACAGATGGAAAGATAATTCCTAATTTGAAATGTGAACCTGTTCAGTCGACTCAATGCGAGTCGCAAGTCGACTGGGCTGAGAATGAAAATGTACTGTTAAAAACCCCAGGACAGACGACTGATGGAATGACAGTCGACTGTCACGTGAATGATATTTTGAACATAAAAAGTTGCGGAGCAGCCGACTGGCTATGTGCAGCAGTCGACCCTCCCGAGTGGTAATGAAGAACTTGAATTGACTGAACAAGTCGACTGAATTTCTCCAAGTCGACTGTCCACTGTATTTTGATGTGTTAGAGAACCTTATTCTGTTTATGTTGAAGATTGTGAATCTGTGGTTGATGTTGGTAAACTCTACTTATTGCTGCATGAATTTACATGAAATGAATCATAGATCGAAATGAGAAGTAAATGAATATGAAAAGCTAAGATCATGATAAAGAAAGTTTGTGAGACTATTAAATGAATTATGAGTTGAAAATGCTCAATTGGAAATTGTGAATTGGAAATTGAAACCAAAGAGTAGCTAAGTCTCCCCCGGCATTGGAAATGAAATGAAATGAAAATTTGAAAAGAAAGACCAAGGTTGGTCATGTTGAATGAATGAATAAGTCCGGTTTAGTGGAGAGGCTAACTCTAGAGCTTTGATTTTTGTTCATGATTCTAATAAAATTAAGGATTAGTGCATAGTGAAGATGTGATGAAAGTGAGAGAAAAACACGAGTATGAGAACTAGGATTTACGGTGCGGGTGTGTGAGCCACAGAATGCATGCTTGATGCGTCAAGATATGGCGTGGGCACAACTCAGAATGATCGGACTCTAGACACGCTTGTGGGATGTTTGGTGACTGCAAGAGGATCGTGTGCCATGAAGGAGGCTGAATTGCCACAGAATGCATGCTTGATGAGTCAAGACGTGGCGTGGGGTTCCCCTCCAGGTTTTCTGTACACGAGCTTGTACTCATAGATCATCTAGGATACTCACCATAGTTACAGTAGTAGATTAAGTCATGGCGAGGGATTGAACCCTACAAGGATGAAGAACGATTAGGAGGCTTGCCCTCGGACCTATGTAGTATGGGATGCATAGAATTCGAACAAGTGTGCATTAGTGTCATGTAAATTAACTAATTGCATTAAGGATTAAGTGCACAATCACGACACGACATCATTAAGATTTTCCCCTTTTCTTTATTTTGATATGTGAACAAGTTTGTGATCTGTTAAGAAATGAGAATCGTTATACTGTTTCTGGCATAGAGAGGATGGCCATGTATAATTATCGTCGATTGAATAAACTGACGTACCCACAGTTTTGTATGCAGAATAAATGACATGTTAAAAGTTAAAGAGGAATGGATGCATAAAGATTTTACCATGTTGTTGTACATTTGCTTAAATGTTGTAAATTTTTTACTTCCGCTGTGCAATGTAAATGTAATATATGATGTAAACTCTGATGTAAAGTGAAAAGTTTAAATTCCTTGTAAAATTGTACTAAGAAAAGCGAAAAGATCCTATAGAACATCTCGAATTCAGTGTATTTGGGATTCGGGGCGTTACAAACCTTCTTTCCCGTATCAAGGGACTCGCTAGGTCGAAGAGTCACATGGTAGCCTTTTTCATAGAAACCGGGAACACGCTCCACCACGTGTGAAATCGCTGCGGCATAAGACTTGAGCATCACCCCTTGCAGTTTGGACTTACACTCAGCATGAACCTTGATCACCTCGACCTTCAATTCCGAGGCTGCATCAGTGCAAGCCTTATCCAACTCTAGTAGAAGGTCGACGTTCTTCTTCTCCAATGCCTTCTCTCTCTCCTTTGATGCCTCTAGCTCAAAGCGCATCTCCTCCTTACTCGTTGCCAATGCCTCCAACTCAAGGCGCACCTCGCTTTCCTTCTTCCTCTGCTCCTCTAACTCTGCCTTCGACTCCTTAGTGGCTTTTTTCTTGTCCTTCTCGGCGCGGGAGATACGAGCCCTCAGGTTCTTCTCCTTGGCCGCATAGAAGTCAACCAGATGCCTGACATGACATATTGCCTGAAACATGGAGAAAACGGTTAAAACGTAATGATGAAAGGGAGGATAGTGCAAGCTAAGGAACAAATGGAACCAAATCATACCGTCATGTGTGCCTTCGCAATCTCCAGGACCGATCTCTCGGGGGGCTCCATCTTCTGCCTTTCTCTGTCAGCTAGAGTAGGAATGTGGCGGCTAGCATCGAGGCAAGCGGCGGAGTTCCCCAAAAATCTCTCTTGGGGTTTTACGTTCCAATCAGGAGTATAGACTATGTCCCCCCTGTCAACAAGTACCACGGCAGTCATAGCAGCTAGTGAAGCCGACACGGCACTCGCCACGATCGCAGCCAAGAAGAACCTGCATCAGTAGCAGGTGGCACCTCTGAAGGGGGCTCAGTCCGCACGACAGGGGCCAAAGGCGGCAAGTCCTGGGAAGGAGAAGGATGCATATCCGACCTCTTCCGTTTCTTCGACTCACCATCCCTCTTGTTACGTAATGCATCCAAGTCTGCCAGAATGTCTTCGTAATCCATGTATGTTCTTGTAATGTGAAACACGAAGGAGTTAAAATTCGTAAAACCAAATGAAAGCAACAAAGGCATGGATAAAATGACAAGAAAGCAACAACGGTAAAACTGTACTAGAAACAGCTGGGCCAAAACCACCTTCGAAGAGTACTTCGTTAGTGATGTCTTGCCATACCAACACCTTCAGTCCAAGAGGGCATCACTAATGCTACTCTCTTCCAAGGTTACCACCGTCTCCATTCTCACCACTGAGGGAACCGTTCTCCTCCATGTAGTGGGGATTCCCCACGACTCAGAGTTGCGAACAACAAGAAATTTCTCCTTCCAACATCTAATTGAGCAGGGAGCATCGACTAACCTCCGATTCTTTCGAGGGCTAAGGTACTGTTACCGCTAAATCTGGTGTGGGGGCAAACAGATAGTATTTGTGGATTCTTGAAAAACTTAAATAGCAAACCTGAAACTTGTTCTGCCGGAGTTTGACCGTTGACTCCCGCCGTTCACCTGCAAAAAGTACGAGACACCGGGGTTGATCCTGGCGACGCACCCTCCGACGCTCAAGTCAGTAATCAGGAATGATTATGAGAGAGCGTAAATTGGCAAAAGATTGATTACCTCTTAATGATGGTGGATGGGAGATATTTATAGTCACCTTAGGGATCAGATTAGGAATATAATCCCTGTGATCAGATAAGGAATGTAATTCCTGTGATCAGATTAGGAATGTAATCCCTAATTCCCAGTGAAAGGATAGATGTGAATCAGGGCCGTTGATTAGGACTAATTAGGAATCCTAATTCTATCTTACTGGACCGGATTCATTTCAGGTTGGGACCCGTACCCAGTTGAGGTGGATCCGTTCATGGGTTATTGGGTCTTGAAGAAAGACCCAGTTCCCATTTCAGACCCGTTAGTAGGTGAAATTACCGTTTTACCCCTGAGCTTTAAGATTCGTGTCCGATGTGAATGGTCCCAAATTAATCCTATTTTTAGCCATATCACGAGCCCCCCACTCCTGGAGACTGAGTTTTACAGTCTTCGAGGAGTAGTTCTGTTGTTCTAATGGCGTACGGGATTTTATCGGTGTTCTTAAGGGATTTTGGATCTTGCTCGGGTTGTAATGGTGTTATTCTGGGCTTGTAAAATACCCAAAAATATCCTCAGAATTTTTTGAATTTTTGGTGATTTTTTCAGATTTTTCTGAGTTTTTTCTCATTTTCTTGAATTTTTTATTCATTTTCCGAATTAAATAATTAATTATCGAAAATATTAATTAATTGTTCTAATTAAATAATTATTTTTTCAGAATTTTAATATTATTTTTCTGAATTAATAATTATTTTTAGAATTTTTAATTATTTTTTTTTCAATTTTTAAATATTTTTTCGAATTTTTTAAATAATTAAAACAAATAAATTAATTAATTAATTAATTAAATATTACCTGGACACGTGGCGCGTTTCTGAGCGTTGATCGTGATCAGAAGTGCGCGCATCGCAAAGCCGATCACGTTCTGGACACGTGGCGCGTTTCTGAGCGTCGATCATGATCAGATGTGCGCGCATCGCAAAGCAAATCACGTTCTGGTCACGTGGTGCATTTCTGAGCGTCGATCATGATCAGATGTGTGCACATCGCAAAGCAGATCACGTTCTGGACACATGGCGCGTTTCTGAGCGTCGATCGTGTCGTAACGCGATTTTGGAGAAGATCGGACGGCGTGTGTAGCTCGGTCACGTTTTTGTCCAATTTCGAGTTCGGATCGCATATTGCTCGGAATCCGAGCTACTTCGTGCAGATTTCGCGCCGCTCGGCATCCGACCTCGGAGGTGACGCCACGTGGCATCGCCACGTGGCAAATTTATTTATTTATATATTTTCTTTTTCTTTTTCTTTTTCTTCTCTCCCGCCAGCTCTTTTCTTTCTTTCTTCCGCTCTATTTCTTCGTCTTCAGCTCTTCTTCGTCTCGACCCTCCTTCGCCATCGACTTCCGATCCCGACCCCATCTCCCATTCAGTCTTCGCCTCTGAGGGCGTCGCTGGGGCTTCGAGGAGAAGGGGCTTGGCAAGTGGAGGCGAGCTTTGAAGCTCGGTGATGGAGCTCATCGGAGTTGGTCTCGGGAGGGGATGAGTTCGGCATTGGAGATGGTGGGTTCATTGAGGAAGGTGACTGAGCTCGGAGGTTGGTGGTGAACTCGGAGATAATGGAGCTCGATGAGGGAGACGTCGGAGCTCGGGGGTTCGTCGAGGGAGTCGAGCTCGGTTATGGGTTCGACGATGTGCTCGGTAGAGACGAGCTCGGAATTAGAGAAGAGCTCGTCGTTTGAGGCGAGTGGAGCTCTGGGATGGGGGAGAGCTCGGTGTCAAGCCATTGGCGGAGCTTGGTGCTTCGGAAGTGGAGCTCGGTGGTAGGTTCGTCGACGAAGGAGACTGAGCTCGGCATGGGAGAAGAGCTCGGAGTCAAGCCATGGCGGAGCTTGGTGCTTCGGAGCTCGTCGAAGGGGACGTCGGAGCTTGAGTTTGGCGATGGAGGTTGGCAGAGGAGCTCGTAGCTCAGTCGATGAGCTCGGTGGGAAGAGGCTCGACGAAGGAGAAGCACGGCGAAGGTGGAGCTCGGCCATGGTGGAGCTCGCTCGAGGTGGGAGCTCGACGGAGCTTGGTTGCGATCGGAGCTCGCACCGTGGAGGAGCTCGCCACTGGAGCTGGAGCTCGGCAGTGGAGGCGTGGAGCTCGGTGGAGAAGTTGGGCTCCGTTTTTGGTTTTGGCGGGAACCTGGAGAAGGAAAGGAAGGGGAGGAAGGGGTTCAGGTTTGGGACCCTAACGGGTCCGAACCCGACCTTCTCATCAATTTTTTTTTTGGCGGCTTCTTGTTCGGTAAATCCAAGCATGAATTTTGAGGCGCATTTTTGCCACTTTGCATTTCGGTAGGACAGTATCTTGAATTGTAGATCTGAGCTACGTGGCTCGATTTGGACGGTTGATCACGATCGTGGCACGAATCACGAGACAAAAGGCTCAAATTCCAAGAAAATGTTATCTTGTCGTTTAGTGGACGCGGCACGATCTGAGCCGTCCATCACTTTTGGCGCGATTTTCGCAAAGATCCAACGGTTGGAGTTGCTCGGTATCATTTTTCTTCAAGTGTGAAGCTCGGATTGCCCTTTGCTCGGATTCTAGTTCCGAGGGACGTGGAGCGATCTGCGCTGTTGGATCATGGCGCGGATCTCGAGGTAGGCTCGGTTTCCAAGAAAACACTATCTTGTCGTTTAGTGACGCTGGCATGATCTGAGCCATCCGATCAAGATCTTACACGAATTTTGGGGAAAATTCGTTTTTCTCCAATTCGCAGCTCGGATGGCTAGTTGCTCGGATTTGTAGATCCGAGCTACATGGGGGGATCTAGATGGTTGATTACGATCATGGTGCGAATCTTGAGGTGATAGTTTTTGCCATTTTCTTGCCCGGCGTAGCTGTGTTGTGATCCACTTTCCCGGTGCTACGGAGGTCCGATCGGGGCGTGCGACCCCTTGTTTCGAAGCTAATTCGAAGATCTACACCTTCTCTTTAGGAGTGGGATGAAGATTCACCCTCCTTCATTGTCGAAAATAGCCCCGCAACATCCTTGTCTTCATGAAGTTGAGGAATGTTTTGGTCTTAGGGTTTTTTGAAGAGGAGCTCCACTCCTAGGAGCGGAGAAGATTGTGCTAGGAAGGCCCTGTAAGAGCCATGGTAAGACCAATTCTTTGAGGTGAGTGCAAGGAGCAACTCTGTAGGAGAGTTTTGAGCTCCAAACTCGCTTAGAAGAGGTCCGCCTTGGAGGCGAGCGGAGCGAAAAGCTTGGCTCTAGGAGAGAGCCATTTGGGAGACAAGTTTGAGGAGCAACCCAAGGAGAGAGTTGTGAGCTCCGAACTTGTTGTTTTAAGTGAGGTTCAACGGTTGTGGGAGCAGTTCTGAATGGCGAACCACTTCTTACCCGCTTATGAGCGAGTAATTTGAAGCGGAATCGTGCCAAGTGTTGGACTCCGAACTCATTGTTAGAGGGATTCAACGGTTGTGGGAGCAATTCCGAATGGCGAACCACTTCTTACCCGCTTATGAGCGAGTAATTTGAAGCGGATTCGAGCCAAGTGTTGGACTCCGAACTCGTCGTTTAAGAGAGTATCAACGGTTGTGGGAGCAGTTCCGAATGGCGAACCACTTCTTACCCGCTTATGAGCGAGTAATTTGAAGCAGAATCGAGCCAAGTGTTGGACTCCGAACTCGTTGTTAGAGGGGACTAACGAGGTGTACGAGCAATTCCGAATGGCGAACCACTTCTAACTCGCTTAAGAGCAAGTTATTTGAAATGGAATCGGGCAATGTGTTGGACTCCGAACTCGTTGTTAGAGGTTAGTAAGTTGCAGGAGCAGCCATGTAGAAGAAGCTGGATTCTGAACTCACCATTTCGGAGCGATAGAGATGAAGCAAGAGCAACAATTTTTAATGAAAAATGTAAAGTTTTTATTGAGATAAACTAAGTGGCCGCTTCAATAGGGCGAGCCATTATTACATGCTAGCCTTATTGAAAATCAAGATCCTACTTCTATGATAAGGTAAAGACCACTTGGGAGGAGCTGAGTCTTGAAGCTCGGCAGGCCTTTCTGTTCATTTGTTGGCTCCTAACGGGGGAAGCTCGGTCCCCTCTTTTTGGACGAACTTGGTCAGGTGTCCCCGCTGTATGAGTTCTTCGATCTCCTCCTTGAGAGCCCGACAATCATCCGTGTCGTGGCCGTGGTCCCTGTGAAAGCGGCACCACTTATTTATCCTTGTTCCTTTTCTTGCCAGGTGTATTCATTCTAGGGGGAGCACAGAGTAGCCCTTCCTTGTACACCTCCATAAGAACTTCTGATATATTCGCAATGAGGGGGGTGAACTTCTCAAAACGAGGAGTCGGGCGGCGCTGGACATTGTCGTCCTTCTAGGATTTTTGGGACCCCTCTTCACTCGTATTCTTCTATTTGTTCCCGGAAGATGGTTCCTCAAGAGTAGGGGGGTTAAGAGCCTCTTCCGCTCGTATGTACTTCTCCACCCTAAGTAGGAGTTCTGAGAAGTCCCGAGGAGGCTTCTTAGCAAGGGACGCCCTGAGGTTGGCATTAGTGACGTTGCGCTCGAATGTGGCTGAGGCTACTGATTAGTTGAGGGAGGGAATGGACCGGGCTTAGGCGGTGAAGCGCCGAACGTAATCCCTTACACGTTCACCCTTTTCTTGGTTGAGGGTCACCAGGGATACAGTTGTTTTCTCGGCCCGGTGGCTACCCACCAAATGAGTAAGGAAGAGTCCTTCGAACTGATCGAATGAAAAGATGGAGGCCGGGGCGAGTCGAGAGTACCATTCTCTTGCAGGCCCCTTCAACGTGGCAGGAAAGATATTGCAGAGGAGGGCGTCTGAAGCATGGTGGATCATCATGAGTGTTTTGAAACTCTCTATGTGATCCGCGGGGTCTGACTCCCCGGTATACGACTCGAAGTGAGGCGGCTTGAAGTTCTATGGGATGGGGGCCTCCATGATGTGCAGGAGAATGGAGGTTTGCTTGGGCGGAGGTTTATCGCCCGTTGCTCTTCTTCCTTGTCAATTCGGCCGAGGCGCCTCTCCATCTCGTGGAGACGGCGGTAAACCGAGTCTTCTCTTTGATCATACCATGCCAAGCCCCGAGACTCATCCTCGTACGAGGGTGGACTGGGGCTGCGGCGATGGTAGCCTGGAGATGGACGAGGACCGGGAGTGTGAAGGCGGTGGCTCCTAGCTGGCTCATGAGTAGGTGGCCTCTGGTTGTCCTTTGGGGCGACATTGAGGGCCCGTAAGACTATCGCTTGGAATTGCTGGAACTCGACACGAGTGATGGGTGCCTCATCGTTCCTAGGAGGTTGCCGACCAGCAGGGGAATGAGGTCTTCTCCTATGATGCCTGGGGGACTCTCTCCGCCCTCTTCGAGTAGGGGACCTTCTGTAGTCTTGGTGATGAGGAGATCGCTCATTCGGACGTTGTTGGCAGGAGGCTCCCTCTCGGGCTCACCTTTCATCCAAACAGCGACGAAGATCCTCATCCTTCTGCCGATTGAGGATGGTATTGCGAAGGTCGGAAGCTCGGGGATTATGGGATGCCATAGAGTCAGAAGAGGGGTTGTGTATTGAGATGCGGTCCTGATGGAGAGGTTGCTTCTGAGGATTGGGACGCGAGCCCCCCACACCGGCATTCTGAGGCCCGGTTGGACCCCGAGGGGGTTGGAGATTCTGAGGAGGGAGTTGGTCTTGCTGCAGGGGGTCCTCAGCCTGAGGAGGAAGTTGCCCCTGCTGCTGAACGGGTTGGAGAGGAACCTCCTGTTGCTGTTGGGGATCAACGGGATTGGGTCCTCGGTTGGACCCTCTGGATCTTATTTTCCTGGGAGGCATGGCTGGAGAAGATCTGATCTTCGGGAAGAGGAAGGGTTGCTATTCGTGGTTTTCCCACAGACGGCGCCAATCTGTTACCGGAAAATCTGGTGTGGGGGCAAACAGATAGTATTTGTGGATTCTTGGAAAACTTGAATAGCAAACCTGAAACCTGTTGCACCAGAGTTTGACCGTTGACTCCTGCCATTCACCTGCAAAAAGTGTGAGACACAGGGGTTGATCCCGGTGACGCACCCTCCGACGCTCAAGTCAGTAATCAGGAATGATTATGAGAGAGCGTAAATTGGCAAAAGATTGATTACCTCTTAATGATGGTGGATGGGGGGTATTTATAGTCGCCTTAGGGCTCAGATTAGGAATATAATCCCTGTGATCAGATAAGGAATGTAATCCCTGTGATCAGATTAGGAATGTAATCCCTAATTCCCAGTGAAAGGAAAGATGTGAATCAGAGCCGTTGATTAGGACTAATCAGGAACCCTAATTCTATCTTGCTGGACCGGATTCATTTCGGGTTGGGACCCGTACCCAGTTGAGGTGGATCCATTCGTGGGTTATTGGGTCTTGAAGAAAGACCCATTTCCCATTTCAGACCCGTTAGTAAGTGAAATTACTGTTTTACCCCTGAGCTTTAAAATTCGTGTCCGATGTGAACGGTCCCGATTTAATCCTATTTTAATCCATATCAGGTACCAATGCTTCTCCACTTTGCTAAGTTGGATGAGTTTGAAATGACGTCTAAACACCACAAAACTCGGCTCAGTTCCGAGCTGGCTACACTGTAAGGCAAATCCGACAACGTGCCTCCACGTGTTCGGCACCAGCTACACCAGACACAGCCGATACCAGTTGAGCACCTCTTTAGCAAAGTGGTGAAGGGGCAAGCGAAGACCCGCGAAGAAGGCATCGCACGGAAGAAACAATATTCCTCAGACATGGTGTAGCAGGCCCTAACTCCAGGACCTGGCAGGAGTAAGGTGTACTCACAAGGAATTCCAAAGCTCGTTCTAATAACGACGAGCTCCTCCCGTGTAAGGATGGTGGTGGCATAATCAGCCTCAGTAGTGTAGACGGGCTCTGGCTCGTTATATTCCATGCAACTCCTAAGAAACTCTCAGTCAACTACAAGATACTCCCTAATCAGTTCAGGGATTAAGAACAACGGGATCTTAAGTGCGCATCCCTTATCTCTCTCAGGCTCGATGATCGTTTCCACAACAGTGGAACGACCGGCTACATCACACCCTCTCCCCTCCGGCGAAGGGGCTGAACACAATACCATCATCTGCATCTAGACTAACTGATCTTGGAGAAGCGCATGGTGACGGAATGCTAGACATAATGAACGACGATCATGAAAATGTTACCTAGCCAAAGTAATGGTAACGACAAATCTACAGCCAGAAACACCACTGTCGAACACCAGATGAACCACCAGCACTGCCCGGTAAAACACCACAACTTTTAGAGAGAAGCTCTCAAAATTTTCTAGAGAGAGAAAGTGAAAGTGGTAAATGAAGGAGTGGGAGGTGAAATCAACTCCTATTTATAGAACTCCGAAGATCAAATCGCCACGTGGTGGGATCTGAGCCCTCCACAAGATCCAATGGTCATATCACACTATACCAGGTCCAATAAGAACAGTATCTTAGCAACAGGACAGTCGACCGGTAAAATGAGCGGACAACACAATGCTTGACCAATGAAATAAGCAATCTGATGGGGCAAACAATTTCAAAAACACTTGGTAGGTACGATGGGGTGGACAATTTCATAAACACTTGGTAGGTACCATGGGATGGACAATTTTACAAACACTTGGTGGGCACAATTGTCACCACCAACAAAAGGAAACCCATCACCAACCAAGCTTCAACGTGACCAAGTCTACTAGCCCCACGGTATTTCCCAATCACCACCAAAGTTATTCAAATCTCACCCCCAATCAAAGATCAAGCTCAAAATCAACTCGAACTCCAAAGAGGTGATCAAACCCAAAAGCACATTATTGCTCCTACTTTGTTATAAGAAGGAAATCTCCACAAAAACCCCCAACAAAAGCTCACGGGTTCGAAAGGGGTTGACAAAGCTCCAAAAATCTCCAAAAACTCCAAGCATATGCAAATCGAAAGCCTCAAAGATCCCCAAAAAATACTTGCGAGTTCAAAAGAAAGAGATAAAGGTTCGGGTCGGGTTCAGGTTCACAAACCAAACCCACAAAAGCCATGTGTTTAGAACAACGAGTGGCGGGTATGGATCACACCCAAAAACCGCAACCCCCATCCATCTCTTCTTCTTCTTCTTCAAAGAAACTGAGCGACACTTCTTCTTTAAAACCCCGCCAAAATCAAAGAAGATCCACCCTCGTCGTCGCCGCGTTTGAACCCGTCGACGAAGGCATCACCCTCGATGAAGCTCATCATACGATATACTCGCCAAAAATGGAGCTCGACCAAAGCTCCAAAAACCCAAGCTTGATTGCCACCTTAGTAACTCAGCGAGGTCGGCTAAGCTCATAGCTCGGCGGAGTCGAGAGTTCATAGCTCAGTGAAGGTTCAGAGCTCATAGTTAGGCGAAATTCGAATGCCATAGCTTGGCGAGGTCAGCGTAGCTCATAGCTCGGCGAAATTCAAATGCCATAGCTGGGCGAGGTTAGCAAAGCTCGTAGCTCGGCGAAGGTTCAAAGGTCATAGCTCGGCGATAATTGTAACCCCTATTGCACATATTTGTATTTTTAATTATTTTTAATAAAATTCTTGATTATTTATTTTATTTTTGGTTGTATTAATTTCTTTTCATTGTATGGTGTATTGTTCTTCTCTCTCTCGTGATTCATTTTTGCATTGATTCAGCTTTTTATTCTCATTTATTTGGCCTACAATTTGTTCTTAATCTTGTCTATTGTTTAAACCTATTTCATGGCCTATTTGCCTCTTATTGGATTCTTTTTACCCTGTTGGATACTACCCAGTTCACCCAAACCCATATTGTCCCTATTTAAACCCCCTCCAATTGAACCCTAACGCTAATTATCGAACCCTAATAATCCTATTCACTCTCTCATCCTTCGACCGTCTCTCTCTCTACCCCCGACTCCCGACCTCTCTCTTCCCCCCCACTGTCGTCATTCTTCTCCGTTGCCGGCGACACCCCCCGACCTGACCCCATCTCCCGTTCTCCCTCTCTTCTTCCCCTTCGCTGTGAGTGCGACCCCCGGCCGACCCCGCTGTCATCCTCTCTGTGGTCGAGCGCCGCTGCGACGCGCCCCTCGCCGTCGTCGTCTTCCCTGTTGCTGGCTGCCACCCTTGCTGGTGTTTTCGCCACCGGGTCTTGCTGTTGTTGGCTACTATCTCTTTGTGCGTGTGCATGTGCTCTTGTGTGCACATGCTTCGGTTGGATTGAATCTTGTTTCTCGTCTTTCGTTCGTGTGTTCGCTGTCCGGGATCCGTTCCCGTTATTCTATTCTTCGTTTTCGTCGTCTTCATAATCAGGAAAGTGGCTTGTATGTGTTCTTTTTATCATACAAGTTAATACTGTAAGTAATCTAGTATGGATAGTCATACTCTCATGATGATCCATATTTGTTAGTTTAACCATTGACATCATCTCTTGATCATGAGTAGTTACAACAATTGACACCCATTGCATAAAATAATTAGATTAGTGGACAACTTGATTGTATGTTGTTGTGACACACCGTATGTTGTAGAAAATGCTACATGGATGCTTGTTGATTGTGCCATCTCATTATAGACCGTTTTATTCACATGCCATGCTGATTTGAGTAACCCACATATACCATGCTTCGTATGACATCTAGATTGGACCGTTTGTTGTTAAGTTGTTCGATGAAATGCATAAAAGAACTTGTGTTTACTGCTGCCCTATTTTGTACAGAAATTTCAACCCTATTAACATCTACTAAATAAATAAGTTTGTAAACATGATTTTTAGCCTCTGATTTCTAGTTTCCAGAACTTTTGACGGATCTGAATTCCGAGTTTATATGCATGAATTATTGCTGTTTTACTGCAGACATATCGTATTTTCCAGATTCTGAACTATATATATTCTGTATGAAATACTATTATAAAATGGATATTAAAAGTAGAATTTGAACTCTATATTTTGCTAAGTATGTTTAGATATGACTGGAATCAATTCCTAATTTTTGTGGAATTAATTAATAACTTTTGTATCTCATTTTATACTTATGAAACTAGTCGATATATTTCCAAACTGCATGCTGTTCAGTAAAGAATTATATTTTCAACCTGATTCTATTCGTTTTTGATGAAAACTTCGTAAATATGAACTGTATCTTCATTTTTCTATTTTACTACCCTTTTGACGGATCTGTATTTCGAATTATACTTTATGAATTATCTCAGTTTTGGTATTGCTGTGTCTGAACTTTTAGAATTGAGATTTTGTTGCATTACTCCGTTTTCCCAATTTTGTTGACTATACTATCTGTAATATAAATTTATGATATTTTATATTTTGAAACTAGATATGTTAGGAAATCTTCCAGATTTTTCTCAGATTTAATTATGATGATTTTAAACTCTTTTCATGCTTGTAAACACGATTTTGCATTTTCTGGTTGAACGCAATTTCTGTATTAAACATTGTTTTCGACCCTGTTTCTGTGGCTGATATGTGACTTATATATATGTGATGGAATCGGCAGAAATTCTAATTTCTAGATTTTCTGACGGATCTAGATTTACGATTCTGTAGCAACAAGAATATCAGATTTGGTACAGTAGTGTCTTGCTGTCCAAAATTGAAAATATCGTTGTTTTGACTATTATGAGTTGTTTTTAGCAACCGTTGCAATCACTTATTTCCTGTTCATGCCATGTCTTTATCCTGTTTGTATTCGTTCACACATGTTTAGTAATAATAAAAGAAATCAAGCCGGGGTTTTTTAAGGGAAAAGATCGAGTAGTGGACAATATGAAAATGCATATTTAGAAGGAACTCGTTTCCCCACTGTTTACTGTGGTACTTACTATTTATCTCTGGATGAATGAGGTCATGATCCATGACACCATTACTGTTTTTATTTTTGTTACTGTTACTGTTTTTCTGAATATATTGCCCTATAGAAGTTCCACTACAAAATCTAAAAACGAAATTGTTTGCTGTAGCAAGTTTGACTAATACATTAGGTAGACTTAACTCGATCGGATTTACTTGACTCCGGACAGGCCATGCATTGCAAAAACAATTGATAATTAACTTGATCTGGATACTTGTCTCATTCCATTCATTTTGATCTCTTCTTATTTAATTCTTTGATTCCTTGCTTCTTCCATCTCTTGCAATTTTCCTCATTGCTGATTCCTTATTGGGTTTGAATTCATTTCTTTTGTACCCATATTCTTTTGATTCTAATATTTCTTTTGTGTTTTCTTTTGTTGTTCTGCTCTTTATTCCTTGTTTCATTTATTTCTCTTGCATCTTTCTTCATGTTGTCTTCCTGCATCTTTTTTCATATTCCTTGATTATCTTTCAACTGTTCGTCTTTTTCCTTGTTTGGCTCTATCTTAGGTGTTATTCTTGTTCATTCTGTTCTTGCTCGTATTTTTTTCTTCCGGGGCAACCCATTCCTTCGTCTCTTCCCGCTTTGTGGAGCTGCATCAGTTGGTCTGCAATGAGTTGCCAGTTGCTTGGCATATCACTATAGGTGGCAGTGTTGTCATTTAATCCCGAGAGTGCAATCAGAGTCTCGTGGTGATTGGAAGTGCTGATTTTAGAGCAGATCTGATTGTGATTAGCAGTTCAGGGTTTGATGTGATTATCGACATGGATTGGCTGGGTGAGTCCCATGCGATCATTGATTGTCGAGTGAAGAAGGTTGTTTTCAGGATGCCAGACAGTGAGGAGTTTGAGTTCCATGCCGGGGAGTTATCACTTAGGCGTGGTCAGGAAGTTGTTGTCGATGCTGGTTGTGCTATGGAGTTGCATTCAAGCTGTGAGGCTGTGCCTCTTATTGTGCGGGATTTTCTAGATGTGTTTCCTGAGGAGTTTTCTGGACTTCCCCCGGATAGGGATGTGGAATTCGGTATTGATGTTCAGCCTGGTACTGCAGCGATATCAAAGAGTCCTTACCGGATGGCAACAGTTGAGCTAGCAGAGTGAAGGTGCAGGTTCAGGGTTTGCTGGATTTGGGTTTCAATAGGCCCAGTGTGTCCCTGTGGGGCGCTCCTATCTTATTTGTCAGCAAGAAGGACGGGAGTCATCGTCTGTGCATGGATTACCATGAGCTGAACAGTGTTATAGTGAAGACCCGGTATCCGCTACCCAGGATTGATGATTTGTTTGACCAGTTGGGTGGAGCTGCTATCTTTTCGAAGTTGGACCTTCGCTTTGGTTATCATCAAGTGAAGGTGAAGGCCGCTGATGTACAGAAGACTGCGTTCAGGACCAAATACGGGCACTATAAGTTCCTTGTGATGGAGTCACAAATGCGCCAGCAGTGTTCACGAGTCTGATGAACAGGGTTTTCTCTCCATTTTTGGACAGATTTATCGTGGTCTTCATAGACGACATTCTGGTGTATTCACAGAATCGGAAAGATCATGCTGATCATTTGAGGTTGGTTCTGTCGACCTTGAGGAAGAATCAACTCTATGGGAAATTTAGCAAGTGTGAGTTTTGGCTTGATCGAGTTACCTTTTTGGGGCACATTATCTCAAACGATGGTATTTTTGTTGATCCATCCAAGATTTTTGTGGTCAAGGATTGGCCTGTTCCTAAGTCAGTTTCGGAAGTGAGAAGTTTCCTTGGTTTGGCCGGGTTTTATCGGAAGTTCGTTCAAGAATTTTCGAAGATAACTGGTCCGTTGACTAAGCTGACTGGGAAAGATCAGAAGTTTGTTTGGGATGGAGCTTGTAGTGGAGCTTTTGCTGAGTTGAAGAGCCAACTGACGTCAATGCCTGTGTTGACTATATCGGATGGTACGAGTGGTTTTGTGGTTCACTGTGACGCCTCTGGCAAGGGCCTAGGTGCAGTGTTGATGCAGAAGGGTCGAGTTGTTGCTTATGCGTCCAGACAGTTGAGGCCGCACGAGAAGAATTACCCTACCCATGATTTGGAACTGGCTACCGTGGTTTTTTGCTTTGAAGTTATAGAGGAATTATCTACTTGGAGACTGAGTGGAGATCTTTACTGACCAAAAAAGTCTCAAGTATGTGTTCACTCAGAAGGAGCTGAACATGAGGCAGAGGCGATGATTGGAGTTGATGGCTAACTATGACATCAGTTTGTAATACCATCCTGGTAGAGTAAACTTGGTGGCATATGCTTTGAGTAGGAGACCAGTTGCCATGTTCCTAACTCAGCAGAATGAGCTTGTTGAGCAGATGACGACGTTGGATTTGGATGTGATCTTGCCAGGTTCTGTTCAGAGTTGCATGATGCTTCAGTTGCAGTCGTCTCTTGTTGAGCAAATTAAGGAGGCTCAGGCAGGTGATAAGCAATTACAAGGGTTCAGGGCTGAAGTTGAAGCGAGTACGAGGACCTATATGGTTGTTCACTCATATGGATCTCTTCATTTTGGGTCCAGGTTGTGTGTTCCGAAAGGTGAGGTTCGTTAGAAGTTGCTTGAGGAAGCCCACCAATCATCGTACTCTATTCATCTAGGTGGTACGAAGATGTACCGGGACTTGAAGCTTCATTTTTGGAGGCATGGTATGAAGAGGGCCGTGGCGAGATTTGTGTCGCAGTGCTTGATCTGCCAGTAGGTGAAGACAGAGCATCAGAGGACCGCCAGACTTCTTCAGCCTCTTCCCATTCCAAAGTGGAAATGGAAGCATATCACTATGGATTTTGTGACCGCTTTGCCGAGAAATCCTAAGGGTTACAATGCCATTTGGGTGATTGTGGACAGGTTGACGAAGAGCGTGGACATCATTCCCTTCAGAGTTGGACAGTCTACTGAGAGCTTAGCTTAGAAGTACAAGCAAGAGATTATCAGACTTCATGGGGTTCCAGTCAGTATTGTATCTGACAGGGAGATAAGGTTCAGGTCGCAGTTTTGAGAGAGTCTTCAGAGTAGTCTAAGGAGTAAGTTGAAGTACAGTATAACTTTTCACCCTCAGACAGATGAACAGTAAGAGAGGACCATCCAGACTCTAGAGGACATGTTGAGGTCCTGTGTGCTGCAATTTGGACGTTCTTGGGAGGACCACTTACATCTCGTAGAGTTCTCGTACAACAACAACTTTCAGGCCAGTCTTAAAGCTGCTCCTTTCGAGGCACTCTATGTTCGTAAGTGTCGGTCGCCAGTGTGCTGGGATGACATTGGCGAGAGAAAATTGTTCGGCCCAGAGTTGATCACCAAGACGGTGAATGCTGTGAGTTTGATCAGGAAGCATCTTCAAGCCGTGCAAGATAGACAGAAGCAATGGGATGATGTTCATCGTAGAGCCTTGGAGTTTGAGTTGGGAGACCATGTTTTCCTTAAGGTATCGCCATGGCGAGGTGTCATTCATTTCGGTGGCGGAGGCAAGTTGCGCCCCAGGTTCATCGGACCATTTGACATCGTGGAACGAGTAGGCAAGGTGGCCTATCGTCTTACATTACCCCCGGCTTTATCTGGAGTGTACGACGTTTTCCATGTCTCGCAACTGAGGAGGTATATCTATGATGAGAGCCACGTAATTGACTACTCGGAGTTATCTGTGAGGCTGAATTTGTCTTGTGAAATTCCACCAGTTGCTATTGTGGATTGGCGGGAGAAGATTTTGAAGAACAAGGTGATTAAGCTTGTTCGTATTTCTTGGAATCCTCACTCACCAGGTGAGTCGACTTGGGAGCTGGAGGAGGATATTCAGCGCAGGTTTCCTTATTTGTTTGTGTAGCTCTCGTTTTGCTGTTTTTGCTTTTGCTATTGTACTGTATTTTTTTTTCTTTTCTTTTGGGGTTACCCTATGTGCTTCTGGTTGAATTTCGATGATGAAATTCTTCTTATTAGGTGGGTAGGACTTGTAACCCCTATTGCTTATATATATATATATTTAATTATTTTTAATAAAATTCTCGATTATTTATTTTATTTTTGGTTGTATTAATTTCTTTTCATTGTATGGTGTATTGTTCTTCTCTCTCTCGTGATTCATTTTTGCATTGATTCAGCTTTTTATTCTCATTTATTTGGCCTACAATTTGTTCTTAATCTTGTCTATTGTTTAAACTTATTTCATGGCCTATTTGCCTCTTATTGGATTCTTTTTACCCTGTTGGATACTACCCAGTTCACCCAAACCCATATTGTCCATATTTAAACCCCCCCCCCCCACACACTAATTAAACCCTAACGCTAATTATCGAACCCTAATAATCCTATTCTCTCTCTCATCGTTCGGCCGTCTCTCTCTCCCCCGACTCCCGACCTCTCTCTTCCCCCCCGCTGTCGTCGTTCTTCTCCGACGCCGGCGACACCCCCCCACCTGACCCCATCTCCTGTTCTCCCTCTCTTCTTCCCCTTTGCTGTGAGTGTGACCCCAGGCCAACCTCGCTGTCATCCTCTCTGTGGTCGAGTGTCGCTACGACGCGCCCCTCGCCATCGTCGTCTTCCCTGTTGTTGGCCGCCACCCTTGCTAGTGTTTTTGCCACCGGGTCTTGCTGTTGTTGGCTACTGTCTCTTTGTGTGCACGTGCTTCGGTTGGATTGAATCTCGTTTCTCGTCTTTCGTTCGTGTGTTTGTTGTCCGGGATCCGTTCTCGTTATTCTATTCTTCGTTTTCGTCGTCTTCATAATCAGGCAAGTAGCTTGTATGTGTTCTTTTTATCATACAAGTTAATACCGTAAGTAATCTAGTATGGAAATATTCGTACTCTCATGATGATCCATATTTGTTAGTTTAACCATTGACATCATCTCTTGATCATGAGTAGTTACAACAATTGACACCCATTGCATGAAACAATTGGATTAGTGGACAACTTGATTGTATGTTGTTGTGACACACCGTATGTTGTAGAAAATGCTACATGAATGCTTGTTGATTGTGCCATCTCATTATAGACCATTTTATTCACTTGCCTTGCTGATTTGAGTAACCCACATATACCATGCTTCGTATGACATCTAGATTGGACCGTTTGTTGTTAAGTTGTTTGATGAAATGCATAAAAGAACTTGTATTTACTACTGCCTTATTTTGTACAGAAATTTCAACCCTATTAACATCTGCTAAATAAATAAGTTTGTAAACATGATTTTTAGCCTCTGATTTCTAGTTTCTAGAACTTTTGACGGATCTGAATTCCAAGTTTATATGCATGAATTATTGCTGTTTTACTGCAGACACATCGTATTTTGCCAGATTCTAAACTATATGTATTTTGTATGAAATACTATTATAAAACTAATATTAAAAGTAGAATTTGAACTCTATATTTTGCTGAGTATGTTTAGATATGACTGGAATCAATCTCTAATTTTTGTGGAATTAATTAATGACTTTTGTATCTCATTTCATACTTATGAAACCAGTCGATATATTTCCAAACTGCATGCTGTTCGGTAAAGAATTATATTTTCAACCTGATTCTATTCGTTTTTGATGAAAACTTTGTAAATATGAACTGTATCTTCATTTGTCTATTTTACTACCCTTTTCACAGATCTGTATTTCGAATTATGCTTTATGAATTATCTCAGTTTTGGTACTGCTGTGTCTGAACTTTCAGAATTGAGATTTTGTTGCATTACTCCGTTTTCCCAATTTTGTTGACTATACTATCTGTAATATAAATTTATGATATTTTATATTTTGAAACTAGATATGTTAGGGAATCTTCCAGATTTTTCTCAGATTTAATTATGATGATTTTAAACTCTTTTCATGCTTGTAAACATGATTTTTCATTTTCTGGCTGAACGCAATTTCTGTATTAAACATTGTTTTCGACCTTGTTTTTGTGGCTGATATGTGACTTATATATATGTGATGGTATCGGCAGAGATTCTAGTTTCTAGATTTTCTGACGGATCTGGATTTACGATTCTGTAGCAACAAGAATCTCAGATTTGGTACAGTAGTGCCTTGTTGTCCAAAACTGAAAATGTCGTTGTTTTGACTATTATGAGTTGTTTTTATCAACCATTGCAATCACTTATTTACTGTTCATGACATGTCTGTATCTTGTTTGTATTCGTTCACACATGTTTAGTAATAATAAAAGAAATCAAGCCGGGGTTTTTGTAATACCCCGGATTGTACAATACTTATATATATATATATATATATATATATATATATATATATATATATATATATATATAGTCCCCTTCGGTTGCACACTACTTTTGGTGAGCACTCCGTGAGCACTCACGAACTAGAGACCCTATGAAAAATCCGAACCGCTCATATCGTTCTATATGCCTTAGATAGCCTAACAATAAAAAATCAAGTAATTTGAAGTTCATTTGCCCATCCATCAAGCTGTTAGAATTTTCAGCCATACAATTTTGTGATGATGTAAATCATGGGCAAATGAACTTCAAATTACTTGATTTTTTATTGTTAGGCTATCTAAGGCATATAGAACGATATGAGCGGTTCGGATTTTTCATAGGATCTCTAGTTCGTAAGTGCTCACGGAGTGCTCACCAAAGTAGTGTGCAACCGAAGATTTCTCTCTCTCTCTCTCTCTCTCTCTCTCTCTCTCTCTCTCTCTCTCTCTCTCTCTCTCTCTATATATATATATATATATATATATATATATATATATAGGTTTTGCTCCATTGAAAACGGGTTCGTTTTCAATGGTTTGGAAAACACCAATCTCCACCGTCCGATCAATCTTGATCTTGATTAGCGGATCAGATCAAGATCCGCTTAAGTCTCCCACTAACGTTCCCAAAAGCGGAGGGGTATTTTCGTTACTTCACGCCAAAAAATGTTTGGGACTTAGCTTTTTTTTGGCGTGGAGTTTTTTTTTGTCGAAAAATTAACGTAGGCCATTGTTGGAAACAACGGCCCTAGGTTGTTTTTTTTATAAAAACAACATACCTTGGCCGTTGTTTCCAACAACAGCCTAGGTATGTACAAGTGTTTTTCCAAACACTTGTACATACTCAGATCTTCATCTCCCTGTTTTCGTCACAAACACTATCTCTCTTTCTCTCGAGCTCCCGAAACCCATCCCCAAACCCTAGTTCACTCTACCAACTCCTTGGCATCGATTTCTTTGTCTTCTCGATCTCTGCCCCTTGTGGAAAGCTCCCTATCTCTCTCTTCCTCTCCCGAATACAGCAAACCCTAACTTCACATCCAAATTCCCAAATCATCTAAACCCTAGCACAAATTGTCTTCCTTTGTCTACAACAGCGTGCAGCGGCTTCTCACATCTTCGTCCACTCTCTATCTCTCTTTGGACCAGGTATTTTCTTAATCCTAATTTACTATAATGAAACTCTTTGAATTTATTGATTTTTTCCCCAATTTTGGAGTTGGGTTTTTTTGTATTATGCATAGCAGTCTAGTCTATAATTTAGAGAGTCTATAATTAGCTCTGATCATGTATGTTGTATACATTTTGTTGACATTTTCGTAGATGTAGTGCTAGTTGTAGTGGTGGAATATAGGAGAAGAAAAAAAACGAGATGAAAAAATTCGGAGTTGTACGAGTAGGTCGGACTCGCCGCGTAGAAGGTAACGGATCTTGTAGAGGCGATTTCCGTCTCACGATTTGTGAGATACGTCCGTTTATCATTTTAATTCAATACAACGGATATAAAGTGATACACGGCCGTATCTTTCAAACCGAGAGTCAAAACTCACCTCTGCAAGTTCCGCTGGCTCGTGTTTGGTGTGCCAGAGTTGACGCCCAAATTTAGGAAATTTTCCTTCTCATTTTTGTTGTTTTGACACGTATAAAAAACCTTTAATCCACTTCGGAATTTGTGGAATACATTATGAGGTGAAAATAGCTTAAATGAAGTCCAAATAAAACGAAACTTTGCGAGTAGGTTGGTCTCGCCACTCACAAGTCATACCAACCTGTACATGCGAGTTCCGACCCGCGGTTTGCGAGATACGTCAATGTATCGTTTTCCGCTCAGTTTTCAATAGTGAAACCGATACACGGCTGTATCTTTCAAACCGTGGTTCGGAACTCCCATGTACTAGTTGCGTTGGCTTGTGTGCGGGGAGCCCGACCCAAAGTCCAATTTTTGAATTTTTTGCATCTCATTTATGTTATTTTTACGCGTATATGAAAAAACTTCAATATACCTCGAAATTTTTTTAGTACGGTCGCAATACAAAAATGCTTAAACGAAGTCGAAAAAATTCGAAACAGTGCACGTAGGTTTGGCTAATCATTCACAACGCAACGGAACTTTTATTTGCGAGTTCCGACTCACGGTTTGCAAGATACGTCAATGTATCGCTTCCCGCTCTATTTTAAAGAGTGAAAGTGATACACGGGCGTATATTTCAAACCGTGGGTTAGAACTCACTTCTACAAGTTGCGTTGGCTTATGTTTGGTGTGCCCTAGTTGACGGCAAAATTTAGGAATTTTTGCATCTCGTTTGTGTTGTTTTGACGAGTATAAGCCAACTCTTGGAATTTTTTCATCTCGTTGGTTTGTGTTTGCTAATTTTGGCGAGTAATTAGTTTCATATATGCAAACTCTGTTACAGAGAAATGGCTAGAACGAGGGGAACCGGAAGGGGAAGGACATCCCAGGAAGTACGGGAGGAACATTCCACAGAGAATGTGAGAACTAATAATTTGTATTGTCCCTAATTTTGTATTTAGTGATATTGATTTTAGACTAATAATAATTATGTTTTTTGGTTCGTGTAGGTTGGTGCATCCTCTTCGACGACAGGAAGTCGTGGTCCAGGACCAATATATCCCGGTGAACTGACCTTGCAAGATCGCCACAGATCCGTGGAAGTGTGGGGTGGGATGACGCGTAGGTGTAATTTCCGCACCCACGAGACCATGAAGGTGCATCCACGTATTGTCGAGTACCTAGTAGCAGCCGTTTTCTATGGAATCAGCATGATGGGGAATGTTAAACTCGACCGAGCACTTCTCTCGGCACTCGTGGAGTGCTGGAGACCAGAGTTGCACACGTTCCATCTACCGGTCGGAGAGATGACGGTGTCGCTATAGGATATAGCAATGATATCTGGTCTTCCAATAGATGGGTTGGCCGTGACGGGTAATATTAACTTTGATAAAATAGAGATATGCAATCAACTGCTCGGTACAGAGTTTGATGAGTCGGCTACGGAAGATGATGACATTTTCCAAGAACAATCAATCCGACTATCTTGGTTGAAGGGACGTTTTGATGGGACGCTGACCAACGAATCGCCCGACGACTATGTACAGTCTTACACCAGAGCCTACATTCTAACGGTGATCGAAGGGGTTCTATTGCCTAACTCATCGGGCGATACGGTGCACCTCATGTACCTATGATTGCTCGCCGACCTAGGCTTAGCTGGCCGGTACAGCTGGGGAAGCTGCACGTTGGCAATGCTATACAGGGCGTTGTGTCATGTAGCGCTAGAATCATCAGAAATGACCGGACCAATGGTTTTGTTACAGATTTGGTCCTGGGAGTGACTGCACCTGGGTCGTCCCCGCATTAGGAGACCGACGGCCGGTTGGATGGCCCAACTAGAAGATCCTGCTATGTTAGCACCCTTAGGGGTATATTGGGCTGGTAGTCGGAGTTACAAAGACAACTCCAAGGGTGTAATAACGTACTACAGAGACGAGCTCGACCAACTACGTGAAGAGTTCGTGATTTGGGCGCCGTATACACCTGAGCGGGTGGGAAGACTACCGCCAATGTGCACCACCGGGTCGTAGTTGTGGCTGACGCCGGCTCCCCTCATCAACTTCGGTATAGTGGAGCATCCGCGACCGGAGCGAGTCTTTCGTCAGTTCAATCTTCAACAAGATAGTCCCCCAAGATGCGCAAACCTATACGATCATGAGTTACATGCCGTTAGGGGTACCGGCCGCATGCCTACTCATGAGTGGGCAGATTTCCATCGTGTTCACGTTGCAGAATGGAACGAGCGACGGTTTGAACTTGTACTCGTCAATGTTCCAGAGTACGATGGAAGAGTGCAAGGAAAGTACATGACTTGGTTCCAATCATATACATGTTTGTACATCTCTTCCGATACAGTACTACCTGCTGGTGTTCAACGAGAAATTGAGGAGAGGGAGATTGAACCACCACCCGCATATTCCAGTTCACAACCCATGTTCCAACCGAAGGCCACAGCTATACGTACAGTGGTAACTTCAATCTTCATATTTATTTTAATGTTCGTTATACGTGAATTTCAAGAATTCTTTAAATTATTGAATTTGTGTAATTATTTTTTTTTGGTTTTTTCTGGTTTAGATTGATAATACGATGGACATGGAAAAAGAATGCGTGGAGGTAATAAAAAGTAATGTGGGCACGGCTATGATGAAGTTCGCTCAGAGGATGCTCTCTTCATGCCGTACCAATTTGGATGTTTTGGGAGAGGCCGAACGTTTGGATCGAGCATTAAGCGGACCGAGGGGCCGACGTAAAAGTGTGAGGGGTAGGCCAGCTGCATTGATGGGGCGACAACGGGAACGTGAGATGAGAGAACAACAAGCTTCAACTTCACATCCATCTCACGAACAAGCGCGGGAAGAAGAGACTGAGGAGAGGGTTGTTGGAGACGTACAACAAGAGGAGGGAGGATCTGAACAAATCCCCGAGTCGCCAACCACGATCCGGTGCCGAAACCCTGCTCGGAAGAGGCGAGCACCACAGGCATACACGCCCGGTACTTAGCCTACATTTTGTTTGTTGTAATTTTTTTTTAATTTATTTTTTGGGTTTTATCCTGTTGTAACTAAACTAGTGGAAAGTGTGGTTCGTAAGTTTAAGTGTAGTTGATGTTGTTGTTATTAATTTCTAATAGTCAATTATGGTTGGTAATTTTGGCGGTTGTAGATATGAATTTATTCGGAGAGTGTATGTGATGGCAAAGTGTTTGGAATTTGGTTAAATTTTCAAGTGTAGTAGCATCAGCTGCTTCATACAAATGTAGATTAAAAAAAAAATTTTTAAACCCAACAACGGCCTAGGTAACAGGACTAAGGTTGGAGGATTTGTCTTGCTGTCTGACTTGTTGGCTTTAAAAATAGCAACAAGTCAGAGAGCAGCTCCACTTTATTGTTTATACCCTAGGCCGTTGTCTCCGACAACGGCCTAAGTTGTAGGACAAAAATATAGACAATTTGTCTTGCTCTCTGACTTGTTGGCTTTAAAAATAGCAACAAGTCAGAGAGCAGCTCCACTTTATTGTTTATACCCTAGGCCGTTGTCGTCTCCGACAACGGCCTAAGTTGTAGGACAAAAATATAGATAATTTGTCTTGCTCTCTGACTTGTTGGCTTTAAAAATAGCAACAAGTCAGAGAGCAGCTCCACTTTATTGTTTATACCTTAGGCCGTTGTCTCTGACAACGGCCTAAGTTGTAGGACAAAAATATAGACAATTTGTCTTGCTCTCTGACTTGTTGGCTTTAAAAATAGCAACAAGTCAGAGAGCAGCTCCACTTTATTGTTTATACCCTAGGCCGTTGTCTCCGACAACGACCTAAGTTGTAGGACAAAAATATAGACAATTTGTCTTGCTCTCTGACTTGTTGGTGTTAAAAATAGCAACAAGTCAGAGAGCATCCCAACTTTATTAGAAATACCCTAGGCCGTTGTCTCCGACAACGGCCTAAGTTGTAGGCCAAAAAGATAGACAATTTGTCTTGCTCTCTGACTTGTTGGTGTTAAAAATAGCAACAAGTCAGAGAGTATCCCAACTTTATTAGAAATACCCTAGGCCGTTGTCAGAGACAACGACCTAAGTTGTAGGCCAAAAAGATAGACAATTTGTCTTGCTCTCTGACTTGTTGGTGTTAAAAATAGCAACAAGTCAGAGAGCATCCCAACTTTATTAGAAATATCCTAGGCCGTTGTCTCTGACAACGGCCTAAGTTGTAGGCCAAAAAGATAGACAATTTGTCTTGCTCTCTGACCCCTTTGGCCGTTGTCTCCAACAACGGCCTAGGTAGTGGACCAAAAAGATACACAATTTGGGATGCTCTCGACTTGTTGGTATTAAAAATAGCAACTGGTCAGAGAACCCCCCAATATAATGTTTATAGGAAGTAGGCCAAAAATTAATTGGTTGTTTGCTTTTTTCAATTTTCTCTTTACTCTTTACGAACAATCTCTGTGGAACTTTATACAAAAGACAGATGAGAACTTGGCTTGTATAACAGTTTTATATTTTTATATTTTTTAATTTGACTACACCTAACTAACCACTACATAATCATGATGTTTTAATATGTACAGAACACCCCAAAAAAATATTAAGCTAAACTATATCATTCGTTAGGGGTTAGGGTTAGGGTTAGTGCTAACGGGAGTTAAGGGTAGGGTTAGGGTACGCGGGGGTTAGTGGTTTGGTTAGGGTTATTGTAGGGGTTTGGTCAGGATTATTTATAGTAGGAAGTTGATAGGTAGTAAGTTTCCAGTAAGGAGTTTATAGATATTTAAGTTCTATCATTAATCACATGTGTCTCTCCGCTCTTTACGTACATTGTCTTCTGAACTCTACAAAATAGACATTCATATTTATGTTTTTTTTGTTTATATTTTTTATTTATTTCCATTTCTAGCCACGTAACTAATGAATATAAAATCGATACCCACAAACAAATATAAAAACTAACCCAAATTAATTGGTATTTTGTTTCTTTTGACTTTATTGAATAATAATATATAATCTTCAAAATCCTCGTACGTTGTTTACAATGAAGACGTTACTGAAGACATTCTCCAAACATGCAACTGGGAAGAATTCCACAAGATTGGGAAGAAGAGGTGTGATCACATGTAGTAGAACAAGTTCAGCATGGAAAAAACCAATAAGGTAAAACCCCACATGTATGGGAAAAACCACATGTAGCTCCCTGACTTCTGGATAATTATTGCAGACACTTCAATATGGGAAAAACCTAAACTACATCACCACATGTACCTCCCCACATGTACCCTATATATGGGAAAAACCACATGTTGAAACCCATATGTAGTTTTCCCATCTATTGCACTCTTCCGGAAACACCCTCCTAAAATACAAAAACCCATCTCCAAATATCAAAAATATCCAATAATTATGATGGACAAGAAGAAATCAAAAATAAAAAATATTTGGTTCGCTTTTGAGCGGAGAGTAATCAGATCAAACTACTTGGTCATCAAGAACTGAATCTGATTATTTTCGGAAAAAAACGGTCTAAATAAGGACCATCATGTATTGAGAAACCGTAACAGAAAACCACATGTATATTTGACCACATGTATAAACCAATGTGAAGGGTATTCCAAAAAGGTTCAAAGATTACTCTAAAACACTACCGCCAACTGTTGCTTCTGTGGGAATTTTGGATGTGGAATCTCGTCGTGAAGTAATTGTGTGCAGTTTTTCGAGACACTTTGAAAGGTGGAAGTAATGGGCAAATAAAAAAATATACCTATAGGATATACAAGTGTAGATTATCTATTTTTGGTATAAATTTCCACAGAGACTGTGCGTAAAGAGTAAAGAGTAAAGAGAATATTGTAAAAATCCCAAAAATTT
Source organism: Hemerocallis citrina (assembly GCA_017893485.1). Taxonomy (NCBI): domain Eukaryota; kingdom Viridiplantae; phylum Streptophyta; class Magnoliopsida; order Asparagales; family Asphodelaceae; genus Hemerocallis; species Hemerocallis citrina. Next base: position 1,914,301 of record JACEHZ010000535.1, on the reverse strand, counting down.
CATACCTAGGCCGTTATTAAAGACAACGGCTTAAGGCATTCATATAAAGGGGTCCTTCATGACCTTTTGCTTTTTAAAAGTATTAAGCTAAAACCTAGGCCGTTGTTGGAGACAATAGCCTAAGGTATTTACTATAACCTAGTAGGCCAAAAAGAGATAAATTGGGGTGTTCTCGACTTGGCTAAGGTTAGGGTTAGGGTTAGGGTTAGTGTATTCAGTTTGGTAATTAGTGTTAACGGGGGTTAAGGGTAGGATTAGGTTTAGCGGGGGTCAGGGGTTTGGTTAGGGTTATTGTAGGGTTAAGGTTATTGCAAGGAAGACATTTGTGGTAAGATCTTGTTTTGGTTTATCATTAATTTGCGGTAGTTGGGAATTGACAGGTAATAAGTTTCCAGTATAGAGTTTATAGATATTCTGTATATAACCAATAAAAATCAATAAAACATGATATGTAGGTTAGGGTTAGGGTTAATGTAGGGTTGGGGTTATTGTAAGGTTAGCAGAGTAGGGTTAAGGATTAGGGTTAGGGTTATCGTAGGGTTAGCACAACGCAAGACTAGGCACATTTGTAATGTAGCTCGGAGTAAGACTAGGCACATTTAGCTGCTTGAATCATCTGGTTCTTCTTTGATTTAGGATAACACCCGTCTACTATTATTGAAACAAAAAACCCCTCACCCTAACCTTAACCTTGACCTTATACTTGTAAACCTACCCCTTTATATTTTTTGGAATATTTTTAAGCATATTACCTTTTATAATTTTATGTTGGTTAGATAGAGCGAAAAAATTGTAACGTAATTACAAACAATATATACGCGTATATCATCTGTCTTTCGTGTAGAGTTCCAGAGAGACTGTTCGTAAAGACAGATAGTTGTTATTTTTATTTTTTAAAATTTTTTCCACAATCTAAGGTGTAGGTCGTTGTCTTCATCAAAGAAGTGGTGTTGTCCTCTAAGCCAAGTGACCTCCAGAAGCCAGCAGACTTTCAACATACACCTAAGTGGGAAAAAGCATCAAGCTAAACAAGCAGAACTCAATCTCAAAGCAGAACTCAACACCCACCTACTATTATTGCAGACACTTCAATATGGGAAATACCTAAAGTACATAACCACATGTAGATCCCCACATGTAGCCTATATATGGGAAAAACCATATGTACATCCCTACATGTAAACCCATATAACAAAAAACCCTTAACCCTAACCTTAACCCTAACCTTATACATGTAAACGTACTCCTTTATATATTTTTGAATAATTTTAAAGCATATTACCTTTATAATTTTATATTGTTTAGATAGACCGGAAAAATTGTAATGTAATAAAAAATTATAAACAATATATACGCATAAATCATCTGTCTTTCGTGTGAGTTCCAGAGAGACTGTTCGTAAAGACAGATAAAATTTATTTTATTTTTTGTAAAAAAAATTCCCCAAAATGGATGATTATGAATTATTTTTTATCATTTTTTTTACATATTTAACCACCATGATTATATATTGGTTTGAAAGGTAGTAGTAAGCGGCACTTAAAAAAATAATAGCCAAAAGATATACAAGTGTAGATCATCTGTCTTTGGTATAAATTTCCACAGAGACTGTACGTAAAGAGTAAAGAGAAAATTATAAAAATACCAAAAACATCATACGTAGGCCGTTGTTACAAACAACGGCTTAAGGCATTGAATTAAAGGGGTCCTTCATGACTTTTTCCTCTTTTCAAGTATTAAGCTACAACTTAGGCCGTTGTCTCCAACAACGGCTTAAGGTATTTATAATAAATGGGGTTGCTTTCTGACTTGTTGCTCTTTTTGTCTTCTCCAAGTCAGAGAGCACCCCCAAAATCACAACTTTTAGACTATGACCTAGACAACAGCCTAAGGTATTTATAAGAAATGGGGTTGCTCTCTGACTTGTTGCTCCTTTTGTCTTCTCCAAGTCAGAGAGCACCCCCAAAATCACAACTTTTTGACTATATATATAAGAAATGAGGTTGCTCTCTGACTTGTTGCTCCTTTTCCCTTCTCCAAGTCAAAGAGCACCCCCCAAATCACCACTTTTTTGAGGTTATCGTAGGCCGTTGTCTCCAACAACGGCCTAAGGTTATCATGTACATATTGTTTTGCTCTGTGGCTTGTTGCTCTTTTTAAACTAGTTATATTGAATAAAAAACCAAATTCATGAAATAACTAAGGCCATTGCCTCCAACAACGGCCTTGGTTTAAAAATTAAAATAAAATATTTACAAATACAAGTACAGCTACAGCTGGTACAATTGAGTTACAAACCAACATTTGCGTACAACAACAATATTAACAAACGACACAAACAAACGACACTTAAGTCTCGAGAACATTTACAATTACCAATCAAAGGTAATTAACCACGTTGCATAAAGAGTTATAAATATACCGAACAATTACATTTTAAAAATTACAAATCACAGTGGATCGTCATATCTTGACTCAAAACTGTCTTCTTCGGAAGGAATTACTTCTTGCCTTCATTGAAAGATTAGGTTTAGTTAGTAAGAAACTCATTTGCCACAAATAAAGTATAATAAATTTAAACGAGTGACAAACATAAAAATTACGAGTCATACCCCTCAAATAAAGTTGGGCAATTTCTTGAATCATGATTCATTTGGACAATGCTACATCTTCGGCACCTTCTCGATTTTTTATGCGGAGTTGCTCTCTCGGTTTTTTATGTGGAGTTGCTCTCTAATCGGCCTCAATCTTTTGGCGCGAGGCCTTCCTTTTGTCGTGCACTGCTGTGGATCACTAATGCGTGTAGGTATGTGTCCACTCCCTTGATCATGAGGTCGTGCACTACCATGCAGTTGTGAACTACCTCCAGGATCGACACTATCATGTGGTTGTGAGGCCTGTTCCGGTTGTTCACCTAATCCGGGTTGTAGCCGAGAAACCCCGTCAATGATCTTCTGCAAATTCTCCAACGTGTATTTGTAACTCTCATTGGAGGAACAACCGAGATCGACAATTTGTTTTGCATGATAGCTCAACTCACAATATCGAGAAGCAAAATTCTCGATATTGGGTTCGGTTGGAACTGATGTGTAACTTCTTCTCATCACATCCCTAGTCCATCTTCTTTTAATATATACATCCGGGAGGGATGTGTGATGGCAGAAACGAAGTACAGCTAAAATATGCCTGCAAGGAATGGCAACGAATTCGAACAAGTGACATGCACATGTAATAATTCCATTGATTTTGCATAATTGAAGAAGGCGAGCCAGTTCTGATTCTCCACAGAGTATCACATGGAAGGTGGAACTATTCGGTGTCTCAAGATCGGCAACAAATGTCACATTGTACATGAAGCTTTTTGTGACTTCATCTTGAAATTTGTAAAATATTTTCAAAGTATATGTTTTTGCAATTTGTGCCTCCAAAGCCCATTCGCTCTTCAACTTCGGTCTCTTCTCACGGTTATGATGATTTTCTTTCAATTCATCGTGTCTTTGCCTTTCCAAAAAATGGTCGAAGATGACGGCAAATTCATGGAGGGAATATTTTTTCTGTATGATGCTTCAGGGCAGAATGTGCGGACTCAACCCGTTGGCTACTCCACATGCCGGCCCAAAAAGAATCTTTAGCGTAGATGGGTGCCCAACTTTCACGGATATCGAATATATCGTTCAACCATTTGTTACTCTCTAATCCGTATTGCGAAATCAAAATATTCCACTTTTCTTCAAATTCATGTATATATTCGGAATTGTAGATTACATTCTTCAAGGACTCCCTAAACTGGTCGACATCGAAACCAAGACGAACCTCCTGGGGTAACTTATCCAGAATGTGCCAAATACAAAAACGATGCCGTGTCTGGGGGAAAACTTTCTTAACTGCGGCTGCGATCCCACGGTCTTGATTGGTGACAATACCGGATGGAGCACGATTCATAACCCCTAACCACTTTTCAAAGAACCATTCAAACGAAGAGGCCGTCTCATTTGGAATGAACCCACCTCCTAAGAAAGTCGATTGCCAATGTTGATTCACTCCAACAAACGGAACAAATAACATTCCGTAACGGTTCATATTGTACGTGGCATCAAAGCAAACTACATCGCCAAATTCTTCATAATTCATCCTATAAATACCATCTACCCACATACAATGTGACAACCGCCCTTCGGGATCGACTTGAATGTCATTAAAAAATGAAGGATCTGTCTGTTTCTTAGATTCGAAAAAATCAATTAGCATTGTAGAATCGTGTCCTTTCAATGCTTCTTTCGAATCTCTAACTAAATTTCTAACATCTTTTTCTGTGAATCCTACTTGATCGTGACCACCACTAGCAATTTCGAAGAAGAGCATTTGTCGACATGTTTGGATATTAGCTTGGTTCATTTGATCTATAATCCTTTTGTCCGTTTTTTACATGGACCTGTTCCGGGGCAAAAGGTGCCTTCTACCGGGTGAGGTGAATTCGTGATTGTGTTCTTCGTGAAATGAATACACCACCCACGTATTACTTGTTTCGTTCAATTTTATATGAACGCAGGCCTTGCAACCCGTTCTACTAGTTGTTCCACGTCTACCATCACTATGTTGACCCGGCGACGACCCAGCTTTATTACAAAAATATGACTTATCTACTTCCATTCCCCCCTTTAATTTATTCCCACCCTTACGTATTGCAAAACCCCCACAATGAGTATATGAAGAATAAAAATTCTCGGCCTCAACTAAAGTGGGGAATGTCATACCTAACTTTGATTTCAGATGGTCTTCGACTATCGACATGGAATCAGTGATTGGTTCTACCCGCACAAAATTATCGCCGGCAGCAGAACTCTCCGTATCGTTGTTTATCTGCAGTAAAAATATATTATTGGTCAATTAATAACACATTATATATAAAACAGCTTGTTAACAAACGACTACGATATATATACATACGAAGCAAAATAAGTCACAACACGTCGAAAACGACGTCATATAAATACAAAACTCTTCTATTGTCTCCGGCTTGCCGCGCACAAGGTAACGAAACTTCTACAAGTAAGTTCCGATCCACGGTTTGCAAAATAAGGCCGTGTCTCGCTCGCATTCCCCTCATTCTTGAACTGAGGTTGTTGTTTAATATACGGTACAAATCCGCACAAACGAGATCAAAAAATTCCTAAACTTTCGGAGTTGGACGGCGGCAAAACACATGAGCCAACCAAATTTGTAGAGGTCAATTTTGACTCACGGATTGCAAAATACACCGATGTATCGCTTTCACTCACGGGAATGAATTGAAAGCGATACACGGTTGTACACTGCAAACCGTGAATCCGAACACACTTCTACGAATTGCGTTGGGTTGTGTATGGCGTGTCCGACGTACTCGCAAAGTTGCATAAATTTTTTTCCGCTTTGTGCACTATTACTAATATCGAACAACAAACAACAACAACTAATACAACATCTACTTCCCCAATCAAACTAGAATTACCTACTCTATAAAAACCTACGAATAATATAGAAATTGAACACTGAAACATGGGTGAAAAATTTCCAATGAATTATCCTAGTTAGAACTACTCAAGTGGTAACAAATTAGTACCTTCAACACTATCGGTGTTCGGGAGGCCGCAAAGTTGCCGCTGTAGAGAAAGGAAGGGAAGTAGGGTTTGGCTAATTTAGGGGGATTAGGGTTTTAGGGTTGGATAGATGTTGTTTGGGTTAGGGTTTGTTTGTAATTGGGATCTCCAAAGTAAGAGGTCTAGAGAATGAGAATAAGGGGAGATTCGGTGAAAAGCAACGATCAAGAGAGATTTAGGGTTTTCAGTTCGATAGAGAGACAGCTCCGGTTGGAAAATTGGGTTTATCGAACTCAACTAGCAAGAGAGAGTTGTGAGGAAAATGAAGATCTGCGTATGTACAAGTGTTTGGAAAAACACTTGTACATAGTTAAGCCGTTGTTCCATACAACGGCCTAAGTTGAATTTTTTTTTTAAAAAAACAACCTAGGCCGTTTTTACAGACAACGGCCTAAGTACAATTTTTTTCAAAAAAAAAAGAAATTCAAACAACCTAAGCCGTTGTTTCCAACAACGGCCTAAGTGAATTTTTTGACAAAAAAAACTCTAGCTAAGTCCCAAACGTTTTTTGGCGTGAAGTGACCAAAATATCCCTCCACTTTTGGGAACGTTAGTGGGAGACTTAAGCGGATCTTGATCTGATCCGCTGATCAAGATCAAGATCGATCGGACGGTGGAGATTGTTGTTTTCCAACCCATTGAAAACGGACCCGTTTTCAATGGAGCAAAACCATATATATATATATATATATATATATATATATATATATATATATATATATATATATATATATATATATATATATATATTGTTTGCATGCTTGCATTTATTGCAGGGTTGGTTTGATTGTATGTATACGTATGATGATGGAGTGAGTCCATGTTTGAGGGACGGTTCATGAGGGTGGTTGCGTTCTTGATGGTGCACGAGAATGAGGAGGACCGATACTAGTATATATACTAGTTTTGAGTACGATACGTATGCAAATATGAAATTGTATGAAGTTACAATGGGTATACTTTGCATACACTCAACCCTAACCTCTCATATCTCATTTAGAACTCAATTGAGAGCAAAAAAGTTCAGCCCAAACATTGTACCCCAAAACCATGAACTAAGACATGGTTTTCTTGCAAAACCACTTGCCACCTCACTACGCTACCCCCCAAATTCGGCCCCTCCCCTTCCTCCCTATTTCCTCACTCCTTTCTCATTAAAAGCCATCATTCTTCCTCTCCCAAGTTCTGAAATTTCAGAACACTAAAAGAAAAGGAGAAGGAAATGAGCATTTTGGCGAGAAATTCTCAATCCTTAGAGCTAGGATTCTTAGAGGAAGACTACCACCATCTCTCAAGCCAAATTAGGGTGGGGAGTTTCTCTAAACTATTCTTGTTTATTCTTGTTGATTCTTGCATGCATGAGTAGTGGTAGGAGTTTAGAATGGTTGTTTAAGAGATTGAATGTTGAATCTGAAACTAGAACAGAAAATCTTGATCTGCATGTCATTTTCTAGAATTTCCCGAGAACAAACCACATGGAATTTGATGATAAAATTTTCACAGATTGTTCCCTTACATTTCTAGATGATGCATAAATTATTTCGGAATTTTCAAAGGTTGTTTGGTATTTTAATAAAATCCATTTTTGGAATAGAGCTGTAAGGCAGAAGCAGGATTTGTTTACTGTGATACCTGAGATTGAGGGAATTCTCATGATTAATTGGCACATGAAATTATTCTCAAATTTTTACCATGTTTTCTTACATGCATCTAGACTTTATGGAAAAATCAAGAAATTAATTGGATGAAGTTACATGCATGTTCAACATTAGTCTATCAACAGTAGTTAGAACTGTAACTGAAGAACAATATGATCTTTATGCTTGTTGAAACATGCAGTGTATACTTGGAATTTGGACATGAACCCTTTTGCATGTTGTTCATTATGATGTCTAGTTCTTAAAGTGCACATTTGGTGACTACTGGATGAGTATATGATTTATGATAAATTTTATAGCATGTACTGTGCTGAATTCAGTCAGATTAGACACCTTGATGAGATGATACAATTGAGGCTCTGTAAGAGCAAATTTTGAGAAAGTGTTCTCTTAGAGAATTGTAGTAGACATCTAGAGCTTTCTAACAAGCCTTATTTAAGGTGGTTCCTGTGAGTGGAAGATTTAATATGACTTTTACAAGACTGGACAGAAACCAGGTGTTAAGTTGAATGCTCTGTTTGAGTAAGACTTAGTGTGTGATTTGGTACACCTGAGAGTAATGTATGTTTTAGGGTGATCAAATGGCATATTTTGGATTGGTGATCAACTAGGGAGTTGTAGAGGACACCCACACCTTTCTATAGAACCTGGTTTTGTAGCATTCTGATGAGTAGGTAGCGATTTATGCTACCGGTAAGGTGCAGCCAGTGCACAAGAAGTACACAGGCTGAGGCTTGAGAGACCATTTTGAGGATCTAGATGACAGAATCTGGGAAAATGACCAACTAGGAAGTTATAGCCTAGGTCTTTACCTTTTCAGATTGGGCTTGAACACCCAAATATGAGCTGTATTGTGAGAGTTATAATCTTTTTAAGTTTCGGGCAGAAACACCGTAGTTGCTTAATCTTGGCTTTGACTAAGTGTTGAGAGGACCTTTCCCCTTGTGTACCCTAATGGTTGATAACTCATTATTGGGGATGTTTTGGGGAGTATTGCTGGTCTGGTTGACTCCCATGGTGGATTTGGTAACTCGAGTCAGTCACTAGGGTTGGGTGATGCCCTATATTTGTCAACCCAAATCGAAATCTTCCACCAAGGCGTAGGACGTCCAAGCTGGTGCCGTCAATTAAGTTCATTATCTGGTTGGAGCTGAACACATAAGTTCGTTGCCCGGTTGGGGCTGAATGCAGACCATGGTGCTAGACAATTCCAAGCCAGGGGCAGTGGCATGCCGAACTGTGTCGCCAAGGTCAGAGGTCGATAGGCAGAATTTTTTGAGGCAATTATATTATTACCCAACTGATTAGAGTAAGACTGGGATTAGAGTGATGCATTAGGGGTATGTAACTTGCATTAGTACTAGCAGACTATAGTCAGGTGTTGTACTTCCTGTCGAAGGGATACAGACTCGGTTTGTCAGGTTTTGGTTCACGGGTCCAGTATCTCGATCTGTTAATTTCCTAAGATGCCGTGGAAGGGACAGGGAGAGCACTCCTGTCGGGTAGGGGGATTGGACCCTCGAGCACGGCGGGTCCCTATGCACGTAGATTATTTTATATATTATGACGCCATTTTGTTACCAGAGAGGTACATGGTCTTGTTACCGGAAATTGACGCGACTTTCTGAGTGAGGTCCGTTCGTAGGTACTGAGTGGAAAATGCGACCACCACTCAGGCACTGCCACCTCATAAGACATAGAAAATCTATTGGGAACAGGTCGAGTACAAGGGTAGGATGCATGGCGAGGGATTGAACCCTACAATCAGGAGAGACGAACTCTTTGGAAAGTATGTAGTATGAGATACATACGTTTCCATCGAAGTTGATTTTGGGAAAGCATGTAGTATGGGATGCATACGTTCCCAAATGAATTGCATTAGAGTAGGTGCATCGTGTGCATTCTTGGTTTTGTGTATTAGATTAGGCCATGCTTGGGTCTAGAACGCATGTAGTATGGGATGCATGCGGATCCAGAGTCCCAAAGTCCTGCTTGCTTTAGAATAGGCTTGTGATTGGTACATTTAGTTAGATTATGGCATACACGAGCACTAGGAAATTAGGATGCACGCTTCTTTTTCCATTCAAGATGGTTTGTGGTTGCCAGTTTGGAAATCGCGGTTATTATTAGCATTGCGTCAGTCAAAGTACTGACGTTCCCCACCTTTTAGGTACCGGTCCTACCTTTCGAGCAGGTGCAGAGATATCAAAGTCGTGCAGCAGAAGACTCAAGCCGAGGAGCAAGCCCCATGGAAGCAAATTGACCGTTCAGCGGAGTTCGGCAGTGATCCATTAACTGCCATTCTGGGAGACAGTTGTTAACTTTACAAGAGGAGTTGATATATATTTTGTAATAAGATGTAATGAGTTAATGTATTTTGTATTCTTGTTCAAGAACAAGACATTGGTAGTAATCAATGATGTAATGACCTTATTTGGCAATAAAAAGTTTTTAAATTTCCGTGTTATTACTGTGTTGAGATATATTTGAAGGCAAAGATTTTGGTTGCATTACGGATGTCCGGTAACGGAAATCCGGGGCGTTACAATTTTTAATGAAAAAGATCGAGTAGTGGACAATATAGAAATGCATATTCAGAAGGGACTCGTTTCCCCACTTTTTACTGTGGTACCCACTGTTTATCTCTGAATGTATGAGGGCATGATCCATGACACCGTTACTGTTTGTTATTACTGTTACTGTTACCATTTGTCTGAATATATTACCCTTTAGAAGTTCCACTACAATCTTAAAACAAAACTGTTTGCTATAGCAACCATGTGGTAAAATCTGGGATGCATGAAGTGTTACCTAGTTAGTAATGAACATTAGACATAAGAATAACTGTTTACACTGTCATATCCTGTTACCATTGCTGTGGACTTTACTGTTACTATTGATTACTGCTACTGATGACACACTGTTACTGTTGATTACTACTACAGTTGACACACTTTTACTGTTGATCTTTACTGTTATTATCACTACACTGTTTACTGTCACTTGTAGACTATTATACTTACTGCTTTCACCATGTTAGTATTACCTGTTTAGTTTAGTTTTTCCCATTTTCCTACTTGCATTTCTTGTGGCCCGAAATTGCATCTAACGGGAGATATGTTTACCTGTTTTCCCTATTTTCCTTGTAATTGCCATATGAGCATGTTTTGCTGTTCAATTGCCTACTGGAGTTGGTGAGCAAAAGTTTTGAGCTGCGCAATTGGAATAATCTGCTTAAATGTTTTAATGAACTATTTTATTTCATGAACTGTATTGAGACTTGTATTTGGGCTTATTGTCCCAAGATTATTGTTTTGTTTCGGATCTAGTATTTGTTGGAACATTTATTATTGATGTAATAAATATTGTTGAGTTATGATTGTTTTTGCATGCCTGGTTGGACTATAATCTTATTTTTACTGTTATGATCAGTCAAGCAGGTCCGTACAGCTTATGGATAGTGAAAACTATTCGCTGGGTTTAGTCACGTACCGTATTCCGTATTCTTTTGGGAAGCGGGGCGTGACAACAATCCAAAAGCTCCATAGCACCGCCACGACCAAGGAGCAATATAGCTCAGTGAGAAAAATGCGAGCTCCATAGCTTAGCAGCGCATAACTCGCCCACGCTCGACCAAATCCCATAGCTCTCCCAAGCTCAAATCTCCATAGCTCGGCATCTTCGTAGCTCGCCGAAACCCAAAGCTCGGCCAAAAACAGAGCCCCATAGCTCGGCAAAGGGGATAAGTCGACGAGGAGACGGCTCGACATCCTTGTGGTTTGTTGAGGATGAGAGCACATAGCTCTGCAAAGACACAGGCTCCCCGTAGCTCGACGATGTCCTCAAAATTCGAAAAAAATGGCCATAGCTCGGCCAAATGGTCGGCCGAGCTAGGGTTCCTCACGCCGAATTCTGATCCTTGGATCACTCCAAAAACCGAGCGTGAGTGTCATGAACGCCTCAGATGCTCCCACATCGCCCTTCATCATCCCCGCTGCTTCGCCCTCATTCTCCACCGTCTGATCTCCCTCAGTGCGCGAGCTCGCTCTGATCAACGATCCTGATTGCTCCAAAATTCGTGTTACATTGCTAAGAATTACAGCGACCTCATCACAGCCACCCAAGTGCATCAGCGCGCGAGCCAGCCTTGATCGACGCCTTTGATCACGTCAAAAAACGTGCGCAGCTCTGATTATTCACAAAAAATCCTTAAAAATCATTTTAAAATTCAAAAAATTAATTTAAAATTCCAAAAAATAATTTAACATTGGATTTATTAATTATAAAATTCGAAAAAGTGATTTTTAATTTGTAAAAATTTCTAGAAATTTCTAGAAAAATTCAGAAAAATCCGAAAAATATAAAAAATTCCAGAAAAATCCAGGAAAATGTTCACTGCCTTTAGAAGCCATTGATCCATTCCAAGTACCTACAAGCACTCTGACAGCTAAGATTGTACTACAGAGTCCAAAGTAAGGTGTGCTACTCCCCGAAAGCTAAGAAATTTGCCTTCCGGAAGTGGGGGGCTTATGATGATGGTAAAAATCACAACAAATCAGAGTCGTACAACAGCACAGATCTCAACTTCTACAGGCAGATTAATCATAACGAACCTCTCCAACAGATCTGGGCTTTCTCCAGACTCCTCTACAAGACATGGACTTCTTCCAAGCCCATAAAAAGTGACAGACTGGGCCTACTATGAGAGACACCCAGTCCATGAAGATTAGAAGTCAAATCTCTTATCCCCTAACAAAAGAACTTATCTCTTGAGGGGGAGAAACATAAAGGAGATAAGGAATTCATATCGATCCAACGAATTTAGATCGATCTTTCGATATATTTCTCAGGCCTATAAATACCTTCCCCCCTCCACAGTTAGAAGGTAATCAAAAAATTGTCAGTTTCTCTCTCAAACTCTCTTTCTCTTTCTGGTTCTGACTTGAGCGTCGGAGGGTCTGTCGCCGGGGCCAATCCCCTGTAATTCAGGCTTTTTGCAGGTCCATCAGCCGCATCAGCAACCGTCGAATTCAGATCACGGTGGTCGGTCAACGATCCAGATTCAATCTCAGGAGCTCTAACCGCATTTCACGGCAAAGATCAAATGTCAGATTTTTAGTAGCTTCCATTAAATAAGAACTCACTATATGTTTGCTCACATACCAAAATAAGCAGCAACACTATGTAAACCGGATATATTTTTCGTAAGAGAAGTAGAAAATGTTGCTATTATCCTTCACCGACCCTTATGAAATATTAAGTTTAATTGAGTACTCCACCCAAAATTTCATAAATGGTTAACTCGAAGTACCGATTCTATGACAAATTTTAATTTACCCTCTATTTTTGTCCTTTTAATGGGCCTAGTATTTCCAGAAATTGCAATGACTTCCTTATTTCTTCATGTCCAAAACAATAAAATTGTCTAGAGCCGATGCAACCAAATTTCTTCAATTTATTTCAACAATGCATCATAATACAGAATACAGATAATTTTTTAGTGTAATGTGAGATGATATGTGACTTTTTTCAAAATACAAATGAAAAAATTTCTATGCATGCAGATACATGATATCTGCATAGCATAAATGCCTGTAAATTTGGGTATTTCAGGTAAAAAATGATCAACAAATATTTTTTATGATAGAAAGTCAATGTATCTAACCAATTATTCTTAAAATTATTTTGGCATCAAGAAAAGTGATTTTTTATCCATATCAAATTTCACAATTTTTTGTTGGTAATTACAAATGTTAATACATAATCAATTTATCGTTAGGAAGGATGTGACATAAGAAGTTCATAATAAGCTATACATTGTTTTCGAACAATAAATGACGATGCACTAGTAAAGTCTGTAAAGACAAGGAAAACATTTGATCACTTTGAAACTAACTGATCGGAACACAATACCTTCTCCAAGTAGTGCTTTGAAATTCGTGCTAGTAACAGATATTCATTGAGCTCCAGCTATAGCATCTACCATCTCGAAACCCACCTGAAATTTACAAATCCAACCATACAAATTTGCTAAATTACAACAAAAATCATCAATTAATTAACAACAACAACAACAAAAAGTACCTATTTGTCAAATTGAAATTTACATTGTGCCGAGTTTCCTGATATTTTTTGCCAGGAATTCCGAGGCCGACGAAGAGCCACGGCAATTTAGGGTCAGATAAGGAGGATTCATTGACGGCGGCGGCGACGGCATTGGTCGCTAATGAGGATGACGTCAGATCCGTCGTCGGAATGATTCCCACCATTTCTTCGACATCTTCCTCTTCTTTTTGTTGTTTTTCTATTTCCTTTTCTTTCCTTTTTCTTTATTTATTTATATCTAGTTGTAGGGGTGGACAACTATTATCCGAACCGATCAATCCGAACCAATCCAACCCGAACCGACCGGTTTTTAACCGAACCAATTGGGGGTTTGGATTGGATCGGTTCTTGATCTTCAATAACCAATTGGACCGGTTCGGTTGTTGGATGAGGCTTTCAAATAACCGATGAAACCGAACCGACCATACCTCTATGCATAAATCCATAAAAAATATAGTTATCCTTTAATTTCTTGAATATACAAATAGTCATTTCTCATTTTCCTTGAGATACAAACAGTCTTTTTTATTTTTTTAATACAAACCGAGCAGTTATTCTACCTATGTTTTGGTTCTCCATAATCCTATGCGTTATGTTGTTGAGAAATGCTTGATTTACAGTGTGACCCAACTTAATAAAATCATAAAGTTGATGTAACATTTAGTAGTTACTTTAATCAAGTCAAGCAGAAATTATTTTCTAAATCTTTTTTTATTGCACCTGAAATTCAATTAGATATGGTTATTGATGTTTCTTTTATGATAATAAACTAAGATTACAGAAGTATGCAGGTGAAAAAGCAGTTTATCTCACTCATTTAAACGTCATCATCTCAAACAATTAGTGCAAAATTCATTAACAACTTTTGGTTTTATAAATCTTCATTTTAAACTCATTTCTGAATAACAAATAGCAGGTTGTTTCTTAAGTTTGATTGAAGTTGATCATTTAAATTTCAACAAAATTATGAATGATGTTGAAGGTGAAAAGTAGCACGCCAAACCGACCATCCAATCTAATCCAAACGGAGCTTAATCGGCTTGGATGGAAACTGATCCAATTAAGGTTCGGATTGGTTGCGGATGAGAAAACTAAAAAACCAATCTTCTTTGGATCGGTGGTGGATGGTCCATATTAGGTCGGATACCAACCGATGCCCACCCCTATCTAGTTGTGCTACCTAAGCAATTTAGATCACTATAAATCCTCCCTTAATTGAACCTTAAAAATCGTGCGTGCATGATTATATAGATGTTATCAAATAAAATTTTCAAATTTATTTATTATTTTCTTTTGTAAAAAATTTATATGCAATATTATACAAATTATACTACACTAGTATAATGTACGTGTGATGCATGTCTACAAAAAGTAACGTCATCAAATTAAATGAATATATATTGAATAAGAAAAAAATAGTTTATAATTGAATGTTTTGATTTGGGCTACACGTGCGGTGTACATTTATATTTATTGGATATAGTTTGGACGTGTTTTATACGTGTTTAGATAATTACAAAGTTAGGGTTTGTTACAAATCCTAACTCTCCCATTAAAATAGTAGATATTATATTATATAATATATATTTGTGCAATATTGTGCATTGGTACAGTAATCCTATATATTGCGCAATAAACTTTTTTACAATTTATTCATTGCACAATAAATACTCTTACTTTATGTTTCGCATGGTTTCTCTCTCTCTCTTACTTTTTTAAAATAAAATATTTCATTTCATTTCGTCTTTTCCTCCCCTTCCCAACTCTTTGGGACAAGAAAGTTGAAACAAAATTATCAAGGAGAGAAGAAAATTTCTATCTCGATGTAATCCATCAAATAGTTTGAAAGAAAATCATCATCCACTATCTTATTGCGAATTTGTTTTTTTTACAATGCTCATTGCTGGAAAAATGTCTTTTCAGTAGTTGCTGTGGAAATCGGTAGTGTAAGGACATGCCTAATCAATTTATCAACTTGTATATAGATGATGGACTTTCTTGTCCTCACTAATGCTTGACATAATTCAGAAAGAGATGATAAATTCTTAAATTCAAGACATTGACTAAAATCACTTTGATAGTGTTCTAATTGACGTCTAAAGAGTATTTGTGTTCTTCAGAAAAATCTTGAGGATCAAATTTACTTGCAAGCTTGCAAATTTTATCAATATCAAATGAGGAAAATTCATCTCTTGGATCTAGGGGTGTGGCAACCGGGCCGGGTGGGCAAGCCCGAGCCGAAACCCGCTGGGCCCACAACTATTGCGGGCAAGCTCGGGACCGGGCTGCCACTTATCCGAGTCGGGCTCAATGCGGGGAAACCCCGACCCGACCAACCCCCCGACCTAGTAGACACAGTCCCGGGCCGTGCCGAGCGGGCCTAGTTTTTTTTTTTTTTTTTTTAATTTAGTTGGGTGTCTTTTGAATGTGTTTTATTTTTTAAAAATTGTTTAATTGTGTTTAATTTATTTGAATTTGTGTTATTTTAAATTTTTTTTTATATTAATTGTGTTTAATTGTGTTCTATTTATTTTAAGTTGTGGTTTTTGAAATGTTGTTTTTATTTTAATTGTGTTTTAATTTTTAAATTTGTTTAATTATGTATAATTTTTTGAAGTTGTGTTGCTTTTTTATTTTC
The DNA here is from genome assembly GCA_017893485.1 of Hemerocallis citrina. NCBI lineage: Eukaryota > Viridiplantae > Streptophyta > Magnoliopsida > Asparagales > Asphodelaceae > Hemerocallis > Hemerocallis citrina. Next base: position 1,898,264 of record JACEHZ010000535.1, on the reverse strand, counting down.
GTATTTTTGGTTTAATTGAATTTTTTTTAAAAGTTGTTCTCCCCCCCTTCTCTAATTCTCTTCACATATAAAATAGATACAAAATATATAACAATGTTAATATATTTCGAATTTTCAAAGTAGAAGAATCATATTTAAAAACATGTATTATTATTCTCAAATCTTTGATGTACAAGAGTCATATAAAATACACAAAATGTAATACATACAGAGTATAATATTACATGGTAAGAGGGTACCTTAGAATATGAGATAGTCCAGAGTTAGATTGAAGAGATGGCAGTGGATTACTATCGTGCATCTCTACTTAACATGAACATAGAATCTCATCGCCCTACATTCCCTAATGTGCTTCCACTACTAAATTCTTCAATCGTCAGTCTTTAGGCTTCTAGAGTTCATTTTCATTGTTCCTCTTTTGGAGTATTGCTACCGCTGGAGCCTTCTAATATTCCTTGCGTCATTTGATCCACTTTCATCCAATCTGTACATCATGTTAGCATCTCCAAAGACTCCAGTGTCAAGCGATTCTTTTTCTTGCTCAAAATCCTGCCACAAAGAGAAAAAAAAACACTTTTGATGCTACCGGGGGGGTAGTAGGTCTTTTGCCATGCAGGAAAAAACAAGAGATGAAGTTTTATTGATTTTCCACTAAGTTAACACATCAATCTTGTTATGAAACGAAAGTGTGTCTTGTGCATTATACCAAGCTAAATCAGTAAGTGTTAGTCCTAGCTTTTTAAGGTTGAATCACACTCCATAAATCATATGATGTTTTTTCATATACAATGCACTTGCCTTTGGCAGACGACAATGCTGTATTTATTGTAGTATGTCTATGAGTAGCAGATGCAAAAGTATTATCATAAGCATTATACAAATTTTGTACTATTGACTCAAATTTAACCTTAATTTCATCAACATCAAAATCATCACTATCTTCAAGTGTAACCATATCATAAAACACTGAAATTATATTCTTCACACCCTCTAACTTGATACGATGATCAAATGCACTACAAACACAATACAACATAGAAAGATGATGCAAATATTTCATAGATTTATTAAAAGCAGGTTGAACAATATTGGTAATGTAACGCCCCGAATTCCAAATACGGTAATTCCTAGCACAACAGGATCTTTACTTTATTTCGTACAATTTTACAAGAAATTAAAAAAACTTTTCTTTATACAACACTGTTCATTTTACATCAACGGAGCGAAAATTAAGATTTCAATACAAAACATGTACAATTTAAACATCAACATTTAAAACAGTATTTAGCTTGAATTTCATCTTTAAGTCTTTGTCAATCCAAGCCCTGCATTGAACACTGTGGGCACGTCATTTACATACAACTGACGCAATACTATACACGACGTTTCTCGCTATGCCACAATATAGCGACTCACTTACCACAGACTTGAATGCATCAAAAAGTTTAAAAGGGTGACTCCTAAACATGCTGGTATATGATATGACTTAATGCCTAATGCAGACGTTTTACTACAATGACATTAATGCATACTTGTTTGGATTCTATGCATCTTATTCTACATAGGTCTGAGGGCAAGCACCTACGTACTCCATAGTAAAGGGTTTAATCCCTCACTATGAAAACTACTCGATAATAAATCAAGTTTCAGACATTCCATGAGTACAGATTCCAGCCCTGCACCGTTAAGCTTATACGAAAATTATCGTCATGCAAACATCTCGCAAGTGCCCCTTTAGCCCCGGTATACGCATATACACTGGAGAACGACCTCCCATCTTCCCACTATTCATGATCCTGGAGTCCACCGCCAAACCAATTTTAGCGCCTTGGATCCCCATTATCAGACATCGTAACACAACCAGAATCTTTGCCTTCAAATGCATCTCAACACAGTAATAACACGGAAATTTAAAAACTTTTTTTTGCCAAATAAAATTATTGCATCACCAATTACAATCATCTCCTGTTCTTGAACAAGGAATACAAACTACACTGACTTATTACAGATACTATAATGTAACGATTACCATCTGCCACCCCAGAACGGTAATCAACTGCTCTCGACGGGAAGCTCCACCGAGCGGTCATGCTGCTTCCCTGAGATGCGCCCTGTAGCTTGAATCTTCCGTTGTGCTACTCTGATATTCCCGCATCTGCTCGAATAGTGGGCATGTACACTGCCACTCCACTTGGATGCCCTGCTTGTCTTGAGTCTTCCTGCACTTGCGACCAGGTATCTAGTACCTAATTGAGTGGGTATGTCATTACATATACTGACGCAATGCTGATAAGAAAGCAACGATCTCCAACTAGAAATCACAATCAGCCTTTGTTGAAAACAGAAACGTGCATCCTAATTTTCTAGTGTCAGTGTATGCCATGACCTGAAGTCTAATACATAGTACACCATATAGAAAACAGATGCACTTAGTCTAATATCAGCAAGACTTTGGACACGCATGCATCTCATACTACATATGCTCCAAATCAATCCGTCTTCTCTAGTTTCAGGGTTTCGAACCCCCGCCATGCAAATACATTCTACTATTGTACTCAACCTATTCCTGATAGATACGATCGTGGCTGGTGAATCCTGCAGTTATTACTGCTAAACACAGTGGTGTCCCCGTTTGCCACTAGTGCCCCAATCCAGTTTGAATCACACCAAATGCCGTGACGATCTTACAGATACACAACCACATATCTATGGCACCGAAGATCCATGGGACAGTAGCCCCATGGTCCATTCGAGTCCACCCAACATAAGAACATGACTGCCTCGAGGGTCTAATCCCCCTATCCGACAGGAACCCTCCCGTTCTTACCATGCTTCTTCAGGAATCAACAGGACAAGGTACCCACCGCAACACGTATCCCTAATGATAGGAAAAGACAACCCTGGTTATCACCGCCTAGTGCTGGCCCTTAGAACAAGTCGAATTATAGGGAATCACCTCTAACATCAACTCAGTCTTCAAGCGAAAAGTAAAGAAATATAATATGAAATAACATTGTTTGCTAAACATGCGAGTTGTCAAATCATGCATAGTGCCTAACGAATGATTAAGCCCAAACGGTTCTGTAAAAAATAACTAATCACGGCAAACCGATATTCATCGGTTGCCAATACCTCTGTAGGTCTTCGACCTAATGTTCCTGGCCCGCGACCCTCAGCGAGCAGTACAACGGCGCCCAAGGGAGTGCCTCATACCCGGTAATAGAGGTAAAACACACACAATTTACTAATATTCAGTCATTGACAGACCTAGGCATCAACACATTCTAGATGAGGTAGAAAACTTAGCCTATCAACCCCAAATGCCGGCGATCCGATCTCCATCGGTCGCCACCACCTCCGTCTTAGGTCTCATATACTATCCCGGTCCGCAGCTAACCTTCTCTCGGTAAACGATCCGACGACGCACAGGAAAATCATTATCTCTCGAGGTGGAAAATAAATCAATCACAATACTTGCCGACTAGGTTGATAGTCCTAGGGTATCACAACCTAGACTAGCTCCAAGCTATACTAGCTACGAGCCCCACATACAATAAATCGACCATAAAGCTATTCTCCCAACTTACTCATGTGTCCACCAAAAGTACTAAGCACAAGAATCTCATATAAGTCCCAAATGAAGTGCTTAATAGGGATAATCATTCAATCATCTTAAAACTCAAATCACCTTATAATCATAAATCCTGTAGCATGTAGAAAATTCCATAATTGATGCTACACTTAACGGAAACCAACAAAATTAGACTTTCTAGAAAGGTGGGAACCTCTACTACAATTTCCTAGTTGAAAACTCTCTCAAATTCCTTATAGAATTCAAGTTTCCTGATTTCAAACACATGCTTGAAATCGAACAAAGACAGCAGGTTGTTGAAACTTGTAACCTTCATAACTTTCAAATACAACTTGGAATTGCATAATATTACCCATTCTGGGAAGCTAAGACCCTATACTACAAGTATCTAGTTAACAATTTCTTCAAATTCAGCCATCTAGAAGCCATACAATCTCTATATGTTCTCAGCTTACATTCTTCCATACAATTGCTGCATCTTGCCATTATCATAAAAACTTGCTCACTTTCGAAATTACTCGATTTTGGATTCTATGGAAAGATGGGAGTGTCTACTACAACTTCCTAGTTGAACACATCCACAGACTCATCTATTAAGACACTATAAAATTCCAATTTCTATCAGTATACACACAGGAAATGAGTTTCCTTTACAAAAATTAAATTCTTCAATTAAGACTGGTTCTGCCACAATCTAAAAAAATCATACATTTCAAACCACAAACTGGAATTGCATGATTCAAGATGTTTTGGAAAGCTACAACTCTCTACTACAATTCTCTAGTTAATCATTCTTCCAAATTCTCAACACATAAATCCAGAATTCCACAATTTCACTGACTACTCAAAAGCTGAACTGATCTGAACATACAGTACTCAAAAGTTAATATCAATTCAACCACAAGTCCAATACTTATGAAATTTTAGATTCAGTAACTAGACATATACAAGAGCAATACCCCAAAAGTTTATCTTATAATTTTTTATAAATTAAGGGATATGAATTTTCAAACATAGATTAATTTCAGTCATTCTCAAACACAAACAGCAACTATGTCCTCCTCGTTGCGCTGTTTTCAATTGATCGAATGAAGCACCAAATGTTCTCCAACAATTCTCAAATTTGGTACAATAATAGTAAACATATACAAGATGCTACATTTCAAATTTCATCACAAAATTTCATACGAATTGAGAGTTATGAATTTTGAAAGTCCAACTTTCACTCTTAACAACAGCAGATTTCCCGTTGACCCGGTTGAACAAAAAAAAATACATTAAAAATAGAAAATAAATTCCCAAAACTCTGAAATTTGGAATAAAGTTGTTAACATATACATCTAACTTTTTCTTTCAGGTTCCAACTCAAAATTCCTTATAGATATCGAGTTTTAATTTTTATACTCGACTTAATTTACCCAAAAAACTGCAGATTTCTCCCGTTTACTGATTTTGGAAATTGAATTTGTAAACCCTTCAAATAAACTCCGAAAATTCCAAAATAATTCTAGCTTGCTCCTAACATCATCATCATCGTTCAGTAAAAATTTGGTATCGAAATTTCATCATATCATCAAATAAAAAAAATCTCTATCATAACTAGTTCTTAAGCTCTATTTGCAAGATTCTCATTCTACACCGATTCTACTATCTCAACTCAACCACAAAAATCTTCTCAAGCTTAAACTATCATTCATGCATTCAAACAAATATTTCAAGCATCATAACTTCACAAATAAAATTAAACATAATAAAGTTTAGAGAACGCCCACAAGATGAAGAAATCCCCAAGCTTCTTGCTAGCTAGCTCCTCTCCTTCTCTCAATTTCTTCTTCTTCTCCAAAACTCCAAGAACCCATCAGCAAATCAAAAACCCTCTTCTCTCTTTCTTTTCTCTTCACATGAAGAAGGTAGTAGAAGAGGATGGAGAGTAGAAGAAGTAGAAGAAGTAGAAAAAGAAGGAGGTGAAGATTTTTGTTGAGATTGGAGATAAGGAGCTTTGGATTTCGGTCAAGAGGGGGATTGGGTGTGGCTACCGAAATTTGGGAAGGAGGAAAGAGGGATAGGTCGGTGGAGAATGAGGAGAAGGAAATGGGGAAGGGAAAAAGAGTGGGGGATTTTTATTAGGTGTGGTGTGAGTCTCTTATACACCACTACAATATATATATGTGTGTGTGTGTGTGTGTGTGTGTGTACTCAAGTATAAAATCCAATTCATTATAATTCAATTTAATTATACATACATACAATATGTATAAATACATACATATACATATACATATAAAAATACATACAAGTATTCATATATATACATCATATACAATCCAATCGAAATATACATACATTCATATATGTATGCTTACAAATAAAATATTTATTTGTAGAATATGAGAATATATATATTTTATAAAGAAATTATTTTTCCAAAGATTGTCTCGCTAAAACAATCGGGACAACACACATAGTTTAATTGAGAAGACCTCCCGAATATACCTCATCAGGTTCAGAATAACTAATATATCTAAAATTTCTTAATTAAAACTTTTAATTATTAGAAAAATATGTAATTGCGTGCAATTCTCAGCTGTGCACAGATTACGATGCAAAATAGCTATATGCTATTTTGCGGGGTATTACACCAATCATAGTCCCGGATTTAATTAAGGCTCGCCTCCATCGCAAGCAACCACAGTTCCCGAGTCCACCGTCAAATTGAGTCTATAGTCCGAGAGTCCACCGTCAGACTATATAGAGGCAACCCACTTACGTTTGCCCAATTTTTATTACATCTCGACTTAGTGCCTAATCCTTAAGTTTAAACATGAATAAATTATATCACCTAGAGTTAGCTTACCCTCATACCGGTCTTACACAAAAATACCAAGAACGGTAGCCCATACCGGCCCTTTTCTCAAAAATTAATTATTTATATTACTTTTGCCGGTACCTAGGTGTCACTAAGCCCCTAGAATCACATCTTTTCATGTTCAACATTATGGGGTACGCATACCCTTATAATTCATATTCTCAATTCCATGTATTCATAACTTATTCAATTCTTTCATTCATTCTTATTTACCAATCATGAAGTATACATCTTGGTTAATCACACAACTATTTCTCTAACTCATAAACTTTTGTATTCATGAAACTTCACCAAAAGTGTTTTAATTTATATTCTGTAACCAAATTAATAACTCATATACATTTCCCATTTTTAATATTATTCCCCAACTCATCAATATGATTGTGATTTTAATCCCCATCATATAACCCAAAAATAGTGAGAACATACTTTTTAATTGAACACATAATTTGTTACTAAATTTCCTTCAACTTCACTTTTTGATTTTTATAATCAGTTCATAAAATCTTTAATTCTATATATCTCCTTTATTTTCAAATTGAACTCAACTCAATATATTGATGAAAAATAACTTTAAAACCCCTAAATATAAACTAAAATAGTGAGAAATATTTTCAGATGTTCCCCTAATATTTCAAAATATTTATATAACTTTTTCTAAAATTTTAAAACAAAAAAACCCCCAAAAGTACAAAAAAAAGCACTTTTCGGCACAAGAGGGTTCGAACCAGAGACCCCGAACCAAACCCCACCGGCGCCACGTGGCAGCGAGTGGTGCTTCAGTGCCCACGCTAGCCACTAAGGCCAAGCTGGTCTTCTGACTATACAGGAGTTAATAACTTTAAATACCGACTATGGGTTTATTCCTATATTTTAATTTATTCACAATTTTGATTTCTACTCATTTCTTCAATTTAATACTACTATTTTATATCTATAGATCTCCAAAATTGTTGTTTATTGACTTTATTCATATTAATGAAGAATTAACCTCACTTTTTCCAAATTAACCATTTCTTTCTCTTAAAGGAATTACAAACACAAAATACAACTAGATAATTGTTCTACCAACATCAATTCATCTTTTATCCTTCTACTATAACCATTTCTTCCTCTAATTATTCATTACTATTTATCCACATTTTATACATATTTTTACCAAATTTGTAAAAGACACAACTCTTATGCAATTTAATCAAGTTGATTATTAGTGCCTAACAACTCTACACATGCCTTTAATTCATTTTTTTTTCTCGATCATAATCTACCCATTAATTTATGTACTTCTCATTAACATACAATAAATTCTATAGTTTTTCTACCGTTAGCAAACTTTTATGACTACAACATGCATCAATTTAACTTGTAAAACTCTTTAAACTAGCCAAAATAAATTACAAAACACCTAAATATACTTTCTACATTATCTAGAAAGTAAGAATAAACACACACCCAAAGAAGTATTGATTTCTTAGCAATTGAACTCCAAAAGAAGCCTCGATCCGCCTCGAAATCTGTGCACCAAAGGAAAACCCCAAGTCAGCAAGCTTCAGCCAAACACAGAAGCAGCACTCATTTTTTTGATTGTTTTGTTTTATTCTTTTGCTGTTGAAGAATGGGAAGGTTGGATTGTTTTATAATGGGGTAATTAGTTTATTAAATATAAGTTAAATTAATTAATCCACTAAGCCCAATTAACTAACCACTAATCCCACTAACTCAACTCATTCACTCTCCCCTCCAAGTGTGCATCCAGCCAACTCTCCCTATTGTGTATTTACACGTGCACGTGCACATTCATCATTAATATTTTTATTTAAATTAGAGACATATGTTAATATATATAACATGTATTTAGAAAAAACTAGTTTAATTTAATTAAAATTAGGACTTTCATGCATGCATAAAAATAGACACACACATACTTCATGAATTTTATTTTGAAGAAGAATACAACCGAGACGTACAATGCAAACACGTGGGTCACACGTAAAACAAATATTCAAATATAAAATCGATTTTATCAACGGAGAAATGTTCATAAATAATCGAAATACAACATACAAAAAAACATATATATATTTCACTAACTATATATATCCAATAATGTAATCAACACGTACATGGAAAACACGTGCACTGCACGTATGAAAATATTTGAATTAAAATAGGAGAAAAATGAATTTCCGTTTATATAACAAATTCGAACACGTCATAAAATAAATAATTGAAACACATAGAAAATATTACACGTAACGGTGGAATATACGTAATTGACACGTGCATCAATGCACGTAAAAACACAAGGATTGAAAATTTTAATTTTTGAGTTGGCTTAAATAGGATAACAAATGAATTATGAGAAGGCGAAAAAATGTATAACTAGTCGAAATACAAAATACATTACAGATATTACCCATAACAGTACAAAATACACGTGTGTAACACGCGGGGGGAAAAATTATCATAACTCAATTTTGCGGGGTGTTACACTCTCCCCCCCCCCCCCCAGAACAGTTCTGTTCTCAGAACTTATTAGGGTAAAAGTTGTATTTTGTACACACCAGAGAAAAATCATTATTATATAGGGAGCACTACCAATACTATGAAAGAAAATGTAGTATGTTATGTGGAAACAAAGTAAACTTGTATAAGAAAACTATGAGTATCAAAATTAATAAGGATGAAACAAGAAAAGCTCAGAAAACAGCATAAAAGAAATGTGACCATAAAAGATTGGAAAAAATTTTCATACAAAAATAATATATCTTAAGTCATTAATTATGACAAAATTTGGAAAAAAAAGCAATTGGAAGGAATAAAGAGAAGGATAATCAATAAATACTTTAATAAATAATTAATAGGCTTAGTAATCAAAATTTATCAAAAGAATAAATGGGGGAATGATTAAAATCGCAAACTGAACTAGTGTTATATATTACGAGATAAGATTCAATTAATAATTTAAGAAAATGTTGTTGGATCAAAATCCGAAAATATATGAGTGTTGAATTTTAGTTGAAAGAATACAGAACATAACATAAGTATAATTGTAAAAAAAATTCAATGAGGTGTATAAAATAATATCATAAATTTTTTCATTCGTAAAAGTACATTTTTTTTTGAAATAATGATTAGTATATATAAAATATATATAAGTTTTCAGATATAGCACGAAAATCAATATATATATGTAAATACGCGTAAAAGTATACGACGAACAACCATACTATAACATGAAAGCTGTAAGCAATTGGAGAAAAAAAATAAAATAATAGTAAAAGTAGAAATATATACTTGAAAACTATATAATATTAATTGGGGTAGAAATAAAATGTAGATAGTAAAGAAAAGTATAAATATACGAGTACCAAACATCTCAAAGATAGGTTAGCAATAAAATATAAAAATAGAATTGTATAAAAATATAAAGTAATTGATAGTAACTAGTAATATAGATTGAAAAATAAAATGATAATAACACATGTATGATAGATGTAGGAGCAAATATAGTTAGTGAGAAAATTAATTAAATGTGTATATAAGTATATCTGTATTATAAATAGTAAAGTTGAAGTAGTATAAACTAAGTTGTAAAATGGTTGGTCCGTGGCTATAGACATAGTCGGTGGACTATGGTTGGTCCGTGGGAGACGGGCTTTTATTTTTAAATTCGGGACTTTGCGTAGCCAGGCGGATAGTTGCCATACTCCAATGTATATACGTATACCGGGGCTAGATGGGCACTTGCGGGATAATTATCACGATGAGGGATCTGTTATAACAGTCGACGGTGGACTCCGTGGCTGGGGTCCATATTCATGGAATGATCTAAACCTTGCTTTGTTACTGGGTAGTTTCATGGCGAGGGATCGAACCCTTAAATGTGGAGTACGTAGGTGCTTGCCCTTGGACCTATGTAATATGGGATGCATAGAATTCGAACAAGTATGCATTAGTGTCATCCTAGTATAAATGTGTGGATTAGGCATTTAGGCATGACATACACTTACATGTTTAGCGTAGTCACGATTCAACACTTTATTGTTCATTCAATTTTTGTGATTTATTAAAGTAATGAGATTGTTATATGTACGGCTTAGAGAGGATGGCCGAGTATAACATTTTCGTCAGTTGTAAGTGACTGACGTGCCCACAGCTTAATATGGAGGTAATGGACTTTTTGTGAATAAGTAAAGATGTTATGATGCAGTTGATGACTTACATTGTTAAAGTTGTACAAGTTGTATTTTATTTCATTGTTGTAATTCTTTTATTCTTCCGCTGTGTAACAACGTGTATTGAACTCTGATGTTGTTGAAAAGTTTTAATTTCCTTCTAAGATTGCACGAAGTGAAGTAAAGATCCTGTGAAATCTCGAATTCGGTCGTATTTGGAATTCGGGGTGTTACAGATCTATAGTGTGGGCTCTGATACCATCTGTAACGCCCTGAATTCCAAATGAGACCGAATTCGAGATTTCATAGGATCTTTACTTCACTTCGTACAATTTTACCAGGAAATTAAAACTTTTCAACATACATCAGTGTCCTTACATTTTGTTTACACAGTGGAAGAATAAAAGAAATACAACAATGAAATAAAATACAACTTATACAACTTTAACAATGTAAGTCATCAACTGCATCATAACATCTTTACTTCTTCACAAAAATCCATTACCTGCATATTAAGCTGTGGGCACGTCAATCACTTACAACTGACGAAAATGTTATACTCGGTCATCCTCTCTATGCCGTACATATAACGATCTCAATACTTTAACAAACCACAAAAATTGAATGAACAATAAAATGTCAAAAGTGATCATTCTAAACATATAAGTGTATGCGATGCCTTAATGCCTAATGCACACATTTTATACTAGGATGACACTAATGCATACTTGTTCGGATTCTATGCATCCCATACTACATAGGTCTGAGGGCAAACACCTACGTACTCCACAATGAAGGGTTCAATCCCTCGCCATGAAACTACCCAGTAATGAAACATGGTTTAGATCGTTCCACGAATATGGATCCTAGCCACGGAGTCCACCGCCGACTGTTATAACAGATCCCTCATTGTGCGAATCATCCCGCAAGTGTCCCTCTAGCCCGGTATACGTATATACATTGGATTATGGCAAACTATCCGCCCGACTACTCAAGATCCCGGAGTCCATCGCTGACCCGTCCTCATAGTCCCGGATTTAAAAATAAAAGTCCGTCTCCCACGGAGCAACCACAGTCACCGAGATCCACCGCCGACTATATAAAGGCAACCCACTTACGTTTGTCCAGGTTTACTACATCTTCACTTATGTGCCTAATTATTTAGTTCAAGACATGAATAAATTTCTAAGCCTAGAATTAGTTTTACCTCTTACCGGACTTAATCAACATGACCATATCTCAAAATATAACTCAACTCTTTTCAATTCAATAGTGCCGGTACCCGAGGTCTCACTAACTCTAAGTCACAACTTTTTCAAGTACAAGAATCCATGGGTACACATACTCTTTAATAAACATGTTTTAAACTTAGATTATTCTCATCTTATTCATGAATGTGATCAATGTCTCATCTTAACTTTTATTTATGATGTCTTATTTTAATACTACTCATGAGTCTTTTATTCACAATCTTTCAAAAGTAATAATCCTCTTCATGAACACAATTTCATCCATTTTTAAGTCACTCTAGCAATATATCTCAATCATATCAAATATTTCTATACAAAGTAAGAGTGCAATCTCTTTAAAAGAATCTAATTCACACCACAATATTTTTCTCTTCTAAAAATAATATCATGCTCTTCATTAATTAAAGTCTAATCATAAATCAAATTTCTATTTCAATTCCTCCTTTTTAATTTCTCAAATATACATTAAAATCTCAAAAACTATTTTTTTTATACTTCTTTAGTACTTTATATGAACACTAGAATTTTTCCCAATTTTATTTCGCATTAAAATCTCCTTCAAAATCTTTAAAAACACAAAAAAATATAAAAGAGACACCGGGTTTCGAACCCAAGCTCAACACAGACGACGCCAAAGCCCACCGTGCCAACCAATAAGTCCATATGGACTTGGTGTCCAAATTCAACACCGAAAAGCATATATACTCAGTCTCGGGCTTTGAATTAATTAAAACAAAAACACAAAAAAATGTAGGCCACGGGATTCGAACCAGGCCGAACAAGGAGACAGCACAACGCCAGACCACCAGGCAAGACACACCCAACGATATGAAGTTCCTTTATAGACTTTTGTTCCAACTCTCTGTTTTTCTATTTTTTTTTTATAAAAACTCGATTTCTCTATTTGTTCAAATCTTTTGTTAGACTGAAGTTTGTTTATAAAAACTGAATTTACTCAGTAACTCATAGATTTAATACTCATACTTTAGACAAATAATTAACTCTCAAGTTATTTCTTTTTAAACATAAAAATGCATTATGTTAATTTAATCAAAGAAAGTGCATTGTATCTCTTACATGCATTCAAACGAGTTCATAAACATCAAATTTCTCTTTACAAAAATTCATTTGCTTGTTCTAAGAGGAAAGTTCAACAATTGTTCATATAATCAAAATCTCTACACTCTTGTACACTAGTTCATGGAAAAATGATCCATTATTATTTTTCTCATTACGAACTAACATAATTGTTGATTCATTTACTAAACATAGCATTTTTCATTACATACAATGCATAGGTTTGTTCTACTTTATCAAATCAAATTCTACACTACTCATTTATTTTCTTATTAACATGCACATTCTCTATAATTAGAAAGTAGAGAACACCCACCTCTAATGAAGATGGAACAACAAGATGAGACACACTTCTAGCTCCAATGCAACTCCTTCTCCGCCTAGCAAGATCACTCCAAAGCACAAGAACATTCTTTCTCTCATTCTTTTTCTTTCTCTTGTTTAGTTTATTTTTGGTGTGAAGAGAGAAGGAGAATTGGGTGCTATTTATAGGACAATGTTAGGGTTCAAAGTGCAAAATTACACAACTAATAACTCTCCATCTCTTCATTTTCTTAACTTTCAAAACCCCCAACCTTTCATTTTTCCACCTCTCACAAACTCAACTCCCATCTTTTCAATTCCATAACTCCAAAAATGCCAACTACATCTCTTAATCCCGAGTACACAAAGCAACGCATTGGCTGCCTACTCTCACCCGGGTGGACCCCATTACCACGTCACCCCTTGGTGATGTCATCCAGAGAAACAACAACATTTTGTTGCTGTGCTTCAATGCAGTGGGTCCCCCATTACTCCATTCCACAATTCAACATCATTAACAAAGTGCCATCATTTATATATATCATTTATACTCTCTATATATATTATATGTATACTGTATATAAGTAAAAAATAGTTTACTTAAAATCTATAATGTATCATGCACAATTAAGATAAATACACACACTTCAGAATTTTATGTTGAAAACGGACACGCTCAAATACGCGCACCGAAACACATGCGTCGCACGTAAAATACAAAAATACGAAAAATTGACTTTATCAACAGAAAAATGTTAAAGATAATAAAAATACGATATAAGAAATTATTTATTAATTTTTTATATATTCTATGACGTAATTACTACGTACGTAGGAAACATGTGCATTACACGTACAAAAATTATTTTAATAAAAAAATAGGGAAAAGTAAATTTCCGTTTATAAAACAAATTCAAATTATTAAATAAATAATTGAGACACAGAAATATCACATGCAGCAGTTGAAAAATATGGAATCGATACGTGCATCGAAAATACGTAAAAAAACATGTAAAAATGCAGAGATTGAAATATTATATTTTAGTTAACTCAAATAGGATAAAATTAATACTGGGAATGCATAAACAAATGAAAATCCAAATACGTAGTGAAAATACATTACAAAATACATGTGCATAAAACAGAATGGCAAATTTGTCATTTCTAATTTTGCGGGGTGTTACACTCTCCCCCCCTTAGGATAGTTCCGTCTCCGGAACTTGCTAGGGTAATGGTTGTATTTTGTACACACCAAAGAAAATATCATTATTGTATTTGGAAAGCTGCAAATTTTAAGAGAAATAAATGTAGTATAAAAATACGCAACAAGAAAAACAAGACAAACTCATTATAAGAAAACTATGAATATTAAAATTTTATAAGAACGAAACAAGAAAATTTGGGAAAATAAAATATGACCATAAAAGATAGAATAGATTGAAACAAGTTCCATACAAAATAATATTAGGTAAAGCATTAGATAAAACAGAAAAATAAAGTTAGTCGTTAATTTGGAATAGTTCAGAAACACCACAATAAAGGAAACATAGTCAATAGATAATTTGTAAGTAGGTTTAGTGGTGAAAATCTTTCAATGTAATAAGCGGTAGAAAAATCACAAACTGAATTAGCAATTTAAAGAAGACTATTGGATAAGAGTTTGAAAAATAAACGAGAATGAAATTTAGTTAAAAATATAGACAACATAAAATTGACTTTATATACCAATTAATAAAATAGTTTGTAAAGTAACTATAATCATTATACATACGATTTGACATTTAAAGATATAGAAAGCATACATAGAAATATTTTCAAATTGTTAAGTAGAGCCAGGAAACTAACATGAAAATTTTATATTCGTGCATAGACATCAGAATCATATGGGTGAAACAAACAATGTTATCATACAAAAATTATAAACGGTTTATAGGAGTAAAAACAAAACATCTTAGCTGTAAAAGTAGTAACATATTATTGAAATAGTGCAAAAACCAATCATATAGAAATAACTTACAAATTGAAGAAAAAGTATAAATACCAATTTTATATTTTTATTTTTTAGGTGAGTAGACACTAAGTCCAAGATAAGCTAGTAGCAAAATGAAATGCGATAAAGCGGTATGAAATGCTAAAAGATTCAAAATAAAGAAGAAAACGGCAAGATAGTTGTTGTTAAGTAGTAAATATGCAAAATAAGACAGATATAGAAATCAGTATAATGCTAGGTGGAAAAATATTATAAAATAGTGTAAGTTAGTACAAAAATAGAATTGTGGTATGTAAATATTATAGAAAACAAAGTAGGGGTTATCAAAGTAGAAAATCTCCTTCTGGTGTAGGTTCGTCTCATTGGTATCCAACTGCAGACTTGTCTTTACGATCCCAAGTTGCAGAATTGTCCTCTATGACACCTGATTGCAGTTTGCCTTCTGGACATTCGGTTGCAGACTTTGCCTCCCCGACGTCCAGTTACAGTTTGCCTCCATTGACGTCTAGTTTCAGATTTTCCCTTTCGACATCAGGTTGCACCAAAATAGGAGATGGAAAGATGTAATAAGACCATCTGTAACGTCCCAAATTCTAAATAAAACCGAATTCGAGATTTCATAGGATCTTTACTTCACTTCGTACAAATTTACAAGGAAATTAAAACTTTTCAACAACATCAAAGTTCAATACACGTTGTTACACGGCGGAAGAATAAAAGAATTACAACAATTAAATAAAATACAACTTGTACACATTAACAATGTAAGTCATCAACTGCATCATAACATCTTTACTTCTTCACAAAAAGTCCATTACCTACATATTAAGCTGTGGGCACGTCAGTCACTTACAACTGATGAAAATATTATACTCGGCCATCCTCTCTATGCTGTACATATAACGATCTCATTACTTTAACAAATCACAAAAATTGAATGAACAATAAAGTGTTGAATCATGACTACTCTAAACATGTAAGTGTATGTCATGCCTTAATGCCTAATGCACACATTTATATTAGGATGACACTACTGCATACTTGTTCGAATTCTATGCATCCCATACTACATAGGTTCGAGGGCAAGCAGCTACGTACTCCACATTTAAGGGTTTGATCCCTCGCCATGAAACTACCCAGTAATAAAGCAAGGTTTAGAACATTCCACGAATATGGATCCCATCCACGGAGTCCACCGCCGACTGTTATAACAGATCCCTCATCGTACGAATCATCCCGTAAGTGCCCCTCCAGCCCTAGTATATGTATATACATTGGAGTATGGCAACTATCCGCCTGACTACGCAAAGTCCAGGATTTAAAAATAAAAGCTCGTCTCCTACGGAGCAACCACAGTCCGCCGGTTGTGTCTATAGCCACGGAGATCCACCGCCGACTATATAGAAGCAACCCACTTACGTTTGCCCAGGTTCACTACATCTTCTCTTATGTGCCTAATTATTTAGTTCAAGACATGAATAAATTTCCATGCCTAGAATTAGTTTTACCTCCCACCGGACTTTATCAACAAGTACGAGATAGCTCCATGGCCATATCTCAAAATATATCTCAACTCTTTTCAATTTAATAGTGCCGGTACCCGAGGTCTCACTAACTCTAAATCATAACTTTTTCATGTACAAGAAATCTTGGGTACACATACCCTTCAATAAATATGTCTTAAACCTAGATATTTTCATCTCCAACTTATTCACAAAATATCAATATCTTATCCACAAAGCAATATTTTTCTTAGTCTTGTCACTATTCATGATCTATTCATCCATTCACATTCTTTATAAGCAAAAAATAATAATTTTTTTCGAGAACACAATTTCATCACATGAGATTTCATAATAAATCCAAGCTATTACAATGTCTCACTTCACTTTAGAATATTTCTTAAACAAAATAAAGGTGTAATCTCTTTAAAAAAACCACCTCATAAAATAATACTTTGCTTTTCTTCACTACAAAGTTCTATTCACAAAATTTCATTTCTTTTTATAGAAGAAAATTTTATACTACCTCTTAATATTTTCTATTTCATTTTAATCAATACTAAAGTTTATAACTAAAGTTTTCCCATACTAAAATTTCCATATATGAAGAAAAAGAGACAAAAAAATAATCAAAAAAGGTGCTCTGGGTTTCGAACCCATGACCCCCGGCCACACACAGTCAATGCCTAAACCCACACCCGCTAGCCAATAAGTCCATTGGACTCTGGCGTCAAGTTCTTATGCCAAAATGGTCAAATACCGAATCTCAATTTCGGAAACAATTTAAAAGAATTAAAAAAATAGATGTGACTATCAAGTTTTGAAACCAAGATCTCTCACAACAGTATTTTGTGTTGCACTAGCTAACCAGTAAGTCTAAGTATATTTTATGTTTAGGAATTGTACTAATATACTTTTGTTTAAATTGTTCAGAAAGTGGTTCCTTTTCACACAAACTCGTTTATCCAAAGATCCAATCTTTTTAGGATTTTGAAATCAGCTTTCCCTTGACTGAAATTGTATTTTTAAAACAGTAAACAACAATTTTAAGTTCATTAAAACCATATTTCCATTTCTTTAAACAATTCTTCTTCTTATTTTGTTTTTTTTTTTTTACAAAAACTTGTAATTTTCTCAAAACTTGAATTTACAAAATAGTGTTCATGAAAACTAGTTTTTATTCCTACTTATACAAAATTAAAATCTTATAACAATACTAGCATGTCTCTCAAACATGAGAATTTCACAAAAGACTCTTTCATGCAATAGTTTATATTTTCAATTGTAACATGTCCAAATATACATATATCAACACATCTCGTGGTACTAACTAAATTCATTTTGTTTTCTTTCTTCTTTCTTAGTCATCATAAATCTAAGGCATGATTTGAATAAGACATTCTTCAACAATTTTCCATATACTCAACATGTACAAGAAAATTTGCAAACATACTAACATTATTCATAGCATAAAAGAATTCTTCTTTTTAATTAGCATGGTATCTATTTTTCTCATTCACAACAAAACTATCCTCATTCATAACATATTACACTAGCATGTATTTTATCTATATTTTTCACATCAATATTAACATATACTACTCATTTATAGTTTTTAGCATGCATATTCTATAACTAGAAAGTATGAAACCACCCACCTCTAATGAAGATTGGACAAAGTGGAAGCACAACTCCTAGCTCCTTGCAAGAACTTCTCCTCCTAACAAGAACTTCTCCTCCTTGTAAGAACACTCTACTCTATTTCTTTTTCTTCTCTTATTTTGATTTGTTTTAGGTGTAAAAAGAGAAGGAGAATGGGGTGCTATTTATAGGATATCGCTAGGGTCTAATTTGCATAAATCTCCACCTAATAACTCTCTTTTAATTACCCACCCAACCTTTTATTTTCTAACTCCATTTCAACCCTTCAACTCTAAACCCCCATAACCTCCAACATTTCCTCTCATCCACTAGGCTCCCTCTTGGTTAAATCCGGCCAAGAATCATGTGTGCAAATGCACACATGCACATACAATATAAATACAATTTTCTATAGTTCTAAATGTGTACTAAAAGTTGTAACTTGTCATGTATTAGTCCAAGCTCAACTTAAATTAGAATTTTATTAATGGGCTTGTCCCATGGGCTGTTATTTTAAAATTACTAACTTAATTATTCTAGTGGGCTCTTCTTTTAATCAATCTAATGGGCTAGGATTTCTCTTTAGGTCCATGGATTAAATAAAAGGCTAAATAAGACTATGCATGCTAAAATTTGTAAATGAGAGTAAGAAAAGAGATGGATAAATTAGCACGTGCATCATGCGTGCAAAAACAAAAAAAAAATGCATTTTTAATTTAAATAAAAAATGTGGGGGTGTTACAACCCTCCCTCCTTAGAATAGTTCTGTCCTCGGAACTACACATAGGAGTGAGAAAAATACAAAGAAAGAAAAGAAAAGTTTACAAAAATTTTAGTTAAAGAGTTCAGGGTGATCTTTCATCATATTTTCCTCTGATTCCCATGTGGCCTCCTCAACAAATTGGTTCCTCCAAATGACCTTGACCATAGGTATTGTCTTGTTTCTCAAGACCTTTTCTCGACGTTCCACGATCTCAATTGGATGCTCAGCATAGCTCAGATCAAGTTGCAAACCTTCTGGCACCTCTAGCAAATGATGACTCAGATTTGGGATATATCCTCGTAACAATGACACTTGAAAGACATTGTGCACTTGGGCCAACTCTTCTGGAAGTTCTTACCGATAAGCTGTCTTCCCAATTCTTTTTAATATCTTATAAGGTCCAATGTATCTCGAGACTAATTTTTCTCCCCTTCCGAACTGAATCACCCCTTTGGTCGGAGACACATTCACAAAGACATAGTCACCTTCATCAAACTCCAGGTCTCTCCTTCGATTGTCGGCGTAATTCATCTGCCTGCTTTGTGCGTCGACCAACCTCTTCCTGATCAGCTCGATCTTTTCTGAGGTCTGCTGCACAGTCTCCGGTCCATACAGCTGCTGCTCTCCCACTTCATACCAACAAACCGGTATCCTGCATTTCCTTCGATATAGAGCTTCATACGGCGTCGTCCCAATACTTGCCTTAAAAATGTTGTTGAAGGCAAATTCCACGAGAGCTAAATGCCTCTCTCAGTTGCCACCGAAATGCAACACACAACATCTCAACATATCTTCCAGCACCCTGTTGACTCTTTCAGTCTGCCCATCAGTTTGAGGATGAAAGGCGGTACTGAAATCAGTCTTCATCCCCAAAGCTGCGTGTAGACTTCTCCAAAAATGCGAAGTGAAACGCACATCTCAGTCGGACACTGTTGATAGTGGGACTCCATGGAGCTTCACTATCTCACCAACATACATCTCTACCAGCTTTTCCAATGACCAAGTAAGCTTCATTGCCAAAGAGTGAGCCGATTTGGTGAGTCGGTCCACTACCATCCAAATTGTATCGTTGCCTTTGGAACTCTTGGGTAAACCTATAATGAAATCCATGCTGATACAATCCCACTTTCATTTTGGGATGGGTAATGGCTGCAACAAACTGCCGGGCTTCTGATTTTCTGCCTTGACCTGCTGACAAACTGCACACTTGGCAACAAATTCGGCTACATCTCGCTTCATCCCAGGCCATCAGAAATGTAACTTTATGTCCTTGTACATCTTGATACTCCCTGGATACACGGACAGCAAAGTAGCATGCGCTTCCTGAAGAATACTCTCCTTCAGTTCTGCTAGATCTGGCACACACAGATGCTCGCCATACGACAACACTGCATCCTTTACTTGGAACTCTGCCAACTTGCCAATATCAACCTGCTCTATCAACTTCTGGATCTCTAGATGTAATACCCCGCAAAATAAAATGATTTATTTTGCATTAGTAAATAATATTAAATTTGTAGAGTTGACTATTTTGACTATTTTCTTGAAACTGCAATTATGCACGTGCAACACACGTGCAAAGTTATGAATTTTGAATTCTTAAAATGTTATAATTTATGATTGATTTTCCTCTTTTATTTATGATATTTTAATTTTCAGATTTATTTAAAAATCAATTTAACTACTTTACGAATTTGTCAATTTTACACGTGCAAAACACGTGCAAATATTTTTGGAGTAAATATCCAATTTTATATTTTTATTAAATTCTCCTACTTATAATTGAGTCTATTCTAAATTTTGGGATTTTTTTGAGTAAAGAAAAACTATTTTTATAAATACTTTGATAGAGAGGGGCTTTTATGTATAAAAAAATGCTGTTTGTATCTCAAAAAAATAATAAAAATTCGTTTTTACTGATTTTTGGGCTTGCCATGGTCATCACTGAAAATAACATATATTTAAACTTTATTTCGAGTTGATATGGTAAAGATTTAAACAAATATGGTGTTTTTGCAAATATGAAATTTATGTTGGATCTAGTGCAAATATTTTCCTGGAAAGTAAAAGTTAGTTATTTTAATTGGAAAATCTAATATTTATTAACAGATATTATTTCTAATTTTTTCTGAATTTTTACGAATATTTTATGATGTATTTGCAAATATTACAAAAAGAAGGACTTTTGTGCAAAATTACCACCCTGAGTACAAATCCGAATTTTCTTTATTTTTGGGCTGTGCTGGATTGCTGGACAACTCAGTAGTAAAAGGATTTTATTTGGTTTTAATTTATTTAATTTATTTTAACTACTTTATAAAGAAATGTTTATATATGTGAAGTAATAATTTGTTAAGGGATGTTTCCATAAACTTGTAAAACCCTAGAAACTCCAGATTTCGGCCTATATTATAGTCACTACAGCCGTCTCTCTCCTCTGCAAAAATAAAATATATTTTTACCATTTAATTTCTTGGAGTTTCAAAGGAGTAATCTTGGATTTTACAAAAGAATGGCTTTTTCTTATTCTTTATTAATTCGATTGGATTTCTTCATTGAGGTGAGTGAATTATTTTGTTTTATTTTGTTTTGGGCATTTTGTATGTGAGTGATATAATTTATTTTGTTTTATTCCTGTAATGTTGTATATGGAATTTCATCTACTAGAAGGCATGTTAGGGTTTGAGTATGAATATGTACATAATGGATTGGATGGATTGATGACTTAAAAATTGATCTTTTATGAACCCTAATTATCTATGGATAGATTTGCATGTGGATGATGTGAGTTCTTATTATCATTGAGTTTGGATGAACACATCTTGATTATAGAAATGTTAGATTTGTTCATGTTCAAGAGTTAATAATGGTGATTGAGTTTGAGGAAATTTTAAGAAGGACTAATGAATTAGGAGATCATGTTCGAGAATTGGATTTGAGATAAATTGGATTGAGTTTGATGAATACAACAAAATTGGAGATCTTTTTGAGGTCTTGGTATTGATATGGTTTGGATCTGAATATGAAGCTATTTCAATGACCAATTAATTTTTAAGAAAACTCTATTTTGATTAAATGCACAAATTCAAGTTTGATTGAAAGAAATTAACAAATCACTATTTTTATAAATTCAAGTAGTTTTGATTTAGTTTTTATGGACTATTATTTGTCTTACAAGTTGTATTTGATCAAATAAGAATTATGCTTTTTGAAGAAATCGTTTTCATAAAGTAAAACTATGTATCGGTTGAAATATGCACAACTAAAAACTACAGTCTGCAGGACGACAGTCGACCGGTTAATTTATACAGTCGACCGCCGCTGCCTAGCTGCTGTAATTTTCTTGAAGTTTTAAATTATCACGCGGAACAGTCGACTGACTCATCTTTACAGTCGACTGATTCTGCCCTGTTTTGATGTCTCCCTAAGGATTGAAATTTTTCTCTGGACAGTCGACCTATGACTTTTTACGGTCGACTGCTATACTTAGAATTATTTTCTTAAAGATCATTGGATTTATCGCTCTGGACAGTCGACCTATGACCTTTTTTAGTAGACTTATAATACTTAGAATTATTTCCTCAAAGCTATTGGATTTTCTTTCTGGACAGTCGACTGATGGCTTTTGTAGTCGACTGATACTAATATATCTATACATATTTTAATGTTCTTTTAAATGATTTATTCTCTAAATGTTTTAATCTATAACCTACTATTCTCTACTGCTACTGAACATATGTTTTCAAGTGGTTTAACTGAGCAATTTATATTGGAAGATTAGTTTGGATATTGGGTGTGAGTCTTTAGAGGGTGTGTGTGACCCTAGTATACTGGCAGTTGAGATATTTATGTTTGGGCCTGTTGAGGTAATTTTAGTTGATCAGTTGTTGAGTTAAGTCGGTAGGGTACACCAACTCTAGGAGATTCGTAAAGTAATCAAATAACCTAAATGATAAGGACAGGCACTAGTGGGGATATGATGAACGAGAACATAGGTTATGGACCTCAGTATGGCTTGCGGTGTGAGATAATCTCTAGAATTATCCAGGTGTGAGTGAAATAGTCTCCGGAATTACCTGTGGTGTGGGATTGATCTTCGGAATTATCGGGGTCGAGGCAACGCACATGTGGTATTCGTGTGATGAGGTGCCATTGCTTGCGGTGTGGGGTATTCTCGAAGATTCCCAGGTGTGAGTGAAATAGTCTGCGAAATTATCTGTGGATAGAGTTTAACCTCCGGAATTATCGGGACATGGGCTAATACTCACAGTTTATCTTTATCTCGTAGTAGTCATCGTAGTAGGATTAGTTGCATAGCGGGGGGATTAAACCCTACAATGTGGAGAGGTTAAGGGCTTGCACCGGACCTATGTAGAGTGGGATGCATAGACTCCGACAAGTACGCATTAGAGAGTCAGCATATAGAATTGTGTTTTGTTGACTTGGTTTTATGCATGTGTTTTTCTTGTTTTCTACACTTGACACCTAGTCTAGCTTCACTTGTTGTGTTTTCGCATTTCATGAATTTCCTATATTTATTTACTTCTGTTTATGTTCTATTGTTGGTAAATCCATGCTTTACTTATGTTGCTTGTTTTATGTCACTCACATCGTTATGGCTGACCCCTTTAGTTTTGGGGGTTAGGGTTATCTCTAGCCTCATATTTTACAGGTGATTACCTATAGATTGGGATTTGGATGCTTGAGTTAAAGTGATGTAATGACTTATGTAGTTTGTAAAAGAAAGTGCTGCAAAGAAAAAAATTTGTAATTCAAGGTGTTTTGTATTCCGCTGTGCTTTGTAAACAATTGATGTAATAGAAAGTTTTAATTTTTCCTATATTTGGTTGCTATGTTTATGATTACATTGAAGTTGATGCTGAAAATTGTGCCACGTATTTCTAAGATATTATATTGGAAATTCGAGGCGCTACACTGGATCAGCCTTCTTACTGTCGATGATTCGGTCTTTCAAAGTGGGTTGAATCCTTAATTGAGCTAAGAAAGTCCCCAAACCTTGCAGAACCACTTCAATCCCTACTCGATCAAGCTCCTCTGCCAATTCCATCTAAGTTGTGATCAGTCGAGACAAACCGCACTTTCTGCTGAGTGCATCTGCCACAACATTGGCCTTGCCTGGAAGGAACTATTCTAAGGAGGGAGTGTTGTAACACCCCACATTTTTATTTAAATTAAAAATGCATTTTTTAATTTTTGCATGTATGATGCACGTGCTAATTGATCCATCTCTTTTCTTACTCTCATTTACTAATTTTGGCATGCACAAGTTTTTAATTAGCCTTCTTTTGACCCATGGACTTAAAGATTAAATCCTAGCCAATTAGATTGATTAAAAGAAGAGTCCACTAGAATAATTGAATTAATAAATTAAAAGAGAGCCCATGAATCAAGCCAATTAGTAAAATCCTAAATTAAGTTGAGCTTGGACTAATACATGACAAGTTACAACTTTTAGTACACATTTAGAACTATAAAAAATTGTATTTATATTGTATGTGCATGTGTGCATTTGCACACATGAGTCTTGGCCGGATTTAACAAAGAGGGAGGCCGGATTGTAGCCTAGTGGAGGTGAGGAAAGGTTGGAGGTTATGGGGGTTAAGAGTTGAAGGGTTGAAAAGGAGTTAGAAAATGAAAGGTTGAGTGGGCAATTAAGAGAGAGTTATTAGGTGGAAATTTATGCAAATTAGACCCTAGCAATATCCTATAAATAGCACCCCATTCTCCTTCTCTTTTACACCTAAAACAAATCAAAATAAGAAAAATAAAAAGAAAGAGAGTAGAGTGTTCTTGCTAGGAGAAGAAGTTCTTGCTAGGAGCTAGGAGTTGTGCTTCCACTTTGTCCAATCTTCATTAGAGGTGGGTGGTTTCATACTTTCTAGTTGTAGAATATGCATACTAAAAACTATAAATGAGTAGTATACGTTAATGTTGATGTGAAAAATATAGATAAAATTCATGCTAGTGTAATATGCTATGAATGAGGATAGTTTTGTTGTGATTGAGAAAAATAGATACCATGCTAATTAAAAAAGAAGAATTCTTTTATGCTATGAATCATGTTAGTATGTTTGCAAATTTTCTTGTACATGTTGAGTATATGGAAAATTGTTGAAGAATGTCTTATTCAAATCATGCCTTAGATTTATGATGACTAAGAAAGAAGAAAGAAAACAAAATGAATTTAGTTAGTACCACGAGATGTGTTGATATATGTATATTTGGACATGTTACAATTGAAAATATAAACTATTGCATGAAAGAGTCTTTTGTGAAATTCTCATGTTTGAGAGACATGCTAGTATTGTTATAAGATTTTAATTTTGTATAAGTAGGAATAAAAACTAGTTTTCATGAACACTATTTTGTAAATTCAAGTTTTAAGAAAAACCCAAGTCTATGTGAAAAATGAGAAAAAGAATTGTTTAAAGAAGTGGAAGTAGGGTTTTAATGAATTTAAAATTTTTTGTTTACTGGTTTTTTAAAATCTCAGTGAAGGAAAATTTTATTTCAAATTCCTAGAAAGATTTGATCTTGGACAAACGAGTTTGCATGAAAAAGAACCAATTTCTGACAGTTTAAACAAAAGTATATTAATACAATTTCTAAACAGAAAATACACTTGAACTCACTGGTTAGCCGGTGCAATGCAGAGCACTATTTGAAAGAGATCTTGGGTTCGGAATTTGACAGTCACATTTACTTTTGCTTCTTTCAAATAAATCTCCGAAACTGAGACTTGACTTATGAGCATTTCGGTAAAAGATTTGGACACAGAGTCCATATGGACTTCATGGTTAGCGAGTTGGATCTTTGGGCGTCACTGTAGCCGAGGTGCGGCCCTGGGTTCGAAACCAGGGGGCAGCAGTTTGTTTGTTTTTTTTTCTTTGATTTTTTTTGGGGGCATTTTTAGTAGATTTAAACAAGATTAAAATTTGGGAGAAAATACTAGAATTCATATAAAATAAAATAAAGTTAATTAAAAAAAGTTGTAGAATTTTCTTGTATAATTTAAGGCATCAAATGGAAACTTAAGAATAGACCTTTCTTTCATTAAGAAGAGTAAATATTAATTTGTGAAGTGATTCTTAAAGAGAATTATACTCTTAATTTTTTTTGGTTTGTTTAAAGAATATTTAATTGCGAATTGAGACATTATAAGAACTTGGATTTGTTGTAACATTTCATATGATAAAGTTGTGTTCTTGAAGGAATTTATTTGCTTATAAAGACTATGGGTGAATAACTAGATCATGAATAGTGTCAAGTTTAAGAAATGATTACTTTGTGGATAAGTGCTAATATAAGATATTAATCATTTGTAAATAAGTTGAAGATGAAAATATCTAGGTTTAAGACATGTTTATTGAAGGGTATGTGTACCCATGATTTCTTGTACATGAAAAAGTTATGATTTAGAGTTAGTGAGACCTCGGGTACCGACACTATTGGATTGAAAAGAGTTGAGATATATTTTGAGATATGGCCATGGAGCTATCTTGTACTTATTGATAAAGTCTGGTGGGAGGTAAAACTAATTCTAGGCTTGGAAATTTATTCATGTCTTGAACTAAATAATTAGGCACATAAGTGAAGATGTAGTGAACCTGGGCAAACGTAAGTGGGTTGCTTCTATATAGTCGACGGTGGATCTTCGTAGCTATAGACCCAGTCGGCAGACTGTGGTTGCTCCGTGGGAGACGGGCTTTTATTTTAAAATCCGGGAATTTGCATAGTCAGGCGGATAGTTTCCATACTCCAATCTATATATACGTATACCGGGGCTAGAGGGGCACTTCCAGAATGATTCGCACGATGAGGGATTTGTTATAACAGCCAGCAGTGGACTCCGTGGCAGGGATCCATATTCGTGGAATGATCTAAACCTTGCTTTTTTTCTTCTGGGTAGTTTCATGGCGAGGGTTCGAACCCTTAAATGTGGAGTACGTAGGTGCTGGCCCTCGGACCTATGTAGTATGAGATGCATAGAATTCGAACAAGTATGAATTAGTGTCATCCTTGTATAAATGTGTGCATTATGGATTAAGGCATGACATACAATTACATATTTAGCGTAATCACAATTCAACACTTTATTGTTTATTCAATTTTTGTGATTTGTTAAAGTAATGAGATCGTTATATGTACGGCATAGAGTGGATGGCCGATTATAACATTTTCTTCAGTTGTAAGTGACTGACGTGCCCACAACTTAATATGCAGGTAATGGACTTTTTGTGAAGAAGTAAAGATATTATGATGCAGTTGATGACTTACATTGTTAAAGTTGTACAAGTTGTATTTTATTTCATTGTTGTAATTCTTTTATTCTTCCGCTATGTAACAACATGTATTGAACTCTGATGTTGTTGAAAATTTTTAATTTCCTTGTAAAATTGTACTAAGTGAAGTAAAGATCCTGTGAAATCTTGAATTCGGTCTTATTTAGAATTTGGGGCATTACAGATGGTATCAGAGCATGCTTCACAAGTAATACAAATTTATAAGCAACGACACCCTACAGTGGACACTAGCGTGTGAGTTTCAACTTGTAGAGATTTAAACTTATGTTTGTGTTGCTCTCTGAGATGACATTTTCTCCTCCTTTTTCCCTATAAGATGGCTAATCAGCATGATCCCCAGAATGAGGGGCCTTGGTTTGTCCACTTTGAGGATGAAGAGGAAGAGCCAATGGAAGAAGAAGAAGAAGACCCAGAAGAAGAACCAGAGGAGGAGGAAGAAGACGAAACATTTGAGATAGAAGAAGAATTTCCTGAGTCCAGGGAGATTACTCCACCTCCGCCTGATCTCCCCGAAGAACGCTCGGACGAAGAACTCGTTCCAAATAACCCAAATGACATTGTTACTTTTGTTCGACGGGAATTGGACGCTCAAAAGTGGAGAGTTAACCACTTGGAGTTAAAACGGGCACCGGACAATGAGCGCATCCGGGAGCTGAACTTTCAAGTGTGCGAGCTTGAGAAGGTCCGACTCGTGAATGATCACTCGCTGGGACGAGGAAGAGCGACAACAACGCTTCGAAGACATGAGGAAGGAAATCGAAGAACTATGGGAAGAGCTCAGAGAAGCTAAGAGAAACCGTAGAATCCAGGATGTTTTCTGTAATGGATGTATTGGAACAAATTTTTTCTTTCTGAATGTAAAAGTTTAAATTTTAGAATGAATAAATTTTGTTGAAGCGAAGTTATTTGTGTCATCTATGATGATTAATAATCAATTTTATGACTCAGAGATGGCACAAAGGATCATGAACAGCGAAGAGAAAAATGGTGAGAATGGGCTGGATCTAGAGATTGAACTGTCTCGAATCTATCAAACCCTAAATGCTGTCACCGCAAACATCGCTGGAAATAGGGGGCCAGGGCCAGCAGTGCAAATTCCCGAGGCAATCAGGTTGGTTGAATCGTTTAAGAGGATGAAGCCACCTGTATTTGAAGGACAGGCAAATCCAGACGCAGCTGACGACTGGATCAGACAGATCGAGACAGTTTTTGATGTACTAGAAACTCCAGATGCCAGCAAAGTGAAATTGGCTACCATTCAACTAGAAAAGGATGCAAGTGTTTGGTGGCAATCGCTAAAAGGGCCTTGGGCAATGTACAACTCTCTTGGGAGGAGTTTCTTGATGAATTCAGGAGCCACTACTTTTCATTGGACGTTCAGGAAAAGAAGGCCATGAAATTTTTGAGCTTGTAGCAGGGCGATATGTCAGTACGGGAATATGAGACCAAGTTCAACCAGCTCTCCAGGTACGCGCCTGAAATGGTACAGGATGAAGCCAAGAAAGCGTGTAAATTTGAGCAAGGGTTGAGGCCAAGTCTGAGATCCCGGATGATACCTTTGGGCATTCAGAGGTTTGAGAAGCTAGTCAGAAGGGCCGCTGCCACTGAGTCTGATATGAACCAGTTCCAGGCTGTGCAAGTCAAGCGGAACAATTAGAGCGCGGGCAAGAGGCCAACTCTGGGCAAAAGCTGTTCAGGCAAGGGCGGGTGTTCGCCTTGACGGAGGCAGATGCTGACGATGTGGATAATGTGATCACTGGTATGGAAGATGAAGCCTAGTTGTTTTGTTGCTTTTTTCCACCTATTTAATAAATGTTATGTAATGAGAGCACTCATATGTAACAGGGGACATTCTAATAAATGGACTAAAAGCATTGGTGTTATTTGATACGGGATCATCGCACACTTTTGTGTCAATCCTCATTTGCAAAAGATTGGGAGTCAAACCTAAAATTTTTCCTGGCAAGGTTCTATCGGTGGCTACTCCGTCAGGAGAAAACTTGACAACTGATCGATACTATGAAGGGTGTGATCTTGAAATCGGAGGCAGGCTCTTTGGCATCGACCTCATTGAATTGGCAGTTTTGGGAGTCAACATCATTATTAACATAAACTGGATGTTAGTTTACTGTGCCACTATTGAATGCAAGAGCAAAGAAGTTTTGGTGAAGGCACCAGATGGACCAACAATTACATTTCAAGGTAAGAGAAAGTGTAAGCAGTTGGTAGCAGCTTTGTCAGAACAGAAGATTCCGGATGAAGTGAAGCAGATCCCTGTTGTCTGAGATTTCCCAGAAGTATTTCTTGATGATCTACCAGGGCTTCCCCCTCATGGAGATGTAAAGTTCAACATCACTGTTCAACCAGGAAGTGCACATATTTCCAAGGCACCTACAGAATGGCACCAGTTGAACAAGATGAGATCAAGAAGCAGACCGAAGAATTGTTGAGCAAAGGATTCATCAGGCCAGGTACATCACCATGGGGAGCCTCAGTTCTTTTAGTGAAGAAGAATGACGGATCAATGAGGATGTGTATCGACTATAGAGGGTTGAATCAGGTTACTGTACAGAACAAGTACCCAATTCCTCGAATCGATGATTTGTTCGACCATCTACAAGGAGCAACTGTATTCTCCAAGATAGACTTATGGTCAGGATATCACCAAGTCTGAGTGAAAGAAGAAGATGTGCACAAGACGGCTTTCCGAACTAGGCATGGTCACTATGAGTTTCTAGTCATGCCATTTGGAGTCACAAATGCACCGGTTATTTTCATGGACATGATGAACAGAGTTATGCATCCATTCATCGATTCTTTTGTCGTTGTATTCATCGACGACATATTGGTCTATTCCAAGACAGAGGAAGAGCATGCCAAGTACTTAGCAGAGGTTCTGAAGAAACTACAGGAACACCAGCTGTATACGAAGTTATCCAAATGTGACTTCTGGAAAACCAAAGTCGCCTTCCTGGGTCACATCCTTTCTAAGGAGGGAGTGGCTACTGACCCTCAGAAGATTGAAGCTATGAATGATTGGCCAAGACTGACCACAATGAAAGAAATTAGGAGCTTTCTGGGCTTGACTGGATATTACAGAAGGTTCATTCATGGTTACGCTCAAATAGCCGTGCCACTCACAGGACTTACAAAGAAGAATATGAGTTTCAAATGGTCAGAGCAGTGTGAAGCTAGTTTCCAGGAGTAAAAGAAAAGGTTGACTACCACTTCCATTTTGGCTTTGCCAAGAGTAGGAGTCGACTATGATATCTACAGCGATGCTTCCCATCACGGATTGGGCAGTGTGCTGATGCAGGAGAAGAAGGTAATAGCTTATGGGTCTAGACAGCTGAGAGTACATGAAAAGAATTACCCAACCCATGATTTGGAGCTGGCAGCAATCATCTTTTCTTTGAAGCAATGGAGGCATTACGTGTACAGAGAGAAGGTCAACATGTACATGGATCACAAGAGTGTGAAGTATATCTATCAGCAGAGAGACCTGAATCTGAGGCAGAGGAGATGGTCAGAAGTGTTGGAAGATATCCGACCTGAGATCAAATACCATCTGGGCAAGGCCAATGTTGTGGCAGATGCACACAGCAGAAAGTGCAGTTTGTCTCGACTGACCACAACTCAGAAGAAATTGGCAGAGGAGCTTGATCGAGCAGGGATTGAAGTGGTTTTGCAACGTTGTGGGACTTCCTTAGCTCAATTAAGGATTCAACCACTTTTGAAAGACCGGATCATCGATAGTCAGAAGGCAGATCCAGAGATCCCAAAGATGATAGAGCAGGTTGGTATTGGCAAGTTGGCAGAGTTCCAAGTGAAGGATGTAGTACTGTGGTATGGCGAGCGACTGTGTGTGCCAGATCTAGCGGAACTGAAGGAGAGTATTCTTCAGGAACCGCATGCTACTTTGCTGTTCGTGCATCCAGGGAGTACCAAGATGTACAAGGACATAAAGTTACATTTCTGGTGGCCAGGGATGAAGCGAGATGTAGCCGAGTTTGTTGCTAAGTGTGCAGTTTGTTAGCAAGTCAAAGCAGAAAATCAGAAGCCCGGCGGTTTGTTGCAGCCATTACCCATCCCAGAATGGAAGTGGGATTGTATCAGCATGGATTTCATCACAGGTTTACCCAAGAGTTCCAAAGGCAACGATACAATTTGGGTGATAGTGGACCGACTCACCAAATCGTCTCACTTTTTGGCAATGAAGCTTATTTGGTCAATGGAAAAGCTGGCAGAGATGTATGTTGATGAGATTGTAAAGCTCCATGGAGTCCCGCTATCAATAGTGTCCGACCGAGATGCGTGTTTTACTTTGCATTTTTGGAGAAGTCTTCAAGCAGCTTTGGGGACGAAGACTGATTTTAGTACCATCTTTCATCTTCAAAGTGATGGGCAGACTGAGAGAGTCAACAGGGTGCTGGAAGATATGTTGAAATGCTGTGTGTTGGATTTCGGTGGCAACTGGGAGAGGAATTTAGCTATCGTGGAATTTGCCTACAACAATAGTTTTCAGGCAAGTATTGGGATGGCGTCGTATGAAGCTCTATATGGAAGGAAATGCAGGACACCGGTTTGTTGGTATGAACTGGGAGAGCGATAGTTGTATGGACCAGAGATTGTGCAACAGACCTCAGAAAAGATCGAGCTGATCAGGAAGAGGTTGGTCGACACACAAAGCAGGCAGATGAATTACGTCGATAATCGGAGGAGAGACCTAGAGTTTGATGAAGGTGACTATGTCTTTGTGAAGGTGTCTCTGACCAAAAGGGTGATTCGGTTCGGAAGGGGAAGAAAATTAGCCCCAAGATACATTGAACCTTATGAGATATTGAAAAGAATTGGGAAGACAGCTTATCGGTTAGAACTGGCAGAAGAGTTGGCCCAAGTGCACAATGTCTTTCATGTGTCCATGTTACGAGGTTATATCCCAGATCCGAGTCATCATTTGCCAGAGGTGCCAGAAGGTTTGCAACTGGACCTGAGCTATGCTGAGCGTCCAATTGAGATCATGGATCGTCGAGAAA
The DNA here is from genome assembly GCA_017893485.1 of Hemerocallis citrina. Classification (NCBI taxonomy): domain Eukaryota; kingdom Viridiplantae; phylum Streptophyta; class Magnoliopsida; order Asparagales; family Asphodelaceae; genus Hemerocallis; species Hemerocallis citrina. The sequence continues at coordinate 1,865,742 of JACEHZ010000535.1, read as the reverse complement.
AGGTCTTGAGAAACAAGACAATACCTATGGTCAAGGTCATTTGGAGGAACCAATTTGTTGAGGAGGCCACTTGGGAATCAGAGGAAAAGATGATGAAAGATCACCCTAAACTCTTTAAATAAAATTTTTGTAAACTTTTCTTTTCTTTCTTTGTATTTTTCTCACTCCTAAGTGTAGTTCCGGAGACGGAATTATTCTAAGGAGGGAGTATTGTAACACCCCACATTTTTATTTAAATCAAAAATGCATTTTTTTTATTTTTGCACGTATGATGCACGTGCTAATTTATGCATCTCTTTTCTTGCTTTCATTTACTAATTTGAGCATGCACAAGTTTTTAATTAGTCTTCTTTTGACCCATGGACCTAAAGATTAAATCCTAGCCCATTAGATTGATTAAAAGAAGAGTCCACTAGAATAATTGAATTAATTAATTCAAAGAGGGCCCATGAATCAAGCCCATTAGTTAAATCTTAAATTAAGTTGAGCTTGGACTAATACATGACAAGTTACAATTTTTAGTGCACATTTAGAACTATAAAAATGTATATTTATATTGTATGTGCATGTGTGCATTTGCACACATGAGTCTTGGCCGGATTTAACAAAGAGGGAGGCCGGATTGTAGCCTAGTGGAGGAGAGGAAAGGTTGGAGGTTATGGGGGTTAAGAGTTGAAGGGTTGAAAAGGAGTTAGAAAATGAAAGGTTGAGTGGGCAATTAAGAGAGAGTTATTTGGTGGAGATTTATGCAAATTAGACTCTAGAAATATTCTATAAATAGCACCCCGTTCTCCTTCTCTTTTACACCTAAAACAAATCAAAATAAGAGAAAGAAAAAGAAAGAGAGCAGAGTGTTCTTGCTAGGAGCTAGGAGTTGTGCTTCCACTCTGTCCAATCTTCATTAGAGGTGGGTGGTTTTATACTTTCTAGTTGTAGAAAACTATATGTCATGCCCCGCTTCCCAAAAACACGGAATACGAGCGCGTGACAAAGTCCAGCGAATGATTTTCATCATTCATAAGCTCTAGGATCGACTCAGCATCATAGCAAGAAATATAACAAAATATATACAACCACGCATGCATGAATAATTTATTAATCAACAGAAACAATTGAAACAAAATAATAATATCCCAAATAGTCTGTATCAAAAGATAAAACTCAGGACTATAAGTCCGTTACAAGATTCAAGTAGCAAAAGGAATAAATAACTCAAAAACAAAATATTTTAGAGCAAGTCTTCTCTCCAAGCAAAGCCTAGAACGTCTGCTCACCAATTCCAGCTGGCAATTCATCTCCAAAGCCTGTATATATATATATATATATATATATATATATATATATATATATATATAATGAAAAAAAATAAAGAAAACGAGACGACGCCCTTAGTGCAAGTTAGGGCCGCAAATAGTACAAGCAGGGGTATGAAAACTAGTGCAAGAAATATGGAACAAGATTTGGAATCAAGAATGTATAACATAATATACAAATACTAGTAGTTGAACAAGTGGCAAGTGAACTTGCAATGGTATCAAGTATCAAGTAACAAGTATCACGTACAAGTGTCGAGTAACAAGTAACAAGTCTCAAGTGTCAAGTTGTCAAGTACAAGTATCAAGTAGCAAGTTTCAAGTATTAAGCTCAAGTATCAAGTATCAAGTAATTATGTATCATGTATCAAGTTTTGTAGTTATTACTATCTAGGTAGCACTTCATGTGCCATCCTTTTATCACATGGTTGCTACAGTCAATACAATTTCTTTTAGGCCTGGTGGTAAATTTTATAGGGCGGTGTACTCAGGCATCAAGTATCAAGCAAGTAAGGTTCATGAATACAAAAATAAAGTAACAAGTTTACGAAGCAAGTTCGTGAATCCCAAACAAGTTCAAGAACCACATAGTGGGTTCATGAATACAACAAGTTCATGAGCCAAGTAATTGCTTCATGAATACATCAAGGTGCAACAAGTTCATGAGCCGAGTACTGGAAAACACGGACCCCCTTCCGAGTACACTTACCTATATTGTCCACTACTATAGTCTTTCCCTTAAACCCCGGTTTATTATTTATTATTATCATCAAGAAAGCATGAAAGTGAGCAAAACAGGTTAAGTAAACATAAGCAAGAACATGGAATAAGTCTAGGCTAGGTAGGATACATGTTCGATGGTCAAAACAAATCAAAATATCAAGAACAACGAGAATTCCAAATCTGGACAGCATGATGTTGTTGCACCAAAACTGTGATTCCCGTTGTTAAAAGATAGTAAATGTGAATCCATCAGAAGATCTAGATACTAGACTCCTTCCCGATTCCAATTCATATAATTAAGACACATATAATTTGTAGCAATTTATGTCAAAACAGCAAACTATACAGTATTTGTGTTCAGCCAGAATTTGTAAAACTGAGTTTATACATGTGAAACGAGGTTGAAACATCATTAGCTAATTCTGAGAAAATTAGGGAATGTTCTCTAGGTTTTCCAGTATCAGCATGCAAAATTTCAAGTCACTTACTTACTGGTAGCATAGTTAAAATAATTGTAAACCAAAGTGGTGCAGCAGTTTTTATGAATCTGCGATTACCGACATAGCAGCAGTAGAACTGCAATATATCCTAAATCATAACTCAGAATTCGAAAATTCTGGATGTTATTGGCAACTAGACAGTTGGGGCTACATTTCATTTTCAGGCCTCAAGTTCAGATTCTAGTTTGATCAGGGTCGAAACAGCAAGCCATGACAGAACAGAAACCAAATAAAATACTTTTTGTATGAAATGAATCAAAATTTTACTAGTTGTGAACAAGTGTATCAACGAAGGATTGTGACTCTTAGATCATGTGATAGATAAGGTGAAACATGAGATCAACAACGATAAACAAAGAGGAGTCACATTTACAATCTACTTACAGTGTTTTCAAGGAAAAACTTATACTAGAAAACGAAATGTACAAGAAGATACTTGCCTTGGGGTGTAGACGATGAAACAGCGAAGCAAGACAAGAATAACGGGAATGGGTACTGTTACTGCTAAATCTGGTGTGGGGGTAAACAGACAGTATTTGTGGATTCTTGGGAAAACTGAATAGCAAACCTGAAACATGTTCCGCCAGAGTTTGACCATTGACTCCCGCCGTTCACCTGCAAAAAGTGCGAGACACCGGGGTTGATCCCGGCGACGCACCCTCCGACGCTCAAGTCAGTAATCAGGAATGATTATGAAAGAGCGTAAATTGGCAAAAGATTGATTACCTCCTAATGGTGGTGGATGGAGGGTATTTATAGCTGCCTTTGGGATCGAATTAGGCATGTCATCCCTGTGTTTAGATAAGGAATGTAATCCCTAATTCCCAGTAAAAGGATAGATATGAATCAAGGCCGTTGATTAGGATTAATCAGAAACCCTAATTCTATCCTGTTGGACCGGGTTTGCAGCGGGTAAAAACCCGTACCCGGTTGGAGGTGGATCCGTTCGTGGGTTAATGGGTCTTTGAGGAGGAGACCCAGTGCCTGCTTCGGACCCATTGGTAGACAAAATTACCATTTTACCCCTAGGCTTTAAGATTCGTTCCTGATTTGGACAGTTCCGATTTAATCCCATTTTTAGCCATATCACGAGCCCCCCACTCCCGAAGACTGAGTTTGATTAGCCTTTGAGGAGAATGGCTTACGGAGGTGTATCGGAGTCCGAATGGGAGGTTTCGAATCTTTGTAGGTGGCGGTGTGGTGATTTTCTAAGTTAGTTGCGTGTTCTGAGTTGTTCTTGAGCTCTTCTGGACATTTGGCAATTTTTATCTATTTTTCGGAATATTTACTTAATTTTGCGAAGTGTCGATTCGTCGTTCGGGGGTCTTAATAAATTTTCCTAGGCGATAATTATTTACTCGGGGGCCCAAAAATATTTCCCCGACTTTATAATTATTTTCTAGGATTTTTAATTAATTTTCCCAAATTTTTAATCATTTTTTCGCAATTTTTAACTAAATAAAACCATTTTAATAAATAAAATTTTAATTTTAAATACCGAATTATGGCATGGCGCGATCTGGACCGTTGATCTTGTGTGGGCGCGAATTTCTGAAATATCGGATGGACACGGTCGCTCGGTAGCAATTCTCCGCTTTTGCGGGTCGGATGGGCACTTGCTCGGAATCCGAGCGAAGTGGCTCAGATTTTCTCTCACGCGAGTGGCTCGGATCGCTAGTCGCTTGGCTCAGAGTTCCGAGTGACGTGGAGCGATCTAAGTCGTCGGATCTCGGCGCGAATCTCGAGGTGGGCATAGTTTCCAAGAAAACACTATATTGTCGTTTAGTGGACGTGGCGTAATCTGGATCGTCCATCATCTCAGGCGCGATTTTCGCAATGATCAAACGGTTGGAGACGCTCGGCAGCGTTTTTCTTCACTTTCGAGGATCGGATTGGCACTTGCTCGGAATCCGAGCGAAGTGGCTCGGTTTTTCCCTTGCGCGAGTGGCTCGGATCGCTAGTCGCTCAGCTCGGAGTTCCGAGTGAGTGGAGCGATTTGAGCCATCGGATCTCGGCGCGAATCGCAAGGCGAGCACAGTTCTCAAGAAAACACTATCTTGTCGTTTAGTGGCGCTGGCATGATCTGAGCCGTCGGATCGAAATCTTATGTGAATTTTGAGGGGAAGTCGTTTTTCTCCCATTCGTAGCTCGGATTGGCACTTGCTCGGAATCTGAGCTATCCTCTTGGTTGTCGAGGTCGGATCGCCTGTCACTCGGATTTTGGTTTCGAAGGCGCCGAGCGGTTTTGCTAGTATCGAAACGTCGCTTCCTTTGCCAACAGTTGCCACTCTTCGTTACTTAGTCGGCTATTGTAACACTTCAAGGGAGGCCCAAGAGTTGCACCCTTACGTTACAAAGCCCAAGAGGCGTCTCTTTTACTATAAGTTTTCACCCCCTCAACACTTAACCTCATTTCTCACTTTCACTTTCTCACTCTTGGTTTTACTCCTTAGCGGTGAAGTTTTTAGCTCTTGGGCGATGCTGTTAGCTGTCGCGGCAAAGCGTTTTAAGCTCCGGCGATCTTTTCCGACCGCACTAGTCACTTCAAGGTCAGTGTCTCTCCTCTTTTTTTGTAAAATGGTTAAGATTTCTACCACGGACGAGACCCCTCCTCGGACCTAGGCGTCAGCCGAGCGGTCAGGCCGAGCAAGGGTAAAAGGAAGGAGGTCATCGAGCCGACCAAAGAGACAGCGGTCAGGCCGAATTCAGATGAGGAGGTTGCCGAGCCTCTCCAGGAGGTAATGGTCTGAGCCAGCAAGGGCAAGGGGGTGGTGACGATAATCGAGCGGCCGAAGATTGCAGGGGAGTTAGGTCGGCACCCGAGCGTCTTGTCTAGTGTTGGCGGTGTGCGGAGCTACTCCGGGGATTTGCTGGAGAAGGTGACGCAGGGCACCGCCAAGTCGATTGAGGAGAATGAGCCGAGGGAGACTTCCGAGGTAGATCATATTTCCTCGATCTTAACCGAGGCGGATTTGCATCGGATTCGGAGTGGGTTCCGGATCCCTACGGAGTATGCCCTCCTTCTCCCCGGCCCTGGCGTCCGAGCATGCACATCTTCTTCGGCCGACGTTTGCATATTCCCTACCGACGCTCTGCACGCCGGTCTTCGGCTGCCATTGCACCCTTTCGTAATCGAGGTGCTGCAATGGTTCGGCTTGAACCCAGCCCAGTGGATGCCGAACACTTGGCGGCACGTGATGGCCTTCTCTCTTCAATGCCAGGAGGTCGGCGCGCAGCCCTCGATGTTCCTACTGCGAAGCCTCTACCGACCCTACCAGATGAACAAGAATGAGCAGAGGTACTATCTCTCGCCGAGGAAGGGTGTGAAGCTTATCGAGAACCCGGACTCGATCAAGCACTAGAAAGAGAAGTATTTCCTCGTCCGGGCTCCCGAGCCGTGGGTCATCCCGACAGTGTGGCTGAGGGACGGGGTTCCAAAACGGGCGAAGAAGGAGCCCGTGCTCAGCAACGAGGAAGCAGAGATTGTAGAAAAGCTCCTCGGTCTTCCGATCCTCAACTACAAGGACACTACCGAGGAGGTCCTATTCCGAGGGGGTCTCAGTCTGATCGACTCTAGTACGCTTCTCTTTTTCTTTTCATTGCTTTGTTTTTGAGTTTAAAAAACTTTTCTAACTTTTTTTTCGCTCGGTCTTTGCAGAAACTCACGGCATGGACTACAAGGGTCTGATGGCTAAGGCCCGGGCGGCTAAGGAGCAGGAGGCGAGGAAGAGAAAGAGGACCGTGTCTGGACCCCAAGGCGGCCGAGCGCCCAAGATCCCCTCGGCCTCTTCGACCATCGAGCGGCAGGTTGTCGAGGCTCCTCCGGTCGAGCCCGATCAAGGCCTCGTCGTGCCGTCCGTCCCACCTACCTCAGATGCGCCGACCCAATCAGCGCGAACAGATGCTTTAGGGTCTTCGGGCGGAGCGTTCAACGTGAGCGCAGCATTGGCTCTCGATGTCCCGCCCCTTACTGCCGAGGCGGAGACAATCCTAACCGAGGAGCACAAGCGCATCTTCGTCCCCGATTGGCGGGTGATGAAGGTCGATGGGTTCCTAGGGGACGGCAACATCTGCATGCAGGCAGTGAAGCACCTGCCGACCCCTAAAGACCGAGCGGCGCTCAAGGCGGGCGAAGTTGGTGATGCCGCGATGCAGATTGCTCGGAACACTATGTCAGTAAGTACTAGAGGACTTTCTTCAAAAATTTTCCAAGTTTTTGTGCTCATGCTTAACTGCTTTTTGTATGGCTTGTAGACCCTCTCCCACTTCAATTATTTGCTCGAGGAGTTCGCGAGCAAGGAAAAGGAGATGACTGTTCTGAACGACCGGGAACGGTCCGAGCGGTCTAAGGCAGTAAAACAGCTGGAGGCCGAGCAGGTGCATTCCGCTTCGCTCGAGGCCGAAGTTGCCGACCTAAGGGCTAAGCTCGCCGAGGCGCTGAGGAGCTCGGCTGCCGAGGCTTCCAAGGTCGAGACCCTGGAAAAGGAGACGACTCGACTCGAAGGGGATCTATCTAAGGCCCTGAAGGCGTCGAAGGAGGCCCTGAGCGATCATGCGTCGAAGGTGGCGGCCGCGGAGCAGGCGGTTCGGGACGAGGCCGAGGCTCACATGTTGACCAATATGGAGGAGGCGTACGCCCGAGCACTGAAGCATGTCGCCTCTCGGAACCCCGGATTTCCTACTACTTCTACGACCCTGTAGAGGGTGAGGAAGAGCTGCCCCTGGCCGAGCTCGCTCCAAGGCAGGAGGGCGAAGGCTCCGAAGACGAGGGGGCGCCGAGCATGCGATTGTACCCGTGCCGAACGAAGATGAGGTCGACCCCTGACTTTGTTGCCTCTTCTCATTTTCTTTTTCTTCTTTCTTTTGTAATGCCTAACTGTGGACTGGCCACTGCTTTTTGTAAATCTTGTATTTTTAATGAAACGGTTTCCTTTTTGGTGTTTTGGCTGAATATTTCGAAATTTCGCACAGTGTTCAACTCTTTTTGCTCGGATTGTGTCCTTAAGTATTGAAGACTTCTTTTGATATTCCTCCACTTTTCAGGTCGAGTTGGGTCCGATTACTGAGGTCTCCCATCTTCATACTGAGCTGAAGAAAGCGAAGCGGGCTCTTTCTCGCAGTCGGGATAACTCGTTTTACGACTTCTTGAAATTGGAGGACATCAAAGCAACTGCGAGAGGGTATTTTCGCGAGTTGAGGCAACTACAAAAGCAACCTCGAGAGACTCGTCTCGAAGGCGAGATAGAGTTGCTCCGTAAGGAGCTCTTCGGTGTCGACCAAAGGAATAGTGAATTACTGGCAGAGGTTCGTCATTTGGAGGTAACGGTGAAAGAACATTCGGCGGAGGAAGAGGAGTTAGCTTCGAGGGTGGGGAAGTTGATGTCCGAGCGCGATGAGTTGACGACAAGAATTGACAAACTGAGGAGGATCACGATCGACAGGGGTATCGAAGTGACTCATTTCCGTCGTATTGTGGCCGATAGCACTAACGTCGCAGGCTCGTCTAAACTTCCCCATTCCAAAGTATCGGTGAAGGGCGATATTCTGAGAGATAGGATCGTCGAGCTAGAGGAGGAGATTGCAATGCTGAAACCTCAGCCCGTGAGGACCAATGTTTGCAGTACGCCGTGCACTCGTGAAGAAAGCGAAAGAGGAATCTCGTTCTACGAACTTATAACTCGTTCGCCTGCCGTTAGGCGGAGCCCAGCTGACGCTCAGAGTGGTGTAGCTATTTCGTCTAGTGGCGCCTCGGTTGGGGCCATAGCTAGAATCAGCGGCGAAGGGGGGTCTCGCTTCGCTGGTTTAGAGTCGAACTCAGAGGTAAGGCGACGCCGCCCTCATGTGTCTCTGAACCGAAGCGTTCCCCTTCCAAAGAAGCGCTAAACAAGTTGTATTATGCTCTTCAAGTTATTGTAAAACTCTGTTGTAGTGTCAGCCTTGTTTGGGCTCTTAATTCAAAAAAGTTTGTTTTGCTTCTGATGTTCGAATGCTGCGTTGGCTGGTATTAGTTTAAGTATAACTCCTCCAACTTTTGACAACTACTCAAAATCAGAAGCAAATCTTCCTTCTTATGGGAGAATCACTTTTGGCTTGCTTAATAGCGAGCTTGAAAAGTGGAGTCGAGCCAAGTGTTGAACTCCGAACTCGTCGTTAGAGTTTGTTCAACGGTTGTGGGAGCAATTCCAAATGGCGAACCCCTTCTAGCCCGCTTAAGAGCGAGCTTGCGAAGAGGAGTCGAGCCAAGTTTTGGACTCCGAACTAGTCATTAGAGTTTGTTCAACGGTTGTAGGAGCAATTCCGAATGGCGAACTACTTCTACCTCGCTTAAGAGCGGGGTTGCGAAGCAGAATCGAACCAAGTGTTGGACTCCGAACTTGTCGTTAGAGTTTGTTCAACGGTTGTAGGAGCAATTCCGAATGGCGAACAACTTCTATCTCGCTTAAGAGCGGGGTTGCGAGGCAAAATCGAACCAAGTGTTGGACTTCGAACTCATCGTTAGAGTTTGTTCAACGGTTGTAGAAGCAATTCCGAATGGCGAACCACTTCTACCTCGCTTAAGAGCGAGGTTGCGAAGCAAAATCGAACCAAGTGTCGGACTCCGAACTCGTCGTTAGAGTTTGTTCAACGGTTGTAGGAGAAATTCCGAATGGCGAACCACTTCTACCTCGCTTAAGAGCGAGGTTGCAAAGCAGAATCGAACCAAGTGTTGGACTCCGAACTCGTCATTACAGTGAAAAGCAAAAGCAGAGAGATACAAGCAATTTTACAAGTAAAATATGAAAAAACGTTCTTTATTGACCACTAATAATTGGCTGCTTCTAAGTTGCGAGCCGTTATTACATAAGAGAAATAAAGGGAAAAATACAAATAAAAGGAGAGGAACAGTTCGACATCCCAGAATACTTAGAGATGCGTTAAAGCTCTCTCTTGGTATTTCAAAAGATGGTCGGCATTCCAAGTCCTGGGGATATCTCTGCCTTCGAGGTCTTCTAGACGATATGTCCCGGGCCGAACTACTTTGGTAATCTTGTAGGTTCCCTCCCAATTTGGAGCTAGTTTACTCTTCTGACTAGGAAGAGAGATTGCTAACTTCCTGTGGACCAAGTCCCCTTCTTTGAGGTCGGTAGGACGGACTCTCTTATTGTATGCCAACTCAATCCTCCTCCGATAACTCTGTTGGCGGATTGAAGCTTTTTCCCGTAGCTCGTCGACCAAGTCTAAGTTTGCCCGAAGTTCTCTGGCATTCTGTTCTTCTTCGTAGGCAAGAAGGCGAGGAGAAGGTATGCCGACTTCCAATGGGATCACAGCCTCGGACCCATATGTGAGGTTGAATGGGGACTCTCCTGTGGGGGTCCGTTTCGTGGTGCGGTAGTTCCACAGCACGTTAGGGAGCTGATCGACCCATAAGCCTTTAGAGCACGTATTCAGCCTTTTCTTAATACTGGAGAGGATCTGTCGGTTAGCGTTCTCCACTTGACCCTTCGACTGTGGATGGGAGACGGAGGAGAAACATTGTTGGATGGCGAGGTCTTCACATAGAGCTCGGAAGGCAGCCCCAGTAAATTGGGTTCCGTTGTCTGTTATGAGGACTCGAGGGACACCGAATCGGCAGATAACATTCTTCCAAAAGAACTGAAGTACTTTGTTCTCGGTGATTGTGGCCAAGGGCTCGGCCTCTATCCACTTTGAGAAGTAGTCAATTGCCACGACTAAGAATTTGAGCTGGCCGGGAGCTGGTGGGAATGGCCCTAGTAAATCCATCCCCCACATTGCGAAAGGGATAGGACTTGATAGGGAGGTGAGTGGAGCTTGTGGGAGGCGACGGACGTTGGAGTACTTCTGACAAGAGCTGCATTGCCGAACGTGTCCTTCGGCATCTTGTAAGAGAGTAGGCCAGAAATATCCATAATTCAACACCTTCCGAGCATGGGACCTGGACCCTGAATGTGCTCCGCCTATGCCTTCGTGAAGCTCTTGCAAGGCGTATGTGGCTTGTTCGGGGGAGAGGCACCTCAGATAAGGTCTGCCGTCAATCTGTGTGAAGGAGCGTTTGTACAAGATTCCCTCAACTAGGGTGTACCGCTCTGCTCTGGTCCTAACTCGACGAGCTTCCTTAGGGTCTTCAGGCAGGAACCCATCCCTTAGGAATTCTACCAGGGGTTTCATCCAATTCTCTTGAAGCAGGACAGGTAGCGACTCCATCAAGTCGGAAGTTTCATCTTCTATACTTGGCTTCAGGAGCACCTCGATCAAGACGGTCTGCTCGAGATCTTGGAGGGAGGAGGAGGCTAGCTTGGAGAGGGCATCGGCTTGGGAATTCTCTTCTCGGGAGATTCACTGGATTAGACATTCTTCAAATAGGGCCATGAGATTCCTGACCTTGGCTAGGTACTTAGCCATTCGGTCATCTCGTGCCTCGTACTCGCCTAGGACATGATTTACGACCAGCTGAGAGTCGCTAAAGATCCAAAGGTGCTGCGCCCCTGCCTTGTGAGCCATTCCGAGGCCGACTATGAGTCTTCATATTCCGCTTCATTGTTAGAGGCTTTGAAGTTGATGCGGAGGGAATATTGGAGGACGAAATCATCTGGGCCGGCCAGAATGACCCCGGCTCCGCTTCCCTCGTTACAAGAGGATCCATCTACATATACTGTCCAAATAGGAGGTCCGTTTGATGCTTGACTGACCTCGGGAATGGTGCTTTCAACTATGAATTCAGCTAAGGCCTGAGCCTTGATCGCGGTCCGAGGCTGATATGTTATATCATGTTGGCTCAGCTCGATAAACCATTTCATGAGACAACCGGAAGTCTCCGGCTTGTGGAGGACTTGTTTCAGCGGTTGTTCGGTAAGAACGACCACCGAATGGGACTAGAAATATGGGCGAAGCTTTCTTGCGGCCATGACTAAGGCATATGCCTTCTTCTCTATCCTCGGGTAGCGGAGCTCGGCATCCCGAAGTACCTTGCTTACGTAATAGATGGGCTTTTGAGTCTTATCTTCTTCCCTCACGAGGATGGCGCTGAGGGTCTGCTCGGAGGTGGCTAAGTAGAGGTAGAGGGCTTCCCCGGGAACAGGTTTGCTGAGAAGAGGAGGATTGACTAGGTAAGCTTTCAGCTGGTCGAATGAGTCTTGTTGTTGCTGACCCCACTCGAAGCCTTTAGCCCCCCTGAGAGCTTTGAAGAAGGAAAGACACTTCTCCCCTGACTTGGAAAGAAAGCGCCCAATGGCTGCCAGGCGACCCGTTAGCTTCTGAACCTCTTTAACATTCTTCGGGGGGGCCATGTCTAATATTGCTTTGATCTTTTCGGGGTTGGCCTCGATTTCTCTTTGGCTGACCATAAAGCCTAGGAATTTCCCCGATGAGACCCCGAACGCACACTTGTTCAGATTAAGCCTCATATTGTGCTTTCTGAGTACGTCGAACGCCTCTTGCAGATCAACCACATGATCAGCCCCGTGGATGCTCATCACAAGCATATCGTCAACATATACCTCCATATTTCGGCCGATTTGTGCTTGAAAGACCTTGTTGACGAGGCATTGATAAGTGGCACATGCATTCTTCAAACCGAAGGGCATTACCCTGTAGCAGTAGAGGCCCTGATCGGTTACAAAGGAGGTCTTCGGGATATCCGGGGGAAACATACGAATCTGATTGTAGCCTGAGAAGGCGTCCATGAAGCTGAGGAGTTTATGGCCCGAAGTGGCATCAATCAAAGTATCGATGCTTGGAAGGGGGAACGGATCTTTGGGGCATGCCTTGTTGAGGTCGGTAAAGTCGATACAAATCCTGCAGGTCCCGTTGGACTTCTTTACCATCACTACATTCGAGAGCCATTCGGGATAATTGACCTCTTGTATGAACCGAGCCCTCAAGAGCTTGTCCACCTCCTCTTTTATAGTTTGCTGGCGCTCGGGAGCGAACTTGCGCCTCTTCTGTTGGACCGGTTTGGACCCCGGTTCAACGCTGAGGTGGTGGACTAGAAGTTCTTCGGAGATCCCTGGCATGTCCGCAGCAGACCAAGCAAAGAGGTTGCAGTTCCTTCGGATGCACCGGACTATGTCGGAGCATAGGGCAGATGGGAGGGTCTTGCTAACAAAGAACTTTTGGCTCGATTCCTACTCAGAAAAGAGCACTTCCTCCAATTCATCCACCGGCTCGGACATTGGTCGGACATTCTCTTGAGGTATTTCAAGTGTTTCGAGGGAGGGGACTGGACTCCCTGTTGAAGTCATATAGCACTTGCGGGCTATCTCTTGACTGCCTTTTACTTCCCCTACCCCTGCCCGGGTGGGAAATTTCATCTTGAGGTGATATGCCGAAGGAACGGCTTCCAGGGCAGCTGGACCGGGTCGGCCTAGGATCACATTATACACAGCTGGGACATCAACGACCATAAAGTCCATCGGCTTCGTCCGGGTGGTAGGAGTTTTGCCAGCAGTTACATCGAGGGTGATTACCCCTTCAATAGTTACTGGCACTCCCGTGAATCCATGGAGTGTGTAGCCGGCGGGTTTAAGTCTGTCTCGGGATAGTTTGAGGCCTTTGAAAGCGGCGAGGAAGAGGATGTTAACGGAGCTACCATTGTCCACCAGGATCCTCTCCACTTTAAAGTTCGCCATATGGAGGTTGATGACAAGCGCGTCACAATGGGGGGTTTGGACACCCTCAAGGTCTTCATCTAAGAATGTGATGGGTACTCCGAGACCTTTAGGAGGAGGTGTGGCGCGAACCGAGTTAACTTTCCTTATAAAAGCCTTTCGAGAGGAGTTGGAGGAGCCCCCCCATTGGGCCCCCATGAATGAGGTGTAGGACACGCTCCTCTTCAAATTCGGGCATTTCATCGCGTTCAGGACGCTTGTTAGCCCCCCGAGGCGGGGGAGGAAGATCGGCTCGGTCCTTTCTCACGAACCTGGTCAGCTGCCCCCTCTGGATGAGGGCTTCTATCTCGTTCTTCAGGGCCCGACAATCATTGGTGTCGTGGCCATGGTCCCGGTGATAGCGGCACCACTTCTCTTTATCCCTCTTCTTGCTAGGGGTGTTCATTTTTGGCACAGGAGGTATCATCCCCTCCTTCTCAACTTCCATGAGAATTGTGGAGATGTTGGCGTTAAGAGGAGTAAATTTTTCAAATCTGGGAGGAGGTCGGCGCTGCCCGCCATTATCCTTCTGGAGCTTCTTGGCCCATTCCTCTTCTGTTCCCTTTCTTTTGGACCCGGAGGAAGGCCCCCCTCCAAGTTGGGGCGGTGCTCAGCTTCCTCGGCCCGAATATACTTTTCGCTTCGGAGGAGGAGGTCAGAGAAGTTCTGCGGGGGCTTCTTGGCGAGGGAGGAGCGGAGGCTGGAGTTGAGGACATTAGATTGGAATGCTGCTGCAGCGACCGACTGGTCGAGGGATGCTATGGACCTGGCTTCCACTGTGAACCTTTTCACATAGTCTCTCAGCTTCTCACTCTTCTCCTGGATGAGGTAGAGTAGCGAAATGCTGGTCTTCTCAGTTCGGCGGCTACTCACGAAGTGGATGACGAAGAGGGTCTCAAATTGCTCGAAGGAGAATATTGAGGATGGGGCAAGGCGAGAGTACCATTCTGGAGCCGGACCCTTAAGAGTAGCGGGGAAGGTCTTGCACAGCAGAGCATTGGAACCTTGATGGATGAGCATTAGGGTCTTAAAGCTTTCGATGTGATCGACGGGGTCAGACTCCCCGGAATAAGTCTCGAATTGGGGAGGTTTAAAGCCAATTGGTACGGGTGCCTCCATTATGGTTCAGAAAAAAGGAGGTCGACTTGGGCGAAGGGTCCTTCCTCTAAGCTCTTCTTCTCTGTCTAACTGACCAAAGCGCCTCTACATTTCGTGGAGACGGTGATAGATAGCGTCATCTCTTCGACGGTAACCAACCGAGCCTCTAGACTCGTCTTCGTACGAGGGAGAGCGGGGGCTACGACGATGGTAGCTCCTGGAGCGGTGAGGACTAGGAATGTGCTGGGGGTTGCTAGGAGCTGGAGGAGGGACCGTTGGCGAGGACTTCGGACCCATGGGGGAGTAAGGACCCTTTGGGTATTATTGTTGTTGGGTCGGAGGTTGAGAGCTTGCAACACTGTTGCTTGGAATTGCTGGAATTCGGCACGGGTGATGGGTGCCTCATCGTTCCTCGGATGTTGCCGACCGGCAGGAGAATGGGGTCTTCGCCTGTGATGCTCGGGGGACTCTCTCTGCCCTCTTCGGGTAGGGGACTTTCTGTAGTCTCGGCGGTGAGGAGATCGCTCATCCGGACGTTGTTGGCGGGAGGCTCCCTCTCGGGCCCACTTTTCATCCAGACGGCAGCGAAAATCCTCATCCTTCTGCCGATTGAGGATGTTATTGCGAAGGTCGGAAGCTCGGGGATTGTGGAAGGCCATAGAATCCGTAGAGGCATTGTGTATTGAGACGTGGTCCTGATGGAGAGGTTGTTTCTGCGGGTTGGGACGCGAGACCCCTGCACCGGCATTTGAGGACCGGGGGGACCCTTAGGAGGTTGTTGATTCTGAAGAGGAGGCTGGTTCTGTTGGAGAGGGTCCTCGGCTTGAGGCGGAAGTTGCCCCTGCTGTTGAGCGGGCTGGATGGGGACTTCCTGTTGCTGATCGATGGGGTTGGGTCCACGGTTGGACCCTCGGGATCTTACTTTCCTGGGAGGCATGGCTGGAGAAGATCTGACCAATAGGAAGAGGGGAGGCCGCTATTTGTCTGATTCCCACAGACGGCGCCAATCTGTTACTGCTAAATCTGGTGTGGGGGTAAACAGACAGTATTTGTGGATTCTTGGAAAACTTGAATAGCAAACCTGAACCTGTTCTGCCAGAGTTTGACCGCTGACTCCCGCCGTTCACCTGCAAAAAGTATGAGACACCGGGGTTGATCCCGGCGACGCACCCTCCGACGCTCAAGTCAGTAATCAGGAAGATTATGAAAGAGCGTAAATTGGCAAAAGATTGATTACCTCCTAATAGTGGTGGATGGGGGGTATTTATAGCCGCCTTTGGGATCGAATTAGGCATGTCATCCCTGTGTTTAGATAAGGAATGTAATCCCTAATTCCCAGTGAAAGGATAGATATGAATCAGGGCCGTTGATTAGGATTAATCAGAAATCCTAATTCTATCCTGTTGGACCGGTTTTGCAGCGAGTAAAAACCTGTACCCGGTTGGAGGTGGATCCGTTCGCTGGTTAATGGGTCTTTGAGGAGGAGACCCAGTGCCTGCTTCGGACCCATTGGTAGACAAAATTACCATTTTACCCCTAGGCTTTAAGATTCGTTCCTGATTTGGACGGTTCCGATTTAATCCCATTTTTAGCCATATCAGGTCCCGGGGCACGAACACAAACACAATGAACGGATCACGAACCAATCACAAACACACGATCACGAATGAAATCATGAACACAGCACGGATCTTGATGATCAAAATCGATCAGATGGCTGAGATTAAGTGATCAAGATCAAGATGATCGAATCAGATCGGATGGCCAGATCTCCTTAAAAATGAAGATGATGATGATGACCAAGATTGATCGATCGAACGGCTATGATCAAAGGAATCTTGATGATCATCATGATCGTGATGATCAAGAGGAAATCGGACGGTCCACATCTAATCAAGAATGATGATCAAGATCCAACAGACGGCTAAGATCACCCCGATGGTGATGATCAGGATCAAATCAACGGACGACTAGGAATCAATCATTCAAGATAATCATGATCGTGATGAAATGGATGGCTCACATCCATCATGATCAAACACATGATCAACAGCACCGGCTTCGGCGATGGCGAGCGACGGGACGGCGGCAAGGCAGAGGACGGCACAGGGATAGCGGCTAGGGAACACGCTGGTTGCTGTGGGTCGCTGCAGTCGCTGTAGCGTTGGGAGGCAGGGCGGAGCGGCACAGGGGCATCAATAAAATCCACAAAAATTCTGGGTAATCCCTAAATAAGTATAGAAAAACTGACCAAAGTTCTAGATCAAAATAATTTGTGTAGCACAAGTATCAAAATAGTTTAGTCATCAGCCCTGTGCCGCTCCGCCCTGCCTCCCAACGCTACAGCGACTGCAGCGACCCGCAGCAACCAGCGTGTTCCCTAGCCGCTATCCCTGTGCTGTCCTCTGCCTTGCCGCCGTCCCGTCGCTCGCCATCGCCGAAGCCGGTGCTGTTGATCATGTGTTTGATCATGATGGATGTGAGCCATCCATTTCATCACGATCATGATTATCTTGAATGATTGATTCCTAGTCGTCCGTTGATTTGATCCTGATCATCACCATCAGGGTGATCTTGGCCGTCTGTTGGATCTTGATCATCATTCTTGATTGGATGTGGACCGTCCGATTTCCTCTTGATCATCACGATCATGATGATCATCAAGATTCCTTTGATCATAGCCGTTCGATCAATCAATCTTGGTCATCATCATCATCTTCATTATCAAGGAGATCTGGCCATCCGATCTGATTCGATCATCTTGATCTTGATCACTTAATTTCAGCCATCTGATCGATTTTGATCATCAAGATCCGTGCTGTGTTCATGATTTCGTTCGTGATCGTGTGTTTGTGATTGGTTCGTGATCCGTTCATTGTGTTTGTGTTCGTGCCCCGGGACCTGATATGGCTAAAAATGGGATTAAATCGGAACTGTCCTAATCATGAACGAATCTTAAAGCCTAGGGGTAAAATGGTAATTTTGTCTACCAATGGGTCCGAAGCAGGCACTGGGTCTCCTCCTCAAAGACCCATTAACCCATGAACGGATCCACCTCCAACCGGGTACGGGTTTTTACCCGCTGCAAACCCGGTCCAACAGGATAGAATTAGGGTTTCTGATTAATTCTAATCAACGGCCCTGATTCATATCTATCATTTCACTGGGAATTAGGGATTACATTCCTTATCTAAACACAGGGATTACATGCCTAATTCGATCCCAAAGGCGGTTATAAATACCCCCCATCCACCACCATTAGGAGGTAATCAATCTTTTGCCTCTCTCATAATCATTCCTGATTACTGACTTGAGCATCGGAGGGTGCGTCGTCGGAATCAACCCCGTTGTCTCGCACTTTTTGCTGGTGAACGGCGGGAGTCAGCAGTCAAACTCCGGCGGAATAGGTATTCAGTTTTCCCAAGAATCCACAAATACTGTCTGTTTACCCCCACACCAGATTTAGTGGTAACAGATTGGCACCGTCTGTGGGAATCAGACGAATAGCAGCCTCCCCTCTTCCTATTGGTCAGATCTTCTCCAGCCATGCCTCCCAGGAAAGTAAGATCCCGAGGGTCCAACCGTGGACCCAACCCCGTCGATCAGCAACAGGAAGTCCCCATCCAGCCCGCTCAACAGCAGGGGCAACTTCTGCCTCAAGCCGAGGACCCTCTCCAACAGGACCAGCCTCCTCTTCAGAATCAACAACCTCCTAAGGGTCCCCCCGGTCCTCAAAATGCCGGTTCAGGGGTCTCGCATCCCAACCCGCATAAACAACCTCTCCATCAGGACCACGTCTCAATACACAATGCCTCTACGGATTCTATGGCCTCCCACAATCCCCGAGCTTCCGACCTTCGCAATACCATCCTCAATCGGTAGAAGGATGAGGATCTTCGCCGCCGTCTGGATGAAAAGCGGGCCCGAGAGGGAGCCTCCCGCCAACAACGTCCGGATGAGCGATCTCCTCACCGCCGAGACTACAGAAGGTCCCCTACCTGAAGAGGGCGGAGAGAGTCCCCCGAGCATCACAGGAGAAAACCCCATTCTCCTGCCGGTCGGCAACATCCGAGGAACGATGAGGCACCCATCACCCGTGTCGAGTTCCAGCAATTCCAAGCAACAGTGTTGCAAGCTCTCAACCTCCGACCCAACAACAATAATACCCAAAGGGTCCCTACTCCCCCACGGGTCCGAAGTCCTCGCCAACGGTCCCTAACTCCTCCAGCTCCTAGCAACCCCTAGCACATTCCTAGTCCTCGCCGCTCCAGGAGCTACCGTCATCGTAGCCCCCGCTCTCGTCGTACGAAGACGAGTCTAGAGGCTCGGTTGGTTACCGTCGAAGAGATGACGCTGTCTATCGCCGTCTCCACGAAATGGAGAGGCGCTTGGGTCAGTTAGACAGAGAAGAAGAGCTTAGAGGGAAGGACCCTTCGCCCAAGTCGACCTCCTTTTTCCCGAACCATAATGGAGGCACCCGTACCAATTGGCTTTAAACCTCCTCAATTCGAGACTTATTCCGGGGAGTCTGACCCCGTCGATCACATCGAAAGCTTTAAGACCCTAATGCTCATCCATCAAGCTTCCAATGCTCTGCTGTGCAAGACCTTCCCCGCTACTCTCAAGGGTCCGGCTCGAGAATGGTACTCTCGCCTTGCCCCATCCTCAATATTCTCCTTCGAGCAATTTGAGAGCCTCTTCATCACCCACTTCGTGAGTAGCCGCCGAACTGAGAAGACCAGCATTTCGCTACTCTACCTCAACCAGGAGAAGGGTGAGAAGCTGAGAGACTATGTGAAAAGGTTCACAGCGGAAGCCAGGTCCATAGCATCCCTCGACCAGTCGGTCGCTGCAGCAGCATTCCAATCCAATGTCCTCAACTCCAGCCTCCGCTCCTCCCTCGCCAAGAAGCCCCCGCAGAACTTCTCTGACCTCCTCCTTCGAAGCGAAAAGTATATTCGGGCCGAGGAAGCTGAGCACCATCCCAACTTGGAGGTGCCTTCCTCCGGGTCCAAGAGAAAGGGAACAGAAGAGGAAGGGGCCAAGAAGCTCCAGAAGGATAATGGCAGGCAGCGTCGACCTCCTCCCAGATTTGAAAAATTTACTCCTCTTAACGCCAACATCTCCACAATTCTTATGGAAGTTGAGAAGGAGGGGGTGATACCTCCTGCGCCAAAAATGAACACCCCTGGCAAGAAGAGGGATAAAGAGAAGTGGTGCCGCTATCACCGGGACCATGGCCACGACACCAATGATTGTCGGGCCCTGAAGAACGAGATAGAAGCCCTCATCCAGAGGGAGCAGCTGACCAGGTTCGTGAGAAAGGACCGAGCCGATCTTCCTCCCCCGTCTCGGGGGGCTAACAAGCGTCCTGAACGCGATGAAACGCCCGAATTTGAAGAGGAGCGTGTCCTACACACCTCATTCATGGGGGCCCAATGGGGGGGCTCCTCCAACTCCTCTCGAAAGGCTTTTATAAGGAAGTTAACTCGGTTCGTGCCACACCTCCTCCTAAAGGTCTCGGAGTACACGTCACATTCTCAGATGAAGACCTTAAGGGTGTCCGAACCCCCTATTGTGACGCGCTTGTCATCAACCTCCATATGGCGAACTTTAAAGTGGAGAGGATCCTGGTGGACAATGGCAGCTCCGTTAACATCCTCTTCCTCGCCGCTTTCAAAGGCCTCAAACTATCCCGAGACAGACTTAAACCCGCCGGCTACACACTCCATGGGTTCACGGGAGTGCCAGTAACTATTGAAGGGGTAATCACCCTTGATGTAACTGCTGGCAAAACTCCTACCACCCGGACGGAGCCAATGGACTTTATGGTCATTGATGTCCCAGCTATGTATAATGTGATCCTAGGCCGACCCGGCCTAGCTGCCCTGGAAGCCGTTCCTTCGGCATATCACCTCAAGATGAAATTCCCCACCCGGGCAGGGGTAGGGGAAGTAAAAGGCAGTCAAGAGATAGCCCGCAAGTGCTATATGACTTCAACAGGGGGTCCAATCCTCTCCCTCGAAACACTTGAAATACCTCAAAAGAATGTCCGACCAATGTCCGAGCCGGTGGATGAATTGGAGGAAGTGCTCTTCTCTGAGTAGGAATTGAGCCAAAAGTTCTTTGTTAGCAAGACCCTCCCATCTGCCCTATGCTCCGACATAGTCCGGTGCATCCGAAGGAACCGCGACCTCTTTGCTTGGTCCGCTGCGGACATGCCAGGGATCTCCGAAGAACTTCTAGTCCACCACCTCAGCATTGAACCGGGGTCCAAACCGGTCCAACAGAAGAGGCGCAAGTTTGCTCCCGAGCGCCAGCAAGCTATAAAAGAGGAGGTGGACAAGCTCTTGAGGGCTCGGTTCATACAAGAGGTCAATTATCCCGAATGGCTCTCGAATGTAGAGATGGTAAAGAAGTCCAACGGGACCTGGAGGATTTGTATCGACTTTACCGACCTCAACAAGGCATGCCCCAAAGATCCGTTCCCCCTTCCAAGCATCGATACTTTGATTGATGCCACTTCGGGCCATGAACTCCTCAGCTTCATGGACGCCTTCTCAGGCTACAATCAGATTCGTATGTTTCCCCCGGATATCTCGAAAACCTCCTTTGTAACCGATCAGGGCCTCTACTGCTACAGGGTAATGCCCTTCGGTTTGAAGAATGCAAGTGCCACTTATCAATGCCTCGTCAACAAGGTCTTTCAAGCACAAATCGGCCGAAATATGGAGGTATATGTTGACGATATGCTTGTGAAGAGCATCCACGGGGCTGATCATGTGGCTGATCTGCAAGAGGCATTCGACGTACTCAGAAAGCACAATATGAGGCTTAATCCGAACAAGTGTGCGTTCGGGGTCTCGTCGGGAAAATTCCTAGGCTTTATGGTCAGCCAAAGAGGAATTGAGGCCAACCCCAAAAATATCAAAGCAATATTAGACATGGCTCCCCGAAGAATGTTAAAGAGGTTCAGAAGCTAACGGGTCGCCTGGCAGCCATTGGGCGCTTTCTTTCCAAGTCAGGGGAGAAGTGTCTTCCCTTCTTCAAAGCTCTCAAGGGGGCTAAAGGCTTCGAGTGGGGTCAGCAACAACAAGACTCATTCGACCAGCTGAAGGCTTACCTAGTCAATCCTCCTCTTCTCAGCAAACCTATTCCCGGGGAAGCCCTCTACCTCTACTTAGCTGCCTCCGAGCAGACCCTCAGCGCCGTCCTCATGAGGGAAGAAGATAAGACTCAAAAGCCCATCTATTACGTGAGCAAGGTACTTCGGGATGCCGAGCTTCGCTACCCGAGGATAGAGAAGATGGCATACGCCTTAGTCATGGCTGCAAGAAAGCTTCGCCCATATTTTCAGTCCCATTCGGTGGTCGTTCTTACCGACCAACCGCTGAAACAAGTCCTCCACAAGCCGGAGACTTCCGGTCGTCTCATGAAATGGTCTATCGAGCTGAGCCAGAATGATATAACATATCAGCCTCGGAC
Source organism: Hemerocallis citrina (assembly GCA_017893485.1). Classification (NCBI taxonomy): domain Eukaryota; kingdom Viridiplantae; phylum Streptophyta; class Magnoliopsida; order Asparagales; family Asphodelaceae; genus Hemerocallis; species Hemerocallis citrina. Next base: position 1,843,980 of record JACEHZ010000535.1, on the reverse strand, counting down.
CGCGATCAAGGCTCAGGCCTTAGTTGAATTCATAGTTGAAAGCACCATTCCCGAGGTCAGTCAAGCGTCAAACGGACCTCCTACTTGGACAGTATATGTAGATGGATCCTCTTGTAATGAGGGAAGCGGAGCCGGGGTCATTCTGGCCGGCCCAGATGATTTTGTCCTCCAATACTCCCTCCGCATCAACTTCAAAGCCTCTAACAATGAAGCGGAATATGAAGCACTCATAGCCGGCCTTAGAATGGCTCGCAAGGCAGGGGCGCAGTGCCTCTGGATCTTTAGCGACTCTCAGCTGGTCATAAATCAGGTCCTAGGCAAGTACGAGGCACGAGATGACCGAATGGCTAAGTACCTAGCCAAGGTTAGGAATCTCATGGCCCTATTTGAAGAAGCTCTAATCCAGAGAATCCCCCGAGAAAAGAATTCCCAAGCCGATGCCCTCTCCAAGCTAGCCTCCTCCTCCCTCCAAGGTCTCGAGCAGACCGTCTTGATCGAGGTGCTCCTGAAGCCAAGTATAGAAGATGAAACTTCCGACTCGATGGAGTCGCTACCTGTCCTGCTTCAAGATAATTGGATGAAACCCCTGGTAGAATTCCTAAGGGATGGGCTTCTGCCCGAAGACCCTAAGAAAGCTCGTCGAGTTAGGACCAGAGCAGAGCGGTACACCCTGGTTGAGAGAATCTTGTACAAATGCTCCTTCACACAGATTGACGGCAGACCTTATCTGAGGTGCCTCTCCCCCGAACAAGCCACATACGCCTTGCAAGAGCTTCACGAAGGCATAGGCGGAGCACATTCAGGGTCCTGGTCCCATGCTCGGAAGGTGTTGAATTATGGATATTTCTGGCCTACCCTCTTACAAGACGCCGAACGACACGTTCCGCAATGCAGCTCTTATCAGAAGTACTCCAACGTCCGTCGCCTCCCACAAGCTCCACTCACCTCCCTATCAAGTCCTATCCCTTTCGCAATGTGGGGGATGGATTTACTAGGGCCATTCCCACCAGCTCCTGGCCAGCTCAAATTCTTAGTCGTGGCAATCGACAACTTCTAGAAGTGGATAGAGGCCGAGCCCTTGCCCACAATCACCGAGAACAAAGTACTTCATTTTTTCTGGAAGAATGTTATCTGCCGATTCGGTGTCCCTCGAGTCCTCATAACAGACAACAGAACCAAAATTACCGGGGCTACCTTCTGAGGTCTATGTGAAGACCTCGCCATCCAACAACATTTCTCCTCCGTCTCCCATCCACAATCGAATGGTCAAGTGGAGAACGCTAACTGACATATCCTCTCCGGTATTAAGAAGAGGCTGAATAAGTGCTCTAAAGGCTTATGGGTCGATCGGCTCCCTAACGTGCTGTGGAACTACCGCACCACGAAACGGACCCCCACAGGAGAGTCCCCATTCAACCTCACATATGGGTCCGAGGCTGTGATCCCATTGGAAGTCGGCATACCTTCTCCTCGCCTTCTTGCCTACGAAGAAGAACAGAATGCCAGAGAACTTTGGGCAAACTTAGACTTGGTCGACGAGCTACGGGAAAGAGCGTCAATCCGCCAACAGAGTTATTGGAGGAGGATCGAGTTGGCGTACAATAAGAGAGTCCATCCTACCGACCTCAAAGAAGGGGACTTGGTCCTCAGGAAGTTAGCAATCTCTCTTCCTCGTCAGAAGAGTAAACTAGCTCCAAATTAGGAGGGACCCTACAAGATCACCAAAGTAGTTCGGCCCGGGACATATCGTCTAGAAGACCTCGAAGGCAGAGAGATCCCCAGGACTTGGAATGCCAACCATCTTTTGAAATACCAAGAGAGAGCTTTAACGCCTCTCTAAGTATTCTGGGATATCGAACCGTTCCTCTCCTTTTAATTGTATTTTTTCCTTTATTTCTCTTATGTAATAACGGCTCGCAACTTAGAAGCAGCCAATTATTAGTGGTCAATAAAGAACGTTTTTTCATATTTTACTTGTAAAATTGCTTGTATCTCTCTGCTTTTGCTTTTCACTCTAACGATGAGTTCGAAGTCCAACACTTGGTTCGATTCTGCTTCGCAACCTCGCTCTTAAGCGATGTAGAAGTGGTTCGCCATTCGGAATTGCTCCTACAACCGTTGAACAAACTCTAACGACGAGTTCGGAGTCCAACACTTAGTTCGATTCTGCTTCGCAACCTCGCTCTTAAGCGAGGTAGAAGTGGTTCGTCATTCGGAATTGCTCCTACAACCGTTGAACAAACTCTAACGACGAGTTCAGAGTCCAACACTTGGTTCGATTCTGCCTCGTAACCCCGCTCTTAAGCGAGGTAGAAGTAGTTCCCCTTTCGGAATTGCTCCTACAACCGTTGAACAAACTCTAACGACGAGTTCGGAGTCCAACACTTGGCTCGACTCCTCTTCGCAAGCTCGCTCTTAAGCGGGCTAGAAGGGGTTCGCCATTCGGAATTGCTCCCACAACCGTTGAACAAACTTTAACGACGAGTTCGGAGTCCAACACTTGGCTCGACTCCACCTTTCAAGCTCGCTATTAAGCAAGCCAAAAGTGGTTCTCCCATAAGATGGAAGATTTGCTTCTGATTTTGAGTTGTTGTCAAAAGTTGGAGGAGTTATACTTAAACTAATACCAGCCAACGAAGCATTCGAACATCAGAAGCAAAACAAACTTTTTTGAATTAAGAGCCCAAACAAGGCTGACACTACAACAGAGTTTTACAATAACTTGAAGAGCATAATACAACTTGTTTAGCACTTCTTTGGAAGGGGAACGCTTCGGTTCAGAGACACACGAGGGTGGCGTCGCCTTACCTCTGAGCTCGACTCTAAACCAGCGAAGCGAGACCCCCCTTCGCCGCTGATTCTAGCTGTGGCCCCAACCGAGGCACCACTAGACGTAATAGCTACACCACTCTGAGCGTCAGCTGGGCTCTGCCTAACGGCAGGCGAACGAGTTGCAAGTTCGTAGAATGAGATTCCTCTTTCGCTTTCTTTGCGAGTGCACGACGTACTGCGAACATTGGTCCTCACGAGCTGAGGTTTCAGCGTTGCAATCTCCTCCTCTAGCTCGACGATCCTATCTCTCAGAATATCGCCCTTCGCCGATACTTTGAAACGGGGAAGTTTAGACGAGCCTGCGACGTTAGTGCTATCGGCCACAATACGACGGAAATGAGTCACTTCGATACCCCTGTCGATCGTGATCCTCCTCAGTTTGTCAATTCTTGCCGTCAACTCATCGCGCTCGGACATCAACTTCCCCACCCTCGAAGCAAACTCCTCTTCCTCCGCCGAATGTTCTTTCACCGTTACCTCCAAATGACGAACCTCCGCTAGTAATTCACTATTCCTTTGGTCGACACCGAAGAGCTCCTTACGGAGCAACTCTATCTTGCCTTCGAGACGAGTCTCTCGAGGTTTCTTCCGCAGTTGCCTCAACTCCCAAAAATACCCTCTCGCAATTGCTTTGATGTCCTCCAATTTCAAGAAGTCATAAAACGAGTTATCCCGACTGCGAGAAAGAGCCCGCTTCGCTTTCTTCAGCTCAGTACGAAGATGGGAGGCCTCAGTAATCGGACCCAACTCGACCTGAAAAATGAAGGAATATCAAAAGAAGTCTTCAATACTTAAGGACACAATCCGAGCAAAAAGAGTTGAACACTGTGCAAAATTTCGAAATATTCAGCCAAAACACCAAAAAGGAAACCGTTTCATTAAATGTCCAAGATTTACAAAAAGCGGTGGCCAGTCCGTAGTTAGGCATTACAAAAGAAAGAAGAACAAGAAAATGAGAAGAGGCGACAAAGTCAGGGGTCGACCTCATCATCGTTCAGCACGGGTACAATCGCACGCTCGGCGCCCCCCTCGTCTTCGGAGCCTTCGCCCTCCTGCCTTGGAGCGAGCTCGACCAGGGGCAGCTCTTCCTCACCCTCTACGGGGTCATAGAAGTAGTAGGACGAGACGTCAAATCCGGGGTTCCGAGCGGCAACATGCTTCAGCACTCGGGCGTATGCCTCCTCCATGTTGGTCAACATGTGAGCCTCGGCCTCGTCCCGAACCGCCTGCTCCGCGGCCGCCACCTTCGACGCATGATCGCTCAGGGCCTCCTCCGACGCCTTCAGGGCCTTAGACAGCTCCCCTTCGAGTCGAGCCGACTCCTTTTCCAGGGTCTCGACCTTGGAAGCCTCGACGGCCGAGCTCCTCAGCGCCTCGGCAAGCTTAGCCCTTAGGTCGGCAACTTCGGCCTCGAGCGAAGCGGAATGCACCTGCTCAGCCTCCAACTGTTTTACCGCCTTAGACCGCTCCGACCGTTCCCGATCGTTCAGAACAGTCATCTCCTTTTCCTTGCTCGTGAACTCCTCGATCAAATAATTGAAGTGGTAGAGGGTCTACAAGCCATACAAAAAGCAGTTAAGCATGAGCACAAAAACTTGAAAAAATTTTGAAGAAAGTCCTCTAGTACTTACCGACATAGTGTTCCGAGCAATCTGCATCGCGGCATCACCAACTTTGCCCACCTTGAGCGCCGCTCGGTCTTTAGGGGTCGGTAGGTGCTTCACTGCCTGCACGCAGATGTTGCCGTCCCCTAGGAACCCATCGACCTTCATCACCCGCCAATCGGGGACGAAGATATGCTTATGCTCATCGGTCAGGATTGTCTCCGCCTCGGCAGTAAGGGGCGGGACATCGAGAGCCAGTGCTGCGCTTACATTGAATGCTCCGCCCGAAGACCCTGGAGCATCTGTTCGCACCGATTGGGTCGGTGCATCCGAGGTAGGTGGGACGGACGGCACGACGAGGCCTTGATCGGGCTCGACCGGAGGAGCCTCGAAAACCTGCCGCTCGATGGTCGGAGAGACCGAGGGGATCTTGGGTGCTCGGCCGCCTTGGGGTCCAGACACGGTTCTCTTTCTCTTCCTCGCCTCCTGCTCCTTAGCCGCCCGGGCCTTAGCCATCAGACCCTTGTAGTCCATGCCGTGAGTTTCTGCAAAGACCGAGCAAAAAAAAAGTTAGAAAAGTTTTTTAAACACAAAAACAAAGCAAATAAAAGAAAAAGGGAAGGGTACTAAGGTCGATCGGACTGAGACCCCCTTGGAATAGGACCTCCTCGGTAATGTCCTTGTAGTTGAGGATCGGAAGACCGAGGAGCTTTTCTACAATCTCTGCCTCCTCGTTGCTGAGCACGGGCTCCTTCTTTGCCCATTTCGGAACCCCGTCCCTCAGCCACACTGTCGGGATGACCCACGGCTCGGGAACCTGGACGAGGAAATACTTCTCTTTCCAGTGCCTGATCGAGTCCAGGTTCTCGATAAGCTTCACGCCCTTCCTCGGCGAGAGATAGTACCTTTGCTCATTCTTGTTCATCTGGCAGGGTCGGTAGAGGCTTCCCAGTAGGAACATCGAGGGCTGCGCACCGACCTCCTGGCATTGAAGAGCGAAGGCCATCACGTGCCGCCAAGTGTTTGGCATCCATTGGGCCGGGCTCAAGTCGAACCATTGCAGCACCTCGATTACGAAAAGGTGCAATGGCAGCCGAAGACCGGCGTGTAGAGCGTCGGCAGGGAATATGCAAACGTCGGTCGAAGAAAATGTGCACGCTCGGACGCCAGGGCCAGGGAGAAGGAGGGCATACTCCGCAGGGATCCGAAACCCACTCCGAATCCGATGCAAATCCGCCTCGGTTAAGATCGAGGAAATATGATCTACCTCGGAAGTCTCCCTCGGCTCGTTCTCCTTATTCGACTTGGCGGTGCCCTGCATCACCTTCTCCAGCAAATCCCCGGAGTAGCTCCGCACATCGCCAACACTAGACAGGACGCTCGGGTGCCGACCCAACTCCCCTGCAGTCTTCGGCTGCTCGATTATCGTCACCACCCCCTTGCCCTTGCTGGCTCGGACCATTACCTCCTGGAGAGGCCCGTCAACCTCCTCATCTGAATTCGGCCTGACCGTTGTCTCTTCGGTCGGCTTGACGACCTCCTTCCCTTTACCCTTCCTCGGCCTGACTGCTCGGCTGGCGCCTAGGTCCGAGGAGGGGGTCACGTCCGTGGTAGAAATCTTAACCATTTTACAAAAAAGAGGAGAGAGACTGACCTTGAAGTGACTAGTACGGTCGGAAAAGATCGCCAGAGCTTAAAATGCCTTGCCGCTACAGCTAACAGCACCGCCCAAAAGCTAAAAACTTCGCCGCTAAGGAGTAAAACCAAGAGTGAGAAAGTGAAAGTGAGAAATGAGGTTAAGTGTTGAGGGGGTGAAAACTTATAGTAAAAGAGACGGCTCTTGGGTTTTGTAACGTAAGGGCGCAACTCTTGGGCCTCCCTTGAAGCGTTACAAAAGCCCAAATGACTAAGTAACGAAGAGCGGCAACTGTTGGCAAAGGAAGCGACGTTTCGATACTAGCAAAACCGCTCGACACCTTTGGAACCAAAATCCGAGCGACAGGCGATCCTACCACGACAACCAAGAGGATAGCTCGGATTCTGAGCAAGTGCCAATCCGAGCTATGAATTGGAGAAAAACGACTTTCCCCTCAAAATTCGCGTAAGATTTCGATCCGACGGCTCAGATCATGCCAGCGCCACTAAACGACAAGATAGTGTTTTCTTGGGAACTGAGCCCGCCTCGAGATATGTGCCATCATCCAATGGCTCCGATCGCCCCACGTCCCTCGGAAACAAAATCCGAGCGACAGGCGATCCGGCTTCAACAACCATGAGGATAGCTCGGATTCCGAGCAAGTGCCAATCCGAGCCACGAATTTGAGAAAAACAACTTTCCCTTCAAAATTTGCGTAAGATTTCGATCGGACGGCTCAGATCATGCCAGTGCCACTAAACGACAAGATAGTGTTTTCTTGGGAACTGAGCCCGCCTCGAGATCTGTGCCATCATCCAACGGCTCCGATCGCCCCACGTCCCTCGGAACCAAAATCCGAGCGACAGGCGATCCGACCTCAATAACCAAGAAAATAGCCCGGATTCCGAGCAAGTGCCAATCCGAGCTATGAATTGGAGAAAAACGACTTTCCCCTCAAAATTCGCGTAAGATTTCGATCTGACGACTCAGATCATGCCAGCGCCACTAAACGACAAGATAGTGTTTTCTTGGGAACTGAGCCCGCCTCGAGATCTGTGCCATCATCCAGCGGCTCTGATCGCCCCACGTCTGTCAGAAACAAAATCCGAGCGACAGGCGTTCCGACCTCAACAACCAAAAGGATAGCTCGGATTCCGAGCAAGTGCCAATCCGAGCCACGAATTTGAGAAAAACGACTTTCCCCTCAAAATTCGCGTAAGATTTCGATCGGACGGCTTAGATCATGCCAGTGCCACTAAACGATAAGATAGTGTTTTTTTGGGAACTGTGCCCGCCTCGCGATTCGCACCGAGATCCGACGGCTCAGATCGCTCTACTCACTCGGAACTCCGAGCCGAGCGACTAGCGATCCGAGCCACTCGCGCAAGGGAAAAACCAAGCCACTTCGCTCGGATTCTGAGCAAGTGCCAATCCGACCCTCGAAAGTGAAGAAAAACACTGCCGAGCGTCTCCAACTATTTGATCATTGCGAAAATCGTGCCTGAGATGATGGACGGTCCAGATTACGCCACGTCCAGTAAACGACAAGATAGTTTTCTTGGGAACTGTGCCCACCTTGAGATTCTCACCGAGATCCGACGGCTCAGATCGCTCCACATCACTCGGAACTCCGAGCCGAGCGACTAGCGATTCGAGCCACTCGCGTGAGAGAAAATCCGAGCCACTTCGCTCGGATTCCGAGCAAGTGCCCATCCGACCCGCAAAAGCGGAGAAATTGCTGCCGAGCGACCGTGTCCATCCGATCTTTCAGAAATTCGTGCCCGCACAAGATCAACAGTCCAGATCACACCACGCCATAATTCGGTATTTAAAATTAAAATTTTATTTATTAAAATCATTTTATTTATTTAAAAATTGCGAAAAAATGATTAAAAATTCGGGAAAATTAATTAAAAATCCTAGAAAATAATTATAAAGTTGGGAAAATATTTTTGGGCCCCCGAGTAAATAATTATCGCCTAGGACAATTTATTAAGACCCCCGAACGATGAATCGACACTTCGCAAAAATTAAGTAAATATTCCGAAAAAATAGATAAAAATCGCCAAATGTCTAGAAGAGCTCAAGAACAACTCAGAACACGCAACTAACTTAGAAAATCACCATACTGCCACCTGCAAAGATTCGAAACCTCCCATTCGGACTCCGATACACCTCCGCAAGCCATTGAAACAGTAAAACTACTCCTCAAAGGCTGATCAAACTCAGTCTTTGGGAGTGGGGGGCTCATGATATGGCTAAAAATGGGATTAAATCGAAACCGTCCAAATCAAGAATGAATCTTAAAGCCTAGGGGTAAAATGGTAATTTTGTCTACCAATGGGTCCGAAGCAGGCACTGGGTCTCCTCCTCAAAGACTCATTAACCCGCGAACGGATCCACCTCCAACCGGGTACGGGTTTTTACCCGCTGCAGACCCGGTCCAACAGGATAGAATTAAGGTTTCTGATTAATCCTAATCAACGGCCCTGATTCATATCTATCCTTTCACTGGGAATTAGGGATTACATTCCTTATCTAAACACAGGGATTACATGCCTAATTCGATCCCAAAGGCGGCTATAAATACCCCCCATCCACCACCATTAGGAGGTAATCAATCTTTTGCCAATTTACGCTCTTTCATAATCTTCCTGATTATTGACTTGAGCGTCAGAGGGTGCGTCGTCAGGATCAACCCCGGTGTCTCGCACTTTTTGCAGGTGAACGGCGGGAGTCAGCGGTCAAACTCCGGCAGAACAGGTTCAGGTTTGCTATTAAAGTTTTCCAAGAATCCACAAATACTGTCTGTTTACCGCCACACCAGATTTAGCAGTAACAAATAGTAATAACAATAATAAAGTAATAATAACAATAATATTAAAAATAATAATAGCAATAATAATAACAGTAATAAAAATCATCATAATCATACTAGTAATAATAATAATAATAAAATTAAAAATGTTAACAATACCGATAATAATGATAATACATACATGACAAAATAGGGTTCAACACTTTCATGAAAATAATGCAATAATAATAATAATAATAATTATTATTATTATTATTATTATTATTATTATTATAATAATAATAATAATAATAATAATAATAATAATAATAATAATAATAATAATAACAATAATACAAGACAGAATATAATTTGGGGTTCAACACATTTTTTTTTGTATGAATGTAGTTCAATATTAACAACAATAATAAAATAGTGAAAACAACAATATTGATAGCAATGGTAATATCAATAATAATAATGATACCAACAATAATAACGAAAACCAAAGCAATAATAATAACATTATAAAACGAAATAAGAATTTGGCTTATCAACTATATAAATAAATCAAACAGGAATATATATAGTCGATTAATTATAAATGGAAAGTGAAGTCAAAATACACCATTAATCCCCAATCGTAAGAAAACAGAGAAACTATTCACATATAATAAGAAGCCAATAGTGAAGAGATAAAGCCCAAATATAAAAAAAAGTTGATAACCATACAAACAACAAAGGAACACAAACTTTAAAGGTGATATAAAAAAAAATAGTTTTGAAAAAATAACCAGTCAAGATACATAGAAATACGAACAAATTTAGCTAAATAAAGAAATTATTAATAACAATGAATGTAAAAGACATATAATAATTAGTGAGTATTGACATTATAATCAATACTCGAAAAAACACCTTAAAGGGTAACGAGCAAAATAGACCAAAATATATATTTGCAAGAAGACTTAAAAGAAGTTCATTAAATATTACAAAAGTAAGCGTCAAATCATTAATTAGGACGTGGAAAGAAAAGTAAGTGTGAAACCTAAAATGTTAAAGAATTGGAAAACGGTGGCAATAAATAGAAATTCACAAAAGAACGAAATCTTAGACCATAGTTGATGTACTCAATCTTAACATAAACGAAAAAAATTTGTAAACACAAAATAGAGTAAAATCAACTATACTAGTTCAAATTGTATGGAAACATAAAGTGTAATTGTATAAACAAAATGTCATAAAGAAAATATTTCTTTACCAATAGTTTCATTATATAAGTAAAAAGTCTTGAAATATCGATTAGTAAATAGATAGAAAATCTTGCCTCCTTAACATCAAGTTGCATGTTTGCCTTCACGACATCAGATTGCAAGTTACCGTCTGGATATTCGGTTGCACATTTTGCCTTCTTGACATCCAGTTGCAATTTGCCTCCATTGACACCGAGTTGCATATTTGCCATCTCGACATTAGGTTGCATCGAAATGGTGAAATGGAAAATGTAACCTTCCATATGCACAGGGATATGGGGCATTTAATTTAAGTATGATGTTCTATTTTGAAATTCGTGATATAAAAATAGTAGAAAAGTAAGAAATGTAGTTGAAAGTCACACAATGGAATATCAAAATAGATGTATAGATTATAAATATCAAACACAATAGTACAAAATAGTAGTAGTGAAAATAATTTATAAAAGTAGAGAGAAAAACGGAATGAGATACATGCATAAGCACAATACAAATGTGAATGAGAAAATAAATATGCAGTGTGGTAAATTTACACAATAAATATACCGCAAAAATATACAATAACGTAGGAATTAAACAAGCCCCTAACATGTCATTGAAGATCCATCGATGCCGATTGACAAACCAAGAGGGAAGAAAATAATGGATAGCACTGGAATTTAAGGAGAACAAGATAAGGAAAAAACAACTAGTATGATACACAATATGAATCAACAAATGAAGATGAATGCAAGGCACGGAAAGCAATGAATGACACACGAGCTGAAATAAGAAAGGATCAACGAGGCAAGCAGAAATAGGAGATTGCTTGCACCGGAATCAAAAGAACATGGGTATGGAAAGAATAAATTTATACCAATTATGAAATCAACAAATCAGGACGACCGTAAGATATGGAAGGAAATAAGGAATCAAAGAATTGAATATGAAGGGATCAAAATGAATGGGATAAAACTAGTGTCCAGATCGAGTTTATTATCAAATTGTTCATGTGATTGCATGGCCTGTTTAATATTGAGTTAATCCTGACTGAGTCAAGCCTGTCTAATGTATTAGTCAAACTAACACATTAGCCAAACTTGGCTCTGATACCACTAAAAAACTTGTCACTCCCTGCTTCCCAAAAGTACAAAATATGAGCGCGTGACAAAGCCCAGCGAATGATTTTCATCATTCATGAGCTGTAGGATCGACTCAGCATCATAACAAGAAATATAACAAAATATATACAACCATGCATACATGAATAATTTATTAATTAACAAAAATAGTTGAAACAAAATAATAATATCCCAAATAGCCTGGATCAAAAGATAAAACTCAAGACTATAAGCCCGTTACAAGATTCAAGTAGAAAAAGGAATAAATAACTCAAAAATAAAATATTTTAGAGCAAGTCTTCTCTCCAAGTGAAGCCTAGAATGTCTACTCACCAATTCTAGCAGGCAATTCGTCTCCAAAATCTGTATATATATATATATATATATATATATATATATATATATATATATATATAAGAAAAAAAATAGAGAAAACGAGACAACGCCCTTAGTGCAAGTTAGTGCCGCAAATAGTACAAGCAAGGGTATGAAAACTGGTGCAAGAAATATGAAACAAGATTTGGAATCAAAAATATATAACATAATATAATATGGATGCAACAAGTAGTGGGATTCAAGAAACTAGCTAGCAAGAAAGACAACTCGAGTGACAAGATTGGGTAACAAAATACTAGTAGTAGAACAAGTGGCATGTGAACATGTAATGGTATCAAGCATCAAGTAACAAGTATCACGTACAAGTGTCGAGTAACAAGTAACAAGTCTCAAGTGTCAAGTTGTCAAGTACAAGTATCAAGTAACAAGTGTCAAGTATTATGCCCAAGTATGAAGTCTCATGTATCATGTAATCAAGTATCAAATAAGCATGTATCATGTTCAAGTATCATGTAATCAAGTATCAAATAAGCATGTATCATGTTCAAGTATCATGTATCATGTCATGTAGTTATTACTATCTAGGTAGCACTTCTTGTGCCATCCTTTTATCACATGCTTGCTACAGTCAATGCAATTTCATTTAGGCTTAGTGGTAGCTTTTATTGGGCAGTGTACTCAGGCATTAACTATCAAGCAAGCAAGGTTCATGAATACGAAAATAAAGTAACAAGTTCACGAAGCAAGTTCGTGAATCCACTAACAAGTTCAAGAACCACACAGTGGGTTCATGAATACAACAAGTTCATGAGCCAAGTAATGGCTTCATCGAGGTGCAACAATTTCATGAACCGAGTACTGGAAAACACGGGGCCCCTTCCGAGTACACTTACCTATATTGTCCACTACTATGGTCTTTTCCTTAAACCCCAGCTTATTGTTTATTATTATCATCAAGCAAGCATGAAAGTGTGCGAAACAGGTCAAGTAAATATAAGCAAGAACATGGAACAAGTCTAGGCTAGGTAGGATACATGTTCGAGGGTCAAAAGAAATCAAATATCAAGAACAACGAGAATTCCAAATCTGGACAATATGACGTTGCTGCACCAAAACTGCGATTTCCGTTGTTACAAGATAGAAAATGTGAATCCGTCAGAAGTTCTAGAAATTAGACTCCTGCCCGGTTCCAACGCATATAATTAAGACACATATAAGTTGTAGCAATTTATGTCAAAATAGCAAACTATACAGCATTTGTGTTCAGCCAGAATTTGTAAAACTGAGTTTATACTTGTGAATCAGGGTTGAAACATCATTAATTAATTCTGAGAAAATTAGAGAATGTTCTCTAGGGTGTCCAGTATCAGCATGCAAAATTTTAAGTCACTTACTTACAGGTAGCATAGTTAAAATAATTGTAAACCAAAGTGGTGCAGCAGTTTTTATGAATCTGCGATTACCGACACAGCAGCAGTAAAACTGCGATATCTCCTAAACCGTAACTCAGAATTTCTAAAATTTTGGATGTTATTGGCAACTATACACTTGGGGCTACATTTCATATTCTGGACTTAAGTTCAGATTCTAGTGTTATCGGGGTTGAAATAGCAAGCCAAGATAGAACAGAAATCAAATAAAACACTTTTTGTATGAAATGAATCAAATTTTTACTAGTTGTGAACAAGTGTATCAACGAAGGGTTGTGACTCTTAGATCATGTGATAGATAAGGCGAAACATGAGATCATCAAAGATAAACAAAGAGGAGTCACATTTACAATCTAGTTGGAGTATTTTTAAGGAAAAGCTTGTACTATAAAATGAAATGTACAAGAATATACTTGCCTTGGGGTGTAGACGATGAAACGGCGAAGCAAGTACAAGAATAACGGGAATGGATCCCAGGGCACGAACACAAACACAACAAACGGATCACGAACCAGTCATGAACAAAATCATGAACACAGCACGGATCTCGATGATTGAGATGATCAAAATCGATCGGACGGCTGAGATTAAAAGATCAATATCAAGATGATCGAATCAGATCGAATGGCCAGATCTCCTTAATAATGAAGATGATGATGATGACCAAGATCGATCGATCGAACGGCTGCGATCAAAGGAATCTTGATGATTATCATGATCGTGATGATCAAGAGGAAATCGGACGGTCCACATCCAATCAAGCATGATGATCAAGATCCAATGGACGGCCAAGATCACCCCGATGGTGATAATCAAGATCAAATCAACGGACGGTTAGGAATCAATCAATCAAGATAACCATGATCGTGATGAAATGGACGGCTCACATAAATCATGATCAAACCCATGATCAACAGCACCGGCTTCGACGACGGCGAGCAGCGGGACTGGCGGCAAGGCGGAGGACGGCACAGGGACAGCGGCTAAGGGGCGCACTGGTTGCTGCGGGCCGCTGCGGTCGCTGCAGCATTAGGAGGCAGAGCGGAGCAGTACCGGGGCTGAGGATGAGAGCAGGAGCGGCGACTGGGGCACGCCGGAGATGAGCGAGATGACGGAGGTGCGACTGGCTGCACAGGGAGGCATCGCACTACAGGGCGGCTGTCGCCCAGGCTGCAGTTGGCCTCGGAAAAAGGAGGGGACAAGGGCGCGTTGGGGTTCAGCAGGGGGGACGGGGTCGCTGCGGTGATGTCGCGGTCAGCGTCGCGAAAGGAAGGAGGAGACGATCAGGAGAGTAGGTGGGTGATCGGGATGGTTAGGAGATGAGTGGTCGGGAGGTGAAAGGGGTAGAAGAAGACGGCTGGGTAGGGAGATGAACAGGCTTTTAGGGTTAGGGGAAAAAGCAGGGTAAACATATAGGGTGTAAACGGGTGTGGGTATAGGTAAATGGGTAATTGGTTGGGTTATATACGGGTTTGTGGTTAATTAGGGAAATGGGTTTAAGTAAATGGGTATGGGTTATTGGATATGGGCTAAAGGGGTTTTAGGGTATTGTGGCTAGTGGGTTAATGGATAAAATCCAATAGGGTTAAGATAACAAAATAAAATAGGATTTATAACAAAATATAATTTGCATTAAAATATAGAATTCATTTGAATTAAGTACAAATATGAGTAATACATAGAGATAAGTTTTTAAATTAACAAACAAGGATAATAAAAAGAAAAATAATAACAACAATCATAATAATAATAAAAATAAAATAACAGTAATAATAATAATAATAAGATTTGTGTTATAATACAAAATCATTGGAAAATAGTCACAAATAAAACCATCGATTAGAATAGGGTTTAACAGAGGATCTAATAATATATTTTAACAAAAGAATTTTGAAAACTGAAAAATAATTTACAAAAATTTTAAATACAGAAAATACACAGAAAATACGGATTTGGGGAAACAGGGGTTACACTATAAATGAGTAGTATACGTTAATGTTGATGTGAAAAATATAGATAAAATTCATGCTAGTGTAATATGCTATGAATGAGGATTGTTTTGCTGTGATTGAGAAAAATAGATTCCATGCTAATTAAAAAGAAGAATTCTTTTATGCTATGAATCATGTTAGTATGTTTGCAAATTTTCTTGTACATGTTGAGTATCTGGAAAATTGTTGAAGAATGTCTTATTCAAATCATGCCTTAGATTTATGATGATTAAGAAAGAAGAAAGAAAACAAAATAAATTTAGTTAGTACCACGAGATGTGTTGACATATGTATATTTTGACATGTTACATTTGAAAATATAAACTATTGCATGAAAGAGTCTTTTGTGAAATTCTCATGATTAAAGTGACATGCTAGTATTGTTATAGAATTGTAATTTGTATAAGTGAGAACAAAAACTGGTTTTCATGAACACTATTTTGTAAATTCGAGTTTTAAGAAAAACCCAAGTCTATATGAAAAATGAGAAAAAGAATTGTTTAAAAAAGTGGAAGTAGGGTTTTAATGAATTTAAAATTTTTAGTTTACTGTTGTTTTTTTAAAATCTTAATCAAGGAAAATTTTATTTCAAATTCCTAGAAAGATTTGATCTTTGGACAAACGAGTTTGCATGAAAAAGAACCAATTTCTGACAGTTTAAACAAAAGTATATTAATACAATTTCTAAACAGAAAATACACTTGAACTCACTGGTTAGCCGGTGCAATGCAGAGCACTATTTGAAAGAGATCTTGGGTTCGGAATTTGACAGTCACATTTACTTTTGCTTCCTTTAAATAAATCTCCGTAACTGAGACTTGACTTATGAGCATTTCGGTAAAAGATTTGGACACAGAGTCCATATGGACTTCATGGTTAGCGAATTGGGTCTTTGAGCGTCACTGTAGCTGAGGTGCGGCCTTGGTTCGAAACCAGGGGGCTGCAGTTTTTTTTTCTTTGATTTTTTTTTTTGGACATTTTCAGTAGATTTAAACAAGATTAAAATTTGGGAGGAAATACTAGAATTCATATAAAATAAAATAAAGTTAATTAAAAAGAGTTGTAGAATTTTCTTGTATAATTTGAGGCATAAAATGGAAACTTAAGAATAGACCTTTCTTTCATTAAGAAGAGTAAAGTATTAATTTTTGAAGTGATTCTTAAAGAGAATTATAGTCTTAATTTTTTTTGGTTTGTTTAATGAATATTTTAATGCGAATTGAGACATTATAAGAGCTTGGATTTGTTGTAACATTTCATATGATAAAGTTGTGTTCTTGAAGGAATTTATTTTCTTATAAAGACTATGGGTGAACAACTAGATCATGAATAGTGTCAAGTTTAAGAAATGATTACTTTGTGGATAAGTGCTAATACAAGACATTAATCATTTGTGAATAAGTTGAAGATGAAAATATCTAGGTTTAAGACATGTTTATTGAAGGGTATGTGTACCCATGATTTCTTGTACATGAAAAAATTATGATTTAGAGTTAGTAAGACCTCGGGTACCAGCACTATTGAATTGAAAAGAGTTGAGATATATTTTGAGATATGGCCATGGAGCTATCTCGTACTTGTTGATAAAGTCCGGTGGGAGGTAAAACTAATTCTAGGTTTGGAAATTTATTCATGTCTTGAACTAAATAATTAGGCACATAAGTGAAGATGTAGTGAACCTGGGCAAACGTAAGTGGGTTGCTTCTATATAGTCGACGGTGGATCTCCGTGGCTATAGACACAGTCGGCGGACTGTGGTTGCTCCGTAGGAGACAGGCTTTTATTTTTAAATCTGAAACTTTGCGTAGTCAGGCGGATAGTTACCATACTCCAATGTATATACGTATACCACGGCTGGAGGGGCACTTGCAAGATGATTCGCTCGATGAGGGATCTGTTATAACAGTCGGCGGTGGACTCCGTGGCTGGGATCCATATTCGTGGATTGATTGTCCGAGATTTCTCTGTAGTATTTCTTGATGATCTACCGGGGCTTCTCCCTCATCGAGATGTAGAGTTCAGCATCACTGTTCAACCAGAAAGTGCACCTATTTCCATGGCACCATACAGAATCGCACAAGTTGAACAAGATGAGATCAAGAAGCAGATCTAAGAATTGTTGAGCAAAGGATTCATCAGGCCAAGTGCATCACCGTAGGGAACCCTAGTTCTTTTGGTGAAGAAGAAGGATGGATCAATGAGGATGTGTATCGACTACAGAGAGTTGAATAAGGTTACTGTATAGAACAAGTACCCAATTCCTCGAATCGATGATTTTTTCGACCGTCTACAAGGAGCAGCTGTATTCTCTAAGATAGACTTACGGTCAGGATATCACCAAGTCCGATTGAAAGAAGAAGATGTGCACAAGACGGCTTTTCGAACTAGGCATGGTCACTATGAGTTTCTAGTCATTTCATTTGCAGTCACAAATGCACCGGCTATTTTCATGGACATGGTGAACAAAGTTTCTGTCATTCATCGATTCTTTTGTCGTTGTATTCATCGACGACAAATTGCTCTATTCCAAGATAGAGGAAGAGCATGTCAAGCATTTAGTAGAGGTTCTGAAGAAACTACAGGAATACCAACTGTATGCAAAGTTATCCAAATGTGACTTCTGGAAAATCGAAGTCGTCATCGTAGGTCACATCCTTTCTAAGGAGGGAGTGGCTATTGACCCGCAGAAGATTGAAGCTGTGAAAGATTGGCCAAGACCGACCACAGTGAAAGAGATTAGGAGCTTTGGCCAATCTTTGCCAGAACTGACCAAGATTGGCCAAAATACTGTATCTATAACCCTGAATTCTTCGAAATATACAGTAGGGTCGAAATACTGAAATACTGCCACTGTACAGTCTTGTAAAATTCATATAAAATTCAATTCTTTATAAAAATTTGATTTCTTGGACTTTTCAAAATGTTTAACGAGTCTACTACTACTTCTTAGTTTTGACTTTTCTCAAATTATTTCATTTACAATGCCGAATTGATAAAAAACCGAAAGATGTGCAGATTTCCAGCAACCAGTCAACTGCTAACCAGTTTTGAGTTCAGATTTTATTAAAATAGTAAACGACCTCCAAATCTTATAAAATTTTAAAAGGATATTCGTAACACATACAAGATGCTCCCCAAAAAGTTTTAGTTTTCGATTCCAACTATTTTATTAGATACAAAATCTAATGTGCAAACAAAATTCAAAACAATAACTTTTCTTAACATGAATTAGTAACTTCGTGTACAAATATATATTCATATCATTTAATCTAATCATGATGTACTACCATGCAATCAAACAACATCAATCAACTTATTTTCATGACAATCTTTCAATTAGCTTGCATTTTCATTCTAATTTATAATCATTAATCACTACTCATATGCATATCAATTTTATATATCAATTTACCTACACATGCATGATACTATAATTTAGAAAGTTCAAGAAGACATCCACCTCAATGAAGATTCTAATGTAGAAGAAAACACCTAGAAGTTGCTCCTAGCTCCAAGAACGGGACTCCTTTCTCCTCCTAGCAAGCTATCCTTCCTCCAAGCAAGAACTGAAACAACTCTCTCTTTCTTTTCCTCTCTTTCTTATCTTTTGCTTCTTTTGATCTTTGGTGCAGGATTATGAAGAAAATGGGGTGGTATTTATAAGGTTAATGGGTGAATGAAGAGACACCCATTACCCAAAAATAAATAGCCATTAACAAAATTAATCACCTACTCACCATTACTACACAAACCCTCACCTCTTCTCATTCCTTCATAAATTCGCCAACTCTTGGATTTCCCACATGTGCACACTCTCTCAGTGATTTGTTTAATTATTTGTTTATAGCCTAAATGTATATACTTGTTACATGACAAGTGTAGAATTTAAAAGTGTTTATTTAAAGTAGAATAACTTAATGGGCTTCTTCTTTTTAATGAATTTCTAGTGGGCTTCCTCTTGTGGATTTGGTTCATTTTTATTTTTTTATTTTAATGGGCTTACAGTCTTCTATTTGGCCTTTGGGTTCTAATAGACAATAAAAAATAAAATAAATGAATGGATTCAATAGAAATTATGCATAACTCTAAATAAATTTTAGAATGAAAATAATGAGATAAAATTGCACGTGTGTTGCACGTGTAAAATAAAAAAATGTATTCTTATTTAAAAATTTAATACGGGATGTTACATAAAATTCCTCAGAATCTCAGCATCCAGGATTTTAGCAGAGAATGGGGTCGGCTAAGCTGATACCCCCATTTGGGTTGTGACCCGCCCTCGCCGATCCGAGCGAGACGATTCTTCATTTCTTGTTGACATTGAAGGACGGCCTCATCCCATCTCGCCAGCTGAGTTGATCCATGAGACTCACTGCCCTGGGCTTCTTCATGGCGAGGGGGTTTTCATGTTGACGCTTGATTCTGGGGGCCACCCCAGAGGGCCTGGAGGACCTTGTTCCGGAAATCCCGAAACTCGGCCTTTGTGACTGGGACCTGTTCGCCTTGACTCTTCGGAGGTGGCCTGTAACACCCCATAAATTCAAATATGCTATTTTGAATTAATGAATAATTTTCTGCATGATTAATTTAATTATCTTGATTTTTTGTGAATTGTCATTTTGCACATGTAAAACACGTACAAATATTTTTGAAATGCAAGTTTTAAAATTTTGAGTTTTTAAATTAATTCTCTTATTTATAATTGGATATATTCTAATTTTTGGGATTTTTCTGAATAAGAGAAACTGCTTTGTAAATATTTTGAAAGAAGGGGACTTTTGTGTAAAAAGCCAAAAATTAATTTCAAAATTTTTAGCTGAATTTGGGGCCAGTTTCTAGTAGAGGAATTTTTGGGTGGAGTTTTATCCATATTTGATTGGATTGGATTTGGAAAGATTGAGTAAATAATTAATTATGCAAATTTTGAATTGTGGGGGACTTAATTGCAAAACTGAGATTAAAACCCTATTTTTCAAGAACCCAGTCATATAAGAGAGGGCATGAACAGAGGTTTTCAGCTTTTCTCTTATTTTTGCTATTTTGGTGATTTTTGGTGGCTTGGAGAGGTGATCTATTGCTTGGAGAATAAGCTTGCTACTTTGTATCAATTTCTTCAAGAGGTGGGCGTCTCTCTAACTCTCTTGTATGTTTATTTTCATCATGAATGTTGTAGTACCATGGTAGGGTTGATTTTTATTAATCTATGATTATGATCTAGCATGAATGTGATGTTTGCTATGAGATATGGTAGAGACTGATTGTTAGATGAAGTTTGATTGATAACATGAGATAGAAATTAATTCTTTAATGTATGATGATCTTATTTGGTTTGTTCTTTAGTAATATATATCATTGTGCATGGAAGATCATGTTTTTATTTATGGAAAATGATTTAATGAATCCATATATTATTGTAAATGATTAGAACTTGTCGTATGTTCTTAAAATTCATGTTGATCAATTAAAGATGAGATCTTTATGTTGAATTCACTATTTTTATTGAGTATGATTTCTATAAATTAAATTCCATGGATTGAGCATGAAATAGTGTGTCTTTGAATAAAAAAGAATCGAATATTGAAGGTTAAGGGTTCGGCAACTATGGTTAGGGTTTGGCAGGAGGGTTTCGGGGTTGAACAGTACCCGAGGTTGCACAGTGCTCGGTTGCACAATGCCTCGGTTGCACAATGCCAACCCGAGCACTGTGCAAACCCAGGTTTGCTGTTTTGTGCAGTGCTGGTTTCAGCAAGCATTGTGAGTGGATTTTTGGTGTGTGTGGGTTTTTTTTTATATGGTGGACTAAGGATGAAAACCCTAGGATGGATATGGGTATGTATGTATATGATTATATTTGGCAAGAATGTAAAGTTTTGAGTGATTTGTTGATGAAATTCTAGAGTTGCAAGTTTCAAATTTTATATTAAAAAATGAGTTCTAGTTTATTAATGATTTAGAGCTTCAATTTTTGTGCGAATGGATTATGAATTTGGTAACATGATCTATGATTATGGAGTAAACATAAACTCAGTTTTGCAGAATTGAATATTCATTTTTGAATGGACTGTTCTTAAGGATAAGAACGCATAAATTCCAGATTTAAAAATAAATGAGTTTTCAGTATCGGCAAGTTTGAGCTGTGATTTCGAATGTATAAAACTATAATTTTGGGGATGAAATTCCCAGTTTTTAGGGAAGTATGTGTTTCAGTTTTAAAGGATAAATGTTTCAGAATTTAAAGAATTATTTTCAATTTTAAAGAGATGTGAATTTCAAATTTTGAAACTATGAAATTTCAGATTTTAGGGATAAATCCCAGAATTGAAAGAGGGTTATTTCAGTTTTAAAGTTGATAAATATTCCAGAAATTTTATTGTGTTTTCGAATATGGAAAAGAGTATTTTAAATGGGCAATGAAGATGTTTCGAAAATTTGTTTTGTTTCTATAAATTAAGGGGTGTTTATGGAAGTGAATTGCTTATTAAATGAGAAATGAGATATGATAGAGTGATTATGGATAAATGAATGCTTATATCTGATATGAGATGATCATAAATGAGACGTTGAAATTAAGTTTGAGAACTTGTTGAAAAGTGGTGATTCCATATGAATAAAAGAAAGAATGTTTTGATGATTGAACCAAGTGGTGGTTCATATTAAAATTTAGGGTTATTGCAAGAACCCTAGAAAGATTGTTGAAGATTTTGTCTTGTGAGCATTAGAGGATGAGCAGGACCCATCATTACCGGGTGAATTATTTGATTATAGTAATTAGCCAGGGAGGGCTAGTGTTCATAGTTTTGTGGATTTAAGTCTGGTAGGGTGGGGCTAGCTCTGGGTGGCTCAAGCTACTCCTACTTACACATAGGGACAGCCACTAGATAGTGATATGATGAAACAAGAGCAAACATGAGTATGTGGGCTCTAGGATGATCCGCAGAGCGAGATATATCTCCAATATTCCGGGACGAGGGTATGAGAGGCCCCGGATGATCTGCGGAGTGGGATTATCTCCAGTATTCCAGGAGCGATGCTCATGGGATATTTGTGCAATGAGGGTTCCAAGATGACTTGCAGAGTGAGGTATTCTCTAAAAGAGTTTCTGGACGAGAGGGGAAGGCCTCCAGGATGTTCAGTATATAGAGTTCTGACCTCCATTCCGGGGCGAGAACCAATACTTGTAACTTGTCTAAATCTCGTAGTAGTCATGGTTGTAGGTCTGCATAGCGAAGGATCGAACCCTAAAATATGGTGAACGCTAAGGGCTTGCCCTCGGAGCTATGTAGTATATGATGCATAGAATCCGAACAAGCATGCATTAGTAAGCATCGTAGGCACTTGTGTTTTTTCTTAAACCTTGTCATGTGCATCTCAATGTTTTCCTGTCGCATATTTTATTCTTGCAATCTTTAGTATTTATTGATTTGTGATCATTTTATTTTTGATTTATGTTGTGCAAAAAGTGTGTGGTTGCAAGATATTGGAAAGTCACTGCTTCTATCAGCATTGCATCAGTTGCATTCAACTGACGTGCCCACAATTTTTGTCAGTTTTGCAGGAATTGCAAGTGAGTAGCTTAGCAGGAGTTAAAGCTTGGACTAAGAGAAAATTGAATTTAAAGTTGTGATTCGAGTTGTATTAAAAGTGTTGTAATTTTCCCGCCATGCATTATAAAAAGTATTAGTGTAAAGAAAGTTTTAAATTTTCCAGTATTTTTGTGTTGTGTTTGGTTTATATTGAAGTCAAGATTCTGGATTTGTGTCTCGTATTTCCTATTATGAAATACGGGGCACTACATGACATGTCTCTTGGGAAGCGGCTGCTCCTCTGCTCCCGACCCTGGGATGGGTGAATGCTATGGGTCGGAGCCTGGTTGGAGGGGGCGGCCCCGCCCCTCGAGTGGCTGCATTGGTGCCGGAGATCCTCCACCGGCTGCCGATTGTTGATGACGTGCTGAAGATCAACGACGAAAGCACGTGAAATGCTCGAACCAAGTCCTGACGGACCCCTCGGCTTGCTGTCTTCGGGACCCCTGCGTATTCACGTGACTGCGAGAAGGATGAGGGTCGGCCTGATGTCTTGCCGTGGGTGCTATCTTGGACTTAGGTGCCATAAAGGGGGACGGATCCTGGGTGAGATTTGAGACTGGAATCGAGTCAGTCTATTAAATTCCCACAGACGGCGCCAATCTGATGCTACTTATTTAGTGGTGGGAGCAAAAAATGTGAGTCCTTGTTATTTATAGTGGAAGAGACAGGTCTGAGATAAATCTCAGCCACAGATCTGGATATGAGATGAGAATTTGGTGAGGAGCAGGAGAGGGGGTGTTGCTGGTAGCTGGCCGCCCTGAGTACCTGCAAAATGCCTAGAGACACCGGGGGTGATCCCAGCAACATGCCCTCCGACAATCTAGTTAGTCACTGGAAGAAAGGAAAAATAAGGTTCAGGTGAGAAAAAAGTCATTACCTTCTGAAAGGGAAGGGGGGGCGGGTCTGGTATTTATAAGCAGAGAGAAAGGAAACTCTTACCCTAATGGGCTGGATGACCCTCTTCTGTGGGCCTGAAACAGCAGAAGGTTCATAAGGGCTTTAGGCATGATTCTGTAGGAGTTTGCGGATCTTGAAGGGATCAGACAGCTCAGATTAAGCTAGATCAGACGACAATGAGTATCTCTAGATGTATGGTGGAGAATCATGATCCTCTACCATAAATACCGTACTTTCTATCCCAACAGATGGATATTATCCTTAAATTTGACATACAATACCATTGAGGAGTCCCATTGTAAATTATGGAGACTCATGCAATAAAGCACCTGGCAACAATAAATATTATACTATTTTGGATAGAAACTAAAAAATATTATACTCAAGTTTTGCCAAATTGGACCAAATATTACATCATTCATAAAGAAATGTTATTTGCGTCAAAAAATTAAGAAAGGGTATTTGAGTCAAAAATCTATATAATAAAACACAATGAAAAGCTATCAAGTGGCTCTCCTTCAATAATAAGGAAATCAATGGTCGAGATCTACGCTCCCAAAAGACATCTCCCCCCCCCCCCCCCCCAAAAAAAAACAACTCCTTTATTTATTTAATTATTTCTCTCTCTCTTTCTCTCTCTCTCTCTCTCTCTCTCTCTCTCTCTCTCTCTCTCTCTCTCTCTCTCTCATATTCAGATCAGTTTGTTCTCTCTAATCCCCAAACCAGAGAGCTCCAATTTCACACTCTCTCCCCTCTAGGATTTTTAAACCGCTAACTCCAAATCTCTAAAACCATTTTCTTAAAATCTTCACTTCCATTCCATTAGCGAAGCCTCCATCGTCCTCTCAAGCACGAATCTCAAAGAAAATCCAAATCCAAATCCAGTGTCGAACCCAAATCATGAGGTCCTTGCTGATATCTGATCCGCTGCTGATTTCGTATCGGCGACTCCCCTCCACCAAATCGAGTGTGAACATCAAGTGACTCCCCTCCACCGAATCGAGAGCTCTACAGGCGATGCGACGACTCTAACTTCATCTCATTAACCGAATTCTCATTCTAATTTTTAATTTTGTGTGTGTAGGGGATTACTCAGTTTTGTGCTGACTCTAATTTTGTGTGTGCATGGGATTTAAGTTCAGAGAGGTATGAATGTTTTATTTTTGGGTTAAATTTTTTTAAAATTTTGTGATTTATTTGATGAGTTTTTTATTGGTTTTGATTTAAGGTGTACGCATGTGAGAGATGGATTATTTGGTGGCCTCAATTTGGGCTTCCAAACCATAGCAGGACAGGTAAGCTGATCAGCAACCTAAAAAAACTTGGCAAATATGCAACATTAATTTTTTTACTATAAGAGAATATATTATCGTGAAGTGTTCCATTCACTGGTTATTAGAAACCATGGATAACATAACATATAAGAACTTTTAGTGTATGTTTGGATACATCGGATTGAGATGACTGGAGTTTACCAGTGAAGGGTGCAAACTCTCCACTCAAGAAAGACAGCTAAAGTAAATTTGTTGGCTTCTAGAAGAAAGATAAAGGTGGGGTTGGTTCTTCATTTTATGATGCCAGTACTTACATGAAAGGCCATTTAGCTCCTGTGCCAGAGGGACTTCGCCCCAAGCCAGGTCACATGTCCATTGCCCAATAGTTGATCCATTTTGATTTTTTTTTTAAAGGTGCAATTTGGAGATAATGTGCAGATAAAAGAAATGATTAGCTTGGATTAGAGTTTTGAGAACTTTATGTATCACATTTTGGTTGAAATAATAATAAGAGGTATTTCAGTTGCAAATTGAGTCTCAAATAAACAAATAGTAAGGAAATCAAGTGGCTCTCCTTCAACAGTAAGGAAATCAATGGTCCAGATCTAAGCTCCCAAAAGACATCCTCCCCCCCTCCCCCAAACAACTCCTTTATTTAGTTAATTATCTCTCTCTCTCTCTCTCTCTCTCTCTCTCTCTCTTTTTCTCTCTCTCTCATATTCAGATCAGTTTGCTCCCTCTAATCCTCAAACCAAAGAGCTCCAATTTCTCCTTCTCTCTCCCCTAGGGGTTTTAAGCCGCTAACTCCAAATCCCTAAAACCATTTTCTTAAAATGTTCGCTTCCATTCCATTAGCAAAGCCTCTATCGTCCTCTCAAGTGCGAATCTCAAAGCAAATCCAAATCCAAATCCAATAACGAACCCCAATCACGAAGTCCTCGCCAAAATCTGATCCGCTGCTGATTCTATATCGACGACTCCCCTCCACCAAATCGAGGGCGAACATCAAGCGACTCCCCTCCACCGAATCGAGAGCCTCTACATGTGATGCGGCGACTCTAATTTCATCTCATTAAATGAATTCTCATTCTAATTTTTAATTTTGTGTGTGCAAGTGATTACTCAGTTTTTTGCTGACTCGAATTTTGTGTGTGCATGAGATCTAAGTTCACAGAGGTATGATTGTTTTATTTTTGGGTTTAAATTTTTTTAATTTTGTGATTTATTTGATGAGTTTTTTATTGGTTTTGATTTAAGGTGTACACAAGTGAGAGATGGATTATTTGATGACCT
Source organism: Hemerocallis citrina (assembly GCA_017893485.1). Taxonomy (NCBI): domain Eukaryota; kingdom Viridiplantae; phylum Streptophyta; class Magnoliopsida; order Asparagales; family Asphodelaceae; genus Hemerocallis; species Hemerocallis citrina. The sequence continues at coordinate 1,817,951 of JACEHZ010000535.1, read as the reverse complement.
CAATTTGGGCTTCCAAACCATAGCAGGACAGGTAGCTGATCAGCAACCTAAAATAACTTGGCAAATATGCAACATTACTTTCTTTACTACAAGAAAATATACTATCGTGAAGTGTTCCCTTCACTGGTTCTTAGAAACCATGGATAACATAACATATAAGAGCTTTTAGTGTATGTTTGGATATATAGATTGGGATGACTAGAGTTTACCAGTGAAGGGTGCAAACTCTCTACTCAAGAAAGACAACTAAAGTAAATTTTTTAATGATTCATTTTGATTTTTTTTTTAAAGGTGCAATGGAGAGACAAAGTGGGGATAAAAGAAATGATTACCTTGGATTAGAGTTTTGAGAACTTCATGTATTATATTTTGGTTGAAATAATAATCAGACGTATTTCAATTGCAAACTGAGTCTCAAACAAACAAATATTTAGATTATTGGTATTGTAAATACCTTTACACTTGTACTTGGGTTACCATTGTATTTACACATGCTCATAGTGGTTATGGGATTAGAGTAAGCTCTATAAAACCTATATGATCATGTCCTTGTATAACTATTACAAGCATCTAAAAGGGATGCTGAAGTTAAAAAAAACTCTATGCAGTGATTCTAACAAACTTTATGCATTCTAGGTAAGTTCAAGCTAATGATCAAGAAGACGATGGTTGATCTTAAAGGTAGATATGCTACTTCCTCATATAATATGTTTCCTACTTCAATTAATTTGCTGGACCTTTAAAACTATTTTATATAATTAAATCAGGTGCACCGTTCTGAAGACGTACCGTAGAGTCAACGGGAAAACCTAGTATATATATATATATATATATATATATATATATATATATATATATATAGAGAGAGAGAGAGAGAGAGAGAGAGGGAAAAGGTGGAATTTGGCCACCATGTTTCATTAATAAGAGCTTAACAAAACAAACTCAGAGTACTGGGCCCAAGTACAAACTACAGACAGAAAATAAAACATACATGAAGCAACATGATGTGTACAAGCAACAAATCCTTCCAACAACCCTGGAAGGTGGGCCGACAAACAAGCTCGGTCAAGCAAAATTGTAAGTACGTCAGTTTAGCTTCGTACAGTGTCTCCACAGCACATGCACACCCACCTGAGACAAATCTGGCAGGATATTATCACCCGCCGCTCCCTGCCTTCACCTCGCTAGGGGGGACCCCATCTATGGGTCCAGACCCCGCAGAACGAAAACTGACCCCACGGCACATGCACAGCGATCGTACCCCCCCCACCATCTCCACCACTCATCCTACAAACATGCCAGTAGCTCCCACAGCTGCTACCAAAGAGATAGTCGTGAAGAGGATACCTTCACCTCTCACACGATAACGCTTTCTCAAGCGATTTCTCACCAAACAACTATCTCGCTCACCCCACCAAACACCACGCTCCAGGAGATAGCCGTAGAGAGGATACCTTCACCTCTCTCACGCTCAAGCTCTCTTCGGCGATTTCTTACCACACAGGCTTATCTCGACTCATACTCCCAATCTGAGGAAAGAGGCGACGCTGTCACGAGCCAGTGGCCTAAGCTTAGCCTGATAGTAGGCGCTGTGAAGACTTCACCGGCCACATCGTAGGACACTCCAGACCAACCATACTCAAACCCTACACCCCATCACCCTCAACACCAACAAACTGCCAGCCTGGCCCCACGGGCCCCAAACCGAACCACCGACCTCACACACTTGAACCCCAGATCCATGGTGTTTGCGACAACAGGCACAGGAGGATGCTCTGGCACGACAGTTGAGACAAGCACACAGGAAGTTGAGACAAGTGAGCACACTCACGGAGGGACCTCATTTGGGCCCAAGCTCCACAATCATGCAAGACAACCTAACTCTCGGCATCTTCACACGCACTACCAACCTCACAAAAACCAAATCAAAGCCATAGAATACCGTGATTGGCCCCGAGAGTGTAGACATGGTGGCAAGCGCACAGAACATCCGGGCAAACATCTAGCAAAGCCACCCCATCCCAACCCAACCCAAACCCCTACCCCAAACAACACACCCCAAACCCCCACCAACAAATCTGGAGAAGGGTTGGGAGATCGGGGAGGGGGAAGGTGTCGAGGGAGATCGGGGAGCTGGGATAGGGGCTAGAAGGGCGGGGCAGCAGTTGTAGACGGCTGACGGCGCAACGGCAGGCGGGAAGGGAAGGCGTCGTAGGGAAGGGAAGGGACGTCGTCGAAGGTAATGGAGATGGGCGACGACGGACCCCCGATGCCGTCGATGATGGCGCTGAAGGAGGGGACAACGTCGCCGAAGGCTAGCAAATCATAGGGGGGACGACGGCAGGACGATGGGGCGGCGGCGGCGAGCGGCTGCCCCCAGTCTTTTCTCAGATCTAGAGTTTGCTTTTTTGAGGATCTGGGATTAGTCTCTCTCTCTAGACTTTTCTAGAGAGAGAAACTCCACATGCACATTTGTAGTGATGATGGTTTATTGATCTTCCAAACCTAGTATATTAAGAAAGGGTATTGTCCCAAAAGTAGGGATGGCAACTGGGCCGGGTCAACCGGCGACCCACCCGCGACCCGGCCTGTTTAAGACGTTGGCGGGTTCGGGTCGAACTCGGTGAACAGTACCGGGTCGACCTGGGTCGCAAATAACGCAAATTCAACCCGCGAAACCCGGCCCGCGAACCCGTTAAGAACGCGAATTCAACCCGCCAACCCGCGGGTCGACCCGCGGGTTACGACCCGTTGGACCCGTACGGGTCGAAAGTTCGACCCGTTACGGGTCGACCGTTGACCCGCGGGTCGAACGGTCCATTGGCTGCCAAAACAGAGTCGTTGGTAACGGCTCTTTAGCCGTTTTTTTGGCTTTTTTTTGTTTTTTTTTTGTTTTTCCCCACATTTTGAGCCTATAAATACCCCCAAAAATCTCCTAAAAAATCACACCTTACTCTCTTACTTTCTCTACTAGTATACATCATTTCTAAAGAATTTTTCAATAATTGTAGTATTCATCAAACAAGTCTACAACGAGGCATATACACGATCAAATTTCGGTCGTATCGAAATCAAAATTCAACGTCTTCAACGTCTTCAACTCTCTTCAACCCTCGTCAAATCTACTTCAAGCTCTCCTCAACTCTTCAATTGCAGAATCGGCAAAGCGCTTCTTTCTAGTTCTATTCTATTCTTATTTTCACGGTTTTTTTTACATACGCGTATTCCACGGTGAACGGTATCAAAATTTCATACCTCTCTCGTTATATTTTTTTTTGCGTTGTAGTTAAAATTATTGTTGGTTTTTTGATCTTCTCTATCTCAACCCTCTTGTTTTTTAAAATTTTTTTTTATATAATTCACTGTTCCTACATTGTATATTTTTTTTTTACATACTTTAGCACATTACTACATTATGTCTAGATCACGCGGTAGCGGTCGTAGCGGACAAGATTCTTTCTCCTCTTCCCGTAGGCCACCAATTGTCCCCACTAGTGAGCCCGCCCAAGAATACCATGATCCTCCTACCCAACAATGGGGTACACACGACGAGGTTGTAGGTAACCTACAATTGGAAGAAGAAGAAGAACAACAACAACCAACCGAAACCACACAACCCCGTAGTAGTAGGAAAAGTAGAGGAGAAACTAGTGATTGGCATAAGTTTTACGATTATATCCCGGACAAACATACTCCGGGTATAGGTTTGAAAGTTTGTAAAACATGTGGTAAAACATACAAATTCAAGAGGGGTGACGGCACCGGTACAATTAGTAGGCATATCCAACATAACCATAAAGACCTTCTTGCTGAACTATAAGGCCAACAAAAAATCAACCCTAGGACCGGTCTAGTTGATAGCCATCCTTATGATCCCGATCTTGTTCGTCGGGAAATGGCCCGATTAGTCATTAAGGAAGAGTTACCCTTTTCCTATCCCAAGAGTAGGGACTTGGAAAATTTTAATCAAACGGCCTTAAACCCTCATTTTAGAAGAATTCCGAGAAATACTTGCAAATCGGATTGTTTTAAAATATACATCGAAATGAAGGAAGCTTTGATTGCAATTTTATGGAGTTTAACTTGTAGGGTTAGTTTAACTTCGGATTGTTGGACGGGTGTCAACAATATTCCAACGATGGGAATAACCTGTCATTGGATCGACAATGATTGGATTCTTCAAAAAAGAATCATATCACTTGCGGCGTTGCCGTATCCCCATAGTGGCGCTGAAATAGCAAATCGTATTATAGAAATTTGTGATGTTTTCCATATTCGCGATAAAATTATGTGTATTAGTTTTGATAATGCATCTAACAACAATGTAGCAATTACTACTTTAAAATCCGTATTAAATCCTCCATCTGACAATATTTTTCATGTTAGATGTGCATGTCATATTATAAATTTATGTGTTCAAGATGCATTAAAGATAGTCGATCCATATATAGTTAAAATTAGAAATTGTGTACATTTCATTGCATTAAGTCCAAGCATTTTACAAGAATGGAAAGCTTGGTGTAGGGTTAGAAATGTTCCTTTTAGAAGATTTCCAAAGGATGTTAGACACCGATGGAATTCTACTTTTGATTTACTAAATATTGTTACCGAATATAAAGCAGTTGTAAATAATTTTTGTATCGCAAAAAATATGCACAATTTTGAAATGACTCCCCCCGATTGGTTTTTTGCCGAATCTTTGTTGAAAATTTTAGAACGTTTTAAAACCGCAACTTTAAAATTTTCAAAAACATATGAATCTACTTCTAGTAGCATTTTTATTGAATTAGTTAGCATCATGCAAACATTTAACGAAATGTTAAATGATACTTTTGTTGGTGAGATTGTAAAACCTGCATTCAAAAAATTTTGAAGTATTATTTTTCTCCTCCTATGTTGATTTGTGTTGCTACCGTTATGGATCCTCGTATCAAATTAGAAGGTACGAAGAGTTTGATTGAAATTTTTTTTGCATTACTTGGGGAAAATGTAGAATTAGTAGAAGATTGCGCTACTTTTTTAGTTCAGTTTGAATCTACGTTAAATAACTTGTCTGATTATTATGATAGACGTTTTGCTTCTAGTAGTTCAACTTCTGTAGTTAGTTCTTCTTCTGGTACTTCTAAAAGTAAGGGTAAAGGTAGATTTGGTGATAGAACATTTAATTTACTTGAACAAATTCAATCAAAAAAACCTAGGACTAATCAACCAAATGAATTAAATTGGTATAACCAACAAGATTCTGAACCTTCTACTTCTCTACTAGATATTTTACAATGGTGGAAAGACCATGAACACACTTTTAGTATTCTGTCAATTATGGCTAAAGATTTACTAACTCTTCCTGTCTCTACAGTTGCTTCTGAGAGTGTCTTTTCTTCAAGTGGCAGGGTTCTAACTGATTACAGGAATCACATGAAGCCCAACACATTAGAGATGCTCGTTTGCACAGAAGACTGGCTGAATGCTAAAGATAGGACACAAGGGAAAGCACTATCAACGTCCACAAGTGGGAGCAACTCGCCGGAACAACAACAACAATAGCTTTGCTTGTTATGTTAAATTATAAAAATTGTAGTCAATTAAAATTGTATATAAGAAATATGTTATTGTATAAAACTTATTTGTCAATTGAATTCTTCATTTCATTAGAAATTGTGAAAATTGTATAACTTAAATTCATATGAATAATATTTCAAAATTTGTTGCCAATTTCACTCTTTCAATCTTATTATTATTATTACGATTTTTAATGTTTATTAGTATTATTACTTACTTAGTATTATTATTATTTTAAGCTACAAAAATTTAAAAAAAATAAAAAATAAAAAATTTTAACCCTATATAAACGGGTCAACCCGCGGGTCGACCCGGCCCAATCCGGGTTGAACCCTAAAGGGTCCACGGATTGGGCGGGCCACGCAAACCAAGTTTGAGCCCGGCCCGGATAAGTGGGCAAACCGGCCCGAGCCCGCCAACTATACGTGCCAACCCGTACGGGTTGGGCCCGGACCGGCCCACTCAACCCGTTTGCCATCCCTACCCAAAAGAATTTTTTTAATATAAAAAAGGGTAAAACCGCAAAATCAGGATGTTATAATTCCACCCGGCTGTTCCGCAATTCAGTTTCAACATCCAATCATCCACTTCAAAACTAGGGCTCGATTTAGTGCACGATTTTTAAAGTCAGTTCCTCTCCTTTTTCTTCAAATACATGCATTAAAAACCCCAAATTTCACCCTTCGACCCTGAATTTCCTTGCAGCAATGGCGGAAAGGCAGTTGATCGTCGCAGTCGAGGGCACGGCAGCCGTCGGTCCGTACTGGAAAACCATATTCGCTGATTACCTCGAAAAGATCATCAGGTTCGATGCTTTGATCACGTAATTGATTTGATTTTGGCGAAATTTTGGGTTTTTAAGTGGTGATTAGTCTGATTATGGTTACTAATAGTGGAATTGTAGAGAATTTAGTAAGAAAATTGGGTTTTTTTATTTATTTAAAATTAGCGAAGAATTACATTTTATGAAATTTAGGGTTAAATTAGTAAAAAGTGAGGATTGTAAAATAATAAGTTATTGGATTCCAATTTGATCCAAGTTTAGTATTGCTTTTTATAAGTTAGTTTTTAGTTGAGCTGGGCTACTATCAGGAGTATTGAAAGTGCGGATATTCTCTTTGGAAACTGAATAATTGGCAAGCTAAACTGAAATTCCATTAGGATAGATGTGATTATCTATAGCATAGAAGTATATGGAAACAAAATTTAAAGAAATTTTGATGATTTTGTGCTCGGTTCTTTTGTGAACATAAACTTAATGTTTCATTAATAGCCTAAAGTTACATAATTTGTGGTCACTATGTATATGAGTAGAAAAGATCTAGTAGTTATTATGATTTAGATCATATCTAGTAAGTATGAATTTTCATTTTGGATGACCAAGTGACCAACCACTTCATTATGAAGTGGGAGTGAGAGGAGGAGTCTCGGCATTTAGTTTCTTATGGGAGTAGTAGAAGGTTTGCATTTTGAAATATCACTTTATATTTTAAAATTCTATTCCGAAAATAAGAAAAGAACATGTAATTAAATTTTTTATCACAAGAATAGAGTATCCATCTCATTAGTTAATAAATTTAGTTACATGTATCAGGTTAGTACTTAAAAGTATAAATTAAGTAAGAGAAATAAGTATACACATTGTGGGTCATCTTTTTGATGTAGGAATATAAGCTGAATACAATTTCATGGGTACGGGTTATGTGTGAGTGGATGGATGGGTTAGCCTGCCAGTAGGAAATGAGGGATCCTAAAACAGTAAGTTATTGAATTCGAATTTTAATTAAGTTTAGTGTTGCTTTCTGGTACACTGTATTGAGTTGGGCTGGGTTACTTTCACAAGTGTCTAGAATGTATCCCAAACTGAAAATCCACCCACTAGGTGTAACTAAATCATAAATGGTAAATAGAAATACAATTTTAGGAAATTTTGATGAGTTTTATCCCTTCGTTTAGTGAACAGGAAATCAATGTTTCATAAATAGCCTAATATTTCATTACTTGTGATCACTATGTTGATGAGTAAAAGTTGTCAAAATCTTTTGAAATTTTGCTTATAAGTAGTTTTTATGACTTCTATTGTATCAAATTTTCTTTTTGGATAACGGATTGTTCATTGTGAAGTGGGAGTCTCCTGCATTCGGTCATTCAGATGCTTATGGAAGCAGCCTAGCTAAACTCCATTAACTATTACATTAGTAGAAGTAAGACTGCATTTTGATACACAAAAAATATTTTAAAGTGCTATATGAATATGAAGTTGACAAGTAACTAAAAATTTATCACAAGAATAGATTATTCATCTCAATAGTCTACAGATTCTCTTACATTTTTTGGGTTATAAATAATTAAGATAAATAAGCTTATACATCTTGGGTCATCTTTAATTCTTTATATATCTAGATTCAATTGAAAAATAGATTTATTTGTATGATTGATACCTAACCTGATAGCTTAAAATTTGATTGGGTATACGAACCAGATAATTTTTGTTGCATTTAGATTGGATTATTGGGCACATCATCCCTATGCATATTTATTTTTTCTTTCTTTTTTTCCTTGATGAATGGAGTACACTTTTAATTGGTCCTCTAGTTCATATAAAATGAAAAGCTTCTAAGGTAATCTTACCTGTCATGAAAAAAAATTTGCATGAACAAAGAAAATTTTGAAATAAGTGATGCTAAATGTTAGAAAAAGAATATTTGTTCCCTCCTTTATAAATAGTTCTCAAATACTGGAATTTTTGTAACTGTGGTCAGTTTCATGTGGTCCCATTACACAATCCTAATGTTTTTTCTCATTTTGATTTGTTTTTCCGTGATCAAAACTATGCCTCCTATGCAATATTGAGGTGCAAGTTTGAGAGAAGCTGCTAAAACCATCGCTGCTAGTTTAACTAGAGAGTTGTGGTTGAGCAGATTGTAGACAATCGGACACATTTAAAATCAAGTTATATCAGCTGTCCACACTGCCAGGTTGAATCTCAACTGCACATTTTAAAGTTCAAGTTATATCAACTATCCCCACCACCAAATTAAATCTCAAGCATAATTTTAAAGCTAAATCTTAACCAACACATTTAGAACGTATAGACTCTCACGTGCATCACTTATGCTAAATAACTATTAAATATGAATTTAAACCTCTAAAGTAGGTGACACGTTTGACATTCCTGATTGCTATGATATACTTTCCATTTCTAGAATAACTTGTTCTTTGTCTTCCAATCATGTGTACAAGCTACTTTTTTATTCAACATCCATTCATGTTAGTGCCATTTAAATATTCAGTTCAATATACCTTTTAAATACATATCTGTATGTATCGTACTCATTGATTTAACTCAATGTGGAATTTTGCAGGTGTTTTTGTGGGAATGAACTAAATGGCCAGGTATTTTATTTTTATATGAACGTTATGCTGTACGTTTGTGTAAAATCCTTATAATGTGTTCATAATCCTGGGTGGTTGTGGGTTGTATCTTTTAGTCAAAAGCAGTTTATTAGTGAGAAAATTGGTCAGCACCTCTCTCCAGATATAGGTGACCATCACTTTATCTAGAGTCATTTTCGCTACTTGCTTCTGTTGTAAACATATATATATTGTTGTAAATAGTTCTTTGCTAAATTATATTCTTAATTTCCCCATGTATGCCTATTTATCTGCAAAATAAAATTTGACTGTAAAGTTAGTTTAATTGCTGTGAGTACTTCTTTTGTCTTTAGGCACTGTTATTATACAGGATATTTCCTAATGTTAAAAGAAATTTAAAAGCCAATTTGGTCCCAGTTTTTTTTTCTTGAAGTACTTACTCTTTTAAACTATTTGATTTAAAAATTTGTGAATCTGTTGCATACAATATACAGTTATAGAGGAGATGACTCTTTGAAGAAACTATTTTGATTTCAAAATTTAATTAAAATGTGTGTGCTTATTACTAAAAGAATTATATTGAAATAGGATTATAAGTTTATTGAGTGGCAGTTTGTTGCCACGTGTGTTATGGCTATCTAACCTGTTGTATTATATTTTAGTATATGAAACATTATCATGGACTAATGATCTATAACTTCTATTTATCAATGTTCCTTGGTGTTATTTATTTCAGTTGTACTATTATCTTGCAATTAGGTTATTGTCTTAATTCTTTTCCTTTCCATTGTGCAGAAGCTTTCTGGATCAAGTCCCGAGCTTTCTTTGGTCGTGTTCAATACGCATGGACCCTATAGCGGTATACTGAGATTCTTTCATTTAGCATGCTTCTAGCTACACTACTCTTGCTTTCAATTTTTTTAATTTTTTAATTTATTTATTATTTATTCATTTATTTTTTATATTTTTTTTGGGAATAACTTGCATTTCTCAAACATTCTAGACCATGCAATGTTTCATTGAATATTTTGTCTCAAATGTATGTCTACTTTCTTTTCCGAATATAGTTGTTAAGAGCATCTGTAGTCGTTGGAAGTTAAAATTTGGGTATTTGGCAAATAGAAATAGGAAATTTGGAAGTGAGTTGTAGTCGTTTAAACCCAAAATTTGGCTTTTCAATTTGAAAAAGAGACGGACGGAAGATCATTTCCCGTCGGAGTATTTTTTTTGTAATTTCAAAAAAATAAGGGATCGGATATCATATTCCGTCCGAGAAAAAAAAATCTGAATTAAATTCTAAATGGACCCATAATAAGTTCTATAGGCCTAAATGTATAGGCTTTTTCCAAAAAATGGGAGAAGAAAGGCCCTCGGATGGGAGATCATCTCCCTTCCGAGATTTTTTTTAATTTTATTAAAAACAATTGGATGGGATATCATATCCCGTCCGATATGTTTAATTAAAAAAAATTTGGACGAAAGATCATTCATCGTCGCTACAAATTTTCGACGCATCTAACCATCAGTTAGGATATCATATTCCGATTGCCAAATTTTGGAAAATGCCATATCCTCTCTCAAATATGGCTAGCGACTGTGCACCTCCAACCCAAAAAATGGAAAAATGGCTAACGACCGTAGCTCATTTTTGGCCAAATTTTGCATATTTTGGAAAAATGGCCAATGACTACAGATACTCTAACTCACCTATAGTTGTAGTTACTTTTAGTGTAACAATTTGCAAAATATGCTTTATTGCCTTATTTTTTTTTTTTTTTGATTTACTGGGTATCCATCCCCCTCTATGGTTCAGACTACTCCCAGTTCGTGTGGTGTACGAAGGCTTTATCCAACGACCACACTGGCCACCATGCCCAGGATTCGAACCTGGGATCTTGGAGGAGCACACTCCAAGTCCCATCGCTCTTACCACTAGGCCACCTTATGGTGGTTTTTATTGCCTTATTAAACTAAGAAAATACTTGCTATCTTAAACGTTTGATAATTATTAAAATTCTATGGTGCAGATTTTGTTGCTCTACGAACTGGCTGGACAAAAAACATGGATGTTTTCTTTGATTGGTTATCAGGAATCCCCTTTTGTGGGGGTGGATTTTGTGATGTTGCAATTGCTGAAGGTCTATCTGATGCACTAATGGTATGTGAAATGCTGATAATTTTTGAAATAGTTGTGTCAATTTGATATGAATGGGTTGGATTTACACGTGACAGTTCAAATAGTTTTTAAAATTGTTTGATGAAATCACATTAGTTAGAACTTATACGTGAATCATTTGAAGTCCATTAGTATATATGCTCAACTGCATAATCTTACTGCACATCTGGCTTTCACCATCATAGGTCGATGTAACTCAATATAAGGTTTTATAAGTTGTCTCATCTTTTTTCATACTTTTATTATTTTGTTAATTCTTTAAAATGAACTTCAGTCAGTCACTTTTTGCAGTTAAGCATTTTCTTATGTACATATATAACTTCTCACAAAGTTTCTATCATATTTTCTTGTTGTTTTATAAGATTACTTATATACACCTGTATTTTCAGATGCTCCCAGCAACTGCAAATGGGGCTCAAAATCATCAAAATCTTGATGCACAAAGGCACTGTATCCTCATTGCTGCAAGCAACCCCTATCCTCTGCCTACTCCTGTATATCGTCCTCCTATCCCTGGCTCTGAACACAATGAGAAAGCAGAAGGTCAGAGTGAAACATGTCTTGCCGATGCTGAGACTGTTGCCAAATCATTTGGTCCGGTAAACCCTAAATTTACTTGTTCACATACTCCATTTTCATCATTGATTTCAATTTGTGAATTCTCTTTTACTGACTATCTTTTTTTTTTCCCGCTTGCAGTCTCTTGTGTCTTTGTCTGTGATATCTCCTAAACAGCTACCGAAACTGAGAGCTATATATAACGCAGTATGTATATTCTATGGCTCCTTTTTGTTTTTGTTCCTATTTTTTTGTGCCTTCAAATGATGGTATGTGATTTTTGACACATACAACTGTTGATCATTTTAAACTCTTACAACCTCCCATTGTTGTAGGGAAAGCGCAATCCTCGAGCTTCAGATCCAACCGTGGATCATGTTAAAAATCCTCAGTTTCTTGTTTTGCTCTCAGAGAATTTTATGGAGGCTCGTGCTGCTCTTAGTCGCCCTTTGGTTGGAAATATGGCCCTAAACCAAAGCATCGGCAAAGTGGATGAGAAAACTCTTGCTCCTCCTGTTCAAGGGCCATCTACAACTCTCCCCTCAGGTTTTATATTTAGTTGAACTCTGTTTTAGTTTATTAGGTTAAGTAAGAATATTGTTTTTGAAAAGTTTACATAGAAGTGTTGAATCTAGACATATTTTAATGGGGAAAAATCAAGAAACCCTTTTACTTTTTGGCACAGTAACCTCCTCTGTTAACTTAACAGTAGGGGGTTTCTTGACTAAGAGTGCAAATGTTAGGGGGTTTCTCGATTAAAAATGTAAACATTAGGGAGTTTCCTGGTCAGGAAAAAAGGGCAAATTCCTCGTTTCCAATTCAAAATTAATAGAAAAAAAGAAAGTTAACGGGATAGGGGGTTTACGTGCCAGAAAATGACCGTAGGGGATTTCTTGATTAAAAATGCAAACAGCAGGGGGTTTATTGATTTCCCTCCTATTTTAATAGGTTGCATAATATGGAAACAGGACACATGTGAGATAATATGGGTATACAGATTCAACAAAATCCTAGAAATTCAAGAAACAGACACATTGTGGATATGAATGCACACACAGTAGGTATGGACATGTGCCATGCACACAACCCATGTGCATTCTATTCATCGATAGATTCTATACATAGGATAGAGACATGTTATAATAATAATGTAGCTGGTTTTCTTGAAACCTGTTAAGTTGATATTTTTATTATGTTTCTTTGAGGTATACTTAATTTTATCACTATTTCAATCACTCATGAATGAATACTTAATTTTATAACCATTTACTTACAAAACAATTTATGTGAAGATACATGATACATTACAGTAAACACAAATAATGACACACTATAATTATTTTAATTTGACAACTATTTTCACAATATTAATTCTTTTATGATTCCCTAAATTGTTCCTTCTTTTTGGTTCACCTTCTCAGTTAATGGATCAATGATCAATCGTCAACCACTTCCTGTTGGAAACATTCCTATAACTGTGAAACAGGTAGGACTCTGATAATGGAAGTATTAGCAAATCATTATTTGATCTTCATTATGGTATTTTCTGGTTTACAATTTCTTCTTTTTTTAAGGAACCAACAACAATGCCCTCAATGTTACCCGGATCTGCCTACCCACAACTATCAATTTCTAGTGTGGCCACTCAAACAATACCAAGCTTACAAACTTCTTCCCCTTCCCCCACATCACAGGAGATGAATAACGCAAACAACGAAAATGTGCCGGAAGTTAAACCTATAGTAAATCCTCAACAATCACAACGTCCTGTCACAGGGCCTGCAAACCACAGCATTTTAAATAATCTATCTCAACATCGCCAAAAGATGACTGCCACTGGAGCAGGCTCGATTGGGCTTCAAACGATAGGAGGAACATCAATGGCAATGCACATGTCAAACATGATTTCGAGTGGAATGGCTTCATCGGCTATGGCAGGGATGACGTCAATGGCTACTTCTCAGCTTGCACAAAATACGGCTCTTGGGTCTTTCACATCAGCAACTTCTACTATGTCAGGAAACTCAAATATGGGCATTTCATCGGCAATGGGCAATATGGGTATGGGACAAGTGGGGCAAGGTGGAATTGGCATGAACCAAAGCATAATGAGTAATCTTGGTGGGCCCACCAGTATGTCCTCAGGACCCACTAATATGATCCCTACACCCGGAATGTCACAGCCTGGAAGTGTAAATTCTCTTGGTTTGAACCCTAATTCAACAATGAACATGCCTATGGCTCCACATGCTTCTGGTGTTCAACAAGGCCAGTCAAAGTACGTCAAAATTTGGGAGGTATGAAGAGGTCAACATCATCAAGTGCTTCCTTTGAGCCATTATGAAAATTGTTAATATTTAAAATTTTCTTGAGCTTCCATTCTTTGTGATATACTATGTCATGTTTAACTTGATTTAAGATGTGATCCTTAATTTATATTTTTCCTGCAGGGGGCCTTATCTGGTCAGAGGCAAGGGCAGCCTGTACATATTTGTAGACTTGAGGTAAGTTTTTACAGGACATCCCAATATTTAATTTTAATTAAGGTAGTATATAATTTCTTCCTGTATGATGGTTGGAGTCATTTCGTAGTCAGTTGTTTAACCTTTAACAATTTAACGAAGAAACTTTCTTTGAATGTTTGCTAATTTGATTCATATAGCACATTTATTTGTCTCTAAGAATAGTTTAATCTTCAACACTTAAATGAATAATCATTTTCTGAATCTATACTTATTTGATCCGTATACAAATCATTTAAATATATCTTTATTATTGCAACACAAAAAGAATAGTATGTACCAGTTATTGTTACAAACTATTGTTAATATATAGTAATTAGTGGTTTATATATAAATTTTGGATGTTGTATTATAAGAAAACTGCTGGCTTCCCCCGATCAACTAAAGTTCTTTGGTTGGTACCTTTTAAAACCATGGTATTAATTATCTGCCAAGATTCACGACCTAGAGGTTCCTCCAAGCCATTCTGTTTTATTGTAAATTCTTTCTGGCTTAAAAATTCGTATATTTATATAGTTAAAAGTTCATACTTTTTATGGTATATTTTGTAGAAATATAAAATTTATTCATGGAAATGAAAATAAAAACAAACACAATAATCATAGTATGTTGTTCTTTATTTAAAAGTTAATACTTCCGAGGTTTGCTTTAAGAATTAAATATTTTAAACTAAAATTTGAATTTAAAATTAGTTTTTAAACACGAAGAAGCTGATGTCGAGAGTTTCGATTCATCGAGTTAGTATGTCTGATACTTCCAAGAACGCTGAAATGGACACCGATTAGAAGGCTGTCTCAGTACCAGGTTATGTAAAACCATGATCTAGACTCTATAATTAAAAGGCCCTAGGTTTCAATTGCTCAAGCTTGGTTAGTCACATTTATTATCTATAGGTAAGTTACCTAATTTTACTTTTAGCTGTAAGTTATCTTTGCAAAGCTTAACAAAATAGAAACAACTTTTTACATTTGTTGTTAAGGAATATATATTAATGGATCATGGAAAAATTAAACCCGCTTAACTGAAAGACCGGACAAAGTTTTTGAACGCTTACATTTTTTTAACTATTTTACATTTTGCATGTGAATAAATACTTATTCTAGAATGTTTATCACGTTATATATATATATATATATATATATATATATATATATATATATATATGGGTAAAAGGGATATGAGCAACTTGCTCATTTAATAAATGAGCAATTGATGAGGTGGCATGCATGTGATACAATGATTATCTAATCACTTTTAGGATTTCCCAATCACATGCATGCCACCCCATCACTTGCTCATTTACTAAATGAGCAAATTGCTCATACCCCTTTTTCCCTATATATATATATATATATAGGAAAATCTTCCATTGTGCATCACCGCTCCGTGTGCACTCAGCCTTCTCGCCTTCGTATCAACGATCCGAACCGTTCACATTGATCTACACATCTAAATTAGTCTAAATATGTAAAATCAAATCATTTGAAATTCATTTGCCCATCCATCATGTGACTATAAAAAACAATGATTTTCAGCCATACAATTTTGTAACACTTCAGTGGATGGGCAAATGAATTTCAAATGATTTGATTTTACATATTTAGACTAATTTAGATGTGTAGATCAATGTGAACGGTTTGGATCGTCGATACGAAGGCGAGAAGGCCGAGTGCACATGCCGTGTGCACCATACGTGGTGCACAACGGAATACTTCCCATATATATATATATATATACACACACACACACACACACACACACACACACACACACACACACACACACACACACACAGTGAATGCTATTCGTGGAAGATTTTTGTCGATTGTAAAGTAATTAATAGGAAATTTATTTTTAGAAGCCGTCAGCCAAGTGCTTTATTCAAAATAGTGCATAAATTTCTTTCCTTCCACCTGTTTTGTTTACGTAGTTTGTCCTGGCACTTGATTAAATGTGCACCGATACACAAACTTTATAAAACAAAAATATAAGAGCTATGTTTCCCAGTCCTTTCTGGCAACCGATTCAGTGTGATAATATTTTTGGAATTCTGCATGAAATCTGTCTAATTTGACCATCTATTTAATCCTATATTGATTAAACACCTTATAGTAGTACAGGGTATATAGGGAGTGCCTATTCTCAAAAAGAGAATGCATTCTTCTGAAATTTTTGATGACTTTCCTACCATTAGAAGAATAATCATCATATAATTTTTGAAGTTAATTTTTAGCATTTGCATACGAAGACCGTTGAAGGATTTTTATTGAAATCAGCCTGATATTCAGAACTAAGTTTTATACTCTAAATCAGTTGGTGGTGATGAAGGCATTTCGTTTATTGTGCAGGCTTACAGGAGCATACAAGCTTCAGAAACGTGAGTGTTTCTTAGTTCTTACTATTCTCTTGCAATTTCAATCGTACCATATCACTATTTCATGGAATTACTGGCTACCTGAGTTTTTAGATGTGATTTCTATCTACACCAACCAAATAATTCCTTTTCCGTTTAATAAAAGTTTATTGATAATCCTTTTGAGCGTTGGGCTAATGGTGAAACCGAACACCCCATTAGTTGTGTCCGTGGTAATCAGAAATCGTAAAATTTAAATTATTTAGGAAATATATAGAAAGAATAGAACATATCTATCTCCATTGATTTAGAAGAAGCTCTCAATTGAGTTTGTAGGGAGATTATGTTGGTTCTCAAACCAGTGACTAATAGTTATACTGGTGTGGTTTAAGATATGACTATATGGAGTATAAGTAGAGTTGGAATAATTGGTGGAAAGACAAGGTCAACACTTAGGGGTCGGCTAGGGAAGCTATTTATGTACATATTTGATGGATATATTCCGTAAGGGAAAAGGTTGCTTGTTATTTAAGGATTTAGAGAAGTCTTATACTAGGGTTTTAGAGAGGTAATTTGTTGGGTTTTCAAACAACCATCTGGCAGCTACATTGATGTAATTCTGATATATATTATGAAGTTTTAACTGTCTTTAGAATAATTAGGATGGAGAGATTGTTCTGTATTGTCCTAGAACCTTGTGCTTCCTTGGGAATAACCTTGTCATATATTGCATTTGGGCTCGTTGTATCTAATGTTACCAATTATTATGTTTATTGGCTGTTAAAGAAATTTTTATTATTTTTCTTTGAATATCCTTCTCATTTTCTTTAAGTACTATGAAAGAATAAATCGCTATTTCCATGTAGTTATATTTATTTTGTCTGTCTTAAATTTCAGGCTTGCTGCTGACTGGCCTCAAGCAATGCAAATTGTTCGTTTAATTGCCCAGGATCACATGAATAACAAGTATGGTTTCAACCATCTCCTAGATTTTATATGTATATATACACCCTTTCAGATGCATTAGGATTGCAATCTTCGAGTTAAAAATTTTAAAATAATTTTTTCTGAAAAAAGTTTTTTGTTTGGTAGTCCAATTCAGTTGATATTTATTTTCATGGTCAAATTCAATTCAGGCAATATGTTGGTAAGGCAGACTTCTTGGTGTTTCGCACGCTAAATCATCATGGGTTCCTTGGACAATTGCAAGAAAAGAAGCTCGTGAGTAATCATATTTACTCAATTCATCTTTAGATTTTTTCAAAAACTGCAAATTGTCGAGTTATGATTATTTAACAATCAAGTAAATTATTGTATATTGTGAAAGCTTTTTGAATTCAGGTATCCTATTCATACGCACTTTACACTTAAGAACTGAATGTAGTTTTCATGTTTTCATTTTTCACAATAATTCGGTAAGTGTTTTCTCTAGACAAATATGTTCAAATTCTCTCTGGGGCTGCAAAGAGCTCTGATTGCAAGGTTTGAGTTACATTGAATTCCAAAACTCGGGAGATCTAAAATCAAATTAGATATGAACCAACTGTTCGGACTTGTATGAATATCTGTGAAGTCAGTTCTTGCACTTAAACATTTGACACTTTCATCTTCTCGAAAAATCAATAATCAATTTTCATTGTCAATTTTGATATTTCAACATTATAATGACATCTGCATTTGTATTGTTCTCAGTGTGCTGTTATCCAGCTTCCATCACAAACACTGCTGCTTTCAGTCTCAGACAAAGCTGCCCGTATGATTGGCATGTTGTTTCCTGGGGTACCAAAACTATTACTTTACCTTGACATTAGGAGAAAATGAATTCTATGAACCATGGTTTACAAGTTGGTCTAAACCTTTCTTATAAATTTGTCGCATGGGTCCAGGATATGGTTGTATTCAAGCCACAGGTATCCAGTCAACAGCAACAACAATTGAACCAACAGCAGCAGCAACTGAACCAACAACAGCCGCAACATCTCCAACAGCAGCAGCAGCAGCAGATGGTGGGTCAGGGCTTTGTTAATGGCCCCGGACGGGCCCAGTTGATGTCACAAGGGAAAATGCAGCCACAAGGGGGCCCCGGCAATATGGGCGGAGGGGGGTTCATGTCGTAGGGAGGAAGGAATGGAAGGCAGTTTTCTTACATTCGTACAGAAATCGTGGAGATCATTATCAATTGCAGATAACAGTGTGATGATTCTCATGGGCATCTAATTTGTGTAGTGAAGCATGAATTTTGAAGCTTTATTTATATTTTCTTTTGGGGCTGTAGGAAATCTGTTTATCATTCTGCCCTCAGTTGTCAAAGTTTGTTAATTATGATTAATTTCTTTCAAATATCATAATTATAGATCGAAGATTGTTTTTAATTGTTGTTTTTTTTTTGTTTAGCTTGCGCTTTACTTCATCTGTCCTACTGTATCAAATTTCTTTCTGTTTTGTATAATAATACCCTGGCACCTGTGTCGCTATTCTTCCATCCTTGATATCACTTTCTCTTACAAAATTTGCCTCATCTTCATAATAAAGAACCGGGGCAGAAAAACAATCTTAACAATTGGTGTTTGACAGAGTAATGGAAATCATGATTTCAGATAAATGTAACATTTGCAAATCTAGTTCGAGCAGTATAATTTTTTACTTAAGTTTTGATATGCACAGTTATTGATTAATATTTGGTAAATCCCTTTAATTTTATGCCAATTTCAATTTAAAGCACTCTTTAAACTATTTTGATTTCAGAATTTCAGAATCTGTTGCATATTAATAGAGATTATAGAGGAGTTAACCCTTTGAAGAAGCTATTCGGATTTCAAACTTTTTCTAAAATTGGTGTGCTTATGTCTGGAAGGAATTCTTGTGAAATAGGTTTAATTAAGTCTATTGAATGGGCAGTTTGTCTCAACTTGTGTGTTAGGGCTTGTGCCTATCCAGGTTTCTTTAGTATATGATACATTATTCTGAACTTATGAGTCTACAACTTCTAGTTCTCAATTGGTTATTAAAGTTATTAATTTTAGTTGTACTACTCTCTGTGTGTGTGTGTGTGTTTTGTTCAACAGCAATTTGAAGGATTTTCTGGAGCTTTGATATAATTTTATGTGACTATGTGAGTGCGATTTACCCCCTTTTTTTATCTTATTTTAAAATTTTAGCATTTGAATCGTTATCAGTGGGTGCCAATTTTCCATATCACATGAGACCACTGGAAACTTGAATGTTCCTTTCCGAACTAATTATCCAGCAAAGATCTGAATAATAGATTTTATCTGATAATTATATGCTAGATTAAATCGTAGCCACACAAATCCCTAAATTATTTTTCTAGCGAGAAACCCTCTTCTCCTCTAGTTGTCGATACCAAACAGCGGCTAAAACTGAAATAATCCGAAGGCTCATCACTTTTATTATTTTATATATCTAAAAAAGCCCATATTAATTATGCTACAATAGTAGAGAGACAATCTGCATAGATAAATTAGTGATATTGAGTCTTCTGGTCTATTAAAAAAAAAAGGGTTGAGTTTGATATAGTTTTCTTCAATTGTACTCTAATCGTCCAAGCTTAGACAAATTCTAATGTAATGGAAGATTTAGGCTAGACAATTTGATGATGAAAACAGCTCGTTCGTGTTGCTGCTTATATTGGTGTGAGATCAAACAGATAGAGTTTATATTTGAAGGAAACTATTAAAGATTTAACCTTTGATCGTCGCCGTAAAAAGCAGCTAGAGTTCCCGAGAGTTAATCTAGTTCATTGATTGAACATTGTGATCTGAATCTGATGGTTGCTGAGCGGCCGATTGACTTGCAAAAAGCCTGAAACATAGGGGATGGCCCTGGCGATAGACCCTCCGGCGCTTAAGTTAGTTACAGAGAGAACGAAAGTTTGAGATAGAAATTGCAGATTTATTGATTACCTTTCTGACTGAGAAGAGGGGATATTTATAGGCCTGAGAAATAGTTTAGGAGATTGATATGGATTCGTTAGATTGATATGAATCCCTTATCTCCTGTTAATTCTCCCCGTTAAGAGATAAGACTCTTGTCTGGAGATAAGAGATTTGACTTACAACCCTCATAGGCTGGGTGTCTCTCTTAGTGGGCCTAGTCGCTTTTGATGGGCTTGAGAGTGGTCCATGTCTTGTAGATGAGCTTGAAGAAGGCCCGGACCTGTTAAAGAGGTACGTTATGACTAATCAGCCTATAGAAGCTTTAGGATATGTGCTGGAATCGAGCTGCCCTGATTTTCTGCGATTTATACCATTATCATAAGCCCCCCACTACCGGAAGACAATTGTCTTGATTTTCGGGGAGTAGTTCACCTTATTTTAGAATTCTGGGGTACAATCTTAGCTTTTAGGGTCGATCGGAGATACCTGGTACTGATCATAAGCTTCTAGAGGCATTGAATATTTTCGTGGACTATTTAGATTTTTTTGGAATTTTAATAATTTTCCCCAATTTAAAATTGCTTTTCGAATTTTTAATTAATTAATACAAATTTTAATTATTTATCGGAAAATGTTAATTAGTTTTCCGAATTTAATAATTATTTTTTGGAATTCTCAATTAATATTTTGAATTTTAATTGATTTTGGGGGATTTTTTTAATTAAATTATCATACCCGATACGCTTTTTGGAGCGATCGGGTTCGTCGATCATAGGTTGGCTCGCCGGCTGATGAGTTTGATAGGTTGTGATGAAGAGCAAGATACATGGCACTATCAGGAGCGTTGATCAAGCTCGAGTTGCTTTTTTGAGGGATTGTGCGACTGAGAAGTAAGCAGAGCGGTAGGGAAGAAAGAGGGCGATATGACTCGATCCACTTCGCCCATCTTGTGCGTGCTTGATCTTCTGAGAGATCCAACGGCTCCTATTCACTGCGAGAACCCTTCAGCTCGGCCGACGGTTTCACTGAGCTACTGCTCATCTTCTTCGTTTTTGCCTGTCTTGAGGCGTCCTAGGTGTTCGGCGAGCTGTGAGCTAAGCAGAGTTGTCTTAGGCGTGCTTCTAGCTCGGCGAACATCATTCTGGCGACAGACTAGAAGAAAGCTGCTACCTTTCGCTTCGAGCTCGGCGAAGTCTTTTCGAGCTCAGCATGGTTGCTTTAAGCTCTTACGAGCTCGGCAAAGCTAGGAAGGAGCTTGGCGAGGTTTTTTTGAGCCCGGCGGAGTGGCTTTGAGGCAAGTTCAAGCTCGGTGAGGTTGTTTTTGAGCTCGGTGAAGCGTCATTTTATGCTCGGCGAAGCTAGGGTGGAGCCCGGCGATGTGGAGTTCGGTAGCTTTAGAGCTCGGTGAAGCTAAGAAGAAGCTCAACGAAGTTGTTTTTGAGCTCAGCGAAGCATGGGTGGAGCTCAGCGATGTGGAGTTCGTGATGGTTGTCAAATATGTTTGGTAAGGTGGGCCCCACCCACCAAACATTGTTTGAAAATTTGTGGCAGGGTTGGTGCTTCAAAGAAAAACGGGAGAAACGAGATTGAAGAGTTTGTCAGTTACTCTTCTCTCGTTCCTATAAATAAGAGGTTTAGGAAGAAGAAAAAATTAAGCAAGACAAGAACAAGAAACAAGCAGAAAAAAAAAAAAAAAGAAGAGTGTGTGTATTTGTAAGGTGTAGTAACACCAGTTGTAAGAAAGAGTGAAGAATCTTCCTTCTGTTATAATAAAATATAATACAAGTTTCCAATTTTCAATTTGTTTTCCATTTATCCCAACAAAATTCCTACTCTCGTCCAACAAACTGGTATCAGAGCCCTGTTCGATCGACCAAAGTTCACCGAAGAGCTCGTATACGATATGGCAAACATGATCCAGCCGCAGATTCCTAAGTTGATGAAGACTAACTATGATAATTGGAGCATCCAGATGAGAGTCTTGCTTGCCTCGCATGAGTTGTGGGAGCTGGTTGAAACTGGCTATACTGAACCGGAGTCACACACTGCCGAAGCAGCACTTCCAGCCGTTCAGAAGACCGAGTTAAAGGAAACTCGAAAAAGGGACAAAAAAGCTTTGTTCCTAATCTACCAAGGAGTTGAAGAATCCGCGTTCGAGAAGATCTCATATGCGAGTACCTCAAAACACGCATGGGAGATTTTAAAAAGTTCGTATCAAGGAGCCGAAAAAGTAAAAGAAGGTACGATTACAAGCCTTGCGAGTTGATTTTGAAAATTTGAAAATGAAAGTTGGTGAGACTATTTCAGATTTCTTCAATAGAGTGCAAACAATTACTAATCAAATGAAACAAAATGGAGAAAAATTTGATGATACTAGAATACTTGAAAAAATTCTAAGATCATTAGTTCCAAAATTTGATTACATAGTTGCTGCTATTGAATAATCAAAAGATCTTTCAAAAGTTTCTATTGATAAGTTACAAGGTTCACTTCAAGCCCATGAACAAAGGATAAATCAGAACCATGGAGAAAATTTGGAGCAAGCTCTTCAAAGTCAACTAACAATTTCAGATGACAAAGAAGCCGAGATCGAAGCTACAGAGGAAGTGGCGGCTACAGAGGCAACTCAAATTTTCAACGAGGTCGTGGCATGCAGTACAATTAGAGAACTCATTACCAAGGTCATCACGTTGACCGTGAACAATTCATCTTTCAAGCAAGAGGGAGAGGCGCACGAACAAGAGGACGTGGGAGACACAACCAAGGAGACAAATCCCAGTCGCAGTGCTTCAACTGCAGAAGATATGGCCACTTCAGTTATAATTGTCCAGAAAAATCCAAAAGAGTATCAGAGCAGACGAACTTCATCGCAGAAGATCGAGGAGACAACTCAGTAGTCCTACTCGCATACAAAGACCATGAGAACAAGAGCCAAAATGTTTGGTACTTGGACTCAGGTGCTAGTAATCATATGTGCGGCGTCAAGGAATTCTTCACCGAGCTAAATGAATCAGTTGAAGGCAAAGTTACTTTTGGTGACAAGTCCAAGATCTCTGTTCAAGGAAAGGGCGATATTATGATCCAGACAAAAGCCGGTGATCATAGGTACATTTCTGATGTTTATTATGTACCTGCATTACGTAACAATATTCTAAGTCTGGGACAGCTTCTCGAAAGAGGCTACGACATCCATCTGAAGGATTTCTCTCTCACCATAAAAAGTAAAGGAGAAACTATTGCAAAAGTTAACATGTCTAGAAATAGACTGTTTACTTTAAATCTTAATACAGATTCTGTAAAATGTCTACAATCTATCATCAAAGATGAGTCGTGGCTTTGGCATCTTCGGTTCTGGCATCTAGCATTCAATGGCCTCAATCTTCTATGGAAGGAGAAAATGGTGAGAGGCTTACCACAAATCAAACATCCAGACCAATTATGTGAAGGATACTTGAAGGGGAAGCAACACCGAAGAAGCTTCGAGGTTGGAAAATCCAGAAGGGCAACACATCGGCTTCAGTTGGTACATACCGACATAGCAGGACCATTTGAAGTAGTGTCACTTGGAGGTAATAGATATTTCCTCATATTTATTGATGATTATAGCAGAAAGACTTGGATTTATTTCTTGAAGGAGAAATCGGAAGCCCTAGAAAAGTTCAAAGAATTCAAGGAGATGGTCCAGAAGCAAAGCGGACACTACATCAAAGTACTTCGTTCAGATCGTGGAGGAGAATACAACTCGAAGGAATTCCAAGACTTTCTCAAGAAGCAGGGGATTATTCATCAACTTACTACTGCCTACACTCCGCAGCAGAATGGCATAGCAGAGAGAAAGAACCGCATAATCCTCAACATGGTGAGAAGCATGCTGAAGAGCAAGTTCCTACCCAAGACGTATTGGGCTGAAGCAGTAGACTGTGCAGTCTACCTCCTTAACAGATGTCCAACGAAGGCCGTCAAGTTCATGACTCCAGTAGAGATGTGGAGTAGTTTCAAGCCAAGCGTCAACCATTTGAAGGTATTCGGGTGCATTGCATATGCACATGTTTCGGAGCAGCGAAGAAAGAAGCTCGATGATCGAGGAGAGAAATGTATATTCATTGGATATGACAGAAGAACCAAGGCATACAAGCTGTACAATTGATGTGAATTTTTGCAAGTGTACAAAATTGCACAAGTAATATAGTTAAATGAGTAGAGTGTCGAACCCACAGGGACTAGATATTTTATTGAGTACCGATATCACTAAATTAATCACTATTTGGAAGATCAAAATTTATAAATTATAAAACAACTAAGTTAAATTAATCTAATTAAAACTAACTAAATTTGTGAAGAGGGAGAGAGCTGTGAAACTATGAAGCTTTTGTACTTTGTTAAGGGTAAAATTAGTTCTAGGGCTCTTGGTTCACCTCGTTTATCACACACACAAATTATAACTCCTTATGAATAAAGATATTATCTTTCCAAGTTGTAGACCAAAATCCTAAAAATATTAACCACTCTATCCACGTAGTCTAAAAATTATTCTCAACTAATTATTTGCCTATCCATCAAATTATTAATTGAAAATTTGGATTTTTTAACGGTCACGTCCTCCAATAACGGTATTTAATTTTTATTAATCACAAATCACCAGTTCGGTCTCATCATGATATAAAAGATCATACAAATGTCTATCCACCATTTTGTACGCATAAATAATAAAAATTAAAACACAACCAGGAAAAATAGAATAAAAATAAGGAATTAAAATTTGTGTTCAACAAAACTCGGCTACATCTTAGCCTCTAGAACAATAAATTTAGTTCATATTTGTTTGGGATTGCATCTAAAAATATCTGGAGAAGAAGAGATACAAAAAGAAATACAAAATTTAATGCAAACCAGTTCCTGTCTCTCTCTTTCTGTCTCAAAAACTGAACCCAAAAGATGTCAGCCGCCACGTCAGCCGTAGTCAACCGAGTCAACACCTCTGTCACAAGTGCTGTCGTGTCGAGCGGTTGCTGTCGAAGTCTACTGTCGCTTTCGGTCTGTCACGTCAGAGGGAGGGCCCGCCTGCTGTCTTCGTCGCCAGCTGTGCACACAGGTGATGCCTCCTGTGTCTGTGGTCCACGCCAGCACCAAGAAGACGACGAAAGAAAGAGCAGCCACGTCAGCCCCTGTCACACCCGCCGTCAGCGCCTATGTTGCTCTTCTCTCTCCCATATTCTTTTCAACCGCACGCTCTCTTTTTACTTTTTTTTTCTTTTTATTATTTGTTATTTGTTTTAATGACTAGCCGTCACCTCTTCCTTGAGTTGCGTGCCCTTCATATGCATTTATAGAAAACGGGAGGAGCAATTAGGGTTTGCACTTTTGCAGAAAACTCCTTCTTCTTTTATTTATTTCCTTCCTTATTTGATCTGAAATTTATTTCTTTCTCTTTTCTCCTTTTATTTCCTTTTCTTTCAACCATGTGCTTCTGCATACACAAAATAAGATCAAAATTTAGGATTTAAAAATAAAATAAATTAATTAGTTTAAAATTTATTAAACTAACTAAAAATCATATTAGCTCATTAAAATCCTTCTAAAATTATTTCGCACTTTTAACTCAACAAAACAATAATAGTTAATAAATCCATTATTTTATTTTGTTTGTTGATTTTTTTCCACAAATCTTTACTTTTTGCATAAAAAATATTATTTCTTCAAAAATAATTAATAATTTAAAATCTTATAGAAATAAGATGAATTATAGACAATATCAACGAAAACTAACAATTTTAATTGGTAAATGAGTACAAATATTTGTATATAAATTAGACACATCAAATACCCTCAAACTTAAGATTTTGCTTGTCTTCGAGCAAAAAGTAGAATCATGAACAAGGAAATAATAATCAAGAGTAGGCTCAACCCATCACACTAAGAATTCTCATCATGCAAGCATCAAAATGTCAATTAAAAATATAAACAATAGCAAATAAAGTAAAACTAAGCATACCCACTTTCTCCAGTGCAATTATTTATTCATAATTCTCAACCCAATCGTATTTGTCATGCAATTAATGTAATTATAGTATATAACAACTTAATCTGTGATTATCCCTTCTCTCTACTACAAACTGAGTAGCAAACTAGAGTTTTATTTTATTTTAATTTTTTTTTTCTCAGTCTCTTCTCTAAGTTGTCACTTGGCTTTTGACGCGAATGCAAAACATTTGTGATGAATTCACCCGGTTACTCAACAAGTCACAAACTTAAAGTACTTTGCATACTCATATTTCAAGTTGCCGTTTGACGTAAAAGTAAACATTTGTGATGAATACCCCTAGTTACTAAGCAACTCAAAACATTGGAGTAGATTGACTTTATTCATAATTTTTTTTTTCATTATTACTCTATTTACTTAAACTCTGTTTAGGACTAGATAAAAGGGGATAATCACAAGAAAAAGCATCACTTTTGTCTTTTATGTATAATAGCATGATTCACACAACTTTGTGAGGAATTTTGAAACTCAATAATCCTAAAGTAAATAAGTATGCTTACTCTTGCTTTATAAGAAATTTTCTATCCCAAAAAAAATTTATTTCAATGCTCATCACAATAAAGAACTCAAAAGTGTAATGGTGAGCCTAATTGAAATCCTTTTTGTTTTGTTTTTCTTTTCAATAATAAAAATAAAAATAAATTAGTAAACCTTCCCCCCAAACTTGAATATCACATTGTCCTCAATGGGAAAGAAAAAGAAAAACAAAAAGAATGCAAAAAGTTTAGAATTTCTCTCCTGATTCGTCTTTAAATTTCTGCACGCGCAGCGTTCAGTATTTTGGCGATATATGGAGCTGTAGATGTCCAAATGGGCTGATTTTTTTTTTTTTGCTGGAAAGCTAAGAAAATTGTCTACAATTTCTCTTTGAATCACTTTTCCAGATTCTGACTTCATATTGTTCAAAAACAGCCATCAATGAAGGTGTTCAAAACAGCTCCGCCCGGTGACTTCCAAAATTTATACAATCCTACAAGATAAAATCGAAAATTAAAATAAAATAAACTAAAAGATCAATCAAAACTAAATGCAATAAAAGAAAACATGGGTTGCCTCCCAAGAAGCGCTAAGTTTTAAGTCTTCAGCCAGACATGGGGGTGAGATGGTTATGTAACGCCAAGATCCAACAACATTAAAACATCCTTTCTAATTTTTCTCTTCTTGTGTGGATCAGGTTCAAGCTCTAATTTGAGGCATTTCCTTCGTTATGATGATGTCTTTGACTCCCCCACCTCTTTGACTTTATGCTGAAAAAATGAATAAATAGAAGGTTCAGCATCCAAATACATAACACATTCTGAAAGTTTTTCTTTCTGAGTTTCAAGACTTGCTGAACTTATTGGACATATTTCGATTGGTGATTGTTTCTCGCCCATAATTAAATCAGTTTCACTTACTTGAATAGATGACTGTTCTTCAGGAGGAAAATTTATAGAATTAAAAACATCATACATTACTTGCTCCCGCTGAATTTGTTCCTCCACAATTTGTTCAATCTCACTTTGCTTTTCAACCACATTCTGTTCGCCATTTTCTTCTTATGGTTGCTCAATTGTCCTCCCACTTTCTAGTGTTATAACATCGACATGCTCCTTGGGATTGACAATTGTATTGTTTGGTATTGTTCCTACAGTTTTTTCGTTAATAATATTTGAAAATTGACTAATTTGTACCTCAAGATTGTGAATAGAAGCCGAAGTTGAATTTGCAACATTTTGGATTGCCAAATCTATCTTTTGTATGTATTGTTCTGCCCTTTCCATGTAGTGCATAAACATGTCTTCAAGTGTCGGCTTCTTTTCTTGCTGTAAAAAATTTTGAGGTGGTATAAATGCTCCTTGATTGTTGTTCCATGAAAAATTTTGGGTGTTTCTCCATTCTTGATTGTATGTGTTAGCGTAATGATTGTTTTGCATTTGAAAGTTTGACACGAACTTTTCATGTTCGGCATTTGATGGAGCAAAAGGGTTCCCCACTTGACAATCTGAACTTGAATAATTTCCTGCACAAAGATCACAAATCATATTAGATTGAATAACATTAAAATTCATATTTTCTACTTGTTTAGATAAAATATCATTTTTTGAATTTAAAGTAGAAAAAGGATCAAGTTCAAAAACTCCAGCCACTTTTCTTGGCATTGCTCTCTCTGAAGACCACTGATAATTATTTGATGCCATCTCCTCTAAAATATCATAGACTGCTGTGTAAGTTTTGCTCATAAGTGCACCACCAGCTGCTGCGTCAACCATAGATCTATGTGTAACTCCCAAACCATTATAGAATGTTTGCATTTGCAGCCATTTCGGTAGTTCATGATTATGACACTTTCTTAATGACTCTTTGTACCTTTCCCATGCATCATACAAAGACTCGGTCTCAAATTGCATAAATGTGACAATATCATTCCTTAGTTTTGCTATCTTTGCTGGAGGAAAATACTTGGCTAGAAATTTTTGTGCAAGTCCCTCCCAAGTAGCAATACTACCTGGTGGTAGATAATGTAGTCAAGCCTTCGCCTTATCTCGTAGGGAAAAAGGAAAGAGTCTTAATCTAATTGCATCTTCTGATACTCCATTGTGCTTGAAAGTGTCACAAATTTCTAAAAAGTTTGAAATGTGAGCATAAGGATCCTCGTGCGGTAGTCCCCAAAATTGAACAGTCTGATGAATCATTAGAATCATTGCCGGTTTAATCTCAAAATCGTTAGCTTCAATAAACGACTTCTTTATGCTTGATTCATAAATTGAGGGCATAGCATAGTCTCTCAAAGGCCTGTTTTCATCATTTCCCATGATAATGTGCGTGTATGTCCTGAAAGATAAGTATCGAAAAAGAAAAAAATAGAAAAACAAAAATAAAATAAAATAAAATAAAATAAAATAAGAAAAATAAATAAAAGTAAAAGTTAGTCAAAAGAAAATAAAGATGTAAAATAATAATAAAATAAAAATAATTACAAAAATCCAAACTAGCAATAATCTAGCAATTTTCAATATCAATAAAAGAATAACTAGTCCCCGGCAACGGCACCAAAAACTTGATGTGAATTTTTGCAAGTGTACAAAATCGCACAAGTAATATAGTTAAATGAGTAGAGTATCGAACCCACAGGGACTAGATATTTTATTGAGTACCGATATCACTAGATTAATCACTATTTGGAAGATCGAAATTTATAAATTATAAAATAACTAAGTTAAATTAATCTAATTAAAACTAACTAAATTTATGAAGAGGGAGAGGGCTGTGAAACTATGAAGCTTTTGTACTTTGTTAAGGGTAAAATTAGTTCTAGGGCTTTTGGTTCACCTCGTTTATCACACTCACAAATTATAACTCCTTATGAATAAAGATATTATCTTTCCAAGTTGTAGACCAAAATCCTAAAAATATTAACCCCTCTATCCACGTAGTCTAAAAATTATTCTCAACTAATTATTTGCCTATCCATCAAATTATTAATTGAAAATTTGGATTTCTTAACGGTCACGTCCTCCAATAACGGTATTTAATTTTTATTAATCACAAATCACCAGTTCGGTCTCATCATGATATAAAAGATCATACAAATGTCTATCCACCATTTTGTACGCATAAATAATAAAAATTCAAACACAACCAGGAAAAATAGAATAAAAATAAGGAATTAAAATTTGTGTTCTACAAAACTCGGCTACATCTTAGCCTCTAGAACAATAAATTTAGTTCATATTTGTTTGGAATTGCATCTAAAAATATGTTTGGTAAGGTGGGCCCCACCCACCAAACATTGTTTGAAAATTTGTGGCAGGGTTGGTGCCTCAAAGAAAAACGGGAGAAACGAGATTGAAGAGTTTGTCAATTACTCTTCTCTCGTTCCTATAAATAAGAGGTTTAGGAAGAAGAAAAAATTAAACAAGACAAGAACAAGAAACAAACAGAAAAAAAAGAAGAAGAAGAGTGTATATTTGTAAGGTGTAGTAACACCAGTTGTAAGAAAGAGTGAAGAGTCTTCTTGCTGTTATAATATAATATAATACAAGTTTTCAAATTTCAATTTGTTTGCCATTTAGCCGAACAAAATTCCTACTCTCTTCCAACATTGCCATTTAGCCTAACAAAATTCCTACTCTCTTCCAACAGTTCGGCAGCTTTAGAGCTCAGCGAAGTTAAGAAGGAGCTCGGTGAAGTTTTTTCGAGTCGGGTGGGGTTGTTTTTTTAGCTCGGCAAAGCGTTGTTTTGGGTGATGGAGCTCGGAGATGTGGCTTTCAGCAGCTTTAGAGCTCGACGAAGCTAAGAAGGAGCTCGATGAAGTTATTTGGAGCTCGGCAGGGTTGTTTTTGAGCTCGGTGACTTGAGCAACATGTAAGAAAGTTGGTTGGCGAGCTCGATGACTTTTGCGCTCTGCGGCTTCGGAGCTCGGCTACTTTGAGCTCGGTGAGCTAGGGAGCCATTGTGCTTGGGGAGTCGTTAACGAGCTTCTTCGTCGAGCCGAGGTGTGATCAGGTTCGTCGTTCATCTTCTTCACCATAGTAGGCTTGGGTTTGGATTTTGGGTTCAGGTTTGGAGTTAAGTTGGGCTCCAACTCGAAGCTCTATATCTCTACTGAAGTTAAGTATTTGGAATTGGATTTAGGAGTTTGGGTTTTGGACTTGGGTCAGGTTCTTGAACCAGTCTATCCGCTTCAGTATTTGAAACTTGTGCTGCCTTTAACTCCTATTTGTATGCTGCCTCCAACTTCTTCTTTGCTGTTGAAGCTCTTTGTGAAGCTTGGCTATATTCAAAATTTTGCAGAGGCTCGGTTTGGAGTTGCATGGAGCTTGGGGTGGTCGAGGTAAGAGATAAATTATCTTGAATGTACTAAGTAGCAAGAATTTGTTCATCTCCTCTCTTGAAGCTTTGCATTAAGCTCTTGTCGACGTTGGTTTTTGGCCGAGTTTTTGAGAAGCTAGGTTTGTTGTAGAGTTTGGATTGGTGGGGCTTTGGTTGTATAGTAATGGACTTGATCAACTTGGAGCTTAGTTTGTATTTAGTTGAGATTGCTTCTTTGGCCGAGATCTTTTCAATCAAATGCATAGTTGACCACTCGTTTTGTTGAACTGCTCTTTCATCGTCCAATCATTGCATTGTTCACTTATTTTGTCGATCGAGCGTTTCATCGTTGGACGAGTGCTCTGTTGGTCGGGGAGCCGAATGCTTTTACTGTTGGTTCTTATGTATGTAGCTAACTTAGAAGAGTTGTTTGCTGGAAGGCAGTCAGACTGTGGGCTTGCTTTTTTATCCCATCAAGTTTGTTGAGGCAACTCTGAGATAAAGTTGGTCGTAGAGCTTGCCGTTTGATCCTGGCAAGTTTAGAGAGACAACTATGAGACGAAGTTGGTCGTAAAGTTTGCCGTTTGATCCCAGCAAGTTTGGAGAGCCAACTCTGAGATGGAGTTAGTCATAATGCTTGTCGTTTGATCCCGAAAAGTTTAGAGAGGCAACTCTAAGATGGAGTTAAACGTAGAGCTTGCCGTTTGATCCCGAAAATTTTAGAGAGACAACTCTTTGACGAAGTTGGTCGTAGGGCTTGCAGTTTGATCCCAATAAGTTTAGAGAGACAACTCTGAGATAGAATTGAACAAAGAGCGTGTTGTTTGATCCCAGCAAGTTTGGAGAGCCAACTCTGAGATGAAGTTGAACATTTAAACTTGTTGTTTTTTTCCAACAAGTTCATAGAGGCAAGTTTAGGACGAAGTTGATGTAGAGTTTGCTGTTTGATCCCAACAAGTTTGGAGGGCAACTCTGAGATGGAGCTGGATGTGAAGCTTGCTGTTTGCGCTCAACAAGTTTGTAAAAAATTTTGAGACGGAGTTGAACGTTTCAACTTGTTGTTTGTTCCCAACAAGTTTGTAGAGCTTACTCTTGTAGTTTGTGCTCGACAAGTGAGTAGAGGTAACTCTAGATGGAGTTGGAAGTTTGAACTTGCTGTTTGCTCCCAGCAAGTTTGGAGTGACAACTTTGAGACGGAGTTGGTTGTAGAGCTTGCCGTTTGATCCCGGTAAGTTTGGAGAGATAACTCTTGGATGGAGATGATGTTAAGCTTTGCATTTGATCCCAGCAAGTTTGTAGGGATAACTCTGGGCCGAGGTTGAATGATGACCTTATTGCAAGAAGTTAAGGGGTTGTTGGAAGTACTCGAGCAAAGAGTGAGACGCTGAAGTCGTTGTTTGGAGTTAACGAGTTGTTGATGTAGCTTGAGCGGAGAGCAGAGCATTGAACTCATTGTTTAGAGTCAACAAGTTGTTGCTGGAGCCTGAGCGAAGAGCGAGGTGTCAAACTCGTTGTTTGGAGTCAACAAGTTTTTGATGGAGCTCAAGTGGTGTGCGAGGTATCAAACTCGTTGTTTGGAGTCAAGGAGTTATTGATAAAGCTCGAGCGAACAGCAGATTGTTGAACTCATTATTTGGAGTCAACGAGTTGTTATTGGAGCCTCAGAGAAGAGTGAGGCATTGAACTCATTTTTTGGAGTCAACGAGTTGTTGATGAAGCTTGAACGGTGTGCAAGACGTCGAACTCGTTGTTTGAAGTCACGGAGTTGTTGATAGAGCTCGCACGGAGAGTAGAGGGTTGAACTTATAATTTGGAGTCAACGAGTTGCTAGAGCCTGTGCGAAAAGTGATGCATTGAACTCGTTGGTTGGAGTCAACGAGTTGTTGATGGAGCTCGAGCGGAGAGCAGAGATTGAACTCATTGTTTGGAGTCAACGAGTTATTGATGGAGCTCGAGCAGAGAGCAGAGCGTTGAACTCGTTGTTTGGAGTCAATGATTTGTTGATGGAGCTTGAGTAGAGAGCAAAGCGTTGAACTCGTTGTCAGAGTCAACGAGTTGTTGATGGAGCTCGAGCGAATCGTTTGGAGTCAACAAGTTGTTGATGAAGTTCGAGTGGAGAGCAAAGGATTGAACTCGTTGTTTGGGGTCAACGTGTTGTTGATGGAGCTTGAGTGGAGAGCTGAGCATTGAGCTTGAGTTGAGAGCGGAGCTTGAGTGGAGAGCTGAGCGTTGAGATTGAGTTGAGAGCAGAGCATTGAGCACGTTGTTTGGATTCAACGAGTTGTTGATGGAGCTCGAGCAGAGAGCAGAGCGTTAAACTCGTTGTTTGCAGTCAACGAGTTGTTGATGGAGCTCGAGCGGAGAGTAGAGCGTTGAACTTGTTGTTTGGAATCGACGAGTTGTTGATGTACCTCGGGCAGAGAGCAGAGCATCGAACTCATCATTTGGAGTCAACGAGTTGTTGATGGAGCTCGAGCGAAGAGCAGAGCGTTGGACTCGTTGTTTGGAGTCAACGAGTTGTTGATGGAGCTTAAGCGGAGTGCAGAGAGTTGAACTCATTGTTTGGAGTTAACGAGTTGTTGATGGAGCTTGAGCGGAGAGAAGAGCATTGAACTCATTTTTTGGAGTCAACGAGTTGTTGATGGAGCTCGATCAGAGAGCAGGGTTTTGAACTCATTGTATGGAGTCAATGAGTTGTTGATGGAGCTCGAGCGGAAAGCATGGCATTGAACTCATCGTTTGGAATCAACGAGTTGTTGATGAAGCTCGAGTGAAGAGCGAGGTGTTGAATTCGTTGTTTGGAGTCAACCGGTTGTTGGTGGAGCATGAGCGGTGAGCGAGGCGTCGAACTCGTTGTTAGGAGTCGACGAGTTGTTGGAGGAACTTGTTTCGAGTCTTCTTGATATTGAAGTGAAGTCCTTTGTGTTTGTTCAGTGTTGAAGCGGTTCCATTCTTTTCTCTACTGGAAAGTAGTTGTGTACACCAGATGAGGTCTTTAGGACATCAAGCTAGTTTTGCTCCACGGTACGCTGCGCTTGACAAAGATAATTTGTCCGTTTGCGCGGCGCGCCATGCGAGAAGAAGTTGGAGGTTGCTTAGGTGAAGGTGGTAGGAAGGACTTGAAGCTTGCTCACCTAAGGAAGGCTTATCTTGAATTTATCGTTAAGAGTTTAGGCGGCCCTGGGGAGCTGTCAGCTGGCAAGAGGCCTGTGAAGAGATTTGCATCTCTTAGGCAAACCATCCCTTTATCATGTAGCCAGAAGGACGACTTGTATGACAACTTGTTGAGTAGTGCTTGCAAGACTTTTGTAATGATGTTCAAGCACGAGACGCAGACTCATTGTAATTTTGCAGTTGTAACGAGACTTGATGTTTGCAAAATAAGAGATTATTTACATGCATGTGCATTGTCTTGTGAGTCATCGTCTTCAGGTTGGCTAGTCGTTGGAGCTGCTCTAGGAAAGAGTTGGACTCTGAACGTACTGTATGAGTCCTCCAACAAATTGTGAAAGTCACATTGAGTGGTAGTTGAACTCCGAATTTTGCATTTTTGTAAGTTTGTTGGAGTAACTACAATCCAAGATTTTGGACCTTTAATCTATCTTTAAGGAAATTTAACTAGTTTCAGGAACAGATCGAATGGCAAGTTGAGTTCTCAACGTGCTTGGTTGCAGGTTGCTAAAGCAACTTTTTGCCATGGGTATGGATTCTGAACTTGTTAGTTTACGGATTTAACATGTTGTAGGAGCAGATCAAATGACGAGTTGAACTCTGAACTTGCTTTGATGCAAATTGCTAGAGTAACTCTGAGCCACGGGTATGGAATCCAAACCTGTCATTGAGTGTTAACGAGTTGCAGGAGCAGATCGAATGACGAGTTGAACTCTGAACTTGTTTTGTTGCAAATTGCTAGAGTAACTCTCAACCACGGGTATGGACTCCAAACTCATGTTATAAGAAGCACCTAATGAGTTTTTTGTGCCGTTTTTAGAAGTAAGCTTGGTATTTAACTCATTCTATACATCTGTAGAGTTGTACAATAATTCTGCAAAAGTTAATACTAAATTTTATTGAAAAATAAAACTAAGTGACTACTCTAGTGGTTGTCTTTTATTACATGTAGTGACCGGTAGCGAAAGCGGTCTTTATTTAGAAAAATATTGAAAAACATAGAAGAGTTGGGCGTTAAGTGCCATTGTTCAAGTTCATGAGGTGTTCTGCTTTCTAAGTCCCTGCTGATATCTCCTTGTCCCTCCGGTCTTCAAGTTGATGAGCTGCTAGGCGAACAACTTGGTAGACCTTGCATGGACCTGCCTATTTTGGACTGAGCGAGCCTCCCCTTGTTTTGTAGAGAGAATCGGTGATCTTTAGATTGGTTAATGTGTTTTGGCAGGACTAGTTCTTTCCATTGAATGAGTGGAGTGACTTTGGGCAAGGGGTTCAAGTATATACTGTATTCTGATGAGGGCGAACTTGGACCTGGTGGGAGATGGCTTGACAGGTTTGGAAGTTCTTGACAGGATTGTCTACAATAGTGGCTTCAAGTTTGTTTGCAGGCTTGGAGTTACTGTGACTGTTTTCCGGCGGGAGTTCATGGTGTCTAGGTGGAGAATCGAGCCCCCCATTGTGGCAGGAGTCTTATTGAAACCAATAAATTTAGGCCTACCTGCCATCCACACCAGAATAGATGGAGTGTTCTGAAAAAACCTGCTAGTGGAGGAAGATCTTCTAAGGATAAGAAACATAGGGCTAAAGGGAGAGCAAAAAAAGGATCTTTCGTGTATAATCCTACATAATTTCAAATGTTATCAGTTCCGGTACGTAGATACAATGCGAGCAAAATTTCCTGGATTCCTCCAAAAGATTTGATTTTAGTTGGAATTTGGTTATTCACGATGTACGATGAGTCCTGTTAAGCATCGATGGCTGGGGGAATCTTGGGTTTAAACACACAAGATGCCCTCTCAAACTAATCTTTTGTATCCAACCCCTAGGCCTATAAATACTCTCCACCTCATTCGTAACCGGGTAATCAATCTTTTGCGGAAAAAAAAAAAATTTGTCTTTATTTTCGAGTTACTAACTTGAACGTCAGAGGGTCTGTCGCTGGAGCCAGCCCCAATGTTTTAGGCTTGTTGTAGGATTGTCAACGACATCTCAGCCGCCCAATCTAGACCTAAACACTCTCAACGGTTCAGATTTAGATTAAGGAGTTCTTAACCATATTTTACAGCCAAGATTGACGGTTCGATGTATAATTCCTCCCGCAAAATCCAAACTTATCATCTGATTGCTCTCGCATCGAAAAAACCTGCAACAATACTTGAATTTAATCCGATCCGTTAACCGCATTGCACATAAACTCGGTTCACATCCGTTTAGAAAGTTCAGACTGTCTTGCTTGATTCTTACGCAGATACGTGGCGTTGTTAGTAAGCAGATATAAACCTAACCCCACTTTATCCTCTCTTCCAAATTTAATAATCTAATTAATCTTCTCCCTTTCCTGCTCGCCAGAAAAGTGAAAGCTCTCTTAGTTCTCTGGGTGAATCTTGAACCCATGTTGTATATTCAGTTTAACTGCAATTTCCTATATATTTTCGATTCAAGTATTTTGTCTTTTCTCAGATTTCTCATCTGCCGTTGTAAAACAAGAAATGGCGATGCTTAACTTAGAATTGAGAGGCAACTATTGCGGTGACTGAGGAGGATCCATGGATGGGAAATATTTCACTCGTTCGGAGTCCAATTTTTACTCAAGTGGAAAGATAACTACTGTAACACGAAGGTGGCTGAGTTTATCACTCTCACAAGGTAGTGGGATATTCCTAAAATGCACCAATTTTTTGTAACTGAGTTAGTAGAGCAGATTACACAAGTTTCCCCTGTAAGGCTATGGAGAATGACACTCTTGTCTTGTGTGCAAGGGTAGACAAGGTGGTGGGGTCAGCTGACCCCACTCCTTTATTAAATAAATTTAAAATGGCATAAAACAAAGTACCCCCAATCTTTTGGTTTAATATAATATGTCCATACAACGTTTGAAAAAGTACATTTAACCCATTTCTCCGTTAACTTAAACCCATCCGTTAAGTTAGAATTATTGAATTACCTTTCTACCCTTACCCTTTCATAATTAAATATCTTCTTTCTCCCCTTTCTTTTTTCATTCACAAACAAGAGGGGAAGATGCTTTGGCTCCAGAAGTTCTCAACTCCTTGCTAGCTCTTAAAATGGTCATGAGAAGATTATATTTGTAGTTCTGCCAATATTTAAACATAAAGAGTTGAAATGTGATTTTGTAGTAATTTATTATATGGCCTATACCAGGTAGATGGTAACAAATTATGGAAAATTTGACAGAGAAATACAAGGGGTAATTCACTGATGATTTTTTTGACTGGGAACCGAAAAATTAGGCTCACTCATCCTATCTCTTCACATATTTTACTCTACCTATGATGTATTTCACTTGCTACCTCCATTACTCTGTCACGAATCTCTAAGACATTCAATCTTGGCCCCAACAGGAAGAGAATAATTTCATAAACTATTCATCTTTACATCCGACATAAACGGATGAATCCACTTGCAATTTCTTGAAAGCTCTTCCCATAAATTTTAGTACATGGTAATTGAGTATGATATTTTTAAAAATATGCCAAAAACAATGTTGAAGCTCTTTGCATAAGATGAGTATCTTGATCCTTACTCTAATACAATTACAGCAAAATACATGTCGATCAGGTTTGACCTTCAACTTTCTCATAATTTACAGCCTAATGATCAGTCACTTCATAAGAGTATTATCCAAACGACGATAAAAAACACACAGTACATGTTTGAGGCCCCATGAATAAAGTCCATGCAGGTATAAACAACTATCTAGTTCTAGAGATACTGATGGGTGTGTACTTTTCGAAGTGCAGACCTCCAATAATATATTTTGTTAAGCTTTATGCCTATACAAAGCTCTTCAGGTCCGACGAGACTTTTTGGGGAATTCCTTCTTCAAACCTTCCTCCAGCTGCACGAATCATGATAAAAGTTCATCTACGGAGAAATGATCAACTTAATGCAGACAATATTTCAGAACAAAGCAAAAAAAAAATATAAACAACATTCTCTTCTTGATATATACAAAGTACAACACCGAACAAGACAACATATATTTTTTTCTGCAAGGATAATATTATCTTGTGATTTTATGTTCTTTAATTACAGTCATGTCTTCAAGCACAAGGAACTTTCTACTTACAAATATATATGATAGCTTTTTCTCCCTCTCCAGAGTTGAAACAGAATTTTCTATGCAATTATGTAGCCAGTATTTTGAAACTTTTTGTGACAGAATAGTTCGACGACTTTGATTCATTATAAATGTCAGAACGTTGATAATCATTTAGGGTGAACTACTAGCATAGTTAGGATCCAAAAGTTTAGCAATTTTACAATAATTACCTGGCAATTAATTAAGATCCATATCTGCTAGCCATAGACGATAAACTCCTGTAAATTGAAGTCAATGTCCTGGCAGGTTTTGTTATAAGGGAAAATTTACAAAAAAATATTAAATTCCCTTCTTTTATATAATTTTCTCTTTCATTATGGACTGCAGTAAATTTGGTAAGCACATAAAATATTTTTTTAGTTTGACATAAGATATGTAGTTAACACTAAGAGTTAAATAAACTGAATTACTGATGCAGTAGTAAAAGAAACAACTTATAAAATCTTTAGGACAACAGAGACTTATGCAATTTTAAATTGATGAACAAAGATGCATATAAAAAATGGAATAATTTCATGTGAAAGGAAAGAGTAGATTAACACCTGCACATGGATTTTCTTTATCTAGTAATACTTCTGGAGCCAAAGCATCTTCCCCTCTTGTTTTTGAATGGAGAAAGAAGAATGAAGAAAGGGGAGAAAGAAGAAGAGATTTAATTATGAAAGGGTATGGGAAGAAAGGTAATTCATAATTCTAACTTAACGGATGAGGTTAAGTTAACGGAGAAATGAGTTAAATGTACTTTTTCAAATGTTATATGGGCATATTGTATTAAGCCCAAACGTTGGGGGTACTTTGTTTTTAATCCAATTTATAATTGGCTTTATGTTTTTGTAATTCTAAGTAATGGAAGGGTCTAAGTGAAAAGTTTATCACACACTCTCACTAAATTAAGGAAAATTTTGATCCCCCCCCAAATTTTATCATTATTTTATTTTACAGTTTCTGACCATTTTTTATATATGCTTCAAAGCCCTTATAAAATGTGCTTTTATAGGGGGATTCTTAATTTGGGATCCAAACATTGGAGGGTTTCATTAGGGATGGCAACGGGGCTAGTTTAGCCCAGTGAACCACCCGAACCAGCTTGATCGGGCTTTGAACCGGCTCGGCTTCCTATTTGCTGGCCGGGCCCAAGCCAAACTGGATAATTTTATCGATTCTGTCTGCTTCAGCATTTTCCCCACCCTGACCCGTTTGAACTAGCCCGATTATTGGCTCGGGCCCACCTGGGCCAAGCCGGGCATGAACCAGTTTAAAGACGACTCAGGCTAGCCCGGTGAGCCCAAAGGTCGGCCTGCCGGGCAATGGTAAGCAACACAACAAGCTGCCTTGCTATTTTTGTTTTGATATTATTTTTTCTTTGAAAACATAATTACTAAAATACCCTCCCAACCCTTATAAACAGCTAGTTTTGGGGGTATTATTGGAATTTCAATATTTTTGAAAATCTTTAACTACACACCCCATTCCATACAAATTCTTC
Source organism: Hemerocallis citrina (assembly GCA_017893485.1). Lineage (NCBI taxonomy): Eukaryota > Viridiplantae > Streptophyta > Magnoliopsida > Asparagales > Asphodelaceae > Hemerocallis > Hemerocallis citrina. The sequence goes on along the minus strand of JACEHZ010000535.1, from coordinate 1,777,901 downwards.
ACACCAAACAATTCTTATTTTCTCAACTCTACTATCTCAATTTCAAACAAATAATTTTCAAGCCCGAAGAATATCAAATTATTGAAAACAATTATTTGAAGAAGCATTCATGAAGCATTCAACTCAGCAATTCTCTTCTCAAATTACTCTTACAATTCTTCTAGTCCGGTTAAGGTATTTTATTTGGTTGTTAATTTTTTGTTAGTTGTCTATTTCTTGCTAGTTAATTTCTTCCCCAATTTTTTTTCTCATTTCAATTTTATCATTCTATATTTTAATTGCACAACACTGTTCTTCACGTCGAGTTCATTACCAAAGTGGACAAGAATCCACAAACACTTCTCGGACAGGCAATGTTCCACAATTTGATAGTGATAGTGTTAGAGATTTTTTATTTATTCCCGAACTTGAAGAGTGTGCTCGTCCCATACAACGAGGATGAAATTCTTGTTGAAGAGACCGAAACACAAAACCCCAACATTCCAACTCCTTCCCAAAAACATAGAGGCCAAACTTCCGATATACACAATCATTTTACATGACACCCATCTTCCTCCGATCCTTTAACTGGCACTAAGGTATGTAACAAGTGCCAAACTGTAAATGAAAATGGATACCGGGATGGGTACACTAAAATGCCATTTAACAAGTGTACACCCAGACCTAGCTATGGATAATACTACACAATAGAAAGTCAACCCTAGGATGGGCCATGTAGATAGTCATAGCTATGATCATGAACTTGTACGTATGGAAATGACCAAACTAGTGATTAAAGATGAGTTACCTTTTTCTTATTCCTAGAGTTGGAACCTAGAGGAATTTAACCAGATCTCTATAAACCCCCATTGCCAAAGAATTGCTAGACAATATCCTAAAATCTGATTACCAAAAACTTTTTGCACAGCTTAAAGATGTTTTACTTCCTACTTTATATTCTTTAACATGTAGGATTTCATTAACTAGCGAGTGTTGGAAAAGTGTTAACGATGTTCTCTGATGAGTGTAACTTCTCATCGGATTAATACTGATTGGATCATTCAAAAAAAGATCATAGAATATGGATATATAGAGAATCCCCATAGTGGTGCAAAGATTGCAGCACAAATTATTCAAGCATGCATCAGTTTTGTTATTTCTGATAAAATTGTTTGTATTAGCCTTGATAATGCCACCAATAATAAAAATGTTGTTCCTACATTACTTGAATTTTTTTTGTTCTTTCGAGCCTACAATTTTTAATAAATGTGCATTTCATATACTTCACTTGTGTGTGCAGGATACATTGAGGATAACGGAACCATAAATATATGCTATTAGACAATGTGTGCATTATATAAATTTAAGTGGTCATCGTAAACAAGAATTCAAACAATGGTGTAAGATTAAGGGAATAAGATTCAAAAATTTTCCTACAGATGTTCAACACCGTTGAAATTTTACTTTCTACCTACTTCAAGTTGTTAGTGAATATAAAAAGGTTATACATAGTTTTTGTAGTTCAAAAAACATGGAAGTCTTTGCCATGACTGAGTATCATTGGTTGTACGCCGAACATTTGTTGCAATTTTTACATCCTTTTGAAAAAGCAACAAAAATATTTTAGCCTCTTACGACGCCACTTCTAGTGGTATTTTTCTTAAAATAGTTAATATGATGAACACTTTTCAACTTAGTATGCATGACCCTTACATTTCCGGTATTGTTCAACCCGCTTTTAATAAATTTATGAAATATTTTCAACCTCTTCTTATGTTGTATTGTGTTTGTAGTATATTTGATCCTCGTATCAAGTTAGAGGGTGCAAAGAATATGATTTCAGTGTTTTATAATATTGTTACACTTGAAGGTAGTGATGATTTTGATATTGATGAATTGAAGGTTAAATTAGAGTTAATAATACATAATTTGTATAGTACTTATTGTAAGACCCCGCAAAATAGTATATAACTATTTTGTACATTAATTCGTGCACAATTCAGGGTTGCATATATTAATGGATTTTTCTCAATTTTAATAGAGTAAATATTGAGACATATTATTATTTAATATGTTTTGAACCCCATAATGGTACAATTGTTGAATCGGAGTTGAAATAATTTCTCAATTAAGTTGTACATTTGTCTCAACAATAATTGAGACGGAACGTATAATGTGTCTATAGTAATAACCTATTTTTACATATACATACAAACATTTTTTTCTTAAAGTTCTATATGTGTGCATTTGCCGTTATATATGTATATATGTATATATGAATACCTGTATATGTATATATATGTATATGTGTATATGTATAATTATCCATACAAATAAAAACCTAAACCACTAATTAAACCCTAAACCACCAAGAAAATTATGGGCTTGTTTTGGGAGTTATGGTCACTCCCCTCTCACCTGTAACACCTCGAATTTGTGAAATATCGAAAATGTCTGTTTTTATATATTTTGAGTGGCGAAAATTATTTTTGATGTATTTTATTTAAATACTGATACTGGTACGGATATTTGTGGTAGATTGGTATTAATGAAATATTGGAGTTATGGGTCGAGTTTTATATGAAGAAATATTGTTTACCTTATTTTCTACTTTAAAATTATTTTTTTAAAGTGTGAGAGTTGGGATTTATTTGAAATATTTTGGAGATTGGGGGCTATATGTAAGTATTCCATATTAATTATATATATATTTATTATTATTATTATTTTCTTTTACCAAAACACCCCCCCTTTCCCTCATCCTCTTTCCCGTTCTTTCTTTTTCCCGATCGAATCCTTCGGTCGAAACCCATCGGCCTCCCCTTCTCCCGCTCCAATCCACTTCGTTCCTTCGCCAAATCCAAATTAAATTGGGGGATAGGCTAATTGAAGGGTTCTCTACATCGTGGCGGAGTCCGTTTTTTGAAAGGATTTCGAAAAGGTAAACCCTAGATTTTATTTTTGTATAAAATTTAGTGTGGTTAATTTATTTTGAGTAGAATGGTTATGGTAGGGAGATTAGGAGGTGTTGGGCATTGTAGAGGCAAGAGATTAGCAAATTATTGGGGATTTTGCAAGTTGCTAAAAATTAGGGTTTTGGGTTTGGAAATGAGAATTTTATATATATAAATTATCTTCCGCATGGTAGTAGAAATTGTAGTTTAGCCATTAGAATAAATTGGGAATGGTTCTAGTAATTGTTTGGGGAATAAAAATCCCTTAGACATTAGATTATTACGTGTATCGCACGTGTATCCCAGACGTTCAATAAAACGTCTGTGTGATAGTAAGATAATTTGTATTATTGTTTTCCCGTGACTGGTTTGAATGATTTGAGCCTTAATTGCATCGAAATTTGATAATAGGATATGTTGGCGACTTCGGATGCGGGATGGCGAGATGGCGCTTCGAGTCTTCGCGGGATGCTATGTGAGTATGATCTTTTTATTACATGTGCATAATGTGCTATGAAAATTTTAAAATATGGTTTGGTGTGTGATGTGTGAAGTATATTGAATATAGAAAAATTCATAAGTATGATATGGAGTAAATTATGAGTTATAAGAAATTAGTATATATTTGTATGGGAGTGTGTTGATGCTTGTAGATAAATATTTATATGCTTCGGGGTTGTAAAGATCAGAGTTATGTATCTGTATATGTGATGTGTGATCTCATGACTGATGTGATAAGATGGAAAGTATGGTGTGTACGATATGACATTGTGATGCGATGATAGGACGAAGTGAATGCTGTGGTGTGTGTGTAATAGGTGTGCGATAAATTGAAAGTTTGGTGTGATAAAGTGATGTGAAAAATTTGCGTGATGTGTGTGTGTGCCGTGTGGGTGATAACTGAGAATTTATACGATAATCGATGAGATTAATGGTATGCGTATGCTTATGAATTTAATGGAGTATATACTTTCATGTTATGTTATAACGGTGAAATTAGAGTATAAAGGAGTTATATTGTAAATGAGTTATTTTATAGAGGAGTTATACTGTAAAGGAGATATACAGTGATATATTATAAAGGAGTTATGTTATACAGGAGATAAATTTATATATATATGGAGTTATATTATAAAGGAGAGATATATATATGGAGAAATATTATAAAGGAGATATATTATAAATGAATATATGGAGATATATTTTAAAGGAGTTATTACAAAGGAGTCCTATTATAAAGGAGTTATATTAAAGGAGTTATTATATTAAAGGAGTTATTATAAAGGAGTTGTATATTGCCCCAAATTATATTTGGGGAACAGGAGTTATATATATATATATATATATATATATATATATATATATATATATATTAATATTGCCCCAAATTTTATATTTGGGGAACAGGAGTTATATTGTGAAGGAGTATATAATAAAGGAGATATATATATGTATATAAAGGAGAATTAAATATTGCAGTGCCACACAATCTCCCGGGGTTTGGGCTAGACCCCACAGGCCCGGGATACACCCGGGAACAGGTGTTATATTTATATTGCCCCAAATTTTATATTTGGGGATCAGGAGTTATATATTGCCCCAAATTATATTTGGGGATCAGGAGTTTCCCTCGCTGGTATAGGGCCAGGAGGAAGACGTAGCCTCGGACGTGTAAGACTCTGTGTGAGCATCGATCTACGTGTTATATTTTACTTTTGACTAGCCTTTTGGCTTTAGGCTTGGTTGGACAAGCGCACAACCGTACTTTCAATCCAGCCCACAAATGGTAGATGCTTAGGACACCTGGATCTGGGTGATATGGTGGGTTAGCGGGATTGAAATGTACGGGATGGGAGGCACAGAGATCTCTGTGTTGTACGAGGAGGTCAGTTGTGTGGGCACTGAAAAGGAGAAAATATAAAGGTGTATATGTGTATTGAAAGAATGTATGTATATATATAAAGATATTGATGATATGATATATTACGGAGATTATTTATATTATGGGAGATGTGAATATACTACGGGAGATATATATGTATATATTGACATTTGGCTTGAGATGTGATGTGATATTACCCAGACTATGTGTTTGGGGTGCGGTGAGTATTACCCAAGCTATCAGCTTTGGGGTGTGATATGTGATTGCCCAAACTATGTTTGGGATATGGAGTATATTGTGATAAGAATGAAAGTGAAGTTAATGGCATGTTGTGTTATAAGTGATATGATAATGTTGTGATGAAATGTAAGCAAATTGTTATGTGCACTGAGGCGTTATGTTTTGTGTTATAAGACATGAATTAATATGACATTATGAGAAGAAATACCCATGTTTATGATGTGACACGTGATATAATTCAATAAGATAAGTACTTGTATTATGAGTTTGGTTATGAAATGGTTACCAAAGAAAGTATGCTGTGTTGTAAGTTTGCGTGCCCTGGGAATTGTTACTAGGAACTACCCGCCTGCTATTTCGGAGGAAATAACGGGAACTACCTGCCTAGGAACAATTTTCAGGATGAATAGGTGAGTTGTTGATATGATGCCGATATTTCAGGTTGGAAATAAAAGAGAAGTAAATTGAATTATGTGTTATATGGGAAAATAAAGGTAAGTTATAACAATGATGGGTTCGATGAGAGTGGAGGTAATGATGAGCATGATGATGTAATGAGAGTGAAAAGAAAGTGCTTGTAAGGTATGATGAGAGTAGAAGTGATGTATTCCGAGACGTGATGGCATGTATTATAAGAAATGATGGAATGCGATGTTATGGGATATGAGAATGAGAAAGAATATGAGTTGTGAGTTTATAGATGCAAACGAACGGTAAATGAAATATGTGGTCGAATAGTGTGAAGAAAATAAGGCAGTGACATTATGTGATTATTTGTGAAAATAAAGAAATGATGAGGTGATGGTAATTGTGAAAAAATTTAGTTTTTGTGTTGGAGAATTCAAAATGAAAGGTAATGCAATGTGGGTTAACATGTTGCTTGTAATTGAGTGTGAATTGAAGGAGTTTTATATATATATATATATATATATATATATATATATATATATATATATATATATATATATGTATATACATAGTTATATATTAATATGATGTGTTTAGTGAAGGGGGTGAAGTTATGGATACGTATGTAGATGGATGCAGAATTTTCAAGTACTTGATATAAAGTTGTATTTTGATGCTTTAATGCTCCGATTCAGGTTGAATCTTTTTACCTTGATAATTGAAAGTTTAATTTATTTTATTTATATAGTTTGATTTATTTATTAAATTAGTAAATTATACTCACACCAGAAATGGCTAACCCCTTAGTGTTTGGGGGGTTAGGGGAGTCCGAGGACTACCCTAGACCCCCTACTGTTACAGGTTCCCATCAGTGCAGAGAGGAGGCGTAGATTGTAGGGTGAGGATTTATTCTAAAATTTTTGTATTAATTAGTTAGGATGAGAGGTAATTTTATGATTTAAATTGTATTATGGGTGTATAAGTATGTAAATGATGATGGTGAGTATAATATGGAGTAGTATGTGGTGGTTGTGACCCGTACCCATCTAGTTGTGGTGTACCGGGCTCTGTGGTAAGTTTTACAAAGATTTTTCTAAAATTTTACCTCGTTTTTCAAAGGAAATTATCGTTTTTATTTGATATTTGATAATCCGTAAAGAGTTTGGCCCCCAGTGCATTATATTATATTGCCTGTATGTTTCTGCTCATTTTGGCCTGGGGAGCCCGTGAAATGATTGTATGTGTTGTGAGCTACGGAATTTTGAGCAGAATTCCGTAAGCTATCCGTGTTTCGGGGCAAAATTTACAGGGGAAACTCTGCCAAAATTTTCCCTGAAATATAACTTTCTTAGTTTATGTTTAAAGTAACATAGAAATTGAAAGAATTGAGTTTGGAGTCAAAAAAAAATTTGGGGTGTTACATCACCCCTTGGTCGGTCCATACTCCCCTCCCCACCCTATTTAAACCCTATTGTTCATCAAGCTTTCTTTTCTTCATTTCTTCCAAACCCTAAAACCGTTCTTTATTTCAAAATCCTACATTCTCACATTTCCTAGCATTTCCACAACTTCAATTTCTTCTTCAAGCCTGGCTTGGAAGTTGGAGAGCAAGCATACAAGAAAGGAATTAGGAGCTAGGAGGAGGATGATCCAAACAAGGAGAAAAGAAGAAAAGATCATCAACAAACTTCATAGTTGGTGTCTTTCTAACTCTATGCTTGTTATATATATATATATATATATATATATATATATATATATATATATATATATATATATATATATAGGGATATGATCATGTGAGAACTCCTTCGGTGAGAGCCACGTGTGAACTTTTTTTATAGATACAAATTGAAAAATCCGAACCGTTCATTTTGATCTATACGTTTAAATTAGTCTAGAAATAAAAAATCAAGTCCTTTGAGATTTGTTTCTCCATGCATTTAGTGTTACAAATTGTACGGCTGAATATCGTTGTTTTTTAAAAATGACATGATGGGTGAACAAATGAAATTCAAATGACATGATTTTAAATATTTATACTAATTTAGTCATTTTAAACAATGTGAACGGTTTGGATCATCCATTTGATGGCCGTGTAAAAAGTTCACACGAAACTTATCGTGAGAACTAGTTCTCACATGATCACTCCCCTGTATATATATATATATATATATATATATATATATATATATATATATATATATATTGTGTATGATGAGTGTTAGTATACTGATTTGGATTTCTAGATAACATGAATGGAAATTCTTATGTGTTTATAAATTAATACTTGTGATAAGAATGCAAATTAATGGAAAAAGTTAAGATCTTAAGAAGTTTTAGCATGATGGGTTAGAAAAAATGATATATTTGTGACATGATGAAATTTAGACTTGAAATTTTTATGGTAGCATCTTGATTGTGTCCCTATGAACTCCACCAAATTTCATTAATTTTGGATATGGTTTGATATTTTAACAAATTCTGTCTTGTTGCTGGTATGGGGTAAAAGTTATGCTCTGATTGAATTTTTACATGTTGACTTCCAAAAATCATAACTCCATGATTACTACGAATATTTAGTTGAAATTTTTTATTGAAGGTTATCTTACATGTCTTTATCAAATCCCCAATTTTCATAATTTTTGGAGGATGTTTGATATTTTTATAAAATGCGAAACCAACACTGGTGAAGGAAAAGGGCTGAACTGTTTTCGGTTCTGTTTTGGTATTTTTGTCTAGTTTGATAATTCATAACTTCCTGAATACTTGGATTCTTGAACTAAAATTTTTATGTGGGGTTCTTCTATGTGTCTATAACAACTCGATCAATTTTCGTAATTTTTGAACAAGGATTGATATTTTTAATAAAATCATGTTCATTACTGGAATGAAGCCCTTTTATTTTCTTGTCTTGATACACATGTCTGGGTTCTAGAATTCATAACTCTGTGGTGAAAAGGAATTTAGAATTGGAATGTTTAAAGTAGTTTTGGAGGTCAGTATAGAACTTCTCCACCAAGTTTCATAATTTTTAAGTATCATTTGATATTTTTGTAAAATACATCTTGCTACTGTTGTTAAGAAATAGTGTTGTTACTGTCTGATAATCTACATCCGATTCAAATATCATATCTTCCTATATACTTGGAGTTTTTATCCAAATTTTGGATATGTATTGCTCTTATGTGTATGGAACATTCCTACCATTTTTTTACAAGTTTGTGAGATCAATTGTTATTTTAATAAGTTCTATTACGCGACTAGTTAATAATTGTATCAGATCTGAATGTTTTACATGCTTATCAATTATGACTATTTTTCTTCTCTGTAATGAAGTATTTTGAGAAAGTTTTTAACTGGGATGTTAAAATAGACTTAAAGGTCTTTCGAAAGAATCCAAGAACTTGAAATTCCATTGAGTATGTGATTTATGAAGATTTTCCAAAACAGCACCAGCTGCAGGTGGAATAGTTAGCTCACTGTTTTGACTAAATGTATGTTTTCATCATACTAGGGCTTTAGAATAAGACTTAGAATGCTATTTTTTTGACTTTTGAGTCCTGTTTGATCTTGTTGGAGTTTAGCTTATTTACACCTAATCTGTTTTGAGATTCGAACAACTTTTATCTCATTTTTTGCCTTGGTGCACTTGTTGTTATTCATCTTTAGTTGCTATTGACCTAGTTGGGTGAACCGTACCAAATGACCTATTAATATTACATTATATTTTGGGTGTCTAGTAGCCCTTATCACCTCGAGATGCGGTGGATGAGTCTTTCTCGTGCGCCATCAGATTTTAACCAAGGTAGGTTGATCGCGGGATGGATATAGAGTCGAGATCCAAGCTAGGGGCAATGGCGATCGATGAAGATCGAGTCACCAATATCATATAATTTGATTAGGTCAATTTGGGTTCCACTTGTGAACATAATGAGAGGCTTGGGGGTAGTTGCTGGCAAAGTAATTGACCCAGTTTCACAAAACACATGTTCATAATAGATGTTAGATGTTATCACTAAAACCTGAATATGATTGGTGTACTAGGTAATAATATCCTGTAAATTAGAAATAGTCTTGTGTATTGTTAGGGTAGGCACTAGTCGGGTGGTTGTACTCGCCTGTCAAAGGTACACGTGCAATGTCTTTTCACTTGTTTGGGAGCACGGGTTGCGTGATCTCGTCTGTTAATTCCTAAAGTACTCTAATAAGAATGGGAGGTGCTTCTGTCGGAAGTAGGGAATGGACCCTACCAAACCGTCAAGTTCTATGTTGTTGGGTACGGACAGAGAACTAGAGTGCGGCTCTACGTGTCTCGTGCCACTTGGTGAGCTTGAGAGCTACCCTGTTGTTCGTCGCAACTTTTGAGTGAGGTCCGGGTATCGGGGAATAGTGGAAAACTTGGATACCACTATTAACTGCAGTGGCGGGATTAGACCAAACAACTGCAACCTCATCAGTCACTAGTTAACTGTCAGGAACTGGAATGAGTACAAGATTAGGATGAATAGTGGGGGATCGAACCCCGTGATCTGGAGACAAACTCCTTGAAAAGTATGTAGTATGGGATGCATACGTTTCCATTGAAGTTCTATTTGGGAACATATATAGTATGAGATGCATACGTTTTCAAAATGAATTGCATAAGAGTAAGTGCATTGCATGCATTCAGAATTGTGCATTAGACTCTAGGGCATGACATACATTAACACTTGTGATTTGACTACGCTTTTTTCTTTGCATCAAATATTGATTGTTGAGTTTGGGAAGTTGCTGGTTTAATCAGCATTATGTTAGTTGCATTCAACTGACGTGCCCATAGTCTGTTTAGTTGCAGGACTACTGGACCGTGGAAGCATAAGACTGGAGCTGCGTGGAGCATCCAAGTGGAGATTGAAAATTTTGTATAGTAAATTTTATTGATGTAAATTATGATGTAATATGTAAGATTGTATAGTACAATGTAACATTCTGGGATGAAATAAATTTATTTTTAATTTCCTGTATTTTTTGTGTTGTGAGACTATTTGAAGTAAAGATTCTGGCTTGTGTCTTGAGTTCCTGGTATTGGGAATTCGGGGTGCTACACTTATGATAAAATTTTTGCATATGCTACTGATAGTCATACTACACATACTACAAAAAAAAACAATATCGTCGTCTTCCAAAGGTAAGGGCATCGTACATGAAGAAACATCATATGATTTTTAGAGTAGGATTCAACCTAAAAAAAGCTAGGACTAATACACTTAATTAATTAGCTTGGTATAATGCACAAGACACACTACCGTTTGAGAACAAGATTGATGTGTTAACTTGGTGAAAAACAAACGAAACTTCATTTCCTGTTCATTTCAGCATGACTAAGGACCTACTAACCCCCCGATGTCCACTATCGCATCAGAAATTATTTTTCTCCTGGTGGCAGGATTTTGAGCGAGAAAAGGAATCGATTGACACCGGAGTATTTGGAGATGCTAGCGTGCTGTACAAATTGGATGAGAGCATATCAAAGGATGAAAGGAATATTAGAAGCCTCCAGTAGTGGCAACACTCCAGAAAAGGAACAATAAAATGAACTCTCGAAGCGTGATGACTGAAGATTGAAGAATATAGCAGTGGAAGCTCATTAGAAAATTTAGGGCAATGAGATCATTGGTTTAGGTTAAGTAGAGGTGCACGACAGTAGTCCAATGTCCTCTCTTCAATCTAACTCTAGGCTATCTCATACTCTAAGTTATCCTCTTACCGTGTAATCTTTATACTTTGTATGTATTACTTTTTTTGTATTTTATATGACTTGTACATCAAAGATTTGAGAAAATAGTACATGTTTTTAAAATATGATTCTTGTACTTCAGAAATTTGCAATCTATTAACATTGTTATATATTTTCATATTTTGTATCTATTTTATAAGTGAAGATAATGGAAGGAAAAAAAAAACAAATCAATTTAAACAAAAAACACAATTAAACCAAAAAAAAAAACACTTCAAATAATTATACACAATTAAACACAATTACAGTAAAAACATCATTATAAAAAACACAACTTAAAATAAATAAAACACAATTAAACACAATTAATACAATTTTTTTTAAAATAACACAACTTCAAATAAATTAAACACAATTAAACAACTTAAAAAATAAAAACACAATTAAAAATTTAAACATATTCAAAATACATCAAAAAAATATATAATAAAAATAAAAAAACAAAGAATACCAGAGCCTGCTGGACCCGGCCCGGGACCAGGTCTACTAGGTCGGGGAATCAGGCCTGCCCGCTACAGTTGTGGGCCCGGCGGATTTCGGCTCGGACCGGGTTGCCCAACCCGGTTGCCACCCCTAGGTCTCACGACTTTACCCATCTTTTTTTTTAGATAAATGTCTTTGTATTGAATTATTTTTTCTTTAAAGATGTACTACTTTTATTTAAAATATTTTTTAAAATTTAAAAATTGCATCTTATGAAGGAAACTATTTAACCTTTTTAAAGTGATTTTTCTTTCGTTTTTGGACAAAAAGTAAAATTACTACTATCTTTTTTTTTTTTTTTGGGGGGGGGGGGGGGTCCAATTTCTATTTAATTAATCGTAATTATTTCTCCTGGTCAGTTTCCTCGTGATCATGAGCCTATCTATAAGCAATAACACATGATCCCCCCTTCTCTCTCTCTCATATTCAAATAACTATTGTTTAGTAAATCAATATGATAACAAAATAGCGTTTGCATGTTTGTGTATTACCAAACAATACTTTTACACACATAGAGTATTTGTTCTTATAATTTACCGTTTCAACTTTAAAAATTTCCCCTATAGATATTATGACCCCACATGGTAAAATTTATGGGTCCGCCACTGCTTGTGTGGGATGGTTTGCCAGTATCTAAAGTTTCTATGAAGAGCATATATCAGTTACAATTGTAATGCCCCGATTTCCATACACTGGGAAACCGTGACATAAGCCAGAATCTTTTCCTTCAATTAGCCCTAGAAAAACAGGAAAATTTAAAACTTTTTATTCAACATAAATGTATTACAAGTCCGAATGTTATAAAACTGTAATACATTACATCAGTGTTACAATAATGCCATACAAGCCCAAGTGTTACAAACTTTTAATAAAAATTATATTATAGTACAATGAATAATATATAACACTTGGTACTTCACTTGGATGCTTCTCAACATAAAATAAATTACAACAGAGGTTACAATTGAAAATAAGAATCAATACTTTGCTTCTCTTGCCTTGAGTCCTCCTGAATCCTGTACCTATTGAAGTGAGGATGTCAGTACATATACTGATGCTTTAAGGCTGATGACTAGTAGCGATTCTCAATTTTAAACAAACCGACTGATGAAAAGAGAAACGTGTATATATAATTGATGTGTTAGTGTATGTTATGACTTAGAATCTAATGCAGGATTAACTAATGCAATGATGCACTTATTCTAATGCAAGCAAGTCTCCAGAACAGTATGCATCCCATACTACATATGCCCATTACAAGCCGTTTCTTCATATATAGGGATTTGAACCCGCGCCATGAATTCTACTCTTGTACTCAACCTGTTTCTGAAGATACAACGTGACTGATGAGTTTGCCCTGAAACAGTCTAATCCCGCCATTCGCAATCATATAGTGGTGTCTCCGTTTGCCACTATTACCCAGCGTACCGGACCTCACTAAAAAATCTGATGAACTCTTGGAGTTCACTACAACACAGGTTAGCTCGAAGCATCCCCTGTGGCCCCTTAGCTGATAGACCGTAGTCTATAGCTTGTTCGCCTTTCTTGATATAGAGCATGACGGAGTTCTGGGGGTCCATCCCCTAGCTCCGATAGGATACTTCCCGCCCTTATCATGGCACTTTAGAAATTAACAGACGAGATACAGATCCCGTGTTCCAAACTCATGAGAAGGCACAGATCGTATCCCTTTGACAGAAAGGGTACAACCAATAACACCACCTAGTGTTGGCCTATAGAATAGGTCAGATCATAAGGTATCAACTCTTTCCCTCCGGCAAAATGATAATAAATAAAGGTTAAGTAGTAATAGCCATAAGTTACTACCCTAACGATGTTACTAATCTTAAACAATCTGAGGGATGACAACATTACAAATACAACATGCTAGGTCTTAAGTTAGACTTCGCAAGATAACTCTACTAGATGCTCAACCTAGACTTACCAAAATCCCTAAGGATTCTGTTCATAGCCTATCGATCCAAGACCCTGGCAATACGAACGTATTCACATGCTACTACCCTGAACTTGGATTCCGTCTACTCCCAGCCCGCGATCAACCAACACCGGTTAAGATCTGACGGTGCATGAGGGGTGACTCGTCCACAGTCCACGAGGAGTAAAATAAATACACCTCTTGATGGTCGATGGCTCCTAGGGCAATGATATCACCCTAGACGAGCACAACAATTGCGTACTAGCTAATAAGCTACATACGAGCAAAACAACTTACAAATGAGCCGACTAGCTACGTATGAGCCAAACAAATTACATACAAGCCAACTGGCTATGTATGCGACAAATGAATCATATAGAAGCAACCATAAAAGTCTTCTAACAACCTAGAAGCGAAATAACATGCTACTAGTAAAACTTGTTCTTTTATACATAAAAGCAACATAAAAGCCATCTAACAACCTAGAAGCAATTAAACATGCTACTCTTATCGGAATTCAACAAAATTAGACTTTTTAGAAAAGTGAGAATATCTACTACAACTCTCTAGTTTACAACCTTCTCAGATTCAGTCAATAAGTGGTACAAAAACCTCGAATAACCTAAACAGCGAGCTTCAGCCAAAAAGGGCCAGCTACTGTGACTTTGTAAAAGTCATAACTCATACTCCGCTAATCGGAATCTAACAAAATTAGAAATTTTGAAAAGGTGAGAAACTCTACTAAAACTCTTTAGTTGACAACCTTCTCAGATTCAGTAAATAAGAGGTAGAAAAACCTCGAACAACCTAAACAGCGAGCTTCAGCCAAAAAAGCCAGCTGCTGTGACTTTGTAAAAGTCATAACTTATGCTCTGTTTATCGGAATCTAACAAAATAGGACATTTTGGAAAGGTGAGAACCTCTACTAAAAATTTCTAGTTGACCACTTTTTCATATTCCTTACGGAACTCAAAATTTAGCTCTTTGAACACAATTAAAGAACAACAAAAAGATAGCACAAGGCTGAAACTTGTAAAGCTCACAACTTTTGCTATACTTGTCCGAATCTTATAAAATTAGGCTTTCTGAAAAGCTAATAACATCCACTATAACTTCCTAGTTAACAATTTTCTCAGATCAATATGGAACTCAAAATCCAGCTTTTTGAACTCATTTTAAGAACAATAAAAAGGACAGCAAAAGCTGAAACATGTAAAGCTCATAACTTTTACTATACTTGTCGGAATCTAACAAAATTGGACTTTTTTGAAAAGCTCAGAACATATAATACAAATCTCTAGTTGACCACTTTTTCAGATTCCTTATAGAACTCAAAATCTAGCTCTTTGAACAAAACTCAAGAACAACAAAAAGAACAGCAAAAGCTGAAACTTGTAAAGCTCACAACTTTTGCTATACTTATCGGAATCTAACAAAATTGAGCTTTTTGAAAAGGGGAGAACATCTATTACAACTTTCTAGTTGACGACTTTTTCAGATTCCTTATAGAGCTCAAAATCTAGCTCTTTGAACTCATTTTAAGAACAACAAAAATGACAGCAAAAGCTGAAACTTGTAAAGCTCATAACTTTTGCTATACTTGTCGGAATCTAACAAAATTGGACTTTTTTGAAAGCTCAGAACATCTACTACGACTCTCTAGTTAACCAGTTTTTCAGATTCCTTATAGAGCTCAAAATCCAGCTCTTTGAATAAAATTCAAGTTTTACAAAAAGAACAGCAAAAGCTGAAACTTGTAAAGCTCACATTTGCTATTCTTATCGAAATCTAACAAAATTAGGCTTTCTGAAAAGGGGAGAATATCTACTACAACTTTCTAGTTGACCACTTTTTCAGATTCCTTATAGAGCTCAAAATCCAGCTCTTTAAACTCATTTTAAGAACAACAAAAAGAACAGCAAAAGCTAAAACTTATAAAGATCATAAATTTTACTGTACTTGTTGAAACCTAATAAAAATGGAATTTTTGGAAAGGGGAGAACATATATTACAACTTTCTAGTTGACCACTTTTTCAGATTCCGTAAGGTACTCAAAATCCAGCCCTTTAAACACAATTCAAAAACAACAAAAAGCACAGCAATAGCTGAAACTTGTAAAGCTTATAACTTTTTCTATTCTTATTAGAATCTAGAAAAATTAGCCAGTTTGGAATGGGAAGAACATCTACTAAAACTCTCTAGTTGAACACTTTTTCAGATTCCGTAAGGAACTCAAAATCCAGCTTTTTGAACACAATACAAAGAACAACAAAGACAGCTAAAAGCTGAAATTTCTAAAGCTTATTACTTTTGCTATACTTGTCGGAATCTAACAAAATTGGACAATTTGGAAAGGGGAGAACATCTGCTACAACTTTCTAGTTGAACACTTTTTCAGATTCCGTAAGGAACTCAAAATCCAGCCCTTTGAATACAAGTCGAATCAACAAAAACAACAGTTTTGCTGAAAAACTCGCTGTTTTGGGGAAACGATTTATTTCACCCATCAAACTAACTCAAAAAAATCTACAAAAATTATATCATGGTAATAACACATATAAGAACCTCCCAAATTAATTTGGAGTCAAAATTCCAAATTTAGCACAAGTAATTAATCTTAACTATCAAGAACTACATACTAGTTTTAAGAGTTGAATCTTAGTGTCTTATTTGTGTTCTAATAATTCAATATTTATATGCCTTTTATTCTAGTCCATAAACATCCATATGCACATGATTTATTCCATGTTTTTAACATCATACAAATAAATAACAAAGCAATAATAAATATAAATACAAAAAGAAGAGAAACCCTCACCCAAAGTGTAGGAAGGACTTGCTAGCTCTTCCTTCTCCTTCCTTGTTCTTGCTCCTCTTCAAAAACAATCCATGAAGTGAACCCACTCTTTCTTTTCTTTCTTGTCAAATTTTTTCTAAAATAAAAACAAGTAGAAGGAGTAGAAGAAGTTTGAAGAGAGAATGAGATGAAAATGAGATGGAGGAACACCAAATGAGAAGAGGGCTTTGCCCTAGGGTTGGGGCCGGCCAAAGGGGTGAGACGGGGGGGGGGGGGGGGGGGGGTGTTATAGGAGAAGGGAGTTGAGTTTGTGGTTGAGAAGAGAGACACGTGTTATCATTCTCTTGGTTCAACAATTTGAAATCAATTTGCAATTTAATATTGCAATCAAACCCTAATCCAATCCTAACCCTTCATTTGATCATGATTGATAAAGAATAAGAGGTATTTTCCCAAAGTCACATACTACATGATTTCGTACAAACGTACGAAATCGATACAGTACATATACGTACATACATCTATATATACAGATAATTTTTATTAGTTAAAACAAATAATATCTACCAAAAACATTTTAATTCAGAAATAATAACAAAAATAATTTTTTTACCGGCTCAGAAGATTGCAGTACCAATTTGATACAATACAGATGTATACAGACTGGTATATATATAGATAATGTCTATTAGTAAAACCGGGTAATATCCACCAAAATATTTCAATTCTGAAAATAATAATAAAATAATAATAAAACAATAATTTTTACTATCAGACCCGAATATTTTAGATATTTTCTCAAAAATGCATTTTACAGGATTTTGTACAAGTGCATAAAACTGATACAATAAATATATATAATTACTTGTATATATATATACGATAACTTTTTATTAGTAAAACCAAGTAATTTCCATAAAAATATTTTAATTTTAAAAAATAATTATTATAAAAATATAATATCCGACCGGGATATTACAACAATGTCCAGTGTAATTGAGGGATCATTATTAGGGGAATTTCAAATGGACATGGAAGCTACATTAGGGATTCTTTGCTGGATCGTGTTGAGTTATGTGACACGATCAATATAAACCACCAAGCAAAATAATAGATTAAACTAAATACACCAAAAACACACAGTTTTGTCCCAGTTTGGGCGAACTCTAATCGAAGGATAAATAACTGAAATGATATTCAACTAGAGAAAGATACAAGTGTTGCAAACACTCTCACCAAGAACCTATCTATCTCTCAAGGCTCACCAGAAGATACTTATTGTTTATAATTGAAAATCGTCTTAAACTCTCTTCATTGAAGTGCTCACTCTTACCTCTCAAAGAAGGCCATTACAATGCATATATAGAGATATAAAGGAACCTTAGTTTTTTTTTTATCTTGATACAATAACCATCCGATGTATTCTGAAAGGGATAACCATACGATGAGATCCGTACGATTTAACTTGGAGAAGAAGTTGAGCTTTAATCGAATCATTAAGGCTCGGCCTAATTTGCTATTGCTGACTCGACTCGGCCATATGGGCAGTCGACTGTCTTCGGCTCGTCCAAACCAGAGAGCAGCTGCGACCGTCTGCCCATGTGGCAGTCGATTGCCCTTGGTTGCAACTGTTGACTTGCTGCTGCTCTTCCCTCCATCAACCTTTTTGAATCCTCTTCTCGCTTCATCTGTCTTCTCTTCTTATAGAAAATAGTATTCAAGACATAAATCCAACAAGTTGCCTGTGGTGCCCAAGGTCAAGGCTTGGTTGTGGAAGTTAAGACATCAACAATGGTTGAGCTTCATCACAAAGGAGTATTTCCGTCATTATTATGTCCTAGATGTCAACAAGCTGAAGAGGATACATTTGATTTATTACTTGATTGTCCTAGTTCAAGGATTATATGGTATAAGGTATTGACCTTAAGTTTGGTGTGCAAAAAACATAATATTAAATCTAATATTCTACAGTTGAGATTTACAGGTATCCAGGAAATCAAAATTCAAACAAAGAATAAAAAGATTTGACATCAAGCAAAAGAGGAAAGAATAAAAGAAGATTGCAAAATAACAAAAGATGCCTCAAGAAACATGTGCTTCAAATCCTCAAGAAAGCCAGCCAATAGTGTTTATTTATTTCTGTTAATGTGAGGAATTAATATTTAAAGAATCGTTGACTGAATAATTAGTTATGGAAAGAATATAAAAGTGAATTCATCTCATAAAACCGCATCTGGCAGGAAAGGGTCGACCGCACATAAACACAGTCGACTGTACCATATAGTCGATCACATATGTAGTACAAAACATGGTGCATTCGACTATCAATTCCTCTCAACTTTGGTTGAAGAAATTGACAATCGACCGCACAAAAGTGCAGTCGACCGTTACCTACATAGAGACAAATACGAAAGTTTTTTTCACTTTTTGGAAAGAAACTCTTCTTCACTCAATAAATAGAGGTGAATTCACTTAGTATTATTTACCCTAGCTCACATCCGAGTGGGTGAGCTTTTATTATTTTCTTCAGTCAAATTTATTATAGATCCTGAGAGTTATTCTATTCTTCCACTTCGGTGAGTTTTACTGAACTTATTCATAGAAGTCCTGTGGGTGTAATAGGTCTCTCGGCCTGAATCCGAGAATCACTGTACAAGTGTTTTAAAGTATAGTGGAATGCTTGTGGCGGAGAATTGCTATAAGTAGATGGTGTGGAAGTAGACCTGGTGGTCGAACCACATTATATCGATGTGTCATGCTTGCTTGCTCTGTTTGTCTTTTCTAACTCTATCTCCATACTTTATGCATTTTAATTAAGTTTTTAATTTTTGCACAATCACCCTATTCACCCCCTAGGGTGATTCACAGTGGTACAGAGCGATGTGCTCATAAATAGCTTAAATTGTAGGGCAAAAGGTCCAACGACTGAAATCCATTGTCCCGAAAAATTGTACACATCAGAGCCATTCATCTCCAATGGAACATGTTTAACACGCTCACCTTATTTTGATGGAAAATGCTGTGATGTTTGAAAAGTTCGTATGTCTCATTTTTGCAGATGCTTGGAGAAGAAGTATGAAATATTTGTGTAAACCAAGTAGATATCCCTATCAGTGATGGAAACAAGACTTTCACAAAAGCTGAACTAGCATTGAAAACTACAAATTCCAAGGCTATGATAGCACTTTATGCAGGTATGAATAATGAAGATTTAGATTTAGATTATTTTGTGAGTATATAGCCCATGCCCCTATAATTCCGGAGGTCAATCTCTATCTACAGATAATTCCGGAGACTATTTCACTCGTACCTGGGAATCTTCGAAAATACCCCACACCGCAAGGTATGGCACCTCATTACACGAATATCCCATGAGTGTCATCTCGATCCCGACAATTCCGGAGATCAGTCCCACACCGCAGGTAATTTCGAAGACTATTTCACACACAGCTCGATAATTTTAGGGACTATCTCACATCGCAGATCATCCTGAGGCCCTCATACTCACGTTTGCTCCCATTTCATCACAACTCCAATTAGTGCATGTCCTTATGTTTATTATATTTAATTAGAATCTCAGTCTCTCTAGAGTTGGTGTACCATACCGGACTTAACTTTACTGAATCAAACAAAAGCCCCACTGGCCAAATTCCAACAAAATTTCACTTGTCGGCATACCAGGGTCCCACCCAACCTCTAGAGTCTCATAACTCAAATAACAACTCAAATATTTCTTTGTGTCACATAAATTCAAAATCATCTAACCTACAATGAGGTTTCCCTCAATTCCAATAATCAAAACCAAGTACTTTTATGTACAACTATATCTACATACTTTGTCAAAAAAAACTGAAACCAACATCAATGGAAGTGAGATTTGATATCCTCAAACAGTAGAAAAATCTGACACGTAATATTCTTGAATTTCGAGAACATTTACTTTTGAGACCACAAAAATCTGAGTTAAATTCCATTTAAAATTTGAAAATACACTCTCTGAAAGTAGTAATATTTGAATCCAATTGCTTTGTAAAAACTGAGAATCATCGTTTGCAATTTCGAAGAAATAATCATCCAAAAAAATGAAAACAATAGCAAAACAGAGTGTGAAGATCAAGAAACGACAGTCAACCGACATTCCATAGTACAAAAGTTGCAGTCGATCGCCAACATTCAAAAGAAAACACAATTCAAAAATCATGGCGGTCGACTGGCAGACACAGTGTGAAAATCTACAGTCGACCGCTAGTAGAAAAGTGGTAGTAGCACAGTTATGTCAGTCGACTGCAAGACCAGTTCAAAAGAACTACAGTCGGCTGGCATACAATCTGCAGTCGACTAACACGCAGTCTGCAACTGCCATTTCAATTTTGGAGATCTCTTAAACTGATACATGTTTATATTGATTTCATATGATAAAAATCTGTAACAAAATAAGTGTATCTTGACCAAACCATTTCAGTACATACATCAACAAAAATCCCAATTGCCAAAGTCATAATATTGAATAAAAAGATTTTGAACTAAACTTTTCATATTGATATGGCTTAAAAATGGGGTTAAATCGGAACCATTCAAAGCGGGCACGAATCTCAAAGTCCCAGGGGCAAGATGGTAATCTCACCTACAGACGGGTCCAAATTGGGAACCGGGTCCCTCCTCCTGGATCCACTAACCCATGAATGGATCTGACCAGTTGAGAACGGGTCTCAACCCGTTAGGGGCCGGTTCAACAGGATTGGAGGAAATCCTGGCTCCCTGAGCTGGAGGAGGTGGTTATAACCACCCTTATCCTGCCACACCGGGAAGTAAGGATCCACTCTGATCCCGAAGGAGATCCCCTTGGCGACTATAAAACTCCCCTGGCCTCCTACTGTTAAAGGTGATCACACTTTGCACACTTGAGCTTTTTCCCTTCACTTTTTCTGTGTATTGACTTGATCGTCGGAGGGTTCGTCGTCGGGATCCATCCCGGTGTCTCGAACGTTGGTGCAGTTTTCAAGGGAGCACCAAGGAGCCAACAAAGTAGCAAGGAAGAAGAAGGGGTCAACCTGTGTGAGTTCCTCACGAACCTACAAATCTCATCTATTGCCCCCACACCCGAATTCAGCAGCAACAGATTGGCGCCGTCTGTGGGAACTCACTCGACAAGCAATCTCGTCTTCCTCCTTCAAACCACGTAACTCTCAGCCATGCCTCCCAAGAAGAGACCCGCAAACTCCAACCGAAGGACAACCTCTTCTTATCCTCCCCGTCTTCCTGCGTAGGGGGATCTCCCTCCTCCCAACCAACCAACCTAGCAGCTCGATCCTCTGGCTCCGCAGTCCGTCCAGCAGCCTTTGGGACCCCAGGCTGCAGTGGGGGAACCCTCTCGACGGAGTCGTCACAAGCAACCTGTCCATCAGGTTCGAGTCTCCATTCACAATGCAGACACCGATTCCATGGCTTCCTATACTCCCCCGCTCCAAAGGATCTACAGAACGTGATCAACAATCGGTAGACCGAGCACGGACCCGATCTCCGTACCCATCTGGAGGAAAGGCGGGCCCAATGGTCGAACACTCACCGCGAGCAGACCAGGGACCGTTCACCACCCCGATCCAACTGAGGAGGGTCCAACTCTCCCCGTAGACGAAGAGAGTCGCCCTAACATCGCCCAAGACAGAGCCATTCCCCGGCAGGTCGCCATGCACCTCGGGACCATCATGAGCAGGAGGCCCCTGTCACAAGGGCGGAATTCCAGCAATTTCAGGAGGCGGTCCTCCGGGCACTCAACATTGCCCCCAACAATGGCCATAGGGCTCCCAGTTCTCCACCAGCTCCTCACCATCCTCGCCGCTCCCGAAGTCCTAGGTAGGCTGCGAGTCATCGCTGTTCTTCTCTCAATCACCACCATCGCTCTCGTAGTCCACGTCCTACCCCAAGTCACCCTCGTCTCTCAGTCAGTCCACCTCCTACTCTGAGCCATCACCGGTGCAGCCCCAGCCCTCCTCGACATGAGAACGAGTTTCGGGGTTCGGCTAGACAAGACCGAAGAGAGGACTCGGTCTACCGCCGTCTCTACAAAATGGAGAGGTGCCTCGGCCAACTCGATCGAGATGAGGGGCAACATGCAAGAGACTTTCGTCCGAGTAGGCCTCCATTCTCCCGTACCATTATGGAGGCTCCAGTTCCCAACAACTTCAAGCCTCCACAATTCGAGACCTATACCGGGGATTCGGACCCCGCAGATCACATTGAGAGTTTCAAAACTCTCATGATGATCCACCATGCATCCGACTCTCTCCTTTGCAAGACCTTCCCGGCCACACTCAAGGGGCCGGCTCGGGAATGGTACTCTTGACTTGCGCCGGCATCTATCTTCTCCTTCGACCAGTTCGAGGGTCTTTTCCTCACGCATTTCGTGAGCAGTCGGCGCGCCGAAAAGACGAGCGATACCCTATTGTTCCTTAGCCAAAAGAAGGGCGAACGACTAAGGGATCATGTCAAACGCTTCACTGCCGAGGCTAGGTCCATTGCTTCTTTGGAACCCTCGGTCGCCACCATCGCCTTCCAGTCCAACGTCCTTAATGCTGACCTCAGGGCATCCCTCGCCAAGAAGCCCCCTCGGAACTTCTCAGAGCTTCTACTTCGGAGCGAGAAGTACATCTGAGTGGAAGAAGCCGTCCGCCGCCCCACCTTCGAGGCCTCATCTTCTGGGAACAAGCGGAAGGGCACGGAAGAAGGAGCTAAGAAGCTCCAAAAAGACAATGGGGGTCAGTGGCGTCCTCCTCCTCAGTTCGAGAAATTCACTCCGCTTAACACGAGTATGTCTACCATCCTCATGGAGATAGGGAACGATGGCCTCCTACCGCCTCCCCCAAGGATGAACACCCCGGCAAAGAAGAAGAACTGGAGTAAGTGGTGCCGTTTCCATCGGGACCATGGGCACGACATAGACGAATGTCAGGCCTTGAAGGATGAAATCGAGGCCCTCATTCAGATAGGGCAACTCAACCAGTTCGTAAAAAGGGACTGAGCCGATCCGCCCCCGCCGCCCAGGGGGCTAACCGGTGAAATAAGCAGCGCACCGAGACTCCGAAGTAGAGGGCATCTTGCACCTGATATACGGGGGCCCAATGGGTGGAGATTCCAACTCCTCCCGAAAAGCCTTCGTAAGGGAGGTCAACTCCGTGCAGAGCCATCCTCCCCCAAAGGGCCTCGGAGTCCCGGTGACGTTCTCCGATAGGGACCTGGAGGGCATCCACATGCCCCACTGCGACACCCTCGTCATCAACCTCTGCATGGCGAACTTCGAAGTTCGTCGCGTCTTGGTAGATAATGGTAGCTCCATCAACATCCTTTTCTTGGAAGCCTTCAAAGGCCTCCTACTTTCCAGGGACTGGCTTAAGCCCGCGGGCTACACTCTCCACTGGTTCACAGGGGTCCCGGTTACGGTCGAGGGAATTATAACTCTCGATGTAATGGCTGGAAAGGCCCCGACAACTCGAACGGAGAAAATGGACTTAATGGTGGTCGACATCAAGGCCGCCTATAATGTTATCCTGGGTAGACCAGGTTTGGCTGCGCTTCAAGCCATTCCTTCAGCCTACCACATGAAGATGAAGTTCCCCACCCCCTCAGGAGTGGAAGAAGTGAGGGGAAGCCAAGAAGCGGCTCGGAAATGCTATATGACCTCGATGGGGGGTCCGGTAGGAGGCCAAACTATCTCCGAGCCCGTGGATGAGTTAGAAGAAGTGGCCTTCTCCGAAGAAGACACCACTAAGATGTTCCGCGTCAATAAAGCTCTCTCCCCCTCCATAAAGCAAGATATCTCCCACTGCATACGGGAGAATCGCGACCTCTTCGCATGGACTGTAGCAGACATGCCCGGGATCTCGGAAGAACTCTCAATGCACCATTTGAGCATCAACCCTGGGGTCAAGCCTATCTAGCAGAAGAGGCAAAAGTTTGCCCCTGAGAGGCAATAGGCGATCAAGGAGGAGGTTGAGAAACTCCTCAACGTCCGCTTTATTCAGGAGGTGAACTACCCTGAGTGGCTCTCCAACGTGGTAACTGTTAAGAAGGCCAATGGAAGTTGGAGAATATGCATTGACTTCACCGATCTCAACAAGGCGTGCCCGAAGGACCCCTTTTCTATTCCCAGCATCGACTCCCTGATTGATGCAACTTCCGGGCACGAGCTTCTCAGTTTTATGGATGCCTTCTCAGGATACAACCAAATTAGGATGTTCCCTCCGGACATCTCGAAGACCTCGTTCGTGACGGACCAAGGCCTCTACTGCTACCGTGTTATGCCCTTCGGCTTGAAAAATGCAGGGGCTACCTATCAGCGCCTGGTGAACAAGGTCTTCCGAGACCAGATTGGCCGAAACATGAAAGTCTACGTCGACGACATGTTGGTCAAGAGCACTCGAGGATAGGAGCATACCCTCGACCTTCAAGAAGCCTTCGAGGTGCTCAGGAGGCACAATATGAGACTAAACCTGAACAAGTATGCGTTCGGTGTCTCATCGGGCAAGTTTCTGGGGTTTATGGTCAGAAAGAGGAGCATAGTGGCCAACCCCGAGAAGATCCAAGCCATTCTCAAAATGGCTCCTCCTTCCAACGTCAAAAAGGTGCAGAGGCTCATGGAGCGCCTCGCCGCAATCGGGTGATTCCTCTCCAAGTTTGGGGAGAAGTGTCTCCTCCTTTTTCAAAGCCCTCAGGGGGCTAAAGGCTTCAAGTGGAGGCCGCAGCAACATGCATCCTTTGACAAGCTCAAAGAGTATTTATCCAAGCCCCCTCTCCTGAGTAAGCCGGCACCTGGAGAGGTCCTCTACCTCTACCTCGCAGCTTCGGAGCAGACGCTCAGTGCGGTCCTCGTGAGGGAAGAGGATAAGACGTAAAAGCTCATCTATTATGTGAGTAAGGTGCTCCGCGATGCCGAACTCCACTATCCGAAACTGGAAAAGATGGCGCTCGCCTTGGTCATGGTGGCCCGAAAGCTCCACCCCTACTTCCAATCCCAATCGGTGGTCGTCCTTACTGACCAACTGCTGAAATAGGTTCTCCACAAGCCGGAGACTTCTGGACGACTCATGAAGTGATCCATCGAGCTGAGTCAGCACGACATTAGCTACCAGCCCAGGATGGCGATAAAGGCCCAAGCTCTGGCTGAGTTTATCGTGGAGAACACGATCCCCGACTCATGCGAGTCGCCTATCGACCCCTCCGTCTGGACCGTCTATGTGGACGGGTCCTCCTGTGCCGATGGTAGCGGGGCCGTCATCATCCTAACTGGCCCCGATGCTTTTGTCCTCCAATATTCCCTCCGCCTTAACTTTTCGGCATCAAACAATGAGGCAGAATATGAAGCCCTAATTGCGGGGCTTTGCTTGGCTCGCAAGGCGGGCGCCGAACAAGTAAGGATCTTCAGCAACTCTCAGTTAGTGGTCAATCAAGTGTCCGGGGAGTACGAGGCAAGAGATGACCGAATGGCTAGGTACTTGGCAAAGGTGAGGGAGCTCCTAGCTCTATTCTGAGAGGTTCAACTTCAGCAGGTTCCCTGAGAGGAAAATGCACAAGCGGATGCCCTCTCTAAGCTCGCCTCCTCGTCCCTCCAAGGTCTAGAACGGACTGTCCTAATAGAAGTCCTTCTCAAACCTAGCATCGACGAAGATGGCTCGGAGCCAATGGAAGCCTACCCCCTAACACTTGGGGAAAACTGGATGAAGACCCTCCTCGAGTATCTCCGAGATGGAGTCCTCCCCAAAGATCCAAAAGAAGCAAGGAGGATCAGGATGCGAGCAGAGCGGTACACACTCCTGGATGGGGTCATATACAAACGCTCCTACACCCAGGTCAATGGTCGACCCTATCTGAGATGCCTCTCATCGGAAGAGGCACTCTACGCCCTAAGGGAAGCCCATGATGGTCTGTGTGGGCCGCACTTAGGAGCAAGATCCCTTGTCCGGAAGCTTTTGAACTACGGGTACTTTTGGCCTACATTATTAAGTGACTCCGAGGAGTACGTCCGCCAGTGCGACTTCTGCCAGAAGTTTGCCCCAATCCGTCGCCTGCCCCAAGCGCAACTTGCCTCCCTGGCAAGTCCAATCCCTTTCGCATTGTGGGGGATGGATTTGCTCGGACCTTTCCCTCTGGCACCAGGCCAGCTGAAGTTCTTGGTGATAGCAATAGACTACTTCTCCAAATGGATAGAGGCCGAACCTCTTTCAACGATCACCGAGAACAGGGTGCAGAAGTTCTGTTGGAAGAACATTGTCTGTCGGTTCGGGGTACCTCGCATTCTCGTAACCGACAATGGGACCCAATTTATGGGAGCTGCCTTCCACGACTTCTGCACCGATCTCGAGATTCAACAGCGGTTCTCTTCAGTGGCGCACCCCCAGTCCAACAGCCAAGCGGAGAACGCGAACGGACAAATCCTCTCAGGCTTGAAGAAAAGGCTCGACAAGTCCACCAAAGGGCTATGGGTCGAACAACTTCCCAATGTGCTTTGGTGCTATCACACCACCAAAAGAACTCCGACGGGTGAATCCCTTTTCAACCTCACGTACGGATCAGAAGCTCTTATCCCTTTGGAGGTGGGTCTGCCTTCACCTTGACTCATAGCTTACAACGAGGCGCAGAACGCAAACCAGCTTCGCAACTGCCTAGACCTCATTGACGAGATCCACGAGAGAGCCGCAATCCGTCAGGAGACCTACCGTTGTAGGATCACTCAAGCTTACAACAAGAGGGTACGACCGACCAGCCTAAAGGAAGGGGACTTAGTGCTGAGAAAGTTATCGATTTCGGATCCAAGCAAAAGAGGCAAGCTGGCACCCAATTGGGAAGGACCATATAAGGTCTCTTGAGTTATACACTCGGGCGCATATCAACTCGAAGACCCAGGGGGCAAGAAGATGCCAAGGACTTGGAACGCCAAGCACCTGATGAAGTACCAAGAGGGTGTCTAAATGCCGCTCCAAGCAACTTCCCCAGGATTTCAAAAACCTTACTTGTATCTTCTTTTAAATCAAAATGTAAAGGCGGTCTGCAACTTAGAAGCGGCAGCCAGGTTATTTCCAATAAAGAGAAATTTGTCCACACAACTTCCCTACCTATTGAGTAAACAAACTCTACCTAGCAAATTCTCTATATTTGGGGTAGTCCAACTCTACTTGCAAAAAAGATCTCTTTTTTAAAACGATGAAGTTCGGAGTCCAACACTTGGCTCGATTCCGCTTCTACTACTCGCTCATAAGCGAGTAAGAAGTGGTTCGTCATTCGGAATTGCTTCCACAACCGTTGACTCATTTTTAAACGACGAAGTTCGGAGTCCAACACTTGGCTCGATTTTGCTTCTACTACTCGCTCATAAGCGAGTAAGAAGTGGTTCGCCATTCGGAATTGCTCCCACAACTGTTGACTCTTTTTTAAACGATGAAGTTCGGAGTCCAACACTTGGCTTGACTCAGCTTCTACTACTCGCTCATAAGCAAGTAACAAGTGGTTCACCATTCAGGAGTGCTCCTACAACTATCGACAACCATGGATGCTAACAAATCACACAAGTGCAAAAAACAAGTATCATTTCTGTAAAGTTTGAGGAACAAGTCAAATTACAAGACTAACTGCTCATCTTTACGACGAATTACAAAACTTGAGAAGCCAAAATTACAAGACTTCTTCAACGCCTCCTAGGAAGTGGGATACTCTTCTTGAGCGACAAACGAGGGCGGCGAACATTTTGTTGCTCCGACCCCACACCCATTGAGGTCCCCAAGCCGGCGAGCCCAGTTGTGTCTCTGAGCATTGCACCGATTGAGGCTCCACTCAACGAACCAGCAACTTCGCTTTGAGCGTCCCCAGGATGCCCTGGGCTCGGAGGCGAACGTGATGCTAACTCGTGGAATGATCGTCCCTGCGAGTACTCATCTCGAGAGCAAGATGTGGTCCTGATATTTCTCCCCTCCGAAAAACGTCGTAGTCGGTGAACCTCCATCTCTAACTCAACGATGCGCTCCTTCAGCGAATCATCCGTTACCATGACTTGTAGGCGAGGAATTCTGCTCGTACTACCCACACGAGAAGCTTCAATGATAGTTTTTCGAAACTGCGCCGTCTCCAAACTCTTCTCGAGCACGACGTTCTTCAGACCATCTCTCTCCGCACTAATGTCGAATAGGGTCTGCCGAAGTGACTTCGCCTCCCCTTCAGGGGGCACTTCTCGAGCTCGTTTCTTTAGTCGCTTCAACTCGGAGTTGCGCCGTGCCAGCGTTAGTTTAAGATGACCTAGTTCTGCCTCGTTCTTGAGAAAACTCTCTCAACTACGAGAGAGGGCCAACCTCGCCGCTCCTAAGTCAATCCGAAGACGAGAGGCCTCAGCCGCTTCCATGTTCGGCGATGCCTCGACCCATTGACATGACTCGGCGATCTGAAAATCAAGAACACAACAACACTGAGCTCGAGAAATGCCTATAGCAATGGCTCATATATGAAACAACTCAGACCCCCAACACTTAGCCAAATTTCAGAGCAAGTTGT
The DNA here is from genome assembly GCA_017893485.1 of Hemerocallis citrina. Lineage (NCBI taxonomy): Eukaryota > Viridiplantae > Streptophyta > Magnoliopsida > Asparagales > Asphodelaceae > Hemerocallis > Hemerocallis citrina. Next base: position 1,748,911 of record JACEHZ010000535.1, on the reverse strand, counting down.
TTTGGACACTTAGCCAAAGTTTCAAAGCTAGTAATTGTAAACACTTGGGCCAAAATCTCAAAAGTTCTTTGCTTCATTGAAGTTCAAAAGAGTACAAAAGAAAGCGGTGGCCAGTCCGCTATTAGGCATCGATACAAAAAGATCCTAGATGAAAAACTATTGTTGAAATACAAAAGAAATACTAAGGGAGTTGAGTGTCCACCTCGACGGATGGAACCACGAGCGCTAAGTCACCTTCGCCGCCCTCAGCTGTCCCTGACGCCGGCGCCATCGCCAACGGAGGCTCGGTCACTATGTCCTCCTCATCGACTGTGTCGTCTTCTCCTTCAGCCTCTACCCTTTCCTCGTCGGGGAACAAGAAATACCCCGAATAATCGAAGTCGGGGATATGCTCGCCGACATCCTTCAGCGCCTTGGCGTAGGCCTTCCACCTCCTTCTCCGCCGCGGCCTTGGCCTCCTTCACCGCCATGTCCATCTCGAACGCGGCCTTCTCCTTCTCAGCTACCCTCTCCCGGGCCATCTCCTCCTTGTCCGCAACGGCGGAGTCCTTTGCCTTCGCCAGCGCCTCCTCCAGTAGCCTGATCTCAGTGGCTTGCATTTCTGCCTTGAGAGCGGCCGCCTCTAGCTCTCTCTTGGCCTTCGAGCGCTCCAACCTCTCCCGATCCTGCAGAGCCTTCAGCTGTTTCTCCTGCTCTGCCACTCGCTTCATCAAGTGGCTGAAATGACAGATTGCCTGCGAGAAAAGCAGCGGTTCAAGAGAGTGGCAAATAAAGAAGACAAAGGTCGAGCGGGAGATTGAGGCTTACCGTCATCTACGCCTTGGCGATCTCCAAGGCCAAGTCGCCCACTATCCCGTGCTCCATCGCCGCCTTGTCCTTGGGCGTGGCGAGGCTATGGACGGTGTCCATGCAACTCGTTGAGTCTCCAAGGAAACCGTCGTGCCTAAGAACCTGCCAATCCGGCACGAAGATCCTCTTCAGCTCGTCCGTCAGTATCACCTCGGCCGCAACCGTGCGAGGCGAAGCTGTCAGGGCGAGCGTAGCCGAACAGTCGAGTTCCTTCGCCGATGGAGCAACGGGAGAAGGAACGGCCTCCAAGTCCACGACGGGGGCAGCGACACTCTCAACTCGAGCTGCCATCGACGGAGTTGGCCGAGCAACGGCACACTTCCTCTTCTTTTCCTCAACTCGCTTGCCACTCAGTGCCGATCGCCTGTTCATGATATCCTCAAAGTCCATGGCAGTAGATCCTGCGAAAAAAGATAGAAAAAAAAGATCAGAATTTCATTACTACTAAAGTACTTGGAATACGATCGATGAAAGTGAACTCGTACTAGGGTCCATCAAGCTAAGGCCTCCCCCAAAGAGGCTCTCCTCGGAGATCTCCTTCCAATGCAGAGTAGGTCGATCCAAGAGGATGCCAACCATTTTGTCCTCCTCGGGACTCAAGGACGGCTCCATCTTTGCCCTCTTCGGCACATCTTCCCTCCATACCGTAAGAATGTCCCATGGCTTTTTACCCGGAACAAGGAAGTATTTGTCTTGCCATCACTTCAGGGAGTCAGGGTTGTCGACCAACTTAACGCCCTTCCGAGCAGTGAGGTAGAAACGGAACTCCGTCCTCATCTTTTGATGGATCTTGTACAGACAACGAAGTACGCTGATCCTAGGTTCGATCTCGACCGCTTGGCAATGGAGAACGAACCCCGTGACATGCCTCTAAAAGTTCGGCATCAGCTGAATAGGGCATACCCCATACCATTGCAGCACTCCCCTTATGAAAGGGTGTAGAGGGAGGCGTAGCCCCGCATAGAAAGCGTCGTAGGGAAAAATACAAGTATCGGAGGGGAGAGAAGAACAAGACCTGATTCCTGGACCAGGGACGACGAGTTCGAACTCTGGAGGGATCATGAAGCACATTTGAATGATTCGCAGATCCGACTCCTTCAGGATGCTAACGATTTTGTTCACCTCTGTGCGCTCCCTCGGATCGTTCTCCTCGTAAAACTGTGCCAACCCTTGCTCCGTTCGCGTTAACTCCTCTGCACCATACTGGCGGGTCCCTCCAAGGGTGGACACGGCGATCGAATGTCTCCCGAACACGCCCATCCTCTGATCTCTCTCCACTATTGATTCCACTATCGACAAAGAGAGAGCCGCCTCGCTGCCTCCACCTTCGATGACGAGATCTTCTTCTACTTCCGGAGAGGACAGGACAATGGGGGCCTTCCCCTTATCGACCGAAGAAGGAGTGGACCGGGGGGCTACTTCGAGTTGACTCGAGGAGGAGGCCTCTTCGCCGGAAGACACCCTAGACATATCTTAAAATTTTAAAAAATTACCAAAGAAGTGACAACCATGGTCGGAATGCTCGTCGGACAATGGAAAAGACGTCGGAAGCTCCGCTCAAAGATACGAAGAGAAGAAAACTCAGGTGAAGTGAAAGTGAGAAAGTGAGGTAAAAAAGAGAGCGGATGGGGACTTATAGTAAAATTTGATGGGCTTGGGCCGCACAGCTTAGGCGGCCCAATAAGCACGGAAGTCCAGGCGGTCAGAATACGAAACGACAAAAAAGAAGCAACCAGAAGAAGCTCGAACCCGTTGACCAATCAACGCCTTTCGAGCTCACCGCTTCGTCTGAATCGCTCGACACAGGGTTCGCCAAGCTCGCCATCATATCCGAGCAGACGTGTTTCCGAGCTGAAAATACCAAAAAATGCATTGACTAGTCAATGCCCTTCCAGTTCGCCACTTTGTCTCAATCGCTCGCCACAGCGTTCGCCAAGCTCGCCGTCATATCCGAGCAGTTTCCGAGCTGAAAACACCAAAAAATGCATTGACCAGTCAATGCCCTTTCAGTTCACCGCTTCATCTCAATCGCTCGCCACAGCGTTCACCAAGCTCGCTGTCATATCCGAGCAGACGTGTTTCCGAACTGAAAATACCAAAAAATGCATTGACCAGTCAACACCCTTCCAGTTCGCCGCTTCGTCTCAATTGCTCGCCAAGCTCGCCGTCATATCCGAGCAGACGTGTTTCCGAGCTGAAAACACCAAAAACCAGTCAACACCCTTCCAGTTTGCCACTTCGTCTCAATCGCTCGCCACAGCGTTCGCCAAGCTCGCCGTCATATTCGAGCAGACGTGTTTCTGAGCTGAAAACACCAAAAAATGCGTTGACCAGTTAACACCCTTCCAGTTTTCCACTTCATCAGAATCGCTCGCCACAACGTTCGCCAAGATCTCCATCACATCCGAACATACGTGTTTCCGAGCTGAAAACACCTAAAAAAGCGTTGACCAGTCAACGCTCTTCAAGCTCGCCGTTTCGTTCGCCAAGCTCGACACCTCGTTCGCCAAACTCACCTTCATATCCGAACAGACGTGCTTCCGAGCTGAAAACACCAAAAAACGCGTTGACCAGTCAACGCTCTTCGAGCTTGCCGTTTCGTTTGCCAAGCTCGACACCCCGTTCGCCAAGCTCGCCGTCATATCCGAGCAGACATGTTTCCGAGCTGAAAGCACCAAAATAGCATTGACCAGTCAACACCTTCCCACTGTTCGCCAAACTCCACATAACGTTCGCTGTGTTCGGCGCATCGTCCTCCAAGCTCGGTGCCCCGTTCAGCGCGTTTGCCTTACCGTACGCCCAGATCGCCGTACAGGCGTAACTCCGGTGAGAGGCCCCTTTTCTCCGAGCCATCCGATCACCCAGAATTCCTTGCTAGTGCATGATCAAGGGTTCAGATTTGGCCACGTCATAAATACGGCGATTAATCCTTTTTTCTATTTTATTAATTCGGATTATTTATTTAAAATTGCAAAAAATGATTAAAAATCATAGAAAATTAATTAAAAATTCTGAAAAATAATTATAAATTCGAGAGAATATTTCTGAGTCCCGGGATAAATAATTATCGTTCAGAATGATTAATTAGTGCTCCCGGAGAGCAAATCGTTGCCTTGCAAAATTGAATAAATGGTTCGAAAAAATAATATAAAATCGGAAAAATCACCAAAAATTCAAGAGAGACCTGAGAGCAAACTTGGGCATGTTACCAGCTTAGGAAAACACCATCACCCCTCAGAAGAGATTCAGACACCCGTTGAGAACTCCGATAAAGCCCTATACGCCATTAAAACAACAAAACTACTCCCCAAAGGCCATAACACATAGTCTTTGGGAGTGGGGGCTCGTGATATGGCTTTAAAATGGGGTTAAATTGGAATCATTCAAAGTGGGCATGAATCTCAAAGTCCCAGGGGCAAGATGGTAATCTCGCCTACAGACGGGTCTGAATTGGGAACCGGGTCCCTCCTCCTAGACCCACTAACCCATGAACGGATCTGACCAGTTGAGAATGGGTCTCAACCCGTTAGGGGCCAGTTCAACAAGATTGGAGGAAATTCTGGCTCCCCCTGATCTGGAGGAGGTGGTTATAACCACCCTTATCCTGCCACACCGGGAAGTAGGGATACACTATGATTCTGAAGGAGATCCCCTTGGCGACTATAAACCCCCCCTGACCTCCTACTGTTAAAGGTGATCGCACTTTGCACACTTGAGCTTTTTTCCTTCTCTTTTTCTGTGTATTGACTTGATCGTCAGAGGGTTCGTCACCGGGATCCATCCCGGTGTCTAGAACATTGGTAACTTGCACTGACAGGAGTTTTGTTTTCTTTTTTCTCTTCCTGCAATTTATTAAATTGCAGATTTTGGAGACCAGGTGCCAGATGGTGTAGGTGATATGAGATTCTAGTTGCTCAAGATTTTGCTATATCTATTTATTTTTCTTGTTGCTTATTTGAACAATTGTATTTTTGCTACTTGGATTTATTTGTATTTGGGCAATGTGATCTAGGATTATTGACTTGTTCAGATCTAGTTTATTTGAGATTAATATATTTTTTTTGTTTCAAGTAATCCTTTTGGTATTTTGATTCATATATGCATGTTTGGTCGACTTCTCTTGGTTCCGATTCTGATTATTCTTGTGAAATATTATAAAGATTTCGACAACTTATGGATGATGAAAATTATTCGTTGGGCTTAGTCACGTATCCGTATTCCATATTTTTTTTGGAAAGCAGGGTGTGACAAGGTTTTTATTGGTATCAGAGCTCAGGTTTGGCTAATGTGTTAGTTTGACTGATATATTAGACAAGTTTGGCTCGATCTGGGATTGGCTCAACAGTTCACAGACCATGCATGCATGAATGAATTATAATCAATATTGATGGATACTAGTCTTATTCCATTCATTTTGATCCCTTCTTATTCAATTTCTTGATTTCTTGATTCTTTCGTATTTTTCTGTCATCCTCTTTGATTGATTTCTTTTTGGGTATGAATTCATTCTTCTCATACCCATATCCTTCTGATTTTGGTGTTATCCATTCTTTTTCTATTTTCTGCTTGGTCCGTCAGTCAGCATCGCTTGATCTTCTTTGACTTGTCAGCCGCTTGGATCATCGCCAGGGAAGGAAGTGTCGTCTTTTGCTTCAAGATGTGCATGCAGAGTCCCGGAATCTCAGAAAGTGTTCGGAATCTTGCTAGAGCTAATGGATGCTATTGGCAGGGTCTACCCGATCAGAGTGGCGCAGCGGAAGCGTTCTGGGCCCATTACCCACCGGTCCCAGGATTCCCTTGTTGCTTCTTCTTTGTATTGTTTACTTCTTTTCATCCCTTGTACTCGTCTTCATCCGTTGACTCATTGGCTGGCCTAACTCTTCCTTATCCATCCTTTCTTCGATTCCAACTCTATCTATTTCTTCATCTCTTTGCCTTGTTATCTTGTAAGTCTTGTATTGTTTCTTCTTCATTATGTTACTTCTTTCTTCCATTACATTTTGCCATCAGGCACCCATTTATTATTTGATTCCATTCTTCCCAGTTCATTCTCTCTTTGATCCCAGTTCTACCTACTCCCTATCTTGCTTTGTTATCTTGTATTGTTTCTTTCCTTTTGATACTGTTTATTTTCTTTCGTGCATTCCATTTGACCTCATTGTGATCCACTTCCTTCTTTTTATGATATTGCTACTGCTTTTTTTCTTTCCCTTTAATCCTTTGTTTTGTTACCCTCCCTAAGTTTGCTTTAGCCTTGTCCCATATACCGCCTAAGCAAATTTCGAGAACGAAATTTTGTTGTAAGGTGGGTAGGATTTGTAACCCCTATTTTTGCAAATTCGTATTTTCTGTATTTAAATTTTTTTAAATTATTTTTCCGCTTTCAAGTTCTTTTGTTAAAATGTATTGTTGGATCTTCTATTAAAATCTATTTTCGATCAATAATTTTATTTGTAACTATTTTCTATGATTTTTATATTGTAATACCAATCTTATTATTATTATTATTACCTTGATTTCTACTATTATTTCTATTACTGTTATTATTATTACTATTATTTATTTTATCATTTTTCTTATTGTTGTTGTTGTTGTTAATTTTAACTGATTATTAAAAATCCATTTCTATTGTTAATTGTGTTTGTAGTTATTTCAAATAATTTTCATATTGTAGTACAATTATATTTTGTTATATAAACCTAAATTTTATTGATTATTTTATTTTCTTATCGGATTTTCTTTTTATCTTAATACCCATTTAACCCTAATATACCCTATTGGATTCTTAACCCTAACCCATTAACTATTCTACCCGTTTCACCCTAACCATTTACCCATAACCCATTAAAAATATCCAAACCCGTTTCACCCTTATACCCTGTTCACCATACCAACCCGAAATCTAATTCCTTGTGCACCGAAACCCTTCTTCTTCCCCTATATATATACCCCTGTGTAACCCTAACCAAACTCCAGCCTATTCATCTTCCAAACAACCCTAGCCGCCTACCTCCTTCCACCCGTCTTCCCTATCCATGCATCTCCCGATGTCTGATCCCATCCTCTCTCCCAGTGCTCCTCTCCCTTTCCCTCTGGTGCCGTTCCCCTGGTGTGCTCCTCTCTCCCTCTACCTCCCATCCTCCCCTCCGGTGTTGCGCAGCCTCCCTGCACCACTCTACCCCGTCGTCGTCTAGCAGCAACACAAACCCCCATCGTCCCTCACCCCGAACACCCATGTTACCGCCCCTGTGCCCTACAGAGCACTGCTCCACCATCCTCCTCTCCCTGCCGTCGCGCCACCTTGGGCGTCTCCTCCCTATCTCGACCACCTCACGATGCATAGCCGCAAAACAGCTGCCCTGCTCCTCCTGAGCACCGCACGACTGCAGCACCTCCTCAGCATCAGCAATAGCGCCACAGCTCCCCGTTGCACCGCCAGTCGTAGCCACCTTACCACCCCTGTTTCGATGCACCCCCCTACCGGCGATTCCCCCTACCACGCTGTTGCCTGCCGTCGGAGCCAAGCCAGTGCCACCATCGTCGTTGGCTATTTGATCAAGTGGTTTTTTTGATCAAGTGATCTTGACCGTCCGATCTTGATCGCTTGCTCTTGATCTTGATGGTTTGAATCCTGGCCGTCCATTTGATCTGATCTTGATCTCTTGTTGAGCCGTTCGATCTTGTTAATCTTGATCTTAATCTTGATCTGCGATCTCAGCCGTCCAATTGTGTTTGTGATCTCAATCGTCTTCATATTGTTTGTGGTCGGTTGTTCATCTTGTTCGTGATCATCTCGTTCGTAAGTCGTTCGTTGAGTTTATGCCCGGGAATCCATTCCCGTTATTCTTATTCTTGCTTCGTTTCTGTCGTCGTCTCTCAGGCAAGTAACTTGTATTCTTTTCTTTGTGTAATACAAGTACTAAATACCGCCTGTGCATAGTTGTGTTCTAGAGACAATTCTGGTGTGAACCCCTGTTGTATATTGTCTCTATTGTGTTGACCCGCCCGTAGTTGCCTCATTACACACATGACATGAAATAACTTAGGGATGACCACTTCTTATTGTATACATGCATGTTGTTCATGACTTGTTGTATGATCTCGTATGCTTGATGTGTTGATAATAGTATAACTTGTTATAGACTTGCTAAATAACCTATACCATATTGTTTGGACATCTAGTACACTATATTTCATGTTTGGGTTGATTTGGATGAGTTTTACATGAACTAGATGATTTTATGTTCGAAGAATAATTCTGTATTTTTATGGTACCTTACTCATGATCAGTATTTTAGACCCTATTAAGGTCAGTATATGAATATTATTTGTGAACATGAACTGTAGAAAATTCTGTCTATTTTCCAATCCTTCTGACGGATCTCAGTTTCATTTTATGAGTTGTGAGTTATGTCTATTTTACTACAGAGGTATAGAGAGATTTCTAGATTTTGTTTTTTATGAATTCTGAAAAGTAAGCTATTTTTATCATGATGTTAAATGTATTATTTTAATCCAATATTTTGCACAATACAACTAGACTTGATTGGGTTTAACTCTGAATTTTTGTGGATTTATTTGATGAGTTTTACAAACTATTCTATACTTGTAAACAACTACTATACTAGCAAATTTTTCCTTGCTGTTCAGTAAACAACTACTATACTATCAAACTATTCTATACTTGTAAACAACTACTATACTGGTAATCAAAAACATCATCATCACGAAGGAAACGCCTCAAACTAGAGCTTGAACCTGATCCACACAAGAAGAGAAAAATTAGAAAGGATGTTTTAATGTTGTTGGATCTTGGCGTTACATAACCATCTCACCCCCATGTCTGGCTAAAGACTTAAAACTTAGCGCTTCTTGGGAGGCAACCCATGTTTTCTTTTATTGCATTTAGGTTTGATTTATCTTTTAGTTATTTTATTTTAATTTTTGATTTTATTTTGTAGGATTGCATAAATCTTGAAAGTCGCGCGTGCAGAAATTTAAAGACGAATCAGGGGAGAAATTCTAAACTTTTTGCATTCTTTTTGTTTTTCTTTTTCTTTTCCATTGAGGACAATGTGATATTCAAGTTTGGGGGGAAGATTTACAAATTTATCATTTATTTTTAAAAGGAAAAACAAAATAAAAGAGATTTTAATTAGGCTTACTATTACACTTTTGAGTTCTTTATTGTGATAAGCATTGAAATAATTTTTTTTTAGGATATACAATTTCTTATAAAGCAAGAGTAAGCATACTTATTTACTTTAGGATTATTAAGTTTTAAAATTCCTTACAAAATTGTGTGAGTCATGCTATTATACATTAAAGACAAATGTGATGCTTTTTCTTATGATTATCCCCTTTGATCTAGTCCTAAACAGAGTTTAAGTAAATAGAGTAATAATGAAAAAAAAAAAATTATGAATAAAGTCAATCTACTCCAATATTTTGAGTTGCTTAGTAACTAGGGGTATTCATCACAAATGTTTACTTTTACGTCAAACGGCAACTTGAAATATGAGTATGCAAAGCACTTTAAGTTTGTGACTTGTTGAGTAACCGGGTGAATTCATCACAAATGTTTTGCATTCGCGTCAAAAGGCAAGTGACAACTTAGAGAAGAGACTATTAAAAAAATATATAAAAAACTCTAGTTTGCTACTCGGTTTGTAGTAGTGAGAAGGGATAATCACAGATTGAGTTGTTACATACTATAATTACATTAATTGCATGACAAATATGATTGGATTGGAAATTATGAATAAATAATTGCACTGAAGAAAGTGGGTATGCTTGATTTTACTTTATTTGCTATTGTTTATATTTTTAATTGAAATTTTGATGTTTGCATGATGAGAATTCTTAGTGTGATGGGTTGAGCCTACTCTATTATTATTCCCTTGTTCATGATTCTACTTTTTGCTCGAGGACAAGCAAAATCTTAAGTTTGGGGGTATTTGATGTGTCTAATTTATATACAAATATTTGTACTCATTTACCAATTAAAATTGCTTGTTTTCGTTGATATTGTCAACAATTCATCTTATTTCTATAAGATTTCATTTAATTAATTATTTTCAAAGAAATAATATTTTTGATGCAAAAAGTAAAGATTTGTGGAAAAAAATCAACAAACAAAATAAAATAATGGATTTATTAATTATTATTGTTTTGTTGAGTTAAAAATGCGAAATAATTTTAGAAAGATTTTAATGAGCTAATATGATTTTTAGTTAGTTTAATTAATTTTAAACTAATAAATTTATTTTATTTTTAAATTCTAAATTTTGGTCTTATTTTGTGTATGCAGAAGCACGTGGTTGAAAGAAAAGGAAATAAAAGGAGAAAAGAGAAAGAAATAAAATTCTGGATTAAAAAGGAAGGAAATAAATGAAGAGAATGGATCTTTCTGCAAAAAGCGCAAACCCTAACTCCTATTCCCGTTCTCTATAAATATATGAAGAGATGGACAAGAAGAAAGGAAGAGGTGACGGCTACTACATTCATAATATAAAAAATTAAAAGAGAGAAAAGTTTTCTCTCTCTGTCTCTCTTTTGCGTGCGAACTGGAACGAAAAGGAGAGAGAGAGAGACGAATCCAAAGGATCGTGCATTCGCTCAGAAGCAGGTCCCACTCCAAGAGACAACGTGACAGGCTGCTTCTTCTTCCTCTTCTTTGACTTGCTGGTGTGCGGCTCAGAGCAACCAAAGGGAAAGAGTGATGTGCTGACTCTTCTTTGGGTCCCACTTGATCAAAGACAAAACAGAGAAGGCTCTGGTGTGCTGGCGTAGGCAAGACGACACAAGAGAAGCAGCAGGCGTGCACGTGCGGAAGCATCTGCTGGTGGCTCAGGGACTAGACGCTGACTGACGTGCTGATCTGATGTGCGACGTGACAGCACTTCGACAGCGACCGCTCAATACGACAGCACCTGTGACAGAGGTGTTGACTCGGTTGACTACAGCTGACGTGGCGGCTGACATCTTTTTGGCTCGGTTTTAAAGAACAGAGAAGAGAGAAAGGAATTTGGGTTTGCATTAATTTTAATTTCTTTTTGTATCTCTTCTTCTCTATATTTTTAGATGCAATCCAAAACATTTTTTAATTACAAATTTGACATGAACTAAATTTATTGTTCTAGAGGCTAAGATGTAGCCTAGTTTTGTAGAACACAAATTTTAATTCCTTATTTTTATTCTATTTTTCCTGGTTGTGTTTTAATTTTTATTATTTATGCGTATAAAATGGTGGATAGACATTTGTATGATTTTTTAAATCATGATGAGACCGAACTAGTGATTTGTGATTAATAAAAATTAAATACCGTTATTGGAGGACGTGACCGTTAAGAAATCCAAATTTTCATTTAATAATTTGATGGATAGGCAAATAATTAGTTGAGAATAATTTTTAGACTACGTGGATAGAGTGGTTAATATTTTTAGGATTTTGGTCTACAACTTGGAAAGATGATATTTTTATTTATAAGGAGTTATAATTTGTGTGTGTGATAAACGAGGTGAACCAAGAGCCCTAGAACTAATTTTACTCTGAACAAATTTCAAGTGCTTCACTGTTTCACAGCCCTCTCCCTCTTCACAAATTTAATTAGTTTTAATTAGATTAATTTAATTTAGTTGTTTTATCATTTATAAATTTCGATCTTCCAAATAGTAATTAATCTAGTGATATCGGTACTCAATAAAATATCTAGTCCCTGTGGGTTCGACACTCTATTCACTTACTATATTACTTGTTGCAATTTTGTACACTTACAAATATTCACATCAAGTTTTTGGCGCCGCTGCCGGGGACTAGTTATTTTTTTATTGATATTGAAAATTGCTAGATTATTGCTAGTTTGGATTTTTTGTAATTATTTTTTGTTGTTGTTGTGAAATACCATGTGACTTGTATATATTTTTTGGATTTGCCCTGGATTCTATTTCCTAGATTCTTTGACAGATCAAGATTTTCAGGTTTGTAGCAACGGGAATTCGAGATTTAGTGCAGTACTGTTTTACTGTCCTGAACTAGAATTTTTGTTGTTCTTCTCTCTTATGAGTTGTCCTTTACCTGTACATGTTTATCTTTCAACCCGAACATGTTACTTGTTCGTGCCATATTATTCTTGCTCTATTTCTGTGATACATACATGCTTGTTTAATAATAATAATAATAAGTAATCAAGCCAGGGTTAAGGGTAAGACCTTAGTAGTGGACAATATAGGTATGTGTACTCAGAAGGGGGCCCGTGTTTCCCATTACATTTTGCCATGTTTCATGATTACATGATTCATGCCTGTCTATCTGATTATATGTTGTCATGATTCGTGATGATTCATGCATATTATTATATATTGTCATGTTTCATGACTACATGATACATGCCTGTTATTACTACCTGTTGCAATGTTTCATGACTACATAATTCATGCCTGTTCCTGTTGCCACGATTTCACGACTACGTGATTCGTGCCTGTAACCTGTTACCTAAGGCCTGAGTACACGGCCCTATAGAAACCCACCACTAGGTCTAAACGTAACTTGATTGTACGTCGCAACCATGTGGTAAACCTGGGATGCATGAAGTGCTACCTAGATAGTAATAATACAAGACTTAACATACATGATTACCTGTTACATGATTACCAGTTACATGATACCTGTTATATGATACTTGTTACATGATACCTGTTTACCTGGATACCTGATTACCTCTTTACCTGTTCATCGGTATACCTGTTTACCTGCTTGCATGACCCTTGATACATGTTACTTGTACACCGTTAGCACATTACATTACTTGATCCTGTTCATGATTCATGCTAGTTCTATTTCATTATCATGTTTATTCCATGCTATGTAGTTTATTCTTTCCCATGTACTTGTGCCTGCACTACAAGCGGCCCGTAACTTGCATTGATGGGAGTTTGTTTTCTTTTTTCTCTTCCTGCAATTTATTAAATTGCAGATTTTGGAGATCAGGTGCCAAATGGTGTAGGTGATATGAGATACTAGATGCTGGAATTTTGCTGTTATTATTTCTTGTTGCTTATTTTGTATAATTGTACTTGATTACTTAGATTTATTTGTATTTGGGCAATGTGACCCAGAATATTGACTTTTCCATATTTGTTTTATTTGAGATTATAATATTTTGGTTTCAAGTAAATTTCCTGTTGGTATTTTGATTCATATATGCATGCTTGGTTAACTTCTCTTACTTCCGACTCTGATTATTCTTGTGAAATGTTATAAAGATCTTGACAGCTTATGGATAATGAAAATTATTCGCTGGGCTTAGTCACGTATCCGTATTCCGTATTCTCTTTTGGGAAGCGAGGCGGGACAAGGTTTTTAGTGGTATCAGAGCCCAGCTTTGGCTAATGTATTAGTCCGACTGATATATTAGACAAGCTTGGCTCGATCTGGGATCGACACAACAATACACAGACCATGCATACATGAATCAATTATAATCAACGTTGATATGGATGCTAGTCTTGTTCTGTTCATTTTGATCCCTTCTTATTCAATCACTTGATTTCTTGTTTTCTTCCGTCTCTTTTAGTCGTACTCATTTGTTGATTTCTTCTTGGGTATGAATTCATCTTTCGTACCTATATCCTTCTGATTTTGATGCCACCAATTCTTTTTTCTATTTTCTGCTTGGTCTGTCAGTCGGCATCGTTGTTTCTACTTTGACTTGTCAACAGCTTGGATCATCACCAGGAGAGGATGTGTCATCTTTTGCTCCGAGATGTGCATGCAGAGTCCCAGGATCTCAGAAAATCTTCAGAATCTCGCTGGAGCTAATGGATGCTACTGCAGAGTCTTTCCGATCAGAGTGGCGCAGCGAAGCATTGTGGGCCCATAGCCCACAGGTCCCAGGATTCTCTTGTTATTTCTCCTTCTCTGCACCGTTTGCTTCTCTATCCCTTGCATTCATCCTCATCCGTTGACTCATTGGCCAGTCTAACTCTTCCTTGTCCATCATTTCTTCGATTCCAGCTCAATCTATTTCTTCATCTCTTTGCTTCGTTATCTTGCAAGTCTTGTGTTGTTTCTTCTTCATTTTTGATACCGGTTACTTCTTTCTTGCATTCCATTTTTCATCATGCACCCATTCATTATTTGATTCAATTCTTCCCTGTCCTTTCTCTCTTTGATTCCAGTTCTACCTACTCCATATCTTGCTTTGATATCTTGTTTTGATTCTTTCCTTTTGATACTGTTTATTTCCTTTCATGCATTCCATTTGACAACATTGTTTCCCACTTCTTCTTTCTTATTCTGGTGTTGCCACTGCTTTGTCCTTTCCCTTTAATTCTCTGTTTTTTTTCCCCCCAAGTTTGTTTTTGCCTTGTCCTATGTACCGCCGAAGCAAATTTCGAGGACGAAATTTTGTTGTAAGGTGTGTAGGATTTGTAACCCCTGTTTTCCCAAATCCATATTTTCTGTTTATTTTTGGTATTTTAAATTTTTGTAAATTAATTTCCCGCTTTCAAATTCTTTTTCTTAAAATGTATTGTCGGATCTCCTATTAAAGTATATTTTTAATCAATAATTTTATTTGTAACTATTTTCTATGATTTTTTTTATATTATAATACAAATCTTATTATTGTTATTATTACCTGGGTTTCTTTTATTTTTACTATTATTATCTTTATCATTTTTCTTATTATTATTATTGTTATCAGTATTATTATTATTAGTGTTATTTTTAATACTATTACTATTATTATTGTTGTTGTTATTATTATTATTATTATTATTATTATTATTATTATTATTATTATTATTATTATTATTATTATTATTATTATTATTATTATTATTATTATTATTTCTATAGAATCCCAAATTGTATATTTTTATTGGTTATTTTATTTTCTATAAATCCAAACCCATTTTAAACCTAATACCCTTTTAACATCCCAAAACCCAATGCACTGTTTTAATTCCCAACCCGAACCTGTTATCACCCCTTCACCCGTTACCCTGTTTCCTATAACCCCCTACCCATTATCATGCACCCCAACCCGTTTACCCCTATACTATTCAGCCGTCACCCTCAAAACTAAACCCTACTATTGTACCGACCTATATATACCCGGTTCCTCATCCCCTGTTCATCTTTTTAACCTAGCCGTCACTTAATCTTCAACCTCCGAGATCCTCCCGCTTCATCCCCCTCTCTCTGGTCTCTAACCCTCTTGTTCTGCACCCCCCCGTGCCGTCTCCCGACCTCTATCTCTCGCGTCGCTCTCATCCAGGCAACAGTGCATCCCCTGGTCCCCGTCTCCTTCTGCCTCAGTGCTGCCTCTCGTCTTTACCCTTGTGCTCCTCTCGATGCACCGCAGCCCCCAGCCTCCCGAGCGCCATCCAGTGCAGACGCCAGCCTCTCGACGACAGCAACACTGCATTGTGCTTCCTCCCTACTGTTATTGTCCCCGCAGTGCACCGCCTGTCTGCCGTCGTCGAAGTCGGCAACCGCGTCGTCAAACCAGGGCCAAAGCCATTATGGTTGCTGTTGGGTTTTGATCACTTTGGATGTGGGCCGTCGGATCTTCCTTGATCATCTCATCATCATGATCATCATGTCCCCTTGATTGATTGATTCCTGGCCGTCGATCACTCGTGATCCTGATCCCTTGATCTCGACCGTCGGATCTACTTGATCATCATTATCATCATCTTCATCATCATCTTCATCATCATCTAATCTGGACCGTCCGATCTTGTTCTTCGATCTCAGCCATCTGATTTTGTTCGTGAACTCGATCGTCTTCATCTTGTTCGCAATCGGTTGTTCATCTCGTTCGTGAGTTATTCGTTGTGTTCATGCCCGGGATCCGTTCCTGTTATTCTTTTTGCTTCGTCGGATTCATCGTCGTCTCTCAGGCAAGTAACTTGTATTCTTTTCTTTGTGTAATACAAGTACTAAATACTGCCTGTAGTGTAGTTGGGTTCTAGAGATAGTTCGTGTGTGAATCTTCTGTTATATGTTGTCTCTATTGTGTTGATTCAACCATAGTTGCCTCACGACATACATGACATGAAACAACTAGGGATGACCACTTTTTGGACGTATATATGCATGCTATTTTGTGATATCGTGTGCTTGATATGTTACTCGTGCTATAACTTGTCGTGGACTTGTCAAAATATCTCATACCATATTGTTTGGGCATCTAGTACACTATATTTCATGTTTGGGTTGATTTAGATGAGTTTTACTTGAACTAGATAATTTTAAGTTCGAAGAATAATTCTATATTTTTAGTTACCTTGCTTTTGATCAGTATTTTAGACCCTATTAAGGTCAGTATATGAAAATTATTTGTGAACATGAGCTGTAGAGAATTATGTCTATTTTCCAACCCTTCTGATGGATCTCAGTTTCATTTTATGAGTTGTGAGTTATGTCTATTTTACTACAGAGGTGTAGAGAAATTTCCAGATTATGAATTCTGAAGAGTAAGCTATTTTTATTGTGATGTTAAAATTAATATTTTAATCCAATATTTTGCACAATACAACTAGATTTGATTGGGATTAATCCTGAATTTTTGTGGATTTATTTGATGAGTTTTACAAACTATTCTATACTTGTAAACAACTACTATTCTAGCAGATTTTTCCTTGCTGTTCAGTAAAGATACATAAATTCGACTTGATTCTACTTGTTGTCTCTAAAATATTTGTGATTATGAAAGTTAGAATATTGTATCTAGTTTATCACCCTTTTGACGGATCTGGATTTCGATTTGTATTTTGTGAGATATTTTTATTTTCGTACTGCAGTGTTTAAGATTCCAAATTTATAAAACTACCGTAGCTTGCTGTTTTCTGATTTTACTTAACTATTCTATTTATATTGGAAAATTATGAAACTTTATTTTCTGATACTAAACATACTAGGGAATACTCCAGATTTTTCGTGGATTTAATTTGTGAGTTTTCATGCTGTTTTCCTGTATATGAATACAAACTCCTGATTTCTGGCTGAACGTGTTTTCTGGATTCAAATCAGTTTTTAGACTTGTTGTTGTGAAATACCATGTGATTTATATATATTTGCTGGATTCGGCCGGGAGTCTATTTTTCAGATTCTTTGACGGATCCAGATTTGCATGTTTGTAGCAACGGAAATTCCAGATTTAGTGCAGTACTGTTTTGCTGTCCTGAACTAGAATTTTCGTTATTCTTCTCTTTTATGAGTTGCCCTTTACCTGTACATGTTTATCTTTCCACCCAAACATGTTACTTGTTCATTCCATATTATTCTTGCTCTATTTTTGTGATACATACATTCCTGTTTAATAATAATAATAAGTAATCAAGCCGGGGTTAAGGGTAAGACCTAAGTAGTGGACAATATTGGTATGTGTACTCAGAAGGGGGCCGTGTTTCTCATTACCTGTTGTCATGTTTCATGATTATATGATTCATGCCTATTATTACTATCTGATTATATATGGCTATGATTCATGATGATTCATGCCTGTTATTATATATTGCGATGTTTCATGACTACATGATTCATGCCTGTTATTACTACCTGTCGCCATGTTTCATGACTACATGATTCATGCATGTTCCTGTTGCCACGATTTTACAACTACGTGATTCGTGCCTGTTACCTGTTACCTGACGCCTGAGTACACGACCCTATAGAAACCCACCACTAGGCCTAAACGTAACTTGATTGTACGTAGCAACCATGTGGTAAAAACCTGGGACGCATGAAGTGCTACCTAGATAGTAATAATACAAGACTTGACATACATGATTACCTATTACATGATTACCTGTTACATGATATCTGATACATGATACCTGTTACATGATGCCTGTTTACCTAGATACCTGATTACATGTTTACCTGTTCATCGGTATACCTGTTTACCTGCTTGCATGACATTTGATACATGCTACCTGTACACTGTTAGCACATTACATTACTTTATCCTGTTCATGATTCATGCTAGTTCTATTTCATTATCATGTTTATTCCATGCTATGTAGTTTATTCTTTCCCATGTACTTGTGCCTGCACTACAAGCGGTCCGTAACTTGCATTGACGGGAGTTTGTTTTCTTTTTCCTCTTCCTGCAATTTATTAAATTGCAGATTTTGGAGATCAGGTGTCAGATGGTGTACATGATATGAGATACTAGAC
Source organism: Hemerocallis citrina (assembly GCA_017893485.1). Taxonomy (NCBI): domain Eukaryota; kingdom Viridiplantae; phylum Streptophyta; class Magnoliopsida; order Asparagales; family Asphodelaceae; genus Hemerocallis; species Hemerocallis citrina. The sequence continues at coordinate 1,730,871 of JACEHZ010000535.1, read as the reverse complement.
GTTGGAATTTTGATATTATTATTTCTTATTGCTTATTTTGAACAATTGTACTTAATTACTTGGATTTATTTGTATTTGGGCAATGTGGCATAGAATATTGACTTGTCCAGATTTGATTTATTTAAGATTATAGTAATTTGATTTCAAGTAAAAAGCATGTTGGTATTTTGATTCATATATGCATGCTTGGTTGACTTCTCTTACTTCCGACTCTGATTATTCTTGTGAAATATTGTAAAGATTCTGACAGCTTATGGATGATGAAAATCATTCGCTGGGCTTAGTCACGTATCCATATTCCGTATTCTCTTTTGGGAAGCGGGGCGTGACAGATACATATACATACATGATGAAATCTATGATATAGCTTGTGCATCTCATCCAATCTACCTCAGTTTATCAATCAAATTAATTCTCAAGGACAAACTAAACATGATCATCGCATATTAAAAATTTGATCTTTACTTCATGGAATTAATTAATTCTATCAGAACAATCAATTCATAGTAGAATCACTAATATATGCATTTAAAACGATCAAGGATCCACATAGAAATTTCTAGAATGACATCTACTCAATCATGATCCAAGAATATATCAAAGAGTCAAAGAATCATTCACTAGTTAGGGTTTTTGTTCATGTAGAAGTTATTTGACTGCTATTTATAGAGATTTATCCACTAATGGATCCACATCAAGTTTTATAATCATGCAATATATATATATATCATATTGGATCAATCATCATCACATAATACAAGTATATAACAAATCAAGAGATGAGAAATACCACCCACCTCAAAGAAGATTAACTCGAAGAACAATAAGGAAGTCCCTCCCTTCTCCTTGCAAAAATCCAAGATCCAAGCCTCCACTCCAAGAAAATAATGAAGAAATAAAGTTTTTGGTTTGCGGCAGGGGAAAATGGCTGTTGTGGTGTTAATATAGGTCGGGGATTTGGTAATTAGGATTTCTACAATATTTTCACAAAATATTCCTTAAGAAAATATCTTTACATATATAGATTTATCATATTAGGTAGTTAAATAAATCAAATGAGGTAATATTCTTCTACCCCGATCATAACCAACTTGGCCAGCCCTGTGTGCAGTCCCAAAATTTTGAAATTTTGAAATTTTACACTCAGTGGCAATTTTACACAAAAGTCCTTCATTTGAAATATTTGCAATCATGTCACAATTTACTCATAAAAATCCTAGAAATTTAGATTTATTATCTAATAATAAATATTAGATTTTCCAAGAAAATTTTGTGGCTTTGTATTTTCCGAGAAAAATATTTGCACGTGTTTTGCACGTGCAAAATGATAAATTTCAGAAAAAAAGTTTATTAAATCACAAAATTCATTTTAGATCATTTATTAATTCCAAAAATATATTTAAAATTTCTAGGATGTTACATTACTTCCTTCTTAGAATAGTTCTGTTCTCAGAACTTAAATTTTTTTGGGGGTTTGCAAACCCCCAAAAAACAAACCCTAGATATGAGATAGGTGGGGGCGGTGGCTAGGGCTCGCCACCACCGCCCTCTCGCCCCTACTTGTCCCTCCCTCCCCTTGCTCTCCTCCCTATTGTGCTCTTGCACTCCATCAAACCCATCTCTCGAGCTTCGCGCTCCTCCTATTCGCCTCCCCTTGCTCCTGCTCTCTCCTCCTTTCCCCCGGCACCTTCCCTCTCCCTGCCTCCCTGCATCGACGCGCATCAGCAGCACAGCCCCGCCAGTGCAACATTTCCCTGTGCACTGTGTTTCCCCTCCGGTGACGACAGTAGCACCCTCAGCCAGCACCCCGGCATCTTCAGCAGCAGCGCAGTCCCTTTTGCACTGTCTTCCTCCGACGCTCAGGAATACCCAGGCGAGCAGCGCCCTCCACAGCAGTCACGATGCTCCGGCCGCCCTATGCCGCCCTCCGTCGATGCCAGCGTCGTCGACAGCCCGAGGCAGCAGCCCGCACCCTTTGGTCGACCCCCCTGTCGTGATCAGTCCCCGCCGTGCCGCTGCCAGCCCTCCTTGGTTTCAGTTTGTAGGAGTTTTGGAGATGGGGGGAGTAGGTTGGGGTTTGGTTTAGGTTGAGGTTTGGAATCTGCGCGTAAGGGAGGATTGGAGGAGTTGCCTGAGTTCGGTCTCGGCACTGGTAACGGCACCTATGCTGTCTATGCTGGAAGTTTGTCCTCTCTTGGGGCCCGGATGTTCTTCACTGCCGCCACCATGTCCACGCTCTCGGGGCCAATCACGGTGATCTACGGCTATGATTTAGATTTCGAGGGTTGGTAATGCGTGCTAAGAAGCCGGGGTTTGCTTCTCTCTCTGCGATATGCAATGAAGAAAGAGTAAGTGATGATGGCAGTGCCGGAGTGAAAGACGGCAGCAGTGTTATTACTAAGGTATTATTAGTGAGGGGGGTTGGAGGAGTTGTCTAGTTGGGTTTGACTCGGTGTGAAGAATGAGGTGTAGTATGGTTGTGGGGCTAGGGCCCGAAGACGGGGTCCCCCTATGAGATGTGCTCATTCGATATTGCACGGGGTGGGGCTTGAGCCCGTAGAAGGGGTCCCCCCATAAGGTGCGCAGAGGGGATATGTAGAGTTGGAGATGTTTGTGTTTTTGGTCGGGGAGTCACACCCTGAATTCAACCTCCTTTAATCCACTGACATAGGCTTTGCAACAGCACCGCCACTACGCCCTCATCATTGACCCTAAAATCTACAACGTCCACCGCCTGCAGGGGCGAGAGGTAAAAGTGATTCTTCAGATTGGTTGTGATTTGGTTCGGGTTTTACGTGAGAGAGAGAGTAAGGGAGAGAGAGTGAAGATGTTGCTTCTTACTACTCTATGCAGGTGTCTGTTTGTGTTTGTGAGAAACCACTTGAGAGAGTATAAGCATGAGAGAGGTGAGTACCCTCTTCATGGCTCTCTTTGATAATGTCAGTGGTTAGGTTGAGTGAGAGTTTTGCTTGGTGAGAAATCGCTTGTGAGAGCTAAAGCATGAGAGAGGTGAAGGTATCCTCTCCGCGGCTCTCCTTGGGTTGTGAGTTTGTGGGTAAGGGTGTGGGAGGTGGGGAGGAGAAGGATGGGAGCGGCGAATATCCAAATCCCGCGTGCTTCGCTTCAGGTGGGTGTGTGTGTGCCGTGGAGGTGGTGCACGAAGCTTACGTGACGTACATACAATTAATTGGTCCTCGCTTTGTGACTAGGCTCAATATGGGGTCCAATACATTATTGGTGGAGGTCCGGGACAATTCGACCTAGTTTTAGTTTTAGTGGCCCACCCTCTAAGGGTGGTAGAGTGAGCCCTGATTGTATGTACTGGTTATATTGCTTCATGTTATGTTCTATTTTTCTGTCTGTAGTTTGTAATTTGACCCAGTACTCTGGGTTTGTTTGGTTAATTTCTTATTAATGAAACAGGGTGGCCATATTCCACCTTTTCCTTCAAAGAAAAAAAAATTACAAGAAAAAGAATAAATTTACACAAAGAGTTCAGGAAAATCATTCTTAATGCGGTCCTCCGGCTCCCAAGTGGCTTCCCTTGAACAATTGGTTCCTCCGCAATACCTTGACCATAGGTATGACTATTCCGCAACACCTTCTCCCGCCGGTCAGCAATCTCCACAGGCTGCTCCTTATAACTCAAATTTAGTTGCAATCCATCGGGCACTTTCGTCAACTGATGACTCTGGTTGGCACATACTTCTTCAACATCGATACATGGAATACATCAGCCACTTGAGCCAACTCTTCCGGTAATTCCAACTTGTACACTGTCTCACCGATTCAGCTCAAAATTTTGTATGGTCCAATGTACCTCGGTGCCAACTTGCATCCTTTCCCAAACCTGATCACTCCCTTTGTCGAAGATACCTTGAGGAAAACTGCATCCCCAACCTCGAACTCCAAGTCCCTACGCCGAGTACTTGCATAACTCTTCTGCCGGCTCTGGGATTCAACCAATCTCTACCGAATCATCTCGGTCTTCTTTGATGTCTGCTACACAAACTCAGGCCCAAACATCTGCCTCTCTCCCACTTCGTACCAACAGAAGGGTCTTCTGCACTTCCTCCCATACAAAGCTTCATAAGGTGTCATACAGATGCTTGCATGGTAACTATTGTTGTAAGAAAACTCAACTAATGCCAGGTACATCTTCCAACTGCCACCAAAATCAATGACACAAAATCTCAACATATCCTCCAATACTCGATTCACCCTCTCTGTTTGATCATCGGTCTGCGGATGAAAAGCAGTACTGAAGTTAGTCCTAGTACCCAAAGCTGCCTACAAACTCCTCTAAAATCTCGATGTAAACCTTGCATCCCTGTCGTAAACAATAGACACGGGAACCCCATGAAGTCTCACAATCTCTTCTATGTACAGTTCTACCAGCTTCTCCAAAGACCATGTAATCTTCATAGGCAAGAAATGAGCCGACTAGGTCAAACGATCCATAGTGACTCAAATCGAGTCTTTGCCCTTCGGGCTCCTTGGCAAACCTGTGATGAAATCCATGCTGATATTCTCCCACTTCCATTCAGGTATAGGTAACGACTGCTACAAGTCCCAGGCTTCTGATTCTCTGCTTTGACCTGTTGGCAAGTCAAACACCATGCCACAAAACTTGCAACGACCCTCTTCATTCCTGGCCACCAAAAGTGCTGCTTGATGTCCTTGTACATCTTCGTACTTCCAGGATGTAACTGATAACAAGGTATTGTGTGCCTCCTATAAGATGCTCTCTTTCAAAACTGCACTATCCGACACACACAACCTCTCGCCCATCCATAGAACTCTATCTTGGACACGAAATTCTGATAGCTTGCCGTTAGATATCTGCTATAACATCCTCTAAATCTCTGCATCAGATTTTTGACCCTCTATAATCTGCTCCCTCAATGAAGGCTGAAGCCTCAATTGTGCCAATGACGCTCCTAATCCTTGAAGCACCACCTCAATACCTGCCCGATCTAACTCTACAGTTAACTCCTTCTGTGCTGTGATCAAACTCGACAGACTACTCTTCCGACTCAGCCCGATTTGGTTATTAGGGTTTCTACAATATTTTCACAAAAAATTCCTTAAGAAAATATCTTTATATATATAGATTTATCATATTAAATAGTTAGATAAATCAAAGTTAAGATTCTTCTCCCCTCGATCACAAGCAACCTGGCCGGCCCTGTATGTAGTCTCAAAATTTTGAAATTTTGAAATTTTACCCTAAGTGGCAATTTTACATAAAAGTCCTTCATTTGAAATATTTGCAAACATATCACAATTTATTCATAAAAACCCAAAAAATTTAGAATTATTATCTAATAATAAATATTAGATTTTCCAAGCAAATTTTCTGGCATTGTATTTCCCAAGAAAAATATTTGCACGTGTTTTGCACGTGCAAAATGATAAATTTCAGAAAAATATTTATTAAACCACAAAAATTCATTTTAGATCATTTATTCATTCCAAAAACATATTAAAAACTTTTAGGATGTTACATATCGCACATGAACTTGACAGTTTGGGTAAGGGGTTAGATGATGACCGAAAGGTCGGAAAACTCATAAGTTGTCTCACGGCAGAATGTGACATAAAAGTTGCTGCAATGAGGGAGACACTTCCTATTACACATTCCAAGGAAAATTGAAGACATATGAGATGGAGATGGCAAAAACGAAGAGATACTGACAGAACATTGGAAGTATTCCTAAGACTGAAGAAAAGAACATTGTTTTGAAAGCAGGAACTTTACGACCATCAAAATCAGGTCGATGAAAAAATCGCAATGCTAACTAAACAATTCTGTAAATACCTTAAATGCAAAAAGTATGGTGTAGTACCCCGTATTATTAAATATTATTTTTAAATGTTTATAATGAATTAAAATGATTTTTTTAGATTTAATAAATATTTTTCTGGAAATTTATCTTTTTACACGTGCGAAACACGTGCAAATATTTTCTTGAGAAATTCAAAAGCTAAAATTTCTTCATGGAAAATCATTATTTATTATTTGGGATTTATTTGTAATTTTTCCAGATTTTTCTGACATTTATTGGATCTATTTGCAAATTTTATGAAAAAGAAGGATCTTTTTGCAAAATTGTCATTTTGAGGGATGAAAGTGCAAAACTATTTTTCTGGACTTTTAAAATAGTGCCGACTGGAAGTATGGAGGTTATTTTACATTTAAATCTCAATTTAAATGATCTTATCCAGTTTCCAAATATAGGGATCTATTTATGTAAAGTTGTATTTTCAAGGTGTTATTTTGCAAAAGTGTCTAGAAACCCTAATTCTTCCACCCCGGCTATTTGAAAGAAAAACGCAGCTGTCTTTCACTGCACAATATTAAGTTTTCTTATTTTTGGAGGATTTGGGAGAAGATTTTGGATCTCGCGAAGGAAAGGCTTCTTATCAAGGGATTTCTTCATTTAATGTGAGTGATGTAAATTGTTTGTTGTCTGTTTATGTATGTGAGTGATATAATTGTTTTGTTTGTTCTTTGAATGTTGTATGTGAGTAATTGATTGGTTGATTGTTTACTTATGTGAGTGGTAAAAATTGGTTGTTTGATCTATGAATGTTTAATGGATCTTGGAAATAACATTATTGCTAGAAAGCGTGATTAGGGTTTGAGTATGACTATGAAAATAATGGATTGGATGGATGAACGATTTGATCTTGAGAAACCCTAGTGGTATGTGATTACAATTTGATTATGGTTATGAGTTGTGGTAGAAATTTAGTTTTTGAGAAATTTGAATGGAAGAGTTATGAATCAAGAGATCATGTCATGAAAAATTAAAATTTGAGAAATTAGTTGAGTTAAGGAGATATACCCAAATTGGGAATTCTTTGAGATTTTGATATTTGTATGGTTTGGATCTGAATACGAACTATTTCAGTGAACAATGAATTTTGTAAGAAACTCTAATTTTTATTATATGCCCAATCCATGTATTAATTGAAAGAATCAACAAAATCTATATTTTCATGAATTCAAGCAATTTGATTTAGTTTTATGGACTATTATATGTCCTACCAGTTGTATTTGGTTATATAAGAAATAAGTTTTTATCGAAATTGTGTTCATAAAGTAAAACTATGTATCGGTTGAATTGTGCACAACCAAAATACTGCAGACTGAAGGCCGACAGTCGACTGTCGTGAATTCTCAGTCAACTGATACGACCTAGCTGCTATGTTCTTTAGTTTTCTCGAAATTTCCTTTTGGACAGTCGACTTATACCTTTTACAGTCAACTGGTACACTTAGAATTATATTTTTTAAAGTCATTGTAAATTTCTCTCTGGACAGTCAACCTATTCCCTTTTCAGTCGACTGCTATACTTAGAATATTTTCTTAAAGATTATTGGATTTTCTCTCTGGATAATCGACCTATGACTTTTAAAAGTCTACTTGTAAGACTTAGTTTATTTTTCTCAAAACCATGAAATTCTCTTTCTAGACAGTCGACTTACTCTTGTTATTAGTCGACTGATACTGATGTATTCTTATAATTTTGAATGATCTTTCAAACGATCTATTCTTTAAATATTTTGATCTATAACGTATTATTCTATACTTTATCTTCTATTGCGCATATGTTTCAAGATGTTAAGTTGAACAATTTATGTTGGAAGGTTGGTTGGATATTTGAGTTTGAGTCTCTAGATGGTGTGTGTGACCCTAGTATAGCGGCAGATGAGTTATTTATGTTTGGGCCTGTTGAGGCATTTTAGTTGTTCAGATGTTTGAGTTAAGTCCGGTAGGGTACACCAACTCTAGGAGATTCGTTAAGTAATTAAATAACCTAAATGTTAAGGATAGGCACTAGTGGTGATATGATGAACGAGAACATGGGTTACGGACCTCAGTATGGCTTGCGGTGTGAGATAATCCCCGGAATTATCCAGGTGTGAGTGAAATAGTCTCCGAAATTACCTGTGGTGTGGGATTGATCTCCGGAATTATCAGAGTCGAGGCGACGCATATGTGGTATTCGTGTGATGAGGTGCCATTGCTTGCAGTGTGGGGTATTCTCGAAGATTCCCAGGTGTGAGTGAAATAGTCTTCAGAATTATCTGTGGATAGAGTTTGACCTCCGGAATTATCGGGACATGGGCTAATACTCACAGTTTATCTTTATCTCGTAGTAGTCATCGTAATAGGATTAGTTGCATAGTGGGGATTGAACCCTATAATGTGGAGATGTTAAGGGCTTGCACCGGACCTATGTAGAGTGGGATGCATAGACTCCGACAAGTACGCATTAGAGAGTCAGCATATAGACTTGATGTTTTTCTTGATTTGGTTTCACGCATGTGTTTTCCTGTTTTCTACACTTGACACTTAGTTTAGTTTCACTTGATGTTTACATGTTTCCTTGCTATGTCATATTTTATGTATTCTTGTTATTACATGTTGCTTATGAATCCATGCTTAATGTTTATTTATGTTGTTTATCTATTTTTTTTATGTCACTCACACCTTTATGGCTGACCCCTTTAGTTTTGGGAGTTAAGGTTATCTCTAGCCTCATATTTTACAGGTGATTTCTTAAGGCTCGGATTTGGATGCTTGAGTTCCATTTATATAATGACTTATGTAATTTGTAAAGTGTTGTAAAAAAAAGAGAATTTGTGATTTAAGGTGTATTGTATTCCGCTGTGCTATGTAAACGATTATTGTAATGAAAGATGAAAATTTTTATTGGTGTTTGGTTGTGTTTAATATTACATTGAAGTTGATGCTGGAAATTGTGCCACGTATTTTTTAAGATATCATATTAGAAATTCGGGGTGCTACATATGGCAAGTCTCAAGGAGGAAGAGACAAAGACAAAGATGATATATGTTACAAATGCAAGAAGGCAAAACACATCTGCATTAACTTTCCCCTCTTATAGGACAAGAACAAAGATTATCATCACTCCAACCGAGGATTCAAAAAGTAGGCATTAAAGGCAACATGGCTTGATTCAGATTCGAATGATGAAGAGCAAGAACACAACAACTTTGGATTCATAGCTCTTAGAGATGGTAAGGTGCAATTACCACTCCAAGAAGAGGTAATCGAAGAACTCATTTATGATGATCTTGTAGATATGAGTAATGGCCTAAAAGATTATGCAAAGAAATTAAGTAGTGAGTTAAAACAATATAAGCAAATGTCTAATGAATCACATGACCCTTGCATTGCCAAAAGTAAAAAACTAAAAGATGCAAATTCCTTGATTGTTGAAAAATTTAGGAAGGATCATGATGTACTGATAGAAGAAAATGAATGTCTGGAACAACAGATTCAAAAATCTCTAGTAATACATAATGAAAACCTAAAGAAAATTTATGAGAAATCCGCTTATATTGCTAAACTCACCAATGATCTAAATGAATGCAAATGGAAATTTGACGAGGTAAAGGAAGGTTGTAAGGAAGCACTCAAACAAAATAGGATATTTTATGCTACTCTAGATACTCTTCGTTGGAATACTAAAAACGATGAGAAAACTAGAAAAAGACTTTGTAGTAGAATAATTGAGCTCAAAAAAGTGGTTGAAAAATATGAATGACACAATTATCTTATGACAAGAAATTTAAGATCATATCATGATAATCGAGGACTTGGTTACAATAAACCACTACAACGTCAAAATACTAAGCAATTCTGTCATATACATATGCATCGCCACCAAAATAGTTACAAATTAGTACATAACTATGCAAATGTGCACGATTCAAGGCATAATCACATTACTTGTCACTACTACTGTAAATTAGGACATATATCTTATAACTGATCATCAAAAAAGAATACTAATTTCGTTTGGGTAAAGAAGAATACAAGTGTAGGAACAGTACGTACTTGGGCACCTACTAATATCAATGTAGGTGCATCAACGCACTCAACCTAACAATCCATGGCACATTGATAGTGGATGCTCAAATCACATGATAATAAAATATTTTGCATCACTATCAAGGTAATAAGGGAAGGGCATCGTTCTTCTTTGCGCAATAGGCAAATTGTTAAAGGTAAATGAATTTTTGTTCATTTTTTTTTGTAATAATATAATTTTGGTAAAGTAATTATTAAAAAATAAGTACTCATCTTTACTACCTGCTAATAAACTTATAAACTGAAATGAATTAGCACAAGAATAAATATGACTCAATTTTTTGTTTTATATTATACCTTGTTCTACTAATGAAAGTATGTGCAAAGAGCTTTCTAAGCAAAATCAGGTCGAGTTTGAGATAAATATATGAGGAAATTCATCCACTTCATTAGACTACCAATACAACAATGCAAGGTATTATGAATGAAAAATGTACTGGAAGACTATGAGGTAATTTTTTATTCTCATTTATAGGCGCACGAAACACAGAAATTGCTACTACTTCATCAAAAATCATTTTCAAAATGAGACATTGTTCTTGACTACACTTTTTATGATATTTTGCCTAATACGTTTGATTTATTATGTGATTCTTCAAAATCACTCTTGCATAAAATTCCTCAGAGAAAATTCAGGGAAAATTACGGTCGACTTCACAATCAACTGTCACCATTGAGGGCAGAACGGTCGACCAATTGGTTGACCATCCTCAATACTATCTTTACTTGTTACAGGATCCTATTTGATTACAAGAGGAACGGTCGTCCACACGGTCGACCATCCCTTACACTGTCATCCACTTACATGCTCATTTGTCTTAATTTTGTTGTTGCAGTCGACCACTCCATGACCCAGTCGACCGGCTCTATCGACTGATCAGATCCCAAATACTTTTTTTCTCTCGATGACATGTGGGACCCTCTTGCTTTAAGTATGTTGTTGCCTCTTCTCCTTATCCCGAACCCTAGTTGTCTAACTCTAAACCCATCATTTTCCAACTCAAATTCCTCTCAAATTGATCCAAATAAATATCACAATCTTGCTGGGTTTCTCCTCTTTGCTGATTCGGCCATGGCTTCTTGATGCTCAGCCCGTCTCCCCTCTTCCTCCTCAGCCAAATCCTTTAAATGTAAGGGTAAGCAATCCGCCTCCTTTCTCAATTATCTTCATGTCGATGGGATTGCATTTCGAAATCATCAATGTGCTAATCTCTATTTTTCAACCCTAGCTTCTGTAGCCGTTGTACTTGTCCGTTGTACCAAGTAGACCCATCAACTTTGGCACCTTGGTGGTCAATTTGGGTCATGGTTCATATCTTGAGATCTCTTGAATGGAAATTTTATTTGGGTACTGTAATGCCCCGTCCTAATACTCAGACAATTTATTTATTTATTTGTACAACTGCCCACCACAGGCTACCTCTCAAAAGGTGGTTAACCAATTAGGTGACTCTTGATCATAGGAAATATTATTTATTATTAATTAAATCTTATTAATCTCCCGATATGGGATCAATTTAATCCACATCTGCCATATCTCTCTCGCGTGCACGTACAAAGCAGAGCACCCTCCTCGGGCGGGCCCCCACTCCCACGTCAGCACACCCAAGACAACACCCAAGCTGCTGTGCATTTTCCTTCTCACGTGCCCCCCCTCCCTCCCCCACACACACACATACCATCCACGTCATCAGCCAAAGCAGCCCATCAATCCCATCTCATCTCATCTTCCAAATCCACATTATTATGTCTTTGCCATTCATCTTATTTACCATTATGCCATTAACCATATATTTTATATATATATATATAGAAAAGTGAGCCTCATATTTGTATGAGGAAATTTCCTCATACAAAGTGAGGTATCAAATTAAGAGCCCTTAGATCATTGTTTTAATAAAATGGCTCATTTGCAAAAATAAAATTGACAATTACTGATTAAATTCCTAAAACTAATTGATATTCTCTCTCCAATCCCTCTTCCTCCCCCTCTTTCTCACGTCTTTCTCCCTCCTCTAACCCCGACAATTACTGATTAAATGAGAGAGAAGTAATCAAGATAATTTACAATACAGTTGCCGATGTAATTTAAAAGATGAATCTAAGACAGAATTGAATGGAGAAATAAGATTTTGCCAACTTACCTTTAAAATATTGTGATCATAGCTTTGTTGTTGTCTGACATCATCTTAACCTTTATTTTCTGTTATATCAAAATCACATTTTAAAAGTTTCCACATTTTTGGCAAACTTCATTACCTATATTTTTAGGGGAAAAAATGTTTTCAGAGACAGGTTTGTAGCCAAAAGTTGCAAATGTTCCCATCACAAGTTGAAAACAAGAGCCAGCTTTTAGTGCAAGCATGCAAATGCTTTGCTAATTAGTGGTAATGTTCTCTTAAAATGTTTTAAGTCAAAAGCAATGGTTGTAAAAAACGAACGGACGTACAACCAATGAGGTTTGGTCATAATAAAGTTTACAAGTCATTTTCAGATGTAATTGAAGGCAAAAAGGAAAGATTTCGCGAGACACTTCTTGGTAAATGGGTCGATTATTCGAGGCGTTCCGTCATTGTCGTGGGTCCTTCGCTTTCATTACATCAATGTGGATTACCTCGAGAAATAGCAATAGAGCTTTTCTGTCGAACATGAGAGATAACCGGTCCTGTTGTTGTAGGGTCCAACCAGGTTGTACTTCCATTAAGTTGGGCTTTGAAGGAGAGCAATTTTGTTGTTAACCACCGTTTCAAAACTCACACTCTTCACATATTTTACCGTTCACAATTGATCCTGGTCCGATTGACCAATTCAGTCCAGTTTTTACGACATTGGTCTGAAGAAAGCTTGCGGATGGTTGGCCTTATGAAATTTGAAATATGGGAGCAGGACACTCAAGTCATGAAGGTTAGTGGAGCCACATGGCAAGCATTCATTTTTCATTTTTGTTTGAGGGCACCAACAAGTGAGTAGTAGTGTCTATTGTGGATTGGAATCACCAGAGGCCCAAACAAAAGCAAAGGGCAAAGCCCCCTCCATTACCATTAGCACTCTGTCTGCCCCTTTATAAGGCAACTACTACTACTAGGCTGCCTTCCCCATTGCTGCTCCTGTCCAATCCTATCCTATGAATTTTAATAAAGCGTCTAACTTTATTTTTTCAGCTGAAAAAGGCATCTGACTTTGCTTCATTTATTCATTCCTTTTCTTCCTTCCATTCTTTCTTGCTTTCTTTCTTGCTTTCTTTCTTTCTTTCTGACCTCCATTGCCCCCCTTCACTTGCTATAAATTCTCTCCTATTCCTTTGTCATTCATTCATCCTACTAACGCAACATCGACGACACTAAGGCCTCAAGTTGCACCTGTTTGCTAACCTTAGGCTACATATTGCAGTTAAGTCTACATTGAAATTTCTATCTGTATTGTTTTTTCCTTTTTAATTTATGAGAAATTTCCGCCATGTTTCATTAATAAAAAATATCGAGACTTTACATTTCCTGTGATTGTTGTGCACGGATTAGTTTCGAATCTTTCCCCTACTCCAATTGAGGAGAAAGAACTATCATAAGACATGTTGGCATGTATCTGTCCATCACTAGTAATTCATCACTTTCTTTTCTTTGCTGGTATATCGGAAGAAAAGTTAACAAGATCAACTTTAAGGGCTAGCTTCCATGCTCTTCTTTATAGCAGTTTTTGATTGACAATGCATCATCTTCTTTCAATCACATCTATAAAATAACTAGTATGCTTGCTGTTATAATCAGTATGAATGATGAATGAACTCACGTTATGAATGTTTGTGTCTCTGTGAACAAATTTCATTACCGAACATTTAAGTTCCATCCGTAACTTGCATTTAGATGCCACAAGTTCAATTAAAACAACTTTTTCAAAGAGCAGGAAGAAAAACAAGTTTTTCATATGAAGGTTATTCAATCTTTGTACATTTAAAATCTCCTTTTATAAACCACACATGTACAAATCTAATTGACAAAGAAAGATGAACAGTGAAATGGCCGCACTAATTTAATTAGTGGCCTACAATAGCACTATAGATGAGAACTAGATCTTTCATTCTCTTTACACTTCCAGCCAATAAGAACTTGTAGTTTGTAGACTGTCATTTTCCCACAGATATGGATTACTCTATTCAAGGACAAAATGCTTATATCTCAGCTGTAGATTGGCTGAAGAAGAATAAGGGAGCCAACTAATTTCTTTTCTTTTCCAAACTGCTCTATAATTTGAACATAGTTCTCTGCAATATTGGAAAAACTTACCTCGATGCAACTGCATATAGTTTCTCCCAAAATAAATACATAAACCAAATGAAGAGTGCTAAAAGTTAGCAACTTATGTAACAAACAAAAAGAAATGAATCATTTATAGAGATGCATCAAGAAGTAGAATTCTCATCCTTTGTGATAATTAATTTAGTACATTTCAGGACATGATAGACCTTACGGAAGATCAGAAACAATAGGCGGGAAAAAAAAGTCTGCTGGTAAATTCTCTCTGTAAAATGAGTATAACAAATTAAAACAACACAAACTCCCAGATAATCTTTGTATGCCCTAAACTCTGAACTCACAAGCATTTATAGATGTGCGTCGTCTAAAAGAAACTTCTAAATCAAGGGTGGGAAATAGAAATATGACCCTCCAAGAAAAGCTTTAGTTGATGATTCATTAGAAGACAATATATTGAAGCAGAATTTTTTCACCGACTACATGTAGAACAGCTAGTCGAAATTCAATGGAGTGACTTACACAAACACATAAAACGTTTTGAGCAGAAACAGATACTCAAGAATACATTTTCAGCATTGGTATATCATGAGACGTGAAAAACCAATAAGATTATAATAATGTGTGAAACAATAGAGACAACAAGAAATGTCAAGTTCTTTAGAAATGTCAGACATTTTAAGTACTTCCAACATGATACTTATTCAATATGTTAGGAAAAAGATAACTAAAATGATAAAATTTTCAGAGTATAACTTCGCATAGCCATCCAATCTGATTTCACAGAGTATAACTTCACTTTTATCTCAAAATGATACAATTCTACCAAATGAGATTCAACTTTTTATTAGATTGAAATTTAAAAACTAACTACTGCAAAGCTTCCTTCTTTGCACTAACTACTGCACATACACGTAACACTACTCTTCATAGATTGCACTGTCTATGTAACTCTACTCTTCATTGCCTTGATTGCTTTGATTGCCATGATTCACTTCTTCCTGTCGTTGAAACATCCAAAATATCTTAGTAGTGTATCATTATGAGCTTTGATAAAAACTAAATAAAATAAGCATGAAACTAAGTCAATTAAAACTAATTATTACCCGAGGTGCAGTCGTACTGGCATTTTCTTTACCCTTACAACTGGTACTATAATGACCCTTCTCTCCACATTTTTTACAAGTGCGTCTCCTTTTCCCATTATTTCTCAGCTTTGATTCCTCCAATCCTGAGATGTATCTAGAAGCCTTCTTTGGACGACCCTTAGTTTTGACTGGTCCTTCAGGATCCCGTACTGAAGCCTCAGGAATTTGAGACAATAGTAGGGTTGCATTACTAGATCCCAACTTGACCCAACTTGATTATTATCAACAAGTTGATGTTGAACTTGTTTTTCACTAATCTCTTTCTCAGCATTTAGTCCAAACATTTTTCAAGCATGTGCATGAGTTTTCTATCTCCCTGTGAAATGTCCAAGGCCATACGGAATTTTGTTGTCAGAACCCAAGAATACAGAGTACTTGACTGATTCATAGTGCTTGCATTATTTCTTACAGTAGAAATATTATAGAAATATTATTAAGCGCAATGCTTCTATGTCTGGCATACCTTGTCCAGCTTGGCAATATATAATGCTCAAGAATGACTTCCATCATGTAGTGAAACATCATAATATACAGGATATGCTTGCAAAGGATCCCAAATGTCTCAAAAAGTGCACATGAACATGTCATTTTCAACTCTTCAGTTATCTCAAATGTTACCTGATCCCACTTACTTTTGTCATCAGAAGATAAACTGACTCTGAATAGAGTAACTAACCCTTCTGAATTCACCACCTCGCGATGAACGCTCATTGTACCAATTAGTTCCAACTGAAATAGCTTCAAGATTTTTCTAGTGTAAACTTTTTCAACTTGAAGCTCTAGCTTATTTGAGAAATGCAAGACGGGTTCATGGTTTAAAGTCATGAAATCTTCGCGTGCTTCTTTTCTACGTCGATCTGCTATTGCTTTATCATATTGCTTCACGAATCATTTATTTGTGTCTTCGCATTAACATATCCATCGAAAAATGCGTTGATACTCTCACTCCTCTGACTTGTTGTCATTCCTGCCCAAAACACATCCTTCAAATAAGCATTGACCCAATATTCTCGTTCCCTGTACATAGTTTGTAGCCATCCATTTCCTTCTTCCTTCACACCAAATATTTCCTTAATATCCTTCCAATATTGCTCACAATTTCCATATTTTTTCCGTGATACCATTTTGAAAAGTAGTCAGGAAACTTTTCACCGTAAAGGCTTTGCAATGCTATTGTATGTTCCGCAATATGCTTTGCAATATGCCAAGAACAATACCGATGACGAGTGTTTTGAAATACCTTTTTAATAGCTCCCCGCATCCCTTTGTCCTGATCTGTGATAATAGTCTTCGGCGGAATTCCGTGCATGTATTTCAACCACCGGGTGAATAACCAAGTAAATGTTTCTTCATCCTCATCTGCAAGTAATGCACAACCAAAAAGAGTTGACTGCATATGGTGATTAACTCCAGTGAATGGAGCAAATGGAAGATTCCAATTGTTCGTTTTGTATGTAACGTCGAGGACGACAACATCTCCAAACCTCAAATAAAATGATCTTGCTCGTCCATCTGCCCAAAATACGCTTCTCATTGTTCCCATATAATCAATCTCTACTGCAAAATAAAAATCAGAATCAAATTCCTTCCTGTCCTGAAACATCCTAATGAGTGTCATACACTCATGTCCTATGTTGTTTTTCTTCACATGTCTAATTTGATCTTGACACTGCCTTCCTGTGATTATATCCTCTTCACTATGACTTATAACATTCAAAACTCGAGCAACTTTTGATGGAGCTATACCTTCTGTATGCAATTCATACATGAGTTGTTTATTAGCCTTTGAGCGATGCGCTTGATTATGGGAATAATGATGAATCACCTTGTCCGAACTTGTTATCAGATCATGACCGTTATGTTTCTCCTCAAACTTGCTTACAGACTAAATACAGTCATTTTTCAATTTAATTCTCAACCTGGCCTTACAACCCACTCGTGTATCACCCCGACGATTAACATTTTTCCCTGCTTCTCTTTTGTCATTTTCCCGTTTTCTCCCTGACTTGTTGCAAACAAAAAGTAAAGATATATACTTTCCATCTAGCTTTGACGACTTGGCACGTGCCTCTCTTCTACTTCCAAATCCCGTCTTCAGAGCATAAGAATTATAATGAATAAACGCAGCATCAACAGTTGGAAATTCCATTCCAACCCATGGAATCTCAACCACAGTTTTGTTCGAAGAGTCTATCTCCATCATTCCTTATGAAATAAATAATTTATTAATTAGTATATGGTTTAAGTTGTCTTAAACAAAGATTAATAGCATGAAAATGTTAATTAAAATTTTATAAGGATGAAGGTAATTACCATTTAGTATGGATTCTTGGAACTCTTGCTGAGATGATATATTGAATTCTTCTTCATCAGAATCTTCATCGATGGATTCTATTCCACAAGGTTCCAACACATAGGGTTCAATCTTACCGAGGTGTTCCATTCTTATGTTGAGCGCACGAGAGGGAGAGAGAAAGATGACTATCAGATTATACATAAGGTAAATTTTAATCTAAAATAAAGTTAGGCTTTACAAATATGCTTTAGTTACCTCTCGGCTCCCTGCATCCGCAAAATACAAAAGTTCAAGTGCACGCCCAACTGCTACATGATCACTATCAGAAAAAAAAAGAAAAAGAATTGTAAGGGATGACTATAACATTTTTTAGGAATTGTAATGTTTGTTTGGGAAGATGCAAGTTATACAATTTTGCAATCTCACTTGAAATTTTTAAAAACGACCACTATACTCCGACTAAAGACCTGATAAGATTTGGTTTTGGCTATCCTCTTGCAGTTAAAGTTGATTGGGACATTAATATGCAATACAAGTTACGACTGCAATTATAATATTACAATCAAATTCTTAGTTATAGCTATCACCTACAATTTAACTTTGAAATCATATAAACATCCTAATGCTGTGCAGACTACATATATCACAAATTTGAAGACAGATCACATCAATAAGTCATACAACATAAATTTAAGGGCATTGTAATGCGAAGTTGGGCATAGGGTATCAACATCATTATCTGGACAAAATTCGAACTATCTGTTCATGAAATCATTCTCAGTGTGGCTTTAATTTGAGCAGCAAAAAATACCTTGAGGGATCGGCGGGAGGAGGGCGGCGGTGTGGGAGGAGGGCGGCGGCGTTCGTGAGGGAGCGGCGTGGGAGGAGGGAGGCAGTGTGTGGCATGGGTTAGAGGAGGATGGAGAAAGACGTGAGAAAGAGGGGGAGGAAAAGGGATTGGAGAGAGAAAATCAATTAGTTTTAGGAATTTAATCAGTAATTGTCAATTTTATTTTTGCAAATGAGCCCTTTGATTAAAACAATGATCTAAGGGCTCTTAATTTGACACCTCACTTTGTATGAGGAAATTTTCTCATACAAATATGAGGCTCACTTTTCTCATATATATAATACTATATTATATCTCTTGAAATTATGGGGTGTTACAAGTACCCCTGGTATACACTCTGAATCTATCACCCATCAGTTCTATGCCAACCTTGTCGGAATAGAAGACGATTCTCTCACTCTATCCTTTGTCATTCTAGGCAAACCCATTCAAATTACCCCGGCCTATCTTCATTCTAAGTATTCCATTCCCGAAGGTGAGTTCGACGCATACAATCTTGATTTTAGCACCCTTAACTACAAAGCTGGACATGATAAAAACACCGTCTATACTATGCTTCTTGAACCTCACGCTCGTTCAATTGCCAAATCCAAACCCACTAATTTTACCGACACTGCTAGAGTTCTAAATAAAATCGTTAATGCCGACATTTGGCCCAAACGATTTTAAACCAAAATTTGTATTGAACAATCGTTTTTCTTTTTCTCATTCTTGGCCAATATAAGTTTGATCTCGCTACATTCATTATTCGCACCATGCATTTTGCCACTTCCCGCAATCGTGCACTTCCATTTAGCACTCTCATTTACAATCTCGCCATTGATTCCGACATTTCCATGAGTAAACTTCTTCTTAGCAAGCCCAATAAACCCCTTCTTTTGTCTCAAATGGGTATTGACGTGCCTCAGTCTACTCGTTCCTCCCATCCATCACTGTTTCCTTCATTCGGTTTCATGACGTTCAAGCAGTTCGATTTGCATCAAATGCAAATGTATGGATACTATGCCAACACCACTGAGTTTTTGCAAGACAAGAAAGATTGGGCGCTTCTTCTGCCTCCTCCTCCAATTAGCGCTGAGAATGACGATGACAATGATGACGATGATGAGGACGTCGACGATGATGAAAGCTAGGCTTCCCTTTGGTGTGTTCCAAAAAGGGGGAGAACACTAAGGATTAGCATTTTATATCTTGTTGCTTCATCTCTTTGAATATGAGATTGTATTTTGTAATTAGAGAAACTCAAATCTATGATATCATGAAGATAATGTAAGACAATCTCTATGCTACTATGTGTGTAATGGGTCATGAAGATCATGTAAGAAGATCTCTATGCTACTTGTGTGTAATGGGTGAACCTCTTCTATCAATGATTATGCTAATACTATTTCATTTTTCAATGATATAACTCCTTAAGTTACAAAATTTCTTTTAAATCCATATATAAATGTATGCATGATTTTTGTGCATGTTTTGTTTATGCATATATGATGCATCATGAACACACACTTGGTTAATTTTTATACGCACGAATTAAGGGGGAGTACTGAATTAAGGGGGAACATTTGATTTTAAATTCTGAAGGTATGTTTTGTTCACACCAAAAGGGGGGATTGTGATCCTGAGTTTGGTGTGCACAAAATATACTATTAAATCTAATATTCTTTAGTTGAGATTTACAGGTTTCCAGGAAATCAAAATTCAAACAAAGAATAAAAAAGATTTGACATCAAGTAAAAAGGAAAGAATAAAAGAAGATTGCAAAATAGCAAAAGATGTGCTTAAAAAAATATATGCTTCAAATTTTCAAGAAAGTCAGCCAATCGTGTTTATTTATTTCGTTAATGTGAGTAATTAATATAAAAATTCGCTGATTGAATAATTAGTTATGGAAATAATACAAAAGTGAATTTATCTCATAAAACTGCATCTGACAGGAAAGGGTCAACCGCACATATACACAATCGACTGTATTATACAGTCGACCAAAAAAGTAGTACAAAACATGGTGCAGTCGACTGTCAATTCCTCTTGACTTCGGTTGAAGAAATTGACAGTCACACGCACAAAAGTGCAGTCTGTTGTGCGGAATACAAATCAAACCAACAATCAAACGAGAGAAACAGCGAGAAAACACAGAAAAGCAAGCAACACAAGAACACAAGATTTACGTGGTTCGGCAAAACGATGCCTACATCCACAAGGGGCGGTTGGGGTTTCTTTACTATGTTCTCCAATGGGCAAACAAAGCCTTTACAAGAGATGACGGCTGCAAAATCCGAATAAGGTGTTACAATTTACAAAACCCTAACGGGTGTATTTATAGGGAAACTATTGGGCCTTTCGAATTGGGCCGAATCTGGATCCAAAACCCGCCGACAGTCGACTGGTCTTCATACCAGTCGACTGATTCCTCCGGGACGGTCGACTGACTCCCACATACAGTCGACTGCTACTGCTGTATTCTCAGTCTTCGAAAACTCCTCTCTGGACAGTCGACTGCTCCTCCATCCAGTCGACTGAAGCTCTGAAACTTTCGAACACTGCAGATACCAAATACCAGAATCGAGCCATTATCCTACAATCTCCACCTTAGCGAGATCTTCCAAGTATCCAACAATCTCCACCTTGGTGAAATCTTCCAAGTAGCCCAAGCAATCTCCACAAATACTTCAAAACAACTGCTCATCACCAAATGCAACAAACGAACCCAAACTCCACCTTAGTATGATATCACATACTAAACAAACCAATAGCAAAGTACTATCCCAACTGCCCATGCCAAATTATCAAACATGCAAAATATTAGCCAGGTTCATGCAATGCTTGAACTTGGCTGCCCCAACAACTTTGGTCAACATATCAGCAGGATTATCAGCTGTTCCAATCTTCACCAAATGAATATCACCATCCTTTATCAAATCACGCACAAAGTGATAACGAACATCAATATGTTTGGTCCTCGAATGATGAACTTGGTTCTTCGCTAAATGAATAGCACTCTGACTGTCACAGTGTACCTCCACCTTCTCCCGATGAATTCCCAAGCTCTTCAAAAGTCCATGTATCCAAATGGCTTCCTTCATGGCCTCAGCAACCGCCATGTATTCAGCCTCAGTAGTAGACAACGCTACAGTGGACTGCAAATTTGACCTCCAACTTATAGGTGCCCTAGCCATAGTAAACAAATAGCCTGTAGTAGACCGCCTCTTATCTAGATCACCTGCATAGTCAGAATCAACATATCCAACCAATAACCTGCTAATATTGTCATCCCTTTCAAATTTCAAACCCACATCTGTGGTGCCACTTATGTACCTCAAAATCCATTTAGCCGCTTGCCAATGCTCTTTGCCTAGATCATGCATATATCGACTAACCATACTCACCGCCTGAGAGATGTCTGGTCGAGTACAAACCATGGCATACATCAAACTGCCAACCACACTAGTGTAAGGTACATTAGCCATATACTGTCTCTCTTCATCTGTACTTGGAGACTGAGAAGCACTAATTCTGAAATGAGTGGCTAAGGGTGTACTGACTGGTTTAGTTTTCTCATCTATACCAAACCGTTTCAGCACCTTCAAAAGATATTGCTTCTGTGTCAAACTTACTATGCCCTTTGCCCTGTCTCTAGCTATCTCCATCCCAAGTATCTTCTTGGCTTCACCAAGATCCTTCATCTCGAACTCAGAACTCAACTTATTCTTCAAATTTTGAATCTCCTTAGCATTTTTAGAGGCAATCAACATGTCATCCACATATAATAACAGATATATAAAAGAACCATTCTGCAACTTCCTGAAGTAGACACAATGATCATACTCACTTCTGGAATATCCCTGCACTTTCATAAACTGGTCAAACCTCAAATACCACTGCCTTGGAGATTGCTTCAACCCATAGAGAGACTTCTTCAACCTGCAAACACAATTTTCCTTCCCAGCTGTCTTAAACCCATCTGGCTGCAACATATAAATTTCTTTATCTAGATCCCCATGTAAGAACGCAGTCTTCACATCCATCTGTGTCAATTCAAGATCAAACTGTGCTACCAAAGCTAACAAAATCCGAATAGAAGGATGCTTCACAACTGGAGAGAACACTTCATTATAGTCAATACCTTCCTGTTGAGCATACCCCTTTGCAACTAGTCTAGCCTTGAACCGAACACTGCCTTTTGGACCTTCTTTCTTTGTATACACCCACTTGCAACCAATTGCTTTCTTCCCCTTTGGTAGTTGCACTAGATCCCAAGTCTTATTCTTATGAAGAGAGTTTATCTCTTCATCCATAGCAACTTTCCAATCTGCATTTTCTGAACTTCTAGTGGCTTCTTTGAAGTTGGAGGGAACTTCATCATCCACAATGGGAAGAGCAAATGCAACTGTATCTGTAAAGCGAGACGGTCGTTTGATATCTCTTCTTTGCCTTCTTACTGCAATTGATTCTTCCTGCTGGATAGGAACTTCTTCATCATTCTCAGTATCAACCACATCATCTTCATCTTGGACAGGAACAGGATTCTCAACTGACAACTTTTCTAACTCCACCTGTTGGAGAACTCTCCTACCAGTCGACTGGTTATTGCCAACAGTCGACTGTCCCGAGCTCCCACTCTTCTGCTGTTCTAGACCACCAGTCGACTGCTCCTGTACATCCGTCGACTGTCCCGAGATTCTGCTACTCACCTGTTGGAGAACTGTCCCACTCTTCTGCTGCTCACCAGTCGACTGTCCCATACCACCAGTCGACTGTCCCGAGCTAATCATGCTGGTCTCATCAAAAGTCACATCCCTGCTGATTACTAACTTCTTCTGTTCTGGACACCACAACCTGTAACCTTTGACACCAGTACTAAAACCAACAAATATAGCCTTTTTGGTTCTTGCATCAAGTTTAGTTTCAGTTACATGAAAATAAGCAGGACAACCAAATATATGCAAAAAACTATAATCAGATGCAGGTTTACCACTCCATACCTCAATAGGCGTCTTGCCTTCAAGTGCTGCTGATGGTAAACGGTTGACAATGTGGCTTGCATATATAACAGCTTCTGCCCAAAATGTCTTCTTCAATCCAGACTGTGCTAACATACATCTCACCTTCTCAAGTAAGATTCTGCTCATCCTTTCTGCAACCCCATTTTGCTGTGGAGTCTTCCTAACTGTGAAGTGCCTTTGGATCCCTTCATCTTCACACAACTTCAGAAACGGATCGTTCTTGTATTCCCCTCCATTATCTGACCTCAGAACCTTAATCTTCCTACCAGTCTGATTTTCAACTTTCTTCTTCCAACTTGTGAACAATGTCAAAACTTCATCTTTGTGCTTCATGGTATATACCCAAACTCGTCTGGAGTAATCATCAACAAAAGTAACAAACCAGTGTCTACCACTCATAGAAGGTGTCTGAGTAGGGCCCCAAACATCTGTGTGCACATAATCGAGGATACCCTTTGTCTGATGTACAGCTGTACCAAATTTCACCCTAGTTTGCTTACCCAAAACACAATGTTCACAAAATTCCAACTTGCACCCTTTAGCATCTTTAAGCAACCCTTGCTTCACAAGCCCCTGCAAGGCCTTTTCTCCTGCATGCCCGAGTCGCATATGCCACAACCTGGTAGAGTCGGGAACAACCTGTTTAGGCTTCTCAGTTACACTGGCAGCCTGACCCAAATATGTTTTTCCCTGCAAGAAAAACAAGTTCCTCTTTCTTTGCCCTTTCATCACCACGAGTGATCCGCTAGTCACCTTCAGAATGCCACCTTCACTAGCAAATTTCAATCCACTGGCCTCCAAAGCACCTAGTGAAATCAGATTCTTTTTCAAATCTGGAACATACCATACATCTGAAAGCTCCCTAATAAGACCATCGTGCATTAGCAATTCAATCTTCCCGATTCCTACCTTCTTACAAGGTGCATCATTTCCCATCAAAACTACACCACCATCCATATACTCCAAAGAAGTAAACCACTCCTTTTTCCAAGACATATGATAGGAGGCTGCTGTATCAAGAAACCATACTTCTTGATAAAGTGAGGGACTAGAAGCAAGTGCAAAAGAAAATTCCTCGCCACTTTCTAAATTATCAACAGTCACATTTGCAGTCGAATTTCCCTTATTTCGTAGCTTTGGACAATCCTTTTTCCAATGCCCCCTTTCATGACAGAAAGCACATTCATCTTTGGCCGGTATTTTCCTGTCCTTCGAAACTCCTCTCGATTTGGAACGAGATTTGTTTCCCTTTTTCCCAGATTTGGACTCAGATCTGGTCTCAGTCCTGCCCCTTACAATCAAAGCTTCAGAAGTTTCTCTATCAACCATTTTATCCCTTCTCCTAGTTTCATTATTCAACAGAGCATTTGCAACATCTTCATATTTCACAGTATCTTTTCCATATAATAAAGTAGTTGCTAAATGATCATAACTTTCAGGTAATGAATTCAACAGAATTAGGGCTTTATCCTCATCCTTAATTTGCTCATCCAAATTTAACAAATCAGCCAATAATTTATTAAATGATTCAACATGAGCATTCATAGACATACCTTCCGTATAGGTGAAGCGAAAAAGTCTCTTCTTCAAATACAGCCGATTCTCCAAACTTTTCCTCATGTATTTGTCTTCGAGTTTCTTCCACAACACCGCAGCAATGGTATCCCTCATCAAATCGTACTTCTGAGCCTTCTCAATAAAGAGCCGAATAGTCCCACACGCAACTCGATTCAACTTCTTCCAATCTGCTTCGGACATATCCTTAGGTTTTTCTTTCTCCAAAGCAACATCTTGTTCTTGCTGAACAAGAACATCCAACACCTCACATTGCCACATCCCGAAATTGTTTGTCCCATCAAATTTTTCAACTTCAAATTTTGCGTTGTGAATCGTTGTTCTTGACGAACTTGATCCCACAACATCCTTGGTTGCATCTGCATCACCCGCCATCTCCCTCTAGGTCGAACCAACAGCTCTGATACCACTTGTTGTGCGGAATACAAATCAAACCAACAATCAAACGAGAGAAACAGCGAGAAAACACAGAAAAGCAAGCAACACAAGAACACAAGATTTACGTGGTTCGGCAAAACGATGCCTACATCCACAAGGGGCGGTTGGGGTTTCTTTACTATGTTCTCCAATGGGCAAACAAAGCCTTTACAAGAGATGACGGCTGCAAAATCCGAATAAGGTGTTACAATTTACAAAACCCTAACGGGTGTATTTATAGGGAAACTATTGGGCCTTTCGAATTGGGCCGAATCTGGATCCAAAACCCGCCGACAGTCGACTGGTCTTCATACCAGTCGACTGATTCCTCCGGGACGGTCGACTGACTCCCACATACAGTCGACTGCTACTGCTGTATTCTCAGTCTTCGAAAACTCCTCTCTGGACAGTCGACTGCTCCTCCATCCAGTCGACTGAAGCTCTGAAACTTTCGAACACTGCAGATACCAAATACCAGAATCGAGCCATTATCCTACACAGTCGACCGTTACCTGCATAAAGACAGATACAGAAGTTTTTTTTTGCACTTTTTGGAAAGAAACTCTTCTTCACTCAATAAATAGACGTGAATTCATTGAGTATTATTTTCCCTGGCTATCATTATTCTTCTGAACTAATCATTCAATCAACGATCCGAGTGAGTGAGCTTTTATTATTTTCTTCAGTCAAGATCGTTATAAATATTGCGAGTTTTTATTTTCTTCCACTTCAGTGAGTTTTACAAGGCTTATTCATAGAAATCCTGTGGTGTAATAGGTCTCTCGGCCTAAATCCGAGAATCACTGTACAAGAATTTTGAAGTGTAGCGGAACGCTTGTAGCGAAGAATTGCTACAAGTAGGTGGTGTAGATGTAGACATGGGGGTCGAACCACGTTATATCGTCGTGTCTTGCTTGCTTGCTCTGATTACTTTTTCTAACTCTATAACCTTATTTTAAGCATTTTATATTTTCACACAATCCCCCATTCGACCCCCCCCCCCCCCCCCCCCCCCCCCCGGTGATTCACATAAGGTCTTGAGTAAGATGAACAGTAACAAGCAATTTAATGACATGGACGAATGGTGGTATTGGTTTCATTCTAACTTGATTAGATCGGCTACACGAGGTAAACTACATCAGGCGGTGGTTGGTTATACAGGGTGGCTAATACGGAAAAAACAAAAATGAGGTGGTCTCACTACAAACGACATTGCAATCCCCGATTTTTTTTCTTTCGAATTCTTGGCATTTTTAAACATCGGGATTGATGGCCCCGTGCTTCAAGAAACGCCACAGCAAGCGCCGGATTTGCCCCCGTCAGGGATGTGAAAAACATTTCCCGGCGTTTTCAAACACCAGGTTTATCTTTTAGCTATCCCGGCATTTGGAAACACCGGGATAGAATAATTTTCATTTTAAACGATTTTTCATTCAAAAGACTTAAAACGCCGGGATAGGCCATTTTAAATTTTTTTAAATATTTAAAATTTAATTTTTAAAAAATTTTTAAATTTATTAAATTTTAAATTTTTTACATTTTTTAAAAGTTTTAAAATTTTAAATTTTAAATATTAAATATTTAATTTTTAAATTTTTTTTAAATATTAAAATATTAAAATTAAAAAAATTTTAAATTTGTTTAAAAATTTTTTTATGTTTTTAACTTTTCAATTTTTAAAATTTTAAACTTTTTAACTTTGTAACTTTGTAACTTTTTAACTTTTTAACTATTTATTTTTTGTTTTTTAACTTTTAATTTTTTTTTAATTTTTAAATTTTAAATTTTAAATATTAAATTTTAAAATAATAAAAAAAATTAATTTTTTAATTTTTAAAACTTTATTATTTTAATATTTTTAATAATTTTTTTTATATTTTAATTTTTTGGATATTATATTCTTTTTTAAAAAAAATTAATTTTTAACTTTTAACTTTTTGAATTTTTGAATTTTGAAGTTTTATATTTTAATATTTTTATTTTTTAAAATTTGTCAAATTTTTTATATTTTTTATAAAGTTTTAATATTTAATTTTTAATATTTATTATTTTTAATATTTTTAATATTTTAATTTATTAATTAAGTTTTAATTTTAATTTTTTACGGAATAGTTGGGTTGTTGTTATTATTGTTGTTGTTTACTTTATCAAATCAAAATACCTGGAAACAATAAACCGTAAATGGCAATATTCATCAGATTCATCACAGTATATAAGCCCCAACAAAAATAATACTCCATTAATTCTGTTGAATTACTACAATGCATCACCACAACGCTGAACAGAAATTCCCAATTTCCAAATAATGAAAGAAAGTAGCACATATTACTAATTACAATTCAAATTTTAAATACAAGAAAAGATTAAAAAAACAATTTATTTTGATACTTCAGTATAATTCAGTCTACCAACAACTCCTCCACATGTTGAATTGCAACATTCTGTCGCTCATTCATAGTTAATAGTTGGTCGCTCTTCTCTTAGCTGCAAAGTAAGTAAAAGGCATAGAACAATTAAAAATCCAGATATATTGTGTCCAACAAGAACATTACAGTCCAATTTATGCAGTTCAATCATCAATCGGTTCAACAAAGCTCTCTCACTGCAGGTAAGCAACTTACAGTTATACGGTCTGAGAAATGAAGGTCAATAATAGAGAAAGTAAATGCCAAACTAACCTGCTTTCCAGAACCAAGGCTAAGTACTCCCTTTCTCTTCCACTCTGTTGCTATCATGGGTCCATCAATCTGGAAAGGTATGTAAGAGTATGTAACTGGGAATGAGTAACTAAATCCAATCGAATACTATTGCATGATCAAGAATATTGGATGAATGTATGAACTACATAAATCAGATTTCCTTTATCTTGTGACAGAAGATAACAAAAGCAGCCACTACTTCATTTGAATTATATTTTGGACTGACAACTGTTTTCAAATGATTATTAGAAGAAATTGATATATCTTTGGGGTAATTACTAATTAACAACTACTTCAAATTTGCACCACCTGCTTCAAAATTATCTATAACAGTTTCCTTCATTAGTGGTCAAACAATCGAAACTAAAGAATACGACATTTTAGAAGAGAAAATGCAAGATCTTTGCTGCAAATAGAAGATATGCAATCAAAAGACAAAGTTGTTTAACTAGTCACATCACACAATCCCTGCAGTATCAGGTTACAGCTCACTGTAATTGCGCCACACAGCCTGGAACTCCTCTCGGAATGTGTTTAGTCCTGCTTGTACTCATCATCCCCAAAATCTGGCATGGATTTGGCCTTCTTATCCCAGGGATTCAAAACCACTGCAGGAAACGACAAAGATTTGTCATCGAGGGAGAAAAAAACTCCATGTGTAGGAAAGCATTTCGTTCAGCTCTTGGCTCTAACCGCACCTTAGAGTTTTGAATAAAATTCATTATAGAAAATTTATCATCTTCTCCAGCTCCTCCTTTAATACGGTCCAAGAGAATTTTACAATTTAGAACCACTGGTAATATTAAGAAATATGATATGAATATAATTGAGGTTGTCTATCAGATAATGGAAAAGAGAGAAGAGGTCAGGAAAAGAAAGAACTCACCAGCATCTGGCAGTGGCAGCCCCTCTTTCTGCAGAACAAATGTGTGTTTCTTCTCATGATCAATTATCGCAATCTTGTTTGGCGCTCCCAGGTATATTTTGTCCATCTCTAGTACAAGGCTATATGTGTTAGCATCAAATGACGAAAAGAATAATGAAATTATCACATTCATGCTATCACGCTAAAACAACCAAGAGAGACTCATAAAGCACAAGCAGCCAACAAGCTTAATAGAGAATCAACTTTTACAAACCTGATATCAAAAACAGAGAGGTAGGTATGATATCCAAACGTGAACGAGAACGGCTTGCCATCTGTACTGGTGTTTCAAATACACGATGTAAGCATCAGATCTCCTCCAGTAGTCAGAGTTACCCTCAAACAAAATTCATAACTGCAAGACAATTTGGACATGCTGCTCGAAGTTCATAGAAAAGGTTTTTACTAGTAATTAACGAGGCATTGAGATAATGTTTCTATTATCCCATGATTGGTACTGCTCAAGTACATACAACTTTACTTCCTTTTCCTCCCATCATTTAGATTAAAATTTGCAGGAATCGCCATAATATAATTCATGTATTACAACAACCAAAATGCTTTATACATCATAATAATATCAGATAATAATAATCAATATATAGTTGATTTTGTGAAATTAAAAAAGAATGGTAGTCTTTCTTTTAGATCCACACTAGCATAATGCTATAATGAAAACAAATTCTCACACTGACATGTAACTAATGGATGAATCACATAAGAGGTCACAAGATCAGCAATTTCTAACTTTACATAATACAAGAATTAAACATCTACAATCAAAATGACAAACGAATGAAAGAAAGAAGAAAAAAAAAATCAGTAAAAGGATCTGAATCCCAAACCTGAAAGACCCTCTCATCAAACTGGCCAAGACACAGCTGAAGAGCATTGTAGTCCCCATTAATGAAACCCCAAGTCCTACAAAACTGAGAACCCCATTTTTGCAACATTGTGAAACATAGACCTAACCCTTGGTCTACTAAAATCCTCCACAGATTGATCCATAAACCAGTAAGAGTTCCACTAATTCACATAGAAAGCTTGTCCATCCTCTATAAACTGAGTCCCATTCCTACACACGTCTGTTCCTTATAGAAAAGAGACATGTTGGCCTTCCCAACGTGCAAAAGAATTGGGGATCTGAGATTGAGCACCAAAAGAGGAGAAGGTAAATAGAGATTGGAGAAGAAACAATTTACGTTGCAAGCAATGATGAGGGGTTGGAGATTGACCATGTGCTTCTTGTTCTCCTCCTTCCTCTTCTTCGTTCCTTGAATCGCCATTCGCGAATGAAGAGAGAATGGAGATGGCGGAGGAGGGGGATAGCAGCGAAAGAGGGACAGAGCGGCGGAGGAGGGAGAGGGATTGGAATAATTGGGGATCAGGGTCTGAGATTTGAGTTTTCATACCCTACCCCCTACCCGGCGTTTTTCAGAAAAACACCGGGGATACCCCGACGCAACTACCCAAACGCCGGGGTTGGGTTTTTTCATTTGTAGTGTCTAAGTGTCTTCGCTGTTTGATTCGACTCAAAGTTCAGGTGATTTGGCTAAATTGGCCTTGGAAGTTGGCTAAGGAGTATGTTCTTATACTAGATGATTCACATGCAATCTGGTGCAAGTAGACTAACTGAACTTAGTGTTTCTTGGATCTGTCATGGAAGTTGGGTGGCTTAAAATTAGTTGACGCTTCATTTGATAGTATAAAAAAGTCAGGTTTCTCTAATTCGCAGTAGGTGCGTATGCTTCTCTAAGGCGACAACATCTGCTTCTTGAGACGTGGGTCCTTATGAGACTTCTACTTTGAAAACTGCAGGATTTAGTTTGGAATGAAAATTTCATTTTCAAATAGAAATTTGCTGAAAAATGAGTTGGAAAAAGAGCCTCCTTCACTACCCTATTAGTAAGCTACTTGCAGACTGATCTTTGATATGTCACTTGTAGAAAGGATATTGCTTAAAGTCTTACTAATAGAAACAAAGACGAAGCCAAAACAATTTTACTGAGAAGGCCAAGAAAAATCCTATCATTATATCATAATTTTTAGGGGTTTTTAAAATTTTCAATAGTTTGAAGGGGGGGTTTTGAAAATTTTGGAGGTGCACAGGCCTCCCCGGACCTCCACTAAGCTCCGCCACTGAATAGAAAGGTAATTTTATCCTACTTTTATTTTATACGCTCATAATGTTTGATTAAATGAACAAGTATCTGAATCACTATAATTTGTAGGGTTTTTTTAAATTTTCAATAGTTTGAAGAGGGGGGGGGGGGGGGGGGGGGGGGGGTTTAATTTTCAATAGTTTGAAGGCGGGTTTTGAAAATTTTGGAGGTGCACAGGCCTCCCCGGGCCTCCACTAAGCTCCTCCACTGAATAGAAAGGTAATTTTATCCTACTTTTATTTTATACGCTCATAATGTTTGATTAAATGAACGTACCTGAATCACTATCCCTCCCCCCTCCCCCCTCCCCCGCGCTGGCTTCTTCCGATGGAACTCCTTAAGCTTGAGATGCGAGGGTGTGGGCCTTAAGAGATAGTCCAACCCAAACCATAGCATGAACCTCTCGCTAAATCACCTACCCTCGTTGTTGTCGTACCAACTCTGCAACTTAACACCCACATCCACCCCAAGCCAGCACCTGACACACGCAGATGAAGCCCTTAGATGCACCACCGACGATCGCCGTCCCCTAGTCGAAGCAGAGATGAGCTCAGAAGATATCCTCAACCACAGTTTATGCCTCAGAGAGACCACCATCATCGGGCTCATAGCGACTTGCGCCATCGTCTTCATCGCTCATCTTCTCCGTCTAAAGGACAGGCTCCTAGAAGGGATCCTCCTACAGGCCGGGTTTGGCGTAAAAGGACCCCTCCGCAGGATTACCGACAGTCTCCCAACTTGTCTTCCAACCCCTGTTTCCCTAAATCCGTATTTTCTGTGTTTAATCTGAGTTGGGTTCTTTATAAAATTATTCGTTTTCTTAAATTCGTTTTATTTCAAAAATATTTTTGTACCTCCTTTTAAAACCCATTTCTTTTCATTAATTGTATTTATTGTTATTTCCAAACAATTTTTATATTAAGTTTATTATTATTGTTATTATTATTATTATTGTTATTATCAACCTAGTTCTATTTATAAATTATATTTGTAGTTGTTTAAATAAATTCTATATTATAATGTAAATTACACTATTTCATAAATTATATCATATTAGTTATTTTATTTTTCTTATTGGATTTTGTATACTATTTGATTTATTTATACCATGGTATTATTATTGGTTTGTTATTATCTAAAACCCTATAATTTTCCTAGTGGATTTAATACCCTATAACCCATTATATAAACCTATCCTATACCCAAACCCAATAGCCCACTATTTAAACCTAACCTAACCTAACCCTAACCTAAATTACTGTGCTAACCTATTTTACCCTTCCATCGTCTTCCTCTCTCCCTTTTCATCTCCATCCCTATTTCGTCTCCTTCAACCCATCTCCCTCCCGTCGCTTCACTCTAGCGCGCTGCAACACCAGACCGTCGCGACCTCCCCGCAGCAACCTCGACTGCAGCACCACCGCCTCCATCCTCCGCACTCTCTGTGTCGTGACTCAGCCAGCGACCAGCCACCTCGACGCTAGTGCAGTGCCCCGCGGCAGCGACCAGCGCCAGACCCTCCCTATCGCGCCACCGCAGCATCAGCCTGTGCACTCCCTGCACCTCGCCCGTCGCTTCCCTGTTTGCCACCCAGAACAGAGCTTTGCCTCAGTCGCCTTCCCTTCATCGCCATCGTCGCCGTCGTTGACTGCTCCCCAGTCGAACCTCGACGTTGCTCCACCCCGCCGCAGTCGCCTTGCATTGCAGTCCCGCTCTCTCTTTCTCTCTACCGTCGTGAGGAGGGAGACGAGAAACCATCGGTCGAAACCGCTATTCTGTGTTTTGGGGTGGTGGGATCCCGCTTGCTGTCCGCTGTTTTGAGGCGGATCCAGTGTGAAGAAGAGAGGGCAATGGAGGACTTGTGTGTTTGCTGTTTTGTACACAGTAGATCCCACTTCGCCGTTTGGTGTTCTGCCCAGATCTGGTGTGGAATTTTTGCTCTGCTGTTTGGTGTCTTCACACGTGCTTTTGGGAGATTCTGCCGGGGATTTTCGATCCCGTTATTCTCAACTATCGGATCTAATCGTCATCCTAAAGGTAAGTATTCTTCTTGTACAAATTTTTGTTCTAGTACAAGCGTTTAATTGAAAATACTGCAAATAGGTCATAGTTGTGACTCCTTCTTGTCTCATCATTTGTTGATCTTGAATTATTCATCATCGATCCCATGATCTCAAGAGTCACAACCCTTCGTTGATATGTTATACAAACTACTTGCTCATTTTATTTCCTAGTCATTTGAACACATGAAACTAAGAAACCATAGACTTGTAGATGTGTGTTGTATCATGTATGTTATGATCTTGCATTCCTTTGAGTTGAGAATTAGATGTTACTTGCTGATTTGATGCCCACTACATCCATTTTGTATCACATGCTAATCTAGACTCATAATAGTCATTTATCATGCAACTTATATATAGAAGAAATTTACACTTGCTACTGTTCTTATCTTTATTTGCTGTTTAGACCCCAATAAAACCAAAATATAAACTTGAGGTCTGAATATGAAATGTAGCCCTAAATGTCTAGTTGTCAATAACATTTAGAATTTTCGAATTCTGAGTTACAGTCTAGGAGATATCGCAATTTTACTGCTGCTGTGTCGGTAATCGCAGATTCATAAAAACTGCTGCATCTCTTTAGTTTACAATTATTTTAACTATGCTACCAGTAAGTAATTGACTTAAAATTTTGCATGCTATTACTGGAAACCCTATAAAACATTCTCTAATTTTCTCAGAATTAATTAATGATGTTTCAACCCTGTTTCATATGTATAAACTCAGATTCACAAATTCTAGCTGAACGCAAATGCTGTATAGTTTGCTATTTCGACACATGTTACCACAACTTTTATATGCCTTAATTATATGCGTTGGAACCGGGCAGGAGTCTAGTTTCTAGAACTTTTGACGGATCCACATTTGCTATCTTATAGCAACGGGAATCGCAGTTTTGGTACAGCAACGTCATATTGTCCAGATTTGAGATTTTCGTTGTTCTTGATATTTTGATTTGTTTTGACTCTCAAACTTGTATCCTACCTAGCCTAGACTTGCTCCATATTCTTGATTATGTTTACTTGACTTGTTTCGTACACTTTCATGCTTGCTTGATGATAATAATAAATAACAAGCCGAAGTTTAAGGAAAAGACCATAGTAGTGGATAATATAGGTAAGTGTACTCGGAAGGGGGCCCGTGTTTCCCAATACTTGGTTCATGAACTTGTTGTGTCTTGATCGATTCATGGAGCAATTACTTGGCTCATGAACTTGTTTGATTCATAAACCCACTGTGTGGTTCTTGAACTTGTTAGTGGATTCACGAACTTGTTTCGTGAACTTGTTATTTTATTTTCCGATTCATGACCCTGCTTGTTTGATACTTGATGCCTGAGTACACCGCCCTATAAACTCTGCTACTGGGCCAAAACGTAACTGATTGTATGTAGCAACCATGTAGTAAAAGTATGGATGCATGAAGTGCTACCTAGATAGTAATAACTACAAGACTTGACACGTTTGACACATGTTTACTTGATACTTGATACATGATAATGCTTACTTGATACAGGATACACGCTTACTTGATACCTGATTACATGATACAGGAGACTTGATACTTGTACTTGACAACTTGACACATTAGACTTGTTACTTGTTACTCGACACTTGTAAGTGATACATATGACTTGATGCTTGATACCATTACATGCTCACTAGCCACTTGTTCTACTACTAGTATTGTTACCCAATCATGTCACTCGAGTTGTCCTTCTTACTAGCTAATTTCTTGAATTCCCATTACTTGTTACATCCCTATTACATTCTTGATTCCAAATATTGTTCCATGTTGCTTGTACTTGTTTTACTATTTGCGGCCCTAACTTGTACTGAGGGCGTTTATCTTGTTTTCCCTATGTTTTTCCTTTTTTATATTTTTACAAGCAGACTTTGGAGATGAATTGCCTGCTGGAATTGGTGAGCAGACGTTCAAGACTTCGCTTGGGAAAACTTGCTATGATTATCTTGTATTTGAGTTCATTTCATTTTGTTGTTACTTGAAACTTATAACGGGCTTATGTTCCTGAGTTTTATCTTTTGTTCCAGATTTGAAAAGTATTGGGATATTATTATTTGGTTTCAATTTTTTTTGTTGTTTAATAAATTGTTCATGCATGCGTAGTTGTGTACATTTGTTTATATTCTTGTTATGATGCTGAGTCGATCCTACAACTCATGAATGATGAAAATCATTTGCTCGGCTTTGTCACGCGCTCGTATTCCATGTTTTTGGGAAGCGGGGCATGACATGTCTACTGTGTTTGGAAGGGGAGGACATTCAGGGGGTCTGACCATCACACTGGATAGTGGAAGAAGACGGGTTGAAGAAGAAAGGCCTAGCATCACAAACATTCTGCCCCCAAACACTACTCTATTCGGCAATACCAATTACACAATCAAAAGAAGGGCCCCCAAATCTCACCACCTTCAACTCAACCATATTCTCCTCCCAACAATCTCCCAACCTCAGTTAACAAGCACATTGATAGCCAACATGTACTTGAACACTCCACTCCTCATTCCCTTCCTCACACTACATCCATCACCCAATCACCCAATCAACTACTCCACATTTAGGAACATCACACTGTTTCTGGGGTGCATCATAGCAATCTGCCACTCGAGCCTCCTCCGGTGGCTGCTAGGGCTCCACAAGGGAATCCAGCCTCGCCAACCAGAGTTCAGCATTCAAATGGTGATTCCTTACACCAAGTTAATCCAACTAAGGACGGGTGGGTGCGAGTGGATAGCGAATCAACAAGACAGGCTAATAAAAAGAAGATAAATGCTAACGGAGTCATGAAAACCTACCTAAAAGGAAAAAAGAAACACGTGCCCTGCATTAACTGTGGAGATTTAGGCTATGTTCGGCCTGAGTGTACAAAGGAGGTCCGTTGCTTAAAATATTTAAAGTGGGGACATATGTTGTATGTTTGTTCAAATGTTTCTTCCAATCCCGAAGATGAGAAGGGAGAAGTTTTAAGGGGGGATTACCGGAGAACCTCGCTCATATCAAACTGATCATTAGTCTACCAATTGTCAAGTAAGAAGAGCAATGACTCTGTAAATGATGCAGGTTTGCAAAGATTAAGTCTGGTAGACGGTTGGAGAATCATCTATTGGATGCCTTCAATTCTCGATGGCCAATGAGGGGTGGGTGGTCAAGAAGATTTGCTATCTTCAATTCCTAGTCTTTTTTCCCTCGCCAGAAAAGCTAGCTGATATGATAACTGTGGAGGTGGTGGATGTCGGCCATTTTACATCACAATTCTCAAAATGGACCCCTAATTTTGGTGCCAAATTACCACAGGGGAATGCATATTGGATTTGGATCCACAACATCCCCCTCTACTGTTGGAGGGAATAGTTACAGAATTTGGGTCGGTGGTTTCTATAGATCCCAGGACAGTGAGGAGATCCAATTTGGTGTTTTCTAGGGTGCTTATTTGAAGCCCTAATATCGATCTCATGCCTTGATTCACTAAATTTTATACATTTCAGGAAGCTTATCTGATTTGGTTCGTACTAGAGACAGCGGTGCCCACTAAGGAGGCCTAACTGACTTCCTCCCCTAAGAATCTAACCCTCAATTCACCTAGGGATGGACAGAGTTACAAACAAGTTACTTCACCGCAGATTGATACAACGATCGATGGTTCTCATGAATTCGACATAGCTCACCGGGAACTCCTTCGTGTGGCATTAGGTGATCGGCAGGAGCCACTTCCGTCGGGCACCATTCCCAAATCCTTTAAGGCCACAGATCTACTGTTGGTTAGCAACAACGGTCTTGATGTCCGGCAAAAAAGTAGTCAAATGCCCTTGTCAGTATGAGGAACTCAGAATGGCCACATGAGAGCAGAAGTCAACAAGGAGGAGGGTTGACACAGTGAAACATGCAGCAAAAGAAGGACAACCAAAGTTGCCATTTTGAGCTTTTGAGTGTAGATGAGGAAGGCTGCAAAGTTTTGGGCAGTAGTGAAAAAGGAAAATTAGAGTCTTAAGCCGTCTGATAGCTTCTGATGGAAGTGGAAAGAGCTTGAAAATCCATGGAAAAAGTGAATCTCAAAAGTGATGAGGAAGTCGAAGGTAGAGGGCTATCGTTGGTGATTCTTTCACCAAAAAAGAAAGGTCAAACTTCTTAGAATAGGAGCAACAAAAAAGAGAGAAGTTTTAAAGGTGGAGAAGACGATTGTGAGATGCTCAAGACTCTAGCGCTTTCACCAAAAGAGAAAGATCAAGGATCTGATATTAGGATCAGGGAACAAAAAGGAAATTTTGAAGATGGAGAAGACGAGAATGAGGAGCTCGAGATGCACCACGTGCTTCTAGCTCTTTCGAAAATGACTCCCTCCACCAACAATGCCTTGCCACGTGGTTGTCACGAGGCCTTAGAGAAGCACGTGATCACTGCACCTTCCCAAGCTTTTCCTGCCTCTCCCGCCTGTGTGAGTTTGCCACGTGGCAGTCACTTTGAATTCGCTGCGCTTGGCAATAGGCTCAGGGAGTATGGGCATCTCAATGTAGTTGGGCCCAAGTTGGGGTCAAACTCTATTCTTGCGTTTGGGCTCTTGAATAATGGGCCCACTGTCGTATCAGATCTCTGTTCAGGTCAGATTTGATTGTAGCGAATGATGAAGGCGAGAAATTATGCCTTGATTTAGTGGACAAAGATTTTTATGAAGAAGAAGGCTCGGAACTTGAAGATGACTTTGTAGCAGCAACTGAGTTATGTCCTGCTACAGATTCTACCCCAAATTTTTTTCATCTATCTATCCATCGCAGTTGACGGTTACTCAAGATGACTACGCTTTCCAAGGAAATTTGCAAGGGTTTAAGGTCCACAAAATTGCTAAGAAGGCTCATGTGGAGTCCCTAGGTGACTATTTGGAGATTGCGACAACCCGCTAAGTTGGCTAAGATCGATGGTGGAGGTACACGTTCCTTTTTAGCTTCCATTTTTAATTTCATGTCTAATTCCGATGTGTTTAATCTTGCCGAAACATGTGGTCTTGCGGCAGGCGATATGGAACGTAACGCTTTCCTCTTGAATAAAATTCAAGGTTGGAAAATTAAGCGAGCGTCACGAATCTTGATCATGCCCCCAAGGTGACCCTAACCCCAGTCTAAATGAAGATTCTTCTCCGGAATGTTAGGGGCTTGGGGAGACAGGGCAAACGGGAGATGGTTAGAGACATTATTAACAAGTCTAGGGCTGTATTGTTGGTATCCAAGAGACCAAAATCTCATATATGGCTAGCTTAAGGAGAGTTGGTGGGGAATAGGATCTCTGTATGGAAGATCTCTTTGTCCACTGGGGTATCAGGTGATATCGCTATTGGCTTTAACCCGGATATTTTCTCGTGTCTGGATGAATTTCGAGGGAACTTTAGTTATCTGTTCTTCTCCAATGTCGTAGCGATAACTAGACACAGGTAGTTTCTGTGGTCTATGGCCCGAATCTTGCATCTTATAGACATATGTTCTGGAATGAACTCTGCTTTATCCAACTACAGTGGCAGAACCCTTGGCTAGTTTGGGGGGGGGGGGGGGGACAGGGGGACTTTACATCACTAGATTCATGTTCGATTATCGAGGCAGAGGCTCTAGCAATGTTGAAAGAGAGAATTCAACTGAGTTATTACGGATCTTGAACTGGTTGACATCCCAATTCAAGATAGATCGTTTACTTGCTCTAATATGCAATCATCGCCTATTCTGGAGAGGCTGAATAGAGTGATGGTCCCACTGGATTAGGAGGCTAAATTCCAACTAGTTAGTGCCAAATCACTCCCAACTTTTGATCATGTTCCTTCTGACTTGACTCTGGAGAACGTCAGGTTAGTATACTGAAGAAATTCAGGTTCAAGAAAACTTGGCTGAAAATTTAGGGTTTTCACCATCTTGTAATG
Source organism: Hemerocallis citrina (assembly GCA_017893485.1). NCBI lineage: Eukaryota > Viridiplantae > Streptophyta > Magnoliopsida > Asparagales > Asphodelaceae > Hemerocallis > Hemerocallis citrina. The sequence continues at coordinate 1,691,656 of JACEHZ010000535.1, read as the reverse complement.
AAAAGTTGGGCACTCCCTACCAGGGGTAATGAGGCAGCTGCATTCTGGTGTGAAAAGATTCGGCGACTTCGGGCTATGTTGAGAAAGTGGAATCGAACGGAGTTTGATACCATCTGGAGTACCAAAGTGTCTATCCTTGAAGATGCTGATGACTTGGAAAGACTAAAGGAATCTAGAGACCTCTCCCAAATAGAATGCAATAGACTGTTAACATTAAAGGAGGATATAGCACAATTGTACCAATTAGAAGAGATCAAATGGCAACATAGGTGCATAATTTCATGGCTCAAAATGGGAGATGCGAGTACGATATTTTTTCATCGGGTTGCCAGTGCACATCAAAGATCAAATATCATCCTATCTATCCAAACGGAGGCATGACTGATTCAAGAATAAAAGGAAATAGGTCTGGCATTCCAAACTCATTTCAAAATTTGTTTGGTTGTAAAATGGATTTTAGGGTCCCATTAAGAGGGGAGTTCTGGCAGAACAGGTCAGAGGGTCTTGAGCAACCACTACTTTCACTCAAATCCCCGTTCACGGAGGAAGATGTCAAAGGAGTGGTTTTCTAGATGGGTAATGATAAAGCTCCTGGTTCTGACGAATTCCCGATGCTCTTTTACCAGACTTTCAGGGATGAGATCAAAGATGATCTTATGGCAGTCATTTATGAATTATATGACCACATACTTAAACTGGGGAGAATTAATTATGCGGAGGTTGTCCTTATCCCTAAGAAAGATGACTTTTTGAGAGTTGGCGACTTTTGTCCTATCAACCTCCTCAATTGCTCAGTCAAGATATTTACCAAGATCCTTGCTAACAGATTAAGCAGGTTGATGAACTGACTGATAAGTAACGAGCAAACTAGTTTTATTAAGGGCCGCTATATTCTGGACTGTACTGCTAATGCAGAAGAGACTATTCACCATTGCCATTCTTGAACGACGGGGGTTACTTGTTAAAAGTGGAATTCGAGATAGCCTATGATTCAGTTGAATGGGACTGTATTTTTGAAGCATTAAGAGGCAGGGGATTTGGGGACAGATGGACCAGGTGGATTAGACACTGCCTCTCTACTAGTAGGTCGGCTATTCAGATCAATGGAAAAGGCAGGTATATATTGCTCTTGTCGCAAAGGCCTTAGATAGGGGGATCCTCTCCCTCCTGCTGTTTACGATTGTTGTAGATATTCTTAAAGGCATGCTCGATAATTGTAGACTTGCTGGTTTTATAACAACGGTAGCTAGGGGTAGAAGAGGTTCTGGTTGCTCAATTCAATAATATGCCGACGATTTCCTTCTATTTGGGAACGGGGATTTAGGGGAGACTATTGTTAGGTTTCGAGGGTCATCTCAGATTAAATACACAGCGAAAAATTACAAAAAAAATATAGAAACCTAGCCATGGATCCATGCAAAAACCTTAAATTATGTTTAGAAGTTATACCTTAAAAATGGATCTGCTGTCTCCACAGTAAGCTGATCATAGCACTACAATATTGCGGTGTCTCTACGGTATCCACATGAATGGATAAAATCAATATTTCCCTCACGCCGCGGTGCTAGCTGTGGAGGGGATGTTCCTCACGACCATTCTCTTACAATTTCTGTGACGGCTAGAATTTTCTTAACTATTTTTTTTCCACGTATGCATATCATATATATATATGTGAAGAAAATCAATCCTAAGAGAATAATGAGGTTGTTGGGCTCACAATCTGACTGGGTCAGATTCGTATGTGGGCCTTTGAACTTTAGTTCGCTCATTTAATCTAATTAATTACCCAATCATGTCAGGAGTCCAAGTCTTACTAGGATTCTCAATTAAATTCATCTCATGAATATAAATCAAATTTTGATCTATTCTAAGTATGTGACTCTGTAGATTCCCATTATGTTGACAATAATACTAAAATTATATTCTAATGTTACAAAAAGTGAGCTGTACCTAATAATACATCACTGCTACTCAAGTAACGGAAATTCCAGTGATTTGACATAACCTATCCGTGACCATTGTTACCATATAGTCTAGTCCTTTTGTCTAGATATCTAATTGACCATAAGGAATATAGTGTGTCACCCTTGTATAGTTCAATCTTTGGTTTCTTGATGTCCGAGTAGAAACAAATGAGCTCAACAGCTCATTTGACTCATTTGAGCACGACCATGTATTTTGCTGTCTCACTCGATCAAGGGGCCCATAGATATCGCTCCTGTTATGTAAGAAGGACAAATCCTATCTAAGTCACTCACATCCCTCCGCATGATTTTTATTATATCCAATAGTCGACTTCATAATCACCTTATTACAGACAACGTTTGATTACATTAAAACATATAACTTCTCATGTAGAGAACTATAGTGACTTCAAGTCAAAGGACTACGTACACCATGGTTATTGTGAGAACTGCTTATGACATACATGTAACGATCCATGTAACGTTCTCATGGTGGGTCAGTCCAGTACATTATTGGTCAAATATTTACCCATGTGAAGACTTGATATCTCATATCCATGACCCGTAAGATATGGTCATCAGTCTACGCACATACTAGTCTCTATGTATTATTGCTGTCCTAATTCATAAAACACTTGACTAGGGACATTTAAAAATAGTGTTCTAATTACAACCAATAGAATCTCACAATCAAGTCATACACTTGATATCTCATGGTATTGAGCCTACTATTCTTAAGGACTTTATTATGTTCATTTAATCACAATAAATAACACAATAAATGAAATACCTTATATAAGAAATAAATATCATGATACAATGTAAACTAGTAATGTCAATACACAACTGGCCTCTAGGGCATACACCAACAACTGTTACATTCAAAGGAATCGTATATTGCTTTGAAGCCTGGTCATGGCTTAGGGTGAACTACCATAAGAGTGTTTTCATTCTGATTGCCTTGGCAGAAGAAGAAGTACGAGAGCATGCTACTCGTCTAAATTGTAAGCTTAATTACTTCCCTATCAAGTACCTGGGCCTCCCTCTCTGTCCAGGCAAACTTAAGAAATCAGAATGACTACTGATTATTGACCGAGTTGAAGCCAAACTGTCTGGTTGGAAAGGTAAGATCATGTCTTAGGAGGAAGAGTGACCCTCATCAACTTGGTACTATCCAATCTCCCGACAAACTACCTGCTCTTTTTCGAATTCCTGAAGTAGGTCATTTAAAGGATCGACTGAGTACGAAAGAAATTCCTCTGGAAATGGGAAAATGCAAACAAAGGGGGCTACTATCTTATCAAATAGGAGAAAGCTTGCATAAAAAAGAGTCAGGGTGGGCTTGGCATCATTGACTTGAGAGACATGAATTTAGCCCTCCTCGACAAATGGTGGTGGAAAGTATTTCACCATAATAGTGAAGGTTGGCAACATTTTATCCATGCTTACCTTCTACGAAAGGAGACACAAAGATTTGGTTCCTATTGTGCCCTGAATGTGTTGGTTTTGGAAAGGGGTAGCTAAAGCCTATGATCTGTTTCATAGCTGTGTCACATCCTTCATTGGCAAGCCTGTTGACCAGGTTCTGGTGGAACAAATGGTGTTGGGATCACTCTCTTCGAGAGTTATTCCCAGATCTTTTTGAGCTAGCTTCTTAACCTAATATTTCTGTGGCCAAAACTTGGAAGCATGGATCTTGGAGACCCTTTTTCAGATCGTGATTTGATCGTGATTTTATGCTCTCATATGTTTGAATTTTGTTGTATCTGTTCTACCCGCCTTTGCACTTTGGAGATACTATGTTTTATTTCCTGCACTGTAGTTTTTGTAACTGAGCCCAATACTTTGGGTTTATTTTGTTAACTTCTTATTAATGAAAAATGGTGGCTATTTTTAACATTTTCTTTAAAAAAATGACATTCAACTGACGTCATTGACCACTTAGAAGGCCACATCAATGTCAATGACCATCGTGCATCGTCCAACGAGATTTGCTGCTGACGTCAGCAACAACAAGAAAGAAACCACCACAATCTAAGGTAAAATTATCTTGCTTTTGGCTTTATGCACTCATGGTGTTTGATAAAATGCTCAAATGATCTGAAACATTTTAATTGTAGGAGTCTGCTGTATTGGGGGCATCTCAAGTGGATGGGTTGAATCATATGATTTATTAGGTTTGGAGTCACTGTGGGTCGAGATACTCTGGATTGTCATGCCGGGCTTCTTTTTCTCAGGTTGATTTCTTCAATCTTTGCCTTTTGTTTTTGTTGATAAATTTCAGAAAATTATATGCAGGGCCGACCCTGGGCCTGTGTGACCCGTGCGGTCGCACAGGGCCCACTAATCAGGAGGCCCCCAAGGACATCAGGCCAAGTTAATATTCTAATAATTAGATAATTTACACAAAATTTGTTATGTCCGATTGGTTATGTGACACACCTGAAATTAGTTGGGCCCATACAGGTTCGAATCCTGCTATTGACAATCTAATTTTTATGTATATATAAAGTTTTTAAATGATTTCTATATATCTAATGTTATATAAAGTTCTTTAATGATTTTTATGTTTGTTTCGTTAATTGTTGAGACTGGCTTAATACGTGAAGTTTTTTTTAATCGTGTATTTCCTAAGTTGCAAGGATATGAGGATTCTTAACCACAATTATACTATTTCATCTTAATTGATGAGACGACTAATTTAAGATATCGAATTCTCAAGTTCTCTCATATTTTTTAGTGCAAAAATACTTTCTCTTGCAAATTTGGTGCTCAATTTTTCTTCTCACTCAGTTTCAAACTTTTATAGTGCTAACGTTAAGCAACTTTTAACTGATACATTTTGTTGTTGTTGGAATTTTCGGTTAATATATCATGTATTTCTTCTGCTGGTATGCATCGAAACTACTTATTTTGATGTTTTGTTCTTTTTTTAAGGTTTTCTCATGAAATTCCTATAAGATGCTGGAGTTTTAGAAAGACTGAAAATTTTTGAAGATACTAAAAAAAATTGTAACTTTAAAAGGTATTTTTCAAATGAATTCATATAAAATTTTAAAGATATAGAATGTACCATACTCATATTTTTCAATTGAATTCGTATAGTGTATATAAATATATATAGATGACGTCAAAATCAAAATAAAGTAAAATTAGTATTATAATATATAAAAAAAGCTCAACTTTTTTTTCCACACAAAGATCTTATAAATATCAGAACCGGCTATGATTATATGTAATGTCAATATAATCATGTGATGACACATGAGGTAATTAGGTGTTTTTCTAGGTGATACCACGCGAGATAATTGGTTTGAAGCATGATAAACATCGTTGATTAGTTAACAATAGACACTTGTAATCCCCTTTAGATAAAAAGGAAAACAGAAAAGAGTTTCTCTCTCTAGAAAAGTCTACAGAGAGAAACTAACCCCTAAAAAACTCTCAAAAGAAACCCTAGATCTGTGAGAGTGGGAGCGGTGGCTAGGCTTCATCGCCGCCGCCCCATCGCGACGATCCCCGATGTCCCTCCCTAGCGAACCTCCTTTCCCCGTCACGCTACCAGTCCACGTCGCCCCTATCGATGGTGGCTGGAGATGGAGCCCCAGATCCGAAAAGGAGATCGCAATGTTGCGGAGCCCTAGAGCAGCTTCCTTCGACCTCGGGGATGAAGATGAATCTGATCGTCGAGCCCTGGAGCTGCCCCAACTACGATCGTTTCCGGATCTGAGTGCCAGGGTGAGGCACACCGCTGACATCGCTGGAGCCACTGCATCAACATCTTTGTCAATGGGTGATCTTAGACGGATTCAGGTCAACCAAGTTTCTTATTCTCTATGGTCCCTGGATCACACATAAGTTGGACCTCCATTGATGTCAATGAGAAGTTTTTTCCTTCTTCATTACAACCAACCCATGAAGTTGTGGTCAATTCGGTTATATTTAGGTGATATTCTATACAAGGAAAAACTAGAGATTTCACATTTCAAAGTTCAAGCAGAAATCTAGTTAATGGAGTTGGATGGTTCAATGTGCTTGTAAATTCAGCTTCAAAGAATTTTTTGCACTCTTTGAAACTGGGTGAAGGAGGAATTGGCACGGTTTTTTGCCTGATGGCCAGGCTGTTGCTATCAAGCGAGCATAGAAGTGTATCATTGCTTATACTCATACAGGGGTCGGGTGATCATCGCTGCCGCCACCATGTCCACGCTCTCGGGGCCAATCACACTTTTTCGGGGACGAAGCTGATGGTCGAAGATGGTGAGATCCCATGGTGGGGAGCTCGCGTCTTCGCCGTCCTTCAGATCCAGTGGCTTCACCCTAATGCTTCTCATTCACCTTCGGTAGCGAGCTACAGCGCTGGCATTCACCAGTGCCCTATGCCTTCTACCGACGCCGTCGTCCGTCTCCTTCAGCGGTGTCGGAACGGTTCCTTCGCTGCCACCACCATGTCCATGCTCTCAGGGCCGATTACGGTGATCTGCAGCCATGATTTGGGCCTCCAAGGTTGGTGTAGTCAGCGAAGTAGTCGGGGTTTGTGATGATGGCAGTGCTAAAGATAGAGGCTAGAGCTTGAACCCCGTTCTGTTGGGGTGTGATCTAGAGGGGCAGGGGCTACATCCGGGCTGCTTCGCCTGATGACCACAGTCGACGGGGCACCACCACCACTATGCCCTCATAATGGAAGTTGACGCCCAACGCCATCGTCCGTTATGGCGAGAGGAGAAGGTGATACTTCAATCAACTGGGTCTTGTATTGGTTTTCTGATTGAGAGAGAGAGAGAGTGTGAGAGAGTGAGTGAGTGAAGATGTTGCTACTCACTACTTTAGGTTGGTGGTGGTCTGTATTTGTGAGAAATCACTAGCAAGGGCATGAGAGAGGCAAAGGTATCCGCTTTATGGCTCTCTCCTTGACTGCGGTTTTTGGTGGGGGAGTAATAATAGCAAGATTGTGGGAGGATATGAGGTGTAGACTAAGCTTGGCGGTTGTCAAAACTTTGTCTATGGGACTTGGACCCAAAGATGGGGTCCCCCAGCGAGTAGACTGAGCTCGGCGGTTGTCAAAATTCGGCCTGCGGGGCTTGGGCCCAAAGATGGGGTCCCCCAGCGAGGAGAAGGCAGGGCTCGGCGGGTAATAAAATTCTGCTAGACTAGTTTCAGGTGGGTGTGCATGTGTCGTGGAGGCAGTGTACGAAGCTAAACTGACGTACATACAATTTTGATGGATCGAGCTTGTTTGTCGGCCCACCCTCCAGGGTTGTTGGAGGAATTTGTTGTTTGTACGGGGTATGTTGCTTCATGTATGTTCTATTTTCTGTCTGTAAGTTGTAACTTGGCCCAGTACTCTGGGTTTGTTTCTTTAATTTCTTATTAATGAAAAAGGATGTCCATATTCCACCTTTTCCTTTTAAAAAAAACAATAGACACCTGTACACGACAATACATGGCTTTGCATTTTACTGCCAATGCAGAATTGAACGGAAACTGCAATTGGATGCACTTCAAATTTTTTATCAGAACTGATTAGCTCACATGTTATCACGTGATAGTATGTTTAAGATGATGTACCTTAGAGCATCTGTAGTCGTCTTGAGTCAGATTTTGGGTATTTGGCAAATAGAAATTGAAAAAATGGGTTTCCGTTGTAGTCGTCAAAAGCCAAAATTTGGGTCAGACGGAAGATTATCTTTCGTCTCAGAAATTTTTATATATATATATATATATATATATATATATATATATATATATATATATATATATATATATGCATTGAAGTGAAGGACAAAGGACAAAAAAAAAATCCAGTGAAGTGAGGGAGAAAAGGACAAAAAAAAAAACCCAAACCAGCCTAGGACGAGGGATGAAGTCCCGTCCAAGGAATTTTGTCTTTAGCCAATATGTGTTGGACGGTATATAATGTACCGTCCTTCACTTTTTTTAAATTTTTTTTTTTAAAATTAATGGGACGGAATATTATTCTTCGTCCGATGACTTCATCATAAGCCAAAATGGAAGGGACCGTGTATTGTTTACCGTCCGACGTTTGAAACGAAAGATTATCTTTCGTCTCATTTAACGGACGAAAGATTATCTTTCGTCAGCTATAATTTGGCAAATGCCAAACCTGCTGCTATATTTGGCTAGCTCCTGTTCATGCGACACCCAAATTTTGGGTATTTGGCAGACGAGGAGAGCGAGATTTTTTTTTTATATCATTTTTTGGGTAAATAGCGGACGACTACAGATGCTCTTAGTTATGGTTATGGACTACTAACTGAAAAAAGATAAAATCATAATGCATATAGATTATGGGGATTGACATCTCTTCACATATCTCTAATCTCTCTCTAATATTATAATGGGAGAAGGCCTTAGTGTCATTTGCCAATCTACCAACACGTGCATCGCAAGTGCATAACTAATATGACGGAGGTCTCAGGTTTCGAGTCCTCACTATGTCAGATTTTTTACTTTAATTTTTTTATATATTAAACATGCATCATAAGTGTAAATTACTATTCATCTATCTATCTATAATATAATATATTTACTTACTATTTAATGGAATAGTTTGTCACAAATAAACAATTTTAAATATTTTTTTGTCACAAAAGTAACACCACTTTTGTCACCAAACAAACATGTGCATCACACGTGCAACTCCAAATCTATTTTTCAACATGTGTCTCACACGTATACATCAAAGTTTTTCCTTCTTAATTTTTAAAAAATACGTGAATCGCTCGTTCAACTCCATTTTTTTAAAAATTAAGGCATTCATCGAACATGCTAATTACTGTTGACTTACATGTATTGCATGTTTAACTCCAACTCTTTATCAAACGTGCATCGCACGTGAAAAATACCAGTATATATAACCACTGATCGTATTTGTGTAGTTAAGATTAGTCTCAAGTTTTGTATGTGCAATGCACGCCTTTTTTTAAAGCTCCCACTCTATACAAATCACTTTTAGTTGCATCAACTTTTATTTTATATGAAAGAAACCTTCATAAATTATAATATTGTAAATAAATTTGAAGTTTGAGGATATTATGGTAACTTGCTAATTAATTAAAAATTGATGATTAATATACCTCTTACTTAAAAATATGCTGTTGAGATTAAATTAATTAAGTTAGTATGTCTACAAAATATATAACTCCATGCCAACTCTTGAATTATAGTAGTTGAGATATTGTCAACCATTCCATTTAGTGGAATTCATAATTATTGAAACCAGTAAGAACAACCCCGCAATTTCTTACCCTAGAAACAAACCATCCATTAAAGTAGTTTTTTATTTTACTTTTCCTTTTCCTTTTCCTTTTCCTTTATGCACTTATAATCTATATAATAAAACACAAAGAAAGCTATCAAGTGGCTCTCATTCAATATAGGTAAAATCAATGGTCCAGATTTAACCTCACAAAATATATTTTCCCGCCCAAAAGTTCTCCTCCAAAACTCAAATTTAAATCCCCAAAAACAACTCCTTTATTTATTTATTTAATTATTTCTCTCTCTCTCATTCTCTCTCTATTTACTCATAAATTTATATTTTCAGATTTAACGTTTTTAATTTTTTAGATTTTTTATGCATTTTTTTATTACTCATGTTACATTGAAAATAACAAATATCTCATCAACAGTTAAATTTCATCATTTTCCACACTCAAAATTCTAAGAAGTTGGATTTTACACCCCAATTTATAATTATTTTTCAACATATACTAATGGAAACATGGACTTTTATTTACAACTAATTATTGTTTTACTATTCAAACTTGCGCTCTATAATTGTTGTTTTACTGTTTACAAGACATTCATATGCTGTATCGTTCTAAAGACGTGCCGTAGGCACGATCACGGACAAATATACTATCTATATAATAAAACACAAAGAAAACTATCAATTGGTTATCCTTCAATCCCCACAAAACCAAAGGTCCAGATCTAACCTTACAAAACATATTTTTTCCTCCCAAAAATTTTCCCCCAAAATTCAAATTCAAATCTCCCATCAAAAACAACTCCTATATGTACTTAATTATTTTTTATTTCTCTCTCTCTCCCTCTCTTCTATTCAAAAAATTAAGAAAATAAAAAATTTAAAATTTAAAAAAAAATAAAAAAAATAAAAAAACTTTAAAAATAATTCAAAAAAATCATATAATATGTTATTTGTTGGACCCCAAAAAGTTTCTTATATAATATGGTTGCTACTTCAATTAATTTGTTGGATCTATAAAACTATTTTATATGATCAAATAAGGTGCACCGTTCCGAAGACGTGTCGTAGGCACGTGTCAACGGGCAATCCTAGTATTCAATAAAATGCGCAATCGAACTGAAACAGGTTAATTAATTCTAGGAATAGGCACTGGGCCGGGGTAATATGAAGCTGAAGTGAATGGGTTCAATCCAACGGTTTCTTTGGTTTGGAGATTGAGATATTCTGGTTTGTTATTTGCGGTTTCATCTTGTACATGATCATTAATCCAGGTTGAATTCTTCAGTCTTTGATTGTTTATTTTGGGTTGATTTATCTACAGTGTGCTTTCAGGCAAAATATAGAGGATTAATAAAATCGGAAACGAATTGATGATTAGGAGTTCAATGCCCACTATGAAGCTGGTCAAGGTCAAGTTTGATGTCACTGTACTGTGCAATCATTTGTGACGCTCACCGTGCAAATATGCATGGTTGTATAGTGATTTAACTTTATGGTATGCTTGTGCCTAGGGCGGCAAACGAATCGAGCAATTCGCAAGCTATTCGGCTCGAGCTCGGTTAAAGTTCGGTCAATGTTCGGCTCGAATTGAGCTCGAGCTCGAGCTCAAAACTGAGCTCGTTTCGTAAACGAGCCGAGCTCGAGCTTGGGTTTTGTTTTTTTTTTTAGGCTAAGCTCGCGAGCTATTCGGCTCGAATACGGTCAAAGCTCGGCTCGAATCGAGCTCGAGCCGGGCTCGAGCTCAAAATTCAGCTCGTTTCGTAAATGAGCCGAGCTCGAGCCTGAAGGTATTCGGCTTGGATCGGCTCGGCTCGATTGCAGCCCTACTTGTGCCTATGCATTGCGCATTATTATCTAACTCGCTTTTTTTAGTGAAATAATTAACCAACTTGTACATCGTCCATATTTATCAACACCATGTCGGATGCTCTCGAATAAGGATATATCCAATCTGATTCAATCCGATCCGTATACGAATCCAAAATTTTTGCGGATACGAATATGAAAAATTTGTTTCCGGGCGAACACAGATACAAATTTGGATATTCAAATGAAAAAAAAATACGGATACGGATACAGATACAGATATCCCTAAAAAAAGCCAATTCAAATACAGATCTCTGCAAATTATATATATATATATATATATATATATATATATATATATATATATATATATATATATATGAGCTTCTTCGGTTGCAAACGGGTCTGTGTGCACAGACCCATGCGAACTTTGATCTGGGCTGTTGGATCGATCCAACGGCCCATTTTTATAAAATTTTGCCTTAACCCGTCGTTGGCAACGATGGGTAAGCCTAAATTTTATAAAAAAAATATTGCCTTAACCCGTCGTTGCCAAGGACGGGTTAAGGCATAGATATAATCTCAGAACTGTATACAGTTCTTCTTCCTTATCAACTTCTCCCCACTCTCAATTTCGTTTTTGGATGAACCCAAACCCAGTTTTATCTCCGAAATCATGAATTTCTCACTCCGGCAACTCATCACTCACTTCCCTCCTCAATCATTCAGGCGATTCTCTCTCTCTCTCTCTTCCGTCTGTTGCTCCCGAAATTGAAACATCTCCTCCTTCGTTCGCTCCTCCACCTCAGTCCGCTCCTCCTCCTCTTCGATCCCCATATAATCTCTCTCTCCCGATCTCTACTCCAAACTTTCAAACCCAACTCTGTCATCCCAAAAACGAAACCCTAGTTCGGCCACGAGACCTACATTGACGAAATTTAGATTTATTTTGTAAGGTAATGATTAAATTTTTGCCTTAGTAATTGTAATTATGTTGATTTTTAAATTGTTTTTGTCTCTTTCCAATATTTACCATATATGAAAATTACCTAAAAAATTTGTAGATGTAGAAATTTGTAATTAGTATTTTAATAAATTTACACGGTGCAATAGTTGTTGATCGGTCGACGATATTGTAGATTGAGTTGTATTTATAATTGTGCCGTACATATTAAATTACTTAGAACATTTATAGTGCGGTTAGACTAGAAAAACTTGCAAATGACCTCCAAAAAATATGAAATTTTACGAGTAGGATGGTCTCACGTAGTACAAGCAACCACAACTTGTAAAAGTTAGTTTCGACTCACGGTTGGAGAGATACGGCCGTGTATCGCTTTCGGTTGAAAAAAACCGAAATAAAGCGATACACGGTCGTATCTCTGGAACCGTGAGTCGAAACTCACTTCTACAAGTTGGGATGGCTTGTGCTAGGTGAATTCAAGCAAGCTGCAAAGTTTTATAAAATTTGGATGTTGTTTGTATGGTTTTCTCACGTTCCTCGCATTAGAAGTAAATGACTTAGAAAGCTTTCGTGCGGTTAGACTCGAAAACCTTTCAAACGACGTCCAAAAAATACGAAACTTTGCAAGTAGGATGGTCTCACATAGCACAAGCAACCCCAACTTGTAGATGTTAGTTTCGACTCACGGTTTCAGAGATACGGCCGTGTATCGCTTTTGCTTGAAAAAAACACAAATAAAGCCATATACGGCCGTATCTTCCGAAACGTTTGTCGAAAATCACTTCTACAAGTTACGGTGGCTTGTGCTACGTGAATTCAAACAAGTTGCAAAGTTTTATAAATTTTAGATGTCGTTTGTGCGGTTTTCTCACGGTCCTCGCATAAGACGAAAATGACATAGAATTCTTTGAGTGTGGTTAGGCTAGAAAACCCTCCAAATGGGTTCCAAAAAATACGAAACTTTGCGAATAGGTTGGTCTCATATAGCACAAGCAACCACAACTTGTATAAGTTAGTTTTGACTCACGGTTCGAGAGATCCAACCATGTATCGCTTTCGGTTGAAAAAACCCAAATAAATCGATACACGGCCATATCTTTCGAACCGTGAGTCGAAACTCACTTCTACAAGTTGGGTTGGCTTGCGCTAGGTGAATTCAAGCAAGGTGCAAAGTTTTATAAATTTTGAATGTTGTTTGTACGGTTTTCTCACATTCCTCGCATTAGAAGTAAATGACTTAGAAAGCGTTTAGTGCGGTTAGACTAGAAAACCCTTCAAACGACCTTTAAAAAATACGAAACTTTGCAAGTAGGATGGTCTCATGTAGCACACGCAACCCGAACTTGTAGAGTAGCATTTTGACTCACGGTTGGACAAATACGGGCATGCATCGCTTTTGCTTGAAAAAAACCCAAATAAAGCGATACACGGCCATATCTTTCGAACCGTTAGTTGAAACTCACTTCTACAAGTTGGGGTGGCTTGTGCTAGGTGAAATCAAGCAAGGTGAAAAGTTATATAAATTTTGAATGCCGTTTGTGCGGTTTTTCCACGTTCCTCGAATTAGAAGTAAATAACTTTGAAATTGTTTAGTGCGGTTAGACTACAAAACCCTTCAAACGATCTCCAAAAAATACGAAATTTTGCGACTAGGATAGTCTCACGTAGCACAAGTCATCCCAACTTGTAGAAGTGACTTTCGACTCGCGGTTCGGGAGATACGGGCGTGTATCGCTTTTGGTTGTAAAAAACACAAATAAAGCGATACACGGCCATATCTCTCGTACCGTGAGTCAAAACTCACTTCTACAAGTTGGGATGGCTTGTGCTAGGTGAATTCAACCGAGTTACAAAGTTTTATAAATTTTGGACACCGTTTGTGTGGTTTTGTAATTCCTCACATGAAGAACTAAATTACTTAGAACTTTTTCAGTCCAGTTAGAGTAGAAAACCCTTCAAACGACCTCCAAAAAATACGAAATTTTGCAAGTAGGATGGTCTCACGTAGCATATGCAACCCCAACTTGTAGATGTTAGTCTTGACTGACGGTTGGTGAGATACGGGCGTGTATCGCTTTTGGTTGATAAAACCCAAATAAATAGATTACACACCCATATCCTTCGAATCCTTAGTCAAAACTCACTTCTCCCAGTTGGAGTGACTTGTGTTATGTAAATTCAACTGAGTTGCAAAGTTTTATAAATTTTGGATGTCTTTTGTTTGGTTCTCTCATGTTACTCTATTAATAAGTAAACAAAATTAGAAATTTTTCATCACATTCCGTAATGGGTTTAATAGCCCTAATTGTCTTCCCTTTTGTTTTCTTAGATATGGACAGTTTTGAAGGAAGTTCTGCTGCCGGAGAAAAATTTGTGAGTGAACAACAAATTGGCGAGTTTTTTTCTCATGTTGACGAGCACCTAAAACCGAAGATTGGTATGACATTTTCCACTTTAGAGGAAGCAGAAAAATTTTATTCATCATACTGTAAATGTGCGGGTTTCGCTATGCGTAAGGGTGAAAATAACCCTAACCCCTGTTGACACTAACCCTAACGTTACAATAACCCCACCTGATTTATTATTACCACTTTGGGAGATATATTTAGGGGTTAGGTGCTAAACTGGATAGGTATACGCACTCTAGAAGAAATTACATATTAGGGATAAAATATATATCAAAAATTGATTTTTACGAATGAAAATATCATATTTTATTTTCTGGATTTTTTTCCACATTTAACCTTAACGATTTTATATTGGTTAGTTACGTGGCTATAAATGGAAATTAATAAAAAATATAAACAATGTACAAGCATATGAATGTCACTTTGCAGAGTTCAGAAGACAATATTCGTAAAAAGTGGAGAGAGATTTATGATTTACAAACAACAATATCTCTCTACTTAACCTGTTATTGGCGATGACGGGTTAAGTGATCTTAACCCGTCATCGCTAATAACGGGTTGAGTAGAGAGATATTGGCAGTACTTTATGAATGCAAAGTCTGTAGATAATGAAGTCCTGCCAATATCTCTATACTTAACCCGTTATTGGCGATGACGGGTTAAGATCACTTAACCCGTCATCGCCAATAACGGTTTAAGTAGAGAGATATTGGTAGTACTTTGTTAATACTTAGTCTGTAGATGATGAAGTCCTACTAATATCTCTCTACTTAACCCGTTATTGATGATGGTTTCCTCGTCCAAATCGGGGGTCACATAATCCTCCTCGAACTGCAATTTCAACCAACTAATATACAGTGATTTCCCGTCGAAGATTTCATTCCAAAATTCATCTTCTGTTTCGTCTTTCGCAGCTTCTATTTTGTTGATATAATAAATCTTCATCATAATCTTTGGGAATATTTTCGAGGATTTCTTTTTCAACGTCCTCTCTTTTTTGTGCCACCGACACCTCGATGTCGATACCGAGCAAATCACGAACAACTGCTACTCAGTCAAAGTCCATGTTGCCCGTGACGACGACCCCATCTATTGGTAGCCCAGTTATGAGGGCTACATCTTGCAGAGTGACAGTCATCTCACCCACGGGTAAGTGGAATGTATATGTCTTCGGCCTCCATCGCTCGACAAGAGCTGTAAGTAACGGCCGATCCAGCTTCACTACCCCCATGAATCTAGCTCCGTAGAAACTGGCCTCAACCAAGTACGGCGTGATACGGGGGTCAAAATGAAGGACTGCGTGCTTCCGGAAGTTACATTTCTTAGTGGACTCATCCCACACTGCTTCGGATCGGTGTATGTCCTGTAACGTGAGTAAGCTTGAGTCCAACGGTCCAGGAGGTGTAACGAAAATTGAGGATGAAGGACCTGCCTCAGCAGATGTAGATTGACGGCCACCAACCTACACGAACAAAGATAAATATTGTTATTATTGAGATAATGTTGCATATTCGTATTTAAAATCAATAATAATAATCAACTTACCTCCATAATTGGTGCACCACTAGCACTACCGGAAGGGCTTCTCGGTTGCCTTATTCTAGCCATTTATCTATGAACAAAAAAATTTAAGCTTAGTTGATTCGTGTTACATCCATTTATCTATCATCAATAAACATAGCGAAATTGTAAAAAAAAAAGAACAAATAACAACGAAAAATAGCAATACAACCCAGTATTAGTCGGATTCATGTAGTACAAGCCACTCCAACTTGTAGAAGTGAGTTTCGACTCACGATTGGAGAGATATGGGTGAATATCGCTTTATTTGGTTGAAAAAACTCAAATAAACCGATACATGGCCGTATCTCTCGAACCGTGAGTTGAAACTCAATTCTACAAGTTGGGGTGGCTTGTGCCAGGTGAGACCAACCTACTCACAAAGTTTTGTATTTTTTGAAACCCGTTTGGACCGTTTTCTAGTCTAAACGCACTAAAAAATTTCCAACTTTATTTACTTCTTATACGAGGAACGTGACAAAACTGCACAAATGGCATCCAAAATTTTTAAAACTTTTCACTTTGCTTGGTCTCACCTAGCACAGGCCACTCCAACTTGTAGAAGCGAGTTTTGACTCACGGTTCGAGAGATACAGCCATGTATCGGTTTATTTGAGTTTTTTACAACCAAAACCGATACACGCCCGTATCTCTCGAATCGTGAGTCGAAGATCACTTCTACAAGTTGGAATAGCTTGTGCTAGGTGAGACCAACCTATTCGCAAAGTTTCGTATTTCTTTGAACCCGTTTGGAGGGTTTTCTAGTCTAAACGCACTAAAAATTTTCAAAGTTTAATTACTTCTAATGTGAGGAACGTGAAAAACCGTACAAACGGCATCCAAAATTTATAAAATCTTGCAGCTTGCTTAAATTTACCTACCATAAGCCAACCCAACTTGTACAAGTAAGTTTTCACTCATGATTCGAGAGATACAGCCGTGTATCGCTTTATTTGTGTTTTTTACAACCAAAAGCGATACACGCCCATATCTCTCGAACCGTGAGTCGAAACTCACTTCTAAAAGTTGGGATAACTTGTGCTACGCGAGACCATCCTAGTCGCAAAGTTTCATATTTTTTGGAGGTCATTTGAAGGGTTTTCTAGTCTAACCGCACTAAACGCTTTCTAAGTCATTTACTTCTAATGCGAGGAACGTAAGAAAACCCCACAAACAGCATCTAAAATTTATAAGACTTTGCAACTTGCTTGAATTCATCTAGCACAAGCAACCCCAACTTGTAGAAGTGAGTTTCGACTCACTGTTGGAGAGATACGGCTGTATATCGGTTTATTTGGGTTCTTTTCAAGCGAAAGTGATGCATGCCCGTATCTCTCAAACTGTTAGTCGAAACTAACCTCTATAAGTTGGGGTTGCTTGAGCTACGTAAGACCATCCAGTCTCAAAATTTCGTATTTTTTAGAGGTCGTTTGAAGGGTTTTCTCGTATAACCGCACTAAACGCTTTCTAAGTTATTTACTTCTAAAGCAAGGAACATAAGAAAAACCGCACAAACGGCATCCAAAATTTATAAAGCTTTGCAACTTGCTTGAATTCACCTAGCACAAGCCACCCCAACTTGTAGAAGTAAGTTTCGACTCACGGTTTGCGAGATACAGTCGTGTACCGCTTTATTTCGTTTTTTTAAAACTAAAAGCGACACACGGCTGTATCTCTCGAACCGTTAGTCGAAACTCACTTCTACAAGTTGAGATGGCTTGTGTTGTATTAGTCCAACCTACTCGCAAAATTTCGTATTTTTTGAAGTTCGTTTGGATGGTTTTCTAGTCTAACCGCACTAAAAAATTTCTAAGTCCATAACTTCTTCAAGCGAGGAACGTGACAAAACGGCACAAATGACATCCAAAATTTATAAAACTTTGCAACTAGGTCGAATTCACGTAGTGCAAGCCACCCTAACTTGTAGAAGTGAGTTTCGACTCACGGTTTGCGAGATACAACCGTATACCTCTTTATTTGTTTTTTTTAACACCAAAAACGATACATGGCCGTATATCTCGAACCGTGAATCGAAATCCACTTTTACAAGTTGGGGTGGCTTATGCTACGTGAAACCAACCTACTCGCAAAGTTTCGTATTTTTTGGAGGCCGTTTGCAAGGTTTTCTATTGTAACCGCACCAAAATATTTGTAATTATTTTCGTATAAATCGAACGTGAAAAATCAACATAGATAAAACTAAATTAGTAAGACATACATTTCTACAATTATAAATTTTTAAAGTCTTTGGCCACTTGAATATATTAATCCTAAATGTAGATTTTTTTGGGACTTTAATATATTAAAAGTCTTCCAAATTCTACATCTACAAATTACTAAGACAACGAATTTTTGGGGCACTTTAATATATTAAAATTCTTCACAATTTTACATCTATAAATTACTTAGGCAAATGATTTTTGGGGCACTTTCTAAATAATATATTATGGAAAATTGAAAAATCAACATAATTAAAACTAATAAGGCAAAGAATTAGTCAATACTTTATAAAATAACTCCAAATTTAGCCAATAGTTCGATTTGTGGCGAACTAGGGTTTTGATTTGCTTTTGATGTAGATATTGGTAGAGAGAGATTGTATGAGAATGGAAGAGGAGGAGGAGCAAATGGCGCCGCCCACTACCGGAGCAAACGGAGGAGTTGGAGCAAATGGAGGAGTTTGGAATATGGTTGGGGTTCTTGGGTTTGCTTTCGGCCAAAAAAATGTAATAAAGAGTGGGGAGAGATCGAGGAGGAAGAAGAACTGTATACAGATCTAAAATTCGAACTTTGCCTTAACCCGTCCTTGGCAATGACGGGTTAAGGCAATATTTTTTAATAAAATTTAGCCTTAACTCGCCGTTGCCAACGGCGGGTTAAGGCTAAATTTTAAAAATATATATATGGTCCGTTGGATCAAAGATCCAACGGTCCAGATCAAAGTTTGCACGGGTCTGTGCACACAGACCCGTTTGCAACCGAAGAAGCCCCATATATATATATATATATATATATATATATATATATATATATATATATATATATATATATATATATATATATATATATATATATATATAAAATAAATTACAAAGAAAGCTATCAAGTGGCTCACAATCAATCCCCCCAAAATCAAAGGCCCATATCAAACCTCACAAAACACATTTTTCCTTCAAAATTTCAAACCCAAAAATCCAATTTTTCCCCAAAAAAACTCATTACTTTATTACTGTCTATCTCTTCTCTCTTTACTTTTTCATATTTCTCTCTCTCTCTCTCTCTCTCTCTCTCTCTCTCTATATATATATATATATATATATATATATATCCCATTCTTTCTTTATTTACTTAGAAATTTAGATTTTAAGATTTCGGTTTTGTAAATTTTCAGAATTTTTAATAGCAAATATCTCTTCAACAATTAAATTTCATTATTTTCCACACTTAAAGTTCTAAGAAGTTAGATTTTATACCCCCATTTATAATTATTTTTCAACATATACTAATGGAAACATAGACTTTTATTTATAACTAATTATTGTCATACTATTCAAACTTGTGCTACATAATTATTATTTTACTGTTTACATGGCTTTTCGTATTTTGTATCGTTCCGAAGACGTGCCGTAGGCACATGCCCGCGGGCAAATCTAGTATATATATATAACCTAAGTTCTATAACACTAACTATCACTCATTGACTCTACCAGCCTCTCCCAAAATTCCTAAAATAAAAGCTAAATTAAAATATATAAAAAACCTTGAACTATACCATTTTTGCATAAAACAACCTGAACTTTTTTTTGCGCAAAAAACTCCCCTGAAGTATTTATTGCTGCTTATTTTGGTATGGGAGAAAACAGATAGTGAGTTTATATTTGAAGAAAACTACTAAAGATCTAACCTTTGATCGTCGCTGCAAGAAGTAGTTAGAGCTCCCAAGATTGGATCTGGACCGTTGATTGAACATCTTGATCTGAATCTGAAGGTTGCAGACGCGACCGATGGACCTGCAAAAAGCCTAAAACACTGGAGGTGGCCCTGGCGACAGACCCTCTGACGCTCAAGTCAGAATCAGAGAGAGAAATAGAGTTTGAGAAAGAAATTGAAAATTACATTCGGACTGAGGAAGGGGAATGATATTTATAGGCCTGAGAAACAGTTTAGGAGATTGATATGGATCTATTAGATTAATATGAATCCTTTATCCCCTGTTGATTCTCCCCCTTAAAAGATAAGACTCTCTTGTCATGGGATAAGAGATTTGACTTACAGCCCTCATGGGCTGAGTATCTCTCCTAGTGAGCCTAGTCTCTTATAATAGGCTTGAAAGCGGCCCATATCTTGTAGATAATCCTAGAGAAGGTCCAAACCTGTTAAAGATGCCCATTATGGTTGATATGTCTGTAGAAACTTTAGGATCTGTGCATGAATCATACAGTCCTAATGTGTTGCGATTTTTACCATTATCATAAGCCCGCTCTCCCATAAGGCAATTTTTTGCATTAGGATACCTGGAACTGATCAGAAGCTTCTGGAGGCTGCGAGTATTTTCCTAGATTTTCCAATATTTTCTAGAAATTTACTAAAATTTTTCAGATTTTTAAAATTTTCCCCAATTTAAAATTGCTGTTTCAAAATTTTTAATCAATTATTCCAATTTTGTATTAATTTTTAGAAAATTTTAATTAATTTTCCAAATTTTATAATAACTTTTGGAATTTTTAATTAAATTTTGAAATTTTATTGAATTACCTGGCCTGGTGCGCTTTTTGAAGCAATCACATTTGTCGATCACAGCCTAGCTCGCCTGCTGTATGGATTGAACGATGATGAGGGACGTGGCTCACCTGCAATGATGATGAGGGACGTGTCTTGATCTCTCGCCCCTACCTTGCGCCAATGCGCATTTTGGAGTGATCAAGCGGCTGGCATTTGAAGTGGCTCGGCATGGATGAAGCGAGAGATGTGGCACAATCTCCAACGTCCATCTCGAGCTCGCGTGACTTTTTAGGATATCCAATTGCGTTAATCAGCTGCAAGAACCCCTTAGCTCGGCCGACAGTTTCGCCGAGCTACTTCTTCTTCCTCTTCTTTTTTTCGAACAATCTCGGTGTTGGGCGAGCTGTGAGCTCACCAAAGGAGCACGGTAGAGTAGCTTGGCGAAGGAGTTCGGCAACTTTTGAGCTCGACATTTTGACGCAACCTCGAGCTTGGTGAAGGAGCTCGGTGAAGGAGTTCAACAAAGGAGCTTGGCGGAGGAATTTGATAAATTTTAAGCTCGGCATTTTGACGCAACATTGAGCTTGGCGGAGCAGCTCGGCGAAAGAGCTGGGTGAAGGAGTTCAGCAACTTTTGAGCTCGGCGCTTTGACACATCCTCGAGCTCGGTGACTTTGAGCTCAAGGTTTAAATGTTGGGCTTTAGAGTTGAGTTCGAGACATTGGGATTTGGAGTCCGAGTCTTGAACTCAGGTCAGGTTTGTGAACACGACTATCCCCTTCAGCATTCGAAAAGAGTTTATGATCAGAGTTAGGTTTTGACCTCCTTCCGTCACCTTCTTTTGTTGTTTATTTTGTGAAGCTTTTGGTTGCTGTTTGAGTTGGCGTGCTTGGTTGCCAAGGTCGGAGCTTCATCGAGTAGGAGTTTGGGTCTCTAGTTGTGTTGATTGAACTCGAGTTTGGAAGTCAAGGATAGAAAGCTATATGCAGTGGATAGGATGAAGCTGAACTTGCAAAACTTGGTGAATGCCCCTGTTGTAGGTCTCAGCTATCTAAATAAACAGATGAACTAGACACAAATTAAAATCTCGCAAGTGTACGAATCGTCTATAGAAGCGTAGTGAAAAGCAAGGGTCGATCCTACAGAGATTGTAGTAATTAACTCACTAATCAATAAAACAAAAAGAAAATACTTATCATAAAGTTTTGTTCTAAAGTATGTTTGAAAGGAATTGAAGAGATTAAAAACTAGATCAAGTAGTATCTCAAAAATATCAATTA
Organism: Hemerocallis citrina; assembly: GCA_017893485.1. NCBI lineage: Eukaryota > Viridiplantae > Streptophyta > Magnoliopsida > Asparagales > Asphodelaceae > Hemerocallis > Hemerocallis citrina. Next base: position 1,669,719 of record JACEHZ010000535.1, on the reverse strand, counting down.
AATGAGTTGGGCATAATTTCCACCTATAGTCACGAATGTTAGATCACATTCTACACGACTCTAATCACTCATGTTTGTTCATTTAAGGGCATGGTATCTACTCCTTAAAGTTAAGATTTCCCTAGGCCAAGAATTAGGCATGGTATCTACTCTAATTCGTTTCTTTCCTTAAGTATTTAGCATGGTATCTACTAAGTTGCACTTAAGGAGAGCATAGGAACGATGGAAATAACAAACACTCAAAGTTCTAGAAGTTGGTATCAAATCTAGACCGTCTAAGTTGATTAAACCAGAAACCTAAATGATTCCTGTGTTACAAGTTATGAGCATAGGATATGGGTCATCTCTATACTCATATAACAGAGTCAGTTTTATAATAAGCAAACTTGATAACATCAGGTTCTTCTGATCGGTCGACTTGCTGTCACTCTCAGTCGACTGCTCCTAAGAACTTCTAACAAAGTTTGATTCATATTATAAATTTTTGATCAAGACAACCAGGTTTAATCAATAAGTGAATAAAGTAGTGTTTTAGAAGATTATAAACATTACATGACTATGGTTTCAATCAGCCCAACAATGAAATTAGTTGCACATAATATAACTTTTATTGATTAACAATTCAGAGTTCATGATTTTATCCATAAAAACAAAAACTAGAGAGAAGAAGAAGTAACACTGATTATTATGATGTTCAGCCTTGAAGTCGACTTGATCTGCTTCTAAGTCGACTTGTTCTCCCTTCCAGTGCACTTGATCTCCTCCTTTGTTCGATTGTACTTGATCTTCTTTCGTTGATTCCTTCTCTTCTTTCTCTCTTGATCTGATTGTCACTATCAGATATCCAGTAATTGAGAGATGTCTTCTAAACTGCGTATTCCAGCCTTTTTATAGTTTCTTTTGCACCCATCTACAGATCTCAAGTTCCATCATTCCTATCTCTTCACGCGTTTGATATGGATTGAGTTGATCTTCTTACTTGCCAAACCCGAGTCTCTAACTTGATTGTTGGGAAGTTGTTATTTGCAGTCATCCCATATCTGTTTCCTGGATTCTAGCAGCTCACTTTGATTCGGATTTGGATGAGGATGAATCTTCAACTATCTTTATCCTTTAGCTCCCTTTGAATGCCAGTCGACTGGTTTTGAAATCAGTCAACTGTGTCGTGAATTCTGGAGATTCAAATTAGTCAGTCAAGTCGACTGTGTTTTGGGTAAGTCGACTGTACTGCGCAGCTTCGGAAACTCAACCTCCTCTGTTCGGTCGACTATCGTTGAAGGACCAGTTGACTTGTGTTCTGCAGCTTCCTGTGTATCATCCTCACAGTCTGGAGTAAATCTTGAATCTGCTTCGTTTAGTTGCTTTTAGGCTGTTTCCTATGGAAAAGAGAAAAGAAGAGTAAAATACCACATATAGAGAATTTAATTGTCTAATTGCATTCAGATTATTGCTCCAAAATGTGGATATTATTGGATTTATCAGCCCCCTTGATCCTTTGAAGCTTTGGGATCGGGGGAGACCGACTTTGGGTTTTGAAGAGTTTGGACTCGATTAGCTTCAGTTTGAAGTTTCGGAGCTTGTATGCCAGCTTCGATGAACCTTGATCACGGGTTGGAGGTTGTCTAGCTTGGAGTTGGGTGCCTTTGAAGCTTGATCATCTTCCTGGAGTTCCCTCCTTTAGTCAAGGTAATCTTGCTTGAATATGCTAGATTTAGGTGTTTGATCTCCTTCAACTTTGGAGCTTTGTGTGAAGCTTCAGATTTGGCAAAGATTGGTGATTTTTAGAGAGTTAGGGTTTGGCCACAGTTGGAAGTAGGGATTTTGGTGAAGCTCAAGAGCTTTGGGAATTGGTGATGCTTGCCAACTCATTTTGTTGAGTTTGGTTTGAAGATCTCTTGAGTTTTTCCCATCAAGTGTTTGTGAGCGGTCTAACCCATCGAACGCTCTTTTGTCGACCAAGTATTGTGTCATTCACTTATTTTGTCGATCAAACATTTCGGAGTTGACCGTTTGGATCTTGTGTATGTAGCTGACCTAGAAGAGTTGTTGCAGGAGCAAACTTCAGAAGGCAGTTGGAATGCAGACTTTCCATTTGATCCAAGCAAGTTTGTTGAGACAACTCTGTGACAGAGTTGAACATTTGAACTAGCTATTTTTGCCTAGAAAGTTTGTAGGGACAACTCGAAGACGGAGTTAGACGTTTGGACTTGCTGTTTGTGCCCAACAATTCTTGTAGAGGCCCATCTGAGATGGAGTTGAACGTTAAACTTGTCGTTTGATCCAATCAAGTTTGGAGAGAACTCTATGATGGTTTTGAACGTTGAACTTGCGGTTGTACCCGACGAGTTTTGTAAAGGCAACTCTGAGATGGAGTTGAACGTTGAACTTGCGATTTGATCTCGATAAGTTTGGAGAGACAACTCTGAGATTGAGCTAATGTAGAGCTTGCTGTTTGATCCCAGTAAGTTAATAGAGAACTCTGTGATGGATTTGGCTATTTGAACTTGCCGTTTGCGCCCAGCAAGTTTTGAGAAGCAACTCTGAGATAGAGTTGGTCGTAAAGCTTGCAGTTTGATCATGGCAAGTTTGGAGAGACAACTCTGAGATCAAGTTGATGTAGAGCTTGCGTTTGATCCCAGCAAGTTAATAGAGAACTCTGTGACGGAGTCGGACGTTTGAACTTGCCGTATGTGTCCAATAAGTTTTGAGAAGCAACTCTAAGAAGGAGTTGATGTTGAGCTTATCGTTTGCACCCAAAAAGCTTGGAGAGGCAACTCTTTGATCGAGTTGATGTAGAATTTTTTATTTTCTCCCAGCAAGTTTATAGAGAACTCTGTGTTGGAGTTAAATGTTAAACTTGCCGTTTGATTTCAGCAAGTTTGTAGAGATAACTCTAAGACGGAGTTGGTCGTTGAGCATGCCGTTTGATCCTGGAAAGTTTGGACAGACAACTCTAGGATGGTTTTATAGAGAAACTCTTAGATGGAGTGGAACAATGAGCTTGTTGTTTGCGCCCAACAAGTTTGTAGAGGCAGTTCTGGGCCGATGTTGGACATAGAGCTTGCCATTTGGCCCCGGCGTGTTTGGAGAGACGACTCTGAAATGGAGTTGATGTTAAACCTGCCGTTTGTGCCCAGCAAATTTGGAGAGATAACTTTGAGGTGGAGTTTGTCATAGAGTTTGCCGTTTGATCCCAGCAAGTTTGAAGAAACAACTCTGAGACAGAGTTAAATATAGACCTTGCCGTTTGATCCCAGTAAGTTTGGAGAGATAACTCTGAGACGAAGTTCAACATAGAGTTGTTTCATTCCAGCAAGTTTATAGAGGCAACTTTGAGATGAAGCGGATGTTGAACCTGTCGTTTGTGACCAGCAAGTTTAGAAAGACAACCCTGGGATAAAGTTGATTGTAGAATTTGTTGTTTGCGCCCGAAAAGTTTGTAGAGAAAAATCTTAGACGAAGATGGTCGTAAAGCTTGCCGTTTGATCCCAGCAAGTTTATAAAAGCAACTCTTAGACGGAGTTGATGTTGAACCTGCCATTTGTGTCCAACAAGATTGGAGAGACAACTCTGAGATGGAGTTGAACATAGAGTTTGCCGTTTGATCCCGGTAAGTTTGAAGAGACAACTCTGAGACAATGTTGAACATAAAGCTTATTGTTTCCAGCAAGTTTACAGAGGCAACTTTGAGATAGATTTGATGTTGAACGTATCGTTTGTGACCAGCAAGTTTGGAGAGACAACTTTGGAACAGAGTTGGTCGAAGAACTTGCTATTTGCCCTAGCAAGTTTTTAGAGATAACTCTTAGACGGAGCTGGTCGTAGAGATTGTCGTTTGATCCCAGCAAGTTTACAAAGGCAACTCTTAGACGGAGTTGATGTTGAACCTGCCGTTTGTGCCTGATAAGTTTGGAGAGACAACTCTGAGATGAAGTTGAATGTAGAGCTTGCTATTTGATCCCAACAAGTTTGGAAAGACAACTTTTGGTTGGAGTTGATGTTGAACTTGCTGTTTGTGCCCAACAAATTTTGTACAGGCAACTATGAAATGGAGTTGGTAGTCGAGCCTATTAAATGCATATAAGGGGTTGTTGGAAGGACTCTAGTGAAGAACTGGGACATGAATTCGTTGTTTGGAGTTTAACGAATTGTTGGTGGAGCTTCAGCATAGAGTGGGGAGCCGAACTCGTTGTATAGAGCTAACGAGTTGTTGACAGAGCTCGAGCTGAGAGCAGGACGTTGGACTCATTGTATGGAGCTAGTGAGTCGTTGGTGGAGCCTTAGCGAAGAGTGAGGTGTTGAACTCGTTGTACAGAGTTAATGAGTGGTTGACAGGACTTAAGCGAAGAGTAAGATATTGAACTCGTTATGTGGAGCTAACGAGTTGTTGATGGAGCTCAAGCGAAGAGCAAGGCGTTAAACTCATTGTATGAGGTTAACGAGTTCATTAACGGAGGAACTCAATAGGTGAGCGAGGAGTCGAACTCGTTTTTTGGAGTCAACGAGTTGTTAATGGAGCCTAGGCGAAGAGCAAGGCGTTAAACTCGTTGTTTTGAGTCAACGAGTTGTTATCGGAGCTCGAGCGAAGAGCAGGGCATTGAAGGGGACCTAACGAGTAGTTAATGGAGCTCGAGCTGTGAGGAAATCATTGAACTCATTGTTTGGAGTTAACGAGTGGTTGATGGAGCTCGAGTGGTGCAAGGTGTCAAACTCGTTATTTGGAGTCAACGAGTTTCTCATGATGCTCGAGCGGTGAGCAAGGTGTTGAACTAGTTGTTTGGAGTCAGCGAGTTGCTGATAGAGCATGAGAGGTGAGAAAGATGTTGAACTCGTTGTTTGGAGTCAACGAGTTGCTGATGAAGCTCAAGTGGTGAGCAAGGCATTGAACTTGTTGTTTCAAGTCAACGAGTTGTTGATTGAGCTCGTTCCAAGTCTTATTGATATTTGAAGTGAAATCCTTTGTGTTTTTTTAGAATTAAAGTAATTTCGTTCATATCTGTGCTGATAAGTAGTCATGTACACCGGATGCGGTATTCAGGATGTCGAGCTTGCTCTTCTTGACAATGCGCAGCGCTTGACGGGGTTAGGACTAGTCCGTTTGCCCAGTGTGTTATGTAAGACGGAGTTGGAGCTTGCTTTCCTAAGGAAGACTTGTCTTGAACTTTATCGTCAAAAGTTGAGGCGGCCCTGAGGAGTTGTTAGCTGGTAGGAGGCATGTGAAGAAGTTTATGTCTCTTACGCGGAACATCCCTTTACCGTGTAGGAGGACGACTTGTAGGACAACTTGTTGTACTTTATTTGCAAGACTGTTGTAGCAATATTCCAGCATGAGACATAGACTCATTGTAAATCGGTGGTTGTAACGAGGCTTGTTGTTTGTAAAATAAGAAATATTTTACATGCCAGTGGCTTGTCATGTAATTTGTCGTCTTGGGGGTTTGCTAGTCGTAGGAACTTCTCTAAGGGAGAGTTGGACTCCAGAATTTCCGTTTTGTAATTAGCTAGTTGTGTGAGCAACTCCAGGGAAGAGTTAGACAGTAAACTTTCTATATGGGTCCTCCAAAAAATTGTGAGAATCACATCGAGTGGCGAGTTGAACTCCGAATTTTGCTTTTTTGTAAGTTTATTAGAGTAACTGTAATCGATGATTTTAGACCTTTAATTTATTTTTAAGGAAATTTAACAAGTTTTAGGAGCATGTCGAATGGTGAGTTAAGCTATGAACGTGCTTGATTGCAGGTTGCTAAAGTAACTCTGAGTCATGGGTATGGATTCCGAACTTGTTAGTTTAGGGATTTAATAGGTTGCAAGAGTAGATCGAATGGTGAGTTGAACTCTGAACTTGCTATGTTGCAAATTGCTAAAGTAATTCCTTGCCATGGGTATGGACTCCGATCCTGTCATCGAGGTGTTAACGAGTTGCAAGAGCAGATTGAATGGTGAGTTGAACTTTGAACTTACTTTGTTTCAAATTGCTAAAGTAACTCCGAGCCACAGGTATGGACTCCAAACTCATCTTATAAGGAGCTTCTAATGAGTTTTTTGTGCCATTTTTAGGAGTAAGCTTGGTATTTAACTCATTGTATGTATTCGTAGAGTTGTACAATAATTCTACAAAAACTAAGACTAAATTTTATTGAAAAATAAAACTAAGCGGCTGTTCTAGTGGCTAGCTTTTATTACATGCAGTGACCGGTAGCGAAAGCGGTATTTATTGAAAAATAAAACTAGACGGTTGCTCTAATGGCTAGCCTTTATTATAAAATAATGAAAGTATATAGAGGAGGAGGGCGTTAAGTGCACTTGTTGAAGTTCAGTAGGCGTTCCACATTCCAAGTCCTTGTTGATATCTCTTTACCCCCCGGGACTTCAAGTTGATGATTCACGAGGCGAACAACTTGGTAGACCTGACCTGAAATTTCCTGTTGTAGAGCGAGACTCCCCTTGTTTTGCAGAGACAATGAGAGATCTTCAGATTCGCTAATGTGTTTAGGCAGGATTGGTTCTTTCCGTTGAATGAGTGGGAGTGGCTTCGGGCGGGGGATTCAGGTTTATTAGTGTCTTCTGACTAGGGCAAATTTGAACCTGGTGGGAGATGGCTTGACAGTTTTGAAAGTTCTTGGCAAGATTTTCTATGGCAGTGGCTTCAAGCATTTTTACGGTCTTGGAGTTACTGTGATGGCTTTCAGGCGTTAGCTCTATGGCATCTAGATGAAGAACCGAGTCCCCCCATTGTGGCGGTATAGCATGCTCGTGCTGCCAGTTGACTCCCTACAACTTGGCTTACGCCGGCTGTTGTTGGGAACTTTATTTTCATGTGGAAGGCAGAAGCAAGTACATGGAAGGCTGCTAGGTTGATACGGTCGAATATAGCGTTGTACGCGGCGTTGATGCCTACTACCATAAAATCCATTGCTTCTGTTCGAGTAGCAGGAGGCTTTCCTGCCGGAATCCATCTTTTTGCACGAGTACATTGGAGAATCCGTGAAGTGTATAACCGACTCGCTTGAGTCGATCTCGGGAGAGCTTCAGACTGTTGAAAGTATTCATAAAAAAGATGTTTACTAAGCTGCAGTTGTCGACCAAGATGAGGTATACCTCATGATTTACCATGCAAAGGTTTATGACCAATGTGTCGCAATGAGGTGTTCGAATACCTTCTAAGTCCTTATCAGAGAAAGATATCAGGACCCCGGTACTTTTGGCAGGCGGGATGTTATATACTGAGTTGACTTCCCTGACAAATACTTTACGGGAGCAGTTGGAATCTCCCCCCATCAGACCCCAAGAATGGAGTGGAGAATGGCCATGTGTTTGAGTCTTGCAATTCAGAGGGCCTCTCTCGACGCCTATTAGCTCCTCGTGCCGGAGGGGTTTTGGCGTTGTTGTTTTGTTGGACAAATTGAGAGAGATAACTCCGGCGAATTAGGCCTTCAAGTTCTTCTTTGAGGGTTTTACAGTTGTCGGTAGCGTGTCCATATTCTTTATGAAATGCGCACCACTTGTTCTTGTCTCTTCTTTTGCAAGTTGTGGACATCTTTAGGAGAGGATGGATTATTTCATCATTCTCAACTTCCATGAGGATGGCGACACACTTGCATTGAGGGGGGTAAACTTGTTGAAGCGTGGTGCTGGAGGAGGACGGCATTGACCTGCATCATCTTTCTGAAACTTCCTAGGTTCTTCCTCACTTTTATTCTTCTGTTTGTTCCCGGAAGCTGAATCGTTCTTGCCTTGAGAATAGAGAGATTTTTCAACTCTGATATATTTGCCACTCCTTTCTAGGAGCTCACTGTAATCATTAAGAGGCTTATTTGCGAGGGAGGCTGTTGTTGGTTTCTAGTTCCCTAAATAAATAGACTAAACTAGACACAAATTATAAAAACCTCGCAAGTGCACGAATCGTTTGACAAAGCGTAGCAATAGCAAGGGTCGATCCCACAGAGATTGTAGACTTCAACTTACTAATCAAATAAACTAATAATAAAAATGAATAAGAGTTGTTATAATATTCTAAAAGAACTAAAAGATTAAAACTAAGATGAGAGGTGTTGAATCACAAATATCTCTTGAATAGTTGGGTTGTTGATCTCCACCAATAGTTAGAAATGCTAAGTTGCCTTCTGAATTTACTTCTAATTACTCATGTTTGTTCACTTCAAGGGCATGGTATCTACTCCTTAAAGTATTGTTTCCCTAAGCCAAGAATTAGGCATGGTATCTACTCTAATTCGTTTCTTCCCCTAAGTATTTTAGCATGGTATCTACTAAGTTGTGCTTAAAGAAAACATAAGATCAATGGAAACGAACAAACACTCAAGGTCCTAGAAATTGGTATCAAATCTAGATCCCTTAAGTTGATTGAACCAGGAACCCCTAAAGATCCCTTTGTTACAATTGCGGGCACGAGATACGGGTCATCTCAATATGCTCATATAACAGATTCAGATAGATAGTAATACAAACTTGATATTCTCTAGCTCTATTTGTCAGTCGACTGGCTCTCACCTCAGTCGACTGCTCTCAGGCTTTTGAGAACAAGTTTGATTACCGTCAATCTATATCAATACAAACGGATTCAATCAATAAGTAAACTAGAAGAGCTCAGAAGAATATAGCACTACATAACTACGGCTTCAATCTACCCAACTATGAATTTAGTTCCACATAATAATATTTTTATTAATCAACAAGTTTGAATACATGATAAACATAAAAGAATAGAAAGAGAAGAAATAAACTAATAAACTCCGGCAATAAGGTCGACTGGCTGTCACACAGTCGACTGCCTTCGAATACTGGATCTCCTCTCTCCTTCCTCGATGCTGATAGAATAATGCCCTGTTGATGACTTGAATGCCCAGAAACTCTTGTGATTCGGTAGTTTTGGAATGTTGAAGAGAACCTCCCGAATGATATCCCTTTTCTGATATTTATAGAACACCGCTGATGAATTAGGGTTTCCCCTTTTTTAGGGAAGTCATTCTTTAATTGATTTGATGATTTATTTCTTTCTTGTTTCTTCTTCCCTTCCTTATCTGTTAACCACGTGCTCCTGGAAATCCCCAGTCTCTAGATTTGATTTGCATAAATCTGGATTCAAATAGATTTGAAATTAGATGTAGGTGTATCTTTGAATATCTTATCTGTTTACTCCGCCGCAGACCAGTCGACTTGTCTTCGCACCAGTCGACTGAGTCGAGACTTCTGAAGATTTCATAATTGGTCAGACCAGTCGACTGTCCTTGAGAGTAAGTCGATTATGACGAGACATCTGTGTAAGCTTGAGTTCTCTGTCCAGTTGCCTGTTGTGGAGAACCAGTCGACTGATGCTTTTGTAATCTTCTGAGTTCATCCTTAAGATCCTGAATTTGCTTCGTTTCGCTGTCTTGAGCTGTTTCCTATGGAAAAGAGAAAATAAGAGTTAAATACCACATATAGAGCTTTTAAATGTGCATTTATAATAAGATTATTGCTTCTAAATGTGAATATTCTTGTGTTCATCAAATACCCCCAAACTTAGATTTTGCTTGTCCTCAAGCAAACTAAAATTATGAATAGGGAGAATAATAATCACAATAGACTCAACCACCAAGATTTCTTATTATGTGGACATCAGCATAGAAAGGTATAAACAATTTCAGACAAAGTAAAATTAAACATACCCACTTTCTCTAGTGCAATTGTTCAGTCATAATCCCCAAACTTAATCATATTTGTCATGCGATTAATGTAGTTATAGTATGCAACTACTCAGTCTGTGATTATCCCTTTTCTCTACTACAAACCGAGTAGCAAACTAGAGTTTTTTTTTTTTTTTTTTTTTTTTTTTTTTTTTTTAGTTAGTCTCTTCCCTAAAGATGTCACTTGCCTTTTGACGCGAATGCGAAACATTTGTGATGTATCCACCCGGTTACTCAACAAGTCACAAACTCTAAAGTGCTTTGCATACTCATATTTTGAGTTGCCGTTTGACGTACAGGTAAACATTGGTGATGAATACCCCTAGTTACTAAGCACTCAAAACATTGGAGTAGATTGACTTTATTCAAATATATATATATATATATTTTCTATTACTCTATTTACTTAAACTCAATTTAGGACTAGGTCTAAAGGGAATAATCATCAGAAAAAGCATCACATTTGTTTATTATGTATAATCGCATGACTCATACAATTTTATAAGGAATTATGAAACTCAACAATCCTAAAGTAAATAAGTATCCTTCTTCTTACTTTATAAGAAATTGTTTATTCTAAAAAAATTAAAATATAAATAACCCTAATACCCCCAAACTTAGATGGAACATTGTCCTCAATGTTCGAATATAAAAATAGGCATGTGTCACCATTTAGTAAGGAGATACTGAAAATAAAAAGAACTAAAAGAAAAATAATGAATAACTGAAAGCAAATAAAGGAAAGTGTAAATACTCCCCTGAAAAATTGGGTTGCCTCCCAATAAGCGCTTTGTTTTCTGTCTTCAGCTAGACATGATGAGTTCATGCGATGTATGGAATGGTTTGAAGATTCACATCTTCCTCTTGCAGTTCTAGACTCATCTCTATGTATGGCTTCGCTCTATGCCCATTCACCTTGAATGTTTGATTTTTTTCTTCGTTGTGAACTTCCAATGCTCCATGTGGAAAGACTTTTGTGACAATATATGGTCCATACCATCGTGACTTAAGCTTGCCTGGAAAGAGTCTTAATCTTGAGTTGTAGATCAATACCTTTTGTCCTTCATAAAACTCCTTCCTTGCTAATTGTTTATCATGGTATAACTTAGTCCTTTCCTTGTACAATTTTGCATTTTCATAAGCGTCGTGCCTCAACTCTTCAAGCTCATTTAGTTGTAGTCTTCTTTTGTCACCTGCTTGTTTCATATCAAAATTGAACCTTTTGATGGCCCAATATGCTTTGTGCTCCAACTCAACTGGCAAATGACAGGCTTTTCCAAACACCAAACGGTATGGTGACATGCCAATGGGTGTTTTGTATGCGGTTCTATAGGCCCATAATGCATCGTTCAAGCGCAACGACCAATCCTTCCTCCTTGTGTTGACTGTCTTTTCCAAAATGCTCTTGATTTCTCTGTTGCTAATCTCCACCTGCCCACTAGTTTGAGGATGATATGGGGTGCCCACTCTATGTGTAATACCATACTTCTTCATCAAAGAAGCAAAAGGAAAGTTATTGAAGTGGCTCCCTCCATCACTTATTATTGCTCGTGGTGTACCAAACCTAGTGAAAATGTTCTCCTGCAAGAACTTGACAACAACTTTGTGATCATTAGTTTTTGAGGGGACAGCCTCGACCCATTTAGACACATAATCTACACCAACAAGAATATATAAATAACCAAATGAGTTAGGAAAAGGGCCCATGAAGTCGATTCCCCAAACATCAAAAAGCTCGATCACTTGGATGTTTTGCAGCGGCATTTGATTTCTAGAGGAGATATTGCCTGTCCGTTGGCATTTGTCACAAGTCCTGCAAAAAGAAAAGGCATCTTTGAATACTTTAGGCCAATAAAATCCAGATTGTAATACCTTGAGTGCTGTTCTTTTCGGTCCAAAATGTCCTCCACATGCATATTGGTGGCAATGTTGTAGAATACTCAATTGCTCTTCTTCTGCCACACATCTTCTTATAATTTGATCAGGGCAAAATTTGAACAAATAAGGATCATCCCAGTAGTAGTGCTTGCACATAGCCACCAGTCTCTTTCTTTCCTGACTTGTCATACCTGGAGGGAAAACATGAGCGGTTAGGTAATTTACAATGTCAGCAAACCATGGAAAATTTGAGCAGTGAGGTACCAGTCGACTGGTCCTGTTACCAGTCGACTGTCCCGAGGATGTGTTTATTTCGAAGAGCTGTTCATCTGGGAAAGTTTCATTAAGTGGAAGCACAATTCTTTCGTCCTCCTGCAGTAGCCTGGACATGTGATCTGCAACAACATTGTCGCTTCCTTTTTTATCTCTAATCTCAAGATCGAATTCTTGAAGCAACAGCACCCATCTGATCAACCTAGGCTTAGCATCCTTTTTAGCAAACAAATATCTTAAGGCAGCATGGTCAGTAAAACAATAACTTTAGAACCAATTAAATATGATCTAAACTTTTCTACAGCAAAAATAACGGCTAACATTTCTTTTTCAGTAGTGGAATAATTTAGCTGTGCATCGTTTAAAGTTCGAGAAGCATAGTAGATAACATGAGGTTTCTTATTGATTCGTTGACCTAAAACAGCCCCTAAAGCATAATCACTTGCATCACACATGAGCTCGAAAGGATGGCTCCAATCTGGTGCCATGACTATAGGTGCAGAAATGAGAAGATTTTTCAATGTATTAAAAGCATTTGTACATTCTTTTGTCCATTCAAACTCAACATCCTTAGCCAACAAGTCACAAAGGGGTTTGGAGATTTTTGAGAAATCTTTTATGAATCTTCTATAAAACCCTGCATGTCCTAGAAAACTCCTAACACCCTTAACTGTAGTGGGAGGGGGTAGTTTTGATATTATATCGATTTTTGCTTTGTCTACCTCTATTCCCCTTTTGGACACCACGTGTCCCAACACAATACCTTGTTGTACCATAAAATGGCACTTTTCCCAATTCAGCACTAAATTGCATTCTTCACATCTTTTAAGCACAAGCTGCAAATGGTTAAGGCATGCATCAAAACAAGATCCAAAAACACTAAAATCATCCATAAATACCTCGATGAACCTTTCCACCATGTCTGAAAATATGCTCATCATGCATCTTTGAAATGTTGCTGGTGCGTTGCACAATCCAAACGGCATCCTCCTGTAAGCAAAAGTACCAAAAGGACATGTAAAAGTAGTTTTTTCTTGATCTTCTGGAGCAATAGCAATTTGATTATAGCCACTATAACCATCTAAGAAACAATAATGACTATATCCTGCTAATCTTTCTAACATTTGATCAATAAAAGGAAGAGGGAAGTGATCTTTCCTGGTTTCATTGTTCAGTTTCCTATAATCAATGCATACCCTCCAACCTGTGGTCACTCTAGTAGGGATAAGCTCATTCTCTTCATTTGTCACCACTGTGACTCCACTTTTCTTAGGCACTACATGTATAGGACTTACCCATTTGCTATCTGAGATAGGGTAGATAATGCCAACATCTAGTAGCTTCAGAATTTCTGCTCTTACCACTTCCTTCATGTTTGGGTTAAGCCTTCTCTGTGCCTCCCTGCTAGGTTTTGCGTTGTCTTCAAGAAGTATTCTGTGCATGCATTTGGATGGACTTATTCCCTTGATGTCTGCAATGGTCCATCCTATTGCATTCTTGTGTTCTCGTAACACCCTTAGCAGCTTATCTTCTTCCTGTGCACTCAGGTTCGCAGCAATTATCACTGGTAGCGTCTGGTTCTCGCCCAAATATGTGTGCTTCAAATAGTCAGGCAACTGCTTAAGCTCTATGTCTGGAAGTATCGGTACAGTCGACTCACACTGTCCACCAGTCGACTTATTCTTTCCATCAGTCGACTTGTATAGTCCATCAGTCGACTTATCTGCAGAAACAAAAATGTCATCAGTCATCAATTTTTCAAATACTGGTGCAAACTTACCTGAGTATGACTGTGAAGTGTCAAGGTGATGTATTGTCTCTGCAATCTCCCAGTCATCATATTCCTGTTCATCATTAGACAAAGTTAGAGATTGTGTAATTATGGCCTGTAATGGTTCAACGCTATGTACCTGAAATGTTTGATCAACAATATCCTGCACCACGTCAATATTATAGCATTCATGATCATCATGTGGTAATTTTAGTGTATCAAACATTTTAAATTCCACTTTTTCTCCGTTTATCTTCATACTTATAATGCCCTTTTTAACACAAATTTTTATATCAGCTGTACTCATAAAGGGCCTACCTAATATGATCGGTAGAGATGATGACATTGAAGATTCCTCCATGTCCAACACAACAAAATCAGCAGGCAAAATAAAATCGTTTACCTGAACTAGGACATCTTCCAAAATACCTCTAGGTCTTTTGATACTGCGATCTGCCAATTGTAACGTGATGGATGTTGGTTGGAGTTCCCCCAATCCTAGCTTTTCATAAATGGTGTATGGGAGAAGATTGATGCTTGCCCCCAAATCTAATAGTGTTTTCTCAAAGAAGTGCTCGCCAATCCTACAAGGAATGGTAAAACTACCTGGGTCTTTTAATTTGGGGGGCAGTTTTCTCAATAAAACAGTGCTCACTTCTTCTGTCAAGGCCACATCCTCCCTAACCTGAAATGTTCTTTTGTGAGTACAACATTCTTTCAAAAATTTAGCATAAGAAGGAATTTGTTTAATAGCATTAAGTAGGGGGATTTTAATTTCTACCTTTCTGAGAGTTTCAAAGATGTCAAATAAATGTTGATCTTTTTTATGTTTGACTAACCTTTGAGGGAATGGTGGCACAACTATTCTTTCATTTTCATTTACCTTGTTGGACCCCACAATTTTTTATGGTTGTTCTTCTTTTTCTTCGGTGTGTGTTCCAACTTTGTTGTCAATTATCTTACCACTTCTTAATGTTGTGACTGCCTTGAGCTGTTCTTGGCCTCCAGGGTTTGGTATAGTTTGTGATGGAAGTTCCCCTGCCTTTCGCTCGCTTAGTTCTTTAGCAATTTGGCCAATTTGTGTCTCCAACTTCTGAATTGCTTGCCCCTGTTGGTTGCTTGTTTGATGTTGTTGTTGGAGCAATTGAAGAACGGTGGATTCAAAATCCAACTTCTTCTGTTCTTGTACTGGCCTATCCATCCCACTTTCCATTTGGAAGTTCCGTGCATGTCCTTGTGTGAATTGAGTCCCTTGATTATTCTGATTATTGCTCCATGAGAAGTTTGGATGGTTCCTCCACCCTGGGTTGTATGTGTTCGAGAATGGATTGTTCTTTTGTGGGAACACTCCTCGACTTACATAGTTTGCATGCTCCTGATCTGTGAAAGAAGACATAGGACATGTATCAGTGGAATGATCTACATGAGAACAAATTGCACAAATTTCATTTGTTTGATTTTTAAGTCCACCCATCATGGACATTGCATTAACAAGCATATCAATTTTCTTATTCATGTTTACCATTTCCAATTGAATGTTATTGCTACTAGAAATTTCATAAACTCCCTGTTTTTTCGAAGGGCCCCTCCTTGTTGAGAATTGTTGTGAATTCTCGCTGAGTTCTTCAAATAGTTCTATGGCCTCTTCGCCGCTTTTCCTCATCAAGATCCCGTTGCAAGCTGAATCCACAATGGCCTTATTAGTATCATTTAAACCTTCATAAAATGCTTGTACCTGATCATCTTTTGGCATGTTGTGTGTTGGACACTTGAGAAGTTTGTTCTTGAAATCTTTCCATGCTTCAAAAAATAAATCTCCATCCTTTTGTTGGAAGAGTTGAATCTCCCTTTTCAGTTATTTGGTCTTTTGGGCTGGAAAGAATTCTTTTAAGAATTTTGTCGCCAATTGCTCCCATGAGTTTATTGATCCTGGTTCCAAAGAATTATACCATAGTTTAGCATTAAGTTTTAAGGAAAAAGGAAACAATATTAACCTGATTTGCTCAGGGGTAAGCCCTTGGACGATTTGTGTCCTGCAAAGATCGAAAAAATCTTGTAAATGGAGATGAGGCTCTTCATCAAGTCTGCCACTGAAATGGGGAACCATACTAAGTAACTGAGGAGATAGATGCATGTTCCCTGTGACATTGGGTTGATATGCAATGCAGGAGGGTTGTTCAATGTTCTTAGGCGTAAATTTATCCTGCATTGGTACGCGATTGGGTATTTCTTCTGCCATGATTTCTTGTGACTGAGGTCTCTGAGCAGTCGACTGGGTTCGTGCAGCAGTCGACTGGTTGGTCGTAATCAGTCGACCTAATCTGTGCAAAGTACGTTCTGTTTCTGCGTCAATTGGTAGTAGCTCTGGACGAAGTGATCTCCTTCCGTGCATCCACCAAAATCCTGTATCCTAAAAGAAAAACTTATTAATGAACTAAAAGAAAGAAAATAAAAACTTCCTACTGATCTGTAAGTTAAAATACTAGACAATCCCCGGCAACGGCGCCAAAAACTTGTTGTTGGTTTCTAGTTCCCTAAATAAATAGACTAAACTAGACACAAATTATAAAAACCTCGCAAGTGCACGAATCGTTTGACAAAGCGTAGCAATAGCAAGGGTCGATCCCACAGAGATTGTAGACTTCAACTTACTAATCAAATAAACTAATAATAAAAATGAATAAGAGTTGTTATAATATTCTAAAAGAACTAAAAGATTAAAACTAAGATGAGAGGTGTTGAATCACAAATATCTCTTGAATAGTTGGGTTGTTGATCTCCACCAATAGTTAGAAATGCTAAGTTTCCTTCTGAATTTACTTCTAATTACTCATGTTTGTTCACTTCAAGGGCATGGTATCTACTCCTTAAAGTATTGTTTCCCTAAGCCAAGAATTAGGCATGGTATCTACTCTAATACGTTTCTTCCCCTAAGTATTTTAGCATGGTATCTACTAAGTTGTGCTTAAAGAAAACATAAGATCAATGGAAACGAACAAACACTCAAGGTCCTAGAAATTGGTATCAAATCTAGATCCCTTAAGTTGATTGAACCAGGAACCCCTAAAGATCCCTTTGTTACAATTGCGGGCACGAGATACGGGTCGTCTCAATATGCTCATATAACAGATTCAGATAGATAGTAATACAAACTTGATATTCTCTAGCTCTGTTTGTCAGTCGACTGGCTCTCACCTCAGTCGACTGCTCTCAGGCTTTTGAGAACAAGTTTGAATACCGTCAATCTATATCAATACAAACGGATTCAATCAATAAGTAAACTAGAAGAGCTCAGAAGAATATAGCACTACATAACTACGGCTTCAATCTACCCAACTATGAATTTAGTTCCACATAATAATATTTTTATTAATCAACAAGTTTGAATACATGATAAACATAAAAGAATAGAAAGAGAAGAAATAAACTAATGAACTCCGGCAATAAGGTCGACTGGCTGTCACACAGTCGACTGCCTTCGAATACTGGATCTCCTCTCTCCTTCCTCGATGCTGATAGAATAATGCCCTGTTGATGACTTGAATGCGCAGAAACTCTTGTGATTCGGTAGTTTTGGAATGTTGAAGAGAACCTCCCGAATGATATCCCTTTTCTGATATTTATAGAACACCGCTGATGAATTAGGGTTTCCCCTTTTTTAGGGAAGTCATTCTTTAATTGATTTGATGATTTATTTCTTTCTTGTTTCTTCTTCCCTTCCTTATCTGTTAACCACGTGCTCCTGGAAATCCCCAGTCTCTAGATTTGATTTGCATAAATCTGGATTCAAATAGATTTGAAATTAGATGTAGGTGTATCTTTGAATATCTTATCTGTTTACTCCGCCGCAGACCAGTCGACTTGTCTTCGCACCAGTCGACTGAGTCGAGACTTCTGAAGATTTCATAATTGGTCAGACCAGTCGACTGTCCTTGAGAGTAAGTCGATTATGATGAGACATCTGTGTAAGCTTGAGTTCTCTGTCCAGTTGCCTGTTGTGGAGAACCAGTCGACTGATGCTTTTGTAATCTTCTGAGTTCATCCTTAAGATCCTGAATTTGCTTCGTTTCGCTGTCTTGAGCTGTTTCCTATGGAAAAGAGAAAATAAGAGTTAAATACCACATATAGAGCTTTTAAATGTGCATTTATAATAAGATTATTGCTTCTAAATGTGAATATTCTTGTGTTCATCAGAGGCTTTCATATCTTTGTTAGTGAAGTTGTGGCAGAAAGCGGTAGCCGCTACTGACGAGTCTATGGAGGAGGTGGACCTCGCTTCGCCTGTAAAGCGCTTGACAAAGTCTTTCAGCAGTTCTCCATCTCTTTGCTTTAATTCTAATAAGGAAGCACTTATTTTTTTATCCTTGTTGCTAGTAACGAAGTGCATTATGAAGATCTCCTCGAGCTAGTAAAAAATATTGACTCTATAGTGAGGTGGTAGTACATTCCCTTGATGATCCTTTCAGAGTTGCGGGGAACGTTCATCACATGAGTGCATCGGTGGCATTATAGATCATCATGAGGGTTTTAAAATACTCAATATGGTCAGCAGGGTCAGGTTTCCATCGTAAGATTGAAACTGAGGAGCTTTGAAGTTCTTTGGAATGTGTGCATCGAGGATGGATTTGCTGAAAGGAGGTCGACCGGTGTGGTAAGCCATGCTTGGTTCCCATCATTTTTTATTTATTCCATGCGATCTTCTACTTCTCGGATGCAGTGAAGGACTTAGTCGTCCTTACAATTCGATCTAGTTGAGTCAATGGATTATTCTCATGATGGAGTAAAGTGGCAGCTCCATGAGCATCAACCCTGACCATGAGTATCTTGGATGGCTTGGAGGATGTCACTTTTTTTAGTTTTCTAATTCGGCCATAGTGACTGGGGACTCTTGCTCTTTGTTTCTCTCAAAATGCTTTCGACTCTCATGAGTCGGTCTTCTTTCTGTAGTGCACCCCTATGAGAGGAGGAGTATCTTGATCTCTACCTTGGGGGAGAGTTGCTTATCGGTTCACTTGACGTCCTGAGTGGGAGGTCTCGATTCGGGCGCGCCACTCATCCAAACCGATCCGTTGATCGGTTCCTTGTTGCCTAGCACTGATGATTTGGCGAAGGTACCTTGACCCCCGAGGACCTCGCGAGGCCATTGAATCAGTGGCAGCACTATGGACTGAGATATGGTCATGCTGAGGGCATTATTTATGACGGGATTGTCGGGAGGCCCCCGGTGCCTCTCCATTGACAGGAGCTTGATTAGGTTGTTAAGTCAGATTTATCTGATGAGGAGGAATTGGGTCTTCAATGGGGGGTGCTTGCTGATGAAGAAAATTGGCTAGACGACTTGAGGCCGCTGCTCTCGGTGGCATGGAGGTAAGTCTGATCTTTAATGTAGATTTGTGTAGTTTTCCACGTACGGGGTAAATCTGTTGCTACTTATTTTGGTGTGGGAGCAAACATAAATTGAGTTTATATTTGAAGAAAACTACTAAAGATCTAACATTTGATCGTCGCCGCAAAAAGTAGGTAGAGCTCCCGAGATTGGATCTGGACTATTAATTGAACACCGTGATATGAATTCGACGGTTGCTTACGCGACTGATGGACCTGCAAAAAGCCTGAAACACCTAGGGTGGCCCGGCAAGAGACCCTTCGATGCTCAAGTCAGAACCAGAGAGAGAAAGAGAGTTTGAGAGAGAAATTGCAAATTACCTTCGGACCGAGGAGGGGGAAGGGTATCTATAGGCCTGAGAAACAATTTAGGAGATTGATATGGATTTGTTTGATTAATATGAATCCCTTATCTCCTGTTGATTCTCCCCTTTAAGAGATAAGACTCTCTTGTCTGGGGATAAGAGATTTGACTTATAGCCCTCATGGGCTGGGTATCTCTCCTAGTGAGTCTAACCACTTTCAATGGACTTGAAAGCGGCCCACGTTTTGTAGATGAGCCTAGAGAAGGCCCGAACCTGCTAAAGAGGTAAGTTATGGTTGATCTGCCTGAAGAAGCTTTAGGATCTGTGCATGAATCATACAACCCTGATTTGCTACAATTTTTACCATTATCAATTTGTTTTCAAAAAATTCATTCCCGACGGCGTGAGCTTTCTACCAAGTTCTTTTTTAAATACAGATTATGAGAATTGAGTGACGTTTTTGACAATAATGAGAAATATGCATGATATTTTCTGAATTAACTTGCAAAGCTGAATATGGTTATCTAATTCAAGCAAAAAAGTTAGATGTGGTTTTCTTGATAAAACTCAATAGGGGTTTTTTGAAAACATTCTTCGGGGGGGTGTTGGGGAAAAAAGTTCAAAACAGTTTTTTGTAGAACGGGTATAGTTCAAGTTTTTTTTTTTTTTTTTTTTTTTTTTTTTTTTTTTTTTGTGCCCTAAAATAAATCTCCGATCTTCCAAGTCCCAACTTTGAAGCTCTCACTCCTGACCTCCGACGACTTCTCCGACAAACCGAATCTCTCACTCTGACTTCGAACTTCAAAGCTGGAATCCCCAATCTCCCAATCCCTAAATCCACAATCCCGAAACCCCAATCCCCCAACTCCAAACTTCGAAGCCCGATTCTCTCACTCCCGACCTCCGATGACTTCTCTGACGACCCGACATTTTCTCCAACGATCCCGACCTCTTTCACTCCTAAGTCCTAGCCTTATTAAGATACACTCTTCCAAAATCCCAAAATCCCCAAACCCCCAATCTCCAATCTCCGATCTCTGAATCTCTCACTCTTGACTTCCGACGGCCCGACTTCTTCTTCGACGATCTTTACCTCTTCGTTGTTGTAGTTGTTGGCTGTTGTGTTTTGTCAACTATTTGCTGTAATTTGTAAGTTTCCTTTTTTGTTAAATATTAGTTCAGTTCACAATCAAATCATTAAAAGAAAGAACGAGCATGCTAAAGATTGAGAATCATTAGAGAAGGAAGACCTCTACAGTCTATATGCCATCAATCAGGGATTTATGGCTATTCAATCCTTAGCAAGTTTATTTACTTAAACTAACTAAATCAGGCTTGCCTGAATTAATGCAAGCCCTATAGCAAGTTTGGTGGTTTGTTTGTGTGCTTAAACCAAGTAACTTTCGACCGTTGTAGAATAGGAGGTTGGTAAATGTGAGTAAATGTTTGTTGAGCCTAAAGCGCCATTTCTAAATATGGTGGTATCTTTATTCTTGGATTTAATTTTTGACCATTTTAGGCTTAAAAACTAGGAGGTTGGTGTAACATTCCCGAAAATACTTATTTTTAATATTTTCTTTTGCACGTATTTTGCATGTAATTTTGTGCATGTGTCGATTAATGAAATTCTCTTGAGACATGAAAAATTTTCACTCATTTTACAAGTCACTATGTATGGTTAATTTTAATAAAAATCAACTAGGCTTAAATTTGTATTTTGTAACACATTAAAGCTACTATAAATTAAAGCCCTTAATTTTTATGTGTGCACTGAACGTGCATGAACTCTCATTTAAAATTAGATAAACTAGTACTGTAATGCCGTGATTTTTCATTTAATGAAAAAATTATTTATTTTGCACGTAGTGTGCACGTGCAATATTTTTGGTTGAATTAAATCTTATAATTATTTTCATCATGATGAGTAAAGATATTTAAATATGTGCCTTTAAATATTTTTCTATAAAGCCTTCTTTTAAAAGCCCAAAATTAATTTAATTTATTATTTTTATAATAATTATTTTGGCCCATAAACTAAAGCCCATGGACTATTTTTTATACAACTTGTCATGTAGAATACAATTTAAAGACTATTTTATTTTTATACAAAAATTTAATGTACAATTTTTTGACCTAGTTGCATGCACGTGCACTACACGTACACGTGCAAAATGCACTTCCCATGGCCGGTTGCATTCTTTTGGAGGGAAAATCAAATTTTAGTGGTGATCATGGTGTGGTGGTTACTTGGTTGTGGGTAGTTAATGTAACTCCTACTTTCATCTTAGCCCTCCATCTTACAACCAACCACTTGATCCTAGCCATCCATTCTCCTTGATTTCTAGTATAAATACCCCCCCCCCCCCCATGGCTAGTTATTCTTGTGCCTATTAATCCTTCCAAACCTATAGTCTAAATTATATTATCTAGTAGTGTTTTTGTGAGTTGAAAGATTGAGAGTGTGGAATTTCGCTTGCAACTAGAAGCGGGAGAGGCCGGCATCAAGAAGAGGGAGCATTCGGCAGGGTGCTTGGAGGCTTGAGTGCACGTGCTCAAGGGGGAGCAATTCGTCGCAAGGACATTCGTCTAGGGATTGCTAGTTGTAATTTTTCTCTCCATACAAGGTGGGTAAATTTTCCCTATTTCTACAATAGGACTGCATGCTAGTTTTAATTAGAAAAATGAAGCATGAAAAATATTAAGAAGAGCACACTTTAATTAGGAAAAATAACCTATTGAATGATTGAATTGTGGATATACAAATTTGTATGTGGTTCTATTATTTGAGTTGTATGTGAATTGATTAGAATCATGGATTGATTGAAGAAAACACATTTATTACCATCAAGAATTACATACAAAAGTTAGTAGATTGATAATGATATTTCATGTGTTAAATAGATCTTTGGTGTTAATATGGGCATGAATAATTTAAAATATGAGTTGTATGTTGAGTAAATGATTAAAGACAGAGAATTATTATGAAATTTGTTGATAAAGAGATTAGAATGCTAATTGCTAAGAAATGTCGAAAAAAAAAGAAGAAATGTGGTAGTGATAGTTCATATTTCGAATTAATTATATGAAAAATATGTTTTATTTGTTACAAAAAATTATTTTTTTTCATACTGGATATAGTTTATGATGATATTAGTCAATCTGGACATTATACAGTAATTTTTATGAAAGCAAAATGAAATGAAGGCTAGTTGAACATCGAAACGTTTAACAACAGTGAAAATTGGTTCAAAAAGAATTTGAGTTGCACTTAGACAACCTGAGCACGTAGCTCAAATGGTCAGAGCTTGCGGTTGGGTTCTCTCAAGTCACGGGTTCGACTCTTGAGAATACCATCTTTTATGGGTGTTTATTTTAAATCCGATCAGTTCTGAACCGAGAGCATTAAATACTCTCCGCTCCTCTTTTATACCGCTGGCACACATTGGCCTAGTGGTCTGTACTTTCGGCTGTGTTCTCTGGGGTGCTGGGTTCGAATCTTGCCCTCGGCAAGATTGAAAAACAATTTTTTTGGGGGTTTTTAATTGTCAAAAAATTATGAGAAAAATAGGACTATTCTTCTAAAAATATATGGGACTTTCTAAAAATAATTTGGGAATTATTTGCATGACATAAACTATGATTTGAGAATAAAATGCATAAATAGAACTATGGTTCTATATGTATATTTTTGTGAAATTATATCTTGCAAAAAGAATTTGAAATGAAGGATTAGAAGATTAATGTAGTAAAGAAAGTAATTATATTGTTGTGATGTGATGCAAATCATTCTCATTTGAGAATAGTGTGAAAAATGTGAAATGTGAATATTCGTTAGTGATGTGAATTTCAAAGTGAAAGTGATAACTGATAAAGCATATGAATTTCATGTATAGTTATGGACTATTTGAACGAATTAGGAATCATGAATGGAAAAGAGAATTACTTTTGAGTATGATGACTCAATATGGAAATTTATGAGTTGGAAATGCTCAAATTGGAAATTGCGAATTGAAAATTGAAACAAAAAGAGTAGCTAAGTCTCCCCCGGCATTTGGAAATAAATGAAATGAAAATTAAAATGAAAGACCATGGTTGGTCATGTTTGAATGAATGAGTAAGTCCGATTTAGTGGAGAGGCTAACTCTAGAGCTTTGATTTTTGTTCATGATTTTGATAAAAACTAAGGATTAGTACATAGTGGAGACGTGATGAAAGTAGGAGAAAAACACGAGTATGAGGGTCATCGGATTAGCGGTGTGAGAGTGATCCACAGGCTGCCTGCTTGATGCGTCAAGACATGGCGTGGGCACTACTCCAGAATTATCGTCCCGATGGCGACGCTTGTGGGATGTTTGAGTGGCTATGGGTGGTTCCATTGTTCCATGGCGGAGGCTGAATTGTCCATAGGTTGCCTGCTCGATGCGTCGTGTCAGTGCGTGGGATTCTCCTCCAGGCTGCCTGGACATGGGCTCGTAGATCATAGAACATCTAAGATACCTACCGTAATTACAGTAGTAGATTAAGTCATAACGAGGGATCGAACCCTACAAAGATGAAGAACGATTAAGGGCTTACCCTCGGACCTATGTAGTATGGGATGCATAGAATCCAAACAAGTGCGCATTAGTGTCATGTAACATAAATAACTGCATTAAGGACTAAGTGCACAATCACAACACGACATCAATAGGGTAGTCCCTTTAGTTTGATATGTGACAAGTTTGTGTTTGCTAAATATGGAAAATAAGTTATACTATTTCCGGCATAGAGATGATGGCCGTGTATAATGATCGTCGGTTGAATAAACTGACGTACCCACAGTCTTATATGCAGGTAAATGGCTTGATAAAGATTAAAGAGGAACAAATTCTTAAAGATTACTCAATGTTGTTGTACATTTGTTTTCATTGTTGTAAAATTTTACTTCCGCTGTGCAATATAAAGTGTAATATTGATGTAAACTCTGATGTAAGGTGAAAAGTTCAAATTTCCTTGTAAAATTGTACTAAAGGAAGCGAAAAGATCCTGTAGAACATCTCGAATTCAGTGTATTTGGGATTCGGGGCGTTACAGAGTGGTATCAGAGCCACGCTTTCCGCACTTGTATAATTTATAAGGAACGACACCCTAGAAGTGGACAATAGAGTGTGTGTTTGAGTCTAGAGATTTAAATGTAAGTGACTTACATTTGTGTTGCTCTAAGACTTTTGCTTCTTTCTCTCTATTTCTAAGATGGCTGATCACTTCGACCCTGGTGGAGACGACGACTGGCATATCATCGAGGAAGAGTACCATCCTGGACAGGCAGATTCCGAGGACGAGTACAACCCAGGACAAGCAGATTCGGACGAAGAAGAATGGCCTGAATTCCGAGAGATCACCCCACCTCCGGATTCATCTGATGACTCTTCTTCTGACGAAGAAGAAGAACAAATTCCAAATAGTCTTGTGACTTCTCTTCAGAGGCAGGTAGAAATACTGCGAGAGAGAGTCGGATTATTGGAGGCTCAGCTGGCAAAGCGCAAGGACGACTATTCTGTTCTCAGTCATCGTATATGGGAACTCGAGAAGAGGAAGAATCTGACAGATGTGAAGGATGAAGTTGATGAACTACGGGGAGAACTTCGAGAAGCGAAGAGGAACCGTAGGAGTTAGACTGTTGTAGCTTCTACTACTTTCATTCTGATGTCAAGAAATGTTTTTCAATTCGAATGTATAAAGTTTGGAATTTAATGAAATGCAAGTTGATTTAAAATTCATGTCTTATACTTCGAATTTAATGGATCTTTTGCATCAGAATATGTCTAGAAGAGGAGCTAGAAACGGTGAAGGTCAAGATCTGGAAACGGAACTTGCGAGGGTCTATCAGATGCTCAACGCCGTGGCTATGAATCAGAACCAAGGAAGGGGACCTGCGAATTCGGTGCCCGAAGCGATTAAACTAGTGGAATCGTTCAAACGAATGAAACCACCTGTATTCGAGGGAAAATCAGACCCTGATGCGGCTGACAACTGGATTCGTCAGGTAGAGACAATTTTTGAAGTGTTGGAGACCCCTGAAGGCAGTAAGGTCAAGTTGGCGACTCTGCAACTTGAGAAGGATGCGGCTGTTTGGTGGCAGTCGATGAAGAGGACCATGGGAGGCATAGTGCTTGGCTGGGAGGAATTTCTGGAAGAATTCCGCAGTCACTATTTCCCCTCCGATGTTCAAGAGAAGAAGGCTATGGAGTTTCTGTCACTACAGCAAGGTAGTATGTCAGTGAGAGAGTATGAGACCAAATTTACTCAGCTCTCTAGATATGCTCCTGAACTAGTGATGGATGAGGCTAAGAAGGCTCGTAAGTTCGAGCATGGATTGAGGCCGAGCTTGAGGTCCCGGATGATACCTTTTGGTATCAGGAGATTCGACAAGTTGGTCAAGAGAGCAGCAGCGACGAAAGCCAACATGGAGCAGTTTCATGTTGTTCAGAACCGGAGGAACAACTGGCAGTCTGGAAAGAGGCCCGCCAATTCTGGGAGTTTCAAGGGGCAACCATCTGCACAAAGGTTCAAACCAACAGGGGCGAACGCTATTAGTGTGGCTGGAGGACCTGGGAACAATGTGGTGAGACCTCCTGCGGTAACTTGCTACAACCGTGGTGAAACAGGACATTACCGATCTCAATGTCTCAAACCACGGAATGGTGATCGCAATGTACCAACGCAGCAGACTGGGAAGAGACCGTACCAACCAGGGCGAGTATTTGCCTTGACGGAAGCTGATGCTGATGAGGTTGATCATGTCATCACTGGTACGAGGGCAGATGTTTAGTGGTTTTTGTCATTTCTTTTTCCCGTTTATTAAGTGAACTGTTACGTAATGAGTGTGTATTATGTAACAGGAGAACTTTATCTTAATGGAATGAAAGCTGTTGTGTTGTTCGATACTGGATCCTCTCATACTTTTGTGTCTCCTAAATTTGCTAAAGTGTTGGGAGTTGAACCGAAGATTTTTCCAGGCAAGATCTTAGCAGTAGCTACTCCATCAGGGGAAGCTTTAACCACTGATCGGTATTATGCTGATTGTGAGATCGCGATTGGGGATCGAATCTTTGGGATTGATCTAATCGAGCTGACTATCTTGGAAGTCGATGTTATCATTGGCATTGATTAGATGTCGGTGTACAGTGCAAGCATCGAGTGCAAGACCAAGACGGTAACAGTGAAGGCTCCAGGTGGACCTGAAGTCACTTTCCAAGGGAAGCAGAAATGTTCTAGGCTGGTGGCAGCTATCCGCAAGGAAGAGACTCCTGTGGAAGTGCAAGGGATTCCTGTGGTTCGGGACTATCCGACTGTGTTCTTGGATGATTTTCCTGGGTTACCCCCACATCATGATGTAGAGTTCAGCATCACTGTTCAACCGGGAAGTGCACCCATTTCTAAGGCACCGTATAGGATGGCTCCAGTGGAACAGGATGAGGTGAAACGGAAGATTGAGGAACTGTTAGAGAAAGGCTTTATTCAACCTAGTGCGTCACCTTGGAGAGCACCAGTGCTTTTGGTAAAGAAGAAGGATGGAACGATGAGAATGTGCATCGATTACCGGGAGCTGAATAAGGTCACTGTTCAGAATAAGTATCCTATTCCTCGAATTGATGATTTGTTCGATCGTCTACAAGGAGCAGCTGTATTCTCCAAAATAGATCTTCGATCAGGATATCACCAATTTCGAGTGAAAGCTGAAGATGTGCACAAAACTGCATTTAGAACTCGACATGGGTATTACGAATTCTTAGTTATGCCATTTGGAGTGACGAATATACCCGTAATCTTCATGGATTTAATGAACAGAGTTCTGAGGGCGTTCATTGATTCTTTCGTCGTGGTGTTTATCGACGATATCCTCGTGTACTCCAAGTCAGAGGAGGAGCACACCGAGCATCTGGCAGCAATTTTGAAGAAGCTGGAAGAGTAGAAGTTGTATGCTAAGTTATCCAAGTGTGATTTCTGGAAATCTGAAGTGGCATTCATAGGTCACGTCCTTTCTAAGGAGGGAGTGGCAACTGACCCTCAGAAGATAGAGGCAGAGAGAGATTGGGCTAGGCCTACTACAGTGAAGGAAGTTAGAAGTTTTCTTGGAATGACTGGATACTACAGGAGATTCATTCAAGGTTATGCTCAGATAGCCGTGCCGCTTACTGGACTGACCAAGAAGAATGTGAGCTTCAAGTGGACTGAGCAATGTGAGACAAGCTTTTAGGAGTTGAAAGAGAAACTGACTACTGCACCTATTTTGGCTTTGGCTAGAGCGGGTGTTGAGTATGATGTTTATAGCGATGCTTCACATCGTGGGCTTGGTTGTGTCTTAATGCAAGATGGAAGAGTAATCGCTTATGGGTCTAGGCAACTACGACTGCATGAGAAGAATTACCCGACTCATGATCTAGAGTTGGCTGCGATTATCTTTGCCCTGAAGCAATGGAGGCACTACGTGTACGGTGAGAAATTGAACATGTACACGGACCACAAGAGTTTGAAGTACATATATCAGCAGAGGGATCTGAATTTGAGGCAGCGAAGATGGTTGGAAGTGCTTGAGGACATGCGACCTGAGATCAAGTATCATCCTGGGAAGGCTAATGTTGTTGCTGATGCACTTAGTCGCAAGAGCAGTTTAGCCAGTTTGATTTCAACTAGAAGCATCTGATTGAGGATTTGGATCGAGCAGGTATTGAGATTGTCTTGCAAGGATTGGGAGCATCTTTGGCTCAGTTGAGGCTTCAGCCTACACTGAATGGAAGGATCATTGCAAGTCAGGAGGTTGATGCTGATATCTTGGAGATGAAGGAGCAGGTTGGTGCTGGCAGGTTGCCCGGATTTCAAATCAGGGATGGAGTGCTGTGGTTCGGAGATAGACTGTGCGTTCCAAATCAGGGGGACCTAAAAGAGAGTATTCTTCAGGAGGCGCATGCTACTCTTTTGTCAGTACATCCTGGGAGTACTAAGATGTACAAAGACATCAAACAGCATTTCTGGTGGTCAGGTTTGAAGCGGAATGTGGTTGAATTTGTGGCGAAGTGTGAGGTTTGTCAGCAAGTCAAAGCCGAAAATCAGAGACCCGGAGGTCTATTACAGCTGTTACCTATTCCGAAATGGAAGTGGGATAACATCAATATGGATTTCATTACGGGATTGCCTAAGAGTCCTAAGGGCAATGATGTGATTTGGGTTATAGTCGATCGACTGACCAAGTCCGCTCACTTTTTGGCAATGAAACTCATTGCTTCGATGGACAAGTTAGCTGAATTGTATGTTGGCGAGATCGTCAGGCTTCATGGTGTTCCGTCAACTATTGTGTCTGATCGAGATGCGTGGTTTACTTCGCATTTCTGGAGGAGTCTTCAGACAGCTTTGGGTACCAAGACAGATTTCAGCACTGCTTTTCATCCGCAAACCGATGGGCAGACCGAGAGAGTCAACCGTATTCTTGAGGATATGCTTCGGTGTTGTATACTAGACTTTGGAGGCAGTTGGGAAAGGCATTTACCTTTGGTAGAGTTTGCCTACAATAACAGTTTTCAGGCTAGCAACGGGATGGCGCCGTACGAAGCTCTGTATGGCAGGAAGTGCAGGACACCTGTTTGTTGGTTTGAAGTTGGGGAGCGTCTGTTGTTTGGTCCTGAGCTTGTGCAGCAAACTTCTGAGAAGATTTTTCTGATCAGGAAATGGTTGGTAAAAGCTCAGAGCAGGCAGAAAAGCTATGCAGACAACCGGAGAAGGGACCTTGAGTTTGAGGTTGGTGACTTCGTCTTTCTGAAAGTATCGCCCAGTAAAGGTGTGGTTCGATTTGGCAAAGGCAGGAAATTAGCCCCGAGGTTTATAGGCCCGTACAAAATATCGAAAAGGATCGGGAAAACTGCTTACCGGCTTGAATTACCAGAAGAGTTGTCTCAGGTGCACAATGTCTTTCATGTGTCTATGCTGAGAGGTTATATTCCAGATCCGAATCATCATTTGCCTGAAGTGCTGAAAGGTTTGCAGTTAGATCTGAATTACATCGAGTCTCCTGTCGAGATTATTGACCGTCGAGAGAAAGTCTTGAGGAATAAGACGATACCGATGGTCAAGGTAGTCTGGAGAAACCATTTGGTTGAAGAGGCTACTTGGGAGTCTGAGGAGAGGATGTTGAAGGACTATCCTGAGCTTTTTGTTTGATTGTATCTTTGTATCTTTTTGTTCTTGTTGTGAGTGTTGTATTTTTGTTTCTCACTCTTGACTGTAGTTCCGGGGACGGAACTATTATAAGGAGAGAGTGTTGTAATGGCCTGATTTTTCATTTAATGAAAAATTTATTTATTTTGCACGTAGTGTGCACGTGCAATATTTTTGGTTGAATTAAATCTTATAATTATTTTCATCATGATGAGTAAAGATATTTAAATATGTGCCTTTAATTGTTTTTCTATAAAGCCTTCTTTCAAAAGCCTTTTCTTTTAAAAGCCCAAAGTTAATTTAATTTATTATTTTTATAATAATTATTTTGGCCCATAAACTGAAGCCCATGGACTATTTTTTATACAACTTGTCATGTAGAATACAATTTAAAGACTATTTTATTTTTATACAAAAATTTAATGTACAATTTTTTTTACCTAGTTGCATGCACGTGCACTACACGTACACGTGCAAAATGCACTTCCCACGGCCGGTTGCATTCTTTCGGAGGGAAAATCAAATTTTAGTGGTGATCATGGTGTGGTGTTTACTTGGTTGTGGGTAGTTAATGTAACTCCTACTTTCATCTTAGCCCTCCATCTTACAACCAACCACTTGATCCTAGCCATCCATTCTCCTTGATTTCTAGTATAAATACCCCCCCCCTGGCTAGTTATTCTTGTGCCTATTAATCCTTCCAAACCTATAGTCTAAATTATATTATCTAGTAGTGTTTTTGTGAGTTGAAAGATTGAGAGTGTGTGGGATTTTGCTTGCAACTAGAAGAGGGAGAGGCCGGCATCAAGAAGAGGGAGCATTCGGTTGGGTGCTTGGAGGCTTGGGTGCACGTGCTCAAGGGGGAGCAATTCGTCGCAAGGACATTCGTCTAGGGATTGCTAGTTGTAATTTTTCTCTCCATACAAGGTGGGTAAATTTTCCCTATTTCTACAATAGGACTGCATGCTAGTTTTAATTAGAAAATGAAGCATGAAAAATATTAAGAAGAGCACACTTTAATTAGGAAAAATAACCTATTGAATGATTGAATTGTGGATATACAAATTTGTATGTGGTTCTATTATTTGAGTTGTATGTGAATTGATTAGAATCATGGATTGATTGAAGAAAACACATTTATTACCATCAAGAATTACATACAAAAGTTAGTAGATTGATAATGCTATTTCATGTGTTAAATAGAACTTTTGTGTTAATATGGGCATGAATAATTTAAAATATGAGTTGTATGTTGAGTAAATGATTAAAGACAGAGAATTAATATGAAATTTGTTGATAAAGAGATTAGAATGCTAATTGCTAAGAAATGTCGAAAAAAAAAGAAGAAATGTGGTAGTGATAGTTCATATTTCGAATTAATTATATGAAAAATATGTTTTATTTGTTACAAAAAAATTATTTTTTTTCATACTGGATATAGTTTATGATGATATTAGTCAATCTGGACATTATACAGTAATTTTTATAAAAGCAAAATGAAATGAAGGCTAGTTGAACATCGAAACGTTTAACAACAGTGAAAATTGGTTCAAAAAGAATTTGAGTTGCACTTAGACAACCTGAGCACGTAGCTCAAGTGGTCAGAGCGTGCGGTTGGGTTCTCTCAAGTCACGGGTTCGACTCTTGAGAATACCATCTTTTATGGGTGTTTATTTTAAATCCGATCAGTTCTGAACCGAGAGCATTAAATACTCTCCGCTCCTCTTTTATACCGCTGGCACACATTGGCCTAGTGGTCTATGCTTTCGGCTGTGTTCTCTGGGGTGCTGGGTTCGAATCTTGCCCTCGGCAAGATTGAAAAACAATTTTTTTGGGGGTTTTTAATTGTCAAAAAATTATGAGAAAAATAGGACTATTCTTCTAAAAATATATGGGACTTTATAAAAATAATTTGGGAATTATTTGCATGAAATAAACTATGATTTGAGAATAAAATGCATAAATAGAACTATGGTTCTATATGTATATTTTTGTGAAATTATATCTTGCAAAAAGAATTTAAAATGAAGGATTAGAAGATTAATGTAGTAAAGAAAGTAATTATATTGTTGTGATGTGATGCAAATCATTCTCATTTGAGAATAGTGTGAAAAATGTGAAATGTGAATATTCGTTAGTGATGTGAATTTCAAAGTGAAAGTGATAACTGATAAAGCATATGAATTTCATGTATAGTTATGGACTATTTGAATGAATTAGAAATCATGAATGGAAAAAAGAATTACTTTTGAGTACGATGACTCAATATGGAAATTTATGAGTTGGAAATGCTCAAATTGGAAATTGTGAATTGAAAATTGAAACAAAAAGAGTAGCTAAGTCTCCCTCGGCATTTGGAAATAAATGAAATGAAAATTGAAATGAAAGACCAAGGTTGGTCATGTTTGAATGAATGAATAAGTCTGGTTTAGTGGAGAGGCTAACTCTAGAGCTTTGATTTTTGTTCATGATTTTGATAAAAACTAAGGATTAGTACATAATGGAGACGTGATGAAAGTAGAAGAAAAACACGAGTATGAGGGCCATCGGATTAGCGGTGTGAGAGTGATCCACAGGCTGCCTGCTTGATGCATCAAGACATGGCGTGGGCACTACTCCAGAATTATCGTCCCGGTGGCGACGCTTGTGGGATGTTTGAGTGGCTATGGGTGGTGCCATTGTTCCATGGCAGAGGCTGAATTGTCCATAGGTTGCCTGCTCGATGCGTCGTGTCAGTGCGTGGGATTCCCCTCCAGGCTGCCTGGACATGGGCTCGTAGATCATAGAACATCTAAGATACCTACCGTAATTACAGTAGTAGATTAAGTCATAACGAGGGATCGAACCCTACAAAGATGAAGAACGATTAAGGGCTTGCCCTCGGACCTATGTAGTATGGGATGCATAGAATCCGAACAAGTGCGCATTAGTGTCATGTAACATAAATAACTGCATTAAGGACTAAGTGCACAATCACAACGCCACATCAATAGGGTAGTCCCTTTAGTTTGATATGTGACAAGTTTGTGTTTGCTAAATATGGAAAATAAGTTATACTATTTCTGGCATAGAGAGGATGGCCTTGTATAATGATCGTCGGTTGAATAAACTGACGTACCCACAGTCTTATATGCAGGTAAATGGCTTGATAAAGATTAAAGAGGAACAAATGCTTAAAGATTACTCAATGTTGTTGTACATTTGTTTTCATTGTTGTAAAATTTTACTTCCGCTGTGCAATGTAAAGTGTAATATTGATGTAAACTCTGATGTAAAGTGAAAAGTTTAAATTTCCTTGTAAAATTGTACTAAAGGAAACAAAAAGATCCTGTAGAACATCTCGAATTCAGTGTATTTGGGATTCGGGGCGTTACAAGTACACAATACAATGTATAACATACACACCTAATTTAATTGAAAAACTAATAATTAAATTGTATATAGAAGTGTGCACACATGGGGTGCACATGCACGTGCTTTCCCCTTGTTGGCTGGCCAATGAGTGAGTGGAGGGAGTGGGGAAGTTTGTGTGCGAGTGGGAAGCTCTTTTACGAAGTGGGGAGTTTTTAAAACTACTCATTAATTCACCCTATAAATACCCCCTATTCTAACCCCAAATGAACACAAGCCAAACCAAAAAAAAGAGAGAAGAGAGAGAGTCCAAGGGTGCCATTGTCTTCGGAAATTCCAAGGATGGAGGCTTGCGGTTTTGTAGGTGTTGTGGAGCTTTTGGAACATTTTGTTAAGGATTCAACTACTAGGAGCTTTTTGAGGTAAGTGTTTTCATTATCTTCTAAAATTTTGTAGATTGTGCATGCTTAGCAATAACATGTGTAGATGCTAATTTATTTGATGTGTATAAGTAAAGAAGTTTTCTAGAATTTTAATTGTGCACTCATTTGTCATAATTAGATTGTAAATGTATGGGTGTTTTATTGTCTTCTAATGTGTTAATATGTATTTCTTGTCAAACTAGAAATAAGAAGATGATAGTTAGTAGGTGTATGTGAAGGAAAATCCAAGAAATCTTATTAGTACATGCTTAATTATAATCATGTAGTAGATAATTGAAGAAATGTGCGTGTAAGAGTTTTATGAAATTTTTAATTAGTGAAAAGTTTACAAAATAAACCCATGGAATTAAATGTCTCTATATACAATGTTATAATATATAAAAAAAACTCCCAAAAAGATATAGTTGCTTAAGGAAAAATAATTTATATAGTTCAAGCTGTAGAACTATGAATAATTTATTCAAGTTGGATAATAATTTCCTTTATTTTTGAGAATAGATGGTTTTAGGATTTATTTCAGATTAATACACCTATTCTCTGGAAATGATTAGAAATAATAATGTATAGCAAATGCGAAATTGAAACTAATGTCAGAATGTGAGGCTGGATTGCCTGGTCTTGGCGTTGGGTTTAAATCACTGTGAACAGTACTATAGGTTGCGGGTTCGAGTCTTGGGAGACTGTTCTTTTCACAATTTCAATTTTTATATATATTAACAGTAGATAGGATGTATATAAGCAATTGAATTGGGGTTTTCTTCACAAATGTGAGTTGGCTCACTAGTTTGGTTGCGGTTTGGGTTGCTGAGCAGCCTGGGTTCGACCCCTGGTGTACACAGTTTTGTATAAATGTTTATTTTTAAGATTTTCATGTTTTAACAAATTAGAAAAATTGTAGAAATATTTTAGAATATAAATAAAATATTTGAAAATAAATCTACCATATTCAAGATGTACTTTTGGAGATTAAAAGTTACTTTGGACAATGTACTAGATGATTCTAGTTTCTAGTATAAATTCGAAGGTGTTTGTTTATGTTAAAATGCGCTAACTTTATAATGATCGAAATAATATAATAGAAAATTGGGGAAATTCATTGGGATGAAAAATTATAACATACATTATCTACTTTAAGAAGTGAGTCTTCGATAACATTTTTGTGATGAAAGAATCAACAATTTTATAATGAGAAATTGTGTAATTGAGGTTGGGATAACCTATATGATCTCGGTTTGAATATTGGAATCTAGAGGCTGAGCGAGACCCATGGAGACCGGAAAGTTATGATAAATGAAATTTGAGAAGTAGCCAATATGGGCTAACATTCTCGATATGTTGTCTTAAGTCCGGTAGGAGGGTAAGCTAGCTCTAGGTGGCATTATTTATTTTTAAGGATAGGCATTAGAAAAAGATATGATAGAAACAATGAAGAACTTATCTGGTAAATAAATTGCAACTCCTAGGGGTTCGTGATCGAGGAATACGCTCGGTAAATCCACGGTATGTGAGCTAGGGGTATGTCTTTCTATCTACGAAAAGGCCGGTAAAGGGTTTGCAGTTCCTAGGAAAGGTCGGGATTGAGGATACACCTGGTAAATCCATTTATATGGGCTAGGGGTATGCCGGTAAGGTCCGTAATTATGGGAGATTGACTTGCTAGGGTTCGTAGTTGAGGATACGCTCGGTAAATCCATTATATGTGGGCTTGGGGTAGGCTGGTAAGGTCAAATATCCTGGGAGTGTGACTCGCGCGTGATTACACATTGGAGTATATTCAGTGGGTTTAGGCATTGCATAACGAGGGATTGAACCCTATATTATGGAGCACGTTAAGGGATTGCCCTCGGACCTATATAGTATGAGATACATAGAATCCGAACAAGTATGCATTAGTTCATCATAATTTCAAATGTCTACATTAGGCATTAAATTCATATCATACACTGACATAATTAGGATAATGACTTCTATATTTCTACATTCAAGTTTGTGATTGTTAAGATGATGAAATGTTGTATTATAGCATTGTGTTAGTTGTATGCAACTGACGTGCCAATAGTTTTCTAGTTGCAGGATTGGATTTAATATGGACTTGAAGTCATTATGAGGAATGTCACGAGAATGAAGAACTTTCGTTGTCATATGTTGTATTGTACTTATTTATTTCCGCTATGTTATTATAAAGAACAGTGTTGTAAAAGAAGAAGTTTTGAATTCCTTGTATTTTGTATGAATGAAGTAAAAGATCCTGTATTTGCTACGAATTACCTGTGTTCAGAATTTGGGAAGCTATAAAGTGGTATCAGAGCCGACTTCAATAAGTAGTACAATTATAAGGAAGACACATTACGATGGATATTAGAAGCGTGAGTTCAGTTTATAGAGATTTAAATGTTATAGTTGTATCAACTTACATTTGCGTTGCTCTCTACAATGATGTGTTCTCCGCCTTTTCGCTATAAGATGGCGAATAACCAAAACCCGGTAGATGAAGTAGAAGAGGAACTGTTCTTTGAGTACCTCAAAGAAGAAGAAGAGGACCCAGAAGAAGAAGAGGAAGAATTGCCTGAATCTCGAGAAATCACTCCACCTCCGCCTGAATCCCAAAGTGAATCCTCGGACGAAGAGCCGGTTCGGAACAAGAAGGACCATATCATCGCTTCTCTACGTAAGCAGCTGATTATCCACAAGTGGAGAGTAACCCACATGGAGGCGCATCATGCGGAGGATAAGCGAAACATCGCCGCTCTGAGTCAGCGAGTATGGGAACTCGATAAGTGTCGTCCCGGGAATGCTCGTCATTTCACCTAGCTAGACAACAAAACTCGTTGGGAGAAACAAAAATGTCGTCAACGATGCGAGAAGATGCAGAAGGAAATAGGTGACCTACGGGGAGAGCTCAGAGAAGCCAAGAGGAACTATAGAGTCTCGACTGCTTTATGCTTGTTTAAAGTTCTATAGGAAGATTTAGAGTTCTGGTGTTCTTTATGTATGGATGTATAGACAAATTTTATTTCTAAATATATGAAGCTTATTCTGAAATGAATAATTTGTGTTGGAAGCAAGTCTATGTTATTGTTGCTTTTGGTGATTAATGAAGTTTTGTGAACCAGAAATGGCTGAAAGAAGGACTAGAAATGGTGAAGGATCAAGCGGAGAAGGCAACCAACTTGATTTGGAGATGGAGTTGGCCCGTGTATACCAGACACTTAATACTTTTGTCACAGCAAGTGTGAATCGGAATACAAGGGCAGGACAAGCAGTGCAAGCCCTAGAGGCTATCAAGTTGGTGGAATCCTTCAAGAGGATGAATCCACCTGCCTTTGAGGGCAAAGAGGATCCCGATGTAGCTGATGATTGGATCCAACAGATTGAAATGGTGTTCAAAGTGTTGGAGACCCCGGAGGCTAGTTAGGTAAAACTAGCAACTATGCAGTTGGAGAAGGATGCCGGAGTCTGGTGGCAGTCCATGAAGCGGACCTTGGGCGATGAGCCTATTATTTGGGAGGACTTCTTGAACGAGTTTTGCAGCCATTAATTCCTAAAGGATGTGCAGGAGAAGAAGGCAATGGAATTCGTGGCCTTGCAGCAGGGTAACATGACTGTCCGGGAGTATGAGACGAAGTTTACTCAACTCTCCAGATATGCTCCCAAGATGGTGACTAATGAAGCCAGGAAGGTGACGAAGTTTGAGCAGGGGCTGAGCCCATGACAAGCTCGTCAGGAGGTCTACACTGACAGAAGCCGACATGGAGCAGTACAAATTGGTGCAAAACAAGAAGAACAACTGGAGTACTGGCAAAAGGCCTGCGACATCATACAACTTCAAGAGACAACCCCCAGCACAGAAGTTTAAGTTGACTGGGGCAAATATTGTTGTTGTAGTTGGAATGCCAAGCACGTGTTTCCTGTGTGGAGGAAATGATCACTTCAAGGCAGAATGCCCAAACAGGAAGAAGGGAATAACTTGCTACAAGTGCGAGAAAGACGGCCATATCAGGCCAAATTTCCCCCAGATCCAACAGGGAGGGCAGAATCCGAAGCAAGTCGATCCAGGGAGGAAGACATACCGGCAGGGGCGAGTATTCACACTGACTGAGGATGATGCTGAAGACGACGATAATGTCATCACCGGTATGGGAGCATCCGAATAAAGTTTGTGTTGTTATTTCAAGTCTTGTAATTGAAGGAATGTTATTTACTAAATGATATAATTCATTATGTAATAGGAAAACTTCTAGTAAATGGAATGAAAGCTACCATTTTATTTGATACTAAGTCATCACACACTTTCGTGTCTCCTACATTTGCAAAAGAGTTGGGGATTGAGCCAAAAAATTTCCGTAGCAAGGTATTAGCAGTAGCTACTCCTTCTGGAGAAACATTAAACACTGATCGGTACTACGTTGATTGTGAGATCGATACTGGAGGAAGAATTTTTTGGATCGATCTTATAAAGCTAGAAGTGTTGGGAGTCGATGTCATCATTGGCATAGACTAGATGTCAATCTACAGTGCTAGCATCGAATACAAGAGCAAGGAAGTTATGGTGATGGAACCAGGAGGGCCAGCAGTAACATTTCAGGGGAAGTGGAAGTGCAAGGAGTTGGTGGGAGCTTTGACAAAGAACAAGGTCCCTGAGGAAGTCAAGAAGATTCCTGTAGTCTAGAACTTTCCGATGGTATTCCCAGAGGATCTACCTGGACTACCACCTCATCGGAATGTTGAATTCAGTATTGCTATTCAGCCAGGAAGTGCACCAATATCCAAGGCATCATACAGAATGGCACTAGTGGAACAGGATGAGATGAAGAAGCAAATTGAGGAGCTTTTGTACAAAGGTTTCATCAGACCAAGTGCGTTGCCTTGGGGAGTGCCAGTTTTGTTGGTGAAGAAGAAGGATGGATCAATGAGGATGTGCATAGATTATAGAGAGTTAAACAAGGTGACTATCTAGAATAAGTATCCTATTCCACGATCGATGATTTGTTTGATTGACTTCAAGGAGCGGCAGTTTTCTGGAAGATTGATCTTCGGTTGGGTTATCACCAAGTTCGTGTTAAAGAAGAGAATGTGCATAAGACTGTGTTCCAAACTCGACATGTGCATTACGAATTCCTAGTTATGCTATTTGGAGTGACGAATGCACCAGCCATATTCATGGATTTGATGAACAGGGTTCTGCGACCATTCATCGACTCTTCGTCCAAGTGTTTATTGACAACATTCTGGTATATTCCAAGTCAGAAGAGGAACATGATGAGCATTTGATAGAAGTATTGAAGAAGCTGCAGAAGCAGAAATTATATGCTAACTATCCAAGTGTGACTTCTGGAAGTCCGAAGCCGTGTTCCTGGTTCATATCCTTTTTAAGGAAGGAGTGGCCACTGATCCGCAGACGGTAGAAGCAGTGAAAGACTGGCCAAGACCGCATCAGTGAAGGAGATCAGGAGTTTCTTGGGTTTGACCGGTTACTATCGGTGTTTCATTCAGGGTTATGCTCAGATTGTGGTGCCACTCACAGGACTTACGAGTAAGAATGTAAGTTTCAAGTGGACAGAGCAATGCGAAGCAAGCTTCCAAGAATTGAAAGAGAGGTTGACTAGCGCTCCAATTTTGGCTTTGCCACAAGTAGGAATTGACTATGATGTCTACAGCGGTGCTTCACATTGAGGACTGGACTGTGTACTGATGCAAGAGGGAAAGGTAACAGCTTATGGGTCTAGGCAATTGAGACTGCATGAGAAAAATTACCCAACCCATGATTTGGAGTTGGCAACAATCATATTCGCCTTGAAGCAGTGGAGGCATTATGTGTATGGAGAGAAAGTTAATATGTACACAGATCACAAGAGAGTGAAGTACATCTATTAGCAGAAAGACCTAAATTTGAGGCAGAGAAGGTGGTTGGAAGTGCTAGAAGATATTCGTTCAGAGATAAAGTATCATTCAGGGAAGGCAAATGTGGTGGCGGATGCGCGCAGTCAAAAAAGCAGTTTATCTTATTTGATTACAACTCAGGAGAAACTTGCAGAAGAATTGGTCGAGCTGGAATTGAAGTAGTATTACAAGGACTGTGGGCATCATTGGTGCAGTTGAGACTTCAGCCCATGCTGAGGGAGCGGATCATCGACGGTCAGAAATCTGACCCTGAAATTCAGAAGATGAAGGAGCAAGTTAGCAGGGGCAAGTTGTCAGAATTCCAAGTAAGGGATGAAGTGTTGTGGTTCGGAGAAAGATTATGTGTACTTGATCAGTTAGAATTGAAGGAGAGCATTCTATAGGAGGCATACACCAATCTATTTTCAGTACATCCAGGGAGTACCAAGATGTATAAAAATATTAAGCAGCATTTCTGGTGGTCGGGATTAAAAAGGGATGTAGCAGACTTCGTAGCAAGATGTGGGACTTGTCAGCAGGTCAAGGCAAAGAATCAAAAGTCTGGAGGTTTACTACAACCATTACCCATTCTGGAGTGGAAGTGGGAGAACATCAGCATGGATTTCATCACAGTGCTACCTAGAAGTCTCAAGGGAAATGATGCAATTTGGGTAATAGTGGATCAACTAACCAAGTCTGCTCATTTCTTTGCAATAAAGATCACCTGGTCCATGGAGAAGTTGGCAAAATTGTACATCGGGGAGATCGTGAGACTGCATGAAATTCTGGTGTCGATTATTTCAGGTCAAGATGCGCTATTCATGTCACACTTTTGGAGGAGCCTTCAGATAGCTTTGGGAACCAGGACTGACTTCAATACTGCTTTCCATCCTCAAAAAGATGGGAAGACTGAGAGGGTCAATCGGGTGTTGTAAGACATGTTGAGATGTTGCGTGATGGATTTCAGCGAAAGCTAGGAGAGGCACTTAGCTCTGGTAGAGTTCGCCTACAATAAAAGCTTTCAGACTAGCATTGACATTGCACCATATGAAGCTTTGTATGGGAGAATGTGCAGAACATCGGTGTGTTCGTATGAAGTGGGGGAAAGGCAAATGTACAGGTCGGAGATAGTACAACAAACCTCAGAGAAAATTGAACTGATCCGGAAAAGACTGGCCGAGGCACAAAGAAGACAAAAGATCTATGCAGATAATCAGAGAAGGGATTTGGAATTCGAAGATGGTGACTTTGTCTTCTTGAAGGTATCTCCGACGAAGGGAGTGATCCGATTGGGAAATGGGGAAAGTTAGCTCCAAGATACATAGGACCGTATAAGATACTAAAGAAGATTGGGAAGACAGCTTATCAGTTGGAATTACTGGAAGAGATAGCCCAAGTGTACAATGTCTTACATTTGACATATTGCGATGCTACATTCCAGATTCAAGTCATCACTTACTAGAAGTACCAGAAGGTCTACACATAAACTTGAGCTACAAGGAGCGTCCAGTGGAGATCGTGGATAGACGGGAAAACGATTTGAGGAATAAAACTATACCCATGGTCAAAGTAATGTGGAAGAATCAGCTCGACGATGAGGCAACTTGGGAATCGGAAGAGCAGATGATGAGTGAATATCCCGAACATTTTGCTTAAAAACCCTGTATGTTTTACTTCTCTTTTACCCTCTACCGTTTAAGCATAGTTCTGAGGACAGAACTATTCTAAGGAGGGAGTACTACAACATCCCCAAACATACTTATTTTTAATATTTTCTTCCGCACGTACTTTGCACGTAATTTTGTGCACGTGGCGATTAATGAAATTCTCTTGAGTTATGAAAATTTTCGTCTCATTTTACAAGTCACTAGTGTATGGTTAATTTTAATAAAAATCAACTAGGCGTAAATCTATATTTTGTAACACATTAAAACTATTATAAATTAAAGCCGCTAATTTTTAGGTGTGCACTTAACGTGCATGAACTCTCATTTAAAATTAGATAAACAACTACACATTACAATGTGTAACATACACACCTAATTTAATTGAAAAACTAATAATAAAATTTTATGTAGAAGTGTGCACACATGGGGTGCACGTGCACGTGCTTTCCCCTTCCTTGTTGGCCAGCCAATGAGTGAGTGGAGAGAGTGGGGGAGTTTGTGTGTGAGTAGCGAGCTCTTTTAGGAAGTGGGGAGTTAATAAAACTACTCATTAATTCACCCTATCAATACCCGCCTATTCTAACCCCAAATGAACACACGCCAAAAAAAAAAAAAAAAGAAAAAAAAAAAAAGAAAAAAAGAGAGAGAGAGAAGAGAAAGAGAGTCCAAGGGTGCTATTGCCTTCAGAAATTCCAAGGAGGAAGGCTTGCGGTTTTTTGGTGTTGTGGGGCATTTGGAACATTTTGCTAAGGATTCAACTACTAGGAGCTTTTTGAAGTTGGTGTTTTCATTGTTTTCTAAAATTTTATAGATTGTGCATGCTTAGCAATAACATGTATAGATGCTAATTTATTTGATGTGTATAAGTATAGAAGTTTTCTAGAATTTTGATTTGCACTCCTAGTCATAAGTTGTAACGCCCTGAATTCGAAACACAGGTAATTCGTAGAAAATACATAATCTTTTACTTCAAATTCGTATAAATTTACAAAGAATTTAAAACTTTTTCAATTACAACATACACAGCAGAAGTTACAAAAAAAATATACAACTTCAACGTTCAATAACTTTAATCTGGCAATAATCATCTGTATCAACTCATCTTTGCATCTTTCTCTAACCAAGTCCTGCACTTGAAAACTGTGGGCACGTTAGTTGCATACCACTGACGCAATAATATAGCGATTCACTTACTTTAGCAAACACATACTTGAATGCACAACAACTTGCGAAAAGTGACTATCCTAAAAATGTCAGTGTATAATAAGAACTTATTGCCTAATGCAGATATTACACTACGATGACACTAATGCACACTTGTTCGGATTCTATGTATCCCATACTACATAGATCCGAGGGCAAACCCTTATCGTACTCCTCATTATAGGGTTCAGTCCCTCGTTATGAAATCCTACAACGATGATTAACGTAAGGTCTAGATATCCTGTGAGTATCTAATACCGCCCCGATAATTCTTGAGAATCGCTCTCCCATTGTGATTCGTAACCCCGATAATTCTGGAGACGAAACCCACACCGTGATCCATGACCCTAATAATTCTTGAGTCGTTCTCCCACCGCGAGTGATTTCCGGACGTCACACCTCACACCTAGATAATTCTCAAGATGAAACCCACACCGCGAGTCATATGGTACCTCATCACACAAATACCCCATGAGCGTCGCCTCGATCCTGATAATTCTGAAGAAATACCTCCCACAGCAAGCGATTTTGGACATCACGCCTCACGCCCTGATAATTATGAAGATAATCTCCCACTGCGAATCTTGATCTCGATAATTCTGAAGAAATATCTCCCACCGCGAGTGATTTTGGACATCATGCCTCACACCCTGATGATTCAGGAGATAATCTCCCACCGTGAATCAAATAAGGCCCTCATACTCATATTTGCCCATACTTCATCACATCTCCCGCTACTGCCTGTCCTTAGGTTTAATTATAATTATTAAAACCTAGAGCTAGCTTACCTACTGGACTTAAATCAAACACTGAGAATATTAGCCCACACTGGCTACTTCTCAAATTTCATAACTTGCCGATCTCTACGGGTCTCACTCTGTAAACCTCGAATTCCAAATAAGCCTGAATTCGAAGTTCCACAGGATCTTTACACTTCACTTCGTACAATTTTATAAGGAATTTTGGAATTTTTAATACAACAAGTCTTTTTACATCACAACGCAGCGGAAAGTAAATAAAATACAATAATGATAAATGTACAATTGTAAAATCTTTAGCATTTAAGTAATCATCAGCATCAAATTCTTCTTTATATCTTCTTGTAAATTCTAAGTTCTGCATATGAAACTGTGGACACATCAGTTTCTTACAACCGACGCCATATTATACACGGCCCGGCCATCCTCGCTATGCCGAAAATATAACAATTCTGTAATACTTTAACAAACACAAACTTACTCACAAACAAAGCTAAAGAGGGACTATCATATTGATGTCGTGTGTGCTTGTGCACTTAACCTTGATGCAGTTATTTATGTTTAATGACACTAATGCACACTTGTTCGAACTTATGCATCCCATTCTACATAAATCCGAGGGAAAGCCTTTAACCGTTCTTCATCTTGTAGGGTTGAATCCCTCGTTATGAGTTTAACTACTACGGTAACTACGGTAAGTATCCTAGATGTTTTATGAGTTACAAGCCCATGTCTAGACAGCCTGGAGGGAAATCCCACGTCATGACATGACGCATTATGTAGACAACCTATGGATAATTCGCATCTGTCGTGGAATGATGGCACTACGTAGTCACCATGCACCCCACAAGCGTCGCCACGGTCCCGATAATTTTGGAGATGTATCCACGTCATGACATGACGCATCATGCAAACAGCCTGTGAACACTCTCACACCATAGATCCGAGGCCCTCATACTTGTATTTTTCTCTTACTTTCATCACATCTTCACTATAGTGTTGTCCTTAAGTTTTTAGTTTGTTTTATAAGAAAATCATCACAACCTAGAGCTAGCTTACCCAACCGGACTTAAACCAAACAAAATAGACAGTCAGCCCACACTAGCTACTTCTCAAGAGATGCTCAACCCACACTGGTTAGCTCTCAAATTCATATTAATAACAACTATCGGTTTCTAAGGGTCTAGCCTAGTCTCTAGATTCCAACAACTATCTCGTTCTAGAGATCAACAATATTTCAATTTCTTTATTCACAAATCTTTTTCTCAAAGAGAAACTTTTTCTTCATAATCTCATAACATGAAATAATTCAATTCAACTTCTTTTATCAATTTAATCACATATAGCA
Source organism: Hemerocallis citrina (assembly GCA_017893485.1). Lineage (NCBI taxonomy): Eukaryota > Viridiplantae > Streptophyta > Magnoliopsida > Asparagales > Asphodelaceae > Hemerocallis > Hemerocallis citrina. The sequence continues at coordinate 1,625,583 of JACEHZ010000535.1, read as the reverse complement.
TTGTGTGCATTTCAAATATTCTCTTAATCATATGTTAATAACCAAAAAATCTCATCGAGAAGAAATCTAATTGGATTCCAAAGTTTCATTTTTCTTTAATTATACAAGAGCCACACTTTAAGAAAAATTATCAAGTTCTTCTTCCCATAGTTTTAGTATGAAATCCACTTCCAATTCTCACAAAATATATCAAAATATTGTGAAAATATTTTTTATAAAGTCTAAATAATTTTGGAAGAATAATAAAAAAATTTCCAATTTTTATTGCACTTTAAAACTCTTAAAAACTCAAAACATCAACAAAAAAAAAGTTTAAAACAAAGTAAAAGGCAGTGGTCGGATTCGAACCCAAGACCTCTTTAAAACTCGAATTCCGGACTGTAATTTGGAAAAAAAAATTCAAATTTTCAATAAAACAGAGCCTCTGCAAGACTCAAACCCGAGACTACAGGCACTGTTCACAGCGCTTTAAACCCACATCGATAACCAGTATGCCTAAACTCATTCTCTGTTATGAAGAGGGGTTGAAATAACTTTATACGTACTGTCTGTTTCAAAATTTTCCTTTACAAAATTTCGATTCCTCAATTAGTTCGTATTGTTCAAATCAAATTTTCTTCCAGAATATTTTCTTTAAACTTACAGTATAGCAGCATATAATTAAACCTTATAAAACTCTTATTTTTGACAATGTAATAAAATTTTCTCTTAAATTGCATTAAAGAACTCACATGATCAAATTTCCAAATAAAAAGTTGTCTTTCATCAAAACTTCTTTATAAAAATTCCTTATACTCATAAGACAAATACTGGTGAGACTATTTGCACATTTCTTTACTATAATAGCATTTTAAGACTTTTTTTTCAATGCATGTTGCATTAATTTGACCATTATAAAAACATTCTACCATACATCAATTTTCATTCCAATAATTCCCTACATGATACTTACTCTTTCTCTTTCGAATTTAGCAATAGTTCTAGTCATTTGTTTGATTCACAATAGCACTTCAACACATCATGACACAATTAAATTAAGATTAAGCAATATACATTCAACATACCAATCAAAATTTAACAACTAACCCATTTATTAACTAGCATGCACCCTACTCCTAAATTAGAAAGGATTTAAGAAACACCCACCCAAATTGAAGAAACATCTATGCAAGCAAAATCCCCAAAGCAATCCTCTTCTTCAATCCGATGGCTCCAAAATCCGTGCACAAGGGAGATATATGCCCAAACGCCCCCAACTCCATTTCGGTAGAGCAACATGGACAACATTCACTCTCATTTTCATGCATGCATATATATATATATATCTACATGTGTGTATATATATACATATTTATATATATGTGTATAGTAGAATATATTATAGGTTATATATATGTATATATGTGGGTGAGTGGAGGAACAAAATGAGTTGAATTGCTGGTGGCTTGGATTCGGCAGAGAAGAAAGAAGGTAGGGGAAGATGAGAGTGTGAATGGTTAGGAAATTTTATAAGAAAATTGAGTAGTTATATTAACTACCCTCCACTAATACAACCGGCTAATCCACTCATTCAATTCAAAAACATTGTTCTTCCCTCCATTCCAAAACAGCCAGCCACTCTTGAGGTGTGCACATTGCACGTGTGCACATGCACGTGCTTTGTGTACACTTCACAAATTTAATTATTTATTTAAATTAAAACATATGTATATAATATGTATTTAAATGAAATTTGTTTAATTTAATTAAAATTTGGGTTTTCATGCATGAATAAAAATAAAAACACGCGCCTCAGAAATTTTATTTTAAAAAGGAATGCAACCGACACGTGCATTGCAAACACCTGCGTCGCACGTAAAATAAATATTTAAATACGAAATCGACTTTATCAACGGAAAATTATTTAAAGATAATCAAATTAGAACATAAGAAAATATATTTAATATACACATTCAATAATATAATCAATACATACATTGAAAACACGTGCACCGCACGCATAAAAAATATTTTAATTAAAATAAGAGAAAATTGATTTCTATTTATAAAACGAATTCGAATACGTCATAAAATAAATAATTGTAACGCAGAGAAAGTATTACACGTAGCTGTGGAAAATACATAATCGATATGTGCATCGATAATATTTATAAAGTACGTAAAAACACAGAGGTTCGAATTTAATATTTTATTTGACTCAATAGGTTAAAATAAATTTTGTGAAGACGGAATAATTTATAAATAGTTGAAATACAAAATAAGTATGATATTTATACTGAAATGCACTACGGATATCACCAGTAACGGTACAAAATATACGTGCGTAATATACAAGTGCAAAATTATCATTTTCAATTTTGCAGGATATTACACTCCCCCCCCCCCCCCCCCCCCTCCCCCGAATAGTTCTGTCATTAGAACTTACATGGGTAGAAGTTTTATTTCGTACACACCAAAGAAAAATATAATTATTGTACATAGAAAGCTGCAAACGTAGAAAATAAATGTAGCATAAAAAATAAGCAATGTGGGAGAACAAGCAAACTCTATATAAGAAAACTATGAGTATCAAAATTTTATAAGAACGGAACAAGAAAACTAGGAAAATAGCATAAGAAAAGAAATGTGACAAAATGACAGGATGGATTGAGAGAATTTTTTCATACAAAAATAATATTAGGTAAAGCATTAGATAAATTGAAAAATAAACTTAGTCTTTAATTGTGGAATAGTTCGAAAAACAATGCAATAAAGAGAAACATAGTCAATGGATAGTTTATAAATAGATTTAGTAATCAAATTTTATCAAAGTAATAAACAGTAGAATGATCAAAATCGCAAACTAAATTGGTATTGTATATTACGGGATAATAATTGAATTAGCAATCTAAGAGAAGACTATTGGATAAGAATTTGAAAAATAAACGAGAATGAAATTTAGTAAAAAGTATAGACAACATAAAATAATTTTGTATACCAATTAATATCATAAAATAATTTGTAGGGTAACTATAATAATTATACATACGATTTGAAAATTAAAGATATAGCAGGCATACATCGAAACACTTTCAAGTTGTCAAGTAAAGTAAGCAAAACCAACATACAAAATTATATATGTACATAGGCGTGAAACTTATAGGGTAAAACAAACAATATTATGATATGATAATTATAAAGGATTTGTTGGAGTAAAACAAAATATTATAGTAGAAAGGCAATAACACATCATCGAAACAATACAAAAACTAATTATATACAAATAAATTATGGATCATAAACGAAAGTATAAATGATAAGATTTTTTTTTTGTTTTTTTGTTTTTTGTTAGGTGAGTAGCCACCAAATCTAAGATAAGTTAATAGGAAAATAAAATACGATGAAGTGGTATGAAATGCTAACTCGTGTAAAGATACCAATAATAAAAAGAAGGTGACAAGATGGTTGAGATTAAGTAATAAATATGCAAGTCGGATAGAAACCAGTATAAATAATCAGGTAATTAATTTAGTGCTAGGTTATAAAATATTATAAAATAGCATCAGCTAGTACAAAAATGGAATAGTGGTAAGTAAATATTATACAAAACAAAGTAGGGGTTATCAAAGTAGAGAATTTTCTTCTGGTGTAGGTTAGCCTCGTTGGTGTCCAACTGCAGGCTTGCCTCCTTGACCTCAAGTTGCAGAATTGCCTCTACGACATCTGATTGCAGTTTGCCTTCTAGACTTTCAGTTGCAGACTTTGCCTCCCCGACGTCCAGTTGCAGTTTGCCTCCATTGACGTCTAGTTACAGATTTGCCCTCTTAACATCAGGTTGCACCAAAACGGGAGATGGAAAGATGTAATCTTCTATGTGTACTTGGATATTGGGTGTTTGATAAAGTATGGTGTTATGTTTGAAATCAGTGATATAAAAGTGGATGGAAAAGTTGTAAATGAAGTAGGAAAGTACAACGACAAAATATTAAAATAGATATATAGACTTTAAATATAGAGTATACAAAATTTGTAGTAATGAAAAGGATTTATAATATTAAGACAAGAATAGTGTAAAGTATATGCACGAGCTGAAAACGCAAATGAAAACAATAATTATGTAGTGTAGCAAATTAGGACAATAGACATAAACAATTGTATATAAAAATAATAATGTAGTAATTGGATGAGGGTGAAATGATATGAAAGTAAGTATATCGAAAAATCTGACATATATAGAAATCAGTGAAAAAATGTATGTATTAACTAAGAATGTAAAGACAATTAAAATTTGAGAATAGAGATAAAATATAAATAGTGAGTGTATGTATTATACTAAAGAAGCGTAAAACTATAAAATTTATGAGTAGCGATTAATAGTAAAAGTGAATATAACAAAACAAATTAGTAAATAATATGTAATAACAATAGTATCGAATGTAGGCAATAAAACAAAATGGTATGTCATTTTTGTACGAGTAGAATATTTCAATCTTGTTTAAAAAATATACTAAAATATATAAGACAATATAAGAAAATAAAAAAATGAAGTATCACAAAATCAAATCATGTAAAATGAATGTACATAAGCAAAATCCAAAAATTTAGAAATATAATAGAAATAATTAATGAAGAAAATAATAGTTGCAATATTAATTTAATAAGCGGCAAAAAAAATGTAAAGTAATAGCAAATGTTAACGGAGAAACATAAAGTGACATGAAAACATGAAGGACAAAATTTTAAGACTGAAAGACAGATAAAATAAGTTCAAAAGATCAAGACTAAGAAAGATAGACAAAATAATAAATATTCAAGTGATTTAATAGTATAAGAAAATATTTATTTGAAAAAATATTAAATGTTGAAAAAGTACTATGATAAAAATTCAGGAAGAAAAATTTAAAGAGGGATCTGCGTGTAAGGTCTCATGGATAATGGTTCAAACCAACCATGCTTCCGTGCACCACTCTGATACCAAGGGAAAACATGGTCGCATACAATCTCATGTCAATGTATACGAGGAGAGCATCATATATGCGAGTTCCATAACTTCATCATTCATGACTCCAGCCACCTAATAAGGAAGGAGAGGAGAAAATATCAGTGTATAGAGCAACACAAATGTAAATTTCTTACATTTAAATCTATATAAACTGAACTCACACTTCTAATGTCCACCATAATATTTTGTCCTTGTAAATTTGTACTATTTATTGACGTGTGGCTCTGAAACCACTTTGTAACACCCCGAATTTCAAATAAGCCTGAATTCAAAGTTCCACGGGATTTTTACACTTCACTTCGTACAATTTTATAAGTAATTTTGAAACTTTTATTACAACAAGTCTTTTTACATCACAACGCAGCAGAAAGTAAATAAAATACAATAATGATAAATGTACGATTGTAACAACTTTAGCATTTAAGTAATCATCAGCATCAAATTCTTCTTTATATCTTCTTGTAAATTCCAATCCTGCATATGAAACTGTGGGCATGTCAGTTGCTTACACCCGACACAATATTATATACGGTCATCCTTGCTATGCCGAAAATATAACGATTCTTTAATACTTAAACAAACACAAACTTGATCCCAAACAAAGCTTAAGAGGGACTATCTTATTAATGTCGTGTGTGCATGTGCACTTAACCTTAATGCAGTTATTTATGTTTAATGACACTAATGCACACTTGTTCGAACTTATGCATCCCATCCTACATAAATCTGAGGGCAAGCCCTTAACCGTTCTTCATCTTGTAGGGTTGAATACCTTGTTATGAGTTTAACTACTACGGTAACTGTAACACCATGGATTTTCAAATCTTATTTATATTTGGAGTTATTTGATTTTACATGTTGTGCACGTGCAAATTTATGCATGCTGTTGCCGCTAAATCTGGTGTGGGGGCAAACAGATAGTATTTGTGGATTCTTGGAAAACTTGAATAGCAAACCTGAAACCTGTTCCGCCGGAGTTTGGCCATTGACTCCCGTCGTTCACCTGCAAAAAGTGCGAGACACCGGGGTTGTTCCCGGCGACGCACCCTCCTACGCTCAAGTCAGTAATCAGGGAAGATTATGAAAGAGCGCAAAAACTGGCGAAAGATTGATTACCTCTTAATGGAGATGGATGGGGGGTATTTATAAGCATCTTAGGGATCAAATTAGGAATGTAATCCCCGTGATCTGATAAGGAATGTAATACCTGTAAACAGATTAGGAATGTAATCCCTAATTCCCAGTGGAAGGAAAGATGTGAATCAGGGTCGTTGATTAGCATTAATCAGAGATCCTGATCCTATCCCTCTGGATCGGGTTTTCTGCTGGTTGAAACCCGCACCCGATTGAGGTGGATCCGTTCATGGGCTATTAGATCTTTGATGAAGAGATCCAGTTCCCATTTCAGACCCATTGGTAGGTGAAATTACTGTTTCGCCCCTGGGCTTCAAGATTCGCGCCTGATTTGGACGGTTCCGATTAAACCCCATTTTTAGCCATATCACAAGCCCCCCACTCTCGAAGACTGAGCTTGATCAGCCTTTGAGGAGTAGTTTTACTATTTTAATGGCTAGTGGAGTTGTGTCGAAGTCCAATATGGGAGGTTTTGAATCTTGAAGGAGGGAATGTGGTAATTTCTCAAGTTGGTTGCACTTCGAGTTGTTCCTGAGTTCTTCGGATCATGCGGCGTTTTCGTTCACCTTTGCGAAGTGTCAACTCGTCGTTCGGGGGTCTTAGAAGATTGTTCTTGGTGATAATTACTTGTTTGGGGAATAGAAAATGCTTCCCCAACTTTACAATTACTTTCCAGGAGTTCTTCCTTAACTTCCCAAATTTTTAATTGTTTTTTCGCAATTTTTTGGAGAATAGCTCGGCCATTTTCCTTCGTTGTGCGGCCTACATGCTTGTATCACACTACCGACCCCTTCCAGCGCTCGCTGCCCAGGAGGCCGAGGTCCGTGGGTGGTTCGGCACCTTCTTCCGAAGAAGAGAGGCACCTCGGCTAGGTTGTGAGTGCTGAGAGGTAGTTCGGCGAGGTCCGAGGTCCAACTTTCCATGTAACATGGTCGGTGTCAAGAATGCTCGGCAGCTGGTGCCGAATCCCATCCTTCCATGTAACATGGTCGGTGTCAAGAGCGCTTGGCAGCTGGTGCCGAACCCCAACTTTCCATGTGACATGGTCGGTGTCAAGAGCGCTCGGCAGCTAGTGCCGAACCCCAACTTTCCATGTAACATGGTCGGTGTCAAGAGCGCTCGGCAGCTGGTGCCGAACCCCAACCTTCCATGTAACATGGTCGGTGTCAAGAACGCTCGGCAGCTGGTGCCGAACCCCAACCTTCTATGTAACATGGTCGGTGTCAAGAGCGCTCGGTAGCTGGTGCCGAACCCCAACCTTCCATGTAACATGGTCGGTGTCAAGAGCGTTCGGCAGCTGGTGCCGAACCCCAACTTTCCATGTAACATGGTCGGTGTCAAGAGCGCTCGGCAGCTGATGCCGAAGCCCAACTTTTCATGTAACATCGTCGGTGTCAAGAGCGCTCGGCAGCTGGTGCCGAACCCCAACTTTCCATGTAACATGGTCGGTGTCAAGAGCGCTCGGCAGCTGGTGCCGAACCCCAACTTTCCATGTAACATGGTCGGTGTCAAGAGTGCTCGGCAGCTGGTGTCGAACCCCAACCTTCCATGTAACATGGTCAGTGTCAAGAGCGCTCGGCAGCTGGTGCCGAACCCCAACTTTCCATGTAACATGGTCGGTGTCAAGAGCGCTCGGCAGCTGGTGCCGAAGTCCTTGACTTGTCATTTTCTGGCGGAGAATGCCCTGTGGAGTTGGTGGCTTCTGCACTCCTGGCTGACGTGGCAGCCATTAAATGTGATGACCTCTGAGCTTCTAACAGCTCTGACGGATGAGACGCTCATTTAATGCAGTGACCTCTAAGCTTCTGCCAGATGGGACAGTAATTAATGCGGTGTATGGCTTGTCATGGCAAACAAGGCGACGATTGAGGTCGCTTTTGTCGTTTTGTGTGAATGGGCCGGCAGTATGGGCCCATTAACCTCGTTTTGCGCGCCTCGCTCTATAAAACCCCACCCCCCCTCTCATTTTTCACTTCTCTTCTCTTTTACTCAGGCGGTTATTTGTGCTAAGCGAGCGATTCCGATGATCGTCGTTCGTTTTCCGGTGGAGTTTCCGACAGCATGTTTTTTAAGGTAATTTATACTTAGTCTTTTTCCAAGTATAAATATGTCTCTTCCCTCTGTCTCCGAGTCGTCTTCTTCTTGGTCCGAGCCCTCCCTTGAAGTTGTCGAAGCCCAGACTCCGAGTCGCCCAGATAAGGGCAAGAAGGTATCTAGCCGGGACACAATCGTGGAGGATCCGAAGCGCATGGGGGAGTTCGGCAGGTTGCCGGGGCCACTGACCGGGCTTCACAGAGTTCGAGAGCTTCCGGAGGAGCACGCCGAGCGAATTGTTCACGGGAGGGGGAGGACTTTCGAGGAGAATGCGGCGAGGGAGGCGACCGAGGCGGATGAGACAGTGTCGATCCTCCGCGAAGAAGACTTGGGAGTGATCCGGGACTGTTTCCACATCCCGGAGGAGTACGAGCTTATGCTGCCGGGTCCCGGGGTTAGGGCCAACTCGCCGCTGCCAGTGACCATGTGTTGCTGGCCGGTTGATGCCTTTATCGCCGGGGATCGGCTACCTCTCCATCCGTTCGCTATCCTCGTTCTGAGGTGGTTTGGGGTCAGCCCCATCCAACTTATGCCGAACGCATGGAGAGTCATAAATGGCTTCGTACTTCACTACCAAGCCGCTGGGATCGAGCCATAGCTGAACGTACTTCGGACAATCTATCGGCTTCACCAAGGGAATCGGTCAGAGTTCCGATACTATTTGGCTCCGAGGCATGGCGGTAGGCTCGTCATATGCCCCGACTCCAACAAGCACTGGCGTGAAAAGTTCTTGATAGTGCGGAGTCCGGAGGCCTGGCCTATCCCTTCCAGTTGGGTGGAAGAGGTGCCGAAGAGGTTGAAGGCGCTACCCAAGCTTCGCCCTGAAGAAGAAGAGGCAGTTCGGACACTTCTCGATCGGCCGAAGTATGATTGGAAGGAGCTGACCGAGGATGTCTTGTTCAGGAGAGGGCTCTGCCGCGTAGATCCCAGTATGCGGCTTCTTTTACGCTTTCGTGCCTTGTTTTTCGTACTTTACTTTTCATGACTTGTATTGTGCTAACCAACTTCGTTTTTAATGCAGAGGCGATGGACTACGATGCAGTGTTGGCTCTCAGAGCTGGGCTTGCCAGTAAGGCGCCGAAGAAGCGCAAGAGGGTGGCCACTAAGTTGCCGACCCCAAAGACTCCAAGGGTCACGGAGGCGGCCGAGGAGGCGGAGACCCTTGGGAGTCCGGCCGTTGGCGATGCAGGTGCCTCGGCGTCAACCAGGGTTGGTGACTTCCCCATCGCCGCAGCCCTCGGGATGGCGACGCCGCCGCTGTCAGTGGTGACCGAGGAGCTCCTGACCGAGGAGCACAAAAGGATCCATGTTCCGGACTGGCAAGTTCGGAAACATGACGGATTCCTCGGCAACTCCTTGGCGAGCATGCAGGCAGTCAAGCACCTGGCTACGCCGAAGGATCGGGCCGCCATGGAGGCCGGACAAGAAGGCGACGACTGTAGGATCCTGTAGGCTAAGCAACAAACACTAGAGGGGGGGGTGAATAGTGTTTATCAAAAATAAATTGCGGAATAAATAATTTCTCTCGGCACAGTCGACTTAGTGGTGAACCAGTCGACTGATATAGCCAAAATAAAAGAAATTTAAACTCTCGATGCAGTCGACTTATAGATAAGGCAGGCGACTGATGAGACAAAGAGAATAACTAATACGAGACTGATCAGTCGACTGATACGAAGCTGAGTCGACTGGCCAGACAAGTTTTGCAGAACTTAATTTAGCAAAAGTAAATGCAACCACAAGATAATCAATCACAGAGTACACAAGATATATCCTGGTTCGGTCCTCCCGACCTACATCCAGTCCCCAAGCAACCCACTTGAGATTTCCACTATTCTTGAAAAAATTACAAGAATACCCTACGGCGTTACGACAACAACCTTGTCTAACCCGTAGTCCTTTCTCTCAACCAGAGAAAGCAGACCCACTCTACAACCAAGAGTGAAACGACACCGACTCTTCAACCAAGAGTCAACAACCACTCTCCAACCGAGAGCAAAAGTACAAGAAGAATTTTTACAATCAACCTATAGCCTTGTTAGTGTATGTGTTGATGCACGAGGCTAAATCACAAGGTTGACTTCTATACTCAGTCCAGAGCGAATTCAATGCTATACTGGACTGAATGTAGAGAACCAAAGTGTATGAACTTTTAAAGCTTTGTTTCTCACAGAAAATCTCTTAGAAAGTTTTTCACTAGAATGCTCGGAAGTATATGAAATCAAGTTGTGTTAAGTTCTGTACTTTTCAGAGAGATATGAAACTCTATATAAGGAGTTTTGATCTTCTGAACGTTGGAAAACGGTTACATAACTGTCAACCAACGGATCAGAACTTTTGAATTTGAAAAACTTCGATTTTGAAAATCAGAAAACGGTCAAAAGCTCTCGAACAGTCGACTGGGTTGCCATATGAGTCGACTGATCAGAGTTTGAATAATTTTAAACAGTTTTGTACTTATCAGTCGACTGGCAAAAGCTTAAGTCGACTGGTACTTAAAAGTTAAAATTCTTCAAACTGTTTTGACTTATTTTTGGGGATTTTTAAGAGACACACATTATGAAATTTTGAGTATGTGTGTGTGTGTGTGTTGACAAGGCTTTACATCATACTAAGACTCAACAAGAAATAAAATACAATGTTTACAAGACAAAATAAGATAACACATTTGAGCTTGAAGTCTTGAGTCTTGAGTCTTGAGTTTGAAATTTGATCCTTGTCTTCTTCATCTGTATCTGTTTGAGCTTGTTTGTTTGTTTAGTCTCTGCACTGCAAAGTCAGCTGTATAATATAGACACATGTTGCACTGTGTTGTGATCATCAAAATCAAGAACCAACATTCTCCCTCTTTTTGATGATGACAACACAATAGCTGATAACAGTTTATAAACAGACATACAAGCTTAGATTTTGAAAACTCCCCCTATGAAAAACACAATATGCATACATAAAATAAAAACTCTGATATACAGAATGTATCAGTCGACTGGAGAATAGATCAGGCGACTGACCAGAACATGAAAGCATTATATCAAATATCACAGATGCAGCAAGTTTCATAGCTGCAGCAGCAGTTGACTGTATCCTTGGGGAAGTCGACTGACCAGAAAGATATTTTGAATACTCAAAATATTATATGCTGAACAGTTGTATCACAGATAAAACATAACACACAGACAAAAACACATGCTTTCTCTCCCCCTTTGGAATCATCAAAAAGCATTAAATAACAAGATTTAGCATTTAACAGGAAAGCCTAATTCATTGAAACAAACTGCATTAAAGAAAAATTTCATAAATAATAATAAAAAGCAGTAATCGTCAATCATAAAAAAGAAAATACATAAAAAAGATAAAAAGGTCTTCAATCATCATCTTCGTCGGAGTCTTCATCTTCATCTTGAGAAGGAGGAGAAAACTGAGAAGTGAAGAGATGAGTGAGATGGGCTACCTCAGAACCAACATTGTCTATTTTGGAACCAAGGGAAGAAAGTTGTCTATCGACTGTGACTGAATGATTCATTAGGTATGACACACAGTCGTACATGGTTCGGGGATCATCATAATTGGCTTGAGGGAGAGGTGGATCATCAGAAGTAGAAGGTTGAGGGGCTCTAGGTCTAGAAGATGAACCTAAGGGAGCTTGGGACATTGGAGGAGACCTAGGAGGTGACCGAGTAGGAGCATCAAGGAGTTTCATTCGTGCCAAACTAGCACGATCGAAACACTCATATCGAGAGACTACATTTGTCTCAGAATCTAGATCAACTCCAAAAGAAATAAAGACTCTAGTAAGGAAACCTCCAAAGGGTAGAAAATGAGTGTGGTCTTGAGAAAGTTTGGAAAATATAACTTGACCCCAATCAACAGCTATTCTACCAAAAATTGCATATATAGCCTTTTGTAACTCAGTAGAATATTGATCATAACTTCCCTTTTTAGGAAGGATGTTATAAGCTAATATTCTACCGACAAGCTTAGCAATTGGTCTTAGATTTCTGCTAGTCATTGGAAGTTGAGAATTTGGTAAGAGAATTCTAGATAATATTGAGGCATCATCTAGAATTACATCATCAAGATGAAGTCCACCATCATCTATACCCAACATTGCATTAATCCTAGTCGGTGTTATAGACATTTTAATATTTTTCACAGACGACCGGATTAAGACATCCCTATTTGGTTTTTGAACAATTCTCATATTTGTATAAAACAAATAAATGAGTTGGGGATAGTAGTTTGGTTGGTTGGATAAAGATAGAAACTCATAAAGACTACAATTTTGAAAAAGTGGAGTGAGGTTAAAACGATCTAAATCACCAAAATTTACAAATCTTCCAGGGAAGATTTGAATGGTGCAAAAGAGATACCAACGATCAAGTAGATCGGGACTCAAGAGGTATTGGGTGTACTCTTGTGAAGAGGATGTACCCTCGTGAGTTCTCTTAGATCTTTTGGGTGCCATTAGAGTTTTGAAAGGAGACAAGAAATCGAGATTTTACCAAGATGGAAGAGAGAGCAGCCAGCAGTCGACTTGAGATCTGGTCGAATGAGCTTCTTCTTCTCTTGCCTTAGGGTTTGGAAAATTTGAAGGTGAAATTGAAATCGGTAAAAGTGAGAAAGAGGGGCTGGTAAAGGGTTTTTAACAGAGAATTTACGGCTCAGATGCAAGGAAGAGATCTCAACGGCTGAGATAAGAAGTCACGGGTGAGAATTTGAGCAGTTTTATCTCAAAAACTGTGATGAAGACTCGCTGAAGACAATTTATCTCGCGACAGTCAACTGGTAGGGGTTATCAGTCGACTGAGTCGAGAAGAGCATAAAACAGATATATCTACTAATCAGTCGACTGGTATATGAACCAGGCGACTGGTTAGATAATAAAAAATGTATATGTTTAAAAAGCAGTTCAGTCGACTTATACACAAAGATAGTCGACTTAACAGAAGCCATGTTCAACAAGTATCAATAAAATCACAAATTCCAAGTTCTCTCCTTAACTTAATGAAAGTATCTTCTTTAAGGGGCTTGGTAAATATATCTGCTACTTATTTATCAGTAGAGATAAAGTCTAAAGATATATCTCCTTTTAAAACATGATCACGTAGAAAATGATGTCGAATATCAATATGTTTCGTACGTGAATGTTGAATCGGATTTTTAGATAGATTAATTGCACTGGTATTATCACACATAATTGAGGGTTTCTCAAATGAAATACCATAATCTAACAAGGTTTGTTTCATCCATAAAATTTGTGCACATGCCAAACTTGCAGCGATATATTCAGCTTCTGTGGTTGATAGGGATACGGACTTTTGCTTTTTACTGCACCAAGATACTAGGGAATGTCCCAAAAAGTGACATGTACCACTAGTACTCTTGCGATCAGTTTTGCTTCCAGCAAAATCGGCATCGCTATAAGACAAAAGTTGAAAGTTATCGGTGCGTGGATAAAATAAACCATATTCAGATGTGCCTTTAATATATCTTAAAATTTGTTTCACTGCTTTTAAATGAGATTCTTTAGGACTAGATTGATATCTAGCACATAAACATACGCTGAGCATAATATCTGGTCTACTTGCAGTAATATATAAGAGTGAACCAATCATACCTCGATAGAGTTTTTGATCAACACTCTTACCTAATAAATCTTTGTCAAGAGTAGTAGTAGTAGCCATAGGTGTGGATTTACTACTAGTACTATCCATGTGAAAACGTTTGAGTAATTCCTTTGCATATTTGCCTTGATTGATAAATATGCCATTTGAGGATTGTTTAATTTGCAATCCAAGGAAATAATTGAGTTCACCCATGTGACTCATCTCAAATTCATTTTTCATGGTATTAGCAAATTCTTGACATAGATTATTATTTGTAGAACCAAAAATTATATCATCAACATATATTTGTATGATTAAGATATCATTCTCAACTCTTTTGATAAACAAAGTAGTGTCTACTTTACCTATTTCAAATCCTGTTTCTAAAAGAAAAGTTTTTAAACGATCATACCAAGCACGAGGTGCTTGTTTAAGACCGTATAAAGCCTTTTTCAATTTATAAACATGATCTGGAAATTGTTCATGTTCAAAACCTGGTGGTTGTTTAACATAAACATTTTCCTTAATAAACCCATTAAGAAAAGCACTTTTCACATCCATTTGATAAAGTATAAAATTCATAAAGCAAGCAAAAGATAATAAAATACGAATAGATTCTAGTCTAGCAACAGGAGCATATGTTTCATCAAAATCTATACCTTCTTCTTGATTATATCCTTGGGCAACTAATCTAGCCTTGTTCCTTACAACTTGTCCTGATTCATCTAACTTATTTTTGAATACCCATTTGGTACCAATGATAGTCTGATCAGGAGGTCTAGGAACTAAATCCCATACATCATTCCTTATAAATTGGTTTAGTTCATCTTGCATGGCATTCATTCAATATTCATTCTCACAAGCTTCTTGTATATTTTTCGGTTCAAAATTCGATAAGAATGCTGTATGAGAGATCATATTAACATGTGAACATGTCTGAATACCATGGGAGATGTCACCAATTATTAAGTCATGAGGATGAACTTTAACTTCAACAAATGACTTTGGTAAAGTTGAAGATATCACAATAGGATCAGTCGACTTGACTTGTTCTTCAGTCGACTGCTTTACGTCAGTCGACTGGAAGTCCTTATCAGTCGACTTATCAGTCAGATTAGTTTGTTCTAAAGATTTAATCACATTATCTAAAGGTGATGAATCAGTTTCATCATCTTTATTTAAGGTTGATGAAGGCAGAGATTCATCGAATGTAACATGCATTGACTCTTCAATAGTCATTGTAGACTTATTGAAAATTCTATATGCTTTACTCCTATTTGAGTATCCTAAAAAGATACCCTCATTAGATCTAGGATCAAATTTGTTTAAATTATCTTTTGTGTTTAGAATAAAACACTTACAACCAAATGTCTTAAAGTAAGAGACTTTAGGAATTTTGTTATAAAACAACTCATAACATGTCTTCTTTAGCTTAGGTCTTATAAGAATCCTATTTAAAACATAACAAGCTGTAGCAACAGCTTCAGCCCAAAAATGCTTTGGTAAATTGCTTTCAACAAGCATAGTACGTGCGCATTCTTGCAAAGTCCTATTCTTTCTTTCAACCACTCCATTTTGTGGTGAAGCTCTAGGAAATGCAAATGAATGTGTTATACCATTCTTGTTGCAATATTCTGTAAATGTTTCATTCTCAAATTCTCCACCGTGATCACTTCTAATGGTGACTATGGTTAGAGATCTTTGATTTTGAATACGTTTACAAAAATGTGCAAATTCATCAAAGGCATCATTTTTATGTTTTAAAAAGAATGTCCAAGTGAATCTAGAAAAATCATCTACTAAAACAAATACATATCTACTTTTATTTAAAGAAGCAACTCTAGTAGGGCCAAATAAATCCATATGAATTAATTCGAGCGGCCTACTAGTAGAAATTACTTCTTTTGTTTTAAAAGTGGATTTGATTTGTTTTCCTAGTTGACATGCATCACATAACTTATCCTTTTTAAAGGATAGTTTTGGCAGTCCTTTAACTAGGTTATACTTAGATAATTTTAAGAGATTTTTCATGTTCACATGTCCAAATCTTCTATGCCATAACCAAGATTCATTGTTAGAGGCTATCAAACAAAAATCATTTGAAAAATCAATTGCATTCAAACATAATTCATAAATATTATTTTTACGAAAGCCTTGAAAAATAATATTTTGCATAGTAGAATCATAAATTAAGCATGCATCTTTTTCAAAAACTATTTTATAACCTTTATCACACAATTGACTAATACTTAAGAGATTATGCTTTAAACCATTAACTAATAGCACATTTTCTATAATAGGGTTAGATATTTTACCGACCATGCCAATACCGATGACTTTGCCTTTGTTGTTATCTCCAAAGGTGACGGTTCCTCCATCTATATTTTGAATGGTGGATAGTAAGTTGGCATGCCCTGTCATGTGTTTTGAATATCCGCTGTCTAATATCCAGCGTTCTTTCTTGGGTACCTATAAAAAATTTGAGGTAAATATGGTACCCTTTTTATTGGGTCCAAAGCACATTAGTTTGGGGGAAACCAAACCCATGAAGAGTTTGATCTTCCTCCATAAGCAGAAATATAATCGGCAGAATTACACACATTCAGCATATAAGAATTGATATAAGCAATTCTATCATTCTGATTAAGATTGACTGGAACCCATACTAGTTTGTTCTGTCCAGTCGACTTACCAGTGTTGCTCAGTCGACTGTTGGTGTACACCAGTCGACTGGTAGATGCACTAGGTCGACTTATAAGAGGTTTTGATCTCGTGGAATAAGATCCACTTTCTCTGGACAGACGACTGGTTGTATGGTTCAGTCGACTTAACCGAATGTTAGTATTACTTTTATCACTGAATTGAACAACCTTTGGTTTTGCAAAGAAATCATACAACTTGTGTGTAACACTAGAAATAGATGCTGACTTATTCTTACTAGTGTTTAAAACAGGAGATTCTTTTATAGAAGATTTCTTAAAACCAAGTCCAAATTTTTGACTAGATGTAACTTGATGATGAAGCATATCATTTAAATTCTCTTTGCCTCTGTTAAACTAGACACATTCTTTGAAATCTCTTCATAATTCTTTTTGAGAGTTTCAAGATCAGTATCTAAACTTGCAATGCGAGAATTTAAGGATTTTACTTCCTTATCAAGGTTAAGATTTTCTTGATTAAGTGTTTGATTCACTTTCTCAAGATTCTTAACTCTAATCTTTTCTTTCTTTAACTCCTGGAATATTTCATTAAACGCATCAAGAAGATCTTCGGAATCATAATCATTACTTACATGCTCTTGTAGTGCAGCCATAAAACATACATTTGCCACTTCGTTATTTTCATCCGTTTCTTCTTCGGAAGATGAATCACTATCATCCCATGTGGCTTGATAGGCCTTTTTGTTCTTGGAAAATTTGTTCTTTGGATATTTGTCCTTTTTGAAGTTGGATGCTTTTCCCTTGTTCTTTGCATTTTCTAAGGGACAATCCTTCTTCATGTGACCTATTTTATTGCACCTGAAACATGTAGGAGGGTCATTAGAATCTTTAATTTTAGAATGAAACTTACCCTTCTTTAAGAACTTCTTGAATTTCCGAGTGAACATTGCTATTTCTTCTTCATCTTCTTCCTCATCTTCTGAGTCAGTCATGGCTTTAAAAGCCAATAATTTTTTCTTTGCTTGGTGTAATTCAGTATCTTTCTTTCGATCTTCAAGTTGGACCTCATATGCCATGAGATTACCAACAAGATTCTCGAGAGTAAGTGTTGACAAATCATTCGCCTCCTCTATTGCTGTGGTTTTCTTCTCCCATTCTGGAGTGAGTGCTCGTAGAACTTTTCTGACCATCTCTGCTTGGGTATAAGTCCTTCCAAGCGCCACAAGAGAGTTGGTGATGTCTGTGAATCTTGTAATCATCTCAGACACAGTCTCATTGTCCTTCATTCTGAACATCTCAAACCTGTGGACAAGAACAGAAATTTTAGACTCTTTTACTTTATTCGTTCCTTCATGTGTTACCTCGAGTGTATGCCAAATTTGATATGCGGTTGTAGCATTGGATACACGGTTGAATTCTTCCTTTGTTAGTGCACAAAATAGAGCATTCATTGCTTTGGCATTGTTCATAGTCTGACTCTTTTGATCATCATTCCATTGTGCATATGGAATGGTAGGGGCAGTATATTCCGTCTCTGTCATTTGCCATATCTCATAGTTGATTGATTGGAGATAGATTCGCATTCGGCACTTCCAATAATTGTAGTTCGTTCCATCAAATAGTGGTGGCCGTTGTGTAGATTGGCCTTCATGGTACTGATTTGTATTTGAAGTAGTTGCCATAGCCTGTAACCTTGCTCTGATACCAAGTGTAGGATCCTGTAGGCTAAGCAACAAACACTAGAGGGGGGGGGGGGGTGAATAGTGTTTATCAAAAATAAATTGCGGAATAAATAATTTCTCTCGGCACAGTCGACTTAGTGGTGAACCAGTCGACTGATATAGCCAAAATAAAAGAAATTTAAACTCTCGATACAGTCGACTTATAGATAAGGCAGGCGACTGATGAGACAAAGAGAATAACTAATACGAGACTGATCAGTCGACTGATACGAAGCTGAGTCGACTGGCCAGACAAGTTTTGCAGAACTTAATTTAGCAAAAGTAAATGCAACCACAAGATAATCAATCACAGAGTATACAAGATATATCCTGGTTCGGTCCTCCCGACCTACATCCAGTCCCCAAGCAACCCACTTAAGATTTCCACTATTCTTGAAAAAATTACAAGAATACCCTACGGCGTTACGACAACAACCTTGTCTAACCCGTAGTCCTTTCTCTCAACCAGAGAAAGCAGACCCACTCTACAACCAAGAGTAAAACGACACCGACTCTTCAACCAAGAGTCAACAACCACTCTCCAACCGAGAGCAAAAGTACAAGAAGAATTTTTACAATCAACCTATAGCCTTGTTAGTGTATGTGTTGATGCACGAGGCTAAATCACAAGGTTGACTTCTATACTCAGTCCAGAGCGAATTCAATGCTATACTGGACTGAATGTAGAGAACCAAAGTGTATGAACTTTTAAAGCTTTGTTTCTCACAGAAAATCTCTTAGAAAGTTTTTCACTAGAATGCTCGGAAGTATATGAAATCAAGTTGTGTTAAGTTCTGTACTTTTCAGAGAGATATGAAACTCTATATAAGGAGTTTTGATCTTCTGAACGTTGGAAAACGGTTACATAACTGTCAACCAACGGATCAGAACTTTTGAATTTGAAAAACTTCGATTTTGAAAATCAAAAAACGGTCAAAAGCTCTCGAACAGTCGACTGGGTTGCCATATGAGTCGACTGATCAGAGTTTGAATAATTTTAAACAGTTTTGTACTTATCAGTCGACTGGCAAAAGCTTAAGTCGACTGGTACTTAAAAGTTAAAATTCTTCAAACTGTTTTGACTTATTTTTGGGGGTTTTTAAGAGACACACATTATGAAATTTTGAGTATGTGTGTGTGTGTGTGTTGACAAGGCTTTACATCATACTAAGACTCAACAAGAAATAAAATACAATGTTTACAAGACAAAATAAGATAACACATTTGAGCTTGAAGTCTTGAGTCTTGAGTCTTGAGTTTGAAATTTGATCCTTGTCTTCTTCATCTGTATCTGTTTGAGCTTGTTTGTTTGTTTAGTCTCTGCACTGCAAAGTCAGGTGTATAATATAGACACATGTTGCACTGTGTTGTGATCATCAAAATCAAGAACCAACAACGACGTCATCGAGATTGCTCGTTCGGCAGTCTCGATAAGTGTTGGATTTTTGCTGTCGTTGATTCTCTTTAGCTATAATTTCTCTAACTCTTTTAATACCTCTTCCCTTGTCGCAGATCATCGTCCATTTTGGTCACCTCACAAAGAGGTTGACGGCTCTGGAGAAGGAGCTGAAGTAGGAGTCCGACCAAGCTCGGAAGGAGAAGGCTCGGATGGGGAACGAGCTCGACAGGCTCATGGTCGAGTTCGAAGCGAAGGCGATGAGGGTCGAGTCCCTCGAGGCTCAGGTCGCGAAGCTGGAGGGCGATCTTCTTCGCCAGAAGGAGGAGGCGGCCAAGCAATTGGCCGAAGCGGCAGAGGCCAAGGCTGCCGCTGTGAAGGCGGCAGAGGACGCGACCATGGAGAAGGCGCAGGGTTTCCTCGCCCAGAACATGGCCAAAGCCTACGTCGAAGCCATCGCCCAGGTGACGAAGGCGTACCCTGACGTGGATTGCTTGGGATGGAGATTGTTCCCGGGCCACGTCGAAGGCTTCGACCCCAAATCAGAGGGGGAAGAAGAAGAAGGGGAGGACGAAGTCGAGACTGAAGTCGAAGTCGTCGCCGAGGTCCCGGGGTCTGTCGTTACCCCGCTAGCGGTGGTGACCCCTTCAGAGACGTCGACCCCCACCCATTCTCGCCGCCCTGGGAAAGAGGTCGCGCCCTGACTCCGCTCGCTTTCTCTTTTCTTCTCTTTTTCTTTTTTGTGTAATGCCTAATCGCGGACTGGCCACCGCTTTTTTGCAATGAATGAAAACATCTTTTTGGGCTCGACTCTGTGTCTCTCTATCTTTTCTCAAGAATTTTTGAAATTTGGCTAAGTGTAGGAGTTCGGCAATGTGTTTGAGAATTTGTTGTTTGCTTAGACTTCTTTTCAGCTTGCTGTGGTGACTCAAGCCGTCGAGCCTACTAGCTCGGGGGGACAACGCTCTTCCCGAGGTTGGCTTAGGAACGACGAGGCTGTGCTTGGCGAGGTGCCGAGAGCGGCTCTACGAAGTCGAGCTGGGATTGCGCAGAGCCGAAAGCGAGCGGAACCATCTTCAACTCATCCTGGGCCGGCGAGACATCGAGATCCGGTGACTGGAGAGCAGGATCGCCGAGATGACCCCTTTAGGAGAGGATGAAGGTTCTTCGACTGCCTTTAGCTATGGCCTTCGGATCAAGTGCATTCGCCACACTTTATCCAAAATAACTACGGAGAGGGACGATCTGCTTTCGGAGATTCGTCACCTGCAAACTGTAGAGACGGAGCTTCGGACGGAGGGAGAGGGATTGACGGCCGAGGTGGCCAAACTGACGATCGAACGGGACGAACTGACGGCCGAGGTCGACGCACTAAAGAGAGCCACGGTAGACAAGAGCATCGAAGTCACTCATCTTCGCCATCTTATCGCGAGTCGCTCCGGCGTCCCGAGCTCCGCGATACCTCCTCGCTTCGAGGTCGATGTCAAAGATGACTCTCTGAGGGAACGGATCTCAGAGCTGGAGGCGGAGGTGGCTCATCTCAAACCGCGTTCGGGGCCGATCAATGTGAGGAGCACTTCAAGTACTCGCGCGGAGAGCGATCGGGGCATCACGTTTTATGAGCTCGCGACCCGTCCGCCTATTGGCCATCCTAGTTCGGGGGATGCGCAAAGTGCTGTGGCCATTTCATCGAGCGGAGCATCCGTCAGAGTGGCTGCTAGGAGCAGCGCCGAGGACATGTCTCAATTTGCTGGTTTGGGGTCGAGCTCCAGATGTAGCGCCCCGAATTTCTAATATGAGAGCTTAGAAAATACGTGGCGAAATCCCAGTAATCCACTTCAATACAACAATAAACACCAACAAACACCACTAAAATATTCTTTCTTTTATTACAACAATTATTACAAATCCCAGCGGAAGTCTAATCATCTCAACACAAACTAATCTTTTTATTTACAACTCAAAATGATCTCAAATATCCTTTACAGTTTTACACCAATCATAAATAATCCAATTATCTCAAACTGCCCACTCAAGCATCCAACCTCCAATCTAAGCAATAACCTGCAATATGTGAGGCTAGAGTTGAACCCTAACCCCCAAACTACGGGGTCAGCCATAAATGGTGTGAGTGGTGACAAATCAAACAAAACATCATAAATGAACTGAAATAATAATATCCAACAAATAATAATCAAGCACTAAAGTATGAAGTAACAATAAAAGAGTAATGGGTGATATCAAAAAAACCAAAAAGCCAAGTGTGGGTAAAAACAGGAAATCCAAATGCATAAAAGTGATTCAAGAAAACATCATGACTACATGCTGACAACGATGACTACTAAGAGATGAAGATAAACTATGATAATTTGCCCATGCTTGATCATTCCGGAGATTGATCCCACATCACAGGTATTTTCCCTGGATAATTCAGGAGATCATCCCACATCTAAACATAGACTCATCATCACAATAATACCCCAAAAGCGTCGCCTCGACTCCGATCATTCCGTAGGTCAATCCCACATCTCAAGATAATTACTTGGATAATTCAGGAGAAATACCTCACATCTCAGGTTAACTACCTGGATAATTCCGGAGATAAATCACACATCACAAGTTAACTACTTGGATAATTCAGGAGATTAAATCCTACATCAAAAGCCTTACTGAGGTGCATAACTCCTGTTCCCATTCATCATGACACGACTAATGCCTGTCCTTATTAAGGGTTACTGAACAAATCTCCTAGAGTAGTGTACCCTACCGGACTAAAAATCTGAATAACTGAAAATTCGCCTCAATGGGCCTCAACAAATAACTCAACACCGGTATACTAGGGTCACATACCTCTAGAGACTCAAAAAACAAATAACTGAACAAATTTCCACTAAACAAGTGGCTCAACAAAATATCTCAATATCATGTTCTTAACTGAACATCTCAAATCGAATACTGAACAAATATCTCAACATCAAATACTGAACAAACATCTCAGAATCAAGTACTGAACAATTGTCTCAAAATCAAATACACATATCCCTCGGTACCAGTCGACTTATGCTGAAGTAAGTCGACTGTCCAGAGGACAATTCTACAGAATTTACGACAATAATCTAAGGCATTATCAGTCGACTTGAGAAAGTCATCAGTCGACTGCCCCGAGACAAATACAAATAATTTCTCGTCAAATATCCTAAGTATATCAGTCGACTAGAAGGTTCATAGGTCGACTGTCCTGAAAGGACTGAACAAAATTACAAACAGCGAACCAGTCGACTGACAGCAGTCTAGGTCGACTGTCCCGAACAATTCTCAAAGACTGAAAATACAACAGTAGGCTCGTACTAGTCGACTGCTCTATAGGCCAGTTGACTGTCGGCTACAGATTTCTAAAAACAGGTCTGAACACAAAAAAAATCAAACTGGAGTTTTCTAAGATCCACTGATCATAAAAATTAATTTGTATCCAGGCAAATAAACAACTCTCAGTAATCTCCATCAAGGATACATTACTCAATCAATCAAATACTCGAATCTCAAATCCTCATGATCTAAACTCCTAATCTTTCTTTTAGGGTTTCTCATCAAAAACTTCTTACACAACTCAATCAAAATCTGAACTACACCCAAAAGATCCAGATGTTTACCATCTGATCACAACATTATCCATTCTTAATATGTCTTCCAACAATACGATCTCATAAATCAAACCTTTCCTCAACAACTTAATATTTTCTCATACATGATCCAATATCAATAAGAGTTCTCATCCTCCATATCCAAATAAAAGATCCATATCATACGTACAATGAGACTAACAAAATAATGACATAATGAACACAAACAAGCATAATAAAGATCTTACGTCATTCATCAATCGAATAACAAAGCAAAGCAAAACAAAACAAACAAAACAATCCACTCACCTTTGATTCGAAGAAAAATCCACAAAAAGCTTTCTCCTTGCTAGATCCAAGAATCCTCCTTTTTGCTCCTCAAAATAATCTCAAAATCTGAATATGCTCAATGACGGTTGGGAAGAGAGAATCCCTTAAATATGCCGGATTGTATATTAGGGTTTTATTCCCACTTTGCAAAATAATCCTTTCCAAAAAAATACTTCTTGCATATATATAATTCTTTTCTTGAAAATTGAATCAAATATCATTTAAATTAGGATCTAATAGAAAAATATATTTCTAAACCTCAACAAATACTGATCGGAATGTCCAGTAAATACGTTTTGCATTCTAACCCTCAAAATTGTCAATTTTGCAAATAAGTCCTTCTTTTCTCAAAAGTTGCAAATAGGCATAATTAATTTCAGAAAAATCTGGAAAAATATTAAATAGTTCTCAAATAATAAATAATGATTTTTCATAAGGAAAACTAAAATTTTCAAACTTCTGAAAAGCCATTTGCACGTGTTTTGCACGTGTACAAAAGATAAATCTTTTAGAAAATATTTATCAAATACTCAAAATCATTTAAAAATTTATTTTCAAATAATTAAAATAATATTTGAAAATACGGGGTTCTACACCAGAGGCAAACGTCGTCGCCCTCGAGTGTCCTTGAAGCGGAACATCCCCGCGCCACGGAGGCGTTGAAGATCTTATTTTTGAAGCCTTTGTATTTAGCCTAAGTGTAACAAGTCGGTCATTGTAACTTTTGCTTTTTAACGCCTTGTAATCTTGTTATATGGAAGAATCGCCTTGTACTGCATTCCAATTCTTAGTAATATTTCTTTCTTAGACTTGCATGTTCTTTGTAGCTCTGTGTAGTTCTTTTGTTTGTGACTGTGTTCGTCGTGCCGAGGTCCCTGAGCTGGCCTTTTGCTCGTTTGGGGGTCGGCGTCATGAGCATTCGGAAAATGGTGCCGAGCTATGCTTCGGTCATTTAATCTCGCGAACTTGCGACGTAGAATCGAGCCAAGTATTGGACTCCGAACCATCGTTAGAGTAGTTCAATGGTTGTGGGAGCAATTCCGAATGGCAAACTACTTCTAGCTCGCTTAGAAGCGAACTTGCGAAGTAGAATCGAGCCAAGTGTTGGACTCCGAACCATCGTTAAAGTAGTTCAACGGTTGCGGGAGCAATTCCGAATGGCGAACTACTTCTAGCTCGCTAAGAAGTGAACTTGCGAAGTAGAATCGAGCCAAGTGTTGGACTCCGAACCATCGTTAAAGTAGTTCAACGGTTGTGGGAGCAATTCCGAATGGCGAACTACTTCTAACTCGCTTAGAAGCGAACTTGCAAAGTAGAATCGAGCCAAGTGTTGGACTCCGAACCATCGTTAGAGTAGTTCAACGGTTGTGGGAGCAATTCCGAATGGCGAACTGCTTCTAGCTCGCTTAGAAGCAAACTTGCGAAGTAGAATCGAGCCAAGTGTTGGACTCCGAACCATCGTTAGAGTAGTTCAACGGTTGTGGGAGCAATTCCGAATGGTGAAGAGTAAAAGCAGAGAGATGTAAACAATTTTTTTCAAATAAAATATGAAAAAGCTTTCTTTATTGATGACTAGTGATCGGCTGCTTCTAAAGTTGCAAGCCGTTATTACAAGAGAGCAAATAAAAGCAAAGCAAAACAAGTAATAGGAGAGGAACGGTTCGATATCCCAGAATACTCAGAGAGGCGTTGGTGCTTTCTCTTGGTATTTCAGAAGATGGTCGGCATTCCAGGTCCTGGGGATCTCTCTGCCTTCGAGGTCTTCTAGTTTGTACGTCCCGGGCCGAACTACTTTTGCGATCTTATAGGGCCCCTCCCAATTTGGAGCTAGTTTGCTTTTCTGACCGGGGAAAGAGATGGCTAGCTTTCTGAGGACCAAATCCCCTTCTTTGAGGTCGGTAGGACGGACTCTCTTATTGTATGCCAACTCGATCCTTCTTCGGTAGCTTTGTTGACGAATGGCAGCTCTTTCTCGGTTCTCATCAATAAGGTCTAGATTTGCTCGGAGCTCTCTGGCATTTTGTTCTTCTTCATAAGCTATCAGATGAGGAGAGGGTATACTGACTTCGAGGGGGATCACAGCCTCGGTCCCATAGGTGAGATTAAATAGGCTTTCTCCTGTGGGGGTCCGCTTTGTAGTACGGTAGTTCCACAGTACGTTGGGAAGCTGGTCGACCCATAAGCCTTTGGAACATTTGTCTAACCTCTTCTTAATACCGGAGAGAATCTGCCGGTTAGCATTCTCTACTTGGCCATTCGACTGTGGATGGGATACGGAGGAGAATCGGTGTTGGATGACGAGGTCTTCACAGAGAGCTTGGAAGGCAGCCCAGTGAACTGGGTTCCGTTGTCTGTTATGAGGACCCGAGGGACTCCGAATCGGCAGATGACATTCTTCCAAAAGAACTGAACGACCTTGTTCTCGGTGATCGTGGCCAGGGGCTCGGCTTCTATCTATTTTGAGAAGTAGTCGATTGCCACGACTAAGAATTTGAACTGGCCGGGAGCTGGGAGAAATGGCCCTAGTAAATCCATCCCCCACATTGCAAAGGGGATTGGACTTGATAGGGAAGTGAGTGGATCTTGTGGGAGGCATCGGATGTGGGAGTACTTCTAGCAAGGGCCGCATTGCCGAACGTGTAGTTCGGCATCTTGCATGAGAGTGGGCCAGAAATATCCGTAGTTCAACACTTTGCGGGCTAGGGACCTAGACCCCGAATGTGCCCCGCCGATGCCCTCATGAAGTTCTTGTAGGGCGTATTCGGCTTGTTCTGGGGAAAGGCATCTCAAATAAGGTCTGCCGTCTACCTGTGTGAAGGAACGCTTGTAAAGGATGCCCTCGATGAGTGTGTATCGCTCTGCTCGGGTTCTTACTCTTCGAGCTTCCTTAGGGTCCTCGGGGAGGAGCCTGTCCCTTAGGAATTCGACGAGGGGTTTCATCCAGTAATCTTGAAGCAAAACGGGCAGCGACTCCATCGAGTCGGAATTTTCATCCTCTATACTTGGCTTTAGGAGGACCTCTATCAAAACAGTCCGCTCGAGACCTTGAAGGGAGGAAGAGGCCAGCTTAGAAAGGGCATCGGCCTGGGAATTCTCTTCTCAGGGGATCCGCTGGATGAAGGCTTCTTCAAATAGAGCCATGAGGCTTCTGACCTTAGCTAAATACTTAACCATCCGATCATCACGTGCTTCATACTCGCCTAGGACTTGATTTACGACCAGCTGAGAGTCGCTAAAGATCCGGAGGCATTGCGCCCCTGCATTGCGCGCCATCCCAAGGCCGGCTATAAGTGCCTCGTATTCTGCTTCGTTGTTAGAGGCCTTGAAGTTTATACGGAGGGAGTATTGGAGGATGAAGTCATCTGGGCCTGCCAGAATGACCCCGGCTCTGCTTCCCTCGTTACAGGAGGATCCATCCACATAGACCGACCAGACAGGCAGTCCCTTCATTGCTTGGCTAAACTCGGGGATGGTACTTTCAACTATGAATTCTGCTAAGGCCCGAGCCTTGATCGCGGTCTGAGGCTGATAGGTTATATCATGCTGGCTCAGCTCGATAGACCACTTCATAAGGCGACCCGAAGTCTCTGGCTTGTGGAGGACTTGCTTTAACGGTTGGTCGGTATGAACGACCACTAAATAGGACTGAAAATATGGGCGAAGCTTTCTTGCGGCCATCACTAGGGCATAAGCCATCTTCTCTATTCTCGGATAGCGGAGCTCGGCATCCCGAAGTACCTTGCTCACATAGTATATGGGCTTTTGAGCCCAGTCTTCTTCCCTTACTAAAACAGCACTGAGGGTCTGCTCGGTGGCTGCCAGGTAGAGGTAGAGGGGTTCGCCAGGAATTGGTATGCTCAGGAGGGGAGGATTACAAGGTAAGCCTTGAGCTAGTCGAACGACTCCTGTTGCTGTTGACCCCATTCGAAACCTTTAGCCCCCCTGAGGGCCTTGAAGAAGGGGAGGCATTTCTCCCCGGACTTCGAGAGAAAGCGCCCTATGGCGGCTAGGCAGCCTGTTAACCTCTGAACTTCCTTAACATTCTTGGGAGGGGCCATGTCTAGTATGGCCTTAATTTTCTCAGGGTTAGCTTCAATTCCCCGTTGGCTGACCATGAAGCCGAGGAACTTTCCTGACGAGACTCCGAATGCACACTTGTTCGGATTGAGTCTCATGTTGTGCTTTCTCAGAACATCGAACGCCTCCTGGAGGTCGGTTACATGATCGGCACCTCGGATGCTTTTTACAAGCATGTCGTCAACATATACCTCCATATTCCGGCCGATTTGAGCTTGGAAAACCTTGTTGACGAGGCGTTGATATGTTGCGCCTACATTCTTTAGACCGAAGGGCATAACCCTGTAGCA
This sequence comes from Hemerocallis citrina, assembly GCA_017893485.1. NCBI lineage: Eukaryota > Viridiplantae > Streptophyta > Magnoliopsida > Asparagales > Asphodelaceae > Hemerocallis > Hemerocallis citrina. The sequence goes on along the minus strand of JACEHZ010000535.1, from coordinate 1,597,674 downwards.
GTAGAGGCCCTAGTCGGTTACGAATGAGGTCTTCGGGATGTCCGGGGGGAACATCCGAATCTGGTTGTAGCCTGAGAAGGCATCCATGAAGCTGAGGAGTTCATGTCCCGAGGTGGCATCAATCAAAGTGTTAATACTCGGAAGAGGGAAGGGATCCTTGGGGCAGGCCTTGTTGAGGTCGGTAAAATCAATACAGATCCTCCAAGTCCCATTGGACTTCTTCACCATTACTACATTCGACAACCACTCGGGATAGTTCACCTCTTGTATGAACCGTGCCTTCAAGAGCTTATCCACCTCCTCTTTTATGGCTAGTTGGTGCTTGGGGGCGAACTTGCGCCTCTTCTGTTGGACCGGTTTGGACCCCGGGGTAACACTGAGGTGGTGGACTAAGAGCTCTTCGAAAATTCCGGACATGTCCGCAGCTGACCAAGCAAAGAGGTCTTGGTTCCTTCAGATGCACTGGACTATGTCGGAGCATAGGGCGGATGGGAGGGTCTTGCTAACAAAGAACTTTCGGTTCGGATCCTGCTCAGAGAAGAGCACTTCCTCCAACTCATCCACCGGCTCGGACGTTGGTCGGACGACATCTTGGGGGATTTTCAGAGTTTCTAGGGAAAGGACTGGACCGAGGGTAGAGGTCATGTAGCACTTACGAGCTATTTTCTGGTTGCCCCTTACTTCCCCTACTCCGGTCCGGGTAGGGAATTTCATCTTGAGATGGTACACCGAAGGAACGGCTTCTAGAGCTGCTAGGCCGGGTCGGCCCAGGATGACATTGTAAGCTGTAGGGACATCCACAACCATAAAATCCATGGACTCCGTTCGGGTAGTAGGAGTTTTGCCAGCAGTTACGTCGAGAGTGATCACCCCTTCAATAGTCACTGGCACTCCCGTGAACCCATGGAGCGTGTAGCCGGCGGGCTTGAGTCTATCTCGGGAGAGTTTGAGGCCCTTGAAAGCGGCGAGGAAGAGGATGTTAACGGAGCTGCCATTGTCCACTAGGATCCTTTCCACTTTGAAGTTTGCCATGTGGAGGTTGATGACGAGTGCGTCACAGTGAGGGGTTCGGACGCCCTCGAGGTCCTCATCTGAAAATGTGACGGGCACTCCGAGGCCTTTAGGAGGAGGGGTGGTGCGGACCGAATCGACTTCTCTTATAAATGCCTTTCGAGAGGAGTTGGAGGAGCCCCCCATTGGGCCCCCATGGATGAGGTGTAGGACACGCTCCTCTTCGAAGTCGGGCGTTTCATTGCGCTCAGGACGCTTGTTAGCCCCCCGAGGCGGGGAGGAAGGTCGGCTCGGTCCTTTCTTACAAATCTGGTTAGCTGCCCCCTCTGGATGAGGGCTTCTATCTCATTCTTCAAGGCCCGACAATCGTCGGTGTCGTGGCCATGGTCCCGATGATAACGGCACCACTTCTCTTTATCCCTCTTCTTGCCAGGGGTGTGCATTTTTGATGCAGGAGGTATCACCCCCTCCTTCTCAACTTCCATGATAATTGTGGAGATATTGGCATTAAGGAGAGTAAAATTTTCAAATCTGGGGGGAGGTCGGCGCTGGCCGGCATTATCTTTCTGAAGCTTCTTGGCCCCTTCCTCTTCTGTTCCTTTTCTCTTAAACCTGGAGGAAGACCCCTCCAAGTTGGGGCGGTGCTTAGCTTCTTCGGCCCGAATATACTTTTCGCTCCGGAGGAGGAGGTCAGAGAAGTTCTATGGGGGTTTCTTGGCGAGGGAGGAGCGGAGGTTGGAATTGAGGACATTGGATTGAAATGTTGCTGCAGCGACCGACTGGTCGAGGGATGCTATGGACCTGGCTTCAGCTGTGAACCTTTTCACATAGTCTCTCAGCTTTTCACCCTTCTTCTGGTGGAGGTATAGTAGCGAGATGCTGGTCTTCTCAGTTCTACGGCTACTTACGAAATAGGTGACGAAGAGGGTCTCAAATTGCTCAAAGGAGAATATTGAGGATGGGGCAAGGCGAGAGTACCATTCTCGAGCTGGGCCCTTGAGAGTTGCGGGGAAGGTTTTACAGAGCAGAGCATCAGAAGCTTGATGGATGAGCATGAGGGTCTTGAAGCTTTCGATGTGATCGACTGGGTCAGTTTCCCCGGAATAAGTCTCGAATTGAGGAGGCTTGAAGCTGATTGGTACAGGTGCATCCATTATGGTTCGGAAACAAGGAGGTCTGCTAGGACGAAGAGCCCTTCCTCTAAGCTCTTCTTCTCGGTCCAACTGACCCAAGCACCTCTCCATCTCATGGAGACGGCGGTATACAGCGTCATCCCTTCGACGGTAATCAGCCGAGCCTCTCGACTCGTCTTCGTACGAGGGAGAGCGGGGGCTACGACGACGGTAGCTCCTGGAGCGGCGAGGACTTTGCATATGCCGGGAGTTGCTAGGAGCTGGAGGAGGAGTTGGGGACCGTTGGCGAGGACTTCGGACCGGAGGAGGATAGGGGATCTTGGGAGCGTTGGTGTTGGGACGGAGATTGAGAGCTTGTAGGACGGTTGCTTGAAACTGCTGGAACTCGGCACGGGTGATGGGTGCCTCATCGTTCCTATGATGGTGCCGACCAGCAGGGGAAAGGGGTCTTCTCCTGTGATGCTCGGGGGACTCTCTCCGCCCCCTTCGGATAGGGGGCCTTCTGTTGTCTCAGCGATGAGGAGATCACTCATCCGGACGGTGTTGGCGGGAGGCTCCCTCTCGGGCCCGCTTTTCATCCAGATGGCGGCGAAGATCCTCATCCTTCTGCCGATTGAGGACGGTGTTGCGGAGGTCGAAAGCTCGGGGATTATGGGAGGACATAGAATTCGAAGAGGCATTGTGGATAGAGACGTGGTCCGGATGGAGAGGTTGTTTCTGCGGATTGGGACCCTTAAGAGGTTGTTGGTTCTGAGGAGGAGGCAGGTCCTGTTGGAGTGGGTCTTCCGCTTGAGGAGGAAGTTGCCCCTACTGCGGAGCGGGTTGGATGGGAATTTCTTGTTGCTGATCGGGGTTGGGTCCTCGATTGGACCCTCTTGATCTGGCTTTCCTAGGAGGCATGGCTGGAGAAGATCTGACCAACGGGAAGAGGGGAGGTTGCTATTCGTTTCTTTTCCATAGACGGCGCCAATCTGTTGCCGCTAAATCTGGTGTGGGGGCAAACAGATAGTATTTGTGGATTCTTGGAAAACTTGAATAGCAAACCTGAAACCTGTTCCGCCGGAGTTTGGCCGTTGACTCCCGCCGTTCACCTGCAAAAAGTGCGAGACACCGAGGTTGTTCCCGGCGATGCACCCTCCGACGCTCAAGTCAGTAATCAGGGAAGATTATGAAAGAGCGCAAAAACTGGCGAAAGATTGATTACCTCTTAATGGAGATGGATGGAGGGTATTTATAAGCATCTTAGGGATCAAATTAGGAATGTAATCCCCGTGATCTGATAAGGAATGTAATCCCTGTAAACAGATTAGGAATGTAATCCCTAATTCCCAGTGGAAGGATAGATGTGAATCAGGGTCGTTGATTAGCATTAATCAGAGATCCTGATCCTATCCCTCTGGATCAGGTTTTCTGCTGGTTGAAACCCGCACCCGATTGAGGTGGATCCGTTCGTGGGCTATTGGATCTTTGATGAAGAGATCCAGTTCCCATTTCAGACCAGGTGAAATTACTGTTTCGCCCCTGGGCTTCAAGATTCGCGCCTGATTTGGACGGTTCCAATTAAATCCCATTTTTAGCCATATCACGTGCATTTCTCTAAAAATATTTCATAAACTAGTAATCCTCATTTATTCTCTTTTTAGTAAGCCTAATTTAATCCTAAGCCTAATTTGTCTCTTTGTAGCCCACATTAGTTAATTAATTAACTAAATTAGTAGAGCCCATAGTCTCTTGGCCTATTAGTGAGCCCATGTAATTTAATTCTTCTTTATTTTAGCCTAACTTATAGTGTAGACTCGAATAATAGACAATTAATTAAACTAACATGTACAACTTATAAGTAGGGGACACTAGGGAAGTACGTGCATGCACTAGAGTGTGCAAAGCACACCCTTGAGTGAGGCCGGATTGTGCATGAGTGGAGAGGGAGAATGGGAGTAGTGGTGAGGTGGTTATCTCATTCATGGGTGGTTATGGCAACGCCCAAACTCATCCTTGCCCTTAATCCCTAACTATTTGATCTAATCCTAGCCATTCAATCCACTCAAAATTTTGTATAAATATCCCCTCCCCCCCCCCCCCTCTACATTAGTGTACTTACACCTAATCTATATCAAAAGAGAAAGATAAAGAAATACAATTAGAGAGTAAAAGATTGAGAGTTTAGTGAGTTCAAACGATTGAGAGTTGGGTTTGTGTGTTCTTCATTCCCATTGGTGGCCGGTTTTTTCTTCAAGGAGCAAGGAGGTTCGGGTTTGCTTCAAGGCTAGGAGGAGACGACTTGTGGTGGCTCAAACTAGGAGGAGAAGGTCCCTTTTGATCAATCTAGGAGTTCTTAGGAGTTCATTTCGTTTTCTTTCCAATAAGGTGGGCAATTTTTTCTAACTTCTAAGTAGTATCATGCTAGGTTGTGTGCTAATCATGCTAGAATAAATAGGTGAAAATATTTCTCTTTGATAATACCATGATTAAGGTGAAAATGGAACATATGTGAAATTGCATGAAATGAATAAGTGAAATTGAGTGAATGATATGTTTGTGGTTGTGATATTTGGATATTGATCTAGCATGCTAAATTAGAATAAATGTTTTTCCATGTCGAAATATTTGTGTTTATGGAAAAAGTGCAACTTTGAGAATGTGTTTATGTGGAAAATGTTAATTGTAAGAATCTCCACATTATTAAAATAAGATTGATTAGTAAGTTATGCTTATTCATGATTAGTGTTATTGTTATTAAATAATCTTAAAGTTGTATGTTAATTGTTGAGAGAAATGAACATTTTATTATTTAGGCCAAATTCAAGAGGTTATCAATTTGTGTGTTAATCAAAAAGAAAGAAGAAAAACTACTTAGACTAATAAAGAAGAACTACTTTATAATTGAAGGAACACAAGAAAAATGTCCCTTGAAAAAGAAATTTGTTAATAGAACATTAAGTGATTTTTCATGTACAATTGTAGGAATAAAAAGAGAGCTACTCTATATGAGAAATGAGAATTTAATGGCTTTAAAAACCCCCAAATTACTGTTTATTTTGAATTAGGAAATTATTTTGTTTTAAGGAAGAACAAATTACATTTTTTGAAGAAATGAGTTTCTTTTACAAACTAGAAGAGTTACAGTCTTGAACAAAACCAATTGGAATTATTTCTCTATGGGTGAGTCACTCTGTCCATTCTGGTCAGTGGGTGCAAATTAAAAACGCCACTGTAGTAGGAGGTCATGGGTTCAAATCTTGGCATACACTCTTTATTTTTGTTTTTGAAAATAACCCAATACCGAGACACTGAGTATAAGTGAGTTAATACCCCCTTTGTGACGCGTGGGCACTCTGTCCCCTTTGGTCAGCTGCTGCGCCACAGTAACATTACTGTAGCGCATGCTGCTGCTGTTGGTGCGGGCTCGAAACCTGGCTTCGACCAAGGTTTTTTTTTGGGGAAAAAATTAATATTTTAAATGGTTCTTTTGTGAAATTAATTTATAAAAATTATAATAATTATCCAGAGATTAATTTGGACTTATCTAGAAAATTTCTATGGATTGATAAAATTATAGATCAAAATTAAATGGATTATAAGTGTGTTTTATGTGATAATTTAAACAATATGCATTCTCTTCTTTAGGGAAAATTATGGAAAATTATTTTGAGAATTCATGGCTTAATGCAAATGTGAATAACTTGTTTAGGCTAACTAAATGATATTTCTAGACTTGTGAATGCAAGATATTATTGAGATTAAATTTGTAACTTGAGAAATTGTGAAATGAAATTATCTTGTCTCATTATTGTGAAAAGTAATACAAGAATTGAAATGAAGAAAATCATGATGACTTACGAAATTATTGATGAGTGTGAATACTCAATTTATGAACATGATATGAGATTTTGAACTAGAGGGTAGCTAAGTCCTATTACCAGCAATTGAATGAGTTATAATTATTGAGATAAATTATTGAGATGAAAGACCAAGATGGTCAAGTTGTTGATTAAGACCGGTATAGAGGAAAGAGCTAACTTTAGGGGTTGATTTTATTCATGATTCAAATAAACTAAGGATTTAGATACATAGTGGTAATGTAATGAAAATGAGAGAAAAACACGAGTATGAGGGTCATCGGATTGGCGGTGTGAGAGTGATTCACAGACTGCCTGCTTGATGCATAATGACATGGCGTGAGCACTACTCCGGAATTATCGTCCCGATGGCGACGCTTGTCGGGTGTTTGGTGACTACAGGTGGTGTCATCGTTCTATGGCGGAGGTTGAATTGTCCATAGTTTGCCTGCTTGATGCGTCATGTCAGTGCGTGGGATTCCCTTCCAGACTGCCTGGACATGGCTCGTAGGTCATAGAACATCTAGGATACTTATCGTAGTTACCATAGTAGTTTAAGTCATGGTGAGGGATTGAACCCTATAAGATGAAGTACGATTAAGGGCTTGCCCTCGGACCTATGTAGTATGGGATGCATAGAATCCGAACATGTGCGCATTAGTGTCATATAACATAAAAACTGCATTAAGGACTAAGTGCACAGCACAACACGACATCTATAGATAGTCCCCGTAGTTTTGCATGTGACAAGTGTGTGCTTTGTAAGTAAGCGAAAATTGATGTTTTATATCCTTGCGTCAGTTGAATGTACTCTGTGCAGGATAAAGAGATTGACAGGATTAAGTATGCAAGTTGCTTAAAGAATGTTTCAAGTGTTGTACTTTTATTCATGTAATTATTGTAAATGACTTCCGCTGTTTAAATGTAATTCAAGTTGTAACTCTAATGTAATGAATGTTTAAATTTCCTTGTAAATATACAAAATGAAATGAAAAGATCCTGTAGAACTTCGAATTCAGTATGTTTTGAAATTCGGGGTGTTACAGTAACTACGGTAGGTATCCTAGATGTTTTATTAGTTACGAGCCCATGTCCCGACAACTTGAGGAGGAATCCCATGTCATGGCATGAAGCATCATGCAGAAAACCTATGGACAATTCGCCTCCATCATGGAACGATGGCACTACGTAGTCACTAAGCACCCCACAAGCGTCGCCACGGTCCCGATAATTCCGGAGATATATCCACGTCATGACATGACGCATCTACAGACAGCCTGTGAACACTCTCACACCGTAGATCTGAGGCCCTCATACTTGTGTTTTTCTCTTACTTTCATCACATCTTCACTATAGTGTTGTCCTTAAGTTTTTAATTTGTTTTAGAAGAAAATCATCAAAACCTAGAGCTAGCTTACCTTACCGGACTTAAACCAAACAAAAGAGACAATCAGCCCACACTAGCTACTTCTCAAGAGATGCCCAACCCATACTGGTTAGCTCTCAAATTCATATTAAAAACAACTGCTGGTTTCTATGGGTCTCGCCTAGCCTCTAGATTCGAACAACTATCTCGTTCTAGAGATCAACAATATTTCAATTTCTTTATTCACAAATCTTTTTCTCAAAGAGAAACTTTTCTTTATAATCTCATAACATGAAATAATTCAATTCAACTTCTTTTATCAACTTATAGCATTGTGTGCAATTCAAATATTCTCTTAATCAAATATTAATAACCATAAAATCTCATCGAAAAGAAATCTAATCGCATTCCAAATTTTCATTTTTCTTTAATTATACAAGAGCCACACTTTAAGAAAAATTATCAAGTTCTTCATCCCATAGTTTTAGTATGAAATCCACTTCCAATTCTCACAAAATATATCAAAATATTGGGAAATTTTTTTTTATAAAGTCTAAATAAATTTAGAGGAATAATAAAAAAAATTCCCAATTTTTATTGCACTTTAAAACTCTTAAAAACTCAAAATATCAACAAAAAAAATTAAAACAAAGTAAAAGGCAGTGGTCGGATTCGAACCGAAGACCAACCCCCCCCCCCCCCCCCCTCTCTAGCTACAGTAACCGACCTAAACCGCACCCGAAGACCAAGAAGTCCAAGGTGGCTAACTGATATGATTCTACTCAACTACCTTATATACGTACTGGACTGTAATTTGGAAAAAATCAAATTTTCAATAAAACAGAGCCTCTTCAAGATTCAAACCCAAGACTACAGGCACTGTTCACGGCGCTTTAAACCCACACCGATAACCAGTATGCCTAAAGTCATTCTCTGTTATGAAGAGGGGTTGAAATAACTTTATATGTATTGTCTGTTTGTAAATTTCCCTTTACAAAATTTCGATTCCTCAATTAGTTCGTATTATTCAAATCAAATTTTCTTCCAGAATATTTTCTTTAAACATACAGTATAGCAGCATATAATTAAACCTTATAAAACTCTTATTTTTGACAATGTAATAAATTTTTCTCCCAAATTGCATTAAAGAACTCACATTATCAAATTTCCAAATAAAAAGAAGTCTTTCATCAAAACTTCTCTATAAAAATTCCTTATACTCATAAGAAAAATACTAGTGAGACTATTTCCACATTTCTTTAGAGCATCTGTAGTCATCTGCTATATATGCATATTTTGCATATTTTGGTAAAAAACTCGCTGCAGTCGTCTGCTAAATATGCATAATATGCATATTCTGCTACAGGAGACTGCTATATAAGAAAGATGATATGAGAATTATGCATATATAAACGTCGGAGCTCGAAGTGCCGTTGCTCAAAAAAAAAAAATTAAATGGTCGGATGGCACTTGAAGTGCCGTACCTCCAAAAAAAAAAAAATTTTGTCATTAAAAAAACCAAAAAAAACCCACTTCTCTCGAACGCAACATGAAGTTGCGTCCCAAGCCTCCTATGTAGTTTTTTGTAATTTTTTGTAATTTTTTGGTAATTTTTTGTAATTTTTTTTGTAATTTGTGTAATTTTTTGTAATTTTTTATAATTTTTTTTGTAATTTTTTTTTGCACTTCGAGTGCGATTTTTTCCCTCCGACAGCACTTCAAGTGCCGTCCCACAATTTAAAATATTATTTTCTTCCCTCTCCGAAGCAAGGTCATGTTGCGTCCGACCGAATTTATTTTTTTTCTCTCCGACGCAATGTGAAGCTCCGTCTATATATTATTTTAATTTAAAATGGTAAAATATAGCATTCTACAACTGCAGGGAAACGACACTTTGCTATATGCATTTATCCATTTATGCATTTTTTAACCATAACGACTGTGGATGCACTTACTATAATGGCATTTTAAGACCTTTTTTTCATGCATGTTGCATTAATTTGACTATTATAAAAACATTCTACCATACATCAATTTTCATTCCAATAATTTCCTACATGATACTTACTCTTTCTCTTTCTAATTTAGCAATAGTTTTAGTCATTTGTTTGATTCACAATAGCACTTCAACACATCATGACACAATTAAATTAAGATTAAGCAATCTACATTCAACATACCAATCAAAATTTAACAACTAACACATATATAAACTAGCATGCACCCTACTCCTAAATTAGAAAGGATTTAAGAAACATCCACCCAAATTGAAGAAACATTTATGCAAGCAAAACCCCCAAAGCAATCCTCTTCTTCATTCTGATGGCTCCAAAATCCGTGCACAAGGGAGAAATGTGCCCAAAAGCCCCAACTCCATTTCGGTAGAGCAACATGGACAACATTCACTCTCATTTTCATGCATGCATATATATATCTACATGTGTATATATATACATATTTATATATATGTGTATAGTAGAATATATTATAGGTTATATATATGTATATATGTCGGTGAGTGGAGGAACAAAATGAGTTGAATTGCTGGTGCATTGGATTCGGTAGAGAAGAAAGAAGGAAGGGGAAGATGAGAGTGTGAATGGTTAGGAAATTTTTTAAGAAAATTGAGTAGTTATATTAACTAGCCTCCACTAATACAACCCGCTAATCCACTCATTCAATTTAAAAACATTGTTCTTCCTTCCATTCCAAAACAGTCGGCCACTTTTGAGGTGTGTACATTGCACGTGTGCACATGCCCGTGCTTTGTGTACACTTCACAAATTTAATTATTTATTTAAATTAAAACATATGTATATAATATGTATTTAAATGAAATTTGTTTAATTTAATTAAAATTTGGGTTATCATTGATGAATAAAAATAGAAACATGCGCCTCAGAAATTTTATTTTAAAAAGGAATGCAACTGACGTGCCCATAGTTTTCTAGTTGCAGGATTGGATTTAATATGGACTTGAAGTCATTATGAGGAATGTCATGAGATTGAAGAACTTTCATTCTCATATGTTGTATTATACTTATTTATTTCTGCTGTGTTATTGTAAAAAAACAATGTTGTAAATGAAAAAGTTTTAAATTTCTTGTATTTTTGTAACACCCTGGATTTTCAAATCTTATTTATATTTGGAGTTGTTTGATTTTACGTGTTGTGCACGTGCAAATTTATGCATGTATTTCTCTAAAAATATTTCATAAACTAGTAATCCTTATTTATTCTCTTTTTTGAAAGCCTAATTTAATCCTAAGCCTAATTTGTCTCCTTGTAGCCCACATTAGTTAATTAATTAACTAAATTAGTAGAGCCCATAGTCTCTTGGCCCATTAGTGAGCCCATGTAATTTAATTCTTCTTTATTTTAGCCTAACTTGTAGTGTAGACTCAAATAATAGATAATTAATTAAACTAACATGTATAACTTGTAAGTGAGGGACACTAGGGTAGCACATGCATGCACTAGAGTGTGCAAAGCACACCCTTGAGTGAGGCCGGATTGTGCATGCGTGGAGAGGGGGAATGGGAGTAGTGGTGAGGTGGTTATCTCATTCATGGGTGGTTATGGCAACTCCCAAACTCATCCTTGCCCTTAATCCCTAACTATTTGATCTAATCCTAGCCATTCAATCCACTCAAAAATTTGTATAAATATCCCCCCCCCTACATTAGTATACTCACAACTAATCTATATCAAAAGAGAAAGATAAAGAAATACAATTAGAGAGTAAAAGATTGAGAATTTCGTGAGTTCAAAAGATTGAGAGTTGTGTTTGTGTGTTCTTCATTCCCAATGGTAGCCGGTTTTTTTTCTTTAAGGAGCAAGGAGGCTCGGGTTTGCTTCAAGGCTAGGAGGAGACGACTTGTGGTGGCTCAAACTAGGAGGAGAAGGCCTCTTTTGATCAATCTAGGAGTTCTTAGGAGGTCATTTCGTTTTTTCTCCAATAAGGTGGGCAATTTTCTCTAACTTCTAAGTTGTATCATGCTAGGTTGTGTGCTAATCATGCTAGAATAAATAGGTAAAAATATTGCTCTTTGATAATACTATGATTAGGGTGAAAATGGAACATATGTGAAATTGCATGAAATGAATAAGTGAAATTGATTGAATGATATGTTTGTTGTTGTGATATTTGGATATTGATCTAGCATGCTAAATTTAGAATAAATGTTTCTCCATGTCGAAATATTTGTGTTCATGGGAAAAGTGCAACTTTGATAAATGTGTTTATGTGGAAAATGCTAATTGTAAGAATCTCTACATTATTAAAATAAGATTGATTAGTAAGTTATGCATATTTATGATTAGTGTGATTGATATTAAATGATCCTAAAGTTGTATGCTAATTGTTGAGAGAAATGAACATTTTATTATTTAGGCCAAATTCAAGAGGTCATCAATTTGTGTGTTAATCAAAAAGAAAGAAGAAAAACTCCTGAGACTAATAAAGAAGAACTACTTTATAATTGAAGGAACTCAAGAAAAATGTCCCTTAAAAAGGAAATTTGTTAATAGAACATTAAGTGATTTTTCATGTACAATTGTATGATTTTTCATGTACAATTATAGGAATAAAAAGAGAGGTACTCTATATAATAAATGAGAATAACATGGCTTTAAAAACCCCCAAATTATTGTTTATTTTGAATCAGGAAATTATTTAGTTTTAATGAAGAACAAATTACATTTTTTGAAGAAATGAGTTTCTTTAACAAACTAGAATAATTACAGTCTTGAACAAAACCAATTGGAATTATTTCTCTACGGGTGAGTCACTTTATCCATTCTGGTCAGTGGGTGCAAATTAAAAACTTCACTGTAGTAGAAGGTCATGGTTTAAAATCTTGGTATACACTCTTTATTTTTGTTTTTGAAAATAACCCAATACCGAGACACTGAGTATAAGTGGATTAATACCCCCTTTGTGACGCGTGGGCGCTCTATCCCCTTTAGTCAGTTGCTACGCCACAGTAACGTTACTGTAGCACATGCTGCTGCTGTTGGTGCGGGTTCGAAACCATGCTTAAGCCAAGGTTTTGTTTTCTTTCGATTTTTTGGGAAAAATGAATATTTTTAAATGGTTCTTTTGTGAAATTAATTTATAAAAATTATATTAATTATCCAGAGATTAATTTGGACTTATCTAGAAAATTTCTATGGATTGATAAAATTATAGATCAATTTTAAAAGGATTATAAGTGTGTTTTGTGTGATAATTTAAACAATATGCATTCTCTTCTTTAGGGAAAATTATTTTGAGAATTCATGGCTTAATGCAAATGTGAATAACTTGTTTAGGTTAACTAAATGAGATTTCTAGACTTGTGAATGCAAGAGATTATTGAGATTAAATTTGTAAGTTGAGAAATTGTGAAATGAAACTAACTTGTCTTATTATTGTGAAAAGTAATACAAGAATTGAAATGAAGAAAATCATGGTGACTTATGAAATTATTAATGAGTGTGAATACTCAGTTTATGAACATGAAATGAGATATTGAACTAATGGGTAGCTAAGTCCTATTACCGGCAATTGAATGAGTTATAATTATTGAGATAAATTATTGAGATGAAAGACCAAGACGATCAAGTTGTTGATTAAGACCGGTATAAAGGAAGGAGCTAACTCTAGGGGTTGATTTTATTCATGATTCAAATAAACTAAGGATCTAGATACATAGTGGTGATGTGACGAAAGTGAGAGAAAAACACGAGTATGAGGGCCATCGGATTGGCGGTGTGAGAGTGATTTACAAACTGCCTGCTTGATGCATCATGACATGGCATGAGCACTACTCCGAAATTATCGTCCCAGTGGCGATGCTTGTAGGGTGTTTGGTGACTACGGGTGGTGCCATCGTTCCATGGTGGAGGTTGAATTATCCATAGTCTGCCTGCTTGATGCGTCATGTCAGTGCGTGGGATTCCCCTCCAGACTGCCTGGACATGGGCTCGTAGATCATAGAACGTCTAGGATACTTACCGTAGTTACCGTAGTAGTTTAAGTCATGGCGAGGGATCGAACCCTATAAGATGAAGTACGATTAAGGGCTTGCCCTCGGACCTATGTAGTATGGGATGCATAGAATCCGAACATGTGTGCATTAGTGTCATATAACATAACAACTGCATTAAGGACTAAGTGCACAGCACAACACGACATCTATAGGATAGTCCCCGTAGTTTTACTTGTGACATGTGTGTGCTTTGTAAGTAGGAAAAAATTGATGTTTTATATCCTTGCGTCAGTTGAATGAACTGACGAGCCCACAGTTTCTATGCAGGACAAAGAGATTGATAAGATTAAGTATGCAAGCTGCTTAAAGAATGTTTCAAGTGTTGTACTTTTATTCATGTAATTATTGTAAATGACTTTCGTTGTTTAAATGTAATTCAAGTTGTAACTCTGATGTAATGAAAGTTTAAATTTTCTTGTAAAATTGTACGAAGAGAAGTTTAAAGATCCTGTGGAACTTCGAATTCAGTTTGTTTTGGAATTCGGGGTTGATATGGCTAAAAATAGGGTTAAATCGGAACCGTTCAAATCAGGCACGAATCTTAAAGTTTGGGGGTAAAATGGTAATTTCACCTACAAACGGGTCTGAAATGGGAACTTGGCCTTTTTCCAAAAGCCCAATACCCATAAACGGATCCGTTCTACTGGGTACGGGTTCCAACCCGCAAGAAACCCAGTCCATCTGGATAGGAAGGATTAGGGTTTATGATTGTCCTTGATTAACGGTCCTAATCGCTTCTATCCATTACACTGGGGAGTAGGGATTTGATCTTATCCTGAAACTGGTTCCTAAGGCGGCTATAAATACCCCCCTCCCCCAACTGTTACCAGGTAATCAATTTTTTGCCAATCAAAGCTCTTTCATAATCTTTCTTATTACTAACAAGAGTGTTGGAGGGTGCGTCGCCGGAATCAACCCCGGTGTTTCGCACTTTTTGCAGGTCAACGGCGGGAGAATCTTGGTCAAACTCCGGTGAAGTTGTTCAGGTTTGACTATTCAACTTCCCTCGAATCCACAAATCTATCTATTTGCCCCCACACCGATTTCAGCAGCAACAGATTGGTGCCGTCTGTGGAAAAACGAATAGCAATCCAACCTCTTCCGCCGGTCAATACCGCCTCCAGCCATGCCACCAAGGAAAATAAGATCCAGAGGGTCCAACCGTGGACTCGCTCCCATTCCTCCTCAACAACAACAACCGGGGGCTCCCCTCCAACCCGTCCAGCAACAGGAACAGCTCCCTCCTCAACCCGATCCGTCGCTGCAGCAGGGGCAGCCTCCTCTCCAAAACCTTCAACCCCAGCAGGCTCCACTCGGGCCCTAGAACGCTGGTATAGGGACCTCTCGTCCTCACCCTCAGAAGCAACCTCTTCACCGCGACCATATCTCTGTACATAACCCTTCCACCGACTCTATGGCAGCCCATAACCCTCGGCCTTCAGAAGACCTCCGCAACATCATCATCAACCGACAGAAAGAGGAAGACCTTCGCCACCGTTTGGATGAAAGGCGGGCCCGAGAGAGAGCCTCCCGCTCAGAACGTCCAAATGCGTGATCTCCTCGTCGCTGCAACCACAGGAGGTCCCCTCTTCATAGGAGACGGAGGGAGTCCCCGAAGTACCATCGAAGAAGGCGCCGTTCTCCCGCTGGTCGACAGTCCCAGAGGGACCAGAATGGACCTATCACCCGAGCAGAATTCCAAGAGTTCCAGGCAACAATCTTGCAGGCCCTCAATATCCCACCAAACAACAACAATAATGTTCAGAGGGTCCCCACTCTTGAGCCGGTTTAAAGCCCTCGCCATCGGTCCCTAAGTCCTCCTCAAGCTCCGAGCCACTGCCATCACATCCCTAGTCCTCACCAGTCTATGAGATACCGTCGCCGTAGCCCACGCTCCCCTTCGTACAAAGACGAGTCCAGAGGCTCACCAGGATACCGTCGAAGGGATGATGCTGTCTACCGCCGTCTCCATGAGATAGAGAGGCACCTCGGTCAACTAGATAAGGATGAGGAGCTAAGAGGGAGGACCCTCCGTCCAAGCAGACCCCCATTCTCCCGAACCATCATGGAGGCCCCCGTTCCAGCAAATTTCAAACCCCCACAGTTCGAGACATACACGGGAGAATCAGACCCCATGGATCACATCGAGAGTTTCAAAACTCTCATGATGATCCATCAGGCCTCCGATGCCCTCCTATGCAAGACTTTCCCAGCCACTCTCAAAGGCCCGGCTCGGGAATGGTACTCTCGCCTCGCCTCGTCCTCCATCTTCTCCTTTGAACAGTTCGAGACCCTCTTCATAACCCATTTCGTGAGCAGCCGCCGCTCCGAAAAAACGAGTATTTCACTACTCTTCCTTAATCAGAAGAAGGGCGAGAAACTGAGAGACTATGTCAAGAGGTTTACCACGGAAGCCAGGTCCATTGCCTCCCTCGATCGATCGGTCGCTGCAACTGCCTTCCAGTCCAATGTCCTCAACTTGAACCTCCGGTCCTACCTAGCCAAAAGCCCCCCCGAGACTTCTCCGACCTTCTTCTCAGAAGTGAGAAGTACATCCAGGCGGAGGAAGCTGAACATCGCCCCACATTCGAGGGATCCTCTTCTGAAAATAAGAGGAAGGCCACTGAAGACGAGGGAGCTAAAAAGCACCAGAAGGACAACGGGGATCAGCGCCGTCCACCTCCCAGATTTAAAAAGTTTACCCCTCTCAACGATAATGTTTCAACCATTCTAATGGAGGTAGAGAAAGAAGGGATCCTACCTCCCGCCCCAAAGATGAATACTCCCGGGAAGAAGAGGGATAAGGAAAAGTGGTGCCACTACCATCGAGACCATGGCCACGACACCAATGACTGTCGGGCTCTGAAAAATGAGATCGAAGCCCTTATTCAGAGAGGGCAGCTCTCCAAATTTGTAAGAAATGATCGGGTCGATCCTCCTCCACCCCCCCCCCCCCTCAGGGGGCTAACAAGCGCTCCGAAAGGCATGACGAGACTCCCGAATTCGAAGAAGAGCGCATCTTGCACCTCATTCACGGAGGACCAATGGGAGGAACCTCCAACTCATCTCGAAAGGCTTTCATCAGGGAAGTCAATTTGGTGCACAGCCTACCCCCTCCCAAAGGTCTTGGGGTCCCGGTTACTTTCTCGGATGAAGATCTAGAGGGTGTCTGAACCCTCCACTGTAATGCACTGGTGATTAACCTCCACATGGCTTACTTCAAAGTAGAAAGGATTCTAGTGGATAATGGCAGTTCTGTCAACATCCTCTTTCTAGCGGCCTTCCGAGGGCTCAAATTATCATGGGACAGGGTCAAGCCTGCCAGCTATACTCTCCATGGGTTCACGGGAGTGCTAGTGACGATCGAAGATGTTATAACCCTCGACGTAACCGCTGGCAAAACTCCTACTATCCGAACGGAGCCGATGGACTTCATGGTTGTTGACGTCCCAGCCGCCTACAATGTGATCCTAGGTCGACCTGGCCTGGCCACTTTAGAAGCCGTCCCATCAGCTTATCATCTAAAAATGAAGTTCCCCACCAAAGCATGTGTAGGGGAAGTAAGGGGAAGTCAGGAGATGGCCCGCAAATTCTATATGACCTCGACCGGATGACCCGTCATTTCCCTCGAGACCCTTGAAATTTTCCAGGGGAACACCCAACCAATGTCGGAGCCGGTAGACAAGTTAGAGGAAGTGCTCTTCTCGGAAGAAGATCCCACCCGCAAATTCTTCATCGGCAAAACCCTTCCCTCTGCCTTCTGTTCCGACATAGTCCAGTGCATAAAGAAGAACCACGACCTCTTCGCATGGACAGCAGCTGACATGCCAGGGATTTCCGAAGAGCTCCTAGTCCATCATCTAAGTGTCACTCCGGGGTCCAAACCGGTCCAGCAGAAGAGGCAAAAGTTCGCCCCCGAATGCCAGCAGGCCATAAAGGAAGAAGTGGAGAAGCTCCTCAAAGCCCGATTCATACAAGAGGTCAACTATCCGAAGTGGCTCTCTAATGTCGTGATGGTCAAAAAGGCCAATGGAAGTTGGAGGATTTGCATTGACTTCACTGATTTGAACAAAGCATGCCCTAAGGATCCTTTCCCACTCCCCAGTATTGACACATTGATCGACGCCACTTCGGGCCATAAGCTGCTGAGCTTCATGGATGCCTTCTCCGGGTTCAACCAAATTTGAATATTCCCCCCAGATATCCCGAAGACATCCTTTGTCACAGATCAAGGCCTCTACTGCTATAGGGTAGTGCCATTCGGGCTAAAAAAATGCCGGTGCCACCTACCAATGCCTCGTCAATAAGGTATTCAAAAATCAGATCGGGCGGAACATGGAGGTTTACATCGATGATATGCTAGTGAAAAGTATCCATGGGTCTGACCATGTCGCCGACCTCCATGAAGCCTTTGACGTATTGAGGAAGCATAACATGAGACTGAACCCGAATAAGTGTACATTCGGGGTCTCATCTGGTAAATTCCTGGGCTTCATGGTCAGTCAGAGGGGAACCGAAGCCAACCCCGAGAAGATAAAAGCCATACAACATGGCTCCTCCTACAAATGTGAAAGAAGTGCAAAAGCTCACAAGATGCCTCGCAGCTATAGGGCGCTTCCTCTCCAAGTCTGGGAAAAAGTATCTCCCTTTCTTCAAAGCCCTTAGGGGGGCTAAGGGCATCGAGTGGGGCCAGCAATAGCAAGAGTCGTTCGACCAACTCAAAGCCTACTTGGTCAACCCCCCACTCCTCAGCAAGCCTACTCCCGGGAAAACCCTCTACCTCTACCTCGCTGCCTCCAAACAAACCCTCAGCGTTGTCCTAGTAAGGAAAGAAGACAAGGCACAGAAGCCTATCTACTATGTGAGCAAGGTCCTTCGAGATGCCGAGCTCCGCTATCCGAGATTGGAAAAGATGGCCTATGCCTTGGTTATGGCAGCCAGGAAGCTTCGTCCCTATTTCCAATCCCATTCGGTGGCCGTCCTTACCGACCAGCCGCTCAAGCAGGTCCTATATAAGCCCGAGACCTCTGGACGTCTAATGAAGTGGTCAATCGAGCTAAGTCAACACGACATATCTTATCAGCCTCGGACTGCTATCAAGGCTCAAGCCCTAGCCGAGTTTATAGTGGAAAGCACGATCCTGGAAGTCAGTCAAGCGGCAAATGGGCCACCAATCTGGACGGTGTATGTGGATGGGTCTTCTTGCACTGAAGGGAGTGGAGCCGGAGTTATTCTGGCAGGCCTAGATGACTTCATTCTCCAATACTCCCTCCTCATCAATTTCAAGGCTTCCAACAACAAAGCTGAGTACGAAGCCCTAATAGCAGGCCTGGGCATGGCTCGCAAGGCAGGAGCGCAACGTGTCCGAATATTCAGTGACTCTCAGCTCGTGGTGAATCAAGTCTTAGGAGAATACGAGGTACGGGACGACCGAATGGCCAAGTACCTAGCCAAGGTCAAAAGTCTCATGGCTTCGTTCGAAGAAGCACAACTCCAGTGGATCCCTAGAGAGGAGAACGCCCAAGCAGATGCCCTCTCAAAACTAGCCTCCTCCTCCTTCTAAGGCCTCGAGTAAACCATCCTGATCGAAGTTCTACTACGGCCAAGCATCGAAGAAGAAGCCCCCGACTCAATTGAGTCGCTACCTGTCCAACTCGGAGACAACTGGATGAGACCTTTGATTGAATTCCTCAGAGACGGGAAACTTTCCCAAGATCCTAAAGATGCTCGCTGAATCTGAACGAGAGCAGAGCGGTACACCCTCGTTGAGGGAGTCTTGTACAAACGCTCCTACACCCAAGTAGATGGCCGACCCTACTTGAGATGTCTCTCTACAAAAGAAGCATTGTATGCCTTGAAAGAGCTCCACGAAGGGATAGGCAGAGCCCATTCAGGATCAAGGTCCCTCGCCAGGAAAGTCTTGAACTACGGGTACTTCTGGCCTACCCTACTTCGGGATGCCGAGCAACATGTCCGACAATGCAGCCCGTGTCAGCAATTCTCCAATATCTGCCGCCTACCGCAAGCCCAACTCACTTCTCTCTCGAGTCCAATTTCCTTCGCAATGTGGGGGATGTACTTGCTAGGACCGTTCCCACCAGCTCCAGGCCAGCTCAAGTTCCTAGTCGTGGAAATCGACTATTTCTCCAAGTGGATCGAGGCCGAACCACTGGCAACTATTACTGAGAACAAGGTGCAACAATTCTTCTGGAAGAACGTGATCTGCAGGTTTGGCATACCTCGATTCTTGGTAACAGACAACAGAACACAGTTCACGGGGACAGCATTCTGCTCCTTATGTGAAGACCTCGGCATTCAGCAGCGGTTCTCCTCCGTCTCTCACCCTCAATCCAATGGTCAGGTAGAAAATGCCAACAGGCAAATTCTCTCGGGCATCAAGAAGAGACTAGACAAGTCGGCCAAAGACTTATAGGCAGAACAACTTCCTAACATATTGTGGAACTATTGCACTACAAAAAGGACCCCCACAGGAGAGTCGCCCTTCAATCTCACCTACGGTTCCGATGCCGTAATCCCCTTAGAAGTCGGTTTGTCATCCCCTTGCCTAGTTGCATATAATGAAGAGCAGAACGCCAAGGAACTCCAAGCCAATTTGGACCTTATCGATGAGCTCCGCGAAAGAGCTTCGATTCGCTAAGAGAATTATCGGAGAAGAATTGAACAGACCTACAACAAAAGGGTCCGTCCCATAGATCTCAAGGAGGGGAACTTAGTCCTCAGAAAGCTAGCCATCTCATTCCCCAGCCAAAAGAGCAAGCTAGCCCCGAATTGGGAAGGACCATACAAGGTCTCCAAGGTAGTTCGGCCAGAAGCATATCGTCTCGAAGACCTCGAAGGCAGGGAGATACCAAGAATATGGAACGCCGGCCATTTACTGAAGTACCAAGAGGGTGTTTGAACGCCTCTCCGAGTACCATCAAATGTCGGGCCATTCCTATCTTCTTTTTATTTGTATTTGTTTCTTTATTCTCCCATTGTAATAACGACCTGCAATTTAGAAGCGATCGATTAAGCAATTATTAATAAAGAACTTCTTTCACATAATAATTCTCTTATGATCATTTTATCTCTCTGTTTAAAACCCTTATTGTGTTTTCAAAAAACGACGAGTTCGGAGTCCAAAACTTGGCTCGATTCTGCTTTACAAGCTCGCTCTTAGGCAAGTTAGAAGTGGTTCGCCATTCGGAACTGCTTCCACAACCGTTGAAACTTACTCAAACGACGAGTTCGGAGTCCAAAACTTGGCTTGATTCCGATTCGCAAGCTCGTTCTTAAGCAAGTTAGAAGTGGTTCACCATTCGGAACTGCTCCCACAACCATTGAAACTTACTCAAACGATGATTTCGGAGTCCAAAACTTGGCTCGATTCCACTTTGCCAGCTTGCTATTTAGCGAGTCAGAAGTGGTTCGTCATTCGGAACTGCTCCCACAACCGTTGAAACTTACTCAAACAACGAGTTCGGAGTTCAAAACTTGGTTCGGTTCCGCTTTGCAAGCTCGCTCTTAAGCGAGTTAGAAGTGGTTTGCCATTCGAAACTACTCCCACAACCGTTGAAACTTACTCAAACGACAAGTTCAGAGTCCAAAACTTGGCTCGATTCCGCTTCGCAAGCTCTCTCTTAAGCGAGTTAGAAGTGGTTCGCCATTCAGAACTACTCCCACAACCGTTGAAACTTACTCAAACAACGAGTTCGGAGTCAAAAACTTGGCTCGATTCCGCTTCGCAAACTTTGCACTTAAGCGAGTTAGAAGTGGTTCGCCATTCGGAACTGCTCCCACAACCGTTGAAACTTACTCAAATGACGTGTTCGAAGTCCAAAACTTGGCTCGACTCTGCTTCCCAAACTTGTCCTTAAGCGAGTTAAAAGCGGTTTGCCATTTGAACCAATCACACAACCATTAACACTCTCAAAACCACGAGCCTGGGGCCCAACACATGGTTCGACCCCGGTCCAAGTGTGTGCCAAACAAATAACAAGTTCCAACAATACGTGCAAGTTCGCAAAACAAATATCATTGCATTAAAGATCGAGGGGCAAATCCATTTACAAGACAAACTTCTCGTACTTATGACAAGATACAAGACTTGGACGAAACTTGGAGAACAAAAAGAACAAAAACACAGAAAACACTTTCAATGCCTCCTCGGGGCAGGGATGTTCCGGTTTAAAGACATTCGGGGACGGTGAACGTTGTATGGCCGACGCCTAACCTCGAAGCTCGTCCCTAGACCGGCAAACTGAGACGCATCTTCAGCACTGCCTCTGACAGTGGCCCCAACGGACGCGCTGCTCGATGAAGCAGCCACCCCACTTTGTGCGTCACCGAGGCTTCGCCGAGCAACGGGCGAGCGAGTCGCAAGCTCATAAAAGGAAATTCCTCTCTCGCTCTCTTCACGAGTACACGATGTGCTTCTGACATTGACCCGTTCAGGTTGGGGTTTGAGGCAAGCGACCTCCGCCTTGAGTTCGACGATTCATTCCTTTAGAGAGTCATCCTTCACAGCTATCTTTAAGTGAGGAAGTCGAGCAGAGCCTGCAGCACCAGGACTATCGGCAATAATTCGACGGAGATAAGTAACCTCGATGCTCTTGTCGACCATAACCCTCTTCAGCTCGTCAACCTCCACCATCACCTTGCTCATTGTTGCTAACAACACATCCCGTTCCGTCGTCAACTTGCCTATCGCTGCTGTTAGTTCTTCTCTCCCCGCAAAAAGCTCGTCTTCTGCTATGTCAAGTCGTAAATCTCAGCTAACAGTTCTTCTCTCTCCACCGTGACATCAAATAGCGCCTGCCGAAGCGACTCCACCTCCCCTTCGGGAGGGGCTTCTCGAGCTCGTTTCTTTAGTTGCTTCAACTCGGAGAGACGCTTCGCCAGTGTTAGCTAGAGATGATCTAGATCCAACTCGCTCTTTAGAAAACACTCTCGACTGCGAGAAAGGGCCAACTTCGTCGCCCCTAAGTCAGCTCGGAGACGAGAGACCTCAGCCGCTACTGTGTTCGGCGATGCCTCCGCTAGACACAACTCGGCGATCTGAAAGAACACAACAACACTAAGCTCGAGCAACACATAGCAAGATTTCCAAGCGAGTCATCCTCAACACTTAGCTAGATCTCAAAGCGAGTTGTTCTCAACACTTAGCTAGATTTTAAAGTGAGTGGTGCTCAACACTTAGCTGAATTTCAAAGCAAAATTATTTTCAGCACTTACAAAAAATTTCAAAGCAAGACGTCTCCAAAACAAGATCGACCCCAACACATAGTCAAAATAAGAAAATTTTCATTCATAACAAAAAAGCGGTGGTCAGTTCGCTACAAGGCAATACATGAAAAAAGAGAAGAAAAAATACAAGGCAACAAAGATCAAGGGGCCACCTTGGGTGGTAGCTCGGTGACGGGCACCTCGGTGGATGGCTCCCCTTCCTCTGCCACTCCGGCTTGAGGGTCGGCCACAGCCTCGTCACCCCTTCCCTCCACCACCACGGTCTCGGGATCGGCTGGAGCATCGTCACCTAGTTGCTCTTCCCCCTTCTCTCCTCGGCCTCTTGCTCGGCTTTGGGGTCCTCCTTGCCAACCAGACCCCACAGCCAGTATCCCGACCTGTCGAAGCTAGGGACTCGAGCCTTGACGTGCTCGAGCACGGTGGTGTAGGACTGTTCCATGTTCGCCATCATATGCTTCTTAGCCTCGGCCTCTATCTCTGCCCTTGCCGCCTCTACGGCCTTGTCCTTCTGCCGCCTTACTGCCTCCAGGGCCCTCTTTGCCTTGGCCTTCTCCTCGGCTGCCCTGGCCACCTCCGAAGCGACCTTCTCCTTTGCCTATGCCATGGCCGCCTCCAAATCGGCGACCTGTGCTGCCAAAGCATCCGAGCGGCATTGCTCCGCCTCATACTGCTTCACGACCCTCGCCCTCTTCGCTCGGTCTTTGTCACACGCGGCCTTCAACTCCCTCTCCTTCTTGGCATATTGCTTGAGAAGGTGGCTGAAGTGGCACGTGATCTACAAGAAGAAGCAATTAAAGCGTAGTGAAAGCCGAGCAAAAACTTAGAAAATTTTCAAAGGTTATCGAAATCAACTAAGAAAACTTACCGATATGGTTGCCCGAGCTATCTCTAGAGCATCGTCGCCCGTCGTCCCTACCTTCATCGCGGCTCGGTCTTTTGGGGTCGGGAGATGGCGAAGGGCCTGCATGCTCATAGCCGAGTCCCCCAAGAAACCATCGTGGTTCATCACCCGCCAGTCGGGGACGAACAGCTTCTTGTGACCCTCGGTCAGAATGGCCTCAGCCTGCTTGGTAAGGGGTGGGGCCTCGAGCGCCAAAGCTGCCGAGACGGAGAAGCCTTCACCCGAAGGATCAGACGGGGTCGGCTGAGGAAGACCAACAGCCGAGGCCGACCACCGAGGAGAAGCCAGGTCGACGGTCTCGATCGCGACAGAAGAAATCTTGGTGGGTCGACCAGATGAAGGCCCCGCACTCGTCCTCTTCCTCTTCTTATCTTTGGAGGCCTTATCGCTTCGGAGCCTCTGTCGAATGAAGAAAATAAAGTTAAGAAAATACAATGCGTAACAGAAAGTAAACAAGGAAATAGAGATGTCCAGAGCGTACTCGGGTCGATCAGACTAAGGCCCGACCCATGGAGCACCTCCTCGGTCATGTCCCTCCAGCTCAAGGTCGGGAGGCCGACCAGCTTCGCCGCAACCTCTGCTTCGGCCGGAGTCAACATCGGCTCGGCCTTCGCATACTTCGGCACGTCCTCCTTCCACTGGGTCGGGAAGTCCCACGCCGAAGGGGCTCGGATCAAGAAGAACTTACCTTTCCACGACTTGATAGATTCTGGGTTCTCTATCAACTTGACGCCTTTCCGTGGCGACAGATAGTACCGGTGTTCGGTCTTGCTCATCTGATTGATCCGGTACAAGATTCTGAGGACGACGAGCTGAGGCTCCACCTTCATCGTTCGGCACTGGAGCAGAAACCCGAGCACATGTCGCCACATGTTCGGCATGAACTGGATCAAGCTCAATCCATACCACCGAAGCACCTCAGCAACGAAGGGGTGAAGGGGAAGGTGTAGTCCGGCATTCAGCGCGTCATAGGCGAAGACGCAAGTATCGGGCGTGAATGTCGTGCACGCTCGCACCCCGGGACCGGGGAGGGTCAAGGTGTACTCCAGAGGAATGACAAAACTCTTCCGAATCCGAAGCAAGTCCCTCTCCGTCAGAACCGAGAGGATATCGTCGACCTCGGTAACCTCCCTCGGTTCATTCTCTTCGTACGTTTCCGAGCATCCGTAGACTGCCTTGGTCAGTAGCTCGCCGGTATACTGCCTGATCCCCCCATAGCCGGATATCACCGTCGGCAGCCGACCCATTTCTCCTCCTCGTCTTACGGGCTCTACCACCGTTTTGACGACCACTAACCGAGCCACCTCCTTCCCCTTCTCCTTGACGAGCGAAGAGACCAGCTCAGCCGAGGACGACCCTATTATATCCTTCCCCCTCTCTCAACTTAACACTTCTCCCCCTTCCTCGAGAACCAACCGCTCTTCACTCCGACCCCCCGAGGAAGAAGCCTCGCTACCCGAGGACGCTTGTGACATCTCGAAAGTATATATACACACGATTGAAAAATATATATACTAATCTTGATGTGACGCACTCGGTCGGAATAACCTCACCAGAAATTGCCTTACCATGCCGCGACAGTTAGAACAACCACCCTTGGACGAAAATCTCCGCTACCAGTGCGACTCGAGAGCAAAAGTGAATTCTGAGAGTGAAAAGTGAAAGAATGAGAGAAAGGGTAAGGGGGTGAAGACTTATAGTGAAAAGAGGCAACTCTTGGGCTTCTAACGCATTGGGCCCCACTCAAGCTCGTTAAGGAAGACTAAACGACAGAATACAAAAGGTCAGGTAGCTCAACGGCTCACGAACCGCCGAGCAACCGAGGCACTTTGCCAAGCTACCGGGGCACCAACCTCCATATTTGGAGAAAAATGCGGCCGAACTCCTTGGACCGTCAGATCATCCCAAGATTCGTGCCGAAAGTTGATGAGCGGCTCAGATTTCGACAGGCCTACAAAACGACAAAAATACGTTTTTGCGTGATCTGAGCCCCCTGCATCAAGATTCACGCCTTGATGGACGCTCCAGATTTAGCCACGTGGCTCGACAGCTCACGAAGCTCCGAGCCACTGAGGCACTTTGCCGAGCTACCGGGGCACCGACCTCCGAATTTGGAGAAAAATGTGGTCGAACTCCTTGGGCCGTCAGATCAACCTAAGATTCGCGCCATAAGTTGATAAGCGGCTCAGATCTCGCGGCGCCCACAAAACGATAAAAACACGTTTTCTCGTGATCTGAGCCTCCTGCATCAAGATTCGCACCCTGATGGACGCTCCAGATTTAGCCACGTGGCTCGGCAGGTCACGAAGTGCCGAGCTACCGAGGCATTTTGCCGAGCTACCGGGGTACCGACCTCCATATTTGGAGAAAAATGCCACCGAGCTCCATGAGCGGTCAGATCATCCTAAGATTCGCGCCATAAGTTGATAAGCGGCTCAGATCTCGCCAAGCCCACAAAACGAAAAAAACACATTTTCTCGTGATCTGAGCCTCCTGCATCAAGATTCGCGCCCTGATGGACGCTCCAGATTTAGCCACGTGGCTCGACAGCTCACGAAGCGCCGAGCTACCGGGGCACCGACCTCCATATTTGGAGAAAAACGCCGCCGAGCTCCATGGACCATTAGATTGTCCCAAGATTCGTGCTAAAAGACGATGAGCGGCTCAGATTTTGCCACGTCCACAAAACGACAAAAATGCGTTTTCTCGTTATCTGAGCCTTGCGCATCGTGATTCGCGCCGTGATGAACGCTCTAGATTTGGCCACGTAGCTCGGTAGCTCACGAAGTGCCGAGCTACCGAGCCACTATGCCGAGCTATTGGGGCACCGACCTTCACACGCGGAGAAAAGTGCTGCCGAGCTACTCAAACCGTCAAATCGCTCAGATATTCGCGCTATTAGCTGATGAACGGTCCAGATCTTGCCACGTCATAAATAGATATAAAAAATCTATTTTTTATTTATTAAATTCGAATTGTTTATTTAAAATTGCGAAAAAATGATTAAAAATTCAGAAAAACTAATTAAAAATTCTAAAAAATAATTATAAATTCGGGTTTGTATTTTTGAGCCCCTGGAAAAATAATTATTGCTTAGAATAATTAATTAATGCCCTCGAACAATAAATCACCGCTTCGTAAAATTAAATAAATGATCCGAAAAATAAATAAAAAATTAAGAAAATTCACCAAAAATCCAGAAGAGCTCAAGAACAATCCTGAGCGCACAACCAACTCTGAAAATCACCATAATACCTCATATGAAGATTCGAAACCCCTCATTTGGACTCCGATACAACCCCGCAAGCTATTAGATCAGTAAAACTACTCCTCAAAGGCTGATCAAATCCAGTCTTCGGGAGTTGGGGGCTCGTGATATGGCTAAAAATAGGATTAAATCGGAACCGTTCAAATCAGGCACGAATCTTAAAGTTCGAGGGTAAAATGGTAATTTCGCCTACAAGCGGGTCTGAAATGGAAATTGGGTCTTTTTTCAAAAGCCCATTAACCCATAAACGGATCCGTCTTACTGGGTACGGGTTCCAACCCGCAAGAAACTCAATCCAGCTGGATAAGAGAGGATTAGGGTTTATGATTGTCCTTGATCAACGGTCATAATCGCTTCTATCCATTTACACTGGGAAATAGGGATTTGATCTTATCCTAAAACAGGTTCCTAAGGCGGCTATAAATACCCTCCTCCCCCCACTGTTACCAGGTAATCAATCTTTTGCCAATCAAAGCTCTTTCATAATCTTTCTGATTACCGACAAGAGCGTCGGAGGGTGCGTCGCCGGAATCAACACCGGTGTTTCGCACTTTTTGCAGGTCAACGGCGGGAGAATCTCGGTCAAACTCCGGTGAAATTGTTCAGGTTTGACTATTCAACTTCCTTCGAATCTACAAATCTATCTGTTTGCCCCCACACTGATTTCAGCGGCAACAGGGGTTACAATTTTTGTATGAATTGAAGTAAAAGATCATGTATTTTCTACGAATTACTTGTGTTCGGAATTCGGGATGCTACAGTTGGTAAATGTGAGCAAATGTGTATTGAGCCTAAAGCGTCGTCTACATATTTGGTTTTGCCATTCCTTTCCTACTGCACCTCTAGGTGTGATCAAGTTTTTGAAAAAGTGCTTTTTCAATTTCATGAAAAACCTTGGCAAAAATACATTTCTTGAGCAACACTTTAAACACGACATTTCTTCAAACGATTACCAAACGGAGACTTAGAATGCTTGAACATGCTGAATACTGGTGAACCCTTGCATCATTGTATGGTAATGTTAAAGAGTGATTGGCTCCATGAAACTGAACATGAGACTGAAATTTAATTCAAGTGAAGGTCCATCCAGAGTTTTCTGTTTGGATTGATTTTTTAAATCCGTTTTCAGTTTTTGGAAATGAAAAATGTAATAATCGTGTTTGGATAAGTGTTTTTACAAATTCGATTCTGAAATTTTTTCCGAAACTACTCATTTTATAATGAATTTTAACAAAACTTGAAAAACCAGTTTTCTAAACCTGATTTTCACCCTTTGCTCTTTTCTAAAGAGCGATATGTTCCCTTTCTTTTTCTCTGCCAAAAAACCCGATCTTGAACCCAAAAACCCTCCCAAAATCGTCCAGAAATCTGCGGATTTCTTCACAAAATCTTCAGCAAATCGGTTCCACTTTCAAACCAATCCTCAAGTGAGCGTAGAAATGGCCTTCGAATATTCGGATTTGGTACACCGACTTCTTCCTAGAGTTTGTTCATGATTTGTCAGACAAGATCTCGTTACAAGTTGAGGTGTGGTAAAGCAAATCGACGTCTCAAGCTTGAAAAAAAATCGGGGACAACTTCTCTCATCTTCAAAAGAAAGTATGGTTTTTTCCCCCTCAATTTTAATTTTCGCATCTTCGTTAATTTTTCATCCATTGCTGTTAGTAATTTGAGGTTGCTATCACAGTGTTCAGATCTGGGTATGATTAATTTTCTTTAAATTTTTTGCCTCAATTTTAATTTTGTGGACAGCGAAGTTTATAGGTTATATTTGGTATGTCATCATTTCTAGGTAGTATTTGTTTTGTAAATGTTTGTTTATGTTTCTTGTTAATATTTGATAGGTGGTTATAGTTTCGTAAAAATTTTGTGTTGAGAGTGAAGATTCGGTACTGGGTATTGCTAGAGTTTTTTTTTACATGAATTATCATGGTTATAAGAAATTGTGGACATTAAAATATGACTAGAGAATTTGTCGGTTTGTGTAAATCTTTCTGTAAACTTGCAATTTTCCATACACTATTAGTTTGTGCATACCACCAGAGGATCCTCATGTTTCATGTTCACAGATTCACAGATGACATAAAAAGGGACATTCAGGAGAGCCTTTCAAGTGGGTTGAATATTCATAGATGACATCTATTATCATGGGTTGAATATCTCCATTCTTTGTGTCATTAGTTTTAGCACGTAATAATTCTGAAGCATGTAATTTTTGCACTGATTGAGATTGCCTGCTAATAGTATACTTAAAGATAGTAGAATATTGACTTTGGGATTGTAGTCTTGTGTCTTGGCCCTTGGGAAGTCATGCTTTATCCTCTTTCTTGCTCTCTTTTTGCATCAAGCTATTTTCATGTTCTGGTACCAGTTCTTTCTTGTATCAGTTCTTTCTTATGAGTAGTTTTACTGGATGCCAAATGGATATGTTATTTGGTGGTAGCTCTAAATCCCAACTTGGCCTGAGCATCATTGAACCATATGTGATATTTTGTTTGTGATAATCCATTCCCTCTGTACATGTGTTTCTTGATATTGCATGAATTATGTTCTTCTCCCATTCTATGACATACTAAAATAGAGCATCATTGAACCATGACATACTGAAAATTTTAGACATATTTGTGACATGATCTGTACTGCAATTTTCCATTCCCTCCTGTGAGTTTGTAATGTGACTCCCAATAGTGCATCCCATGAATTATATTGTTTGTGATAATCTCATGAATTATGTTGTTATTCCACTAAATTGTTCATCTGTGAGGTGCTCCAAGCATTTGATACTTTTGCACAACTGCTCATGGTTTTTGGTTCTTGATGCCTTATTTTGCAAGAAATTTACAGAAAAATCTCTTATCTTTTTCATCATACATCATGATTGAGACGATGGATAATTTTTAGGGTATTTAATCCATTACAGGGAGGAGCGATCGGAGATAGACATTGGAGGGGGATTATATATATGTACTAGATTTGCCCGTGGGCACATGCCTACGGCACGTCTTCGGAACGATACAAAATACGAAAAACCCTGTAAACAGTAAAACAATAATTATGTAACTCAAGTTTGAATAGTATGACAATAATTAGTTGTAAATAAAAGTCCATGTTTCCATTAGTATATGTTGAAAAATAATTATAAATGAGGGTGTAAATCTAACTTCTTAAAATTCAAGTGTGGAAAATGATGAAATTTAACATTTGAAGAGATATATTTGCTATTTTCAATATAACATGTGCAATAAAAAACATAAAAATTCTGAAAATTTACAAACCTGAAATCTTAAAATCTGAACTTCTAAATAAATAAAGAAAGAATGGGAGAGAGAGGTAGGGAGAGAGAGAAAGAGAGAAATATAAAAAAGTGAAAATATAAGAGAGAGAAAGTAATAAAGTAATGAGTTTTTGAGTTTTGGGGGGAAAAATTTGGTTTTGGGGTTTGAAATTTTGGGAGAGAAAATATGTTTTGTGAGGTTAGATCTAAGCCTTTAATTTTTGGGGGATTGAAGGTGAGCCACTTGATAGCTTTCTTTGTGTTTTATTATATAGATTGTTTGGATTAGGTTAGTACAGTGACTTTATGTTCAAAGGACATCAGTTCCCTTCTAGATCTTTTGCAAAAAAATAATTCCACATTGATTGATCGGATCATTCTCCTGTTTTGATCTTCTGTTCCATGGTCTTCTTCATGTTTGCAGGTTGTACAGATTTTGGACGGCTACGATATTGAATGCGTACCTACGGTGTATAGAAACAATATAGTAGCTTATATTAGTATCAGCACCATTTTGCGAGCATTGCACCTATCCAAATAAAGGCAATAAAGGAAACATGTGGTTGCTTGTGCATGCAGGTATCATTGGATCGGTATCATTGGATCCATGTGGTTGTTATTGAACTTTCGAGCAGACATACATTCAAAGAATTTGTTGCTATGTTTTAATTTTCTTCTACCTTTATTATGTCGGTTAAATGATGTTATATTGGGAAAACAAAAGTTATTGTAATTCTGATGTGTCTCTTGTTATGCATTGTAACTGGGACTAAGTGGAAGGAAACAAATATATTAGTGAAGCCTATGCTTTCCAGGTATCTTTGTAATTGTGAAGAATGATGTTCAGTTATCTTTTATATGAAATGTGTCGTTTTGACATGTGTAGCTTATGTTCATCTGAAGCAAACATCTTTCTGTTGGAGGGAATTTATTTGAGGTGAATTCATTAGAATTTATTTGAAGCAAACTTACAAGTGTAACTTGTACAAAGGGTCTGTTTGAGGATATTTAGAGAAAGTGATATGTTGGCCAGTAGCACATTTCGTATTATAGTTGAATATTATGGCTGGACAGAAATGTAAAAATTATACATGTATACATTTGTTTATGTAATTTATTGCGATGTATTTCTTCAAAAGTAAAAATTTAAAAAAAATAATAATAATAAAAAATCAACGGAAAAATTGTTATCCAAATGCATTTTATACTCTCAATTTCAAAAAATTGTTTTCTGAAAACAGTTATCCAAACAAACCCCTTGTTTTTTAAAATCTCAAAAACTCATTTATAAATATTTTTGAAAACCTAAGTTTAAAATGTGTTCTCAAAACAACGAACCAAACGCAATTTTTTTCGGCTTCAGTTAACTCCATGGAACATGGCTTTCACTAGGTTTTTTAACGTCTCATACGTACACAGAATAGTTCATTGTTGAATTTACTCTTTCTTTTCACTCATGAAACTCAATGAAACCTCACTCATTCGTTGTTTTAGTGAGTTGCAAGTTCCAAGTTCCAAAATCCCTTCATGAAAACTCCAGTTTTTAACATTGGGTTTTATGTTTACTTCGGTGAATTTCGTCATCATTGAAGGCAGTAGAGCTCCAAAAAGAAATTCATCCTAGAAATTTGGTTTGAAAAGAAGTTTTATGAAACCTATCCCACTTAACCATTGTTACAAGAGGTTTCAATGGATTCTATGTAGCGAAAGACACATGAAGCATTAGGTGTTGTTTGAATGTTTCCCCTCTATCAACTGCATCTAAAGCCTTTTCATAGTTGATGCTCCTAGATCATGATTATATCATTTGCATTAATATATTTTTCTCCTTACAATGGCAGTTCTGCATTGGCACAATCAAAGATGATTTTTTGGTAGTAATGAATGATCCTAGAGCAGTAGCTTAATGATGCCATGGATGGAAGAGATTTTGGAAGAAAGTTATTGTTAAAATATAGTAATTGTATCTTCTGTTTCCTAATCTATAGAAGACAGATTCTCCAAATCTCTCATCTCCCCAATCTTCTCTCAATCTCCTTTCTTCTTCTCCAAGAATATAACTCTTATATATACATGTATACAGTAGAGAAATAAATGAATAAGAATAAAATTTATTTCCCCAAAATCTGTTTTCAACATGGTATCAGAGCCTAAAATATCCTAGGCTACGTGAAGAAGAGGAAGAAGAAGAGGCGTGTTCAGCCTCACCGATCACCAATCTCAGATCCGAACCTGAACCCCGAAACCCCAACTTCGTCCATTGTCTTCATTGACTGGACCCCGATCCAGTCGCCGATCGAAAACCAACCGCTGATGCCCTCACCTCAAAACCAACCGCGGCCCCTTCCTTTCTACCTCCGACAGCACCTCCACCGCAATTCCCTCCATCGTGCTCCTCCTCGAACCCATCGCCTTCTCCACCTTCGCAGGCAACCCCGAAACCAAGCCCCCACAGCCTCGTCGCCATTGCCACCGCCAACCACGCCGCCCAACCCCTCCCTCCGCTGCTCCCTATTCCCGATCGAAAACCCCCCGCTCTGACCTCCTCCCTCCCGAACCTCCGCCCAGATCCCCACGCCTCCGTCGACACCCCCGTCGTCGACCCTTCCGCTTGCCACAAACCAGCCCCCGTCGTCGACCCTGCTGTTGTGCTCTTTTGGTGTGTACTGTTTTGGGGAGAATGTTGTTTGCTGTTTTTTGATCTCGTCTGCTGTTTGGTGTTTGGATCATTGGTTTTGCTTGTTGTGCTGTTTGTTGTGTTGCTAAGGGACAATATTCGTATGAGTCAAGAAAGTGTACTCATTATGGCAAGATCATCAACACGAAATCTCGTTGTTATAAGATTATCGGCTATCCAGAGATCTGGGATCATAGCAGGGATATTCGGGAGAAGACTTGCAATCAACCCACTCTCGCAGTTGGAGTTGCTGATCGTGCTACTGCAGGTAATGATGGTAAGGTTTTTAATATTTCTGGCTCTGTTATGAATAATGCATGGATAATTGATTCGGGTGCTACTGACCATATGACTTTTGATTCTAGACAAGTTCAAAATTTTCAACCTTCTACCAAATCAACTGTGTCTACTGTCAATTGTGATCCTGCCACTGTTACTGGCGAGGGTACCATACCTCTCACAAACAACCTAACCTTAGATACTACCCTAGTTGTGCTATCCTTGAATTTTAACTTATTATCTGTTGCTCAAATTGTAACGCCCCTAGCCCGGCTCAGCTGCTCACACGGCTACGTGTGCGCTCACGCGAAAAAACGGATACAAAACTCTAGCCATGCTCACCACATGCACCATCAAAATGTGGATATACCCTATAGGTGATCCTTTATCACTTGGTTTTTCCTAATATACTCAATCTCCTCTCTCACTTTTTCCGATATGGGATTTAACCCAAGCCATTCACGTCACTATCCAAACCATGCATACACACTCATGCACAGTTAATAGCCATAGCCCCATAATCCAATCCTATAGGCCACATTCATCAATTCCCTTTTTAATACCAAGCCTATAGGATCCCATTATAGGCTAACATTAATTCCATCTCATCTCTTTATTATTATTATTATTATTATTATTATTATTATTATTATTATTATTATACACATACTCTCTTAAGTACGGGGTGTTACACAAATAACTACTGCCTTACATTGTATTGTAGTCTTTTGGCCTTCACATTGTGTGTTTAACGACATTCGGACTCGCAAGACGATTGGTTATGGGGTTAGACATGGGAAGCTCTATTACCTAGATTTAGAATCTGAAAGTTCAAGTAAGTTGACTCAAGCTCTAAGTGTGAAAGAATTCGAAGATGAGAAGAAGAAATCAGATATTTGGCTATGGCATCGACGTCTAGGGCATGCTTCTTTTGGTTATTTGAATAAATTATATCCAAGTTTATTTTTGAAGTTGGATATTTCTTCCTTTCGGTGTGATGTGTGTGAACTCGCAAAAAATCACCGTGTCTCTTTTCCTCCAAGTCCAAGTAGAAGCTCTCTTCCATTTTATGATTATCCATTCCGATGTTTGGGGTCCATCCAAAACCACTACATTTGGAGGAGCCAAATGGTTTGTGACATTTATTGATGACTGTACATGTATGACCTGGATTTGTTTGATGAAGTCAAAAAGTGAAGTTAGTGGCTTGTTTCAAAATTTTTACTAGCATGTTATGATTCAGTATAAATCACAGATTCAAGTTCCTAGGAGTGACAATGGCGGAGAGTACCTGAGTTCGAATCTGTAATAATATTTGGTGGAACACGACATTGTTCACCAGATTGCATGCTCATATACACCTCAACAGAATGAGGTTGCAGAAAGAAAAAATAGACATGTGCTCGAGGTGGTCCATGCTTCTCTTATCTATGGAAATATGCCACTCATTTATTTGGGGAAAGCCCTTGCTTCTGCTGCATACTTAATCAACCGAGTTTCCTCCAGTATCCTAAACTTTCTCACACCATTTCAAGCATTAACTGAAGTTCTGAATGCACCAAAAGTCATCAATTTGCCACCTCGTGTGTTTGGGTGTGTTGCATTTGTTCATCTTCATCAACATGAACGCAATAAGTTAACTCCTCGAGCTGTCCGCTGTGTTTTCGTGGGATATGCGCAGGATAAGAAAGGGTACCGGTGCTATCATCCACCAACTCAAAGGATGTTTGTGACTATGGATGTTGTGTTCCATGAAGATGAGATGTATTTTTCTTCTTCTACGACTGAACTTCAGGGGGAGTACCAAAGTGAAGTTCAGACTCTTGGGTATGATGAAGGGGTTAGTGAAGTTCAGACTCTTGGGTATGATGAAGTAATTACCATTCAGAACGAACAACTGGATACAAATAATGGCGAACACTTGAATGAAGACCTAGCAAGGAAGGAAGACCCTCACGAAGAAGTGCAACCAAGAAAAGAAGCCCCTCTTGAAGAAGACCCTCTTGAAGAATTGCAACCAGTACCGAATTCTAGTGAGAGTGAACCGTCAGAACCCCAAAATCAATCGTCATCATTGTCCAAAACTCCTAGAAGAGAACTCCCGCACCGTACCAATAGAGGTATTCCAAAACCCACTAATGAACCTGATCCCACTAATAACGTCAAATATCCCATGAATAATAATGTATCCACTCACTCCTTGTCGGAATCAAATAAGTCATTTGTAAACCAATTATCTACTGTATCTATTCCTAACAGTGTGTAGGAAGCCTTACTGATCCAAGGTGGAAAGCAGCTATGGATGAGGAGATGAAGTCCTTGAAAAAGAATGAGACTCGGGAGATAGTCGAGCTTCTAGCAGGAAAGAAGCCAGTAGAATACAGATGGATTTATACGGTGAAGTATAAGTCCGAAGGTTCAATAGAGCAATACAAAGCAAGGTTGGTTGCCAAAGGATACACTCAAACATATGAAATTGATTATGAAGATACATTCGCACCTGTGGTAAAATTCAATACTGTTCGTGTCCTACTGTCACTTGCTATAAATCTTGACTGGCCGTTGGAGCAACTTGATGTGAAGAATGCATTTTTTGCATGGGAAATTGACTATATATGGATCTTCCACTAGGGTCGAACAGACCAGTCCAAGACAGCAATAAAGTATATCGTTTGAAGAGAGTATTTTATGGACTTAAGCAGTTGCTATGAGATTGGTTTAGGAGATTTACAAAATCAATGAGGACATTCGGATACTATCAGAGTAATTCAGATCATACTCTGTTCCTAAAAAGGAAAGAATGTAAAATTACTGCTCTCATTATTTATGTGGATGATATGATAGTAACTGGTGATGATCCTGAGGAGAGGAAGGCATTAAAGAACTACTTATCACAAGAGTTCGAAATGAAAGATCTTGGTTCTTTGAGATACTTCCTTGGTATTGAAGTTTCTTGCTCAAGAAAGGGGATATTTTTGTCTCAAAGAAAGTATGCTCTTGATTTATTAAAGAAAACTGGAATGTCCGCTTGTCAGCCGATTAGTACACCGTTAGAAGAAGGACTGAAACTGTGCAATGAAGCTGGTCATGTACCTTGTGATAAGGAAAGATATCAGAGATTGGTTGGATGACTGATGTATCTTGCACATACACTGCCAGATTTTTCATATGCTTTAAGTGTTGTAAGTCAGTTTATGCATACGCCTCGGGAACAACATATGGATACGGTGATGAGAATTATGAGATATATTAAGTCTGCTCAAGGAAAATGGATCTTATTTACGAAACATGGTCACTTGAAGGTTGAGGCATATACTGATGCTGATTGGGAAGGATCTATAATTGATAGGCGTTCCACTTCAAGATACTTTACCTTTGTTGGAGGAAATTTAGTTACATGGAGGAGCAAGAAGCAAAATGTTGTTGCGCTCTCTAGTGCAGAGGCTGAGTATCGCGGAGTAGCTCTAAGTATAGCGGAAGCTTTATGGCTGAAACTCTTGTTCCAGGACTTAGGCTATGGTCCGAATGAACCTATGAAAGTATATTGTGATAGTCAAGCAGCGTGTGATATTGCTGCTAATCCGGTTCAGCATGATAGAACAAAACATGTAGAGGTGGACAGATTCTTCATCAAAGAAAAAATAGATGAGAAAGTCATTGAGATATCGAAAGTGAAGTTAGAAGATCAGCTCGCAGATATCCTAACCAAGGCAGTTTCGAATCGGCTCTTCTTGAAATTTGTTGACAAGTTGGACATGTTCAATATCTATGTACCAACTTAAGGGGGAGTGTTGAAATATAGTAATTGTATATTCTATTTCCTAATCTATAGGAGACAGAATATACAATTACTATATTCCCCAAAATCAGTTTTCTACAGTTATGCACCCCTTTGCAAGTTAATTAAATCAAGCTAGACATAATTAATGGATGCCTAGCTTGTGTGGTGGTCCAAATGTGTACTTTTTTCAAGTGTAATTATTAACTGAATCAGGTTTGTATGAAGTGTATTTGTTAAGTCAACTGAGCAGGCTTGATTGAATTAGTCACTTGTATGTTTGCTGAAGCTAAGATGTTCATTCTTGAATTTGACTTTGTAGCAATTTTGGTGATGTTTGGTTTTCCGCCAAAATGCACTTTCGAATTCTAAAAGCACTTCTAAGCTCTAAATAAGTTGTTGATTATTTCCTAGCCTTAAATATGTCATTGATAAAAGTGTGTAAAAGTGTGTTGAGCTTAAAGCACAATTTCAGAACTATTTTTAAGGATGTGCTAATACTTTTCGATAAATTGTTTGCTTATATAGTTGTTTATATATACCATCATATTGATTGTTCTTGTTGTCATTCTACGCTTCTACTCTTTACAGCTTCATGGCTATATCTCATTTTGATAATTGTCTTCTACTTCAATACAGTGCTCAAAATTACAACGACACACAAATGCATCCAAGCCTTACAGATATATTTACAACTAAACAAGAAGAAAACCAACATAATTGTTGGTAGGAATAAATAGAGACAACCCACGTAAAAGTCTCAAAATATATGGAGCAAATTTTCATTTAAAACTAAAAATCTTGCATTATTTACAGCTTTTTCCTTAGTCGGTTGCAGTTCAATTTTTTCTTCAAAATTGCAAATTTTCGACTCCAAGTGCAGTCTTATTTTGTGGTGCATTCTTATCCTGATAAAATATTTAAAGAAGTGAGGTTAAAACCATATAAAAAATAGACAAGTAAGTGTGTGCTATATTTACTTTTATACGAGCTGTACACATATCAAATAAATTTTGTTAACTTCTTTTCTTGTTTTGATTTCTATTAGATATGAAAATTGATACCTACAATTCAGTGATATACATATCTAAGTACTAGTTAAGGAAAACAAATATAGCAAAAACTATATGTTTGATATCTGAATTTTTGGGAGATCTTATCCAATTCGCATCTGTATCCGAAATTTGCGGATACAAATATTAATTTATATTTTCCCGAATCATATCTGTATTTTTATAAGAATAAGAATCTGAATCCGTCTTGGGAATGCAGATACGTATGTTGGTATAGGCAATATCTGATCCGTATCTGATCCAAAAGCATCCCTAATATCAAGCAATTAGTGTGACACTAACAGCCAACATCCATCTTTTCCCTCTTTATTCATCACCAGTCGCTTATTTGTGTACGCAGACATTCTTTCATGGAGTCTATTACATATACTTATGATGCGGGTAAACATCGCTGCAAATCAGGGCCACAAATTGAGGCATGAATGTCGAAGCTTCGGGGGGCGAAATAGTAATTTTACAGCGAATACGGGTCTGTATGGAGAACATGGGCCGTTTTCAGACTCTTCGGCCCCAAAAAAGTATACAAGCAAAAGGAGTAATCTTCAATCCAATAAAAGGAGTCCTGATTAATCAAAACTCTTGACCAAAGCCATCTAAAAGAGAGTTATCAACTAATCTTATCTCCCAACCATGACAATCAGCAGTTTGAATACGAAAGAAACTATTTTAAGCTAATTTTTTGTAATTAACTCCTAGCATATAAATGCCTCCCACATCTTTCACAATAAGAGAATCATTATTTTGCCACAAAAAACTCCAATATTATTCAAAATTCTGAATTGAGTGTCTTAGGGTCTTTCGCCGGGGAACACCTCACTGTTTAGACGTTTTGCAGGTTTCTTGGAGTGATCTTGGCCGTCCAAATCAAATCCAAGTGTCCACAATCGTCAGAAAATCAGAGAGCGATTAACAGTGATTAATTCTGATCAAAGTAATTGTTAGAATTTAATTTTCATTAAAGAATTCACATCATCTGTTTGCTCCCACACAGAAAATAGCTGCAACATATTGACACCGTATGTGGGAAATTACAATCTAACCAACCGATCAGATTTTGCCGGCAGAAACTACTTTTTTCCATTCATGTCTCCAAGGGAAAAGGGAAGGCGGAGGCTGCCAGCAGACAAGCCAACTTTCTTCCTCAACCTCATCCTCATATGGAGGACCCCCTTCGACCTCCTCAACCGGATCAACCTCACCAACCGGTTCAACCTCTTCATCAACCCGAGCAACCCCCTAAACAACCCGCTCAGCTTTCCTCCAAAAGGACTGCACCGGGGGGCTTCCAACAAAGTCGTCCCGAACAGCACCCTCCATGGCATGTGGGTGAAAACAGGGGCTTGACCTACACTTCAACCAGTGTTCAAAAAGTCACTAGGCGGTAGTCGGGTAGTCGTTGGAGGCCTAACGCCTAGACCTTGTAAGCAGGGCCTAGGCAGCTAGGCTAGGCCTTTTTATTTTTTATTATTTTATATTATTTTATTTTTGCCCCCAGTTTTTTCTTTTTGTTTTATTTTGCTATTCCACCATGCATTAACTTGCTCTTTATTGCTCCCCATTTTTACCCTTGATTTTTCTCCATGCTATTGCAAGATGGGATTTAGATAGTATAAAATACATAATTGCATCAAGGTGCTAACAGATTTGGGTAGAGCGATAATTTGTCAGGATAATTATAAGAATTTTTAATCTCTTAATTAGATGTATCAAGAAAATAAACTATAATAATAGTTGTAGTCTGTCTCTTTTGAAATCTGGATTGACTTATTTTTTCATAATCAAAAGCATCGGTAGATTTGATATCTTGGAAGCAAACAGTGTTATACTAGTGGTTTTCAGTGAACTCCAACTAATAATTTGTAATGTTGGGTTGTGTGTTCTCATTCTATGAAAACAATTTCGGGGAAAAAATAACAGAAGCTATCTCTTCCTAATCTGATGATTATCTAAATATGTAGTAGCTATATAAGTATATAAAATTTTGAATATAGGAAGACTGTTGCTATCCTGTTTCATTGATAAGTTGATATCAGAACAATAACGCTAAATCCTCAAGATGAAAACAAACTACCAGATCACACATACTACTACAACCAAAAGACACCACCTAAGAACTATTACTACTACTACCTACTAATAATATGTGCCAAGTATCTAACTCCTTCCATACCCAGAAATTATTTTTAAACGGGTCCGGGTCAGGTCGGATTGGGTTAAGCTATATTTTACGATCCGAGTCCGCCTAGGCTGCCCAGATCCGCCTAAACCCGCCTAGACCCGCCTGGAACCTGTCTGGACCCTTCATAACTATGCCTAAATATGCAAAATCGATTTTTTAAAAACACTTAGGGCCTAGGCGAGTCGCTTGGGGGCCGCCTAGTGACTAAGCGGCCGCATAGACCAATTTTTAGAACAGTGACCTCATCATCCTTTACGGTGCTCTCCCTGGTATCTCAAACACAACAAGACCTCCGCCAAACCATCCTCACTTGATAACATGGGTTTGACCTCCGAGATCACCAAAATGAAAGGCAAATCTGAGACTAAGTCCCCCATTCGAAGCACCATGAAAATAAGAGGAGCTCTTCTCCTCGAAAACAGAGGTCCAGAAGAACCCCCTCTCCTAGGGGGTAAAGAAGATCTTCCTCTTTTAGGGGACGAAGGACTCCTCCCCTTCGCCAGCGAAGAAGCCTGACTCCAATAAGCCGATCAGTTTCCAGGAGAAATAGGGAATAGGAGTCACTATGGTAGAATTCCAAAACTTCAAGGATGAGTTCATTCAATACTTCCACATTGTTCCGGGTAAGACGCAACGAGTCAACATTCGCCGCTCTACTCCTTCATAACAGGAGGATTCTGGTGGGTCTACTAGATTCGGGTATCAAGGCAACGCCATCATTTAGCGCCTCCAACAGATGGAGGACCGCCTTGTACTGAAAAAGAAGAAGAGGAACAGCATGACTGAACATACTTCCCCATCCTCCAAGACGACCCCTTCTCCGGGACGATCCTCGAGGCTCTTGTCCCGACAAACTTCAAAATTTCAGCTTTTGAGTCATATAACAGAGAGTCCTACCTGGTGGACCACCTTGAGAGTTTCAAAACCCTCATGAAGATCCATCAAGCCAATGACTCCCTCCTCTACAAGATGTTCCCAGCGACCCTAAAGGGATCAACTTGGGAGTGGTTCTCTCATCTCTCCCCATGGTCCATCTTCTCCTTCGATCAGCTTGAGAAGCTCTTCTTCACGCACTTTATCACTAGCTGTATGACAGAGAAGACACACACCTTTCTACTTGAATTGAAGCAAATAGATGGAGAATCTCTCAAGAGTTATATTTGGCACTTCACAGTCGAGTCCCGATCAAGTCCTTCACTTGACTCAGTTGTAGCCTCTGCTGCCTTCAGGCACAATGTAAGCCACGTCCACCTCAATGCTTCTCTTGTCAAGAGACCTCATCGGGACTTCTCAGACCTCCTACACAGGGTTGAGAAGTACATCCGAGTGGAAGATGTCATGCATCAACAAGAACAAAAGAGGTCCTCTTGCGGGAACAAACGGAAGAGTACCGATGAAGAGGGACCCAAGAAGTCTCATAAGGATGCCTCGGGCTAGCATCACCCTCCTCTAGCGTCTCGCTTTAAGAAGTTCACTCCCCTAAATGCCAGCATCTCTGTAGTCCTCATGGAAGTTGAGAAGGTCAGGCTCCTTCAGCCTCCTCATAATAAGTCACACACTCAGAGTGCTTTCGCATACTTATATTTCAAGTTGTCGTTTGACGTAAAAGTAAACATTGGTAATGAATACCCTTAGTTACTAAGCCCCTCAAAATATTGGAGTAGATAAAACTTTATTTATTCAATTATTTTATCATTATCACTCTATCTACTTAAACTTTATTTAGGACTAGATCAAAGGGGATAATCACAAGACAAGCATCACACTTATCTATTATGCATAATCACATGACTCTTATAATTTTGTAAGGAATTTTGAACTTCAATAATCCTAAAAAAACATGTATACTTAATCTTGCTTTATAAGATATTGTCTATCCTATAAAAAAAAATAATGCAATGCTTTAGCACAATAAAGAATCAAAAGTTTAAATATAATCCTACTTTAGGTCCCTTTTTTTAATATATATATTTTAACCCCTTCCACAAACATAATTATCACATTGTCATCAATATGAAAAGAAAATAGGGGAAAATGAGAAAAGTTCAGAATTACTCCCCGGATTTATGTTGAAATTCTGGATGAGTGACGTTTATTGTTTTAGTGATATATGGAGTTTTAAATGTCAAAATTCTCTGATTCTTTTTGCATTTGAAAACTAAGACAATTTTCTTCGATTGATATTTGACACACTTTTCCAGATTCGGCCTCCATCCTGCTAAAAACAGCCATCAAACTAGGTCTAGAAAGCAACTCTGCCCGTAACCCCCAAAACTTATGCAATCCTCTAAAATAGATCAAAAATTAAAATTAAAGTAAAAAACAAGTAAAACAATTCTAAAGAAAGGAAAAAGAAAACATGGGTCGCCTCCCAAGAAGCGCAAGTTTTAAGTCTTCAATCGGACATTGTAATTTAGATGGTTAGGTGATGCCAATATCCAACAACATAAGAACCTCTTTTCTAATAATTCCCTTCATGTGTGGATTAGGTTTTCTCTATGCATCACGCAAATTATTTGGCATCGGTTTAAGGTCGAGTTTGAGTGATTTCTTTCTTGAAGATGACGTCTTTGATATCCCCACCTCTTTGAATTTTAGCTAAGAAGAAAGATGAATAGATGGTGCAGCTTTCAAATGCCGAACATGCTCCGAAACCTTTTCTTTCTCGGATTCAAGAGTTGCTGAATTTGTTAGACACACTTCTACAGGTAACATTTCAACTCCAACCCTATGTGTCTCTCCCACAGCTAAATCAATTTCACTAACTTGGAAGCACGAGTGAACTTCGGCAGAAAACTCCATGGATTTAAAAACATCAAATGTCTCTTGCTCATCTTCAACCCTCAAAATAAGTTTTCTTTGTTGCACATCAATCAAAGCTCTCCCCCTAACTAAAAAAAGTCACCCCAAAATGAATGAAATTTGTTCATCTTCCTCCATGCCAAGCACTATTAAATCAACTGGGAATATGAACTTGTATATTTTTACCAAAACATATTCAAATATAGCTCTTGGGTACTTGATTTGTCCGTCAATTGCAAAGAAACTGTAGTAGACTTTGCTTCTCCAAGACCAAGTTTCCTGAAAATTGAAAAAGGCATAAGATTAATATTTGCTCCTAAATCACATAGAGCTATATCAAAATAATAATTTTCAATTGTGCAAGGAATCGTAAAACTCCCTGCATCTTTAAGTTTATAAGGCAACTTCTTTTGTAAAATTGTGGTACTCTTTTCGGTTAGCATCATCGTCTCATGCTCCTCCAACCTCTGCTTGTTTGATAAAATATCCTTTAAAAATTTAGCATATTTAGGCATATGTTCCAAAGCTTCAATAAAAGGAATATTAATTAGCAATTGCATAAAAATACTTAAAATTTTAGAGAAATAATTATCAAACTTATTCTTTTTAAGTCTTTGCGGAAAAGGAATGGATCATAAGGTGAATTAGGATAAATTTCAGAATTAAACTCCCTAGAAACTATGGGGTTTGAAGCTCCTTTAGTCTCTTTAGAATTCCCAACATGGTGGTTGGCCACCTACTACATTTGTTCCTCCAAAACTGGCTCAGACTCATCTTGCTTTTTTGCAACATTTTGTTCGGTAGGTTGTGATTGTAGCTGCTCAATTGTTCTCCAACTTCTTGGTATTATTGCTTTGACATGCTGCTTGGTATTGGTCACGGTATTACTGGGTAAGGTTCCTGTTGTACTTTTTGTAAGAATATTGGAAAGCTGACCAATTTGAGCGTCAAGTTTGTGAATTGAAGCCGCATTATTTTAGATTGCCAAATCTGTCTTTTGCATGTATTGCATGATCATCTCCTCAAGTGTCGGCTTCTTTTCTTGCTATGGAAAATTTTGAGGTGGTCCAATTGCCTTTTGGTTGTTGTTCCAAGAAAAATTACAGTGATTTCTCCATCCTGGATTATACATGTTCGAATAAGGATTGTTTTGATGTTGGAAGTTGAACACGTAA
This sequence comes from Hemerocallis citrina, assembly GCA_017893485.1. Taxonomy (NCBI): domain Eukaryota; kingdom Viridiplantae; phylum Streptophyta; class Magnoliopsida; order Asparagales; family Asphodelaceae; genus Hemerocallis; species Hemerocallis citrina. The sequence goes on along the minus strand of JACEHZ010000535.1, from coordinate 1,553,641 downwards.
TTTGCTTGATCGGAATTTGGTTGAGCAAAGGGATTCCCCACTTGGCAATCCATACCTGAGTGATTTCTTACACAATGATCACAAAAAGTATTAGTTTGAATAGCATTAACATTCATATTATCTAGTTGTTTAGATAAAGTAGTCATTTGTGCCGCCAATGTTGTAATTGGATCAAGCTCAAAAATTTCACCCGCCTTTCTTGGCATTGCTTTCTCCGAAGACCATTGGTAATTTTTAGATGTCATCTCCTCCAAAAGCTCATAGACCACTTCATGATTTTTACTCATAAGAGCTCTTCCAGCTGCTGCATTTACCATCGATTTGTAGCTCCCAAACCGTTATAGAATGATTGGACTTGCAGTCATTTCGAAAGTTCATGATGAGGACACTTTCTCAATAAATATTTATACCTCTCCCACGCACCATACAATGACTCAGTCTTAAATTGAGTGAATGTGGTAATATCATTCATTAGTTTTGCTGTCTTTGCTGGAGAGAAATACTTAGCCATAAATTTTTGTGCTAATCCCTCCTAAGTAGTGATGACACCTGGTGGTAGATAATTTAACCAAGCCTTCGCCTTATCTCTGAGTTAAAAAGGAAAGAGTCTCAAACGGATAGAATCGTTGGACACTCCATTGTGCTTGAAAGTGCTGCAAATTTTTAAAAAGTTTGCAATGTGAACATTAGGATCCTCGTGCGACGTTCCTAAATTGAACAATCAGTTGAATCATTTGAATGATCACCGTTTTATCTCAAAATTGTTAACATGTATAGCTGGCCTCTTTATGATTGACATTGCTCCATTAATCGAGTGCATAACATAGTCTTCCAAAACCTTATTCTCCTCTCCATTACCCTCGTTCGCCATTGTGATACACTTCTATGTCCTGAAAATAGCTATTAAATAACAGAAAAAAGTAATCAAACCTATCTTTCAAAACAAAATGAAATCCAAATTAGTAACAATTTAGCTATTATCAATAAAAGAATAATTAGTCCCCGACAGCGGCGTCAAAAACTTGATGAAATAATTTGCAAGCACACAAATAACAACAAGTAGTATTGTTTAAAATAAAAGAGTGTCGAACCCACAAGGACTAATTATTTTATTGAGCACTGAATTTCTCCAGATTAACTACTATTTATATAATTGAATTCGATTAAAAAAACAACTAAATTAAATTAAAATAATGACAAACTAAATTAATTAAAAAGAAAGAAATGTGAAAATTTATTATTAATAGAAAATCTAAACCTCGGGCTTTCGGTTTCACCTACCTAATCCCACACAAATTCATAATTCCATGAAACTAAAAACTCTACTTTTCCAAGTTGTGGACAAAAATACCCTAATTATTCAATGTCTTCTCTTGAATAACACCAAACATATCCCCAACTAATAATTCGTCACATCTTTATGCAAATTTAAATATTTGAAGATTCATCAAGTTTATGGATTTATTTACGGACACATTAATCGCAGTAAATTATCTCTAAGTTCGTTCAATCAATGATGTTCAATTCTAGAATTCTAAATCCCAAGTTACCTATCGGCATCCCCCATGATTCAATAAATCAAACAATAGTTGGCCAAACAATTGCATGCATTAAAAACAAAAATAAAACACACAACAATGGAAAAGTAGGAGAATAAAATAACATGAAATTCGAATTGTGTTTTCAAAACTAGGTTACATCGAAACTCTAGAAAATTAAATTAGTTCATGACAAATTTGCAACTAATAAACATTGTATTGGATTGCATAATAAAAAATAAAAGAGAAAACATAACCCTAGACGATCTTGAGGAAAGCTATGGCTCTTTCTCTCTAACAGTGTGATGAGTCGTCTCCTCCAATTCTCCTAGCCTCCAATCTATGATTCCCCTAAGAGTTCATACCAGCTTTTATATATAACAGCCAAAGAAACCCTAAAAAGATACCTGGTTGTTTTCCATGCAGTTGCCTTCGCATTTCACATGAAAATAAAATTCCCCACGACAGCTAGCGTAAGTCAAGTTGTAGGAAGCCAAGAGGCAACACAAACATGCTACACCTCCATACTGGGGGAGCTCAGTTCTTCCACTCGAAGTCATCGAACTACAGCTAGAAAGGAGTTACATAAGCTCCAAGCCCGTGGACGAATTGGAGGAGATCCATTCTCTCAAGAGGATCAGGCTAAGTGTTTTCAGGTAAGAAATGCTCTCCCTCTTCAACTCAAAGAACAACTCATTGCCTGTACAAGAAGGAACCAAGACTTGTTCTCTTGGACTGCAACTAACATATCGGGAATATCGGGAGATGTAATCATGCACCAACTTAGCGTGAGCAAGGATGCCAAGCCCGTGCAACGAAGGTGCCGCAAGTTTGCTCCCGAAAGGATGGATGTAGTCAAAGAAGAAGTTGAAAAACTTCTGGATGCATGCTTCGTCCAAGAAGTTAGCTACCCCAAGTGGGTAGCAAATGCGGTGATGGTTAAAAAAGCTAACGACAAGTGGAGATGTGCATAAACTTCACTGATCCCAATAAGGTGTGTCCAACAGACCCCTTCTCTCTCCCAAGCATAAATGCATTGATCGAAAACATGTCCGGGCATGAGCTCTTAACTTTCATGGATGCCTTCTCCAGGTATAATCAGATCTAAATGTTTCCACCTGACATCTCGAAGACATCTTTCATAATGGATCAAAGCCACTATTTCTACCGAGTCATACCTTTTGTCCTAAAAAATGTCAGCACCATGTAGCGCCCCGAGTTCCGCTCAGCTGCGCACGCGACTACACGTGTCCGCATATGCGAACAAAACAAATCTTAACAACTGCCCACCACAAGCTTGCCTCACAAAAGGTGATATAGTTTTCAGGTACCTCTTGCTCCTTTGCAAATACTATATACACACTCACTTTCTCACATTGTTATTCGATGTGGGGGACTTAAACACCCACATCACCGAACTCAACACATACACATGCATGCTATGTAAAACGCGCGCGCACACACACACACACAACCCTTTCTCTAGGTTTCTCACGTGCAGCACACCCAAGCCACACCCGGCCCCACTTCAATGCAGCCAACCCATCTCATCCATCTCCTGGCCATACCTAATGCAACCAAGCCCACAATAACCCTATAGGCCCAACTACCACCTCCAATTATTATTATTATTATTATTATTATTATTATTATTATTATTATTATTATTATTATTATCATCATCTTAATATAATATTATATATATACTCTTAAGTACGGGGTGTTACACAGACCCCTCCTTAAGAACCCAGCGTCCTCGCTGAGCCAAGGACTTGCAACCTAGCACAGGATCCCTTTCTAATAGATGTAGAGTGGAGTACCCTGATTCTGCTACTAGTACAGCCTTACCCGGGACCTATATTGTCCTATCTCCATCTCAGGCATATCTCTTGCACACAATCGGTGTCGAAAGTCAGCTCTGATACCATTTGTAGCGCCCCAAGTCCCGCTCAGCTGTGCACGCAAATACACATACGCGCATATGCGAACAAAACAAATCCTAACAACTGCCCACCATAGGTTTGCTTTATAAAATGTGTTATACCTTTCAGGTACATTTTGCTCTTTGGCAAAGACTATATACACTCACTCTCTCACATTATCTTCCGATGTAGGGGACTTAAACACCCACATCACCCAACCGTTGCACGTGCATGCTATGTAAAGCACATAAACGCACTACCCTTTCTCTAGGTTTCTCACGTGCAGCACACCCAAGCCACACCCGGCCCCACTTCAATGCAGCCAACCCATCTCACCCATCTCCTGGCCAAACACCCAATGCAACCAAGCCCATAATAACCCTACAAGCCCAACTACCACCTGCAACCATTATTATTATTATTATTATTATTATTATTATTATTATTATTATATATATATATATATATATATATATATATATATATATATATATATATATATATATATATATATATATATATATATTATTCTCTTAGTATAATATTATATAATGTTATGATGTAAGATCCCGCAAAATAGTATATAACTATTTTGTATATTAATTCGTGCACGTTTAAGAGTCACATGTATTAATGGGTTCTTCTCAATTTTAATGGAGTAAATATTGAGACATATTATTTAATATGTTTTGATACCGACAATGGTATAACTTTTGAACCAGAGTTGGAATATTTTCTGAACTAAAATTGAATGATTATCTCAATTATGAATTGAGATGGAATGTATAAATGCTAATAATTTTTTTGGATAAAAATATCCTTGTTTCTTTAAGTAAGCTTTTCTCAAAATATTTGGCAGGCATTGTGTTATGCATATATATATGTATGTTTTGTTTGGGTGTATGTATGTGTATAATTATCCATACAAATAAACCCTATACAACTAATCCAAACTCTAAACCTTGGGCTTGTTTTGGGTGTGCTCACTCCCTCCCTTATCCTAGGCCAGCCAACCCCTTTCACTCTGAGTGATTCTCACATATAGACCATTTTGAGAAATTAATTGCGTATATGGACCACCAGCCAGATTATTTGCAGAGAAATGCCAATTAAAGAAAATCTTGCAAGAACCCTACATTTGAAGATATTTACACAATATTAAAACTAACAATTTACATAACTTACTACCCTGTTTAAAAACTTGATATTTCACAGAAAATAAAGAAATTAAGATTAGAAAATCTTACAAAATTCAAAATAAGGTACGTGGATAGCAAACTAATAGAAAGAAAGCATATAACTGATAAGAAAATATTAAAACATTTAGTAGTAACAAGTAGAATCACTCAAAAACTACCTAAAAAGATACAACAAGAAATAGCATACAGGGTATTAGATTATAGAAACGAAGTAGCAAGTTGGTATTACCAACACCTGCTAACATATAAAAATATTAGCCTAAGTGTGGTTAATAGTCCAAAAGTAAAAATATTAAATTCAAAAATAGAATCAGAAGTTTATATGATAAACATACAAGAGTGGGAAGAAGATTACAATGGTCTAGAGTTTGTAGGAACTATAAGAAAAGATTTAAAAATCATAAATAAGAACATAAAAGAATTAGGTAGATATATAACCAAAGACACAGAAGAAAAACTAGGCATAATGGAAGAATGTACGAAGGAGTTAGAAGCCATAACAAAGCTTAATATAAATATGTTAGAAATAGAAGATATAATAGCAAATCTCAATTTAGAGAAAATAGAGGAAGCCTTAAAAAATCTAGATATAACAAATGAAGAAATAAAAATGGATCAAGAGAAATAAAAGATTATAGGAAATCCTATAGAAATTCCAAATATGTACGAAATCTTAAGGCCACCACCTAACAAAAGACCTTATCACCTACCATGAAAATGGCAAAACACAAAAAAAATAAGTTGGGAAGAGATAAAGAAAAAGAAATCCCAAAATATGAACCTGCAGAACACTACGAAAAAGGAACATCTGGAAATGGAGAATGACTAGATCTAGACTGCGTAAAAGACGTAGATAGGATAATAGAAGAATGGGTAAAGGCTTCACTAATAGTTGGATTTAGGCAAAACCTTTCAGGAAACTCATTTAAGAAATTTATAGAAGTAACCTTTATAGGAATAGTAGGAAAATGATGGAATGGACTAAAGGAAGATGAAAGAAATGCTATCAGAAAATTAAGACCAATTGATGATAGATGAACAGAAGAAAACTCAACACAACGAACCTTAAGACTAAAAGAAATAATTACAAATTAAGATATAGCAATAAGAACAGAATTTAGTGTCTACGATAAAGGAGAAAAACACACTATATAAAAAAAGAACTAAGCAAGATGGAGACTAAGCAATTTAGAAATATGAGACATGTGTTATTTTGACAACTATGCTTGTGAATTTTCAGAATATTTTCAAGATAGTTATTATATAAAAGAAGAAATGAGTCCAATCTTGGACTCATTCTTTTTAAAACTACCTGATCTATGAAGTATAAACATATATAGTGCATACATAGGTGAGAAAGTAAAACCAGAAGTAGATACTTTAGGGTATAGAACACATTTTGTAAAAGATTATAGAGATAAAGTGTGCCAAGAAGCTAGAGCAACAATGAAATACTATAGAACAGATAAACAAAGAACTTGTTGTGAATATGCAAGACCGAATCATTGGGGATGTAATAATAACTATAATAATAGAAAGAGAAGTAAACACAAATTCCAAAATAATAAACCAAAATATAGAAAAACTTTTAAGAAATATAAAAAATCCTATAAAAGATACTTCAGAAGAATAAATAAAAATAGTCAATATCCGAAAAACCAAAAGAAATGTAATTGTTATATATATAGAGAAGTAGGACATATATCTGTTGGATCCTGTAGGCGAGACAACAAACACTAGAGGGGGGGTGAATAGTGTTAATAAAAAAAACTGCGGAAATTTTCTTCGGTGCAGTCGACTTATAGATAAGGCAGGCGACTAATGACACAATGACAGTACAACTAATACGACACTGACCAGTCGACTGATAGTGCAAGGAGTCGACTGTCTAGACAATTTTTACAAAACTTAAGTAAACAAAAAGTAAATGCGAGATCAAGACAACCAATCACAGAGTACACAAGATATATCCTGGTTCGGTCCTCCCGATCTACATCCAGTCCCCAAGCAACCCACTTGAGATTTCCACTATTCTTGAAAAAAGTTTACAAGAATACCCTACGGCGTTAAGACAACAACCTTGTCTAACCCGTAGTCCTTTCTCTCAACCAGAGAAAGCAGACCCACTCTACTACCAAGAGTGAAACAAACTGATTCTACAACCTAGAGTCAAAAACCACTCTCCAACCGAGAGCAAAATGAACAAGAAAAACTTTACAGTCAACCTATAGCCTTGTTGGTGTATTGTGTTGTTGCACGTGGCTAAAAACAAGGTTGACTTCTATACCCAGTCCAGAGCGAAATCGTTGCTATACTGGACTGAGTGTAGAGAACCAGAGAATTTGAACTTGAAAGCTTTTTCTCACTTTTCACTTGAAATTTCTCAAAGAGTGCTCGGTATCTTAAAAAGTTGTTGTTAGATCTTTTCAGTGAGATCTGAACTCTATTTATAGAGTTAGATCTCCTGGACGTTGGGAGAAAGTTATTCCAACTGTCAACCAACAGATCTTATGCTTTTGATTTTGAAAATTCGATTTTGAAAACAGAAAACGGTCAAAAGCACTCGAACAGTCGACTGGGTTGCCATATGAGTCGACTAGTCAGAGTTTGAATAAATTTAAACAGTTTTGTACTGTCAGTCGACTGCCAGAGGTATCAGTCGACTGGTACTCAACAGTTAAATTACTTCAAACTGTTTTGACTCTTTTTTTGAGGTTTTTGAAAAACACACATTATGAAATTGTGAGTGTATGTGTGTGTGACAAGGCTTTACAATCAGACTAAGACTCAACAAAAGTAAAAATACAATGTTTTACAAGACACAACAATTTGACACATTTGAGCTTGAAGCCTTGAGTCTTGAGTCTTGATTTGAGTCTTGAGTCTTGTCTTGAGTGAAGCTTTGGCCATTGTCTTTTATCTGGAGCTTTTATGCTTGATCATTTGTTCAGCTGTAAAGTAATAAGTCCTTTGTGTATAGCACCTGTAAGATTAGCATAGATACATGTGCAATGTGTTGTGATCATCAAAATTAAAAATCAACATTCTCCCCCTTTTTGATGATGACAACATAATAGCTGATAATAACAGATAATATACAAGCATAGCAAAGATATGCTCCCCTATTAAAAACACATCATGCATACAGAAAAAAAATGTATCATACAGTATGTATCAGTCGACTTAATAGTATTTCAGGCGACTGATCAGACAAAAAATATACATAGTAAAATCACAATCACAGATGTAGCAGTCGACTGATATGCCTGTAGCCAGTCGACTGACCAGAGAAATTTTCAATACACAGAATATACTAATACACAGAAATCAAATACTTAAGAGGATATCTCTCCCTCTTTGTCATCAACAAAAACACAAAATAAACAGTCTTTTGCATAAAAATAAACTAAGAAATGTCTCATACATAAAGAAGTTCATAAAGACAAAGAAAATAGAAAATTACATAATAGCGAAAAATAAAAAGTCGTCAATTGTCCTCGTCTGAATCTTCATCAGCAGCATGAAATTGAGTTTGGAAAAGATCAGTTAAGTGATCAAGTTTGGAATCAATGGTGTGAAGCTGGGTATCCACAGTCTCTGAATGTTTCATAAGATAAGTGACACAGTCATAGAGAGTACGTGGATCATCATAGTTAGCTTTAGGAAGAGATGAACTAGAAGAGGCAGAAGGTCTAGAAGGTCTAGCAGTAGAACCTAAAGGAGCTTGAGAAAGTGGAAGAGACCTAGGGGTTGATCTAGGAGGAGGATCAAGAAGTTTCATACGTGCTAAACTAGCACGATCGAAACACTCATAGTGCGTAACGACATTGGTCTCAGAATCGAGATCAATACCGAAAGCTGCAAAGACACGAGCGAGAAGCCCACCGAAAGGTAAGAAGTGGGTGTGGTTTTGTTCAAATTTTGAAAAGATGACACGACCCCAATTTATAGCAATTTTACCAAACATTGCATAAACAGCTTTTTGTAATTCCAGAGAGTACTGGTCATAACTTCCTCTTTTGGGTAGGATGTTATAGGCTAGTATTCTGGCTACAAGCTTAGCAATAGGAGTAATATTTTTGCTAGTCATTGGCGGTCCGTGATTAGGCAAAAATATTTTAGATAAGATAGATGATCAAGGATAATATCACTTAGATCTAATCCTCCTTCATCATTACCCATTATGAGATTGATTCTCTCGGGTGTGAGTGTCATTTTAATATTTTTGACAGATGAGCGGATAACTATATCCCCATCTTTCTTTTGTACAACCCTCATATTAGTGTAAAACAAATAGATGAGTTGGGGATAATAGTTAGGTTGATTAACTAAGGATAGATATTCATAAAGGCTACTATTTTGAAATAGAGGAACAAGATTAAATGGAGCAAGATCATCAAAATTAACATATCTCCCGGGGAAGATGACAATGGTACACATAAGGTACCATCGTTCAAGAAGATCAGGACTCAATAGAAATTGAGAATAATCTAGGAATGAAGAACTAGCATCACCATGAGTTCTTTTAGATCTTTTGGGTGCCATTGGAAAGAAGTGAGGGAAGGATTTTACCAAAAAATTGGAGAGAAAAACTGACAGCAGTCGATCAAACACCAGGGCAGCAGTCGACTTCGTCTTCTTCTCTGGCTTAGGGTTTCAGATTTGGGGTAAAAGTAAAAGAGGATGGAGGCTGTGAAAGAGGGTTTAACTGAGGGCAGACGGCTGAGATCAAAGAGGGAAGAAAGCGACGGTTGAGATTAGAGGTCACGGGTGAAAAAGAAAAAAAAATTTATCTCAAAAGCTGCGATGAATAGTCGCTGAAGACATTTTAATTCGCGACAGTCGACTGGTAGGATATATCAGTCGACTTAGTTGAGAAGAGACTAAAAATATTATGTCTGCTTATCAGTCGACTGGTATCAGGACCAGGCGACTGGTCAGAAAAAAAATAGATATGTTTTAAAGTACAGTACAGTCGACTTATTGAAAACACAGTCGACTTAACAGAAACAATTTTCAACAAATATCAATAAAATCACAAATTCCAAGTTCTCTTCTTAAGTTAATGAAAGTATCTTCTTTAAGGGGTTTGGTAAATATGTCTGCTACTTGTTTATCAGTAGAGATAAAGTCTAAAGATATATCTCCTTTTAAAACATGATCACGTAGAAAATGATGTCGAATATCAATATGTTTCGTACGTGAATGTTGAATCGGATTTTTAGATAGATTAATTGCACTGGTATTATTACACATAATTGAGGGTTTCTCAAATGAAATACCATAATCTAATAAAGTTTGTTTCATCCACAAGATTTGTGCACATGCCAAACTTGCAGCGATATACTCAGCTTCTGTGGTTGATAGGGATACGGAATTTTGCTTTTTACTGCACCAAGAGACTAGGGAATGTCCCAAAAAGTGACATGTACCACTAGTGCTCTTGCGATCAGTTTTGCTTCCAGCAAAATCAGCATCGCTATATGACAGAAGTTGAAAATTATCGGTGCGTGGATAAAATAAACCATATTCAGATGTGCCTTTAATATATCTTAAAATTCGTTTCACTGCTTTTCAATGAGACTCTTTAGGACTAGATTGATATCTAGCACATAAACATACGCTGAACATAATGTCTGGTCTACTTGCGGTAATATATAAGAGTGAACCAATCATACCTCGATAGAGTTTTTGGTCAACACTCTTACCTAATATATCTTTGTCAAGAGTAGTAGTAGTAGCCATAGGTGTGGATTTACTACTAGTACTATCCATGTTAAAACGTTTGAGTAATTCCTTTGCATATTTTCCTTGGTTGATAAATATGCCACTTGAGGACTGCTTAATATGAAGTCCAAGGAAATAATTGAGTTCACCCATGTGACTCATCTCAAACTCGTTTTTCATGGTATTAGCAAACTCTTGACATAGATTATTATTAGTAGAACCAAAAATTATATCATCAACATATATTTGTATGATTAAGATATCATTCTTAACTCTTTTGATAAACAACGTAGTGTCTACTTTACCTATTTCAAATCCTGTTTCTAAAAGAAAAGTTTTCAAACGATCATACCAAGCACGAGGTGCTTGTTTAAGACCGTATAAAGTCTTTTTCAATTTATAAACATGATCTGGAAATCGTTCATGTTCAAAACCTGGTGGCTGTTTAACATAAACATTTTCTTTAATAAACCCATTAAGAAAAGCACTTTTAACATCCATTTGATAAAGTATAAAATTCATGAAACAGGCAAAAGATAATAAAATACGAATAGATTCTAGTCTAGCAACAGGAGCATATGTTTCATCAAAATCTATACCTTCTTCTTGATTATACCCTTGAGCAACTAATCTAGCCTTGTTCCTTACAACTTGTCCTGATTCATCTAACTTATTTTTAAATACCCATTTGGTACCAATAATAGTCTGATCAGGAGGTCGAGGAACTAAATCCCATACATCATTCCTTATAAATTGGTTTAGTTCATCTTGCATGGCAATCATCCAATATTCATTCTCACAAGCTTCTTGTATATTTTTCGGTTCAAAATCCGACAAAAATGCTGTATGAGAAATCATATTAACATGTGAACGTGTCTGAATACCATGGGAGATGTCACCAATTATTAAGTCATGAGGATGAACTTTAACTTCAACAAATGACTTTGGTAAAGTTGAAGATATCACAATAGGATCAGTCGACTTGACTTGTTCTTCAGTCGACTGCTTTACGTCAGTCGACTGGAAGTCCTTATCAGTCGACTTATCAGTCAGATTAGTTTGTTCTAAAGATTTAATCACATTATCTAAAGGTGATGAATCAGTTTCATCATCTTTATTTAAGGTTGATGAAGGCAGAGATTCATCGAATGTAACATGCATTGACTCTTCAATAGTCATTGTAGACTTATTGAAAATTCTATATGCTTTACTCCTATTTGAGTATCCTAAAAAGATACCCTCATTAGATCTAGGATCAAATTTGTCTAAATTATCTTTTGTGTTTAGAATAAAACACTTACAACCAAATGTCTTAAAGTAAGAGACTTTAGGAATTTTGTTATAAAACAACTCATAACATGTCTTCTTTAGCTTAGGTCTTATAAGAATCCTATTTAAAACATAACAAGCTGTAGCAACAGCTTCAGCCCAAAAATGCTTTGGTAAATTGCTTTCAACAAGCATAGTACATGCGCATTCTTGCAAAGTCCTATTCTTTCTTTCAACCACTCCATTTTGTGGTGAAGCTCTAGGAAATGCAAATGAATGTGTTATACCATTCTTGTTGCAATATTCTGTAAATGTTTCATTCTCAAATTCTCCACCATGATCACTTCTAATGGTGACTATGGTTAGAGATCTTTGATTTTGAATACGTTTACAAAAATGTGCAAATTCATCAAAGGCATCATTTTTATGTTTTAAAAAGAATGTCCAAGTGAATCTAGAAAAATCATCTACTAAAACAAATACATATCTACTTTTATTTAAAGAAGCAACTCTAGTAGGGCCAAATAAATCCATATGAATTAATTCGAGCGACCTACTAGTAGAAATTACTTCTTTTGTTTTAAAAGTGGATTTGATTTGTTTTCCTAGTTGACATGCATCACATAACTTATCCTTTTTAAAGGATAGTTTTGGCAGTCCTTTAACTAGGTTATACTTAGATAATTTTAAGAGATTTTTCATGTTCACATGTCCAAATCTTCTATGCCATAGCCAAGATTCATTGTTAGAAGCTATTAAACAAAAATCATTTGAAAATTCAATTGCATTCAAACATAATTCATAAATATTATTTTTGCGAAAACCTTGAAAAATAACATTTTGCATAGTAGAGTCATAAATCAAGCATGCATCTTTTTCAAATACTATTTTATACCCTTTATCACATAATTGACTAATGCTTAAAAGATTATGCTTTAAACCACTAACTAATAGTACATTTTCTATGGTTGGGTTAGAAGTTTTACCGACTATGCCGATACCTATGACTTTGCCTTTGTTGTTATCTCGAAAGGTGACAGTTCCTCCATCTATGCTTTGAATGGTGGATAGCAGGTTGGCATGTCCTGTCATATGTTTTGAACACCCGCTGTCTAGTATCCAGCATTCTTTCTTGGGTACCTATAAAAAATTCAAGGTAAATATGGTATCCTTTTTATTGGGTCCAAAACATATTAGTTTGGGGGAAACCAAACCCATGAAGAGTTTGATCTTCCTCCATAAGCAGGAATATAATTAATAGAATTACACACATTTAATACATATGAAGTAATATACGCAATTCTATCATTCTGATTTAAGCTGACTGGAACCCATACTAACTTGTTCTGTCCAGTTGACTTAACAGTGTCCTTCAGTCGACTGCTAGTGTGAGTCAGTCGACTTGATGGTACACTAGGTCGACTTATATGAGGTTTTGATCTCGTTGAATAAGATTCAATTCCTCTGGACAGACGACTGGTAGATTGGTTCAGTCGACTTAACCGAACAGTAGTCTTGCTTTTATCACTAACATTTACAGCCTTAGGCTTTTCAAAAAATTCATACAACTTGTGTGTAACACTAGAAATAGATGCTGATTTATTTCTACTAGTGTTTTTAGCAGGAGATTCTTTTACAGAAGAATTTTTAAAACCAAGTCCATATTTTTGACTAGATTTTACTTGATGATGAAGCACATCATTTAAATTCTCTTTGCCTTTGTTAAACTTAGATACGTTCTTTGATATCTCTTCGTAATTCTTTTTGAGAAATTCAAGATCAGTATCTAAACTTGCAATGCGAGAATTTAAAGATTTTACTTCCTTATCAAGGTTAAGATTTTCTTGAGTAAGTGTTTGATTCACTTTCTCTAGATTCTTAACTCTAATCTTTTCCTTTTTTAACTCTTGAAATATTTCATTAAACGCATCAAGAAGATCTTCTGAGTCGTAATCATTACTTACATGATCTTGTGAAGCCATGAAGCACATATTTGCCACTTCATTGTTTTCATCCGTTTCTTCTTCGGAAGACGAATCACTATCATCCCATGTAGCTTGATAGGCCTTCTTGTTCTTAGCAAACTTATTCTTTGAATATTTATCCTTTTTGAAGTTGGATGATTTTCCCTTGTTCTTTGCATTTTCAAGGGGACAATCCTTCTTCATGTGTCCTGTTTTATTACACCTGAAATATGTAGGAGGGTCATTAGAATCTCTATTTTTAGAATTAAACTTACCCTTCTTTAAGAATTTTTTGAATTTTCGGGTGAACATTGCTATCTCCTCTTCATCTTCTTCCTCATCTTCCGAGTCTGTCATGGCTTTAAAAGCCAATGATTTCTTCTTTGCTTGGTGAGATTCTGTATCCTTCTTTTGATCTTCAAGTTGGACCTCGTATGCCAAGAGATTGCCCACAAGATTCTCGAGAGAAAGTTGTGACAAGTCATTTGCTTCCTCTATTGCCGTGGTCTTCTTCTCCCATTCTGGAGTGAGTGCACGTAAGACTTTTCTAACCATCTCTGCTTGAGTGTAAATCTTTCCAAGTGCCATAAGAGAGTTAGTGATATCAGTAAATCTGGTGATCATCTCGGATACGGTTTCATTGTCCTTCATTCTGAACATCTCAAACCTGCGAACAAGAACAGAAATTTTAGACTCTTTAACTTTATTCGTTCCTTCATGTGTTACCTCGAGTGTATGCCAAATTTGATGTGCGGTTGTAGCATTGGATACACGGTTGAATTCTTCCTTTGTAAGTGCACAAAATAAAGCATTCATTGCTTTGGCATTGTTCATCGTTTGGTTCTTTTGATCATCATTCCATTGTGCATATGGAATAGTAGGAGTAGTGTATTCCGTCTCTGTCATTTGCCATATCTCGTAGTTGATTGATTGGAGATAGATTCTCATTCGGCATTTCCAATAATTGTAGTTAGTTCCATCGAATAGCGGTGGCCGTTGTGTAGATTGGCCTTCATGGTACTGATTTGTATTTGGAGTAGTTGCCATAGCCTGTAACCTTGCTTTGATACCAAGTGTTGGATCCTGTAGGCGAGACAACAAACACTAGAGGGGGGTGAATAGTGTTAATAAAAAAAACTGCGGAAATTTTCTTCGGTGCAGTCGACTTATAGATAAGGCAGGCGACTGATGACACAATGACAGTACAACTAATACGACACTGACCAGTCGACTGATAGTGCAAGGAGTCGACTGTCCAGACAATTTTTACAAAACTTAAGTAAACAAAAAGTAAATGCGAGATCAAGACAACCAATCACAGAGTACACAAGATATATCCTGGTTCGGTCCTCCCGACCTACATCCAGTCCCCAAGCAACCCACTTGAGATTTCCACTATTCTTGAAAAAAGTTTACAAGAATACCCTACGGCGTTAAGACAACAACCTTGTCTAACCCGTAGTCCTTTCTCTCAACCAGAGAAAGCAGACCCACTCTACTACCAAGAGTGAAACAAACTGACTCTACAACCTAGAGTCAAAAACCACTCTCCAACCGAGAGCAAAATGAACAAGAAAAAGTTTACAGTCAACCTATAGCCTTGTTGGTGTATTGTGTTGTTGCACGTGGCTAAAAACAAGGTCGACTTCTATATCCAGTCCAGAGCGAAATCGTTGCTATACTGGACTGAGTGTAGATAACCAGAGAATTTGAACTTGAAAGCTTTTTCTCACTTTTCACTTGAAATTTCTCAAAGAGTGCTCAGTATCTTAAAAAGTTGTTGTTAGATCTTTTCAGTGAGATCTGAACTCTATTTATAGAGTTAGATCTCCTGGACGTTGGGAGACAGTTATTCCAACTGTCAACCAACGGATCTTAAGCTTTTGATTTTGAAAATTCGATTTTGAAAACAGAAAACGGTCAAAAGCACTCGAACAGTCGACTGGGTTGCCATATGAGTCGACTGGTCAGAGTTTGAATAAATTTAAACAGTTTTATACTGTCAGTCGACTGCCAGAGGTATCAGTCGACTGGTACTCAACAGTTAAATTACTTCAAACTGTTTTGACTCTTTTTTTGAGGTTTTTGAAAAACACACATTATGAAATTGTGAGTGTATGTGTGTGTGACAAGGCTTTACAATCAGACTAAGACTCAACAAAAGTAAAAATACAATGTTTTACAAGACACAACAATTTGACACATTTGAGCTTGAAGCCTTGAGTCTTGAGTCTTGATTTGAGTCTTGAGTCTTGTCTTGAGTGAAGCTTTAGCCATTGTCTTTTATCTGAAGCTTTTATGCTTGATCATTTGTTCAGCTGTAAAGTAATAAGTCCTTTGTGTATAGCACCTGTAAGATTAGCATAGATACATGTGCAATGTGTTGTGATCATCAAAATCAAGAATCAACAATATCACCAAATTGTCCTAAGAGAATGAAAAAAAAAATTGAAAAATGCGTAGAAGAAATTGAATATATGAATAACATAAACTATGAACCCATATAATATGAGGAAAACTTGTCAGAAATTAGTGAAGATGAAGAAATAATGATACTGGAAGGAGATAGTGGAAGTAGTGAATGTGAAATAAATATGATGACAGAAATAGCAGAAATATGAGAACAATTAGAAAGAGAAGAAAAAATGAAGAAGTAAGGGAAAGAGTTTGCTTTGACATACAAAAATATGATAAAATAAGAGCAACCAAATTATATATAAACCCAAAAGAGATATTTAAACTACCAATATTTGAAAGGAAAAAAAATAGCATCATAATAGTCAGGAATAATGAACAACCTATAAACATTGAACAAGCCCAAGGAAAAACCATAATCACATTAATAACTTGAAAAATAATAAGACGAGATAGAAAAAATAAGTGAGAAAACCATAAAAACATTAAGACACATATATTTAGGAGCTGTGCAAATAATAATAAAAACTTATTTTAATGAAGGAATAAATACACCCCTAGAGTTATACCTAATGGATAATAGAATAATATCAAGTACACAAGATACCTTTATAGGAATAGTACAAGGAAACCGAGTGTATCAAAAGATAAAATTTACAATAAAACATAATTTCTCTATAAGTATGGCCTAAGAAAATAAGGATGAAAGTTTAGTCATGTACCACAGATTATCAGGAATAGAAATGATAGAAAAAAATTAAAGTTACGAGTACAAATAAGAAATATTTATTCTTTCATTTGTAAGCATGAAGTAAAAAATAGGAATACAAATAATTTTAAAATAGAACCACTATTCAGCGAAATTATAAGATATAAACCAGATAGAGAAAACCCTGAAATGACTATACCAAATTATATAGAATTTGACTTTAATAAAGCAAAAGAAATTACAAAAGGAAAAGCCCCACAAATAATGTTCGGAAAGAGATCACTATCAATAAGAAACTAATAACAAACATTTGAACTATTACCAATAATAAATACATTAGACAATCAAAATAATAACCAATTTAAAATAGAAATAGAATATTATGACAGTGGAAAATGGAATAAACAAGTAGCCATGATAGATACAGGAGCTACTAATTAACATATTAAACAAACAAATATAAAAACAACAGAATTAATATCATTAGAAAATTCATATTACTACCTAGACTATTACAATAATAGACATCCAACTGTATATAAAATAATACTGTCACTGAGGATAAATGGTAGAAATGAAATGCTATTACATTTACATGTAGATCTAGAACACTATGTTAATAAAATGTTAATAGGAATTGACTTCCTTACATCAGTACAACCTTACTCAATTCAAGAAGAAAAAATCACAATAACAGTAAACAATGAAAGTATAGTAATAAATAGAATATTGTGTAAATAAATTCATTAAGAGCAACAAAAAATACATTATACATACTAACAGGATTTGTCTACGAATGATACAAATCAAGAAACTATCATAGTCTAATAGACACCGGAGCAGGCACAAGCTTATGCCGCGAAAGAGACAAGATGGATATAATAAAAAGGCGATAACTGGATTAACTGGACAAACCGTCATACACTACAAGAAAAAAATTTTATAACGCTGTTTCTATACCGACATTTGTAAGAAACGCCGGGATAGACTCATAGATAAATCTGTCATAATATAAGCAGCCCTTTCTCCCGGCGCGGTTGCAAAAACGCCGGGATAAGGGGTCTGTACCGGCGTTTATTTCCCTAAACGCCGACATAGAACACCCCCCCCCCCCTCTCCCTTGAGTTATTTAGAGATTTAGGCTTCTTTTTGAAATTATTTGCAGAATAGGCCTAGTTTCAAAAGTATTTGCGATGAAGGCCTACCCTTTCAAAAGTATTTGCAATTAGGGGTTAGTTTTTTAAAATAAACTTCTACACTTCTTTTTGTATACTATTTCTTATAGGATGTGTGACCTTTCTGTAATTTTAAAATTTGTTTTTGCAATTATTTCTATTTTACTTACATAATTGATTTTTTAATTGCTTAAATTGTATTAAATAATTTACTAAAATCTTAAGAAAATTAGGTAAGAGTTTCTTACTATTTATTAATGGCTCTGATACCACTTTGGTCGGTGCGTGAAATCTCTTAACTTGTAGGTGTGAGTAGCGCGTGACCTGAAAATCAAAGGAAAAGAGTATCAAATACTTTTAAAAGTCTAAAGAGTTGAAATAAAGATCAAAGTTTGGTGAAAAATAATATTCGTCGAAATAATGGATATTGTCAATTCTGAAGAAGTAATCAGGAATAATGGGAATATCGTCGTCATCGTTGTCAAGTTCTCTCATATATTCTGATTCTGTCTCATATTCTTCACTATTACTATCATATGGGGGTTCTTCGAGTTCTTCTGTATGTCTATTTTCTCCTCCATTCTGTTCATTTTCTTCTAAAAATTGTCTGTATGCAGTTGTAGAACTCCAAACGTAACTACTAAATAGACCATTTTCATAAAATAACAAAGATCTTTCGTGATAAGTTAAGTCGTCAATTATTTCAACATTTATATTACTAGTTTCTCCAGAAATTATTTGGTTTATTGTTATAATTATTACTCTTTGAATGCTAAAAAAGAATAATTTGAATTCGTAGCAATCATCCATGCTTATTTGTCTATGAGGATAATAAACATCAAAAACTAGCATTCTATCACTTCCTTGGTAATTAACCATTAATTCAAAAATTGGTGAGGCAATACCAAAATTATTATCCATTAGTTCTTTTGAACAATAAGCAATTATGAAATAAAGAGCAGAGAGAGATTTCTAAGGATACCTAAAAAATCAAAACAAAACGGCCCATCATGCTTCCGACCTAGTTAAACTTCTTTGATCTGTTCTGTACCAGTTACTACCAGTGGATAAAATACCCCTGGTATGCACCCCGATTTCTATGCTCCTTTTACGTTCTTCCCATCTCAAGATTACTATGCCCTCAATAGAGCTTCATCCGAGAGATACGTCTAGAACAACTAGTAGCACTTCGGTACAGACAACCACAAAAGTCTAACTATAGAAGGTTGTAAATGAGTCTATTTGCAAGATCATTCAGGCAGAGCCTTACAAGACTCTCCCTAAGAGGATAAGATTTAGTTATTCATATCTTATTTTCTGCAAGAGCTGATAGATGAACTCATAAAAGATATTTTTTTTGCTTCAAACTTGTTACAAACAGACTCTTCAAGATTATGAGGAATTATTTCTCTCCCAGATAGTCAGCCTCTCTCTCTTGTTTTGCTTTCCCTTTTATAGACTAAGGGATCAGCTTACAACCAGTTTTACATACGTCACTGCTTACATCATATTTACAATAATTGGATGAATACGTAAGTGCTTACATCAGGTTGCAATAAATGCTCTGATTACATTTTGGCATATTCTAGGAAAAGAGATTCCTCTTGGCTGACATCTGCACATTTATGTTGGTACTCCATCTTCATCAGGCTACAGTAATGTACAGCTGTCTCTGCTGTCATTGTCATTGCTCCAGTAGATAGTATCTGATACCAGCTGTCAAACAGTTCATGTTTATCTTGTGGCTGTTTGATCTTTGCTATACTATACATTATTATCTTATCTGGATCTGGGTTGTCATAGATCCATATATTGCTATCTCTTTGTTTTATGTTTTTTAATTCACAATACATATTCCTAAAGCCCATTGCCCTTCTTTCTGGGATTAATTTCTCAAATTCTTCAGCTTTAAATGGTACAATGTTTGATGCTCCATAGATTATTTGGGTGGTCATCCCTATTTTTATAACATGTTCCGTTGGGAATTCTTCCTCATCATTAAGATACTCAGGAATGGCTGAATACATTCTAACATATATTTTTGAGGCCTTTGTGAGCCCAAAATAACTTTTAGCTGCCTTGTAAATTTCTCTTGGTAGATGGATCAGTTCTTCACATTCTCTGGATGGATAAATACAATGAATAAGTCCTCTTTCGAACAGTGCCTAGTTGTTCTCGGATTAGCTCCTGGTAGGATGATGGCCTTGTTCATGTGCTGCTGAGATATGGTTTTGATGAATTGGTTTACCTCTGTTACTTGGCATAGCTTTTGAATATATTGTAAAAATAATACTTTCTTTGATACTTTGGTAGGAGCTTTTTCAGTAAGAAGTGTCTCCTTGTATGTAGTTTTAATTGCTTCTTCTTTCTCTGACTGAGAATGCTTACCTATCTCACTCATTTTTTCGCTATTGTTGTCTGCCATATGTTCTGTGGTTACATGCTGGCTTATATGCTGATAGAACAGACTCTGGAGTCCACATATTTGTAGTTGTAACTGGTTAAATGCTCCTTTTAATTGCTCTACTATCTCCTTTAGGTAGACTATATCTTGTTCTATTTGCTGAACTCTGGTTTCCATTCTGCAACAAGTGAAATAGTTAATTTCTTGATAGAAAATCGGCCAAATTATTAAGTTTTCCTTTTATGTTTTCTATTAAGAAATCGTAATGTGCTAACTCCATTTGTCATCTTACCAATCTTTTATTTGCTATGGTTGGGTCTATTATTTTATTAATCCAACTCTTTGCTTGTATATTATCTGTTCTTACCGTAAATTTTGTATGTATTATGAATAGGTCAAATTTTTTTATAGCTTTTAAGATTGCTAATAGTTCTTTTTCGTTAATGTGGTAATTTTGTTGGGTTTGTGTGAAAAATCCACTAGTATATCTAGCTAATTTTTCTTCACTTTCTCCTATTTCAATAAATTTTAATACTGCTCCCCAATTAGTTTAACATGCATCAGTTTCTATTATCCAAGAACATTCTTTAACAGGTAATCTTAGCTTTGGTAACTCTGAAGTTTGTTGTTTTAATATTTTAAGTTTCTCTTCATCATCCGGGGTCCATTCCCATTTCTTAAACTTTTTAAGTTTTTGTTGCAACCAATTTATTTTTGCTGATAAATTTGGTATGTAACCTCTTGTTTAATTTAGTAATCCTATTATAGCATGCACTTCTCTTTTTTCTTTTAAGACATTAGGAAAAGTCTTTATTTTTTCTGCTATATGTGGTTGTAATTCTATTCCTTCATGTGATAATTTTGTTCCTAAGAATTCTATCTCAGTTTTGAATAATTCCATTTTCTTTTTTGATAGTATAATGCCTGCATTTTTCACTATTTCTATGAATTTTAGTAGACGTTCTTTATGTTGTTCTTCATTTTCTGATCCTATTAGAATATCATCTACATATACTAATATGAAATTGTTGTATTTTTCAAAAATTTTATCTATATATACTTGAAATATTCCTGGGCTATTTTTATAACCGAATGGTAATACATTCCATTCATAAAATCCTTGAGGTGTGCTAAATGCCGTTAAAGATTTTGAATCTTCTGTTAATTTTACATGATAAAATCCTGATTTGCGGTCAAATTTTGAATATATTTTTCTTGTTCTTACTGTGTTAAGTAGTATTTGCATATCTGGTAGTGGGTATCCAAATCTCTTAGTATTTTTATTTAATTCCTTATAATTTACCACCATTCGAGATTTACCTCTTTTTTCTTCTGAATGTTTTTTTACTATGAATACTGGTGATGAATGTGGACTTTGTGATTTCCTTATATAATTATTTTCCACTAATTCTTTTATGTGTATTTTGAATTCTTCTAGGTCTGTTGGAGTATGTCTTATTGACATAATTTTAATTATTTTGTTCTTATCTATTAACTCTATATGTGCCGTGAGTTCACTTAAGTTTCATTTTGCCAAGGGGTCTTCTCCGCACAGATCTTCTAATTGTTTTTGTAAAATTTCTTTTGTAGTTGTTATTTGAACTTGTTGTATTCTAGTTTTATTTGGTAAGTATTGGTATTCACCACGCTGGGTTGAAGAAACTCTGATGTGTGGTAGGTCAGTTCTGGAATACGGTTGGCTTATTCTAATTGCTATTGCTTAGTGTCCGCAAGGTGTTGTAAATACAACTGATTTATGTGATATAGTTATGGGATAGTATTGTTGGAAAAAGTCATTTCCTAAGAGTACGTCATTATTCATATCGTCAAACTGGTATACTATGGGTATTTTTAGTATGTAACTTCCTATTTGTACATTAACATTTTGTTGATATTTGTCTAGTATGATGGTTTGTCCAGTTAACCTAGTTATGGCTTTTTTATTAAAACCATCTTGTTTCCATTTTGGTAGTATATTTTCGCGGCATAAACTAGTACCTGCTCCGGTGTCTATTAGACTGTGATAGTTTCTTGATTTGTATCCTTCGTAAACAAATTCTGTTAGAATGTATAATGTGTTTTTTGTTGCCCTTAATGGATTCATTTGTCCAATATCCTATTTATTACCATGCTTTCATTGTTTACTGTCATTGTGATTTTTTCTTCTTGAATTAAGTAAGGTTGTACTGATGTAAGGAAGTCAGTTCCTAATAACATCTCATTAACATGTTGTTCAGGGTCTACATGTAAGTGTAACAACATTTCTTTTCTACCATTTATCCTTAGTGGTAGTATGATTTTATGTACAATTGGATGTCTATTATTGGAATAATCTAGGTAATAATATGGGTTATCTAATGTTATCAATTCAGTTGTTTTTATATTTGTTTGTTTAATATGTGAATTGGTAGCTCCTGTGTCAACTAAGGCTATTTGTTTATTCCATTTTCCGTTGTCATAATATTCTATTTCTATTTTAAATTGGTTATTGTTTTGGTGTTGTAATGTATTTATTATTGGTATTAATTCCAATGCTTGTTGTTTATTTCTTATTGATAGTGATCTCTTTCCGAACATTATTTGTGGTGCTTTTCCTTTTTCGGTTTCTTTTACTTTATTAAAGTTGAATTCTATATAATTTTGTATAGTCATTTCAGGGTTTTCTCTAGCTGGTTTGTACCTTATGATTTCGCTGAATAGCGGCTCTATTTTAAAATTGTCCGTATTTCTATTCTTTACTTCGTGCTTACTAGTGAAAGCGTAAATATTTCTTATTTGTATGCTCATAACTTTGCTTTTTCTACAATTTCTATACCTGATAACCAATGATACATGACTAGACTTTTATCTTTATTTTCTTCTGTCATGCTTATAGAGAAATTAGGTT
Organism: Hemerocallis citrina; assembly: GCA_017893485.1. NCBI lineage: Eukaryota > Viridiplantae > Streptophyta > Magnoliopsida > Asparagales > Asphodelaceae > Hemerocallis > Hemerocallis citrina. The sequence goes on along the minus strand of JACEHZ010000535.1, from coordinate 1,530,432 downwards.
TTATTGTGAACTTTATCTTTTGGTACATTAGGTTTCCTTGCACTATTCCTATTAAGGCATCTTGTGTACTTGATATTATCCTATCATCCATTAGATATATTTGGAGGGGTGTATTTATTCCTTCCTTAAAATAGGCTTTTATTATTATTTGTACAGCTCCTAAATGTATGTGTCTTAATGTTTTTCTGGTCTTTTCGCTTATCTTTTCCATCTCTTATCTTATTATTCTTTCTGTTATTAGTGGGATTATGGTTTTGCCTTGTGCTTGTTCAATATCTATAGGTTGTTCATTATTCCCAGCTATTACTATGATGCTTTTCTTTCATTCAAATATTGGCAGTTTAAAGATTACTTTTGGATTTATATCTAATTTGGTCTCTCTTATTTTATCGTACTTTTGTATGTCAAAGCACATTCTTTCTCTTAATTCTTCATTGTTTTCTTCTCTTTCTGAGGGTTCTCCTATTTCTGTTAGATCAGTTAACATGTATATTTTACATTCTTCTGTTTCACCTTCACTACTTCCACTATCTTCTTCCATTACCATTATTTCTTCATCTTCACTTATATCTGACCATTCTTCATCATATTCTATGGGTTCGTAATTTATGTTATTCATTTCTTCAATTTCTTTTACATATTTTACATTTTCTTTTTTCATTCTTTTAGGACAATTTGGTGATCTATATCCCACCTCTCCACATATGTAACAATTACATTTTTTTGGATTTTTCGTATACTGCCTATTTTTATTTTTCTTCATTTTTCTAAAGTATTTTTTAAAAGGTTTTCTATATCTTTTAAAAGTTTTCCTATATTTTGGTTGGTATTTTTGGAATTTATGATTATTCTTCTTTGTGTATCTATAATTATTATTGCATCCCCAATGGTTTGGTCTTGCATCTTCACAGCAAATTCTTTGTTTATATGTTCTGTAATATTTCATTGTTGCTCTAGCACCTTGGCATACTTTGTCTCTATAATCTTTTACAAATTGCGTTCTATACCCTAAAGTGTCTATTTCAGGTTTCACTTTCTCATTTATGTATGCACTATATATGTTTATACTCCACGGATCAGGTAATTTTAGAAAGAATGAGTCTAAAATTGGACTCGTTCTTCTTTTGTATAATAACTATCTTGATAATATTCTCGGAATTCACAAGCATAGTTGTCAAAATGGCACATGTCGCATATTTCTAAGTTACTTAGTCTCCATCTTGCTTGATTCTTTTTATATATAGTGTGTTTTTCTCCTTTATCGTATACACTGAATTCGGTTCTTATTGCTTTTTCGTAATTTGTAATTATTTCTTTTAAACCTAACGTCCGTTGTGCTGAACTTTCTTCGGTACCTTTATCATCAACTGGTCTTGATTTTCTTATAGTATTTCTCTCTTCTTCTTCTAGTCCATTCCACCATTTTGCTACTACTCCCATAAAGGTGGCTTCTATAGATTTCTCAAATGCATTTCCGTTAAGGTTTTGCCTAAATCCTACTATTAGTGATGCTTTTACCCATTCTTCAATTGTCCTATCTACGTCTTTTACGCAATCTAGGTCTAACCATTCTCCATTTCCTGCTATTCATTTTTCGTAGTGTTCTGCTGGTTCGTATTTTGGGGTTTCTTTTTCTTTATCTTTTCCTAGTTGCATTCTTTTTTTTTGTATTTTGCCATTTCCATGGTAATTGGTATGGTTTTTTGTTAGGTGGTGGTCTTAAGATTTCATACATGTTACTTGGAATTTCTGAAGGTTTTTCAATAATTTTGTCTTGGTCCATTTTTATTTCTTCGTTTGCTATATCTAGATTTTTCAAGGCTTCTTGCACTTCTTCTGCATTAGGATTTGCCATTAAATCTTCTATTTCCAAGATATTTATATTAAGTTTTGTTATGGCTTCTAACTCTTTCATGCCTTCTTCTGTTATGCCCAATTCTTCTTCTGGGCATTCTGTCATATATCTTCCTATTTCTTTTATATTTTTATTTATGATCCTTAAATCTTTTCTTATATCACTGAACATTTCAGGACCATTGTAATCTTCTTCCAACTCTTGTATGTTTATCATATAAATTTTTGGATCCATGTCCTATTATTTTGTCTACTAGTAGGTGTTGCTAATACCAACTTGCTTCTTCGTTTCTGTAATCTAACACTTCGTATGCTATTTCTTTTTGTATCTCTTTAGATAGTTGATTAGTTACTTTTATTGTTAGTAATAGGTATTCTGATATTTCTTTACTAGAAATATGCTTACTCTCTGTTAATCTTTTATCAACGTATCTAATCTTGAATTTGGAATGATTTTTTAATTTAAGTTTCTTTATTTTCTGTGAATTATCCAGCTTTTATAAGAATAAGGTGTATTATGCAATTTTTCTATTTTTATACAGTACAAATATCTTTAAAGACAGGATTGTTTTTGTAAGATTATCTTCAACTACCCTTTGCGCAAATAGTTTACTTCAATTGGCCTACTCCCTCTCTCTCTCTCTCTCTCTCTAAAGCCCCTAAATCCCCAATATTTCTTCATTTCAGCCCTCACTCTCTTTCAAAACCCAAATCGAAAATCAACTCCCCTGTCCCCGACGTCCCCCGTTGCCAACACCCCCGTATCCGCTGTCCTTGATGCCATCGTCGTCTCCAGCCCCGTTACCCCCATCACTGTCGTCGCCCCCATCACGGTCGTCGCCCCCGTCGCCAAAACCCTAACTCCAACTTGTTTTCGGTGTCATCATCTCCTACCAGAAGCCCCCGTCTCCCCTCCTCTCCTTTCCTCTTCGTTTCCCGAGCCCGACGCAGGAGCCCGACCTCTCCTTTCCCTCCTCGATTTGTGAGCTTGAGCCTAAAGGTAATCTCCCCTTCCCATTATTTGTATTTTCTTATTAAGTTCACTTGGCACAAATGAGAGCTAGCCATGGTTCACACTAAGCACAAGAAGCCCAAATCCAAGAAGCCCCAAAATGATACAACTTTTCCTCTGTTTTAAGCCATTTGTGTGGAGGGAAGGTGAGAATGGTTTGATGAGGAGAATTAATGGAGGATTAGAGAAAGAATCAATCAAGAAGAAGAAGACTGAGTTGAAGTAAAGAAAGTAATGGAGGATTGGAGGAAGAAGGATTCAAGAAGACAAGAAGTATTGAGCTGCAAAATCACCAGACCAGCTCTGATATGCTCTTATTTATTTATAGGCAGAGATTACGTGCAAAGCACGTAATAGTTATAACATGATTACAATATAATCTATACAATTTCATCAACTGGTGTGTATCAATTCCTCCCCCCTTCAATAAGACCTTGCCTCAAGGTCTAACGAGGAAAGTACTTGAACAACAAAAGATATGTGCATCCAATTCTGAACCTCATAAACATCAACAAGTTTGTACAGTTGCTGTCCGAACTTAGCAGTAAACCCATCAGCAGCAGCCTGCAACGTAACATGGTCACCCCATTCCCCACTCTTAGCCATCTTCTTCAAATAGTCATCATAAGCCATGGGAACATATCCTTCATAGATCTCACGGTGAGATTTAAGCTGATCAACAACTTGTTGTCTCACAAATCTGTCAAGAAGTCTCTGATGATCTGATGTTGCTTCATCGACAGAAGGGATTTCTCCATTGATTTTAGGAACATGAGGAACCGGAACCACATGATTCAATCTCTTCCCAGAACTTGAACAAGAACTCGAAGGTCAATTCAAGACCCAACTCTAAGGAACAGCACAACAAGCTTCTCAGCTTCGGACACCAGCTTCTTCCTCCTGGATCAAAAATGAAGAACTTTGAAGAGTAACCCACATCTTTGAAAAGTAACCAACATACAATTCCTGATGCAGCTCTAGGCCTATTCTTGGCCATGGCTTTCCGAACCTGGATCACCCTTCTATGCCCTGCCCCATCCCAGTAACTGTAGGTAATCTCAAGGAGCTCATTTCGGATAAGTTCCTGCTCTCGAAGCCACTGCTTTCGCAATCTTTCACGCTCAGCTTGCTCCTCCGCTTCTCTCTCACGGTCAGGTAAAAAGCTCGTCTCTACAGTTGGGTCCTTGCCAAGTTTTCCATTGCTGAATTTTTTGGGTTCTTGGGGTTTAATTTCAACATCATTCTCATCACTTCCATTCTCAATGTCATCAGTAAATGACAGATGTGAATGAACCTTTATTCTTCTTTTTTCTCGTTTTTGTAGCTCAAGTTCCTCCTCTTCTTGTTGCAATTTTTGCAGCTTCTCCTTCTCTTCTTCAATTTTGTTACGAATGTTGACTCTCTTTTCAACATACTGTTCTCTAGTAACAAGACCAACTGTTTCCTTCTTGAAAGCAGTCTCAAGAATCTCTGAAGATTCTTGATTGGATCGGTTCTTCCCCAACCTCTGCGTCAAAAACTGCAACTGAGTCAAGATCAGTGGTATTTGAGAGACTTGTGAGGTCACCTCCTTCATCTGACTCTCCATGCTGGTTATTCTTCTATTCAATAATTGATAACTCCTTTGCCATTCAAGATCTGGTGCAAAGCCAAGGATCCCATCATCAACAGGATCTTGAGGGACTTCTTCTTCAACCGTAGCCACAGAATCGATCGGCTCTGATACCATTGATACAACTTTTCCTCTGTTTTAAGCCATTTGTGTGGAGGGAATGTGAGAATGGTTTGATGAGGAGAATTAATGGAGGATTAGAGAAAGAATCAATCAAGAAGAAGACGACTGAGTTGAAGTAAAGAAAGTAATGGAGGATTGGAGGAAGAAGGATTCAAGAAGACAAGAAGTATTGAGCTGCAAAATCACCAGACCAGCTCTGATCTGCTCTTATTTATTTATAGGCAGAGATTACGTGCAAAGCACGTAATAGTTATAACATGATTACAATCTAATCTATACAATTTCATCAACTGGTGTGTATCACAAAACTCTGTAACTCTCTCTCTCTCTTAATCTATCCTCAAATCCATCTTTTTCTGTACTTTTTCTTTGTCATGATTATATTGAAACTCGATTGATTGATGCTGAGTGCTAAGTTGTGTAAGAAAGTTGCAATCTTTGCAAGAAACTGGCCTGATAAAACCCTAATCAATTTGTTGTCATTTTTTTTTTTTTTTTTTTGGTGCGTGGAAATTTGTGCAACAATGTGTGAAAGCCTGACATTTGTTTGTTGCTTGATAAGTTTTCTCTTAAAAGACTAGAAAGGCTTCATCCCAAGTATTTAGTGTTGGGCATAAGAATCCCTGTTTAACGAGAGCTGTGATGTTCAAGGTTAGATTGTAGAACCCTATAGAAAGAATAAGCTGACTAGTTGAGAGTGGAGCAAGTTGAAATGCAGTGGATATTTTTGTAATAGCATGATTTGTATTTTATAAACTTATTCGACGAGCACATTCTCTAATTTATCATCTTCCAATCTTAAGAGATGTAGTATCTATGTAGAAGTTATTAATTTGGTTGTTTTTCTCATTGAATAATTTATGTGATGGACAGGTAAAAAAGCTTGGAAAACAGGCAGATTTAGCACAAATACATTCTCAGCTTGACGTGTTGGGATTAAAAATTATTCAAGTGACAGCAGATGGAAATTGTTTCTTCAGGTATGTGAATTACCTTCTTCTGTTTAATTCAAACTTCAATTGCTAGTTCTTCTTTTTTGTTAATCCAAACTTCTTATGCATTAATGTGGGAAGCTTGTACTTGGTGTTGGATGTACAATGAAAGGCATGCATATATTAAAACTAGGGTAATTATTGCTTGATTGTTTTCAGGGCTCTAGCTGACCAACTGGAAGGTAACGAAGAGGGTCATAAAAAGTATCGCAACATGGTGGTGCAATATATCTTGGTATCTACATTTTATCCTTAGTATATATGTATTCTGGAAATTTTAGTGTGTATATGTATTATATTTTTACTGTACACCGTCAATACTAAATCATGAGATGTTCTTATCAAAGTTATTGTATAATTTAAAAAAAAACAGCGGTTGATATGGTTTGCAAGTTTACAAACCCGTAGAAGTTTTATTCCTTATCATGTTAATCAAACATTTCAATTTGGTTAAGAATTTGATGTATCATGTATATGACATGCCGTCACTAAATTGGATTTGTATAGTTTATTAGATGTTATTGCAGCCTATGGTTGTTAGCAGTATGTTCTCCTTGAATCTACATCAGGGATATGGATTTGTGGAATTTTGTAGTGAAGAAGATGCTAATTATGTAAGTATTATATAGATGTACATCATTTTAGGAGAGCTAGCTGCGGTGCAGTGAAATATTGCCAACTTGCAAGTGGAACTTCAAGGACGAAAGGTAAAACATGAACTATGTTGTAGTTTCTTATGTATTGCCGTCTGTATGATTTACTATTACTCACGACACATCATGATTATATATAAGTTTAAAATACCTTTCTTGCTATTTGCTTCTTTTTTCTGTCAATGCTTTCTTGCTATTTCTCTGTAAATTAGTATTACTTAAATTACTGTTGCAACTACACTCTGATGAAACTATTATTATATACTCATGTAATTGCCTTCAACACCAAGAGTGGTCTCGTTGCCTCGTGGAACTTGATGAGTACTCTGTAAATTAGTATTACTTTAATGTTCTTGAAATGTCGCTGTGAAGATACGCCTTCTTACCTTTTAATGTGTAGTAACTACTTATGTAAACTATTCCAAAAAGTGAACTTCCTGTCTGTAGATTGTTGAGCTAGGTTTATTATACTGTCTAATAAACACTACAAAATAAATGGTCTATCTCGGCGTTTACGTGAAATGCCGCGATAGATCCCTGTAAAAATTGAAGGGGGCTACTATGGCATTTTGTAACGGCGTTTTCAATTTTTTTTTGAAGGGGTCTACTATGTTTATTATATTTTTCTGTATCTGATCCTAATTTATAGAGTTGCTATATTTTCCACATATTTAGTTCTGCTGGTAATGCTATTCAACTATGTCTACACATGTAGCGCCTCGAATTTTCAATATGATATATCAGAAATACGTGGCACAATTCTCAGCATCAATCTCAATTGTAATAGTAAACATAGCCAAAAATATAGATAAATTTTTTTCAACTTTTATTACATTAATTCTTTACAAAATACAGCGGAAAACAAATACCTTGAATTACAAATTCTTTCTTTTACAACACATTTTTTTACAATTTACATAAGCCATAACATCAATCTAGCACAAGCATCCAAATTCCAAGCTATAAGCACTTACCTGTAAAACACGAGGCTAGAGATAATTCTAACCCCCAAAACTACAGGGGTCAGCCATAACGGTGTGAGTGACATAAAATAAATGCAGCATAAATAAAACATAAGACATAGAATCATAAACAACATGTATTAACAGCAAGAATAAAATGAAATTAGAAATAACAATATCTAAAACATGAAACCATCAAGTAAAACTAGACTAAGTGTCAAGTGTCGAAAAATAGGAAACAATATGCATAAAATCAAGTCAAGAAAACACCAATGATATATGGTGACTCTTTAATGCATATTTGTCGGATTCTATGCATCTCACTTTACATAGGTCCGGTACAAAGCCCTTAACGTTCTCCATTTAATAGGGTTTAATCCTCCATTATGCAACTAATCCTGCTACGATGACTACTACGAGATATAGATAAATTGTGAGTATTAGTCCATGCCCCGATAATTTCGGAGGTCAATCTCTATCTACAGATAATTCCGGAGACTATTTCACTCACACCTGGGAATCTTCGAGAATACCATACACCGCAAGCTATGGCGCCTCATCACACGAATACTCCATGAGCGTCGCCTCGACCCCGATAATTCTGGAGATCAATTCTACACCGCAGATAATTCCGAAGACTGTTTTACTCACACCTCGATAATTTTGGGGATTATCTCACACCGCAAGCCATACTGAGGTCCATAACCCATGTTCTCATTTCATCATATTACCATCTAGTGCTTGTCCTTAACCTTTAAGTTAATTAATTAATTAATTTTAAATCTCCTAGAGTTTGTGTACCCTACCGAACTTAACTCAACTGATCAACAATAAAGCCACAACTGGCCAAAGCACAAAATCTCAACTGTCGGTATCTAGGGTCCAACACATTCTCTAGAGACTCACAACTCAACTATCAACACAAAATAAATCTTTCATTGTAGTCACTTCATATCAGTGTTAACTTACTCACAGAAATTCATTCATTCATAATGTTTGTGTGTATATATATATATATATATATATATATATATATATATATATATATATATATATATATATATATGAGGTATTCTTTATTGAAAAGAAGTTGTGTATCTATGAGACATAGGAAAAAAACCCCTTTACTGATTGAGGAATATGGGTATATAAGGTATAGCAACATCCCTTCCACTAAATTGAAACATATGTATATATATATATATACAACTGATATATAGAAAACCCCTTTCACCGATTGAAACATATGTATATATATAACTGATGTATAGAAAACCCCTTTCACTGATTAAAACATATGTATATATATATAACTGATATATAGCAAAACCTCTTTCACTGATTAAAACATATGTATATATATAACTGATATATAGAAAACCCCTTTCACTGATTAAATCATATGTATATATATAATTGATATATAGAAAACCCTTTTTTCACTGATTATGAAGTATATATATATATATATATATATATATATATATATATATATATATATATATATATATATATATATATTTGCATCTTATACATAGAAAGAAATCCCTTTTACTGATATAAGGTATATGTATGTATACGTATCTGATACATAGAAAGAATTACTGATATAAGGTATATATGCAGATATAGAAGCAGGTCTTCTATTGAATTGACCTAGGCAGTTAAAATCGGTTTTTGGAACTAATCGGTCTAGGAGCGATTAGTGATTAATCGGTTAATCGGAAAATAATCGGGGATTAAATCGGAAAAATTGTTATATATAATTAAAAAAAGATATATATCCTCATTATGTAGCAACCCTAAATCTAACAAAAATATATTATGAGATTATCAAATAGGAACATATAGTTATAGAAAAAAAGTACTTGGTTTGAGCTGAGTTTGGATTATGGATATAGGTTTGGTCAGGTTTGCTAGTCGGTTCCATCAAACAAAAACAATCGAGGAGGAGCAATGCAAGCAACAAGAGGAGGTGCAGATGCGGGCTGGGTCAAGTATGTGACGATACGGGGGAGCGACGGCGGGTCGGGTTTAGGTTTGCTCGAGGAAGAAGAGAATCAGTTTGGGTTTGGGTTTGAAGATAATCTGTTTAGGTTTGGGTTTGCACGAGGAAGAAGAGAGCGGCAATATGTCGGGTTCGGGTTTGCGCGAGGACTAGAAGGGGTTTGAATTTTAAATTTGAATTTTAGATTTGGACCGGATTGAGCCCAAATAATGCAAACGAGCATGAAAATCAGAGGAGGAGATTTAATCGGTTAATTGGCCACTTAAAATCGGCCGATTAACCACTAATTGGCTGATTATTCCCGATTAAATCGCTAACTATTGAAATATTATAAATCGCTAAAAAATTAATTGCTTAGCCTCCGATTAGCGATTAATCGGGGATTAATCGGGCGTAATCGGAGATTTTGCCAAGGAGAGATCGTGCGAGAGGATACGATCGAGCGTGGCTGCGAGAGGAGAGCGCTAATAGAGACACCCTCCAAGCACCCTCTGTGCGGTGGAGCATACAAGAAGGGAATCCAGACGAACACAGATAGGTGCCAGGGCCCTGACCACAATAGGTCTCGACGCATGAGGGGAAATGAACAACCTAGCAAAGGCCAAGCCACAAATAAAAAAACCAGCTACACCCCTTAAGATCTCAGCGACGGCCTACAACCAGCAAACGATCGAACCGAAGCGTAGATAGGAGGAAATGAAAGTAACTTAAGAAACTCATAACAAGACCAGCGGAAGGAAAAATCATAGGGAACCATAGTTCAACAAAAAGAAAGGAGGAGGCAAAGTCCTCCAAGTCGTTGCACAGAATAGTCGAACATCACAGAGCTTACAGTCTCACAAAACAGATAACGCTTAAATGCATACGAAAGGCAAACACATCATAGCCAACAGACAAAAAGAAGTCAGCTCCAAAGTGCGAACAAAAGTACCAAACAAACAAAATAACCCAACAACAATTATAGTCATGGGACCCGGCCTAGAGGCGTCAGGTCAAAAACATCCTGGTGAACAACAACAGCAGAAGAGATTAACCACCATACAACGCAGCTTAGAGCCAAGAGAGGCTCACAAGAGCATCACAGAATAAGGTTTTATGAACAAAGGAGGCAGAAGATAAGAGCATCCATTGCGCTACAAGCACGGAATATACATAACCAAGCAAAAATGCGCATCAGCGCAGCAGCCAAAAGAGAAAATCCCAAAACATCTTCAAACATGCGAGCAAGTAGATAGGTAAACAAGAAGTGCAGTATTCAAAGGAGAAAATCCAATAAAGCACAGAAATAAAGAAACTTATAAAGCATTAAGGGTACGGAGGCAAAGTAACGCGTCATCTAGCCTACAACTGAAAAGAGAATCTCTAGCTTCGATTTTTAACGTCGAAGATCAGAATTTAAAAAGAAATAAAAAATCTTCTATAATGAGGTGGGTAGAGGAAGCGCAGTGTCTGAATAACCTCTTATTTCTTTCCATCCAAGTGATCCAAATTATAATTTGAACCGAAAGGTTCCATGATCTGTGGTACTTTTTATTCGTGGGAAGAACAGACCAGCAAGAGTATAAGTTGGAAGGGATAGATGGGAATTCCCATGCTAGAGAACTAATTTTCCACAGTGGGCGGGTGAAATCGCAACCAACAAACAGGTGATCTACGTCTTCTATATTATTAGAGCAGAGGGGACACAACTGGCCCCACGCTAAATTCCTTTTGTTGAGGATTTCGACAATAAGCAGCCTGTTGTTGAGTGCGAGCCAGGTGACAATTTTAACTTTAAGGGGGGCACAGGATTGCCCAATGAAGTCAGCGTAAGGGGAGCGAATGCCTCTAAAGTTAAGAAAATGATAAAAAGATTTAACTGAGTAAATCCTTGCCGAGTTCCAACACCAAGAGAAATCTTCTTTTGGGCGCCACTCGAAATTGTTAAGGGAAAAAAGGAGGTCGTTAAAATCAGAAGTTAAGTGAGTCAGGAGACTAATGGAGAAAGGGATAAACCAATGCCTTTGCGAGTTAATAAGGGTGAAAGAGTCTGCTACTGTGGCTAGGGGATTGGATGCCAGGCAGAAGAGAGCTGGGAAAGAAGATGTGAGTTTGGTGTTACCAATCCAAATATCAGATCAGAACTTGGTCTTGGATCCGTCGAAGCAGTCATGGATGATGCCGCATTGGAATGCAGCGGCCGCTTTCCAAATTCCCTTCCAGAATGGGAGGCGTTGCGATGGATACTGGGGGGAAATCCCACCACAGGCGATTGGAATAGCAGTTAGCCTTGATACTCTGGATCCAGGGTAAATGATCAAATTTTAAAAACCTCCATAGCCATTTACCCAACAAGGCAATATTATGGTGTCTGAGGTTTAAAACCCTTAAGCCCCCAGTCTCTTTGGAAGAGCAGACCAATTTTCATTTGCTAAGGTGAGAACCTGGCTTGTGATTGGAGGAACCTGACCAGAAAAAATTACTTCTGATTTGGTCTATCCTCTTGATAACCCAAGAGGGAATATAATAAAAAGATATCATATGAAGAGGGATAGAAGAGAGGACCGAGTTAAGAAGGATAAGTCTACCTCCACGGGAGAGGAGTTTCCCAGCCCAAACGTTAAGCCTGGATTCTACCTTATCAATCATGGGTGACCAGTCAGAGTTATGCAGTTTACTCCATCTCAAGGGAATACCCAAATACGTAATGGGGAAAGAAGCAATAGGGCAGTTAAAGAAGTTGGAGATCTCGTACTGTCGATTAGGAGAACCTCCCAGCCAGAGAACCGAAGATTTTTGAAAATTGATCGATAGTCCCGAAGCTAGTTCGAAGCAGTAAAGTAGAAGTTTAAGGTTACTGAGAGAGTGAGGGTTTGGTTTAGCGAATATGATGGTATCATCTGCGTATTGCAGATTAAGAACACCATGGAAAAGACGCGAGTCACCTAGACCTTCAATGACCTGAGCTTCCCATGCATTGCAAAGAAGTTTACTAAAAACATCTGCAACTAGGGAGAATATGAGGGAGTAGAGTGGGTCACCTTGGCGGAGGCCACATTTAATTTTAAATTTGTGACCTTCGGATCCATTTATAACGATGGAAGAGGTGCCTGAGAAGAGACTGGATTTAATCCAAGCGATCCATTTGGGACCAAATCCCCTATTAATAAGAATATCAAACAGGAAATCTCAGCTGACATTGTCGTAAGCTTTTTGGAAATCTAGCTTGAGAAGGATACCTTCTGAGTTAGATTTGTGACAATGAGATATAATTTCTTGGGTCGATGCCACACAATCAAGGATAAAACGATTGTTGATAAAACCCGATTGGGCAGGATCAATGAGGGGAGAAAGAACCGCGCTGAGCCTCGCGGAGAGAACTCTCATAATGATTTTGAAGGTTGTGTTGATAAGGCTAATAGGCCTAAAGTTCGACACAGTGCGCTCCCAACATTTTAGGGATAAGCACGATGTGCGCATAATTGATACGGTCGAAAGAAAAGGAGCCCTGATGAAGTTTCGTAAACATACGGAGGGGATCATCTTTAAAGCAGTGCCAGAACTTTTGGAAAAAGAAAGCGGGGAATCCGTCCGGTCCTGGCGCTGATTTGCTTTTTAAAGCGAAAACCGCCGATTTAATCTCTTCTAAGGAAAATGGGACTTCAAGAGAAGAGAGATCCTGTGACTGAAGACCATATAGGTGGTTCTATTCAAGGCTAATGGATCGCGGTTTGTACGAACCAATAAGATTTTTATAGAAGGAAAGAAAAGTCTGATGGATCTCATAATCGGAATTAAGATCAACACTGTTGTCTGTGATCGATGAGATTCGATTACAACGTTGCCTGTGTGAGGCAAAATTATGAAAGAAAGCGGTATTGCCGTCACCTTCCTTTAACCATCTAAATCTGGCTCTTTGAGCCCATTTGATGTGGTCCTGATAAAGGATGCCAGCGTAATCTCGCTTGCACGAAAGCCGTTCGGCTCGAACGGAGTCAGATAGAGGACTCAGCTCCTCCATCTTATCAAAAGACTCGATGGAAGCTAGAAGAAAGTTTTTTAGGAAATTAGTGTTATTTTGTCTATCGTTGCGCCAAATCTTACAACCGAATTTGATAGCGTGAAGTTTGAGGAGGATGCTACCCAGACCAGAAGATCCGGTAACTGTGGATAAGCATTCCACAATAAGATTGACGAACAGTTGATCTTGTAACCAAAATTTTTCGAAACGGAATTTATGATGATGAGGGAAGGGGAAGTTAGAGTAGAGGGCGATTGGAACGTGGTCAGAGGAGGGGTGGCCTTGGAGAAAGTGTTGTGAAACTGGTTAATCCAGTTTTGGGAAATAAGGAACCGGTCAAGTTAGGCCATCGTCGGCGATTGACGAAGGTTCGACCAGGTAAACGATCTACCGTTAAGCGGGAGATCGGTCAACTGCAGAGCACGAATGCAATCATTGAAATAGGTGGATTGATAATCATTGGAGGACGGGGTCGACCTTTCAGAGGAGAATCTGATGACACTAAAGTCCCCACAGAAAAAACAGAGGCCGATAGTGTAATTGTAAAGCGATTGGAATTCGTTTCAAAAAAGAAGGCGCCTATCTGAAGTGGAGGGACCATAAACCGAAATCACCGTGAGAGTGCAATTGAGTGCCGTCCAGTGTAGTTGGACGATACGGAAAAATTTAAGTCGTCGAACCGTGATAAGAGAAAAGACCGACTCTTTGAAGCCCAAAAGGATACATCCCCTAGATTCTATTGCGTCTAGTGAGATCCATTTGGAGATAATGGATCCGCCGATAGTGCGAAAGATGGTAGGGGAGGGAGAATCGATCTTTGATTCTTGGATAGAAATAAGGTCACAGTGAGAAGAATTAATTAATTGAAAAATCGCCCTTTGTTTAACGGGGCAATTGAGACCCCGGATGTTCCAAAAAGACTAATCATTGAAAACTAGATGCTCTCGAACTCTGTTACGTTCTTTCTGCCTTATGGTGAAGATCAATGACAAATTATCCGAATCGACAATAAAGCCCATATCCTGGGCAATATTAGCCAAATGTTGATCAGACAAAAGATCAAATTGAGGTTGAAATATTGAACCTAATAATTTTTGCTTCAGCTGGGGTTGGGGTTGAGCTGGTTTGCAACCAGAATGGTCTAAAGCTAGCGGAAAAGTTCCGGGAGAAAGAGTAGAAATAGCTATCGCTGTTTTTTTAGCCATGATCCGGGCGCTAGATCGAATGAGACGGTGCGGGTGCATACAACACGACGATAGCTTAAAACCGGAGCACCCTTCTTCCTTAACAGGAGCCCATTGATGTGGTTTGTCAAATGTGTCGATAGGTGAGGGAAGAGAGAGAATGAGAGGCTATTGTAGGGAAAGGTTGCGAAATATCGGCCCAAGACCGAGAGCCTGTTAGGAGAAAGTCTGTGGGGCAAACGCTAGGTATTAAAACACCCAGTTTTGCCTCCACCGTTGCCTTCAGGTCGGGGGATACCCAAATGAGATACGTAGAAATGAAAACGGGAGGGAGAAGAGCCTGGGGAGGGCGAAAAGAAAATTCGCTAAAACACCAAGTAAGCTCCAGTTGCCTATCTGAACCATTTAAAACATACTGAAGGAAATTAAAGGGATTACAAACAGGAGTTACCTGTTTGAGAGAAAGCTCATGCTTCAGCTCTGCTTCCTCTTCTTCAAGCAAGTTGTCCTGATCAATCCATCCTTCATCTTTAGTGGATAGCGACTTTTTGACTTTGATAGAGGGAAGAGTCAGTGCTGAGTTTGTGAGGCAGGGAAAATGAGCTTGCCTTTGAAACTTATCCCAGTCGGATGCATAATGTGGGTTGGCTTCCCAAGCGGGCCACTGAGAGGCGGGAGAATGCGACTTGGTAGCGGGAGGAGATAAGGAGGGAGGGAGCGCTGGGGTCGGCCTCTCTAGTGGAAATGACTTAATAGGACCGGAGGATGGAGGTAGAGGAGGTAGGGCAGTCGAGGAAGAAGTAAGAATAGCCGGCACCTTCCCAACCTAATGAGAAGAGATATCGGGGTTGATCCAAACAAGGTTTGGTGCTTTGGAGGGAGCGATCTTCTTGCTACTTGGAGACGCAAAATTCTTGCTAGGAAGGGGGTACTTTTTCCTAGAAGAGAACTTTTGAGCCCCTTTCCACTCCATTTTAGACGACGAGGATGAGCCGAGGTGGAAGGGAGCAGAAGAAATAGTAGACTTGGTGGCTGGCTTCGGAGGTCCAGTGGATGGCAGCGGTAAAGATCCACTAGGGTTCACAGAGTCGTGATATTGCACGGAGACCGTGAAGGAGGCAAAACCGTCTTTCAGGGAATAGACCTCGATACGATCTTTGATGCATAGGAACTCGAAAGAGAGCCTTCACTTGAAGACACCCCGAAGCTAACTTAGCCGAGGAGAAAATGCTAATGATCTCTCTGATGCATTTAGACATTTCACCAAACAGGCGCAAGGATTCACAAAAAAGGGGAAGACCTAGGAGCGTGACCTTGGTGATAGAAGTGCTGATAGCTTGCGTCGGAGGACTAAACTAAACCCATTTCCGAATGGAAAGGGTGATAGCTCCAATCGCAAGGGAGGAGTTATTGATCAGTTTTTCTAGAATTTTGGGGGAAGGACAGCGGATAACTACATCGCCGTTAGAGCAAGTCAGCAAGAGCTGAGAACCCAATCCCACTCTTTAACGTTGCAGGAAATGCTGAGGAAAGAGTTTAAAGTGAACATGGGAATCGAACCAAAACTTAAAGAAATAGCTCCATAGGTGTCAAAAAATTTCAACCTATCCGACAATTCCATGTTCGGAATGAAAACCTGAGTAACGATCGGCTTGGGGGGAGAACTTGTGAAGCAGTCAGAGCGGGTGAATGAGGGGGAATGCTGTCGGAGAGTCGACTTGCATACGGAGGAGTGGGAAGTAAAGGAGACTTAGAAGAAACTTTCTGCTTCTTGGCTTTGTAGGCTGGATCCTCTGCTAGCTTACGCTGTAGGTGTTAGGATTTCGGGGCATAAATGCAGCGGATTAAAACAATAAAATCGAAACCCAATCGCAGGATCCATGCAAAACAAGACGTTTAATTCGTAGTTATGAACGTTTACCTTAAAACGAAGCTTTAACAGTTGAGAAAAGGATGACTAATGGAGGTCCAAGCTTCTTGAATCACCACGCATCCCGCTCACGCGATCTACGCTCTATCGGTATCCACACGAACACTTGGTATTTGAAGGAGCGATGTACTAGCATCCGAAAAACAAATTCTCTCTATCTCCATCTTCTTCTCTCAAACGGCTAGGGTTTTTTCTCTTAGCCTCAAAAAAAAATTTGAGAGTTTAAGATCTTTATATAGAGAGACAAATCTGTTTTTCTAAAGCCCAATCCTATTGGGCTTTTATTAAAATTAGAATTCTTAATTAAATAAATAATTAAGTCAAACTTAATTAATATTCTAATATAATTCTAATTCTAATCATTAGTAAATTTGAAATTATATTTAATTAATTAATTAAGTCCCACTTAATTAATATCATAAATAAATTCGAATTACTATTTAATTTAAATTCATAATTTAAATCAAATCTCCTTCAAGCGTTCTTGTGTGTGACCCTTTAGGTTATTATTACGTTGGAAATAATTTTAATATCCAATAATAAAATTATAAACAATGAGCGGCATCTAGTAATACATCATTGCTACCCAAGTAATAATAATAATTGGTGATCCAATAAAACCTTTCGTGATTAATGTTTCCGTGTAATATAATCCCTTTAACCAAATATTATAGATTAAACTCGAGGCATGTTCTCAGTCATCCTCTTCAACATTTAATCCGGGTTTCCTTGATCAATAAGTAGACTATTAAAACAAATCATTATTTGAGCATGGCCATGCATTTCATAGTCTCACTCAATCAAGAGGCCAATAATATCTCTCCTAATTATAGGAGGGTTAAATCCTTTATCTATCATTCATATTTCTCATACGACTCATAATATACCCGATGTCCACTTTTATCATCACCCGGTCAAAGGTAACTTTTAATGTAGTCAAAGTATATTAATCCTCTTATAGAAATATAATGATCTCAAGTCAGAGGATCATTACACCATTATCACTGTGAGTCTTTCTTATGACTTTATTTAAACATGAAGAATCTCACTGTGGGTCTATCCAGTGCCATGTAGAATCTTACATGCACCTATGTTCTTGACTTTAGTATCACTATACCTATGACCAATGAGATGTGGTCATCAGTCAACAAACATACTAATCTTTATGCATTATTATTGTCCCATAATGACAATGCTTGATTAGGGATATTTAGGAATATAAACACTATTCATATAATCTCATTTTTAAGTCTCATACTTAAAGATATAGAATACGTATTATATATTCCAAGGACATTTATTACTTTAACATTTTTATCGCAGTAAATTAAGACATAATAAATTAACATATAATAATCAATAGAACACAATCATTAATTAACAAAAGTATTTCCTAGAAGCACAATCACATTGTCTCTAGGGCACTAACACTAACAATCTCCCACTTGCACTAGAGCCAATCACTCATGTATCTAATACCCATAGAACTAGTGTGACCTTCGTGCTTCTGCTGCGACAAAGCCTTAGTCTTGTGGGTCCGCAACGTTATCTTAAGTATGCACTTTACATATGTATGTATTCTGACTTAAACCGATTAATCTTTTAGATCTATCTCTATAGATCCTGATCCCTAAGACATATGTATCATCGCCAAAGTCTTTTATCGAGAAACTATTTCCCAACCAAATCTTCACAACCTGTAGATTAGGAATGTCATTCCCTATTAATAATATGTCATCTACATATAATGCTAGGAATGACACATGGCTCCCACTAACCCTTCGTAAACACACGACACATTTTCATTTTACATGAAGCCAAACTCTTTGACTGTTTCATCAAAACGAATGTTCCATCTCCTCGAGGCCGGCTATAATCCATAAATGGACCATCGCTTCTCACAGACCATTCTAGCAAACTTTGGATCGACTTGACATCCATTTGCCAGATTTCATAGTCATAGTAAGTTGCTATCGCAAGCAAAATCCTGATGGATTTGACCATAGCCACCGGTGAGAAAGTTTCATCATAGTCACTACTATGAATCTGCTTGAAACTTTTCGCCACTAGTCTTGCTTTGTAGGTCTGTACATTACAATCCACGTCAGTTTTCTTCAAGAAACCCACTTGCACCCTATGGGTTTTACCCCTTCAGGTGGTCCAACCAAAGTCCATACTTTGATTTTCATACATGGAATCCATCTCAGATTTCATGGCCTCCAGCCATCTCTCAAAATCTGGACTATTCATAGCATCTTTGTAGGTGAGAGGCTCATCATCATCTATGATCATCACATCGCCAATTTGAGTCAGAAGAAATCCACGATATCTCTCTGGCTCATAGCGAATCCTACTAGATCTACGAATAACCTGTGTTTCTTGAGCAGTGTTGTTATCAACATCTTGAGTCACACTCTGCTCATGTTCCAACTCTTGTTCAACATTATTCTGTGGTTCTCGATCCTCATCGAGATCTGTTGTCCTCCCACTATTTTTCTTAGAAAGTAAATCTCTCTTTAGAAACATAGCCATTCAAGCAACAAACACTTTGTTCTCCGAAGGTTTATAGAAATAATACCCTTTTTGTTTCCATTGGGTATCCCACAAAATCTGATTTTGGTCCTAGCTTGTCAGAGATCATACGTTTCACAAATGCTTCACATCCCCAAATTTTCATAAATGACACGCTGTGACGTTTCTCAGTTCATATCTCATATATGGTGTCTTTTGAACTGATTTAGAAGGAACTCGGTTTAGTGTTTCTGCAGCCGTCTCTAGGGGCATAACCCCAGAAACTAATTGGAAGATCCCTTAGACTCATCATCAATCGCACCATGTCCAACAAAATGCGATTTCTCCTCTCAGACACACCATGTCTTTGTGGTGTTCCAGGAGGAGTGAGTTGTGATACTATACCACACGCTTTTAAGAAATTTTAAGCTTAGGTATTCTCCTCTACGATCAGATCGTAGAGTTTATACTTTCGCCTATTTGTTTTTCTTCTTCAATCTCTTACTCTTTGAATTTTTCAAACGATTCGGATTTGTTCTTCAAAAGATACACCTATCCGTATCTACTAAAATCATCAGTAAAGGTTAAAATTAGTAAAAGCCACCTCTTGCCAACATACGCATTGGACCACATACATCACTATGTATCAATTCCAATTGTTTGGTGGCCCTCTCACCTTATCCGGTAAAAGGAGTTTTAGTCATTTTGCCAATGAGACATAGTTCACATTCTTCGTATGATTCAAAATCAAACTTATCCAAGTATCCATCCTAATGTAACTTGGAAATGCGATTCTCATTTATATGGCCTAAATGACAGTGCCAGAGGTATGTTTGATTTGAGTCATTTATCTTTAGACGTTTATTATTTACATTATAGATAGGAGTATCAAAATCAAGAACATATAAACCATTAAACAAACGTGCAACCTCATAGGTAACATTATTTAATGAAAAGGAACAACAATTGTTCTGAATCAAAAAGGAAAAACCAATCTTGTCCAAACAAGAAACCAAAATAATGTCTCTGCAAATTGCAGGCATGTAAAATAGTTCTCAAGTTCTGAAATAAGCCCCATGGGCATCGATAAATAATAAGTCCCTACAGCTAAAGCAGCTACCTTTGCTCCATTGCTAACATGTAGGTCGACTTCTCCTAATGCCAAAGTTCTACTCCTTCGCCGTTTATTCACATTTATACAAATGTGAGAACCACATCCAGTATCTAATACCCATGATGTAGAAGTAGACAAATTTGACTTCTATAATATAAATACCTGAATCAGAAATCTGAACAGCCTTCAGTTTCTTCAGATCCTCCAAATAAGTTTGACAGTTTCTCTTCCAATGACCCGGCTTCTTGCAATAGTGACAATCACCCTTTGCCTTTGCCTGTGCAACACCTCCAGTAGGCTTCTAAGCCTTAACAGCGGGTTCTGGATTAGCAGGCTTAGATCCAATCTTGTTCTTGCCTTTCCATTTACCCTTTCCTTTGGCATTCCCTTTGTTGACCATCATTATGGGAGCAGGGGATGCCTTCTGAATGTTGGTCTCAGTAGTTTTCAACATAGCCAACAATTCGGTAGGTGTCTTGTCTATCTCATTCATATTGTAATTCATTACAAATTGAGCATAGTCGTTGTTCAAAGATTGCAAGATTAGATCTATCTGAGCTTCCGGACTGATGGCGGAACCCAGAGTAGCAAGGTACTCCATATATCCATCATCTTTAGAACATGCGGTGCAACTGGATCACGATCACCCTATTTACATGCATACAAGGCTTTACTTGTATCAAACCTCTCTTGACGAGCCTGTCCTTCAAACATACGTTTAAGGTGCTTTATCATTATATGAGCATCCATATGCTCATTCTGTTTCTGAAGCTCAAGACTCATAGTCGCAAGCATAAGACAAGTGACATCCGTGTCATCATCGATATGTTTCTGATAAACATTACGTTGATCAACCGATGCACCTACAGGGAGAGGTCCAGGGCGAGGAAATGACATAGAGCTTTCACTCTTACCTGAGGACTATCCTCAAATTCCTTTGCCAATCGAGGAAGTTTGTTCCTGTCAACTTGTCCTTCTCAAGGACAGATCGTACAGAGAAGTTATTTGAGTTGTTTGCCATTAGAATATCTATAATGTAAAATGCATAAAAGAATTAGTCTACGGAATTATTAGTTTATGTTCAAATGATCATTCATATATATTCATAATATATATCTCCCACTATTTTGATCAAATTAATAGCCCTTACTATTAATTCAGAAAGCATTTATTATATATCTTTCTAGTGAGCCAAGATCCATATTTCATCATGTCTTGAGTCAGCGTTGGCTGAAACTCCCAAAACACAACTATTTAGGTAGACAACATTTGTCAATTATATCACGTATATAACTCTTGGATAGTTTGGTGAACAACCATTGCTCTAATTTATCTAATAAATTTTTCGCCAAACTCTATGCTTCTAAGTTCATAATCTTATTGTGACGACTTAGTTAAGTTAGGCCCAATGAATCAACATAACGAGTATCACATTTACTCTTTCGCACCTCACCACGATTAAAAGGAGCACTCTGCTTTGGCAAACCCACCCCTTATGATCTAGGCCTTGATGAGTGTTATTCATTGGAAAGCATCTTGTTTAACTTAATATTTATTAAGGGATTTACTTATAAACGATCATGATCCCATCATAAAGAGATTCTCAATTTTTCCTTGAATCAAATATTTCAAATCAAAATTCGTTGAATGAATGATTTCCAGATCAGAGGTTAACGCACAGACGGCATTATTGGCACCCCTTTTCTTACAGATTCGTAATCGGTTGTTGACAAAATCATTCAATCGTTGAATAATGAA
Organism: Hemerocallis citrina; assembly: GCA_017893485.1. Lineage (NCBI taxonomy): Eukaryota > Viridiplantae > Streptophyta > Magnoliopsida > Asparagales > Asphodelaceae > Hemerocallis > Hemerocallis citrina. Next base: position 1,508,719 of record JACEHZ010000535.1, on the reverse strand, counting down.
AATTCATATTTAATTACCGTGTTTCATAAACACAAGAATCTCATGATCGTTTGTTTAATGTTCATCTTAAATCGTTATAGATTTTATCTTGTTTAAGCATGAATGGGGTGTCGTATCTAATACATTCATCTAATTAAGCATGCATCATTATCTCTACACATACATTGTATCACATACATTCATACATATGTAAAGTGCATAAAGTAAACGTGTTTGGTTATGGCCCATCCTATATGATCTTTCCAAGCTAATGGAAAAATCAAGGTCAATCTATGGGTGGTTTAAAATACTACACTATTACATGTCTTTATCTTCTTCATCTTCATCTTGTATCTCCTTCTTTGGAATGCTCATTAGTTTGCCTCCTTGCTTCCATGTCTTCATTGATCATTACATTGAATAATGGAAAAAAAAAAAATGTTCTTATGAACTTACAAGAGGAACTCGAGTTACATTCGAGAATATAAATTACAAGAAATTGAAGACGACATGCAAGTCGTATTTAGAAACCAAACCATAAATCAAAACCACTAACCTATGGGTCTTAAGGCCATAACCATACACCATGCTCATATAACAATTAAGAATATCTCATATTTCATTATGTCATCATACCACATCATATTTGTCATGATCCAATCACAAAAATTAAATAGGGTAAAATCAGAAAATTGCAATCAAAATTCTGAAAACAGTAAATCGCAGTTTTCAGGTTCTAAACGGCGTCAAACGCCTTATATCCGCGTCGGTGACAAAGTCAGTATTGCTCAGTGACCCGATTCCAGTCAGAAAACATATTTTATTTGCGAAAATCGGACACTGGACATAGATTTCACCAAATCTGCTCATCTTTGCAGAAACCGTATCGTATACAATCTACGCGATAAGAACAAATATATAATATTCAAATAATATCATATATTATCTTATCATGTTATACCATATCATATTTCATCATGATCCAATCATAAAAATCATATAAGGCATAATTCAGAAAATTGAAATTAAATCTGAAAACATAAAATTGCATATTTCAGGCCCTAAACGGCGTCAAACGCCTTACAGACGAGTCGGTGATAGCCTGTGCTATCAGTTTTGTTCAGACGCTCGTTTCCCTTTCCGAAAAAGTACTCATTTGCAAAAATCGGACACTAGAAATAGATTTCAGCAAATCTGCAACAGCCGTTTCAGAATCCATATCGAATACGATTCTCGTAATTAGAACAAACATAAATCATATACATATCAGTATACATACAGATTATAAGATCATCATATGATCATCCCAATCATCATTAACTTACAGTTTATGCATATATATCAAAACTGTAACAAATAAACGAATTAAAACGTTTTCGCAAGTGGCTCTGATACCATTGTTAGGATTTCGGGGCATAAATGCAGCGGATTAAAACAATAAAATCGAAACCCAATCGCAGGATCCATGCAAAACAAGACGTTTAATTCGTAGTTATGAACGTTTACCTTAAAACGAAGCTTTAACAGTTGAGAAAAGGATGACTAATGGAGGTCCAAGCTTCTTGAATCACCACGCATCCCGCTCACGCGATCTACGCTCTATCGGTATCCACACGAACACTTGGTATTTGAAGGAGCGATGTACTAGCATCCGAAAAACAAATTCTCTCTATCTCCATCTTCTTCTCTCAAACGGCTAGGGTTTTTTCTCTTAGCCTCAAAAAAAAATTTGAGAGTTTAAGATCTTTATATAGAGAGACAAATCTGTTTTTCTAAAGCCCAATCCTATTGGGCTTTTATTAAAATTAGAATTCTTAATTAAATAAATAATTAAGTCAAACTTAATTAATATTCTAATATAATTCTAATTCTAATCATTAGTAAATTTGAAATTATATTTAATTAATTAATTAAGTCCCACTTAATTAATATCATAAATAAATTCGAATTACTATTTAATTTAAATTCATAATTTAAATCAAATCTCCTTCAAGCGTTCTTGTGTGTGACCCTTTAGGTTATTATTACGTTGGAAATAATTTTAATATCCAATAATAAAATTATAAACAATGAGCGGCATCTAGTAATACATCATTGCTACCCAAGTAATAATAATAATTGGTGATCCAATAAAACCTTTCGTGATTAATGTTTCCGTGTAATATAATCCCTTTAACCAAATATTATAGATTAAACTCGAGGCATGTTCTCAGTCATCCTCTTCAACATTTAATCCAGGTTTCCTTGATCAATGAGTAGACTATTAAAACAAATCATTATTTGAGCATGGCCATGCATTTCATAGTCTCACTCAATCAAGAGGCCAATAATATCTCTCCTAATTATAGGAGGGTTAAATCCTTTATCTATCATTCATATTTCTCATACGACTCATATACCCGATGTCCACTTTTATCATCACCCGGTCAAAGGTAACTTTTAATGTAGTCAAAGTATATTAATCCTCTTATAGAAATATAATGATCTCAAGTCAGAGGATCATTACACCATTATCACTGTGAGTCTTTCTTATGACTTTATTTAAACATGAACAATCTCACTGTGGGTCTATCCAGTGCCATGTAGAATCTTACATGCACCTATGTTCTTGACTTTAGTATCACTATACCTATGACCAATGAGATGTGGTCATCAGTCAACAAACATACTAATCTTTATGCATTATTATTGTCCCATAATGACAATGCTTGATTAGGGATATTTAGGAATATAAACACTATTCATATAATCTCATTTTTAAGTCTCATACTTAAAGATATAGAATACGTATTATATATTCCAAGGACATTTATTACTCTAACATTTTTATCGCAGTAAATTAAGACATAATAAATTAACATATAATAATCAATAGAACACAATCATTAATTAACAAAAGTATTTCCTAGAAGCACAATCACATTGTCTCTAGGGCACTAACACTAACAGCAGGGATGGGAGGTCGAGAGCCGCAAGAACCTGCTCTGATATGGGAGCTCCCAAAGTGAGTCCCAACATTTTCTGACGAGCGAAGCATCGAGAACGCACATGACCAGACTTGAGACAAAATAAACATTTCATCTTGAACGTACAGAATTTCTTTACGTGCCCAGGCTGGAGGCACTGATAACAGCGAAGAGGAGATCGGAGAGTATAAGAAAGCGGAGAGAAAGAAGATGAAGAGTTAGGTGGAGAGAAGTGGCGGGAATTGAGAGACTTAGTAAACCCAGGATCCTTCTCGAAACTGGGCTTCGGGGGCCTAGAAGAAAGCGGCCCAGAGATGGTGGTCGTCGAAAAGTTGCTCAATTTTTTGTTGTTAATACCCTTTTTAAATTTTTTTTTACTACTTCTACCCATGTGAGGTCCATGGGCCCAAAAGAGCAAACCGCTAAGGGTAAAGGCCCAATAGGGTTGAGCTCCGAAACTAGCTATGGAGATGGTGGCACATTGCTAAGGCACTCAGAGGAAGGGGAAATGGATGAGCTTGAGGGGTAGCAAACCAGTCACCTCACAGTCACCTCACAGAAGAGGAGGAAAAAAGGGGATTGTAAACTAAAGCAAGACGTGGAGAAACCCGATTAGGAGGGATAAGAGTTCCCCAGCAGGTGGGAAAAAAAGATTGGAAGTGGCAATAACCAGCTCACAGCAATGGTTAGACAGACCACTCAATAAAACCAAATCCACAAGGGTGGATAATATCCAACTCCTCAGACACCGAAATGAAAAAAGTAGACTAAAACGCAACTTACAGTGATGAGTTTGGGAGACTAAGCAGCAGTTGAGTCTACTCCCTCTGAAAGAAAAGCGCTGGGACGACAGAGGTAGGAGGCCAGGGTGAACCAGAGGGCGAGCGCGCTTTGAGAGTAAACGGATGGACCCTCGCTTCTGAACGAAATAGCGCAGAGGGCGAATCCCGCCTTAAAAAGACGCTGAAGTATTGAAATGATGCCACCGGCATGCGCCGCTAAGGGGATGCTATGGAGAGGATGAGAAAAAAGGAAGGGTCGAAAACGATGACGCGAGGCCTTAATCTGAAAAGGGTATGGAGAGCTTGGAGAGATGAAGAACTTTAAAGAAGGAAGGGGTTGGAGAAAGTGCGTAGGATCGCCGAATCTGAGCGAGGATTGAGGATTGAAGAAGAGAGAGGATCGCCGGATACACAATTAAAATGTGTTTTTGCGCATAGGTCACTCAAAATACCTAACTTTTATTAGTGACTACTTGTTAATAAGAGTTTTTGAAAGAATGATAATTCCCCAGGAAATACTCTGTTGTTGAAATGAAGTAAATGCAGGTTGTAAAAGATGAACCATATGCAAACACAAAGAAAACCACCAAACACAATACTTACGACTACTACTAAGACAGATACAGGTTGTGTGTGTAAAGATGGATTTGTTCATGTGTGCTTATGCACAGCAGTGCAGCAGCAATCTGCAGCAATCTATAGTTTTATTTATTTATTGTTTTTTTTATTGTATTATTTATTTTTTTTAATAAAAAGGAAATTGATACTAATTAACTAAGGTAGAGAACTAGTTTACTTGATGATTGATAAAGTAAAATTAGGGCTTTTAAAGCATCAGTTTGAACAATCAAAAACACATCAATTAGGAGTAGAAAAATGTTCGGATTCAATACTAGCACTAAAACAAATAACATCTCAACCAAAACTTGATAAAAATCACCAAATCCATTTCGGCAGACTTCAAAACAGAAATATTTAGATCTATGTATATGTATATGTGTACATTATCTATATATATAAGTGTTTAGGCATCAAGAATTAGTATATAGGAGTAGTGTATGGTTCAATTTAATCCTAGTATCAAAACAAATTAGATTTAACTCAAAAACTTCAAAAACACAAAAAACTCAATTCGACTGACACAGCCAGACCCCCAGTATACTCGTGTTCAAAGCCTTTCAAAACTTGTTCTTTCGATTTCAAAATTCCCTTACAACTGATTATACACATACACCAAGACTCACATCAGTTAAGTCAAGAATAGAAGCAAATTTAACATGTACTAATCATGTTCCATTCATCGAAAACACTCCAACAGATCATATATGTACACATGCACAGTAAAGATGAAATTTGTTCACTTTTTGCAACATTCCACATACAATCCCATTATAACGATCAAAACAACAAGTATATGAAGGAAAATGACATACTCCTGATTTCTATTAGGTTCTTAACGATCTCAAGTCATTAAATTAGGGTTTCATTCATTAATAGTGTAGTTTCATGAAAAGATTCACTTTTTAATTCATCTACTCATAAAAATTCATTATATCTTCATACCATCATCTAACATGCTTTCTAACAGATAAATCATCACATACAACATGCTTAGAACAATAAGAAAACAAACACAAGTCACTCACCTTATTGAAGAATCAACCGAAGATAATAAAGAATAAGAAAAATCTCTCCTTTCGCAAGAAAACCAAGATCCTCGGTTTAAAACTCCAAGAAAATAATAATAAGACATCCCTTTGTGTTGTGTAGCAAAGAGACGGCTTCACATCACCCTATATAGGCCGGGATTTGATGTATCTAGGGTTTTTGAATAGATTTGCTAAATATCTCTTTCAAATATACCTTTACATATATAAATCCTTATACTTAGAAATTGAATAAAGCCAACTTAATTGAGTTTTAAAAATCAAAAATAGTCCCTCTAGTATCAGCCGACACTATTTGAATACCCAAAAAAACAAAATTGCATTTTTGACCCTTTAAGTGATAAATTTGCAAAAAGACTCTTCTTTATCAAAACTTGCAAAATAAACTAAATTTATTAAAAAAAAAAGTAAACTCTTTACCTCTGAGTTGACTAGGCATCATGTCCAGTCCAAAAATTTGAAAATCTGAAGTTTTTACTCCAAGTGGTAATTTTGCACAAAAGTCATTCTTTTTGTAATATTTGCAAATAGGTCCAATAATTGTCAGAAAAATCCAGAAAATTCACAAATAATATCTAATAATAAATAGTTAGTTTTCCCAAAATAATTTTTGACTTTGAACTTTCCAAGAAAATATTTGCACGTGTTTTGCACGTGTGAAAAGATAAATTTTCAGAAAAATATTTATTAAATCATCAAAAATTATTTTAATTCATTTACAAATCTTAAAAATGTTATTTAAAAATCTGGGGTATTACAAAACATGTTAGTTTATTTTATCAATAATCTGTTTTGCTTACAAATTTCATTTGACAATGTTATCCGTTTCAGTAATTGTAAGACTGATAATTATTTATTTTGCATGAATGTAATTATATGGTATAGGATGATGAGAATGCTTTGCTGGAGAGCGCAAGCTCTTGCCATGTCTATGGATGATGCTAATGGTGTAGTTGGAGACAGTAACATGTTAAATGCTACTACAGATGACCAAGACTTGGCTTTTGGTTAGTTCTAATTTGTACAATTTTGTTCAACTTCATCCTTGTTCATTGTCCATATTTATCTATCTTATGTTTTTCACCTGAACATATAATAAATATTAGTTTATCACTAATTTATAGGGATGTGTCATCTGTTTAACGATTGCTCTTGGATGGATCTTAGCTGGCTATGTCAGGTATCACATTTCTTAATTTTTTAAATGGTTAGCTTCTGTTTGACATGCTGCTTATTTTGGTGTGGTGGCAAACAGATAGTTAGTTAATAATTGATGGAAACTACTAAAAATTTGACCTTTGACCATGGCCGTGAAATGCGGTTAGAGTTCCAGAGATTGAATCTGGATTGTTGATTGACCACTGTGATCTAAATCTGACGGTTGCTGATGCGGTCGATGGACCTGCAAAAATCCTGAAACACCGGGGGGGGGGGGTGGTCCCTGCGACAGACCCTTCGATGCTCAAGACAGAATTAGAAAGAGAAAGAAAGTATGAGAGAAACTGGCAAATTTTTGATCACCTTCTGGCTGTAGAGAAGGAGGGGTATTTTTAGGCCCGAGGAACATATCAAGAGATCGACTGGAACCATTGGATCGATATGAATTCCTTATCTACTTTATGTTCCTCCTCCTCAAGAGATAAGTTCTCTTGTTAGGGAATAAGAGATTTGACTCCTAGCCCTCGTGGGTTGGGTGTATCTTCTAGTGGGCCTAGTCTGTCACTTTTTATGGGCTTGAAAGAAGCCCATGTCTTGGATAAGGCCTAGATCTATTAAAGAGGTCCGTTATGGTTAATCTGCCTTTAGAACCTTTGAGATCTGTGCAGGAATTGTACGGTCCTGATTTGCTGTGATTTTTACCATCATCATAAGCCCCTACTTCCGGAAGGCAATTCTCTTGGCTTTTGGGAAATAGTACGTCTTAATTTTGGACTCTGGATTATAATTTTAGTCGTCAGGGTGTTTGGAGATACCTGGAACTGATCTGTAGCTTCTGAAGGCAGTGAATATCTTCCTGGATTTTTCATATTTCTTCGGATTTTTCCAAAATTTTCTAGAATTTTTCCCAATTTTAGAATCAATTTTCCGAATTTTATAATTAATAAATCCATTTTTTCGAATTTTACTGAATTTTCCGAATTTAAATAATTATTTTTGGATTTTTTAATTAAGTTTTCAAATTTTATATGACTTTTAAGGGTTTTTTGTGAATAATCTGACCTCAGCACGCTTTTTGACGTGATTAGGAACATTGATCAGAGGCTAGCTCGCCTACTGATCTGATTGAGTGGTCCAAATCTGATCGCTATGATCGGTGGCACGTGGCACTATCTGGAGCGCTCATCAGGGAGGTTCTCGCCCACTGAGTGAGATCAAGCAGTGGAGAGCCGAGGATCTTCTGGGGAGGCGACGTGGCGGCATCAGGGATGCTCATCATACCCCAACTCGTTCGCTGAGTGGAATCAAACGGTTGAGGAGAGCGCGGAGTTTTGGGGAAGGCATCTGACGACGTGGCTCTATCTCGCCCGTCCATCACACTTGAGCTCGAATTTTGGAGGGATCCAAGGGTCGGAAATTACAGTGGGACCCCTTAGCTCGGCCGAAAATTTCACCGAGCTATGGCGATTTTCTTCCAACTTTGAGAGCTTCACCGAGCTACGAAGCTATAGAGCTATTGTCGAGATATGGTGATGGGTTGTCGTCGAGTCACGAAGCCTCGAATTGTCGCCAAGCTATGGTTCTTCGACTTCGCCGACTAATCTCACTCACCGAGCCATTTCGATTTGAACGTCGCTGAGCTATGGAGCTATAGAGCTTTAAACTCACCGTTGCGCTATAGAGGTTAGATTCAGTCGAGCTATAAGGATTCTCATCGACCTATGGAGCTGCGATCGAGCTATGAGCTTCGATCTTAGGTTGAGCTATGGTCCTCGATTTCTTGTCGAACTATGGTGGCATTGCTGAGATATGGAGATTGAGCTTCACCGAGCTATGGACTACCTTCGTCGAGCTATTTGAGCTTCGAAGCTTCTCCGGAGTTGGGTTTAACGAAGCTTAAATGAGCTCTGTTTTTGAGGCTTCGTCGTCGAACCACCTCTGCCAATCACGCTACGAACGGAGTTAAGAGTCGTCGAGCTTCTGGATCGCCTCGCTGAGCTGTGAGAGGCTTTGGCCGAGCTATGGTGCCTCGACTTCGCCGAGCTATGAACTTAGCCTTTTCTTTGGTTTTTGAAGCTTGGTCGAGCCTTGTATTGGGCGATCATGGTGACGAGCCGGTGCTTGGCGGAGTGGATCTGTGGTCGAGATACGGAGGTGGTGGTTTGGTCAAAGGCGAACGACGGCGGGGCCGTCGTTGCCGGTGCTCAGTTTTTGAAGAAACGACTAAAGAGATTTTGGAGAAGGAGGAGGTTCGGGTTTCGTGTTTAAGGAGAAAACGGTTTTGGATCCATACCTGCAACCCATTTGGCTTAAATTTTGGATTTTTTTTGGATTTTATGGGTGGCTTTGGGTTTGAAAATGGGTGCAAACCCAACCCGTCATCCTCTTTCTTAAAGCTCCAACACTTTCTTAAATTTGGAGTTGCACCTGTTATCCTTCTTGTACCAGTCAACTCGTCTTGTAGAACTTAATCTAGACATTTTTCACACACCAAGTGCCTTTTGAATAGCTTACTTCGTCAAATTACTCTATTTTTGACCAAACATTGCTTGTATTGTCGGTCAAACATCTCATCGCCCATTTGCTTTTTCATCGACCAAGCGTTAGTTGTTCGCTTGTTTTGTTGATTGAGCATTTTGTCATTGGGCGAGCGTTCTGTCAGACTAGGAGTAGAGTTCTTTGATTGTAGGATCTCGTACATATATAGCTCTCCTAGAAGAGCTGTTGCAGACTTACTGTTTGATCCCAGCAAGTTTGTTGAGATGGTCCTGGAGGGAGTTGAACGTTTGAAACCTCTGTTTGCGCACGACGAGTTTGGTGAAGGAGACTCCATGTTGGCGTTGTGCATAGAGCTTGTTGTTTGCACATGACAAGTTTGTAGAGATAACTCTTTGATTGAGTTGATGTAGAAACTGCCGTTTGGTCCCGGCGAGTTTAGAGTGACAGCTCTTTGACTGAGTTGATGTAGAAACTGTCGTTTGATCCTGGCGAGTTTAGAGAGGTAACTCTTTGACTGAGTTAACGTAGACCTTGCTGTTTGATCCTAGAAAGTTTGGAGAGGCAGTGATGGAGTTGTGCGTAGAGCTTGTTGTTTGTGCCCAACAAGTTTGAGGAGAACTCTGTGACGAAGTGGGACGTTTGAGCTTGCTGTTTGCGCCCAAAAATTTTGTATATGCAACTTTGAGACGGAGATGAACGTTGAGCTTGCTGTTTGTGGCCAGCAAGTTAATACTGAGTTCTGTGACAGAGTCGGACGTTTGTGTTTGCCGTTTGTGCCCCGCAAGTTTAGGAAGACAACTCTGAGATAATGTTGAGCTTGAACTTGTTGTTTGGTCCCAGTAAGTTTATAAAGGTTACTCCTTGATCGAGTTGATTTAGAAACTGTCGTTTGAGCCCAGCGAGTTTGGAGGGGCAACTCGTAGTGGAGCTGAGTTGGAACTTGTTGTTTGATCCCAGCAACTTTATAGAGGTTACTCCTTGATTTGGAGTTTTCTGTTTGTGCCCTGCAAGTTTGGAAAGACAACTCTTTGACTGTGTTGAGTGGGAACTTGCTGTTTATGCCTAATAAGTTTTGTGGAGACAAACTCCAAGACGGAGCTGGAACTTGTTGTTTGCGCCAAGCTGGTTTTGCAGAGACAGTTTTAGGCTGACGTTGAATGTAGAACCTACTGTTTGCACCCAACAAGTTTTGTAGAGACAAACTCGAAGATGAGGGGTTGTTGGAATGACTCGAGCAAGGAGCATGGCGATGTACTCGTTATTTGGAGCCAATGAGGTGTTTGATGAAGCTTATGCGAAAAGCAAGGTGTTAAACTCATTGTTTGGAGCTAACAATTTCTGTGGTGGAGCTTGAGCGAAGACCAAGGCATTGAACTCGTTATTTGGAGCCAACAAGTTATTGATGGAGCTCAAGTGGTGAGAAGAGCATTGAACTCGTTATTTGGAGGGGCTTGAGCGAAGTCCAAGATGTTAAACTCGTTGTTGATGAAGCTCAAGCGGTGAGCGGAGCATTGAACTCGCTGTTTGGAGTCAACGAGTTGTTGACAAAGCCTGAGCGAAGAGCCAGGCATTGAACTCATTGTTTGGAGCCAACGAGTTATTGGCAAAGCTCGTGTGGAGATCATGGCGTTGAACTCGTTGTTTGGATTCAACGAGTCATTGACCAAGCCTGGGCGAAGAGCAAGGCGTTGAACTCGTTGTTTGGAGCCAACGAGTTATTGGCGAAGCTCATGCGGAGAGCATGGCGTTGAACTCGTTGTTTGGAGTCAACGAGTTGTTGATGGAGCTCGTGCGGAGAGCAGAGCATTGAACTCATTGTTTGGAGACAACGAGCTATTGACAGAGCTGATGCGGAGAACAGAACGTTGAACTCATTGTTTGGAGTTAACGAGCTATTTGGTGGAGCTTGTGCGGAGACCAAGGCGTTGAACTCGTAGTTTGGGATTGATGAGTTGTTGGACGGAGCTCAAGTGAAGGCCTAGGTGTTGAACTCGTTGTTTGGAGCCAATAAGTTATTGATGGAGCTCAAGCTGTGAGCAGAGCGTTGAACTCGTTGTTTGGAGCTAACAAGTTATTTGGTGGAGCTTGAGCAAAGACCAAGACGTTGAACTCATTGTTTGGAGCCAACAAATTGTTGGAGCTTGAGCGAAGACCAATGTGTTGAACTCGTTTGGAATCAACGAGTTATTGACGGAGCTCAAGCGGTGAGCAGAATGTTGAACTCATTGTTTTGAGTCAACGAGCTATTTGGTGGATCTTGAGTGAAGTCCAAGACGTTGAACTCGTTGTTTGGAGCCAACAAGTTATTGATGGAGCTTGAGCGGAGACCAAGGTGTTGAACTTGTTATTTGGAGCCAACAAGTTGTTGATGGAGCTTGAGCGGAGACTAAGGTGTTGAACTCGTTGTTCGGAATCAACAAGTTGTTGACGGAGCTCAAGCAGTGAGCGGAATGTTGAACTCATTGTTTGGAGTCAACAAACTATTTGGTGGATCTTGAGTGAAGTCCAAGACATTGAACTCGTTGTTTGAAGCCAACAAGTTGTTGATGGAGCTCAAGCGAAGACCAAGGTGTTAAACTCGTTGTTTGGGGCCAATGAGTTGTTGATGGAGCTTGAGCAAAGCGCAAGGCGTCGAACTCGTTGTTCGATGTTGACGAGTTGTCGGCCAGAGGAAAAGTGGCGTGCGTAGCGCCGAACTCATTTTTAGAGCGAATGAGTTGTGGGTGTTCTGAATTTTCTTAATATGGAAGTGATGTCACTTGAGTTTGTTCAGCATTGAAGTGGTTCCATTCTTCTCTTTGCTGACAAATGGTTCTGTATATCGGATGAGGTCCTTGGGGCATTGAGCTTGCTCTCCTTCGCGATGCACGGTGCTTGACGAAGTTGGGATTCTTCAGTTTGCACAGTGCTTTAAGCGAGACGAAGTTGGAGCCTGTTCAGGTGAAGATGATCGGATAAACCTGGAGCTTGCCCACATACAGAATACTTGTCTTGAATTTCATCATCAAGAGTTGATGCTACCTTATGGAGCTGTTAGCTGGTAGGAGGTCGGTGAAGAGGTTTGCTTCTCTTAGGTAGAGCATCTCTCTAGTGTGTAGCTCGGAGAACAACCTTCTTGACTATTATTGTACGGTGTTCACAGGACTTTTGATAGCGATTGCTAGGCATGAAACGTAGACTCATCGTAACTCTGTTGTTGTAATGAGACTTGTGGTTCGTGGAATAAGAAGTCTTCTACGTGCCAGGGTCTTGTCCTGTGATTCGTCGTTTTGGGGGTTGGCTAGTCAAATGAGCTGCTCTTGGGGAGAGTTGACTCTGGACTTGCCATTTTGTATTTGTAAATATCTGTAGTGCCACTGGATCTGAACATATGGGGTTATGATAGTTCTTTGATTCTTGATGAATTCTCTCCACATGCTTGATCTTTGTTGTGCACCTTGTTGTCGATATTAATGGGCCATCAACTGCGTTCTTTGTAGCTAAATAACAGGGCCTCAAGTTTGTTATGTATAGCTAACGAACCGTTGACGGTGTGTGACAGAGTTTAGAACTTCTCCGCCTTCAACTCAGCTAATTGTAGGAGCAACCCTGAGAGAGTTGTTTTCCAAACTTGCTGTAAGGGTCTTCTGACAAATTGTGGGAGTCACATCGAGTGGATAGTTGAACTCTAAGTGTTACTTTTCACAAGTGTTGCTGGAGTAACTACGATCCGCAATTTTGGACCTCTTAATCTGTCTTCAAGGAATTTTAATTAGTTTCAGGAACAGATCAAATGGCGAGTTGAACTCTGAACGTGTGTAATTGTAGGTTGCTAAAGTAACTCTGAGCCATGGGTATGGATTCCGAACTTATTAGTTTAAGTATTAACAGGTTGCAGGAGCAGATCGAATGACGAGTTGAACTCTGAACGATCTTATTTGTAGGTTGCTAAAGTAACTCCGAGCCATGGGTATGGACTCTGAACCGGTCGTGGAGGTGCTAACGGATTGCAAGAGCAGATCGAATGGCGAAGCGCACTCTGAAATTGATTCATTGCAAATTGCTAGAGTATCTTCGAACCATGGGTATGGACTCCGAATCCTTCTTATGGAAAGCTTGTAATGAGATTTTAGTGCCGCTCTAGGCGTAAGTTGGGCGTTTAACTTGTTGTTTGCTTAAGTATTAACATATTGTAGGAGTAGATCGAATGGCGAAGTGCACTCTAAACTTGCTTCATTGCAAATTGCTAGAGTAATTTCGAATCATGGGTATGGACTTCGAACCCGTCTTGTAGGAAGCTTTTAACGAGTTTTTGGTGCCATTTTTGTGTATAAGTTTAGCACTCAACTCATTGTATGCATCCGTAGAGTTGTATAAGAATTTTTCAAAAAATCTTGCTACATTTTATTGGAAAATAAAACTAAGCGGCTGCTCTAGTGGCTGACTGTTATTACAAATTGAGAGAATTTTCTACTACTATTAAGAGAACATTTCAGACGTCCTCATTCACCTTCACAAGGTGTTCTACCTTCCAAGTTCTGCTGATATCTCCTTGCCCCCCGGGTCTTCAAGTTGATGTGCCGTTAGGCAAACAACTTGGTAGACCTTGCCTGGAATTGCTTATTTTGGAGGGAGCCCTCCATTATTTTGCATAGAGAAAGAGAAATCTTCTGATATACCAATGTGTTTAGGCATGACTATTTGTCTCCGTTGAATGAGTAGAGTGGCTTCGGGCAAGAGATTCAGGTTTATTACTGTGTTATGATGAGAACCAGTTTGGACCTGGTGAGAGATGATTTGGCAGGTTTGGAAGTTCTTGGTAGAATTGTTTGGGTTCAAGCTTGTTTACAGTCTTGAAATTATTGTGATTGCTTTCTAGCGGTAGCTCTATGGCATCAAGGATGAGAACCGAGCCCCCCACTGTAGCAGTGTAGCATGCTCTTGCTGCCTGTTGGCTTCCTACAACTTGGCCTACGCCAGTCATTGTTGGGAACTTTATTTTCATGTGGAAGGCAGAAGCAACTGTATGAAAGGCTGCTAGGTCGGACGACCGAATATAGCGTTGTATGCAGCTTTGACATCGACTACCATAAAGTCTAGTGCTTCCGTTCGAATAGCGGGGGCCTTTCTTGCTGTCACATCCAGTTAGACGACTCCTTCTACTTGAACGGGGACACCGGAGAATTCGTGGAGTGTATAACCGGCTGGCTTGAGTCGGTTTGGAGAGAGCTTGAGAGCCTTGAATGTGGCCATGAAGATGATGTTTACTGAGCTGTCGTTGTCCACCAGGATACAGCGTACCTCATGATTCACTATGCAAAGGTTTATGATCAATGCATCACAATGAGGTGTTTGGACGCCTTCTAAGTCTTTGTCGGAGAAAGATATTCGGACCCCGGTGCTTTTGCCAGGCGGAATGTTATCTATGATGTTTACTTCCCTGACGAAAGCTTTGCGGGAGGAGTTGGAATCTCCCTCCAACGGGCATCCATGAATGGAGCGGAGGACGGCCATGTGTTCAAAGTCTTGCGATTCGTATGGCCTCTCTTGATGCTTATTAACCCCGCGGGGCAGAGGGTTTTCAGCGTCATTGTCTTTCTGAACGAAGTTGGAGAGCCCCTGCGAATTAGGGCTTCCAGTTCTTCTTTAAGGGCTCGACAGTTGTTAGTAGTGTGTCCATGATCTCTGTGAAATGCGCACCACTTATTTTTCTCTTCTCCTGCTGGACGTTGACATCTTGGGGGGAGGGCAGATTATTACGTCCTTCTCAACTTCTATGAGGATGGCTGATACGCTTGCTTTGAGAGGAATGAACTTGTCAAAGCGTGGTGCTAGAGGTAGACGGGGTTGACCTGCGCCATTTTTTTGAAACTTCTTGGGTTCTTCCTCGCTTGTATTCTTCCGTTTATTCCCGAAAGATGAATCATTCTTGCCATGAGGATAGAGAGCTTCCTCAACCCTGATATACTTGTCACTTCTTTTCAGGAGCTCAGTGAAACTTTTCGGTGGCTTTTTGGCGAGGAAGACTTTCAGGTCTTTGTTAGTGACGTTGTGGCGGAAAGCTGCAGCCGCCACTGAAGTGTTCAAGGAGGAAATCGACCTTGCTTCAATTGTAAAGCATTTGACAAAGTCTTTCAGCAGTTCTCCATCTCTTTGTTTCAGTTCTAACAGGAAGGCACTTGTTTTTTCAGCCTTGCGGCTAGTAACGAAGTGCGCAATGAAAATTTCATCGAGCTGATCAAAAGATTATATTGATTCTGGAGTCAGGCGCGAATACCATTCCCTTGCTGATCCTTTCAGTGTAGCGGGAAATGTTCGACACATGAGTGCACTGGTGGTGTTGTAGACCATCATGAGTGTTTTGAAGCTCTCGATATGGTCGGTCGGGTCTGATTCTCCATTGTAGGATTCGAATTGAGGAGCTTTGAAGTCCCTTGGAACGGGTGCTTCAAAGGATGGTTTTGCTGAAGGGAGGTTGACTAGGCCGGTAGACCCTGCTGGAGAGGTTTCTCTCATTCTTCATTTGTTCTAGACAATCTTCTACTTCTTAGATACAGCGAAGGACTTGGTCGTCCATCCCCTGAGATCCAGTTGATTCGGAGGATCCTTCATTGGGGGGCTGGCTCAGATCTTGACTTCCTTGGATAGCATGGAGAATGTCGAGCTTGAATTTATCCAATTCGGCCCTAGTGACTGGGGAATTTTTCTCTTTGTTCTGTGCAAGAAGCTTTTGACTCTCATGAGTCGGGCTCCCCATGGTGGTGTGCCCCCTGTGAGAGGAGGATTGCTTTGATCTCTGTCTAGGAAAGTTGGTTCTCTTGTTTGCTCAAAGTCCCGAGTGGGAGGCCTCAGATCGGGCGCACCTCTCGTCCAATTGGATTCGTAAATATATTTCTTATTGTCTGACACTGATGATCTGGCAGAGATCTTTAGACCCCTGACGACCTCGCGAGTCCATTGAATCAGTTGAAGCATTATGGTCTGAGATATGATTGTATTGAGGATGTTGTTCATGACGGTTTTGTCGGAGCCCCCGGTGCCTCTCCGTTTGGAGGAGCTTGACTAGGCTGCCGGGGTGACTGTTGAGGAGGAATCAGATCTTCTATAGGAGGAGCTGGTTGACGAAGAGAGTTGGTGTGACGGTTTGAGGCCGCCCCTCTGCCTTAGTCTTGGTGGCATGGCGGCAAGTCTGACTTGTGTAGCTTCCAACAGACGGTACCAATATGTTGTTGCTTATTTTTGTGTGGGAGCAAACAGTGAGTGAGTTAATAATTGATGGAAATTACTAAAAATTTGACCTTTGACTTTGGCCGTGAAATGCGGTTAGAGCTCCTGAGATTGAATCTGAATCGTTAATTGACCACCGTGATCTGAATCCGACGGTTGCTGATGCAGCCGATGGATCTTTAAAAAATCTGAAACACCGGGGGTGGCCCCTGCGACAGACCCTCCGACAGACCCTCCGACGCTCAAGTCAGAACTGTAAAGAAAAAGAAAGTATGAGAGAGAAACTGACAAATTGTTGATCACCTTCTGGCTGTAGAGGGGGATGGGTATTTATAGGCATGAGGAACATATCAAGAGACCGATCTGGAACCGTTGGATCGATATGAATTTCTTATCTCCTTTATATTCCTCCCCCTCCAGAGATAAGTTCTCTTGTTAGGGGATAAGAGATTTGACTCCTAGCATTCGTGGGCTGGGTGTTACTCCTAGTGGGCATAGTCTGTCACTTTTTATGGGCTTGAAAGAAGCCCATGTCTTGGAAAAGGCCCGGACCTGTTAAAGAGACATGTTATGGTTAATCTGCATATAAAAGCTTTGAGATCTGTGCATGAATCGTACGACCCTGATTTGCTGCGATTTTTACCATCATCATGACGGTAAACATAAATTTTCAATTGATGCTATGTTCCTTCAGGAATAGAGTAGTTAAGAACATGAAGCAAAGTATCAAAGGTGGCAACCCTTTTGCATTTATTTGTGAAGATATTAATGATCTTGAACACGATGTCCAGTAGAATTTACCTGGAGTGTCAGTCATCATGCCCTTCAAGGGCCTTGGAGAGCATAATTTGCAAAACTGGAGGACTCATGTTAGTTTTGATACATTTCCAGTAGCTTCATATACAGCCTGCCAAAAAGTTGCTACAAGTCTTTCCCTTTTTCTCTAGGTGATAATGAATTAGAGATATGTGTATCAATAATATTACACAATCTGGAGCTTAATCTGTTAGTTGGAGACTGTTTATTTCTCAGAAGTCATAATTAGTTGCTTCTTCCCTGAAAGTTCAAGTTTCAGGGGAAGTTAAAGTTAAACTATAGCTTCTGATCATTTCAGGTTAAAGTTGATGCGAGGAAAATTGTAGCTGGGCTGTCAAGAACTTGCAGTCAGAAGATCCATAATCAGTTAGTATGTAAAGTGTTTCTCCCTTATTATTTTTTATAGTTTTTCAACTTATGCGGTGCTCGGTGCTCGGTGCTCGGATCTGGTGTTTTATTTCACATGTATG
Organism: Hemerocallis citrina; assembly: GCA_017893485.1. Taxonomy (NCBI): domain Eukaryota; kingdom Viridiplantae; phylum Streptophyta; class Magnoliopsida; order Asparagales; family Asphodelaceae; genus Hemerocallis; species Hemerocallis citrina. Next base: position 1,491,176 of record JACEHZ010000535.1, on the reverse strand, counting down.
TTTTATATTCATGCATACATTTAATTTTATTTCGTATATTCATGTTTTTATTTCTTATATTTCACGTGTTGTGCTGTAGTGTTTTCTTTCTTATGTTCATGCATAAATTTAATTTTATTTATCCATGCTAATTCATTTAGCAAATGTACTCAAGCATAGCAATAATTTGGAAATACAGGTTGGTGTAGAAAGGATGCATAGAGATAGCGAGTATATATTATTTTGGATCGTTGATGATGTTAGGCTTCACCCTGGGACAATTGGAGTCCTCACAGTGGAAATGGAAGAAAAAAAAACCTGAGGTATGCAAATTTACCTCATAATCTTTTAGTTTTCATTTCGCTATGTAAGTTTGAGCTAATATAGTTTTACCATTTCCTTTCTCAGGATAATTTTGGTAGTTACTTATCTTTGGGGTTTACCATTTTGGTAGCTACTATAGTTTTACCATTTACTTAACACGTGCAATGCCCGAGAGGAAGACCTAGTATTTACAACACATTCACTGCTCCTTCTGGAGTTGTGATATTATTTATTTTATAATTAAAGTTGTGATCAATATTCAGTTGTGTTAGTTCTGATGCAAATATTCATTCAAATTGGATACCGATCTACCTTCTGGAAACTTAGGGAGTTACTGTATTTACGAATATCATATGGTATGCAATATTTCCTCAGCACTGAAAATCCCTCTTTCCTTATCTTCCAGCATTTGACTCGATTTGGAAATGTTATCTGACTGTTTCAGTTGTCTTTGTTTGTATCCTTACCCTTCAAACTAATGAAAGTAATATGTTTCAGCCTTGTTCAATGGGTTTTGCAACTGGTGGAAGGACATTCTTCTTATGGGGAGGTTGCATGATGGTAAAACTTCCCTTTTAGCTTGTACTCGGCAAATATTTATTCACAGTAGCCTTATAGTTCTTCCTTCTTTTGCCATGTTCACTCAGATGTATGCTGATGATTTCAGAAAGGGTTTGTATGGTTTGGTTAGTGGTCTTCGAGGTGGGGGATATTCAAATGATATGACTCTTGCTGCAATCGCAGGTTAAGGTTTTTTTCGATTGTACTTGCATAGAATGTGCTTCATACTGCTAATATATGAAGTACAATTATAATCTGCATGAATTCAGACCGAACATGCCTAGTAAACCAAATTTCAGCATGTGATAAAATGTTTTTTATTGCAGGGGCACATAAGAGGCTAATTAATTCGCCACCAGTTGCTGTCTTCCCTCATCCCCTTGCCAGTGATCTTGCTTTTCAAGGTTTGATTTTATCTACAACGTTCTCTCATAGCATACAAGTTATTGTCTTATAATCGCCCTTGATCTTTCCTGCAGATACTGGAATTACCTTCGGAAGCAAACATTTGTTCTGGAAACGTACATTTCCACTGTTAACTGGATCATGAATTGTGCATTGTACATTGATGTTATTGTTCTGGGAACGTACATTTCAACTGTTAACTGGATCATTGAAGAGTTCTATGTTGTTTTATAACATATATATGAAATTTTATTTCATGTAGGGTAATTTTTTAATTAAAAAATGTTTTAAAATTTAAAAAAAATTTATAAAAGATACTTATCTATCATCTAAAAACACCGGGATAGGGTGTTTTTTTGAAAAAAATAAAAATTTAATAACATATCCCGGTGTTTTTGGTCAAAAACACCGGGATAGATTACTTTTTTTTCTTTTCCCTAACAAAAACTTTATACCGGCATTTTTTCAATTAAACGTCAGGTTAGATATAGGCTATAGTGGTCTTTCTCAAAAACGTCGGGATAGACTCTATATCTGTCCCACTGCTCGTTATAGCGGCGTTTTCAGAAACACCGCTACGATGTATCCCGACTTTTATAAACACCGGGATAGCCCAAAAAAAATGCTAGGAAATCCTGTACGGTTTGTAGTGATACTTGATAGGTATCAACAAAATGTTAACATACAAATAGAAAATTATATACTAAAAATACCAATAATTTACCAGTTTGATGATATGAATAATGATATACTATTAGGAAATGACTTTTTCCAACAATACTATCCTACGACAATATCACATAAATTCGTTATATTTACAACACATTGTCAACACTAAGTAATAGCAATTAAAAGAACCCAACCTTATTCTAGGACCGACTTGCCGCATATCAGAGTTTCTTCAACCCAGCGTGGTGAATATCAAATTTTATCAAATAAAACTAGATTACAAGTCCAAAAAATAAGTACAAAATAAATTTTACAAAAACAATTAGAAGATTTGTGTGGAGTGAACCCTTTAGTAAAATGAGACTTAAATAAACCCAAAACGGCACAACACATATAACATGAAAATTCAACCTATAAGATGCTTCAACAGATTTAGAAGAGTTCACATATAAAAGAACTAATGGAAAATAATTACATAAGAAAATCACAAATTCCACATTCATCACCAGCATTTATAGTAAGAAAATATTTAGAAAAAAGGTGGTAAATCTCGAATGGTAGTAAATTTGTCACGCCCCGCTTCCCAGAAGGAATACGGAATACAGTACGTGACTAAGCCCAGCGAATGGTTTTCACCATCCATAAGCTGTAAGGATCTATTTGACTCAGCACAACAGTAAATATAGCAGTATACTCAACCACACATGCATGAACAATTATAAATCAACAGTAATTTGCAACAATAATAAATATCTCAAACAAATATAAGATCCGAAACAAAACAATATTCCGGGACTACAAACCCAATACAAGTCTCAATGCATTAGCATGAATAAAATAGTTCAACAAAACATTAAGCAAGAATTCCCAATGCGCAGCTCAAAACTTTTTCTCACCAACTCCAGTAGGCAAATGATCACCAAAACCTGCTCATATATCAATTAAAAGGAAATAGGAAGACATGAAAACATAATACCCGTTAGTTGCAAGTTCCGGGCCGCAAGTAGTATAAGCAGGAAAAGAAAAGGGATAATATGAACAAAAACAGGAAGTACTGATATGGAGAAAAGCAATAGTAGGTGACAATCTACAGATAACAAGAAACAATTGATGAACAGTGTAAATAACAGTAACAGTAAAAGTAACAGTAACAAAAAGGATAACTACAACAGTAACAGGATGTGACAGTGAAACAGTTATTCTTATGTCTAATGTTCATTACTATCTAGGTAGCACTTCATGTGTCCCAAATTATACCACATGGTTGCTACATCAAACAGTTCCGTTTAAAGATTTCGTAGTGGAACCTATAGGGTCGCATATTCAGACAAATAGTAACAGTAACAGTAACAGCAAACAGTAATGGTGTCATGGATCATGCCCTCATGCATTCAGAGAAAAACAGTTGGTATCATAGTAAACAGTTGGGAGAAATGAGTCCCCTTTCTGAATACACATTTTTATATTGTCCACTACTAGATCTTTCCCTTAAACCCCGGCTTGGTTATTTTTCATTATTATTAAATAGGTGTGAACAAACACAAACAGGGCTAAAGACATGGTCAGAACAAAGGAAAAGTCTATGATGAATAGGGAACACAAACGGGTGACCAAAACAACCTATAACAGTTGGAATAACGAAACTTCAAGTTCTGGACAGCAAGACGTTAATGCACCGACTGAGATTCCCATTTCCTCAGGAATGCAAATCTAGATCCGTCAGAAATTCTAGAAACTAGACTCTCTGCTGAATCCAGCGCACATATACAAGTCATACATCAGTCATAGTAACAGCGTTTAATACAGAACTTATGTTCAGCCATAAATGCAAAATCTTGTATATAAGCATGAAAAAGGTTTTAAAATTTCATAATTAAATCTGAAAAAAATCTGGAAGATTCCCTAGTATATATAGTCTCAACATATAAAATATCATGAATTTATACTACAGATAGTATAGTCAATATAATTGGGAAAACAGAGTAATGCAACAAAACTTCGAATCTAAAAGTTCAGACACAGCAGTACCAAAACAGAGATAAATCGCAGAATACAATTCAAAATCCAGATCAGTCAAAAGGGTAGTAAAATAGACAAATCAGGCTACAATTCATATTCACAATTTTTTCTTAAAAAATGAATAGAATCAGGTTGAAAACATAATTCTTTACTGAACAGCATGCAGTTTGGAAATATATTGATTGGTTTTGTAAGCATGGAACGAGATATAAAAATCATTAATTAATTCCACAAAAATTTGGGATTGATCCCAGTCATAACTAAACATACACAGAAAAATATCAAGTCCTAATTCTACTTTTAATATCAGTTTTAAAATAACAATTCATACAGAAATCATATAATTCAGAATATGGAATTTACGATATGACTGCAGTAAAACAGCAATAACTCATGCATCAAAAACCAGAATTCAGATCCGTCGAAAGTTCTGAAAACTAGAAAACAAAGCCTACAAATCATGTTCACAAACTAATTTATTTTACTAATGTTAACAGGGTCGAAATTACTATATAAAAATATGGCAGCAGTAAAACAAAACTTCTTTTATGCATTTCATCAAACAACTTAATTACAAACTATCCAACCTAGATGTAATACAAAATATGGTATCTAGGTTACTCAAATCATCATGGCATGTGTATAAATAGTTTAAAATGAGATAATACATCTAACAAGCATCCATGTACAATCATCTACATCATACGGTATGTCACAAACAAGCATTTAATCAAGATGTCCGTCTAAACTAATTTGTTTTCTTGCAACAGGTGACAACTACTGTGAAAAACTCATGATCAAGAGATGAAGGAATGGATCAACTAACAAGATGTATGATCATCATGAGAGTGACAACAAACGCATGCAAGACTACTTACAGTATTTAACTTGTATGAAGATAATTAACATACAAGCTGCTTGCCTGAAAAACGATGACGAAGACGATGAAAGAATAACGGAAACGGATCCCGAACGACGAACAAAAACACACGAACAAGAGAACGCATGAACAAGAGCAAAAACCAACACCAATACACGTGCGGCACATGTGCTCTCCACCATACAGTGGCAGCGATAGAAAGCGGCAACAGTAAGCGCGACGGCAATGGAAGGACGACTGAGGCGCGGTAACAGGTTCGAGGGTCGGGAGTTGTCGACCATAACAGTGACAACAGCAAGCGGCTTGGGCGTCGACGGCAGCACAGCACAGGGGACGAAGACGATAGCGAGACAGCAGCTAGGGGAAGATGAGAGGGGGAGCACGGGTGTTGGGGTTGAGGGGAGGAGCGGGGTAGCGGGTGCAGGCGACGCCGGCGGGGGAAGTGGAGGAGAGAGAGGGATCGGGAGAGAGAGATCGGGGGTAGGGGTGACGACTGTGGAGAGAGAGAGAGATTAGGGTTTTGGTAATTAGGGTTAGGGTGTGTTTAAGAGGGTTATATAGAGTCAAAACGGGTTTGGGTTAATTGGGTAGTATCCAATAGGAAGAAAGGCGTCCAATATTAAACAAATATGCCATGAATTAGGTTTAGACAATAAACAAGGTCAAGAACAATATGTAGATCAATCAAATGAGGATATAAAGGCTGAATCAAAACAAAATGAGTTATAAGGAGAACAACAACATACAATTTAAAAGGGACGAAATAAATAAAATCAGAAACAAAATAAAATAACTAGGGATTTTAATTAAAAATAAACAAAAATACAATAATGAGTCACAGGGGTTACAAATCCTACCCACCTAACAAGAAGAATTTCCTCCTCGAAATTCAAAAAAAAAAAAATGAGGTTACCTCCGCTGAATATCCTCCTCCAGCTCCCAAGTCGACTCACCCGGCGAGTGAGGATTCTAAGAAACTCGAACCAGCTTGATCACCTTGTTCTTCAACACCTTCTCCCGTCAGTCCAAAATAGTAACTGGCAGAATTTCACAAGACAAATCCGTCCTCACGGATAACTCCGAGTAGTCAATCATGTGGCTCTCATAATGAATATACTTTCTCAGTTGCGAGATATAGAAGACTTCATGCACTCCAGATAAAGCCAGTGGCAATGCAAGATGATAGGTCACCTTGCCTACTCGTTCCACGATGTCAAACGGTTCGATGAACCTAGGGCTCAACTTGCCTCCGCCACCAAAGTGAATGACACCTCGCCACGGCGATACCTTAAGGAAAACATGGTTTCCCATCTCGAACTCCAAGGCTCTCCGATGGACATCAGCCCATATCTTCTGCCTGTCTTGTGCGACTTGAAGATGCTTCCTGATCTGAGTCACAGCATCCACCGTCCTGGTGATCAAAGTTGGACCCAACAACTTTCTCTCGCCAATATCATCCCAGCACATTGACGACCTGCACTTCCGACCATAGAGTGCCTCGAACGGAGCAGCTTTAAGACTGGCCTGAAAGCTGTTATTGTACGAGAACTCTACAAGATGCAAGTGGTCCTCCCAAGAACCTCCAAATTGCAAAACACAGGACCTCAACATGTCCTTTAGAGTCTGGATGGTCCTCTCTGACTGTCTATCAGTCTGAGGGTGAAAAGCTGTACTGTACTTCAACTTACTCCCCAGACTACTCTGAAGACTCTCCCAGAACTGAGACCCGAACCTCGTATCCCTGTCGGATATAATACTAACTGGAACCCAATAAAGTCTGAAAATCTCTTGCATGTACTTCTCATCTAGGCTTTTAGTCGACTGTCCGACTCTGAAGGGAACCAAGTGAGCACTCTTCGTCAACCTGTCCACAATCACCCAATTGGCGTTGTGACCCTTGGGACTCCTCGGCAAAGCGGTCACAAATCCATGGTAATATGCTCCGACTTCCACTCTGGAATGGGAAGAGGCTGAAGAAGTCTGGCGGTTCTCTGATGCTCTGCCTTCACCTGCTGGCAGATCAAGCACTGCGACACAAATCTCGACCATGTCCTCTTCATACCATGCCACCAAAAGGGAAGCTTCAAGTCCCGGTACATCTTAGTACCTCTAGGATGAATAGAGTACGACGACTGGTGGGCTTCCTCAAGCAACTTCTAAGGAACCTCACCCTTCGGAACATACAATCTGGACCCAAAATGTAGCGATCCATCTGAGTGAACAACCATACCAATCCTCGTACCTGCTTCCACTTCGACCCTAAATCCTTGCAATTTCTCATCACCTGCTCGAGCTTCTTTAATCTGCTCGACAAGAGACGACTGCAACTGAAGCATCATGCAACTACAATCAGAACCTGGGAAGATCACATCCAAATCCAACCTCCTTATCTGCTCAACAAGCTCTCTCTGCTGAGTCGGGAACATGGCAACTGGTCTCCTACTCAAAGCATCTGACACCAAGTTCACTTTACCAGGGTGGTATTGCAAACTGATGTCATAGTCAGCCATCAACTCCAACCAGTGCCTCTGCCTCATGTTTAGTTCCTTCTGAGTGAAGACATACTTGAGACTTTTTTGGTCAGTAAAGATTTCCACTCGGTCTCCAAGTAGATAGTGTCTCCATAGCTCCAAAGTAAGGATCATTATAGCCAACTCCAAATCATGGGTAGGGTAGTTCTTCTTGTGCGGCCTCAATTGTCTGGATGCATAAGCAACAACTCGGCCCTTCTGCATCAACACTGCACCTAGGCCCTTACCAAAAGCATCACAGTGAACCACAAAACCACCCAAACCATCCGGAATAGTTAACACTGGCGTTGAAGTCAACCGGCTCTTTAACTCTGCAAAAGCTCCACTGCAAGCTCCATCCCAGACAAACTTCTGATCCTTCCCTGTCAACTTAGTCAATGGTCCGGCTATCTTCGAAAAGTCTTAGACAAACTTCCGATAATACCCAGCCAACCAAGGAAACTTGTCACCTCTAAAACTGACTTAGGGACAGGCCAATCCTTCACTGCAACAATCTTGGATGGATCAACAGAGATACCATCACCTGAGATAATTTGCCCCAAGAAGGTAACTCGATCAAGCCAGAACTCACACTTGCTGAGTTTTCCATAGAGCTTATTCTCCCTCAAGGTTTGTAGAACAAACCTCAGATAATCAGCATGATCCTTTCGGTTCCGAGAATACACCAGAATATCGTCTATGAAGACCACCACGAATCTGTCAAGATTTTGAGAGAAAACTCTGTTCATCAGAATCATGAATACAGCTGGCGCATTCGTGACTCCGAAAGGCATCACTAGGAACTCATAGTGCCCATATCTGGTCCTGAACGCAGTATTTTGTACATCAGCTGCCTTCACCTTCACTTGATGATAACCAGAGCGAAGGTCCAACTTCGAAAAGACAGCAGCTCCATCCGCTGATGAAACAAGTCATCGATCCTAGGTAACGGATACCGGTTCTTCACTGTAACATTGTTCACCTCACGGTAATCCATGCACAGTCGACGACTCCCATCCTTCTTACTGATAAACAAGACTAGAGCGACCCACGGGAAAACACTGGGCCAGATGAAACCCAAATCCAGCAATCCTTGGACTTGCACCTTCAGCTCTGCTAGCTTAACTGGTGCCATCCGGTAGGGACTCTTCGATATCGGCACAGTAACCTAGCTGAACCTCAATACCGAATTCCATTTCCCTATTCGGGGGTAGTCCAGGCAACTCCATTAGAAACACATCCAGAAATTTCCGCACTATAAGAGGCGTAGCCTCACAGCTTGAGTGCAACTCCATTGCACAACCTGCATCGACAACCACTTCCTGACCACGCCCAAGGGGTAACTCCCCAGCATGGAACTCAAACTCCGCACGGCCTGGCATCCTGAAAACAACCTTCTTCGCTCGGCAATCAATGATAGTGTGGGAATCACCCAGCCAATCCATGTTGAGAATCACATCAAACCCTGAACTACCGATCACAATTAGATCTTATCTAAAATGTGCACCACTAATCACCACAGGACTCTACTTGTACTCCCGGGAACAGACGACAACACCGCCACTTGTGGTGATGTTCCAAGCTACCGGAAAAGCACTGCACTCCAACTGATGCTGATCCACAAAGCGGGAGGAGACAAAGGAATGGGTTGCCCCTGAATAAAAAAGAGCACAAGCAGGAAAGGAATGAACAAGAATGATACCTAAGATAGAGTCAAAACAAGGAAAAAGATGAACAGATGAAAGATAACCAAGGAATATGGAAAATGGTGCAGGAAAGACAACATAAAAGAAAGATGCAAAAGAAATAAATAAAACAAGGAACAAATAACAGAACAACAAAAGAAAAACACAAAAGAATACCTACAATGACTTCTTCCGTGGTCTCAGCTTCCTCCACTGTCAAGTTGAAAACCTGACCTCTCCCTGGAGCAGCGGTCTTCTGACCGATGATCTGACGCTAAGGGAGAAGTGGTGGCCTGACCTGACTACGGACTGGTACGACTACGGCCTGTTCGTGCCTCCTCTGAGGACAATCTCGAACCAAGTGGTCAGTAGCACCACAACCGAGACACCGGCGGCTGGCCTTCCAGCAATCCTTGTGCAAGTGCCCATGGTCTGGCAGAAGTCGCAAACAACAGCCTTCCATGGAGGAGCAGGACGGTAGGGAGCTTTCCTGACGGCAAGGACCGGAGCTGGCCTCCTGATCGGGCCTCTAGTGGGCCTGGCAGCAATAGCAGCGGGGTACTGCATAACCTGCTGAGAAGGGATCTCCCGAGTTTGAGTCTGCTCTGTCGCTCGAGCTGTCTCCAAGCCATTCGCATAGGTACGGAGACGATGGGTAGCCAAATGCACCTGAATCCCCTGATAAAGACCCAAAAGGAACTTCTGAGCACGATCCTCATCATTCACCACCAAGGTGGTAGCGAAGCGGCTAAGCCTGGTGAACTCCGTGGCGTACTCGTCCACGGACCTAGTGCCCTGTCCCAAGGAAAACTTGGTATTACAATACTACATATATTATATGTAATAAAATCTCAAAACACGGCACTAATAAATCAACCAGACAACCAACCAACCTACTCCAGGGCAAGAAATTGATGCTCCATTTCTACCCAGGTTATGCGGGGGAAGAATTTCTCCAGAAAGCTCTGAGCGAAAGCGGCCCAAGTAATAGGCCGCTTTGGCCTCTCGAATTCTACCCTCCACCAGATGTGGGCTAAATCCACCAACTGGATGCATACCACATCCACACGGTCGGCATCATCGACCCTAGCTGCCTGTAGCAGGCTCTCCGTCCGTATCAGCCACTGCTCAACCTCGAGTGGCATCTCAGTACTAGCGAACTTATCAGGGTGAAGCCTCATGAAGTCCACAATGGTACCCGAACAAGGGGGAAAAACTATTGGGGCAGGCACAATGGGGGTCGGAACAGCATTCCGGTTAGTAGCCTCCAATGCAGCCTTAACCAGTTCGTTGTGCTCCTGCTGCATCTGAGCAATCTGCTGGAGCACCTAAGTAACAGCTGCCAACTCAGGATGGTCTTCTTGCGAGAAAGAAGATGAAGCATTCCAACGAGCCATAGTTTGCACAAAATCCAAAATAATTAGCATTCAGATCAAGTTGATTCTCAATTTTTCGTGCATTGCATGGCCTGTTGGCAGTTAAGTAAATCCTGACTGAGTCAAGCCTGTCTAATGTATTAGTCAAACTAACACATTAGCCAAACCTGAGGCTCTGATACCACTGAAAATCTTGTCACGCCCCGCATCCCAAAAGGAATACGGAATACCGTACGTGACTAAGCCCAGCGAATAGTTTTCACCATCCATAAGCTGTAAGGATCTACTTGACTCAGCACAATAGTAAATATAGCAGTATACTCAACCACACATGCATGAACAATTATAAATCAACAGTAATTTGCAACAATAATAATATCTCAAACAAATATAAGATCTGAAACAAAACAATATCCGGGACTACAAACCCAATACAAGTCTCAATGCATTAGCATGAATAAAATAGTTCAACAAAACATTAAGCAAGAATTTCCAATGCGCAGCTCAAAACTTTTGCTCACTAACTCCAGTAGGCAAATGATCACCAAAACCTGATCATATATCAATTACAAGGAAATAGGATGACAGAAAAACATAATGCCTATTAGTTGCATGTTCCGGGCCGCAGGTAGTACAACCAAGAAAAGGAAAGGGATAATATGAACAAAAACAGGAAGTACTAATATGGAGAAAAGCAACGGTAGGTGACAGTCTACAGATAACAGGAAACAATGGATGATACCAGTCATAACTAAACTTACCCAGAAAAATATCAAGTCCAAATTCTATTTTTAAAATCATTTTTAAAATAATAATTCATACAGAAATCATATAATTCAGAATCTGGAATTTACGATATGACTGCAGTAAAATAGCAATAACTCATGCATCGAAAATCGGAATTCAGATCCGTCGAAAGTTTTGAAAATTAGAAAACAAAGCCTACAAATCATGTTCACTAACTAATTTATTTTACTAATATTAACAGGGTCGAAATTAATATACAAAAATAGGGCATCAGTAAAACAAAACTTCTTTTATGCATTTCATCAAACAATTTAATTACAAGCGATCCAACCTAAGATGTAATACAAAACATGGTATCTAGGTTACTCAAATGAGCATGGCATGTGTATCAACAGTTTAAAATAGGATAATACATCTAACAAGCATCCATGTGCAATCATGTACATCATACGGTATGTCATAAACAAGCATTCAATCAAGATGTCTGTCTAAACTAATTTGTTTTCATGTAACGGGTGACAACTACTGTGAAATACTCATGATCAAGAGATGAAGGAACGGATCAACTAACAAGATATATGATCATCATGAGAGTGACAACAAATGCATGCAAGACTACTTACGGTATTTAAGTTGTATGAAGATAATTAACATACAAGCTACTTGCCTAAAAAACGACAACGAAGACGATGAAAGAATAACGTGAACGGATCCCGAATGACGAACAAAAACACGCGAACAAGAGAACGCACGAACAAAAGCAAAAACCAACACCATGGCACGTGGGGCGCACGTGCTCTCCACCACACAGTGGCAGCGACAGCAAGCGGCAACAGTAAGCGTGACAGCAACGGAGGGACGACCGCGGCACGACAGCGGGGTCGAGGGTCGGCGGTTGTCGACCACAACAGCGGCGATAGCAGGCAGCTTGGGTGTCGACGGCGGCACAACATAGGGGACGATGAAGATAGCGAGACAATGGCTAGGGGAAGAGGAGAGGGGGAGCACGGGTATCGAGGTTGAGGGGAGGAGCGAGGTAGCGGGTGCAGGCAACGTCGGCGGGGGAAGTAGAGGAGAGAGAAGGATCGGGAGAGAGAGAGGTCGGGGTAGGGGTGACGGCTGTGGAAAGAGATAGATTAGGGTTTCGGTAATTAGGGTTAGGGTATGTTTAAGAGGGTTATATAGAGTCAAAACGGGTTTGGGTTACTTGGGTAGTATCCAATAGGAAGAAAAGAGTTCAATATTAAACAAATAGGCCATGAATTAGGTTTAGACAATAAATAAGGTCAAGAACAATATGTAGATCAATCAAATGAGGATATAAAGGCTGAATCAAAGCAAAATGAGTTATAAGGAGAACAACAACATACAATTCAAAAGAGACGAAAAGAAATAAAATCAGAAACAAAATAAAATAACTGGGGATTTTAATTAAAAATAAACAAAAATACAATAATGAGTCACAAGGGTTACAAAATTATAAGAAATTAAATAAAAATACTTAGAGATTTGGAAATCCACTACCAGATATGCAGATACTACTTAATACTGTAAGAACAAGAAAAATATATTTGAAATTCGATTATAAATGAGGATTTTAACACGTAAAACTAATAGAATACTCAAAACAGTTAACAGCATTTAGTACACCTCAAGGATTCTATAAATGGAATGTATTACCATTCAGATATAAAAATAATCCAAGAGTATTTCAAAAATATATGGATAAGATATTTAAAAAATTCAACAATTTCATATTAGTATATTTTCACTCCCCGCTTCCCATTATACGGGAACACAGGCGCGTAACTGCGGCCCAACAAATGATATAAGTATGCCAACTCATATCATCCATAAGTTGTACAATGCCAGTAAGCTCAACAAAATAATAATGATCACAGGAACAATAATATAATACAATAACCACGTTTGGGATACAAGAACTTACTGAATAGCCAAAGAATATACAATGCAATAATAGCCTGCTAAGATTCTTCAACATCCCATCACTGTACCTGTACAATATTAACTCAAAAGAAAGATAGATGATACCCGTTAGAGCAAGTTTCAGGCCGCAAGTAGTACAAGCAAAACGGGAACAAGAACAAGGATATAACAGGGAACAAGGAATCATGTAACAGAAAAATACAACATGTAAGTCCAATGCAAGTGACAACATATAAACAGACTTCAATGTATAATCAATCTGTAACAAGGAATCATGTAATAGGAAACATGTTGTGAAATAGGAATCTTGTAACTTATAAACATGAAATCATGAAACTGGTAAACTGGACATGCAACATGTAAACATGAATCTTATAATCTTGTAAACTTGTAAACCAAAATCATGTAAACTTGTAACAGGAGTCATGTAATCTTGTAAACTGGTATCATGTAACTGGAATCATGAATCATGCATGTGTTCAGTGTTAATCTTAAGTCTAGCAATCTTTTATGAATCCTAACTAATGCACGCAATTCTGCGCCCCATACCACAGGTTCAGGTGCATACAAACAAGTCAACGTTTAGACTCTAATGGTGAATTCTATAGGATCATGTACTCGGGTCTTCAGGTGACACTGACAGGAATCATATCATATCATGTAATCATATCTTGTCATATCGTATCATGTAACCCGGAATCATATCATATCATGTAATCATGTAATCATATCATATCATGTAAACATATACCGAGTCACTATTACGAGAAATACGAGCCCCCTTCCAAGTACACTTTCCTATATTGTCCACTATTAGATTCTTTCCCTTTATTACCCTGGCTTATCATATTTCACAATAATTAAACTTGAACAAGCGATCGATAAAACGGGTGTCAGAACGGATTAAGGAGGTATCCAAGGCTATAAAATGCATGATATACAAGTTTATTAATTAAATGCAATAAATAAATATATTTACAATCAAGGACATGAAGTTACAATTATGGACAATAATACGTTGTTGTACAAAAATTCACTTTTCCGTTGCTACAGGAAAACAAATCAGGTACCGTCAGATGTTACAGAAAGTATACTTCACACCGGTTCCAACAAACATTCACACGAAATATTATAATAATAGAAACTAGGTCAACCAGACAGTTCTTTATTGATCTACTGTTTAGGCAGCAGACCAAGGTCAAACTCTTATATATATAAGTGACTGTAAAAATTATTTAAAAATCTCATTAAAATCATAAATAAATTCTTAATCATGTTTAGTAATATACTGGTAAATATCAGGTCTTAATTATACTTTTAGCATGATATTTAAATTAGTTATTCGAGAAAATACGTTTCAAAATAGTAACCTGGAATTACAAACGTCACAGCACTAAAAACAATATATCTTGCAAACTACACATCGAATTCCAGATCTGCAAAAAGTTCTAGAAACTGGACACAGTGTGCTACAATTTTCATTTAATAAGTTTTAGGTAATGTTACCGCTGATTTCGGTGTGGGGGTAAACAGATGAGATTTGTGAGTTCGTAGGAAGCCTGAACAGCTGATACAAGCCTTCTTCCCGCTGCTACCTGCAAGGAAGTGCAAAACACTGGGGTTGATTCTGGCGACGCACCCTCCGACGCTCTTGTCAGTAATCAGTGGTGATTAAGAAAGAGCTTTAAGGTGGAAAAAGAGTGATTACCTCGTCACAGTGGTAGGAGGGGGGTATTTATAGTCGCCACGGGAGTGATTAGGGGCCTAATTCCCTGTGTAACTGTCAGGAGTAAAATCCTCACAGTCTGTTTAGGAAAATAATCCCTGATCCCCGGTGAGAGCAAATCAGGCCCGTTGACTTGGCCAAATCAGTGACCCTGATTTGTCTCTCGTTGGTTTGGGTTCGCCTCGGGTCGGGACCCGTACCCAATTGGAGTGGATCCGTTTGTGGGTTATTGGATCTGTGAGAAGGAGATCCAGTACCCGTTTTGGACCCATTTGTATGTGGAATTACCTTTTTATCCCCGAGCTTCAAGATTCGTGCCCAATCTGGACGGTTCCGATTTAACCCCATTTTTAGCCACATCACGAGCTCCCCACTCCTAAAGACTGAGTGTGATCAGCCTTTGAGGAGTAGTTTAACTGTTTTAGTGGCTGGTGGAGTTGTATCGGAGTCCGAGTGGAGAGTTTCGAACCTCGAAGGGGGTAGTGAGGTGATTTTTGAAGCAGTGAGCGGTTCTAAAGCCTTGGAGAACATTCGACGGTTTTTATCTATTTTTTCGGATTATTTATTTAATTTTGCGATGTGTTAACTAATCGTTCGGGGTGCTTAACAGTACATTCGAGGTAATAATTGTTCGTCCAGGGGCTCAAAAATATCCCCCTGAATCTTTAATTATTCTCTGGAATTTTTAGTTAATTTTTCCAAATTTTTAGCAATTTTTTGCAATTTTTAAAGAAATAAAATGATTAAAATAAATAAAAATCGAATTTTAAATACCGATTATTGGCATGGCGCAATCTGGACCTTTGATCAGCGTCGAGCGTGATTTTCTGAGAGATCTGGCGGTTGTTATCGCTCGGCAGCCTTTTTCTCCGTTTGCGAGCTTGGAATGGCACTTGCTCGGCCGCCGACCGGAGGCATGGGGGTTCGGCGATCCGAGCAACGTGGCGCAATCTGAGCCGTCGGATGATGGCGCATCTCCCAAGAAAATGCTATCTTGTCTTTTAGCGCGCGTGGCACGATCTGGACCGTTCATCATCAGAAGCACGAATTTCTGAGAGATCCAACGGTCGTAGTTGCTCGGTGGCTTTTTTCTCCGTTTGCAGGCTCGGAAAGGCACTTGCTCGGCAGCCGACCGAACGCAGGGGGGTTCGGCGATCCGAGCGACGTGGCGCCATCTGAGCCGTCGGATGGCATGGAGCAGGTGCAGGCTCGGAAAGGCACTTGCTCGGTAGCCGACCGAAGGCATGGGGTTTCGGCAATCCGAGCGACGTGGCGCAATCTGAGCCGTCGGATGACGACACACATCTCAAGACGGGCACATTTCTCAAGAAAACACTATCTTGTCGTTTAGTGTCCTCGGCGAGATCTGAGCCGTCTGATCGAGATCTTACACGAAAGTTGAGGAGAAAGTGAGTTTTCTCTGTTTGCAGGCTCGGAAAGGCACTTGCTCGGAAGCCGACCGAAGGCATGGGGTTTCGGCAGTCCGAGTGACGTGGCGCAGTCTGAGCCGTCGGATGACGACACACATCTCGAGACGGGCACATTTCTCGAGAAAACACTATCTTGTCCTTTAGTGTCCTCGGCGAGATCTGAGCCGTCTGATCGAGATCTTACACGAAAGTTGAGGAGAAAGTGAGTTTTCTCCGTTTGCAGGCTCGGAAAGGCACTTGCTCGGATGCCGACCGAAGGCATGGGGTTTCGGCAGTCCGAGCATGGAAGAGCGTTTCGGGCCGTAGAAGGGGGGAACGGATCTCCATACGATTCAGTTTTCGAGGGCATTAATGGCGTTCCAGGATTCATGCGGCGTTCCATCTTCCCAGGGTCATTAAGACATGGCGCCCCCCAATTAATGCGTGGCGTTTCAACTTTCAAGGGTCATTATGGCTAGTTTTTGGAGGGTGATTATAAGTACCCCAAATCCTCTTGTCATTTCAGTCGCAACAATGTTGAGTTTTAGACCTCGGAGGTATCTGCCTTGGGTGGTTGCTCTTCGGCTATGGTCTTCTCCTGGTTCTGACGACCCCAATGCGGATGTCAGGGTCGGGGGAGATCATAGCAGAGGGGGTGACGACCGGAGTCAAGGCGGACGCCCGTCTCGAGAAATTTTATCCTCGAGGTTCGGAGGGGTGGTTACTCTTTTGCCTTGTTCTTCTCCTGATCCTGACGGCTCCGAAGTGGGTGCTAGGGTCGGGGGAGACCAGGGCAGAAGTGGTGGCGACCGAAGTCCGAACCCGAGGGGCGAATTGCTTCAGAAGGACGGGTGGTCGTTCTTCCGCCAAAATCTTCTCCTGATTCTGACGGCCCGGGTGGAGGTGTCAGGGTCAGGGGAGATATTGGCATAAGGGTTGACTACCGAAGTCCAGATCCGAGGGGCGGAGTGCCTCGGTAGGACGGGTGGTCGTTCTTCCACCATGATCTTCTCCCGACTCTGACTGCCCCGATGTGGGTGTCAGGGTCGGGTGAGATCATGGTAGAAGAGGTGATGACCCAAGTCCGGATCCGAGGGACGAGTTTGTTTCGGAAGGACGGGTGGTCGTTCTTCCACCGTGATCTTCTCCCGATTCTGACTGCCCCGATGTGGGTGTCAGGGTCGGGGAAGATCACGGTAGAAGAGGTGATGACCCAAGTCCGGATCCGAAGGACTGCAGCTTCGGAATGATGGGTTTCTTCCGACCTCTGTCTTCATTCCGGGCTGGTGGCTTTGATGATTGTCAGCCCGGAGGAGTTAGAGATGGGAGGCGTGCCGATCTGCTTTTGACCGTGCCCCGTGGGTCGGTGGTTTCTCCCTAATCCCTGAACAATTCGTGGCTTCGGCTCCGAGGCCGGAGGCTTTGTTTTGCTCACGGGTGAGAGGAATGCCGACCGAGACCTGGGGCCTGGGGGGCTCGCCGAGGGCGGTGCCTTAAAACTTTGAATCTAAATTTTTTCTGGCTTCTTCGGACAGAGGTGGGGCGTCTGAGGGCGCGGTCGTCCGAGCGACGTGGCGCAATCTGAGTCGTCAGATGGTGTGGCGAATCTCGAGACGGGCTCAGTTACCAAGAAAACGCTATCTTGTCGTTTAGCGTCGTTGGCAAGATCTGGGCCGTCTGATCGAGATCCTACACGAAAGTTAAGGAGAAAGTGAGTTTTCTCCGTTTGCAGGCTCGGAATGGTGCCTGCTCGGTTGGCCGACCGGGTCCTTTGCTGCTGAGTTCGGATTTAGGTCCTGTTGTGCCGGGCCACTTGACTTGGTGAATAGACAAAGTCGTGTTGGGCCTTCGCGATGTTTCGAGAGTGGCCCAAAAGTCGCGTCCTTACGATTAGAAGTCCAAGGGACGTTCCTTTTTTACTATAAATCTTCACCCCCCCTCACTCCAAGTCTCATTATTCACTTTTACTCTCTCTCTCCAGTTTTTACTTTCACCTTCGAAGTTTTTAGCTCCTTGGTGGCACTGCTAGCTGTCGCGGCAAGGTGTTCTTTGTCTCCGGTGAGCTTTTCCGACCGTAGCTGTCACTTCAAGGTCAGTCTCTTTCCTTTCTCTTTTGAAAATGGTTAAGATTACGTCCTCGGATGAGACCCCCGTCTCGGACCAAGCCATAGGCCGAGCGGGCAAAGGAAAGGAGGTGGTGGAGCCGACCGATCAGAGCGTCGTTCGGCCGGACAGAGAGGGCAAAGTAGCTGAGGCGCCTCAGGAGGTCGCGGCGGCATCTCAGAAGGGTAAAGGAGTGGTCACGATCATCGAGCAGCCGAAGACGGCGGGGGCGTTCGGTCGGCAGCCTATTGCCCTGTCGAGCGTGGGAGGCGTTCGGGACTACGCCGAGGAAATCTTAGAAAAGGTGACCCAAGGCACGGCCAAGTCGGTGGAGGAGAATGAACCCAGAGAGTTGTCCGAGGTGGACCATACCATCTCGTCTCTCACGGAGGCCGATCTACATCTGATCCGAAAGGGGTTCCAGATTCCCGCCGAATACGGGCTACTCCTCCCCGTACCAAGCTTCCGAGCCAACACGAAGTCTTCGACAGACGTGTGCGTCTTTCCTGTCGACTCCCTCTCCGCCGGGCTCCGCTTTCCCCTTCATCCGTTCATAGCCGACGTCTTGAATTGGTACGGTTTGAGCCCTGCCCAGCTGATGCCGAACACCTGGAGGCACGTCATGGTGTTTGTTCTTCGGTGCCAAGAGGTCGGCGCCGTACCGAGCATGTTTCTCTTTCGGAGCCTGTACCGCCCCTGCCAGCCAAACCGAAACGAACAGAGGTTCTATCTTTCGCCGCGGACGGGCGTGAAGTTGATCGAGAACCCGGACTCAATCAAACATTGGAAGGAGCAGTATTTCATCATCCGAGCTCCCGTGCCGTGGGCGATACCGATAGTTTGGGCGAAGGATGGCCTGCCCAAGCGAGCCAAGAAGGAGCCGGTGCTGAGTGATGAGGAAGCAGAGGTCCTCAAGAAGCTCCTCGCTCTGCCAGCGCTAAGCTGGAAAGATATTACCGAGGAGGCTCTGTTTCGAGGGGGTCTCAGTCCGATCGACCCTAGTACGCTTCTGGTATTTATACTCTTTGCTTAAAGTTCATGAAAATTTTTCTAAGTTTTTTCATTCGGCTTGTGCAGAGACGATGAAGATGGACTACATGGCTTTGATGGCGAAGGCCAGGGTGGCAGAGCAGGAGATGAGGAAGAAGAGGCCTTCGGTGGGGCCTCAGGGCGGCCGAGCCCCGAAGACACCTTCGGTCGAGAAGACGAGCGACCTGCAGAAGGCCGTTGTACCGGGGGCCGGCCCCGAGTAGGAGAAGTCTGCGGCTACCGATCCTCCGGTTTCCGGTGTACCGGCACCAACGGTGGAGGGGGATGCAGCCGGCTCGTCGAGCGGTGCATTCGGCATGAAAGAGTTGTTGTCCCTCCAAGTTCCGCCCCTCACCGCCGATGCGGAGAAGATCTTGACCGAGAGGCACAAGCAGATCTTCGTCCCTGACTGGCAGGTGATGAATGTCGACAGCTTCTTGGGTGACGGCAACATCTGCATGGAAGCGGTGAGGCACCTGCCGACCCCAAAGGATCGAGCGGCCCTAAAGGCCGGGCTGGCAGGAGACGCCACGATGCAGATCGCTCGGAACACAATGTCGGTAAGTGGACCGAACTCTTTCTCATTGAAATTTTTTCTGAGATTTTCTAAGTTCCTGCGTTCGGACTTTAACGGTTTGTTCTCTTTTCAGACCCTCTGCCACTTCAACTACTTGCTCGAGCAGTTTGAGAGCAAGGAGCAGGAGTATGAGCGGGAGAGAACGGAGCGCGTCAAAGCCACGAAGCTGCTTGATGCTGAGCAACTCCTCTCGGCAAAAAGGGTTGCCGAAGTGGCGGGGTTGGAGAAGCAGCTGGCCAACGCCATTCAGCTGTCGAAGGATACGGCGGCCAAGCTCGAGGCCTCGGAGAAGGAGAATGCCGGGCTGTAAGAGGAGCTGGCCAATGCTCGATCGGAGGCAGAGAGGGCTCAGAAGAGGGCCGAGAAGATCATGGCCAAGCACCGGTCTAAGGTGGCAAAGGCGAAGAAGGCCGTCCAGGAGGAGGCCGAGCACCACATGTTCAAGAACATGGAAGATGCCTATAGCCGAGCTCTTCTACATATCGCCGCTCGGAACCTAGGGTTCGACACGTCCTCCTACCACTTCTACGACCCTGTGAAGGGGGAGGAGGAGGTCCCCCAGGCGTTGCTCGGCCCCGCGGGGCAGACCGAAGGTGTCGAAGGCCCGGGCGAGACCGAGGCCGAGGATGAGGAGGAGGACGACTCTAAGAAGGAGAGCGAGAGTGGGGACGAGGATGAGGATGAAGACGAGGTCGAGATCGTGGACAAGGCCGAGGGGTCGACAGACCCGAGCGGAAAAAAGGTCGACCCCTGACTTGGTTGTAAATCTTTCAGTCTTTTATTCTCTCCCCCCCCCCTTTTTGTAAGCCGAACTGCGGACTGGCCACCGCTCTTGTAGCACTTTTTGAATTTTGAATGAAAAACATCTTTGGTTTGGCCAAAATTTGTCTAAGTGTTTGTCCCCGGATTTTGTGTATGATAAGTTGTAAATGTTTCCAAGTGTTGGCCCATCGAATTTATCTCTGCTTTTCAGGTGAAGTTCGGTCCGATCACGGAGGTTTCGTACCTTCGTAAGGAGCTGACCAAGACAAAACGAGAGCTATCACTAAGCCGGGAGAAGCGCTTTTATATGCTTTTGAAACTGGAGGAGATAAAGGCGGTCGCAAGGGGGCAATGTCGCGAGCTGAAGCAGCTACGAAAACGAGCCCAAGTCCCTTTTCCCGAGGGCGAGGTTGAGCGGCTTAGTAGGGAGCTTGCTGTTGCCGAGTGGAAGAACGATGAGCTCTCGGCCAAGATTCGACACTTGGAGGTAGCGGGGCAAGGTCGTTCGGCGGAAGAAGAGAAGCTTGCTTCCGAGCTGGAGAAGGCATCGTTCGAGCACAAGAAGCTGTTGGCCGAGGTCGATAAGCTTAGGAGGATCACGATAGATAGGGGGATTGAGGTCACCCACTACCGACGGCTTGCGACCGATAGTGCCAACGCCTCGGGCTCATCGAGGCTTCCTCGTTTGAAGAAGTTGGCGAAGGACGACGCTTTGAGAAATAGAATCATTGAACTGGAGGAAGAGGTCGCGTCACTCAAGCCTCTGCCTGAGAGGGCCAACGTCCGCAGTACATCGTGTACTCGCAAAGAGAGCGAGAGAGGGATTACCTTTTACGAACTTGCGACACGTTTGCCTGTGGCTAGGCGGAGCCCTGCTGACGCTCAGAGTAGCGTGGCCGTCTCATCGAGCGGTGCCTCGGTCGGCGCCACAGTTAGGGTCAGCAGCGAAGGGGGATCACGCTTCGTTGGTTTAGGATCGAGTTCGGAGGGCAGACCTCGTCGTCCTCGCGTTTCCTTGAACCGAAGCGTTCCACTTCCGAAGAGGCCCTGATCATGCCATTTTATGTTTCTTCTGGCTGTTGTAAAAACTTTATTGTGGGGTCGTTCTTGTTGTATGTAGAGCTATTATATCTGAATACGAATGTGAAAGTTTGTTTAGAAAATTCTTAAGTGTTGGACTTCGGCCGTGTATTGAAATTTTGCTATTCGTTTTCCCTTCTTTTCAGCTCATGGTGGTAGCCCAATACACCGATTCCAACGGCTCAGACGATGATGCTGAGACCGAGGCAACTTCAGGGGCGACGAAGTCGCGCTCGACGAAGTGCCGAGAGCGGCTTTATGGCGTTGAGCTGGAGTTACGCCGGGCTGAGAGCGAGCGGGCCCACCTTCAGTCCGTCCTCGGCCAACGAGACGCCGAGATCCAACGTCTGGAGAGTAGGATCACCGAGGCGACCCCCGTAGGAGAGGACGAAGATTCGCAGACCGCTTTTAGCAATGCTCTTCGGGTCCAGTGTATTCGGCACAACCAGTCGAAGGTAATAGCTGAGCGGGACGATTTGCTCTCTGAGATCCGTCACTTGCAGACCGTGGAGGCGAAGCTTCGGAAGGAGGCAGATGAGCTGTCAGCCGAAGTGGATGGACTGGCGACCGAGCAGGACAGTGATGATTTTTTTGTTTAAAAACCAAGTGTAGTGGGTCGGCGCTGTATTTTTGTTTTCTAATGCCTTGTAACCATGGAAGGATTGCTTTGTGTTATGCCCCGATTATTGATAAAATTTCTTTCAATAACTAGCATGTCTTTTGTTGCTCTGCGTATTTGTCTTGCTCGTAAGTGTGTTGGCCGTGCCGAGGTCCCCGAGCCGAGCGCATAGTGCCGTCGGAAGAATCTCGAGGCGAACCAGCTACTAACGGAGCGCTATCTTGTCGTTTAGCGACTCTGACAAGATCTGGACCGTCGGATGATGGCACGAATCTCGAGGCGGCTCAGTTCCCAAGAAAATGCTATCTTGTCGTTTAGCGTCGTTGGCAAGATCTGGGCCGTCTGATCGAGATCCTACACGAAAGTTGAGGAGAAAGTGAGTTTTCTCCGTTTGCAAGGTCGGAATGGCACTTGCTCGGCGTCCGACCGGAGACA
Source organism: Hemerocallis citrina (assembly GCA_017893485.1). Taxonomy (NCBI): domain Eukaryota; kingdom Viridiplantae; phylum Streptophyta; class Magnoliopsida; order Asparagales; family Asphodelaceae; genus Hemerocallis; species Hemerocallis citrina. The sequence goes on along the minus strand of JACEHZ010000535.1, from coordinate 1,468,334 downwards.
GCAGGGTTTGCCCTTCTTCTTTGGGCTTTCGTCTCCGTGACAAAATGGCTCGGATTGTGGTGCCGAACAGTGCTTCGGTCTCCCTCTTCCTGCGAAGTCGAGGGGTGAGCCGAGCTCTTTTCCATGGTGAGACTCGCCGGTCATAGCGAGTGTTCGACGGTTGTGGGAGCAATTCCGAATGGTGATCCATCCCTAGCTTGCTGAGAAGCAAGCTTGGGGAGTAGAATTGAACCAAGTGTTGGACTCTGGAACCATCGTGTAGCTCAACGGTTGTGGGAGCAGTTCCGAACGGCGATCTACCTCTGGCACGCCCGGGGGCGAGCCGAGGAGGTAAAGTCGAGCCGAGTGTTGGACTCCGAACCATCGGTATAGTTCAACGGTTGTGGGAGCAGTTCCGAATGGCGATCTACCTCTGGCACGCCCGGGGGCGAGCCGAGGAGGTAAAGTCGAGCCGAGTGTTGGACTCCGAACCATCGGTGTAGTTCAACGGTTGTGGGACAGTTCCGAACGGCGATCTACCTCTGGCACGCCCGGGGGCGAGCCGAGGAGGTAAAATCGAGCCGGACATTGGACTCCGAACCATTGGTTGAAAAATAAAAAACAAAGGACAGAGGCGGAGAGATGTAAACAAATTTATAAGTATGAAAGAGCATTCTTCATTGATAATCGACGGCGAACCGCTTTTACATATTACAACTTATGAAATAGATTACAAGTTAGAGGAGAGGAATGGCTCGATATCCTGCAATACTTAGAGAGGCGCCGGGGCGCTTTCTTGGTATTTCAGGAGGTGGTCGGCATTCCAGGTCCTCGGAATCTCTCTGCCCTCTAGATCTTCCAGACGATATGCTCCGGGCCGAACTACCCTTGTGATCTTGTAGGGCCCTTCCCAGTTCGGAGCCATCTTGCTCTTCTGATGGGGGAAGGATATGGCCAGTTTTCTCAAGACTAAGTCCCCTTGCTTAAGGTTGGTGGGTCAGACCTTCTTATTGTATGCCAACTCGACCCTTCTTCGGTAATTCTGTTGCCGAATTGACGCTCTTTCCCTCAGCTCGTCCACCAGATCTAAGTTTGCCCTGAGGTCTCTGGCGTTCTGTTCTTCATTATAGGCTGCGAGGGGAGGGGAAGGTATTCCGACCTCGAGGGATATCACTGCCTCGGACCCGTAAGTGAGGTTGAAAGGGGACTCTCCTGTGGGCGTCCGCTTGTTCGTGCGGTAATTCCATATCACATTGGGGAGCTGGTCGACCCATAGGCCTTTGGAACACTTGTCCAGCCTCTTCTTGATACCTGTGAGGATCTGCCGATTGGCGTTTTCTGCTTGGCCATTCGACTGAGGGTGGGAGACGGAAGAGAAGCGCTGTTGGATAGCAAGGTCCTCGCACAGAGCTCGGAATGCGGCCCCGGTAAACTGAGTTCCGTTGTCAGTTACTATGACGCGAGGGATGCCGAACCGACAGATGACGCTCTTCCAGAAGAATTGAAGCACTTTGTTCTCGGTGATAGTGGCGAGGGGTTCGGCCTCAATCCACTTCGAGAAGTAGTCGATGGCTACGACTAAGAACTTGAATTGACCCGGAGCTGGAGGAAAAGGCCCTAGTAAATCCATTCCCCACATTGCGAAGGGGATAGGACTTGATAGGGAGGCAAGGTTGGCTTGGGGGAGGCGACGAACATTGGAATGCCTCTGATAGGAGTCGCACTGCCGAACGTGCCGCTCGACATCTTGGAGGAGAGTCGGCCAGAAGTACCCATAATTCAAGGCTTTCCGAGCCAAGGACCTAGATCCTGAATGTGCTCCGGCGATACCCTCGTGGAGCTCTTGCAAAGCGTAATCTGCCTGTTCTGGGGATAGGCACCTTAGGTACGGTCGGCCATCAATCTGCGAGAAGGAGCGCTTGTACAAGATTCCCTCGATTAAGACATACCGCTCGGCCCTGGTTCTGACTCGGCGTGCTTCTTTGGGGTCTTCGGGGAGGAGTCCGTCCCTTAAGAACTCCACCAACGGCTTCATCCAATTATCCTGCAGCAGGACGACAATAACTCCACCGAACCGGATGTCTCGTCTTCTATGCTCGGCCTTGAGAGGACCTCGATCAAAACGGTCTGCTCGAGACCTTGGAGGGAGGATGAGGCCAACTTGGAGAGGGCATCGGCCTGGGAATGCTCCTCACGAGGGACTCGTTGGATGAGTGCCTCTTCGAAGCGACTCATGAGGGCTCTTACCTTGGCGAGGTACTTCGCCATCCGCTCGTCTCGTGCCTCGTACTCGCCCAAGACTTGGTTCACAACTAGCTGAGAGTCACTATGGACTCGGAGGCACTGCGCTCCGGCACTTCGGGCAAGTCCGAGGCTCGCGATTAATGCCTCATACTCGGCCTCGTTGTTTCAGGCTCTGAAGTTCATGCGGAGGGTATACTGGAGGACAAAATCATCAGGGCCGTTCAGGATGATACCGGCGCCGCTCCCTTCGTTGCAGGATGATCCGTCCACGAAGACTGTCCAAATGGGGGGACCGTTCGGGATGCGGCTGACCTCGGGAATAGTAGACTCGACGATGAAGTCGGCGAGGGCCTGAGCCTTGATAGCAGTCTGAGGCTGGTAGGAGATGTCGTGCTGGCTGAGCTCTATGGACCACTTCATAAGCCGACCCGAGGTTTCAGGCTTGTGGAGGACCTGCTTCAAGGGTTGGTCGGTGAGGACCACAACCGAGTGGGACTGAAAGTACGGGCGAAGCTTCCTCGCTGCCATGACCAAGGCGTAGGTCATCTTCTCTATCTTGGGATAACGGAGCTCGGCGTCCCGAAGCACCTTGCTCACGTAGTAGATGGGCCTCTGAGCCCGGTCTTCCTCTCTCACCAAAACAGCACTTAGCGTCTGCTCGGAGGTGGCTAAGTAGATGAAGAGGGGTTCCCCCGGAACGGGCTTGCTGAGCAGGGGAGGATTGACCAAGTATTCTTTCAGCTGTTCAAAGGACTTCTGTTGCGGTTCGCCCCACTGGAAACCCTTGGCTCCCCTGAGAGCCTTGAAGAAGGGGAGGCACTTTTCCCCGGACTTTGACAGGAATCGGCCAATAGCGGCGAGCCGACCCGTAAGCTTCTGCACCTCCTTAACGTTCTGGGGCGGGGCCATGTCCAGTATAGCCTTGATCTTCTCGGGATTTGCTTCGATCCCTCGCTGGCTCATCATGAAGCCGAGGAACTTTCCCGATGAGACCCCGAACACACACTTGTTCGGGTTAAGCCGCATGTTGTGCTTTCTCAATACCTCGAAGGCCTCCTGGAGGTCGGCCACATGGTCGGTACCTCGGATGCTCTTGACGAGCATGTCATCGACGTACACTTCCATGTTGCGGCCTATTTGGCTTTGGAAGACCTTGTTGACGAGGTGCTGGTAGGTGGCCCCAGCATTCTTCAACCCGAACGGCATGACTCTATAGCAGTAGAGGCCCTGGTCGGTTATGAAGGAGGTCTTCGGAATGTCCAGAGGTAACATTCACATCTGATTATAGCCGGAGAAGGCGTCCATGAAGCTGAGGAGCTCATGGCCCGAGGTGGCGTCAATGAGGGTGTCGATATTTGGGAGAGGGAATGGATTCTTCGGACACGCCTTATTCAGGTTGGTGAAGTCGATGCATATTCTCCAAGAGCCGTTGGACTTCTTGACCATTACAATATTGGAGAGCCACTCGGGGTAGTTCACCTCCTGTATGAACCGAACCTTTAAGAGTTTATCCACCTCCTCCTTAATGGCCTGCTGTCGCTCGGGAGCGAATTTTCGCCTCTTCTGCTGAACCGGTTTGCACCCCAGTTCGACACTTAGGCGGTGGACTAGCAGCTCCTCCGAAATCCCGGGCATATCCGCGGCTGACCAGGCAAACAGGTCACGGTTATCCCGGATGCATTGCACCAAGTCGGAACAAAGTGCAGTCGGCAGGGACTTGCTGATGAGGAACTTCCGACTCGGGTCCTCGTCCGAAAAGAGTACTTCTTCCAATTCGTCCGCCGGCTCGGACGTGGGTCGGACATTCGGCTCGGGAATCTCTAGGGTCTCCAGGGAGAGCACCGTACCCCCAGTGGAAGTCATGTAGCACTTCCGAGCCGTCTCTTGGCTGCCCCTGACTTCCCCCACTCCCGACCGAGTGGGGAACTTCATTTTAAGGTGGTACGCTGAAGGGACAGCTTCCAGGGCAGCTAGGCCAGGTCGGCCTAGGATGACATTATATGCGGCCGGGACGTCGACGACCATAAAGTCCATTGGCTCGGTCTGGGTAGTAGGGGTTTTTCCAGCAGTTACTTCTAAGGTTATAACCCCCTCGACAGTTACTGGTACCCCCGTGAACCCGTGGAGCGTGTAACCGGCCGGCTTGAGACGGTCCCGAGACAGCTGCAGCCCTCGGAAGGCCGAGAGGAAGAGGATGTTCACCGAGCTCCCATTGTCTACCAGGACCCTCTGCACCTTGAAGTTTGCCATGCGAAGGTCGATGACGAGAGCGTCGCAGTGGGGAGTTCAGACCCCCTCGAGGTCTTCATCGGAGAAAGTCACTGGGACGCCGAGACCTTTGAGAGGAGGGGCGCTGTGAACCGAGTTTACCTCTCGGACGAAGGCCTTCCGAGAAGAGTTGGAGGAGCCCCCCATGGGACCTCCGTGGATGTGGTGGAGAACCCGTTCTTCCTCGAACTCGGGGGTTTCATCGCGCCGCTCGGAGCGCTTGTTAGCCCCCCGAGGCGGAGGAGTGTTGCGATCCGCCCGATCGCTTGCCTTAACAAATTTGGCCAACTGCCCTCTCTGGATGAGGGCCTCTATCTCGTTTCTCAACGCCCGGCAGTCGTTGGTGTCATGGCCGTGGTCCCGGTGGTAACGGCACCATTTTTCTTTGTTCCTCCTCTTGGCCGGGGTGTTCATCCTCGGAGCCGGAGGTATGACCCCCTCCTTCTCCACTTCCATCAGGATGGTGGAAACATTGGTGGTGAGGGGAGTGAACTTCTCAAACCGAGGGGGAGGACGGTGCTGACCGCCGTTGTCCTTCTGCGTCTTCTTGGACCCCCCCTCCTCTGTCGCCTTCCTCTTTGATCCGGGGGCTGACCCTCCGAAATTCGGGAGGCACTCAGCCTCTTCTGCTCGAATGTACTTCTCGCACCTTAGGAGAAGGTCAGCGAAGTTGTGCGAGGGCTTCTTAGCGAGGGACGACCGGAGGTTGGAGTTGAGGACATTCGACTGGAACGCAACGGTCGCGACCGACTGGTCTAGGGAGGCGATAGACCTGACCTCTGCGGTGAATCTCCTCACATAGTCCCTCAGCTTCTCTGCCCTCTCCTGTCGCAGGTTGAGGAGGGAGAGGCTCGTCTTCTCGGCTCGCCTGCTACTCACAAAGTGAGTTATGAAGAGCGTTTCGAATTGCTCGAACGAGAAGATGGAAGAGGGGGCGAGCCTGGACTACCATTCCCGAGCCGACCCCCTAAGGGTGGCGGGGAAGGTCTTGCAGAGCATGGCGTCGGAAGCTTGATGGATCAGCATTAAGGTCTTGAAGCTTTCGACGTGATCAACTGGGTCGGACTCCCCTGAGTACGTTTCAAACTGCGGAGGTTTGAAACCCCTCGGTATGGGGCCTCCATGATTGTCCGAGAGAAGGGGGGTCTGCTGGGACGGACGGTCCCTGCTCTCGACGCCTCCTCTTTATCCATGCGACCGATGCGCCTCTCCACCTCGTGGAGACGACGGTAGAGGGCATCGTCCCTCCGCTGGTAATCAAAAGATCCCCGGGACTCTTCTTCGTAGGAAGGGGAGCGGGGACTGCGGCGTCGGTAGTCCTGGGATCGGTGAGGACTATGGGGGTGCTGCTGACGACTGGGCGCCAGGAGAGGACTCCTGGATCGGTGGCGAGGACTTGGAACCCGCGGGGGTGTTGGAACCCTCTGGGCATCATGGTTGTTGGGGTGAAGGTTGAAGGCCTGTAACACAGTCTCCTGGAACTGCAGGAACTCGGCACGAGTGATAGGTGCCTCATTGTTCCTCGGATGATGCCGATCCGCGGGGGAATGTGGCCTCCTCCTACGGCGCTCGGGAGATTCCGCCCGGCCCCTTCTGTCCGGAGACCTCCTACCGTCTCGGCGATGAGGAGACCGCTCACCATGATGCTGGCGGGAGGCTCCCTCTCGGGCCCGCCTCTCATCTAGGTGGTTGCGGAGGTCCTCTTCTTTTTGGCGATTCAGGACTGTGTTGCGGAGGTCGGAGGCTCGGGAATGATGGGAAGCCATGGAGTCCGAGGAGGCATTATGGACCGAGACATGGTCCGGGTGGAAAGGTTGCTTCTGCCTCCTCTGGTTCTGACCGGTAGGGCCATTAGGGGGCAGTTGGTTCGGATGAGGAGGCTGGCCCTGAGTTCTCACTCCAAGTTGGAGCAGATGGTAGTCCAGAAATATACTAAATTGCTTTTAACAATCTTACATTTGCAAGTGTATAGTTTTTATGATTAGAATTGAGCGTACAACTACATTTAGACATCAGCATGGTTCTAATATTAACATGAAAAACATTAGCACATTTAACGGTATTAAACTATGAATGCAATCTTACGTATACGAATACAACTCATTCAATCACCATTTCTTGCACAATCTCGTGCCTCTAGTTTGTGTTCATGTAATACATGCATGTATAAACGGATCTTCATGATTTATTATGACTTTTGGATGGATTAAAGTCGAATGAAACGGTGAACGATGGATGGTTCAATTTCAAACCATACATGAAGGCAATGGAAAAGATTAATAATATGGATACAAGAAGGAAACTATTTCTGGGATTCAAGCAAAGCTTGTACGGGAACAAGAAGAGTGTACATGGGATACTTGCCTTATAGATGACGTTACCGAATATGAAAGAATAACAGGATGAGAGTCCCGGTGGCAACACGTGCAAATAACGTCTACAGCAATAGCAACAAGCGAGACAACGACAACAACAAGCAAGCGGACGTCGGGTTTAGCTACAAGGAAGACAATAGCAAGGGGCTGCGAGGAAGTCACAGGCGATGGACGGGGGTGGTTGCACAGGAGCTCGGGAGCTCAGGAGCTTGGGGACCGGGGCGAAGGTCGTCGGGGCAGCTCGGGGACCAGTTATGGAGATGAAGGGTATGTTGGTTGTTATATTTTTATTTGGGTTTTGGGTAGATAATAGGGCATGGGCTTAAGTTGTGGGCTCACAATAAAATAAGGAATTAATTTGTAGAGTGGGCTAGGAGATTGGGCTCAATTAAAATAATATATATAAAATGTGATTTAGAATATGACTTGGTTTGGGGAAAAGCTGAACCTAACTCATGTTTTAAAATATCAACACTAATAATACAAAAGTATGGGCTTGGATTTCTTTTACACAAAAAAAAAAAATAATGATAAGCTTTTGGTTGAAATTGAGCTTTGGATTTGGATTTTAATATATTGTCTTCATATAATAAATAATAATAATAAAAGACAGATTAAGATCTATGGGCTTTCACAAATTAATAAACAACAAGAAATAATAACAATAAAAATACTAATATATTACAAAATAGGATTTGGGTTTAACACATTTATTAAAATAATTCAATAATAATAATATATAGATTTAAATTCTAGGTTATCCAAAAGAATAGTATGATTTATTTTAGAAATTGAAATTTAGGAATACGAAGAAAAGAAAAATAAATATCAATCCGTATAAACGGGAACGGGGGTTACATATATGTAGATGAAATTCTAATAGGATCCAAAAACGAAGAACAACATAAAAAGAATTTACTAAAATTCACAGAAATAGTGAAAATGTAGGTATCTATCAAAAAAGAAAATGGAATTGTTCAAAACTGAGATAAAATTCTTAGGAACAAAATTATCACATAAAGGAATAGAACTACAACCACATACAACAGAAAAAATAAAGACATTTCCTAATATCCTAAAAGAAAAAAGAAAAGTACAATCCATAATTGGACTACTAAATCAAACAAGAGTATACATACCGAATTTATCAGTAAAAACAAGTTGGTTACAACAAAATCTAAAAAAAATTAAGAAATAGGAATGGACCCCAGAGAATGAAGAAAAACTTAAAATATTAAAACAACAAACTTCAAAATAAAATAAGCTAAGATTACCTGTTAAAGAATTTCATGACTAATAGAAACAGATGTATGTGAAGATAATTGGGGAGCAGTACTAAAATTCATTGAAATAGGTGAAAAAGATGAAAGATTAACCAGATATACTAGTGGATCATTCACACAGACCCAACAAAATTACCACATAAATGAAAAAGAACTACTAGCAATCTTGAAAGCTATAAAAAAGTTTGAATTATTCATAATACATACGAAATTCACAGTAAGGATAGATAGTACACAAGCAAAGAGTTGGATTAGCAAAATAATAGACCCAATTATAGCAAAAAGTAATAGACCCAATTATAGCAAATAAAAGATTGATAAGATGGCAAATGGAGCTAGCACATTATGACTTCTCAATAGAAAATATAAAATAAAAAGATAACATCCTAGCAGATTTCTTATCAAGAAACTAACAATTTTTATTTTTACAGGATGGAAAATAGAGTCGAGCATATAGAACAGGATATAGTATTTTTAAAGGAAACTGTGGAGCAATTAAAAGGAGCATTTAACCAACTACGGTTGCAAACATGTGGTCTTCAAAGTATATTTTACTAACATATAAATGCAGATCATTTAAAAAAAATGTGCGAAGGGAGTGAACCTATTAACTCAAAAAATACAAGTGAAATCACAAAAATAGCCACACAAGATGGAAGTTCCTTATCCATAAAACCTACTACCTACAAAGAGAGTTTACTCTCAGATCCTCCAAATATTTCAAGAATGATTTATTTTTACAATATATTGAGAAATTATGTCAGACCACTCCGGTTAATCAATTTATCAAAACTATTTCTCAACAATATATGAACAAAGCGATCATACTACCAGGATCAAATCCAAAGACAGTAACAGTATTATTCGAAAGAGGGCTTATCCACTGCATATATCCATCCCGAGAATGTGAAGAACTTAGCCAGCTATCAAGAGAAGTACATAAATCTGCTAAGAGTTATTTTGGTCTTACAAAGGCCTCCAAAATATATGTTTGGGTATTTTCAACTATTTCAGAATTCCTTGAAGATGATGAAGAACTACTAGCTAAGTATATTATAAAGATAGAGATGACTACACAAGTCATGTTTGGAGCAACCAATATTATACCATATAAAAATGATGAATTTGAAAAACTGGTCCCAGAAAGAAGAGCTATGCGATTTAGAACAATATATTGTGAATTGAATGACATACAAAATAGAGACAGTAACATATGGATCTATGATAGCCATGACCCACAAAAATTAATGATTTAAAGCATAGAAAAGATTAAACAACCACAGTCAAAGAAAGAACACTTTGATAACTGGTACCAAATTCTACATAAAGGAGTCATGACAATGACAGAAGAGACAGCTGTCCACTACTGTAGATTGATGAGGATGGAACCACAACATAAATGCGGACAATGCGGAAAAGAACAAGATAAGGCTGACGAAGAGTTATTTCTTGATGTGAAGCACGTGAAGATGCTGGTCAGAAAAGAATCTTTAACGTAAGCAGTGACGTAATAACTCAATTATTTACCTATGATGTAAATAGTGATGTAATCAGAACAATAATTGTAAATAATGTAAAGTCATCCCTTCTTCTATAAAAGAGGAGGCTGAGTAAGGGAGAAGGTAGAATTTCTAGAGGAAAGAAATTCCATATAAGCTTGTAAGGAGAGTTTGTTTGAAAAAAAAAAGTTTGAGGGAAATAAAAGATCATCTAAGAGAGAAATTCCATATAATTCTTCTTCTTGATAAACTTTCTTGTCATTTCTTGTTATTTCTTATAAGAAATGACTAACTAATCTCTTCCTCTCAGGGAGAGCTTGGATATGGCTCTGCCTGAAAAATCTTGCAAAAAGACCAATTTGCAACCTTCTATAGTTGAGTTGTACACCTAGTAGCAGGAAACGAGCTAGGTTCTGGTTGTCTATACTGAAGTGCTACTAGTTATTCCAGACGTATCTCTTAGATGAAGCTCTCTTGAAGAGCATAGTAATCCTGAGATGAGAGGAACGTAAAAGGAGCACAAAAATTGGGGTTCATATCAGAGGTATTTTATCCACTAGTAGTAACTGGTACAGAGCAGTTCATAGAAGTTTAGCTAGGTCGGAAGCATGATGGGCAATTTTGTTTTGTTTTTTATGGTATCCTTAAGAAATCTTTCCCTACTCATGATTTCATTTTAAAGTTTTTTGATACTCTTTTGTTCTCTTTTGAAGACCATAACAACTCTATCAATATAGTCATGCAGCACATCAGAATTATCAGAAACAGAATTAGAGCCTACGAGAAGTTTTGGAATTATGCTGGAGAATGATAATGTATTTAACGCTTTGCACCCACTTATTGTTGGTGATACGTATGACGAAGAAGAAGACATGTAAGAAGAGAATAATAAATAAGAAGGCAAGTAAGGGACTTGAATTTAATTTGTGAAAATAATGGAGGTACAGGAGATAAGAAATGGAATCTAACAAAGGAGAAGGTGACAAAGAAAAGGGAATCTTATAATGAAACCTAATAATGGTGAAAGTACTTGAATGCTTATAAGAATACTAGCATATCAAGACAACATTCTAGTTGTGCTACTTTCTTCCTGAATACTTGGAGTCTTGAGCGAAAGTTTTTATTTGAGGTTCTGAACTGTTTCGATTCGATCTTGGTATTTTTGTCTAGCTTGATAATTCATAACTTCCTGAATACTTAGAGTCCTGAGCTGAAATTTTTATTTAAGGTTCTTCTATGTGTCTATAACAACTCCACCAGTTTTCGTAATTTTTGGACAAGGATTGATATTGTAATAAAAATCATGTTCTTTGCTGGAACAGAGTTATTCTATTTTTCTTATCTTGTTATACATGTCTGGGTTCTGGAATTCATAACTCTGTGATTTAAATAAATTTAAGATTGGAAATTTTACAGAAGCTTCCTAAGTCAATATTCAACATCTCTACCAAGTTTCGTAATTTTTGAACAAACATTGTTGTTTGTTCTACATACATCTTGCTGCTGTTATTGAGAATAAGCATTGTTGTTGTGTACTAGTTTATGTCTAATTCAAAATATCATATCTTCATATATACTTTAAGTTTTGATCTAATTTTTGGATATGTATTGCTCCTATGTGTTTATCACATTCTTATAAAATTTTATAGATTTTTTAGCTCATTTGATATTTTAAAAGAGTTTATTGGTGGAACTGGTTGATAATTCCATCATATTTGGAAGTTTTGCATGCTCGTCAGAAATAACCATTTTAAATACCTGGAATGAATTATTTTGAGAAAGTTTTCAACTGAGATGTTAAAGTAGACTTAAAGATCTTTCCAAAATTCTAAGTACTTGGAATTTCATTGAGTGTTTTAATGGTGATTTTTTTCCAAAACAGCATAATTGCAGGTTGATTAGTAACTTACTATTTTGATTTGAATATATGCTTGCATCATACCGAGGCTTTACAACTGACTTTGATGATGTTTATTCAGACCTTTGAGTCGTGTTTTGATCATGTTAGAGCGGTGCTTGTTGCGCCTAATGTGCTTCTATAATTTGAGCAACTCTAGGATCATGATTGATCATGCTTGAGTTGACATGTATTTGTCCATTATGTGTTAAGGATATAATGGAGTTAGATAGTAGTTAGTTAGCTTTTGAATCATGAATTGAATATGTTTGTTTTGGACTTGTGAATGTCCATTGTATTTGAGTTGTGGATGGCTATGTGTATTAGCTGTTGTTTGTATGCGGTAATGGTTATCACCCTAGGGCTATCAATCCATTTGACCCTTGATAATTATTAGCCTTGTTACCTTAAGATGTTATGGATGAAAACAGTCTTCATGCGCTGGTGGACCACTGACCAAGGAGGGTTGATCGCGGGACGGAGATAGGGTCAAGATCCAAGCGAGGAGCGGATGGCGAACGGCTAGGTTGAATAGCTGTCATCACTGGGTCAAGTGTGGGCCAAGTTGGATCAACTCTTGGGCCTGGTCTGGAGGCCAGATTGGATTCCACTTAGGACAGTTTGTGTGTGAATTAAAGACTAGGTATAATATCTGGTAAATTAGAAATAGTCTTATGTATTGTTAGGCAGGCTCTAATCGGGTGGTTGTACTCGCCTGCCGTGGGGACACGTGCGTCGTCGTATCGCCTGTTAAGGGAGACGGGCGGCGTAGTCTCCTCTGTTGATTCCTAAGGTCTAGTGATAAGAACGGGAGGTGCTCCTGTCAGAGTGGAGAAGGACCATGACCAGCCTGACTGGGAATGGAGAAGGGCCACTGTCCGATTATAGGGGAATGAAAGAGGACCATTGTCTTTTCAGAGTGGAAAAGAACCATGACCGGCTTGACTGAGAATGGAGAAGGACCACTGTCCGATTGCAGGGAAATGAAAGAGAACCATTGTCCTATCAGAGTGGAGAAGGAACATGACCGGCCTGATCGGGGATGGAGAAGGACCACTATCCGATTACAGGGAAATGAAGGAGGACCATTGTCCTATCGAAGTGGAGAAGGACCATGATCGGCCTGACCGGGAATAGAGAAGGACCACTGTATGATTGCATGAGAATGAAGGAGGACTATTCCTGTTGGAGTGGAGAAGGAACATGACCAGACCGGCTTGACCGTGTATGGAGAAGGACCACTGTTCGATTGCAGTAGTGGAGGTAGACCGTGCCAATTGCAGACTCTACCAGTCAGTGGATGAATGGGAATGAGTACGCGAGTAGGATTCATAGCGAGGGATCAAACCCTGTGATCTGAAGACTACGAACTCCTTGGAAAGTGTGTAGTATGAGATGCATACGTTTCCATTGAAGTTGTATTTGGGAAAGTATGTAGTATGGGATGCATATGTTTCCAAATGAATTGCAATAGAGTAAGTGCATCATGTACATTTGTGAATTGTGCATTAGACTCTATTAGACTCTAGGTCATGGCATACAATGACAGTTGTTGACTGTCTGCACGTTTTCCTTTGCATCTAATATTGATTGTTGAGTCTGGAAAGTCGCTGGTTTTTTTCAGCATTGCATCTGTTGCATTCAACTGATGTGCCAACAGCCTGTTTAGTTGCAGAACTACTGGATCGTGGAAGCAGGAGACTCAAACTGCGTGGAGCGTCAAGTGAGATTATGAATTTGTACAGTAAATTTATTTGATGTAATTTATGTGAATTCGGGATGTAATTCATGATGAAATTCTATGATGAACAACTTGTACTTGTAATAACTTGGTGGCAATATAAAGTTTTAAATTTCCTGTGATTTTACTGTGTTTAGACTCATTTGAAGGAAAGATTTTGGCTTGTGTCTTGAGTTTCTGGTATTGGAAATTCGGGGCACTACAAAGTGGTATCAGAGCTGACTTCAAATTGTAATTTAGCACAGCCGAAAATTAGACTTGGATGCCCCAGTTAGATTTGGGTTTAGTTGGATAGCAGGATGATCGTAAATTATATTGATGCATTTTGCAACTTATGTTTATGATTTGTTCCCATGTCTAAACTAACCCCAGTGTAATTTTTCTTTTTTACTAACGATTTTGATGCAATCGGAAGTCGAGGAATAAAGCCTGCAACCGGACATCAATGGATGCAAACCTGCAACTAGATATCGGGGAGGCAAAATCTGCAACCGAATGTCCAGAAGACAAACCTACAACCGAATGTCGAGGAGGCAAAACTGCAGCCTAATGACAAGGTGGCGAGCCTGCAGCAGAGCATCAACGGAGGCAAAGTCACAACACGAGATTCGAAGAAGAAGGCAGTGAAGCCAACGAAGGTGACCTCAATATCGAGACGAAAATTTTCCAGAATACATCGACTGAAGGGAACCTGAGGGAAGCCAACAAGGATCATATACTACAAGCCGAAGCCACGAGAGGAAATTCAAGAGTCAATGTTCTGAATCTTGTCCTGGTGGTCGAATCTTTCAAGCGCCAAGCAGACTGAAGAGCTACTACTAGAGAGTAGGCTTAATGCTTCACCTTGAGAAGCATCGTTTTTGCTTGTAGGGAATGAAGAATGGATCAGTGGGGTTGCGCAACAAGCAGCATGAGTGAACTAGGTTTCAGCTCGAGGCAAGTATCCATCGATGACTTGTTTGATCAGCTTCTAGAGCAGTAGTGTTCTCTAAGGTCAACTTGCAGACAGGCAAACACCGGGTCCGCATCAAGGAGGAAGAAGTACTGAAGACGGAGGAGGATCACACCAAGCATTTAGCAAGAGCATCGAAAAAGATGCAAGAAGACTGAAGCGACATTTCTTGGCTTCGTCCTTTTTTTAAGGAGGGAGTGGCCACCGACCCAAAGAAGAAGTACCAAGGCATGGTGCAGCATCGCTAGTGGACATGAAAGAAGCAGAACATTACTAAATTTATGGTTAGGTATTGATATTACAGGCACCAGAAAATTAAGACCAGAAGCTCGTTGGACCGTTATGGCTATTGTCAGAATGGAAACAAAAGAATATCACCAAGGATCTTAAGGAGCTGGCATAATTATGCAACGAGGAATTCTACAGCTTAAGAGAGACTCAGCATCGATAGTCTTCAACGGGGATGCAAGACATACTTTGCGTCTGTGGGAAATCTACAATAAGTTATGGGAACGAGAACCGACTACAGCGCCACTTTCACCACGAGCGGGTTGGCAAACAAAAGGAGACACCGAGAACTGGGAGCGTGTTGAGCTGGTATCGAGCAATTAGAGGACTTGTTCGGCAAAGGAGACCTCAGGAATCTAGAGATAGTTGTAGAATGCACTAGCTGAACTGTTGTGTATTCTTTTACCCCCACAAAGCATCGTTCTGGGGACAAAATGATTCTAAGGAGGGAGTGATGTAAGATCCTGCAAAATAATATATAACTATTTTGTATAATTGATTGGCCCTTCTTTTGCCTATCTGTTGGCAATTCGTGCACGTTTAAGAGTCGCACGTACTAATCGGTTCTTCTCAATTTTAATTAAGTAAATATTGAGACATATTATTTATTATGTGTTGAACTCAACAATGGTATAATTGTTGAACCTGAGTTGGAATATTTTCTTAACTAAAATTGAATGCTTATCTCAATTATGAATTGAGATGGAATGTATAAATGCTAATAATTATTTTATTTTCTCAAAATATTGGGCAAGCATTGTGTTATGCATATCTCTAATATTATAATGGGAGAATGCCCTTAGTGTCATTTGTCAATCTATCAACGCGTGTGATGCACGCACATAACTAATATGAAAGAGGTTTCAGGTTTGAGTCCTGACTACTTCCGAGTTTTTATTTTTCTTTAAAAAAAATATTAAGACGTGCATTGTCCGTTCATAACTAATATAAAAGAGGTATCAGGTACGAGGTCAGACTACATCGAAATTTTTACTTTAAAAAATATATATTTATTAAGACGTGCATCACACGTGTAAATTACTAGTATATATATAGTGCAAGCATTGTGTTATGCATATATATATATATGTTTTGGATGGGTGTATGTATGTGTATAATTATCCATACAAATAAACCTATATAGCTAATCCAAACCCTAAAACCACCTAGCAAAACATTGGGCTTGTTTTGGGTGTGCTCCCCCCCTCTCTTATCCTAGGCCGGCCAACCCCTCTCACTCTCTCCATATAAACAACCCCCCCCCCCCCCCCCCCCCAATGCTCATTTCCATATTCTTCTTCATTTTCTTGTAACCCAAAAAAACTTCGTCTTTCAAAACTCCATTTTCTAATTTTCTAGCATTCCTACAACTTCAATTTTTCTCATCAAGCATGGCATGAAAATTTGGAAATCAAGTATACAAGGAGAAGGAGGCCAGGAGGTACGAGGAGGAGAAGGCCAAAGCAAATAGGAGAGAAATCAACAAAAGCTTCAATTGTAGGTGTCTCTTCTAAACTCTATGCTTGTGAATTTGTTTATTTTGTGTGTATGATATAAAGTTGCTGATTTGAGGCTTGCTAGATGGTAGGGATGATATCTTGCATGCTCAACTTAAGTTCTTGAGCTAAGAATACTAATTGATAGATAAATGTTGAATCTTGTGATGAATTAAGCATGATTTGATTAGAAAAATCGCTACTTTGTGTCATGATGAAATTTAGACTTGAATTTATTATGGTAGCATCTTGATTGTGTCCCTATGATCTCCACCAAATTTCGTGAATTTTGGATGTGGTTTGATATTTAAATAAATTTGAACATGTTGCTGGTTTGGGGTAAAATTTATGCTCTGTTTCGAACATGTTTTCTTGAAATAAAGCGATACATGGCCATATCTTGCAAACCCTGAGTCGAAATGCACTTCTACAAGTTGTGTTTGATTGTGTGTGGTGAATCCAACTTACTAACTAAGTTTTGAAATTTTTGGTTGCCGTTCGTGCGGGTTTCTTACATTTTCACTCACTTTTTACAATACCGGCGACTTAACATAAATTGGAATACTTATTAATTAACCTTGGTATTATTGTTGATATAGAATAGGCAAGATCGATGCAACTGAGAAGCCCTTCTGGTAGTGCTATTGGCGAACGGTTTATAGAAGTAAGATTGATTATTTTTATTAATTTTGAATACGAAAATGTAACATTGTATAAATAATAACATGATTTGTATTCGTTCATGTTGGTTAGTGGTCGTCCTTTATCTGCCGAGGCCGATCCATCATCTTCGGTTGGACTTACACCTCTAAGACCGGAAGACCCAGCGTACACAGATTAAATATACAGCAGAAAAATTACAAAAAAATATCAAAACCTAGCCATGGATCCATGCGAAAACTATAAATTGTGTTTAGGAGTTATCCCTTAAAGATGGATCTACTGTCTCCACACTATGCCAATCACAGCACTGCAATATTGTGGTGCCTCTATGGTATCCACACGAATGGAACGAAAAATGGCTTTTCCTCAGACTGCGATGCTAGCTACGGGAAAAGGATGTTCCTCCTCACGATCTCTCTCTCTCACTTTCTGTGACAGCTATGGTTTTTCACGTGTGTCTTTTCCACAAATACAAATCATATATATATGTGCAGAAAATCAACCCTAAGAGAGTAATGAGGCAGTTGGGCTCACTGGGTCAGATTCGTGTGTAGGCATTTGAACTTTAGTCAGCCCATTTAATCTAATTAAAAGTCCAGCCAATGTTAGGAGTCCAAGTCTTACTTGGATCCTTAATTAAATTCATCTCATGAATTTAAATTTCAATTTCGATCCATTCTAAGTGTGTGACCCTGTAGGTTCCCATTACGTGGACAGTAATATTAAAATCCTATTCTAGTGTTACAAACAATGAGCAGTATCTAGCAATACATCACTGCTACTCAAGTAATAGGAATGCCAGTTATTTGACATAACCTATTCGTGACCAATGTTATATGTATTCTAGTTGTTTTGTCCAGATATCTTAATTGACCACAGGGCATAGAGAGTGTCACCTTTGTATAGTTTAATATTTGGTTTCTTGATGTCCAAGTAAACTTACTAAAACAAATAAGATCAATATCTCATATTGACTCATTCGAGATCAGTCATGCATTTTGCAGTCTCTCTCAATCAAGGGGCCAGTAGATATCGCTCCTGTTATGTAAGAGGGACAAATCTTATCTAAGTCGCTCACATCCCTCTGCATGATTTCTAGTATATCCAACAGTCGACTTTATAATCACCTTATTACAGGCAACGTTTGACAGCATTAAAACATATAATTTTTTATGTAGGGAACAGTAGTGACTTCAAATCAAAGGACTACGTACACCATGGTCATTGTGAGAATCGCTTATGACACTCACGTAACGATCCATGCAGCATTCTCTTGGTGGGTCAGTCCAGTACATTATTATTACTCTAATATGTACTCATGTGAAGACTTGATATCTCACATCATGACCCGTGAGAATGGTGAGCAGTCTATGCACACACTAGTCTTTATATATTATCATTGTCCTAATTTACAATAATACTTGATTTTAGCCAATAGGATCTTACAATCATGTCATGCACTGGATATCTCATGGCTTTGAACTTACTATTATAAGGAATTCATTATGTTCATTTAATTGACAATACATAACACAATAAATGAAATACCTAAATATGAAATAAATATCATACAATATAAACTAGTAATTTCAATACACAACTGGCCTCTAGGGCATACACCAACACTTGATACAAGCTAGTTTTTATGAAACCATATCTATGGAAGGTGTGAAGCATGATCGGCCTTTACTTACAGCTCTTGTGGAGCGATTGAGGCCGGAGATGCACACATTCCAGCTACCGGTAGGAGAGATGGTCATCACTCTCCAAGATGTAGCCATGATTATCGGGCTTCCTATAGATGGGGTGGCCATGAGGGGGAACATGGATTTCGACTGAGTGGAAGTTGTACGGGATTAACTCGGTGTCGATAGAGGAGTTGATAACAAGGAAAGAGAAAGTTGAAGCCCAAATTGTAGCTGAGCTTACGTCAGATCATGACGATGATGCCGAACGGCAATCCATAGAGGAAGGTAAAAATGCAGAAGAAGAAAACTTTTGGAATGAAGTTTTCGAAGGTAAATCAGTCCGACTTGCATGGTTGAAATCGAAGTTCACGGGGTATTTGAATGATGAATTCACTGACGAAGACGTCGTATACTACACGCGTGCGTACATTGTAAGTTTGATGGGAGGTGTGCCCTACCCCAACTCCTCTCGTGCGAGTGTGTCACTAATGTATGTACTGTTGTTGAGCAACATCAATATGGCCGGACAGTATAGTTGAGGGGAGTGCCGCCTTAGCATCATTGTATAGGTCATTGTGTGAATGTGCTTTGGGCGCTGTGCAGATGGCTGGACCGATGGTTTTATTGTAAATTTGGAGTTGGGAGTGCATCCACATCGGTCATCCCCATATTGTTGAGCCATTAGTAGGTTGGTTGGCCGCCGATGTGCCGATTGTAGAGATGTTGCCTCCTTTAAGAGCGTGCTGGGCATGGAGATACACGTGGGTCGATAACCCATGCACATCCCTGGTGTACTATAAAGATGAGTTGGATGAGTTGTGCGACAAGTTCGTCAATTTGATTCCATACACCCCCGACAGATTGCAACGAGTTCCGCCCATTATTTTGGCCACTAGCATGCTTTGGTTGACGTATGCCCCAATTGCCAAACTTCTCTGTTGTGGAGTTCTGCTATCTAGATATAGTAATGCGGTAATTTGGATTCCAGCAGAAGATTCTCGAAGCCCGCTCGTATGATAAGAAATTGTACGAAGTGAAAGGAACAAGTCACGTACCCAATTTCGACGGGGCAATTTCCATCGGGTACACGTGGAAAATTGAACACTTTAAGATACCAAATGGGACCCAATGTCCTCGTTGATCGAATGCCTTACGACGGCTCATTCCAAGGAGTGCATATGACATGGTACAAGTGCACTACAAGATTATATGTATCTATGCATACCGTTCTACCAGCGGGAATCCAGATACTGATTCCCCCGATAGAAAAGGATCCACCGCTGGTGTAGTCGTCTTCTCAACCGATGTATCAAACGAAGGCATCGACGTATAGAGCCATGGTGAGTGTACATTATAGGTTTAATTATTTTTTGTATGGATGTATTATTATGTGAACATTTGATATTTATGAATTTATATGGTTTCCTAACAGTTTTGTTTAGTTTATATATTTCAACTCGTTGTAGATTGATAACACATGGGAGATAGTACGGATAGCTGATCGCACGTTGAAAAGTGTCGTACCCGAGAGCGTGAAGGAGTTAATGCGGGAGATCCTTAAACCGTATCACCGCAGTCTTGAAGATGTCGGTGAAAGGGCCAAACTTGATGCATACTTAAAAGCTAACGTGGGAACATCTCAGTAGAAAAGCATGATAAGGAGAGGAATTATTATTGTCGAGCCACAACAACCGCAACAACAAGAACAGTAGGTGTCAGAGGAAGAAGAACAAGATTCGGATGAACTCGTAGAGGAACAAGTTAGACGCAGGAATTCAGTTCGGAAGAGGAGCAAGCCCAAACAATTCACATCGTGTGGACGCAAACCGCTCCCACATCGGAAGAGGTAGTATTTATGTATGTTGTAATTGCATGTATTTTTTTTTTCTCATAATTTTCCTATTCCTTGTATAGTTGGCAAGTTGAATTTTGTATCCGGTTTATTATATCATCACTTAAATGACTAATACATTTTCTTCCTGGCTCATTTCAATTTTTTAGATGATTGAAGATCATGCGAACAAGACGGTGTGTGATCTACATGCTACGAATGTAATTGTTGTTAGTGAAGTTGAATTGACTAGTAATTTACAAAAAGTTTGATTTTGTTTAAATATGAAGACGATGTACTTGTTTGTTATATGTCCATGCTTGGAGAAATGTGAGATGTTAATTTATGTTGTTCGATTTTGTTTCTTGAGGTTTATGTATATATTTATTGTTGTTGTTGTATATGGCGAGGTTTGTGTTAGTTTTAGCATGATTTATTGTTGCTGTTATCGGTGATGGATTTCGAATGATGGTGCTGTGTGAAGATTAGTTGGATGAGATTTTGTATACAGCAGTATGCTGCTATGATTCTGAATTGTTCAAGTACAATTACTCAACCTAGACCGTTCTTGGCAATAACGAGTTAAGAGAACTTAACCCCTCATCGCTATTAGCGGTTATGGTGAAGGATTTTGACAGAGTATTAGATAGCCTACAAAAGATGTTTTATTAAAATTATTCATCCTAACCCGTTATTGAAGATAATGGATTAATTGAACCTAACCCGTTATCGCCAAGAACGGGTTAAGACAACTTAACCCGTCATCACCAATTACGGGTTAAGTGTAAAGATTTTGACAGGGTAATAGATAAGGTCTCCAAAAGATTTTACATATAACCTAACACGTTTTGGTGTTAATGGCTTCGGTTCACTTAATCCGCCATCTCCAATAACGGGTTAAATTGAATTATTTTAAAACTTGAACTTCCTCTTCTTTAAAAAAAAAATCTTGGTTAAGAGTGATGGTTGTTTATGTAGTAATGAGAATAGATGTTTTTTTTACCTTAACTTTAATTTCCAGAAAGTCACAAGGATAACTGTTGTCGGTGTTGTCATCTTGATCCAACATAACCATGTACATTAAATTTTTTTCATAAATAACTATAAAATTTCCATAATTATTGAGGTCTCCATATAAAATTTCGTGAAAAAATAGTTTACATGAAATTTGTCATCATTCTCCATATAAATATATTTCGGTTTAAAAGTTAGAGAGTTAAAAGGTAAGGGTTAGGGTTAGTGCTAGGGTTGTGGTTAAGGCTAGGGTTATAGCTAGGGGTAGGGTTAGAAGGTTAGAGTTAGGGATAGAGGGTTAGAGTTATAGTTGGGGTTAGAGCCTAACATTATATTCTTTTTCAAGCTTTTTATCTGTAAATAATTATTAATTTTTGTAAAATAATTAAATTCTGTATTACTGCTTTACGGTTTTGGAATTTAAAATTGAAATAAAAATATGTTTTTAAAAATGTTTTCAATTAAAAAAATATAAAAAAACTTAAGTAAAAAATTATTTTTAATCTTAAATCTCAATAAGATGTTTAAAGTGACTCTTAATGTCATCGCATTGAGGACAAAGTTCTCAATAGTTTGTTTAATGTTACTTATGTTGGTTTTTAATTCCAACAAAAACTTAAAATTCCACTCTCTTCATGAACACCGCCCCCCGGTCAACAAATAATAAAAAATTGGTATATGGGAGATTTCTTCAAAATTTCGCTTTGAAATATTCAGTTTGATCCGTTATTGAGGATAACGGGTTAAATGAACCTAACCGTTATCGGCAATGACGACTTAAGTCATAGGAAATGTTTGATTTACAATTTTTTTATTGTTCTTTTTGTGTGTAAGATTTTGGGTTAAAATATTTTTTTGCTGGAAGGGGAGGTAGGGTGGGTAGGGGGAGGGGTGTTTGGGAATAGTGTGAAAAATTAGTTTTTTTTGTGTGTTTTTTTTTTATCTCAAAGTTATGAATAATGGGTACTAGGTTTACCGCACCCACAATAACAAATTGTGGGGAGTTTTTCAAAGAAATAATTCCAACAACTACATTGGTCACCATTTTCATAGGTTTAAACAATAGTTTTAGTTGGAATTCTTTTAGCAAATACTAACCCTACCCTTACCCTAACCCTAACCCTTGACCCTAACACTAACTCTATCCTTACCCTAAACCTAACTTATAATGTTTTTGTTAAAGTATTTATAATTTTTGGTGAAGAGATATTTTTGGAACACTTTAAGAAGATGACATTTACATGTGCATATGAGGAGTACTTGTAACACCCCGCAAAATTGAGTTATGACAATTTTGTCCTCAAGTGTTACGCACATAAATTTTGTACTGTTATGAGTAATATTCGTAAGGTATTTTAATTTAAAATATTCTATGTATTTTGTATTTCGATTATTTATATATTTTTTCAGTTATCTCAAAATTCATTTTTATCCTATTTTGAGCCAACTCAAATATTTATCTTAATCTTTGTGTTTTTACGTGTATCGCATGTGCTTTCAATGAACGTGTCGATTACGTATATTTTTTTGTTACGTGAAATATTCGTAACATTATCAACACAAATATTATTTTGTATGTTATATTCAATTGTCTATAAATATGTCTCTATTGCTCAAATCTATTTCGCATTTAAATATTTATTGATATGTGCAGCGCACGTGTTTGCAGTGCACGTGTTGGTTGTATTCACTTTCAAAATAAAATTTATGAAGTGTGTGTGTGGTTATTTCTATTTATGCATGAAAACTCTAATTATAATTAAATTAAACTAGTTATATTAAATACATATTACATATTATAACATATGCATTTAATAATAAAACTCGTAATAAATTATGTGCACACACGTAAAACGCGCGTGCACATGTTTTCTCCCCCAAACTAATGGCCGGGATGTGAGTGGAGGTGGGGGAGTGAGTTGAGTTAGTGGTTAAGTGGGTAGTTAATTAGGATTAGTGGTTAGTTAATTAAGCTACCCCATTAATTAATCCCTTTAACCCCCCCCCCCCCCATCCTAGTTGCTAGACAGCCAAAAAAATCAAAAGAAAATTTTGTGCTCTTGTTGTTGGTGACATTTTGGGAGTGAGGGGATTTTTGGAGTGGAGGACATTTTTCGAGCATTTTACTAGGAGCTACTATAAGCTCTTTTGAGGTGGGTGCTTCTTTTGCTTTCTAATTGTTTGGTAGATTTCATGTTTAGGTGAATGTGCTTAAAAATGAAAATTTGTATGTGTTCTTTAGTTCAAAATTTTCATATGATGCATGTTAGATTGTCATGTGTAATCTAGAGTTTTTTTGTGGTGGATAAATTTGGGAATTTTATGCATGATAGATAAAAGTTTCAATATAGAAATTGATTGTCATGCATTCAAATTATCAAACTTCATTAGAGTATCTTAGTGATAATGTCATGTGTTTTGATTCATTGTAGTATACCATGATAGGATCATATAAGTTGTATGTGTATATAAGATTGCTAAAGTATGTATAGAATTCATGTGAAATTATGTGTAGATTATAAGTAGATGGTGGATGTGAGAATCTTTCACAATTCCATAACAATTACTAGAAATATTTATGGTAGTTTTTGTAAAGATATTAATATTAGTAGTCAAATTGATTAATAAGACATATGAGTATAGGAGTTCTCAAAATTCCCATTTTAACTGATCTGTGTATAACTTCATGTAATGCCTGTTTTTCATTTTCTATATTTTTGGATGTATTTTTCTTTCTGTGTATTCTTTTCATTGTATCTCTTTTTGGACCGTGTATTGGATCTTCTTTTTCAATATATTCATCTATTTTATTATCGTCTCTTATTTGATCTTCTTGATTCAATTGTCTCCTATTATTTCATCTCTGTTTGATCGAGTTTGTGTTTCTTTGATCCTCGTTGGTTTAATTGTTCATGCCTTATTTTATTTATCCATTTTGTGCCCATCTCATTATTTTTTGGATCACTATATTTCTTTTTATTTTGATTTATTCATACCCAAAACCCCATATTCTATTTATTTATACCTTAACCCAATACCCATTATTTATCTAACCAAAAACCATTAACAATCCTATGCCCTACCCGAAACCCTGTATACCAACCCGTTTACCCCCTCAGCCATCACCTTATATCACATAAACCTAATACTCTATCCCTCACCTATATATATATGTTTCCCTTCTGCTTCACCCTATTCACCAAACCCATCAGCCGCTTCCTTCTTCCTGTGCTTCTCCCGACCTCCTTGCCTAGCTCCTGTGTCAGCCGTCTCCCTAACTCCGCCCTGCCCTCCTCTCATCGTGGTGCCGACCAGCAGCAACGCAGCGCCCATAGAGCCCGTTCACCTCCCTTTCTCTTCGTCGACTGGTCGCCACCCCTCGGCCAGCGACTGCACCCCGGTGCCTCGACAGCAACAGCATCGTGACACCGACGTCGCGACGCCAGCATCAGTAGTCGCATTCCCTCTAACGCTGCGAGAACCCCTGCTCCGACGCACCCCCCTGCCGGCGATTACCCCTGCAGTGCTACCGCTCCCCGTGCTTCCTCCGACGACTGACAGCAGTGGCAGTAACTTGTTGTCGTCGTCGTTTCCCCGAGCTCACCCCCGTTGCCTCTCTTGTGTGCGTGGGTGATCGTGTGTTGTTACCGTCCGTAGTTCGTTGTTCGTGGGTTCGTTCGTTCATTGTGTTCGTGCCCCGGGAATCCATTCTCGTTATTCTTGCTTTTGTGCCGTTCCCGTCGTTGACTATAAGGCAAGTAACTTGTATTCTTTTCTTTGTGTAATATAAGTACTAAATACCACATATAGTGTAGTTGTGATTTAGAGACAATTCTTATGTGAAACCCCTGTTATGTCTTAACTCTATTGTGTTGACCTGCCCGTAGTTGTTCACATTACACACGTGACATGAAATAACTTAGGGATGATCACTTCTTGTTGTATACATGCATGTTGTTCGTATGATATCATGTGCTCGGTTGTGTTAGTTGTAGTAAACATATTGTAGACTTGCTAATTACTCTATACTATGTTGCTTGGACATCTAGTATAGCCTATTTCATATTTGGTTATGTTTTGGATGAGTTTCATATGAACTAGTTGATTCTGTACATGAAGGATATTTTTTATTTTGCCGATTCCCCATTTTTGTTCAGTATTTTAGACCTATTAAGGTTAGTATATGAAAATTATTTGTGAATATGAATTATATATAATTCTGTCGACATTCCAAATTTTTTGACAGATCTCAGTGTCGATTTATGAGTTGCGAGTTATGTGTATTTTACTACAGATGTGTTTTAAAATTCTAGATCCAGACATATATGAATTCTGTATGGTAAATTATTTTTATACTGATGTTAAAGATAATATTTTGATTCAATATTTTGCTAATTATAACTAGACTTGATTGGGATTAACCCCTAATTTTTTGGATTTAATTGATAACTTTTACAAACTATTTTATGCTTGCAAACAACTACCTTACTGGGAGAATTTTCATGCTGTTCAGTAAAGATACATAATTTCGACCTGATTCTATTTGCTTTCTATAAAAACTTTGTGAATATGAATTGTAGCCTACTATATCTATTTTATCACACTTTTGACGGATCTGGATTTCAATTTATATTTTGTGAGATATTTCTATTTTAGTACTTCTGTGTTTATGATTCCAGATTTACAAAACTACAGTATCTTGCTGCTTTCTGATTTTTCTTGGCTATTATATCTATGTTGGAAAATTATGAAATTTTATTTTCTGTTACTAAACATACTAGGGAATATCCCATATTTTTTGTGGATTTAATCAGTAAGTTTTCATGCTGTTTTTCTGCTTATAAATACAAAATTCTGATTTCTGGCTGAACATGTTTTCGGGATACAATTCTGTTTTGAGTCCTGTTGTTGTGATATACCATATGACTTATATATATTTGTTGGATTCGGCCGAGTCTATTTTCCAAATTTTCTGACGAATCCAGGTTTGCACGTTTGTAGCAACGAGAATTTCAGATTTTGTGCAGTACTTTCTTGCTGTCCTGAACTAGAATTTTTGTTGCCTTACCCTTGTATGAGTTGTCTGTCACCTGTGCATGTTTATCTTTCAACCTGAATCTGTTACTTGTTTATTCCATATTATTCTTACTCTGTTTTTGACACATACATGCATGTTTGATAATAATAACAAAATAACTAAGCCGGGGTTAAGGAAAAGATCTAGTAGTGGAAAATATAGAAATGTGTACTTGGAAGGGGACCCGTGTTTCCCACAGGATTATCTGTTACGTGTTCATGACTACATGATACACGAATCTGTCTGTCTGATTACCTGACTGCACACTTCCCTATAGGAAGGTGTACTCAGAAGAGAACCCGTAGGTTCTATATGTCTGTCTAGATGTGCATCTGATATCTGTCTGTCTGATACCTGAGTATACGGCCCTATAGAATCCCTTACGAAATCTAAACGTAATTTTTTGAATGTAGCAACCATGTGGTAAAAGTTTGGGACGCATGAAGTGCTACATAGATAGTAATAATACAAGACTTGACATAACATGATATCTGTCACCTGTTTACCCGCATCTGTTATCTGTTATCTGTTACATGCTACTGGACACCTATTACCTATTTACCTGTCTGTATAAAACTTGACATCTGTTACATATCACCTGTACCTGTTAGTATATCATGTTACTTGTTTCTGTTTTCTTATTCATGTTAGACATTCTATTTTGCTTTGTCATATCTATTCCATGCTATGTTTGTTTCAGTTATTATTTATATTTGTTTATCTTTTTCTGTACTTGTGCCTGCACTACATGTAGTACCCTATATTTTTAAATATTATTTTTAAGATTTATAAATGAATTAAAATGATTTTGGTAATTTAATAAATATTTTTTCTGAAGATTTATTATTTTTACACGCGCAAAACACGTGCAAATATTTTCTTGGAATGTTCAAAGTAAAAAATTATTTTGTGGAAAATAATTATTTATTATTAAATATTATTTGTGAATTTTTTGAATTTTTCTGATATTTATTGGACCTATTTGCAAATATTACGAAAAGAAGGACTTTTGTGCAAAATTACCAATTGGAGTGAAAACTCCAGATTTTTGGATTTTTGGGCTGGGTATAAGGCCTAGTCAACTCAGGGTTAAAAATTTTACTTTTTTTTTATGAATTTGATTTATTTTACAAGTTTCGATAAAATATGATCTTTTTGCAAAATTGTCATTTTGAGGGGTAAAAAGTGTAAATTCGTTTTCTGGGCTTTTCAAATAGTGCCGGCTGACTTTATGATGGTTTTTTTTTGTTTTTAAATCTCAAATAAATTGTTTTTATCAAGTTTTCAAGTATATGGATCTATATATGTAAAGTTATATATAAAAGATGTATTTTTACAAATGTGTTCAAAACCCTAAAAACCTATATTCCGGCCTATTTAAAAGGTGGAGTGCAGCCATTTTTTGCTGCACAACACAAAGGATTTTATTATTATTATTTCTTGGAGATTTAAAGAGAAGATCTTAGATTTCTTGCGAAGGAGAGGCTTTTCTTATTTCTATTTGTCTTCGTTCGATTTCTTCAACAAGGTGAGTGATATATTTGTTTTGTTTTGTTCTTTGAATATTCTATGTGGTGTTTCATCTACTAGAAAGCATGCTAGGGTTTGGGTATGAATATATATGATGGATTGGATGAATTGGTGAATTAAAATTGGATCTTTTATGAAAACCTAATTATTTATGAGTAGAATTGCATGTGGATGATTTGAGATTTGTTGAATGACCCATTATAAATCATGAGTAGGCTATTTCTTTTGGATTAATGCTGATTTGATTGAGTATGGTGAATGTCATGCATACATTGATTAAAGATGAGATTTTTATTGAGTTTAGATGAATGCAACTTGATTATGGTAATGTTAAATTTGTGTATGTTTATGAGTCAATAATGGTGATTGAGTTTGAGGAAGTTTGAGAAGGACTAAGGAATTAAGAGATCATGTCTTGAGAATTAGATTTGTGATAAATCGAATTGGGTTTGATGCGATATGACTAAATTGGGGATTTTGTGATTTTGTGAGAAGGTTTACTTGAATTTGGATTTCTCCAATACTAAGATTTAAATCTGAAAACTTTGTTAATTGTAACTGATGGATTTGTGAAGTTCTTTTGGTGCAAAAACATGCAAAAACATTTTACATGAAGTCGTATTTCATTGCTTTTGAAGAAATTGTGTCTTTATGTGTTTTCGAAGAATTTGACTATATCCTAACTTATTTTGGTATTGATATGGTTTGGAATAGAAAACGAAGTTATTTTGATGTATGATTGATTCTTAAAAACTCTACTTTTGATATATGTACAAATTCGTTTTCTATTTGAAGAAAATCACAAATTGCTATTTTGATTAATTCAAGTGGTTTTGATTGATTTTTATGGACCCTTATATGTCAAAAATACACTTTTACAGAATTCGTTTTCATAAAGTAAAACTCTGTATCTGTTGAAATGTGCACAACTAAAAACTGCAGTCTGCAGGTCGACAGTCGACCGGTTAAATTTTACAGTCCACCATCGCTACCTGGCTGTTGTATTTTCTCGTTTTCTTGAAATTTCGCCGTGGAATAGTCGACTGACCCATTTTTACAGTCGATTGTCTCTACTTTGTTTTGATATTTTCTCGATGTTTTGGATTTTCGCTCTTGACAGTCGACCGATGACCTTTTACAGTCGACTGCTACTACTTAGAATTATATTTCTTGAAGTGTTGGGTTTCCGCTCTAGACAGTCGACCAACTGCTGTATACAGTTGACTGTTACCGCTCTTACTGATGTTTCTTCGAATGATTGTTCCTTTAATATTATATTATTTCAAAAGATATTTTACTACAGATTTAAATGTTTTATAGAGATTTATGTTGGAACTTTAAATATATTCTTTTGGACCTTATTGAGTTATACGTGTTTTCAAAGGAGTTGATGTTTTTGTGATGTTCTACAACTTAAAAATATGGTTTTTAGTTATTCAATGGATTTAATATTTATTTGAATTCTGGAATTTTATATAAGATTTGGATTTTGTTGGTTTAAGAAGTTTTCTTCGTGCAGTCATTTTGACGATAGATTTGTGGGGTTTATTGAAAGTTTTGGTCTTGATGGATGAGTTGTGGATCTTTAGGAGTTGAGTGGGAGTCCTGTGAACCAGAAGATGAGATTTGTTGATTTAGACCTGTGGGGTCTTGGTTTGGTTATTGTGGAATTAAGTCCGGCAGGATACACTAACTCTAGAGATGGGAATTTTGTGTTTTTGATAATAATAATCAACTTAAGGACAGGCACTAGTGGAGACGTGATGAGACTTTGGAAACGTAAGTATATGCTCTTAGTTTTGTTAGTCCAACGGATACGTTCTAGGACTGTGTGTTGTTTTGTCTCGAGAGAATATTTGTATGTTCGCGTGTCGAGGGTCTACAGACCTATTCACGGAGCATGCAGGGTGCATTCGCGTGTCGAGGGTCGGCGGGCCTATTCACAGAAGGTACCTGGTGTATCCACACGTCGAGGGCCTTGTAAGCCTATTCATGGGGTACACGGTTGGGAGGTGATTCTCCGGTTTTTGAGCTATCTTGCATGATGCTTGAACGTTGAGGGCTGTGGTGCCTATTCGCAGAGTATTCTGGATCTTGTTTTCCATCACCGTAGTAGGATTAGTTGCATAACGAGGGATTTAACCCTATAATGTGGAGATCGATAAGGGCTTGCACCGGACCTATGTACTATGGAATGCATAGAATCCGACAAGTATGCATTAGAGAGTCAGCATATAGATGTTTTCTTGACTTGGTTCTGTGCATGTGGTTTTCTGTTTTTCCTACACTTGACACTTAGTCTAGATTCACTTGATGCTTTCATTTATTACTATTTATTATCTTACATTCCTTGATGTTTTCATGCTTTACTTATTGTTATCTCTCATTTCATTTATTCTTACTGTTAATACATGTTGTTGACGACTCTATGCTCTAAGTTTTATTTATGTTGTTTTCTCTTATGTCACTCACACCGTTATGGCTGACCCCTGTAGTTTTGGGGGTTAGGGTTATCTCTAGCCTCATGTTTTACAGGTAGCTAGGTGCTTATAGCTTGGGATTTGGATGTTTGTGCCAAACTGAAGTTATGTCTTATGTAAAATTGTAAAAGAAAGTGTTGTAAAAAAAGATTGTAATTCAAGGTGTTTTGTATTCCGTTGTGTTTTGTAAATAAGTGACGTAATAAAAGTTTGAAATAAAAATTATCTGTGTTTTTTGACTATGTTTACTATTGCTATTGAAGTTGATGCTGGGAATTCTGCCACGTATTTCTGAGATATCATATTGGAAATTCGGGGCGCTACACTACAAGCGGCCCGTAACTTGTATTGACGAGAGTTTGTTTTCTTTTCTTCTTCCTGCCATTTGCTAAATTGCAGATTTTGGAGATCAGCTACCGATGGAGTAGCTGATATGAGATTTTAGATGCTGGAGTTTTGCTATTATTATTATTTTCTGTTGCTTATTTGAATAAATGTATCTGTTACTTGGATTATTTGTATTGGGCAATGTGACCCGGGATTATTAACTTGTTTCCAGTCTGGTTTATTTGAGATTATTACATTTTTGTTTCAAGTAAATTTCTATTGGTATATTGATTCACTTATGCATGCATGGTTGACTTCTCTTGCTTCCTACTATAATTATTCCTGTGAAATGTTATAAAGATCCTGACAGCTTATGGATGATGAAAATCATTCGCTGGTGTAACCCCCATTCCCGTAAATACGTATTTTCTAAATATTTTCTGTATTTCGATATTATAAATTCATTATTTGTTAAAATCATTT
This sequence comes from Hemerocallis citrina, assembly GCA_017893485.1. Taxonomy (NCBI): domain Eukaryota; kingdom Viridiplantae; phylum Streptophyta; class Magnoliopsida; order Asparagales; family Asphodelaceae; genus Hemerocallis; species Hemerocallis citrina. Next base: position 1,437,219 of record JACEHZ010000535.1, on the reverse strand, counting down.
TGGATTTCATATTAAAGTATTTTTCTAATCGAAAATTTATTCATTTCGAATAACGAGGTGTTTTGATCTTATTTTCTAGATCTTATTGATCTACTATTTGTATTTGAGTTCAAATTATATATAAGTTCAAATTATATATATATATATATATATATATATATATATATATATATATATATATATATTGGGTCATTTTAATAAATTGTTAAACCCGATTATTTTATTGTATGATTTTAATATTTTTATAATTATAACTGTTAATCGTTATTCCTTGATTGTTTAATTAAAGAACATTTAACAAATTATTTTGTTTTCGTACTTGATCTGATTTTCGTGGTGAATTCTAATTTAATTTCAAGCCAACTTATATTGTTTTCATTTGTATTATTTATCTATTTATTTGGATTTCAATTTTTGTTCATGAAGTTCTTTGTTCTTTTGATTGAGTTTTTATTGTCGATCCTATTGTTCTCTTATTTATTGTTGGTGTTTTTATTTGAACCCTATTGATTTTGATCTATCTCTTATTGAACCCTAAAACCCAATTTCATTTGTTCTTGACCCAAAACCACTTTTACTGGATCCTAAACCACTAACCAATACCATAATTGTACCCTATAAATACAATCCTAATGCAAATCCTAATTTTTGGCACAATTCTGGAACCCTAGCCGCCTATTCTCTCTCCTCTCTCCTTTCTCCCCCTGTTTCTCTCTTCTCGTCAGCCTATTCCCGCCTAAACCCAAATCCTCTGAACCCCTCTTCTCCGATCATCTTCTCTGGTAACCCCCATTACCAGCCCCCCCTCCTGAGCACCGCCCTCCTCCTCCTCGACGCCCAGCCACCAGAACCCCACCTCCGGCCTCCCTTCTTCTCTCTCCTCGACATTAGTCGACAGCCAGAACCCAAAACCCCAAATCCCGTTTCTCCCTCCCCCTGTTCCGTCGAGCCGCCACCGCGACGCCGCCTTCGCCAAGCCTGTCATCGACCCTGCCGTCACGCCGTCGTCGAAGATGCCGACGCCATCGCCCTTTGGCCCCGCTGTCATGGTTGTTGTCCCTCTGATTGTTGCTGCTTGTCGCTTTGTGTGCTGTGTTGTTGGGTTCTTGAGTTTGCATGTATATTGCACGTATTATTGGTGGGTTGAGCTAGTTCGTGAGTTCATTGTTTCGGGATTCTCATCCCATTATTCTTGGTTTTCAAATTCACTGTTTATAAGGCAAGTAAATTTTATTGAATTCCTTTGCATATACAAGTACAAAATACCGCTTGTAGTGTAGTTGGGTTCTAGAGACAATTCGTGTGTGAAACCCCTTGTGATATTGTCTCTATTGTGATGATTTGACCATAGTTGCCTCACGACATATATGACATGAGTTAAACTAGGGTTGACCACTTTTGATGTATATGTTCATGCTATCTTGAGATATCTGTGTTTGATGTGTTATTCGTGTTATACTTGTCGAATACTTGTAAAATACCCTATACCATGTTACTTGGACATCTAGTACACCATATTCCATGTTATTATCCTATTGTTTCCCTATTGTTATTATCGTTCATCTCACGTCTCTAGATTGCATATTATATTGTTGCATTAATAAAATAGTTGGCAAGCTGGGGTTTAAGGGAATGACTTGAGTAGTGAATAATATAGTGACTGTGCCGGCCAGTGTTTATCGATTGATTGTGGAGCGCTGACTACGGAACCCCAATCTTTCGTGTTGTGAACCCGTGAACCCGTGAACTCGTGAACTCGTGAATCAGTGAATTAGTGTATCATTATAATGAATTGTGCAGCAATATTATATCGTATCAGTGATTACCGTACCGACAAATGATCTATAGAATTCACCACTTAAGTCTAAAACGAAATTGATTGAATGCATCGAACCTGTGGTACGAAACACACGGGACACAGTGGTACATGCATTAGTTAGGATTAAAATGAATAATAGACTTAAGGATTAACACAACATCGACATTGCATATAGTTCATCATTGTTCCTATTGATATCGAATATTAAATGATATTTGTTCGCTCGACACTTATTACATGCTACTAACACTTGTTTATCTTGTCATACTAGTTGTTATATTTTGTTATCATGCATATTCCATGCTATTTGTTTATCCTTCCCATGTACTTGTATCATGCACTACAAGCGGCCCGTAACTTGCATTGATGGGTGTTTTATTTTCTTTTCCTCTTCCTGCAATTTATTAAATTGCAGATTTTGGAGAACAGTTACCTGCTGGAGTTGGAGAACAAACAATCTGAAGACTACTGCTTTCTAATTGCTTATTACTTTAATGAACTTAATGTATTGAGACTTATTATTATTTGGATTGGATTTATTAATTTTTTGGACTTATGTCCCGAATATTGTTATTTGTTTTCAGACGTTGGATTATTATTGTACTTGGATATTTTATATTGCTTCAATTCAAGTATTATTGTTTATGAGATTGTTATTATTGCCTATGCAATTATTCTGTTGATCGGATAAACAGCTTATGGGTGACGTTAGTCATTCGCTGGGCCAATGTCACATACTCGTATTCCGTATTTTTGGGAAGCGGGGCGTGACAGCTAGTCTTAGTCACGTATCCATTTTCTGTATCTCCCTTTTGAGAAGCGGGGCGTGACACTTCATGCTACAATATATTAAATGGGAGAAATATCAGTCTCTGGATATTTGGAAGTAGAGAGTTGCAATAAAAAATTTACAATAGTAATAATATCAGAATTCAAGGTTTGGGAGCCTGGTCTTGGCTTTGAGTTTAAATCATTGTGTATAGTGATCTAGGTTGCGGGTTCGAGTCTTGGGAGGCTCTGTTATTTTTCTGAAATTTCGACTTTTAATACATTGAAAGCAGATGGGATATATAAACAACTGAATGTGATTTTCTTCACAAAAAGTGAGTCGACACACTGGCTGTGGGTGGCGGTTTGGGTTGTAGTGCTTCCTGGGTTCGTATCCGGGGTGCACATTTTATTTTTACCTTTATTTTAATGATTTCTCATGTTCTAAAAATTGAAAAAAAAAAGTAGAAATATTTTGGAATATTATTAGAACATTTGGAAATAATTCTACACTATTTTAAGATATATTTTGGAGATTTAAAAGTTACATTAGACAATGTACTAGATGAGTCTAGTTTCTAGTCTAAGTTTGAGGGGGGTTTGTTTATGTTAAAATGAGCTAACTTTTAATGATCAAAGTAATCTAATATAAATTCGGGGAAATTGATTTGGATGAAAAATTATAATTTGCATCATCTACTTTAAGAAGTGAGTTCTTGATAAACATATTTTGTGATGAAAGATTGAAGTGTAGTAAAGTTTGTGTATCATATGAAAGAGAATTTCACACTAGAATTTATGAAAATGATGCTTTGTATGACAAACTAAGAGATAAATAAAGAATTAATTTGGGAGAATAGACGTATGATGTTCGTAAGGAGTTGTACCAAGTTGAAATGCTCTCTGGAGATGTATTATAAGTGAATAAGAAGTTATATTTTGAAATTGACAATTTAAAGTGAATGTGTGAACAAACCAAGTGAATTATGAAATGAGAAAACTTTTATGAAGAGGTTATGATTAGCCTTGAAGATCTTTATGTTGAGATGGATGGTTTCTAGGAGCTGAGCGAGGCCCGTAATATCCGGCAATTTTGTTAAATGAAATTTTAAAAGGGTTATGGACCTGAAATGTTGTTGAGTAGGTTAAGTCCGACAGGGTAAGCTAGTTTCTAGACCATGATAACTAAAATTTAATTAAGGACAGGTACTAGAAAAGAAGATGTAATAAAACCTTGGCAAACGTAAGTGGAGCGTTTCTATATAGTCGGGCGGTGGATACTGGGACTGTAGACCCAGTCGGACGGTGGATTCCGGAACTATGGTTTCTTGCGGAGCGAGATGAGCCTCAATTAAATCCGGGATTATTATTGATCGGGTGGTGGATTTCGGGATCATGAATAGTTGGGCAGATATGTGGCAGATCTCTAACATATTCCGAGCTAAAGCGGCACTTGCGGGATGTTCGCACGATGAGAATTCTGTATAGTCGGGTGGTGGATTCCGAGAGTGGAATCCGTACTCGTGGAATGTCTAAACCTTGCTTTTGTTACAGAAGTAGGACTTCATATCGAGGGATTGAACCCTATAACGAGGAGTACGTTAAGGGCTTGCCCTCGGACCTATGTAGTATGGGATGCATAGAATCCGAACAAGTGTGCATTAGTGCATTGTAAGTGTGAATGTCTGCATTAGGCATTAGGTCATAGCAGACACTGACATGTTTAGGATAGTCACTTTTCATACTTTGTTTCGCATTCAAGTTTGTGATTGCTAAAGTAAAAGAATCGCTGTATTATAGCATTGCGTCAGTTGTATGCAACCGACGTGCCCACAATTTTCAAGTGCAGGACTTGGATTAATAAAAACACAAAGATGAGTTGATACGGATGATTATTGCCAGATTAAAGTCAATGAATGTTAAAGTTGTATATTCTATGTAACTTTCGCTGTGTATTTGTAACAAGCAATGTATAATGAAAAGTTTTAAATTTCTTGTAAATATGTACGAAGTTGAAGTAAAAGATGTTGTTATCCTACGAATTACATATGTTTAGAATTCGGTGTGTTACAGAGTACTATCAGAGCCGACTTCAATGAGTAGTACAAATTTATAAGGAAAACATATTACGGTGGACATTAGAATGTGAGTGTCAGTTTGGAGTCATGAATGTTATAGTTTATGTACTTGCATTCATGAAACTCTCCTCGTATAGATTGATGTGATATTGTATGCGAGCATGTTTTTCTTTGTATCACGAGTGCTATGGTTGGTTTGAATCTACATTCCTGATACCTTATACATAGACAATTTTTTTCTCTCTTAATTTTTCTTCGTATATTTTCCTTGTAGTACTTTTTATCTTTAACATCTAACATTTTTTTTTTCAAAGAATTATTTTCTTATACTATTAATTCACTTGGATATTTATTATTCCATCTATCATCCTTAGTCATAATCTTTTAAGTTTGACCTACTCATTTTCTTTCTTGATGTTTTTATTCTTCTTACTTTCATGTGCTTTTACGTTACTCATTTATTTTGCTATTACTTTTACGTATTACATTACTATGTATTAAGTTATTATTGCTACCATCTTCTTTCATTATTATTTCTATTATATTATAAAATTTGATTTTTTTTGCAATTTACTTTCATTTTATATGCTTTGATTTTACGATGCTATAATTTTTCCATTGTCTTAATCATTTCAGTATACTTTTAACAAGATTGTAATATTTTACGTATATAAATATGACATACTTCTACACATTATTAATCTTCCTTTTCTACTATTTTTGTTTTATAGCCTATATTCGATACTATTGTTATTACATATTATTTGCTAGTTTGTTTTTTTTATATTTAATTTTCACTGTTAATAGCTACTTATTAGTTTTGTCGCTTTATACTTCTCTAACGTACTATGTACTCTCACTATTTATATTTTTACATTCTCGGTTACTACATATACTTTCCACTGATTTCTATATATGTCATGTATTTCAACATACTTACTGTACATATCATTTTACACTTATCCAATTACTATATTACTATATGTTTTTTTTAATATAAATATTTATGTTTATTATCTCAATTTACTACACTACATAATTATTGTTCTCATTCGCATTTGTACTTAAGCTCATGCATATATTTTATTCTATTTTTGTCTTAATGTTATATATTATTTCCATTACCACTAATTTTATATGTTCGATATTTAAAATCTATACTTCTATTTTGATATTTTGTCATTGTAATTTTCTACTTCATTTCCTCCTCTTACTACCCCACTTTTACATCTATTTTGATATCACTAATTTCAAAACATAACATCATACTTTATTAAGCATTCAATATCCAAGTACATATGGAAGATTGCATCATTCCACTCCGGTGCAACCTGATGTCGAGATGGCAAATCTGCAACACGACATCAATAAAGGCAAACTGCAACTGGATGTCAGGAAGGCAAAATATGCAACCGAATGTCCAGAAGATAACCTGCAACCGGATGTTGTGGAGGCAAATATGCAACTTGATGTCAAGGGGGCAAGCCTGCAGTTGCACCTCAATGAGGCAAACCCACAACAAAAGAGATTTTCTACTTTAGTAACCCCACTTTTATTTCTATTTTCACATATATTACTCACCACTATTCCATTATTTTGTACTAGTCTATAGCATTTTATAACGTTTTACCACTTAGCCTATACTACTTCAACTCTATGATTTATAATGCAATTATACTTATTTACGTAACTATATTATTATTTGTACTTGCTTCTATCGTATATGTGTTACTATCATTATTATTATATTTTCCTCCACTTATATTATTACGAATTACTATTAACTATTTTGCTATCTTAATATTTTGTACAGTTGTTAGTATTTTTTATACCACTTATTTTTATTTTATAATGTATCACTAACTAGCCTAATGTCTGTTTGTTACTCATATAATATGACTTTTATCATATATACTTTAATTTACAATTGCATTTTTTTCCTGTACAATCAATACTATATATTATTTCAATAATATATTGTTACTTTACTACTATTTTATTTTTATTTCTCCGATTGCTTATAAATTTTATATTTGTAGTATTATTGTTTCGTCATACATTTTTTATGCTTATTTGCATATAAAATATTATATATGGATTTCATGTTGCATTCGGCAATTTATGAATAATTTGATGTATACTAATCACTATTCTATAGAATTATTATGTAACTTTTACAAATAAAATTTTTATGATATTATTTTATACACATCATTATAATTTTTACTATTATACTTATATTACATTGTTTATTCTTTTAGCTAAAATTTAACACTCATATTTTCATAAAATCGTATTTTCTTAAATTGCTACCATCTTCTTATCTAGTAATATATATTCTTGGTTTACGATTTTAATCATTCATTCTTCCCGCTTTATTTTAGTTAATTTATCTTTCCTCAAAATTTTCAAATTTCTTATTAGCTAGTGCTAACTACTTTTCAATTATTATGCTCTTCCAAATTATTTATCGATCTGCTTTATATTTTTGATACTTTTTCCTTTATTTCGTTTTACTATTTTCTTTATCATAATAATATATACTTTTATTCGCAGTAAAATTTTTGTTACCTGTTGCCGCTAAATTTGGTGTGGGGGCGAACAGATGGAATTTGTGGATTCTTAGGGAAACTGAATAGCAAACCTGTATACCTGTTCCGTCGGAGTTTGACGCTGATTCCTGCCGTACACCTGCAAAAAGTGCGACACACCGGGGTTGTTCCCGGCGACGCACCCTCCGACGCTCAAGTCAGTAATCAGGGAAGATTATGAAAGAGCGCAAAAACTGGAGAAAGATTGATTACCCCTTAATGGAGATGGATAGGGGGTATTTATAGGCGCCGCTGGGATCAGATTAGGAATGTAATCCCCCTGTGGTTAGATAATGAATGTAATCCCTAATCCCCAGTGAAGGAATAACTATGAATCAGGGCCGTTGATTAGGATTGAATCAGAAACCCTAATTCTATCCCTTCTGGACCGGGTTTGTTGCGGGTTGAAACCTGCACCCAGTTGAGGTGGATCCGTTTGCGAGTAAATGGGTCTTCGGGAAAGATAACCAGTACCCGCTTCAGACCCGTCGGTGGGTGAAATTACCGTTTTACCCCTGAGCTTCAAGATTCGTGCCCCATCTGGACGGTTCCGATTTAACCCCATTTTTAGCCATATCACGAGCCCCCCACTCCTAAAGACTGAGTTTGATCAACCTTTGAGGAGTAGTTTAACTGTTTTAGTGGCTAGTGGAGTTGTATCGGAGTCCAAATGGAGGGTTTTGAATCTTGAAGGGGGTAGTGAGGTGATTTTTGAAGCTGTAAGCTGTTCTTAAGCTCTTCTGAATATCCGACGGTCTTTATCTATTTTTTCGGATTATTTATTTAATTTTGCGATGTGTTAACCAGTCATTCGAGGGCCTTCACAATACATTCTAGGCAATAATTGTTCGCTCAGGGGTTCAAAAATATCCCCACGAATTTATAATTATTTTCTAGAATTTCTAGTGAATTTTCCCAAATTTTTAGTAATTTTTTCGCAATTTTTAAATAAATAAAACGATTAAAATAAATAAAAACTGATTTTTATTACCTATTTATGGCGTGGCTTGATCTGGGCCCTTTATCTGTGTTGAGCGTGATTTTCTGGGCGATCGGACGGTCGTAGTCGCTCGGCAGCTTTTTTCTCCGTTTTGGAGCTCGGATGGGCACTTGCTCGGCAGCCGACCGGGGGTCTGAGGGTTCGGCTGTCCGAGCGACGTGGTGCGATCTGAGCCGTCGGATCCCAGCACGAATCTCAAGGAGGCATGTTTCCCAAAAAAAACGTTATCTTGTCGTTTAGCGCACGTGGCACGATCTGGACCGTCCATCACCAGAAGCGTGAATTTCTAGAAGATCCAACGGTCGTAGTCGCTCGGCGGCTTTTTTTCCCGTTTTGGAGCTCGGATGGGCACTTGCTCGGCAGCCGACCGGAGACCTAGGGGCTCGGCAGTCTGAGCAACGTGGCGCGATCTGAGCCGTTGGATGGTGGCACGAATCTCGAGACGGGCCCAGTTCCCAAGAAAACACTATCTTGTCGTTTAGCGATGCTGGCAAGATCTGGGCCGTCTGATCGAGATCTTACACGAATATTGAGGGAAAAATGATTTTTCTCCGTTTTGGGGCTCGGATGGGCACTTGCTCGGCAGCCGACCGGAGGCCTAGGGGCTCGGCAGTCCGAGCAACGTGGCACGATCTGAGCCGTTGGATGGGGGCGCGAATCTCGAGACGGGCCCAATTCCCAAGAAAATACTATCTTGTCGTTTAGCGACGCTGGCAAGATCTGGGCCGTCTGATCGAGATCTTACACGAATGTTGAGGGTAAAGTAATTTTTCTCCATTTTGGGGCTCGGATGGGCACTTGCTCGGCAGCCGACCGGAGGACTAGGGGCTCGACAGGCCGAGCGATGTAGTGCGATCTGAGCCGTTGGATGGTGGCACGAATCTCGAGACGGACCCAGTTCCCAAGAAAATGCTATCTTGTCGTTTAGCGACGCTGGCAAGATCGAGGCCGTCTGATCGAGATCTTACACGAATGTTGAGGGAAAAGTGATTTTTCTCCGTTTTGGGGCTCGGATGGGCACTTGCTCGGCAGCCGACCGGGCTCTTTGATGTTGAGGTCGGATCGCACGTCGCTCGGATTTTGATCCAGTGTGTGCCGAGCTATTTAACTTGTATCGAATCATTTTGCCTTTTCGCCAACCGTTGCTGCTCGGGTACAAAGTCGTTTGGGCTTTCGTAACGCTTCAAAAGCCGATCAAGAGTCGCGCCCTTTCGTTAGGAAGCCCCAGAGACTTTTTCTTTTACTATAAGTCTTCACTTCCCCACCCCCAATCTCGTTATTCACTTTTACTTTCTCACTCAAGTTTTTACTCTTCACCATCGAAGTTTTTAGCTCCCGGGTGGCGCTGCTAGCAGTCGCGGCAAGGCGTTTTTTTGCTCCGGCGAACTTTTCCGGTCGTAACAGTCACTTCAAGGTCAGTCTCTCTCCTCTCTCTTTAGAAAAAATGGTTAAGATTACTTCTTCGGATGAGACCCTCGCCTCGGACCGAGTCGTTAGCTGAGCGGGTAAAGAGAAGGAGGTGGTGGAGCCGACCGAGCAGACCGTGGTCCGGCCGAGCGAGAGTGGGGAGGTCGCCGAGCCGCTCCAGGAGGTTTCGGCGAGGTCCCGGAAGGGTAAGGGAGTGGTTACGGTCATCGAGCAGCCGAAGACGGCAGGGAGTTCGGTCGGCAGCCGATCTCTCTGTCGAGCATGGGGGGAGTACGGAGCTACTCCGAAGAGATGCTGGAGAAGGTGACCCAGGGCACTGCCAAGTTCGTAGAGGAGAACGAGCCGAGAGAGATGTCCAAGGTGGACCATATCTCTTCGGTCCTTACTGAGGCTGATCTGCAACGGATCCGGACTGGATTCCAGATCCCTGCCGAGTATGGGCTACTTCTCCCAGGGCCTGGTTTCCAAGCCTGCACGTCGTCTTCGGCCGACGCGTGCATTTTTCTGGTCGACTCCTTGGCCGCCGGGCTTCGCTTTCCGTTGCATTCGTTCATTGCCGAGGTCCTTAATTGGTACGGCCTGAGTCCTGCCCAGCTGATGCCGAACACTTGGAGGCATGTCTTGGCATTTGTTCTTCAGTGTCAAGATATCAGTGCCGAGCCAAGTCTGTTCCTCCTTCGGAGCCTCTACCGTCCTTGCCAGTCGAACAGGAACGAGCAAAGGTTCTACCTTTCGCCGCGGACAGGCGTGAAGTTGATCGAGAACCCGGACTCGATCAAGCATTGGAAGGAGAAGTACTTCATTGTCCGAGCTCCCGAACCCTGGGCAATTCCGATAGCTTGGTCGAGGGAAGGCCTGCCCAAGCGAGCGAAGAAGGAGCCAGTGCTTAGTGACGAGGAGACGGAAGTCCTCAAGAAACTTCTCGGCCTGCCGACGCTAAGTTGGAAGGACATCACCGAGGAGGCTTTGTTCCGAGGGTGTCTCAGTCCGATCGACCCCAGTACGCCTCTGATATTTTTACTTTTTCATTGAAGTTCTTGAAAATTTTTCTAAGTTTTTTCATTCGATTTGTGCAGAGTCTTCCGGTATGGACTATAGGGCGTTGATGGCGAAGGCCAAGGCGGCTAGGGAGCAGGAGGCGAGGAAGAAGAAGCGACCTTCGACAGGGCCTCAGGGCGGCTAAGCGCCGAAGATACCTTCAGTCCCAAAGACCGCCGACCTGCCGGTGGTCGAGGTCCTAGAAGCCGATCCCGAGCAAGACTAGGTCGTGGCCTCCGATCTCCCTTCCTCGGATGCGCCGACTCCACCGTCGAAGACCGATGCTCCCGGGTCGTCGAGCGGCGCGTTCAACGTGAGTGCGGCGTTATCCCTTCAAGTTCTGCCCCTCACTACCGAAGCGGAGAAGATTCTGACCGAGGAGCATAAGCAGATCTTCGTCCCCGACTGGCAAGTAATGAAGGTCGACGGCTTCTTGGGGGACGGCAACATTTGTATGCAGGCGGTGAAGCATCTGCCGACCCCCAAGGACCGAGCGGCGCTTAAGTCCAGAGAGGTCGGGGACGCCACAATGCAGATCGCTCGGAACACGATGTCGGTAAGTGGACCGAACACCTTCGCCTTGAAGCATTTTTTGCGAAATTTTCAAAGTTTTTAGGTCCGGACTTTAACTGTTTGTTCTCTTTTCCGACCCTCTGCCACTTCAACTTTTTGCTTGAAGAGTTCGCGAGCAAAGAACAGGAGCTGACGGCGCTGTACGACCGGGAGAGGTCGGAGCATGCGAAAGCTGTGAAGCTGTTCGAAGCTGAGCAACTCCTCTCGGCAAAATGCAGTGCCGAGGTGGCAGGGTTGGAGGCAAAGCTGGCCGAAGCTATGCAGCGGTCGACGGACGAGGTAGCCAAGCTCGAGGCCTCGGAGAAGGAGAATGTCGTGCTTAAGGAGGAGCTGGCCAAAGCACGGTCGGAGGCGGAGAAAGCTCGGAAGGAGACCGAAAGGGTCATGGCCAAGCACCGATCGAAGGTGGCGAAGGCGAAGAGGGCTGTCCAGCAAGAGGCCGAGGAGCACATGTTCAAGAACATGGAGGATGCGTACGACCGAGCCCTACTTCATATCGTAGCTTGGAACCCGGGGTTCGACACCTCCTCCTACCACTTCTACGACCCTGTGGAGGGGGAGGAGGAGCTTCCTTCGGCAATGCTCGGACCCGAGGGACAGGCTGACGGTGTCGAAGGCACGGGTGAGACAAAGGCCAAGGATGAGGAGGAGGACGGCTCCGAGGACGAGGACGTGGACGAGGACATGGGAATCGTCAGGGGGTCGGCAGATCCGAGCGACAAAAAGGTCGACCCCTGACTTGGTTGCGTCTTTGGTCTTCTTTCTGCCTTTTTTTTTGTAAAGCCTGACTGCGGACTGGCCACCGCTCCTGTAATGCTTTTTGAGTTTTGAATGAAAACACTTTTTGTTTGGCCAAAAATTCTCCAAGTGTTGGACCTCGGATTTTATGTTTGACTAGTTGAAAAATTTCTCCAAGTGTTGGGCATCGGATTTATCTTTGCTTTTCAGGTGAAGTTTGGTCCGATCACGGAGGTTTCGTATCTTCGTAAGCAGCTAAAAGAAACGAAGCGAGCGCTTTCCCATAGCCGAGAGAGGCGGTTTTATATGCTCTTGAAGCTGGAGGAGATAAAAGCAGCCGCGAGGGGGTATTGTCGTAGTTGAAGCAACTACGGAAGCAACCCCAAGCTTCTCGTCTCGAAGATGAGACAGAGGGGCTTCATAGGGAGCTTTTTGTTGTCGAGCAAAAGAATAGCGAGCTCTTGGCCGAGATTCGTCGGAGGTAACGGAGAAAGAACATTTGGCGAAAGAAGAGAAGTTAGCTTCTGAGTTGAAGAAGTTGTCATCCGAGCGCCAAGAGTTGTTGGCCAAGATTGACAAGCTTAGGAGGATTACGATAGACAGGGAGATCGAGGTCACCCATTATCGACGTCTTGCGACCGATAGTGCCAATGTTGCGGGCTCGTCAAGACCTCCTCGTTTGAAGATGTCGACACAGGATGATGTTCTGAGAGATAGGATTATCGAGCTGGAGGAAGAGATCGCGTCGCTCAAGCCTCTGCTTGAGAGGGCCAACGTTCGTAGTACGTCGTGTACTCGCGAAGAGTGCGAGAGAGGGATTACTTTCTACGAACTTGCGACTCATTTGTCTACGGTGAGGCGGAGTCCTGCTGACGCTTAGAGTGGCGTAGCTGTCTCGTCTAGCGGCGCCTCAGTTGGTGCCACAGTTAGAGTTAGCGGCGAAGGGGGATCTCGCTTTGCTGGTTTGGAATCGAGCTCGGGGGTTAGGCATCGCCGCCCCCGCGTTTCCTTGAACCGGAGCGCTCCCCTTCCGAAGAGGCACTAAACAAGTTGTGTTGTGTTCCCTTAAGTTATTGTAAAACTCTACCGTAGCGTTGGTCTTGTTGTTTGTAGAGCTACATTATTTGAATAGAAACCTTTGCTTTGCTTCTGATGTTGCGTAGGGAATATTGGCTTCATGTGTTAGACTTCGGCAATGTTTGAAATTTTGTTGTTTGTCGCTTCTTCTTTTCAGCTCGAGGCGGTAGCTCAGGACGTCGAGCCCACTCGCTCGGATGACCACGCTCGAGCCGAGGTAGGCTCGGGGGTGACGAGGCTGTGCTTGGCGAGGTGCCGAGAGCGGCTCTATGAAGTCGAGCTGGGATTGCGCCGAGCCGAAAGCGAGCGGAACCATCTTCAGCTCATCCTAGGTCGGCGAGACATCGAGATCCGGCGTCTGGAGAGCAGGATCGCCGAGATGACCCCCATAGGAGAGGACGAAGGTTCGCCGACCGCCTTTAGCAACACCCTTCGGATCCAGTGCGTTCAGCACAATTTGTCAAAAATAGCGGCGGAGAGGGACGATCTGCTTTCTGAGATCCGTCACTTGCAGACTGTAGAGGCGGAGCTCCGGACGGAGGGAGAGGGACTGACAGCCGAGGTTTCCAAACTGACGACCGAACGGGACACTGATGATCGTTTTCAAAGCCAAGTGTAGTGGGTCGGCCTTGTAATTTTTTTACTTTAAGGCCTTGTAACCTTGTTGTATGGAAGAGTCGCTTTGCACTGTACCCTAATTATTAATAACATTTCTTTCTCGAACTTGCATGTCCTTTGTAGCTTTGTGTAGTCGTTTTGTTTGTGATTGTGTTCGTCGCGTCGAGGTCCCTGAGCCGGCCTCTTGCTCGTTCGCGGTTCGGCGACATGAGCGTTCGGCCAGTGGTGCCGAGCAGCGCTTCGGTCTCCTAATCCTGCGAACTTGCGCGATGAGTCGAACCTTACCTAATAGTGGGCTCGCTGACCATCGTAAGAGTAGTTCGACGGTTGTGGGAGTAATTCCGACTTGCGAACTAGCCAAGTGTTGGACTCCGGAATCATCGTTAGAGTTCAACGATCGTGGGAGCAATTCCGAATGGTGACCCACTCCTAGCCCGCTTAGAAGCGAGCTTGCAGAGTAGAATCGAGCCAAGTGTTGGACTCCGGAACCATCGTTAGACTTCAACGGTCATGGGAGCAATTCCGAATGGTGACCCACTCCTAGCCTGCTTAGAAGCGAGCTTGCGGAATAGAATCGAGCCAAGTGTTGGACTCCGGAACCATCGTTAGAGTTCAACAGTCGTGGGAGAAATTCCGAATGGCGACCCACTCCTAGCCCGCTTAGAAGCGAGCTTGCGGAGTAGGATCGAGCCAAGTGTTGGACTTCGGAACCATCGTTAGAGTTCAACGGTTGTGGGAGCAATTCCGAATGGCGATCCACTCCTAGCCTGCTTAGAAGCGAGCATGCGGAATAGAATCGAGCCAGGTGTTGGACTCCGGAACCATCGTTAGAGTTCAACGGTCGTGGGAGCAATTCCGAATGGCGACCCACTCCTAGCCCGCTTAGAAGCTAGCTTGCAGAGTAGAATCGAGCCAAGTGTTGGACTCCGGAACCATCGTTTAAGTGAAGAGTAAAGGCAGAGAGATGTACGCAATCTTTACAAGTAAAATATGAAAAAACTTTCTTTATTGATGACTAAGTCGGCTGCTTCTAAAGTTGCGAGCCGTTATTACAAGAGAAAAATAAAAGAAAATTATTACAAGTAATAGGAGGGGAACGGTTCGACATCTCAAAGTGCTTAGAGAGGCGCTGGCGCTCTCTCTTGGTACTTCAAGAGATGGTCGGCATTCCATATCCTAGGGATCTCCCTGCCTTCGAGGTCTTCTAGTCTGTATGTGTCGGGGCGGACTACTTTGGCGATCTTGTAGGGTCCCTCCCAATTTGGGGCCAATTTGCTCTTCTGCCCTGGGAATGAGATGGCCAATTTCCTGAGGACCAGGTCCCCTTCTTTGAGGTCCGTGGGGCGGACTCTCTTGTTGTATGCCGACTCGATCCTTCTTCGGTAGCTTTGTTGACGAATGGCAGCTCTTTCTCGGATCTCATCTATCAGGTCTAGACTTGCTCGGAGATCTCTGGCGTTTTGCTCTTCTTCATAAGCTATCAGACGTGGAGAGGGTATTCCGACTTCTAGGGGGATGATGGCCTCGGACCCATAGGTGAGATTAAATGGGCTCTCTCCTGTGGGGGTCCGTTTAGTGGTGCGATAGTTCCACAGCACGTTGGGAAGCTGATCGACCCATAAGCCTTTGGAACACTTATCTGACCTCTTCTTAATGCCGGAGAGGATCTGTCGGTTAGCATTTTCGGCTTGGCCATTCGACGGGGGATGAGAAACGGAGGAGAACCGATGTTGGATGGCAAGGTCCTCGCATAGGGCTCGGAAGGCGGCCCCGGTGAACTGTGTTCCGTTGTCTGTTATCAGGACCCTAGGGACGCCGAATCGGCAGATCACGTTCTTCCAAAAGAATTGAACAACCTTGCTCTCGGTGATCGTGGCCAGGGGCTCGACTTCTATCCATTTCGAAAAGTAGGCGATCGCCACGAATAAGAATTTGAACTGACCAGGGGCTGGGGGAAATGGCCCTAGTAAATCTATCCCCCACATTGCGAAGGGGATCGGACTTGATAGGGAAGTGAGTGGAGCTTGAGGGAGGCATTGGATGTCGGAGTACTTCTGACAGGAGCTGCATTGCCGAACGTGCCATTCGGCGTCTCGTAGGAGATTGGGCCAGAAATATCCATAGTTCAATACTTTGCGGGCTAAGGATCTGGAACCTGAATGTGCCTCGCCAATGCCCTCGTGAAGCTCTTGTAGGGCGTAGTCTGCCTGTTCGGGGAGAGGCATCTCAGGTAGGGTCGGCCGTCTACCTATGTGAAGGAGCGTTTGTATAAGATACCTCCGATCAGTGTGTAACGCTCGGCTCGGGTTCTCACTCTTCGAGCTTCCTTGGGATCCCCGGGGAGGAGTCCATCCCTTAAGAACTCGACGAGGGGTTTCATCCAGTTGTCTTCGAGCAGGACAGGTAGTGCCTCCATGGAGTCGGGGGTTTCGTCCTCTATACTCGACTTCAGAAGGACCTCTATCAGGACGGTCTGCTCGAGACCTTGAAGGGAGGAAGAGGCTAGTTTGGAGAGGGCGTCGGCCTGAGCATTTTCTTCTCGGTGTATTCTTTGGATGAGGGCTTCTTAAAACAGTGCCATGAGGCGCCTGACCTTGGCTAAGTATTCGACCATCCTGTCATCACGTGCTTCGTACTCGCCGAGAACCTGGTTCACCACTAGCTGAGAGTCGCTGAAGATCCGGAGGCGCTGCGCCCCTGCATTTCGGGCCATTCCAAGGCCGGCTATGAGTGCCTCGTATTCTGCTTCGTTGTTTGAGGCTTTGAAGTTTATACGAAGAGAGTATTGGAGGATGAAGT
The DNA here is from genome assembly GCA_017893485.1 of Hemerocallis citrina. Taxonomy (NCBI): domain Eukaryota; kingdom Viridiplantae; phylum Streptophyta; class Magnoliopsida; order Asparagales; family Asphodelaceae; genus Hemerocallis; species Hemerocallis citrina. Next base: position 1,420,692 of record JACEHZ010000535.1, on the reverse strand, counting down.
CATCTGGGCCTGCCAGAATGACCCCTGCTCCGCTTCCCTCGTTGTAGGAGGATCCGTCCACATAAATTGACCAGACGGGTGGTCCCTTCACTGTTTGGCTGGACTCGGGGATGGTACTCTCAACTATGAATTCTGCTAAGGCCTGAGCCTTGATCGCAGTCTGAGGCTGATAAGTTATATCGTGCTGGCTCAGCTCGATAAACCACTTCATAAGGCGACCCGAGGTCTCTGGCTTGTGGAGGACCTGCTTCAACGGCTGGTCGGTAAGAACGACCACCGAGTGGGACTGAAAATATGGGCGAAGCTTTCTCGTGGCCATCACCAGGGCATAGGCCATCTTTTCTATCTTCGGGTATCGAAGCTCGGCATCCCGAAGTACCTTGCTCACATAGTAGATGGGCTTCTGAGCCCGGTCTTCTTCCCTCACTAAAGTGCACTGAGGGTCTGCTCGGAGGTTGCCAGATAGAGGTAGAGGGGTTCACCAGGGATCGGTTTGCTGAGGAGAGGGGGATTGACGAGGTAAGCCTTGAGCTGGTCGAAGGACTCCTGTTGCTGCAGCCCCCATTCGAAACCTTTAGCCCCTCTGAGGGCCTTGAAGAAAGGGAGGCATTTCTCCCCAGACTTCGAAAGAAAGCGCCCTATAGCGGCTAGGCAGCCTGTTAACCTCTGGACTTCCTTAACATTTTTGGGAGGGGCCATGTCTAATATGGCCTTGATTTTCTCAGGGTTTGCTTCAATTCCTCGTTGGCTAACCATGAAGCCGAGGAACTTCCCTGACGAGACATCGAACGCACACTTGTTCGGATTGAGCCTCATGCTGTGCTTTCTCAGAACGTCAAACGCTTCTTGGAGGTCGGTCACATGATCGGCGCCTCGGATGCTTTTCACAAGCATGTCGTCAACATGCACCTCCATGTTTCGGCCGATTTGAGCTTGGAAAACCTTGTTGACGAGGCATTGGTATGTTGCTCCTGCGTTCTTCAGACCGAAGGGCACAACCCTGTAGCAATAGAGGCCTTGATCGGTCACGAATGATGTCTTCGGGATATCCGGGAGGAACATCCGGATCTGGTTGTAGCCTGAGAAGGCGTCCATGAAGCTGAGGAGTTCATGTCCCGAGGTGGCATCAATCAAAGTGTCAATACTCGGAAGAGGAAAGGGATCCTTGGGGCAGGCCTTGTTGAGATCAGTAAAATCAATACAAATCCTCCAAGTCCCATTGGACTTCTTTACCATTACTACATTTGACAACCACTCGGGATAGTTCACCTCTTGTATGAACCGGGCCTTCAAGATCTTGTCCACCTCCTCCTTAATAGCTAGCTGGCGCTCGGGGGCAAATTTGCGCCTCTTCTGTTGAACCGGTTTGGACCCTGGAACAACGCTGAGGTGGTGGACAAGGAGCTCTTCGGAAATTCCGGGCATGTCTGCAGCTGACCAAGCGAAGAGGTCTTGGTTCCTTCGGATGCACTATACAATGTCCGAGCATAGGGCAGACGGGAGGGTCTTGCTAACAAAGAACTTGCGAGTTGGATCCTGCTCAGAGAAGAGTACTTCCTCCAACTCATCCACCGGCTCGGACGTCGATCGAGCAGCATCTTGGGGGATTTCCAGAGTTTCTAAGGAGAGGACTGGTCCGAGGGTAGAGGTCATGTAACACTTACGGGCCGTTTCCTGATTGCCCCTTACTTCCCCTACTCCGGCCCGAGTGGGAAACTTCATTTTGAGGTGGTAGGCAGAAGAGACGGCTTCAAGGGCGGCTAGGCCGGGCCGACCCAGAATGACATTGTAGGCTGCGGGGACATCTACGACCATGAAGTCCATCGACTCCGTTCGGGTGGTAGGAGTTTTGCCAGCGGTTACGTCGAGGGTAATCACCCCTTCAATAGTCACTGGCACTCCCGTGAACCCATGGAGCGTGTAGCCGGCGGGCTTGAGCCTATCTCGGGAGAGCTTTAGGCCTTTAAAAGCGGCGAGGAAGAGGATGTTAACGGAGCTGCCGTTATCTACTAGGATCCTCTCGACTTTGAAATTCGTCATGTGGAGGCTTATGACGAGTGCGTCACAATGAGGGGTGCGGACACCTTCAAGATCTTCGTCTGAGAACGTGACGGGCACTCCGAGGCCTTTGGGAGGAGGGGTGGTGCGGACCGAATTGACTTCTCTTATAAATGCCTTCCGAGAGGAGTTTGAGGAGCCCCCCATTGGGCCCCCGTGAATGAGGTGCAGAACACGCTCCTCTTCGACCCATAAGCCCCTCATTGGGCCCCCGTTGATTAGGATTGAATCAGAAACCCTAATTCTATCCCTTCTGGACCGGGTTTGTTGCGGGTTGAAACCTGCACCCAGTTGAGGTGGATCCGTTTGCAGGTAAGTGGGTCTTCGGGGAAGATAACCAGTACCCGCTTCAGACCCGTCGGTGGGTGAAATTACCGTTTTACCCCTGAGCTTCAAGATTCGTGCCCCATCTGGACGGTTCCGATTTAACCCCATTTTTAGCCATATCATTACCTAATATTTATTTGTGCTCTTAATCTATTTTCAAAATTTTCTATTGCATTATAATTTGCCTATACTATTTGAATGTTTTTACTCTTTGCACTTGCATTTCTTTCCTTCCTATTTATTTCCATACTTCTATTTTTGTTTTACTCTTTCTCATACTACTTCTTACTACTTTTTTTTATATATTAAACTTGTTTTAAAACATCTGTATATTACGATGATTTCCTGTTTTTTTCCAATTACTTTATTTCTCAATTTCTTTCCAGTTGATGACTTAATTTATATTTTCATTTTACTACAGTATCTAATACTTTATTAAATATTATTTTGTATGAAAATTTCTTTCAATCTATGTTATCTTCCATGGTCACGACCCTTTCCTGCTATTTATTTTTCTAATACTTTTGTGTTTCGTTCTTTTTCACTTTGATACTCATAAGTCCTTATTTAATTTTGCTTTGTTTTCCACATTATATATTTTTATACTACATTTATTTTCTTAATATTTACAGTTTTTCTATATACAATAATGATTTTTTTTTCTCGGTGTGTACATGATACAACTTTTACCCTAGTAAAATCTGAGGACAGAACTGTTCTAAGAGGGGAGACTGTAACACCCCGAAAAATTGAGTTATGACAATTTTGCCTACGAGTGTTACTTACACGTATTTTGTACTGTTACGAGTAATATCCGTAATATATTTTAATATAAATATCCTACGTATTTTGTATTTCGATAATTTATATATTTTTCTGTCATCTAAAAATTCATTTTAATCCTATTTTGAGCTAACTCAAATATTAAGCTTAATCTTTGTGTTTTTACGTGTATCGCATGTGCTTTCAATGCACGTGTCCATTACGTATATTTTACCGTTACGTAAAATATTCGTAACATTATCAATACAAATATTTTTTCGTATGTTATATTTTAATAATCTATAAATATTTCTTTGTTGCTTAAATCTATTTCGCATTTGAATTTTTATTGATACGTGCGGTGCACGTGTTGGTTGTATTCTGTTTCAAAATAAAATTTATGAAGTGTGTCTGTGGTTATTTTTATTTATACACGAAAACTCTAATTATAATTAAATTAAACTAGTTCTATTAAATACATATTATATATTATAACATATGCATTTAATTTATAAAAAACTCTTAACAAATTGTGTGCACACATGTAAGACGCGTTTGCACGTGTTTTCTCCCCCAAACTAATGACCGGGATGTGAGTGGAGGGGTGAGTTCAGTTAGTGGTTTAGTGGGTAGTTAATTAGGATTAGTGGTTAGTTAATTAAGCTATCCATTAATTAATCCCTTTAAAACCCCCACATCCTAGCTTCTAAACAGAAAAAAAAAATGAAAAAAAAAAATTGTGCTCTTGTTGTTGGTGGCATTTCGGGAGTGAGGGGGTTTTTGGAGTGAAGGGCAGTTTTAGAGCATTTTACTAGGAGCTCTTTTGAGGTAGGTGCTTTTTTTGCTTTCTAATTGTTTGGTAGATTTCATGTTTAGATGAATATGTTTGAAATAAAAATTTGTATGTGCCTTTAAGTTCTAAATTTTCATATGATGCATGTTAGATTGTCATGTGTAATCTAGAATTTTTTTGTGGATAAATTTGGGAATTTTATGCATGATAGATGAAATTTTCAATATAGAAATTGATTGTCATGCATTCAAATTATCAAATTTCATTAGAGTATCTTAGTGATAATGTCATGTGTTTTGATTCATTCTTGTATAACATGATAGGATCATATAAGTAAAGTTGTATGTGTATATAAGATTGCTAAAGTATGCATAGAATTCAAGTGAAATTATGTGTATATTATAAGTAGATGATGGATGTGATAATCTTTCACAATTCCATAACAATTACTAGAAATATTCATGCTACTCTTTGTAAAGTTATGAATATTAGTAGTCAAATTGATTAATAAGACATATGAGTATAGGAGTTCTCAAATTTTCCATTTTTAACTGATCTGTGTATAACTTCATGCTACAATATATCAAATCCGAGAAATATCAGTCTCTAGAAATTTAGATGTAGAGAGTAGCAATAAAAGATATACAATAGTAATAATATCAGAATTTGAGGTTTGGGAGCCTAGTCTTAGTGTTGGGTTTAAATCACTGTGTATAGTGATATAGGTTGCGGGTTCGATGCTCTGTTATTTTTCTGAAAATTCGACCTTTAATATATTGAAAGTAGATGGGATATGTAAACAACAGAAAGTGATTTTCTTCACAAATAGTGAGGCGGCTCACTGGCTGTGGGTGGCGGTTTGGATTGCTGCGCTTCCTGGGTTCGAATTCAGGGGTGCACATTTTATTTTTACCTTTATTTTAATGATTTCTCATGTTCTAAAAATTGGAGAAAAATGTAGAAATATTTTGGAATATTATTAGAACATTTATTTCTACAATATTTTAAGATATATTTTGGAGATTTAAAAGTTACATTAGACAATGTATTAGATGAGTCTAGTTTCTAATCTAAATTTGAGGGGGGTTTGTTTATGTTTAAATGAGCTAACTTTTAGTGATCAAAGTAATCTAATATAAATTTGGGGAAATTAATTTGGATTAAAAATTATAATATACATCATCTGCTTTAAGAAGTGAGTTCTTGATAAACATTTTTTTTGATGAAAAATTGAAGTGTAGTAAAGTTTGCGTATCATATGAAAGGGAATTTTACCCTAGCATTTATGAAAATGATGATTTGTATGACAAACTAAGAGATAAATAAAGAATTATTTGGGAGAATAGACGTATGATGTTAGTAAAGAGTTTTATTAAGTTGAAATGATCTCTTGAGATGTAAGTAAATGAGAAGTTATATTTTGAAATTGACAAATCAAAGTGAATGTGTGAACAAAACAAGTGAATTATGAAATGAGAAAATTTTTATGAAGCGGTTAAGATTAACCTAGAAGATCTCTATGTTGAGATGGATGGTTTCTAGGAGCTGAGCGAGGCCCGTAATGTCCGACAATTTTGTTAAATAAAAATTTTGAAATGGTCAATATGGACCTGAAATGTTGTTGAGTAAGTTACGTCTGGTAGGGTAAGCTAGTTTCTAGACCATGATAACTAAAATTTAATTAAGGACAAGCACTGGAAAAGAAGATGTGATAAAACCTGGGCAAACGTTAGTGGGCGTTTCTATGTAGTCGGGCGGTGGATTCCGAGACTATAGACCCAGTCGGGCGGTGGATTCTGAGAGTGTGGTTGCTTGTGGAGCGAGCCGAGCCTCAATTAAATTCGGAATTATGATTGATCGGGCGGTGGATTCCGGGATCATGAATAGTCGGGCGGATAGGAGGCAGATCTCCAACAAATTTCGGGGCTAGAGCGGCACTTGCGGGATGTTTGCACAATGAGATCCTGTATAGTCGGGCGGTGGATTCCGGGACTGGAATTTGTACTCGTGGAATGTCTAAACCTTGCTTTTGTTACCAAAGTAGGACTTCATATCGAGGGATTGAACCCTATAATGAGGAGCACGTTAAAGAATTGCCCTCGGACCTAGGTAGTATGGGATGCATGGAATCTGAACTAGTGTGCATTAGTGCATCGTAAGTGTGAATGTCTACATTAGACAATAGGTCATATCATACACTGACATGTTTAGGATAGTCACTTTTCACACTTTGTTTTGCATTCAAGTTTATGATTGCTAAAGTAAAAGATTTGTTGTATTATAGCATTGCGTCAGTTGTATGCAACTGACGTGCTTAGAGTTTTCTAGTGTCAAAGTTTTAAATTCCTTGTAAATTTGTACGAAGTTGAAGTAAAAGATCCTGTTGTGCTATGAATTACATATGTTTGGAATACTAGGCGTTATAGTATTTCCTGTTCACTTCACCCCAACCAGTCGAAATGGCTCCAATCGTAGGACTAGATAAAACTACATTGGTCACCATTTTCATCAGTTTCCAACAATAGGTTGAAATCAGTTCTCGTTACAGTACGTTCCCAACATAAACAACCCACAAAGCTAATTAGAGTTTAAAATAAATAAATAAAGCCCCAAAAAAGGGGGGTTCATGTGAAAAAAATTCTTCAATAACAGGTTTAATGTGCTTAACCCATTGTTGTCAATAATGAGTTTGGTTGTGTTCACAGAAATAAAAAATCAAAATGCCAAGAACATAGCAGCTACTTCACACATTTACAACAATAATGACAATAACATACAACAACATCTATTAGTTGCACTCATTCATCATGTCATTCTCATCCATGCCTTACATTCTCATCTCATTAATATTCAACAATAACAACAATAACATACACAAAATAGCAATTATATACACAAAATTATATTTATAACTTCAATTACAATCATCAACTTAGAACCCTTTTAAAAATTCAATTACATGAGCATATATACACATCTTGAAATATAAATCTTTTTAAAGAGAAACACCTTCCGTCAGCACGATCATGTTCCAATCAAAACCTACAACATAAAACTTCAAAAATCATAAATTTCCCATCATCAAATGAAATTAGTAATAAAGGTATCGGACTTGAATTTTACATACGTAATAAGAAATTTACCTCAAAACGAATCTTCACCTTCTTCGTCAGCACTCTCTTCACAACTTGGATCTTCTTCATATGCATTAGACCCACTAAATAAATGTCGTCAATAGGTTAGTCAAAAAATAAAAGGCAAGCTTGAATAAGTGAAATTTTTTAACTAAAAATAGATATATTACCTAGCAACTTTGTTTGGACAATTTCTTGAACCATGTCCAGTTCCCTACAAGCCGAATGTCTTACACCGTCTAGGTTTTCGGTGAAGTTGCTCCCTTATCGGCTTCAGTCTCTTCCTTCTAGGCATTCTCTTTGTAATGCATTGCCGATGGTCCCCACTGGTACATGTGCATGTCCACTGCCTTCATCATGTTGTCCATCACTCTCATGTTTGTGCACTAGCTTCATGATGTCCTCTAATTCCGGGGTGCAGATGAGAACTGCCTTCAATGCCCTTAACCATGTGGTCGAGCATGTATTTATAACTTTCTTCGAAAGAACAACCAAGATCGACCATCTATTTGGAGTTATAGCTCAATTCACAATAGCGAGAAGCAAAATTGTTGCTAGTACCATTGTGAACGGATGTATAGCTTCTTCTTATGTGATCACGGTCCATCTTCTTGTAATATACTGCTCCGGTAGTGCAATGTGATTGGTGAACCAAAGAACCGCAAAAAATATGTTTAAACTGAATGCCTATGAATTCGAACAAGCAACAAGCACATTTAGCTATTTGACCGAGTTTGCAGAATTGAACCACCTTACCCAGTTCTGAATTTTCAAAAAGCTTCACAGAGAAAGATGCATTATTTGGTGTTTCAAATGAATGTCACATTAAATAATAAACTTTTCTGTACTTCATCTTGGAATATGCAGAAAATCATCAAGGTGTAGATTCGCGCCATTTGTTCTTCCATAGCCATGACGACAAATTCATGTAAGGAGTACTTCTTTTGGGTATGTTGTTTTAAGAATGCTTCGTTGGCTACTCAACATGTTGGTCCAAAATGACTCTCCTGCATAGACAGATACCCATTTCTCATGAATTTCAAATTTATTGTTCAACAATTTGTTATTCTCAACTTCGTGTTGTAAAAGCAATAATTTTCATTTCTCTTCGAAATCATTTTTATATTCTTCTTTATAGATTATACTCTTCAAAACATCTCTAAACACATCGATATCATTCGACATACGCACCTCTTGCATTAACTTATCCAAAATATGCCAAATGCAATATCTATGCTTAGTCACAGGGAAAACTTTCTTCCGTGCAGCACCGATTCAACGATTCTCGTCCGTCACGATGCCGATCGGATCATGTCACATTGCTTCTAACCACTTTTCAAAGAACCACTCAAAGGAAGAGGCTTTCTCATTTGGAATGAACCCACAACCTAAGAACGTTGATTGTCAATGATAGTTGATTCCAACAAATGGAACAAATAACATTTCATATCGGTTCGTGTGGCATGTGGCATCAAAGCAAAGCACATCTCCAAATACTTCATAATTCTTCCTAGTGGTACCATCCACCTAAATACAATGAGACAATCAGCTTTCGGGATCTAATTGGTAATCATTAAAAAATAAAAGATCAATCTATTTTTTTATTCGAAAAACACAATGAGCATTTGCCCGTCGTGTCCTTTCATAGCTTCTGTCAAGTCTCTCTTTAGATTTCTAGCATCGATTTCGGTGAATCAAATTTTATCGTGATCTCCACTTACACTTTCGAAGAAAAGCATTTGTTTACACGTAGGGATACCAGCTTGAGTAAGTTGATCAATTATTCTATCAGATTTCGACATATTACGGTTTCTAGGCAACATATGTCTTCTACCGAGTGAAATAAATTCTTGATTGTGTAGTTCATAAAATGAATAAATAACCCATGTATTAATTACTTTGTTCGTTTAGTTTTACACGAACGAATGCTTTGCAACCCGTTCTAAAAGTAGTTTCCCGTTTAACATCATTAGGGTGACTCGGTGACTCCCCGGCTTTATTACATAAATATGATTTATCGACTACATCGGTTTCATTATATTTATTCTCACCCTTACGCATTGCGACACCCGCACATCAAGCATATGACGTATAAAATTTCTCAAATTCATCTAAAGTAGGAAATATCATACCTATCTTTGATTTGAGATGCTCGTCAACTTGTGGCCTAGATTCACCACTTTTTATGTACACACCAAATTATCGTCGGCAACAAAATTTCCTTCAACACCGTCCATATCTAACATAAAAAATATATAACAATTATCAATACACCAATAATTTAGACCGAATCACACACACACACACTATATATATATATATATATATATATATATATATATATATATATATACACACGAAGTGAGATACATAAACGGCAACCAAAATGTCCAAAATATTGCATGGTAATAACTCAAAATATCAAAAATTAATTGTTTAAGTTGTTGTTATTACGAAAACATATAAAACCGCACAAACGACATCAAAAAATTACGAAACATTGCGAGTAGGTCGGACTCGTCACACACAAACCAGCACAACCTGTAGAAATGAGTTTCGACTCACGATTTAAACCATGTATTGCTTTCATTTACGAAGAATAATGGAAAGCAATACACAACCGTATCTTGTAAACTGTGAGTTGAAATACATGTTTACAAGTTGCGTTGGCTTGTGTGGGGTGAGTCTGACCTACTCGCAAAGTTTCAAAATTTTTCGTTGCCGTTTGTGGGGTTTCTCACGTAACTGTCCTCAAAGTGTTTGAAGTTATAATTTTTGTTGTTTAGGATACGTGAGAAAACCACACAAACGATCAAAAAAAATCTAAAACTTTGTGAGTAAGTCGGACTCACTACACACACGCCAACACAACTTCTAGAGGTGAGTTTTGTCTCACGGTTTACGCATCACAATAATCAATTGGAATACTTACGCATCCAAAAACCTACATACATACTACTACATATGTATAATTAAGCATCACAATAATAAATTAAAGTAATTGCAAAACATAAATACAACTACGAATCTAGGATGTAGTAATTACCTTGCACAATTGAGAATTTCCTCAATGTAGGTGTTGTCAACGATGTGTTCGGATTTAGTCGCCGAACTAGGGTTTCAAGTTCAAGATTTTCTTTCAAAGATTGGAGGAGGCCTTTCGAAGATTGAAGGAGAGATTGGGAGCAAGAGAAAGTTTGAGGTTGGAGGAGCTAATAGCAACCGTAGAAGATTAGGGTTGAGGGTTTGGGACATGGTTAGGGTTGGGGTTTTTGGGTTTCAGGAGTTCCTAACAAAGTGAGAAGAGGGACAAGAGGGAGAGAGAGAGTGAGGTGAACGAGGAGGCAACGGAGTAAGAGAGAGAGAGAGAGAGAGAGAGAGAGAGAGAGTAGGGTTTGGGTTCTCTGGAAGGAGAAAGATAAAGTAGGGAGAAAGAATGAGAGTGAGTAGATAGATCGGGGGAGAGAGCGCGAGAGAGACGAGTTCTAAATAAATAAAAAATAAAAAAGTTAACCTAGGCCGTCGTTTGCTAACCTCGAACCTGAAACCTATTTTATATTAGTTATGTACGGACAATGCACGTAAGTTGGTAGATTTACAAACGACAACTCCAACTCTCCCATTATAATAGTTACTAGTAATTTACACATGTGATGCACGTCTTAATAAATATAATTTTTTTAGAGTAAAAATTTAGACGTAGTCTGGGCTTGAACCTATGACCTCATTTATAATAGTTATGCACGTGTGTTACACACATTGATAGATTTACAAAAGACAACTCCTTTTCTCCCACTATAATATTAGATTACTAGTAATTTGCACGTGCAATGCACGTTCTAATTAAGTTTTTTTATATTAAACAATAAGATGTAATCTGGCCTCGATCTTGAGACCTCTCTTTACTTATCACTTACTCTGTACAAATTGCCCCTAGTGGTACAAACTTTTATTTTATATGAGTGACACTATTGTAAATAATTATGTCGTAAACAAATTTGAACTTTGAGGGTATTATAGTAACTAACAACAGTTGAGCAAATGAATGGTTAATAAAACTCCCACTTAAAAATGATTGGTTGAAATTAGATGGTTAAATGAATGTTTACAAATTACAGGTTGTCTACAAATGATAACCCCAACTCTCACATTAGAGATTAGAGATTAAAGACTTAGAGATTAGAGATATATAGAGATTAGAGATTAGAGATAGATAGAAGTTTACCATATACTAATGGAAACATGAACTTTTATTTACAACTAATTATTGTCATACTATTCAAACTTCAGCTACATAATTGTTGATATACTATTTACAAGACTTTTCATATGCTGTATCGTTCCGAAGACGTGTCGTAGGCACGTGGCCACGGGCAAATCTAGTATATATATAAAGATGAAAAAATTGTTATAGTAAGCACTTTCAAAGATAGCTGCTAGTGATTTGATTTTGCCTAGGAAAATATTGGACTAACCGATCGCCTTTTCATTTCATTTAAAGCCTGTAGGTTTAGTATGATTAACGACAACGACCACTCCGCCCCTACTTGATGCTGATGTTAGCAATAACAACCCTCCTAAATTCTTGATTTTTTTTCGAAATAGACCACTTTTTAAAACTGATTCCCAAAATAGGCCACTTTCGAAACTAATTCCGAAAATAGACCACTCGCAGTTCCCAACTGCGGCCTCTGTGATTTTTAGGCCACAGTTCCCAACTGCGGCCTCTATATAATACATTTTTATTTGAAATTTTTTGTCTAAGTCTTAAAGTCACTTTAGGCCAAATATGAAATGAACTAAGGCCGCAGTTGGGGCCTCTGTTATTTTTAGGCTGCAGTTGGGAACTGCGGCCTCTATTTAACACATTTTTACTTGAGATATTTTGTCTAAGTCTTAAATTCACTTTAGGCCAAATATGAAATAAACTAAGGCCAAATATGAAATGAACTACGGTCTTTGTTATTTTTAGGCCGCAGTTGGGAACTGCGGCCCAACTGCAGCCTCTATTTAACACATTTTTACTTTAAAAAATTCATCTAAGTCTCAAGTCACTTTTTGGCCAAATATGAAATGAACTAAAGCCACAGTTGTGAACTGCAGCACCGAAAAAAATATTTTTGAAGAGGCTGCAGTTTCCAACTGTGGCCTCACAATCGAACATGCCGCAGTTCCCAACTGCGAGTAGTCCATTTTCGAAATTAGCTTTGAAATTGGTCTATTTTGGAAATTAGTTTCATAAAGTGGTCTAGTTTGGGGAAAAAATCTAAATTCTTACCCTTGAAAGGGAGTTTTTTGTCTACATATGTCACTTTTTGAAAATATTTTTGTTTTTGGGCCAGTTTTCCAACTATTAGCGTTTTTGGGATACTTCGTGTCCCGTCAGCAGCGGCTGCTATTCCCAATAGCGGCATCTTCATTTTCGAGGTCGCTACTAGGAATAACGACCTATGTTTTTTTTTTTTTTTTTTGTTTGTCGTCGTTATTCCCAATAGCAACCTTAGTTATATGAGGTCGCTAATGAGATTAGCGACCTTTAATGAGCTGTATTCGAACACTTAGCAAAATCTAGAGAGCTTTTGCTATCTGAAAAATGACAATCAATTTATTTTTAAAACTAAGATCGCTATTCGGAATAGAGACCTTTATTGTATTAAGGTCGCTATTCTGGATAGAGGCCTTTGTTGTATGACTATTTTACAAATTTTATAAAGAACAAGGAGATTGTGTTTCTACTGCAGGTCGCTATTGGGAATAACAACCTTAGTATATACTAAGGCCGTTATTCCCAATAGCGAACAACCTTAGTATATACTAAGGCCGTTATTCCCAATAGCGACCTCAGATTTAAATTTTGGAAAAAGCTCTGTAGGAATCGCTAAGTGTCTCAATACATTGATTCGAGGTCGGTCGCTAATTCCATTAGCGACCTCATATAACTAAGGTCGCTAGTGGGAATAGCGACGACAAACAAAAAATTCAATAACATTCAAAACATAGGCCGCTATTCCCATTAGCGACCTTGAAAATAAAGATGCCGCTATTGAAAATAGCGGCCGCTGCTGAAGCGGCACAAGGTAGCCCACGAGCGCTAATAGTTTCGAAACTGATCCATAATCGCAAATATTTTTAAAAAAATTGGCCTATCAAGGCAAAAAAAAATTCCTTCAAAGGTTTTTTTTTTTTTTAAATTTATCCACTCATCTTGTTCGGTAAAATGCAAAAATGAAATGAAACATTATAACAGTAGGAATGGCAGTGGGGTCTGAAACTGAAGTGGATGGGTCGGATCAGATGCACAAAAGCCTTCACATTTGAGAATTAATAACTTTATGATCTGGTTAGTCTCTTTCCCTCTCCCATGTATTCTTGTTCTCTGTTATGAATCTTTGATTATATACTGAATTTTAACTGCAAATTTGTATTTTTATTCAATTATATCCTTTCTCAGATTTCTCACCTGTTTAAAAAAGAAACCGAGATTTCAACTTCAAAAGCCGCTGCGGTCATCAACATAAGTGACTCCACCGATATCCTGCGCCTCTTCTCTGCGGTAATTTTATCTTGCTTTTAGTTCATGCACTCATCTTGTTCGATGAAATGCATAAATGAACTACAAAATTTTATTTGTAGGAAATGACACTGAGGGCATCTGAAGCTAATTTGGATGGTGTTCTTGGGTTTGGAGTGGAGCGAGATGCTTCGATTGCTCCCTGCAGCTTCTTTTTCCTAGGTTGATTTCTTCAATGTTTGATTTTTGTTTTTTTTGGGCTAAATTTCGGACAATCATAATGTTTTTCATATGTAACGTCTATACAATCACATGGTGACACATGAGTTAATTAGGTGGTTTCTAGGTGATCACACGAGAGATAATTCATTGATACAAATTGCTATGATTAGGAGGTAATAGATACATTTGATTATATACAACTGTACACAATTTTGCACTTTAACAATTATGTAGAATTGATTTGCAACTGAAATTGGATACAACCTTTGGTGCATAATTGATCTGGGCAAAGTTAGGGTCGTACAATTCCGGCACGCATCTCAAAGCTTCATAGGGGCAAAACGGTAATTTCAGCCACTGCAGGCCCGTGAGAGGGACTTGTGCCACTTCTATGCCCATAAACTAATCAAGGATTGACATATTGGGCTGATTCATAGCCCAACAAGAGGAGTTCTAGCTAATCTAAAGTTGTTTACCAATTCCTTTATTTTAAACAGAGTTATCAACTAACTCTATCCCATTACTATGGGAATCTGGAGTTTAAACTAAAAAGATGCTGATTTGAATCTATCTATCTTGAGTAACCAACTCCAAATGCTATAAATACCCTCCACCTCTATCTTATTCCGATAATATTTTTGCCAGTGTAGTCGAAGGCGTAAGATGCAACGCAATTTCACTACCCCATAAAAAGCCTGAGGCGCAAGGCGCAATTTGAGGCGTAAGCCTCACTTAACCGAGGCTCATTATTACTTTTTGGGGTTTTTAAAAATTTAAATAAGATTATATAAACAAGATAACATCATAGTAACAAAATATATCATTCAATGACCAAGATAACTATGTAAGTTATCATTTCTGTATAACTACAATGTGTTCTTCTGTAATGTATAATTACAATATGTTTCTTGTCCCCAAAGAAAAAGTTATACGATGTGTTCCTCTGTAAAACTATAATAATATTATGTTAACCTTCAATTCATAATTTCATATAGTAATAAGCATACAATATTACAATATTACCGTAATGAAGATACTTACCATACAACATACAATATTACAATATTATAGTAATGAGCATACAGTAAAATTACAATAGTATTGTGACAGTGTAAAAATGGCCTGAGGCCCAACCAGGGCCCAATACAATTCCTACTCAGAAATGTAAAGATAACAACCTGGTTCGGCTCCGGACCACTTCAGGGTCGGTACCGAACCTCGTGTTTGCCCTCACGGTACTGGCCTCCTCGTACCGACGAGCCTCAGTAGCCCTCGGAGTCCGATCCAGGGCAGTCCCACAGGCCGTCCCCCCTCTCTGGCGGGGCAGAAGGATGACCTGGCGCAGCCTAGGCCCTCCGATTCCCCCCAGAGGCACAGGAGG
This sequence comes from Hemerocallis citrina, assembly GCA_017893485.1. Taxonomy (NCBI): domain Eukaryota; kingdom Viridiplantae; phylum Streptophyta; class Magnoliopsida; order Asparagales; family Asphodelaceae; genus Hemerocallis; species Hemerocallis citrina. The sequence continues at coordinate 1,405,504 of JACEHZ010000535.1, read as the reverse complement.
CTCACGATGGGCCACGTCAGCTCCAAATACCGCCAAGGGTTTCGCCACGTCAGCCCTATACCGCTCCTGGTATCGCCACGTCCGCCCTAAACCCCCTGGGCCTTCTGCCACGTCAGGCCCATGGGCTTTCGGAACCAAACCCGGTTGGGATTCTCTATAAATACTAGACCCACACCCACCTTTTGAGGTAATCAATCTTTTGCCACTTAAATATACCTAGTTATTGCTACTCTCTCACAGAGACTGACTAGAGCGTCGGAGGGTCCACCACCGGGACAAACCCCGGTGTTTCAGGACCGTCTGCAGGTACACAAGACCTCGGATCCGACCCTTCCGATCCGAGCCCAACCTTCAACATCTTTCCGAGTTCATCGTAGGTCCCAGAAGGTCAACTGAAGGTCGGCAGACGAGCGGCAATCTCCTTCAATACAAATTGAGTCCGAACTCACACCTGGTGCTTCCACACGTTTCTCAGAAATAAACAGCATCAGGTTGGCGCCGTCTGTGGGAACCGCTGCTCCAGAAGCCGATCCGACCCAGACCCTCAAAGGCCATCGACAGCCGAATCCTCATGGCCTCCAAAGGCAAGGGGGCTGCTTCCTCCGTCAACCAACGGGACTCGCCCCCACCCACCGATAAAGCCCGGCCACGCACGTCGAAACACAAGGCTCCCTCTCGGGAGTCCCAAAGGAGCGTCGGCCGGCCAGCCCAGCCCGACCTCCGGGGAATAATCCTCAACCGCAAGATTACCCGCAGCAGGGGAAGGGCCGCTTCCAACCCGGTTCCGAACCGCCCGAGGCCGCCGCCCGAGGTGCGCAGGCCCGCGCTCAGCCGAGTCGGAAGACAACCCTCGGACCGGCCAAACCGGGCCGAAGGAGCCCCCGTCACTCATAAGGAATTCCAAGACTTCCGAAGAGAAATGCTGGGAGCCCTCCGACGGGCCCCCAGGGAAGAAACCCTCCATTCCCAAACGGGGTCGGACGCCGAAGCCAGCGCGTCCCGCCCTTCAACGATCCAGCCGGAAGACGATGACGTACTCCTAAGACGCCTACAAGAAATGGAGGACCGCCTCGATCACATAGGGGACGGCGGCCAAAGAATGGCTCAGGGGTACAGACCTGTCCGTCCACCCTTCTCCGCCTCCATCCTCCAAGCGGAAATACCCCGGAATTTTCGACCCCCTCAATTCGAGACCTACGATGGCGAGGGAGATCCTGCTGATCACATGGAGGGTTTCAAGACCCTCATGATGATTCACAGCGCCTCGGATCCCCTGCTCTGCCGAGCCTTCCCTGCCACCCTTCGGGGTCCCGCTCGCGAGTGGTTCTCGAAACTCGCCCCCGGCTCCATTTACTCCTTCGACCAACTCGAGGGCAATTTTCTTGCCCATTTTGTCACTAGCCGGAAGGCCGAAAGGACCAGCGCCTCATTACTTGGGCTCAAGCAGATAGAGGGGGAATCACTCAGAGTGTTCGTCCGGAGATTTACCGCTGAGGCAAGGTCGGTCTCCTCCCTCGACCCAGGCGTCGCTTCAGCGGCATTCCGACACAACGTCCGCCCCGGACAACTGAAGGCTTCTCTGGCCAAGAGACCCCCCGTCGACTTTCCCGACCTCCTTAATAGGGTCGAGAAATACATTAGGGCAGAAGAGGCCCTTAATCCCGAAGATGCCAGGGATGCCACCGGGAAAGGAAAGCGGAAGACCGAGGAAGTCGAACCACCAAAGAAAGCTCCAAGGGACCCGGGGGCCATGAAGAAGGTCCCGCCAGTCCCCCGCTTCGAGAGGTACACTCCCCTGACGCATAACATCTCCGCCATCCTCTTGGAAATCGAAGACAAGGGCATTGTCCGACTACCCCCCCGATCTAATAACAACAAGAATCGAGACCAGCGCTTTTACTGTCGCTTCCACAGAGATCACGGGCACGAAACCGACCAATGCCGAGCCCTGAAAGACGAAATTGAAGAACTCATTTCCAGAGGATACCTCCGAGAGTTTACCCGAGAAGGCCCACGGGATCGGCGAGACGCTAGGAACCGGAGGCAATCGCCTCCGAACCCTCCTCCAAACCAGACCCAGGGTCGGGACCCCCGATTCCGAGGGAGCCGCTGATATCCCTTTTATCCTGCACTGTGTCCACGGAGGGCCGATGGGAGGTGAATCAAACACTTCCAAAAAAGCCTTCCTCCGAGAGGTGAACACTGTCAGAGACAACCCCTCGCCCAAACTGCAATCAAGGCTGGTCTCCTTCTCAGGGGAAGACCTTGAAGGTGTTCGCTTGCCCCACTGCGATGCCCTCGTCATCAACCTCCACATGGCTAATTGTGAGGTCCGCAGGATCCTCGTCGACAACGGTAGCTCGGTGAATATTCTTTTCCTCGAAGCCTTCGAAAATCTCAGGTTACCCCGAGGCAAACTCAAGCCAGCTGGGTACACCTTGCATGGGTTCTCAGGCGTCCCTGTCGTAATAGAAGGGATTGTTACCCTCGACGTTACCGCCGGGTCGACTCCTGTCAAGAGGACCGAATCCATGGACTTCATGGTGGTCAACGTCAAGGCGGCTTACAACGCCATACTTGGCCGGCCTGGACTATGCTCCCTACAAGCGGTGCCTTCGGCTTACCATCTGAAGCTCAAGTTCCCCACCCCTCAAGGAGTCGGCATCGTCCGAGGCAGCCAAGAAGCAGCGCGATCATGCTACATGACCACCGTCGGTGGAGGTGTGTTCCCCCTCGACGCCGAACGAGCATAGATTATGGCCCGGCTAAATGTAAATCTGTTTTTGTGTAAACCCTCGTATGTAAAGGGCTGCCTTAGCGGCCCTCCCTACTTTATACTAGAAATACCCCTTTTTGTCCGAACCCAAATGTCTCGATAGTCTCAGTACGAGTGCGGACCGAGGGTCCTTCCTAAGGCCCCACTTCGATCCCTCGCGGAGCGGTGGAGCCAGACCTTGCCTCCGACACTGCGCGCTGCACTACTGGCCGAAGCAAGGAAGGAAAAGGATTCTTTGTTCATACCCCTTTATTTTCGTTCCAAAGAGAAAAAATAAAACGAAAGAAAAACAAAGATCGTTACAAGACCGCTCCACTCATCTTAAAACAGGAAGATCAGGGCCCCTCGGGCCCAACGAGGGACGAAGAGTACTCCGACCAAGCAACTAGGGGCCCCTCTTCTCGTTGTGGTATTCCTTAGCCTCAGCCACAATCGACACTCCAGCCACAGAACTCTGGGCGTCATCCGGTCGCGTTCGCTGCAGCAGCAGCAGCGCAGAGGGAACCCCCTCCGCCTGTCGACCCGCGGAAGAAGAGAATGAGGCGCCCAATATCGCCTTGTAACGAGGCATCTCCATCTCCTTCTCCTCAAAGACATCGCGAGGTAACCCCCCAGGAGAGGACCTCGGCACCAAGGTACTAAGCCCGGCCTGTCTAAGGTCCGCACCGCCGAGCTCCCGATCCCACATCACTCTTCTCAACCGGCGCGCCTCCGCACTTAAGACGGCGGACTTATTCCGATAAAAGTTACAAGCCTCAGCAGTGTCCCGAGCCCCCCTTCGATGACGAGCCAGCGCGGCCTCCAGGACCTTAACCTTACTCCGGAGGCGCGCCACATAGAAACTACGGGAGTCCCCCTCAGGGAGGAGAGCCGCGACCTACAAGATAACCAACCAACTCAACACACATTCTCAAGAAGATTCAGAAATGTCCGAGGTCAAAACAACCGGCCGGTCAAAAAACTTTTCTTGCCACTATAAATCCAGGTGTTTCTTACAAAAAATGCGGTGGCCAGTCCGCGGGAGGCAAACACAATCGAGGGAGAGAAAAAGAAAGACAAAAATTACACAACTCATTGACCCACCTCCGCGCCGACGGACGGATCCACGGGAGCGTCGGCCGATGGGTCGACGGCGGGCCCTTCGTCACCAGGAGTCTTCGACGTCCCCTCGATCTCCATGTCATACTCAAACTTGGACAAATCGAGGGCCGGGAAGAAGTGCCTCACGTGGCTGAGGGCCCTCTCATAGCTTTTGTCCTGGGCCGCGATCACCATCTGCTGGCCCGTATGCAGCACCTCCTTCGCCTCCTTGGTGAACTTCGTCTTCAGGGAGGCCATCTTCTTCTCCCACTCCACATCCTTGGCCTTGAGCTGGAGCTCCAGCTGCTGCTCTCTCTTATGCGAACCCTCGAGTTCGATTCGCATCTCCTTCATCTCCAGCTCGCTCTTTTCCGCTCGAGCTCGCTCTTGAGCCAGGGACGCCTCGTACAGGTTCTTAATGTTGGCCCCCTGTATGCAAGCCTACAACCAACGGCAGACAAAGATCAGGCCTCGGCACAAAAATCAACAAGGAGGGACAGAGTCGACAGACTTACCTGCACAGTGGCCTGCGCCAGGCGGGCGAACGCCACCTCTACGGGCTCACCCTCCATCACCTTGCGATCGCGAGGGGTCGCCAGCTTTTCCACCACTTCAACGGCTTGGGCCTCCTCTGTCAGGCGGTCCCCCATCAGAACCGACCAGTCAGGAGCCCACCGCTGCCGCAACAGCTCCACCACCGGATCCTCTTCCTCGGCCTCGACCCAGGGACCTTTCCCCTTGTCGAGAACAGGGGCCCCCGCTAGGCCCTGACCCTTCGAAGAAGCCACACCCTTGCTCGTCTCGGAGCGACCCCTCTTGGCCCTCGGCTCGAGTTGGACTTCCGAAATGATTAGGGACGACCCCCTCGGCCTCTTCGCCGCCTCCTTCTCAGCCTTCTCCTTCCTCATGGCGAGCCTCTTTGCCTTGATCGACGCCTCGTCCATACCTGCGGGAAAAACCATTAAGAGCAATGAGCAAGAAAGCAAGAAAGGACCCAAAGGAAAGGAACAACTACATACGCATAACAGCTGGGCTCAGTCCAGCGCTCGCCAGAGTGGTCTCCGTCACCTCCGTCCAATCAATACTAGGTGACTGGCGGAGGCGTTCGACAAACCCCCATTCATCTGCCAACAGATCCCCCTGCCTCGGCGGTTGGTGGTTCAGCTTGGAGTGGTTCCATCGAGTGGGAATGTCCCATGGCTCTTCACTCCGGATCACCAAATATTTCTCCTTCCATCCCTTGATGGAATCCGGGTGGTGGCGAACGACCTTCCCCCCACTCCGGGGAGAGATATAGTATACACCCTCGGCCGACGGATTGACCATTAACATCGCACGGAACACATTCAGCCGCAGGGGTACTTGCTGTTCCTCGCACATCAGCACAAAGCAGATAATCTGCTTCCAAGAGTTCGGCCCGTACTGCATGGGCGCCAAGGAGGCCCAGTTCAACACGTCCCTAATGAACGGGTGGATTGGCAACCTCAGGCCAGAGATGAAAGCGTCCACTGGGAAGACACAGTACCAAGCTGATAAGGGATCGGTGGGGCGCAGAGTAGAGCTCGGCATCAGCAGTTCGTAACCAGGCCCTATATGATACGCCAGCTGCAGAACCTCCAAATCCCCGTCCTCCAAAACGGTCGAGATCGCGTCCATCATCACCCTCCTCCGGCTCGGCGAAGAGGGTTGCACTCCGAAGAGCTCCTGGTCAGAAAGGTCGTCGGGATACTGACGGAAATGCTTCGGCTGAACGGGCGAACCCGTCATCAGATTACGGAAAACAGGCGCCTTGCTCGAACCGCCGGTCCTCGACCCCGGTTTTCCTGGGGCCCTCTTCTCCTTCTTGACTCGCTCCGACGGTCCTCGACCCTGAGCGGTGGATCTCCTCGCTATATTACCCTCGCCCCTCTCCTCATCGGAAGACAGCTCCAGCACGCGAATGCCGTCCGAACCCTCGCCGGCTCCCTCCGACCCGCTACTCTCCACCACAAAAGGACGTCGGGAACGCGACGACCTCGTCTTGTGTACCGCTTCCCCCTCACCTACTGAGTCCTCCAAAGAAACCGAGCCGGTAGGGCCCACAACGGGCACCGACCCCTCCTCGAACACGGGCTCTTCCCACGACGTCGACGGAGAGTCAGGCTTTACTTCCCCCTGGACGACGACGCCGACGAACCGGACTGAGCCCTATCCATCTGTGCCTAAAGATAAAACAAACTTACCAAACTAACCTGGGACCGCTTCGGGAAGGCGAGCCGAGTACGGCAAACTGCAAGAACAATCGCTGAAGGGTTGGGAGATTTTTTGAAGAAAAAAGCAGCAAGATTGAAGTGGGCGAAAGGGAAAAAGGGGGGAATACTTATATAAGGGAAGAACGGCTCCTCGACTTCCGCGATTACTGTTCACTGATTGACGCACAACTGCCGCCTGGAAAATCGCGCCGCGTCCTCGAAACCTGTGCGGAGGATGTCATCAGACGCCAGACTGACGGCCTAACTCTGGGGTCGGTTCGGGTGGGATACGCGATGGAGAAAACATTTTTACCTAAGGTTTAAGGCGCCATCATATGACAGACGCCCCGGGCTCCAGCGTTCGACCAGTTCCCCTCTCACCCTCGAGCAGCCCGGGACTTACAGCTTCGGCAGCCGAAACCCCGAACTGTTCGAGGGTGGGACAGAAACCGCCATCGCCTGCAGCCCTATCAAGACGGACTGGCCGACCCCCGATGGGAGGTGGTCCCCCCATCCGAGGCCCTTCAGCCCCAAGACCGGTATACGGTTGGTGCATCTTTTCGTCTGGATCTCTCCCGGGCCAAACATCCATGACAGGGTAGTCTGACCCGAAAAGGGATCCAGACGACAAAACCACCACCAATCCGAAGCTCCTCTTCCAACAGCACTGATCTCGGCCGTCACCCCTCTCGCCCTGATCTCCCATAGATCTGGCTGCCGTATCAAGGTCCATCAGATCCAAGAGAAGATCCGGGCGGCAGAGTGACCACCTCTCCGACGCTGCTAGGGTCGAAAATATTAGCAAAAGACAGGCGTCCGCCGAAGCAGACACCTCTGAGGGCCAATGGGCCACCCCTGTTTGATCATACCTACAATGGAGGGGAGAGGTATTTATAACCTCCCCCAGGGACTAACCGTTGGGGCGCAGGGAAGGTCAATCAACGGAAAACCATGCACCATCTACATTTATTAGGCGGCGCCATTAAATGCCCCTAGGAAATTGGACCATCACACCGTTCTCGGAGAGCCTTCAATGCTCCACAGGAATGGTGGGATATCCCTGCTCAATCACTCTGGGGCGCCAACCGATCGCCATCCCCCTTGTTAGCCCGAAATCCCTCGACCAGCTCGAGGTCAGGTCTAGCACCAGGGTAGTCTTCTCAGGAAGGCTTCACGGCTCGCCATCGCCCTTGCCTTCCAGTAATCCCTCGCCAAACTCGAGGTCAGGTCTGGCACCAGGGTGGTCTTCTCAGGAAGGCCAACGGCTCGCCACCCCCCTTGTTGGCCCGTAATCCCTCGACCAGCTCGAGGTGAGGTCTAGCACCAGGGTAGTCTTCTCAGGAAGGCTTCACGGCTCGCCATCGCCCTTGCCTTCCAGTAATCCCTCGCCAAGCTCGAGGTCAGGTCTAGCACCAGGGAGGTCTTCTCAGGAAGGCCAACGGCTCGCCACCCCCCTTGTTGGCCCATAATCCCTCGATCAGCTCGAGGTCGGGTCCGGCACCAGGGGAGTCTTCTCAGGAAGGCTTCACGGCTCGCCATCGCCCTTGCCTTCCAGTAATCCCTCGCCAAGCTCGAGGTCAGGTCTGGCACCAGGGTGGTCTTCTCAGGAAGGCCAACGGCTCGCCACCCCCCTTGTTGGCCCATAATCCCTCGACCGGCTCGAGGTCGGGTCCGGCACCAGGGGAGTCTTCTCAGGAAGGCTTCACGGCCCGCCATCGCCCTTGCCTTCCCGTAATCCCTCGCCAAGCTCGAGGTCAGGTCTGGCACCAGGGTGGTCTTCTCAGGAAGGCCAACGGCTCGCCACCCCCTTGTTGGCCCATAATCCCTCGACCGGCTCGAGGTCGGGTCTGGCACCAGGGGAGTCTTCTCAGGAAGGCTTCACGGCTCGCCATCACCCTTGCCTTCCAGTAATCCCTCGCCAAGCTCGAGGTCAGGTCTGGCACCAGGGTGGTCTTCTCAGGAAGGCCAACGGCTCGCCACCCCCCTTGTTGGCCCGTAATCCCTCGACCTACTCGAGGTCAGGTCTAGCACCAGGGTAGTCTTCTCACGAGGACCCAGTGACTCACCATCCCATTTTTACAACCATGAGCACTCCTCCACGGCTAGCTCCCGCACCCCCTGCAGGAGTGGGGGGCTTGTGTGACAGTGTAAAAATGGCCTGAGGTCCAACCAGGGCCCAATACAATTCCTACTCAGAAATGTAAAGATAACAACCTGGTTCGGCTCCGGACCACTTCAGGGTCGGTGCCGAACCTCGTGTTTGCCCTCACGGTACTGGCCTCCTCGTACCGACGAGCCTCAGTAGCCCTCGGAGTCCGATCCAGGGCAGTCCCACAGGCCGTCCCCCCTCTCTGGCGGGGCAGAAGGATGACCTGGCGCAGCCTAGGCCCTCCGATTCCCCCCAGAGGCACAGGAGGCTCACGATGGGCCACGTCAGCTCCAAATACCGCCAAGGGTTTCGCCACGTCAGCCCTATACCGCTCCTGGTATCGCCACGTCCGCCCTAAACCCCCTGGGCCTTCTGCCACGTCAGGCCCATGGGCTTTCGGAACCAAACCCGGTTGGGATTCTCTATAAATACTAGACCCACACCCACCTTTTGAGGTAATCAATCTTTTGCCACTTAAATATACCTAGTTATTGCTACTCTCTCACAGAGACTGACTAGAGCGTCGGAGGGTCCGCCACCGGGACAAACCCCGGTGTTTCAGGACCGTCTGCAGGTACACAAGACCTCGGATCCGACCCTTCCGATCCGAGCCCAACCTTCAACATCTTTCCGAGTTCATCGTAGGTCCCAGAAGGTCAACTGAAGGTCGGCAGACGAGCGGCAATCTCCTTCAATACAAATTGAGTCCGAACTCACACCTGGTGCTTCCACACGTTTCTCAGAAATAAACAGCATCAAGTATCAAATTAAATATTGCATTAATGGGCATACAATATTATAGTATTACAGTCTTAGTAAATGGTAAGTTATTTTGAAATATTACGGCAATAACATAAAGTTAGCCGACCATAAAATTTGATCATGCTCTACACTGAGTTATTTTGCAATTGTTTGAGTAAGGCATGATTTCATGATTATAGTAAATTATGAAATGAACTAGGTTCACAATTTTGTTTCAAAGTAACTTGTAAAAACATCATAATCAAAGATAGACGAAAACCCAAGAAAGAAACCATAAAAGTGTAAAATCACAAAGGAAAGAAACTAAAATAGGAGTGAAGAGTCTGAAGACTGAGGAGTAAGAAGGCCGTTGGCGTATGCCCATTAAATATTGCATTAATGGGCATACAATATTATAGTATTACAGTCTTAGTAAATGGTAAGTTATTGTGAAATATTACGGCAATAACATAAAGTTAGCCGACCATAAAATTTGATCATGCTCTACACTTAGTTATTTTGCAATTGTTTGAGTAAGGCATGATTTCATGATTATAGTAAATTATGAAATGAACTAGGTTCACAATTTTGTTTCAAAGTAACTTGTAAAAACATCATAATCAAAGATAGACGAAAACCCAAGAAAGAACCCATAAAAGTGTAAAATCACAAAGGAAAGAAACTAAAATAGGAGTGAAGAGTCCGAAGACTGAGGAGTAAGAAGGCCGTTGGCGCAGCCGATCTGCTTCTGCTGTAGCCGCTGATCTGCTGTATGCTGTTGTGTTGCGGGCGAGCTGCTTCGCTGTCACCGCCGATGTTGTTGAGAGGGGGAGGAAATTGATGAAGAGGAGTGCAAATTGAGGAGTTAGGGAGGTGGAGATTGGGGTTCGAGTTTGGAATTGGGGATGAGAAGGTGAGAGATAATTGAGGGGGTTACGGGATATGAGAAGGGTTGAAGATGGGTCGGGTAGTGAAGACGGGTCAGGTCGGGTCTGTTATGTTCGGGCGCGCCTTTTGCTTGAGGTGCAAGCCTCGAGCCTTTGCTAAGGCGCGTCCATGCGCAAGCCTGACCGAAGCTTCGAACAAAGGGGGGGCCTTAACCGAGGCTTAAAGCTCAAATTGCTGTTAAGCCCGAGTCTTGAGCCTGCAACTACACTAGTTTTTGCCACTAAAACTTTCCTAGTATTTAGAGTTACTGACTTGAACATCGGAGGGACCAACCCCGATGTTCAGAATTTATGCAGGTTCACCGGCGAGATCTCAACCGTGCAATCCACATCTAAACGCTTTCTACTGTTCAGATTTAGATCAAGGAGAATTTAGCCATCACAATTCAAATTTGATCGACGATTCAGTTTCTTCCTAAAAAAGAACTCATCATGTGATTGCTCTCACATCAGAAAAAAAAAAAAAAAACAGGAACAGGTTGGTGTCATCTGTGGGAGATCAGATGCACTAGTGAAAAACCACTTTTTTTAGCCATGGCCTCCAAAGGAAGGAAGGTGATGACCGATAGCAGTCAAGCAACCCTCCTTTTCCTCTTTCTACTCCTGGGCTACCTCCTGCTAATGGTTATGCTTGTTAGTTATTTTGGTTTAACACTGCTTCACACAAAAAAAGAAGCGAGCCTTGCTTGACCTAAGATTGTATATGAAAGTCAGTTTTTATTTCTTGATGGTGAAGTAAGACCAAGCTCATGAGCTTATTATCCTATATTGGAACAAGTTGATAGGATCTCACTTTTTATGCCCCTCATATCGCTACAAGGAAAATAGAGGGATGGAGTTTCTCTCTCTTTTGGCATGGCAGGCCTCCCACTGGAAGGCCCACACGAATGGCTATTAGCTTAATGGTAAAGCGCGCCCTTGATAATCAAGGCTCCTCTCTTCTTGAAAATCCATGCATCTCTTATCAGTGAACGGACAACTATTACTCGAGAATAGGTTTAGATTCGGCCTCAAAGGGAAAGTGGCACACCTAACAATGCATCTTCACAAACCAAGAACTACCAGATTACCTCTTTCATACTGGGGTGACAGAAAGATCGTGCCATCCTAGCCTTTTTTTCATGCTTTTCCCAAAGATTTGGAGAAAGCAGCAATAAATAGGATTTCCCTAATCTTCCATTCCTGAAAGGAAGAATATGAAAGTCTTTTTTCCTTTAAGCAGGTCCAGGAGGTTGGATCTAGCCATAAAAAGAATGCTTTGTGTCAATAATTCACTTCTTGATCTTCGACCTCCTTAGTCACTATAAGTGCCCCCCAAGCAGCAATGGGATGTGTCTATTTACATATCTCTTGACTTGAAATGGGAGCAGGTTTGAAAAAGATCTTAGTGTCTAGGATTGGGCTATGAGGGTCTCTTAAAGCTTTCTTTTACTTCTCGTCATAATTCTTTTACAAAGACTTGTCCTGATGAAGGAGAAGGAGAACAACCAATTCATACTTAACGAGCGGAGTACAACGAGGAGTTGTATGATGTGTTCGGGAAAGCTTAGTCACTCCTAAAAAAGAATCTATTGATTCTCTCCTAATGGGTTGGGACGTAGGTGCGATGACTTCACAGATGAGGTCTCTGGTTCAAGTCCAAGATGGCCCAGCTGTGTCAGTGTAAAGATTAGAAGAAGCATCTGACTCTTTCATGCATACTCCACTTGGCTCAGGGGTATAAAGCTCAGTTGGTAGAGCTCCAATCTTGCAATTGGGTCGTTGCAACTACGGGTTGGTGTCTAATTGTTTAAGCGGTAATGATAGTATCTTGTACCTGAAGTGGTGGTAATAAGTTTTAAAAAATGGAACTAAGAAAAATTAGGGTCAATAGAGGGGGCTAAATTAAATTTTTACATGAATATAGCGTATAGAAAATAAAATGAAGAAGCGTAGCATTGAACCATGCACAGCAGGGTGGCAACTTGACCAAAGAACCAATGAGCTATTAATGAGCTATGAGCAAGAGAACCAATGAGCTACAACTACAACTCAGTAAAATAATGAATATAAATCCATATATTTAAATATTTTGAATATCTTATCTGTATATGATCTGGAAATTTTGGTCGGATTTGAATCCGTATCTGAATCCGAAAAGGTTTGGTTTTGATATTTGTTTCAGAATAGATCTGGATATTTATTTCTGAACCTTCCTCCATTTCGGATGTGGATCCAGTGCATCCCTGGAATCGCGTCTAGGCTAATATACCTACTAAACCCATAACATCGTCGATATATGGAATTATTATCTCTACCATTATAACTAGAGAAGGGTGTAAGCCTCTACCTTTTCGTTATGTGTGGCCTTATCCATATATGTTTCTTGCCCTTCAAAATTTCTTTTTTCCTATTTAATAATGTAATAGTAGAATATGCATATGATTATTTACTGTCTTCAATAAGATGATTTATATACATATATTGAAGGGAAAATTATATTTAAAAAATATGTAATGTTGATAATTTACTTGCTACACATTCTAATCTCTTTATGCCATTTAATTTAGCTAGTGAACTTTCACTTGATATTCAATTTTTTCATGTTTATTTTTCTTTCTGTCATATCAGATTCATGACAGTTGAGAGGCCTTGAAAGTGTAAATAAGATTTTATTCCCTAACTGCATCTTCATTTTTTGTTCTTTACAGGCTATTGAAAATGTCCTAAACATAAGATTCCTCCTGTTCTTTTGCAAGCGCCAGAGTTACCCAGGATGTGGATTTATCTAATATGGAAGGCAATGGATTTGAGGTAAACATGATTAATCCTTGTTACATAGCTTAGAAGCTTTACCGTTCAGCAGAAAAAATCTAGTGCATTATGTATCTGTTGTTAGTCCGAAAACAATATTGTACAATGTATGATTAGCAGAGTGTTTTTGTAATATGAGATAGACATAGAACCCAATGTCCTTCACAGCCAAAATTTATATATACTGTTCTAAATTACTGGTTTGGTGCACAAGACATATTCACAGGCTATGGCCATACTTCTGCGTATTGGCATTTTAAATGATTAGGTTTGTTGGTTTGTTAGATGTAACATCAGTGCATTAAAAATAAAAATAAAAACTATACTAATTGAAATTCCGGTTCACTTCAGTATAGTATCTATAGTAATTAGTTTTTATCTATCCCTCTCGGTTTGGAGATTGGAGCACTGTTTTCCTAGTTTCTTATTAATGAGTTTGCTTCGGCAAAGATAGACACCTCTTGGTGGCTCCCTCCGTTACGTATTTATTCGATTTAGTTTCTTTTCTTTTTTAAAAGAACTCTACTCTTATGTTTTGAGCTACTTGCAGAGTCAATCAATTGTTCAATCCGTATGCTATATTTGTTTTATAGGATTGAAGTGTACCTCTTTAGTGATCTTTCTTTAATTATTGTGAATGATTTCACTAATGAATTCTGTGAGGGGAAAAAAAAACTCAGGACTTTTTCTTCCTAGGCCCCTAGTTGAGAAGAAAGATGAGGTACAGAACCTGTCTTTGGAACACGCTGCATAATAAGATTTTACAGCACAAGCCCATTACTATATTTTCAATTTGTTACTTTTTATTTTTCAACTGAACCATCACTAGTCCTCTGAACACAACAAGAGTGATAGTTGTGCATTTTGGAGCATCTGTCGACGCATTTCAAGTCCTATATATATATATATATATATATATTTTTTATTTTTATTTTTTTTGTCACATAAGGAATTCTAGGCGTAGCTAAAGTGATCTTCCATGGTTTACCTGCTATAACATTCTTTCCTGCGCTCATACGATGTATCATTCTTTCAAAGGTGTTTATAGTATTGTGGCTCCTGACATTCAAAGGTGTTTAGTGTTTAGTATTGTGGCTCCTGACATGCATGTGAAGAGTTTTAATTCGCAGAAAAGGGTTTGAATTTTAAGCTATGAACTGTTGGTTTGAATACTTTAGAGCATCCACAGTTCGTTTGTGGCAAAAATAACAAAATGACAAAATAGAATTTGATAATTTTCGTTGTTTGTTGCAGTCGTTAAATGCAAAATATAATAATTTTGTAGACAAAATTATACGGACGAAACAATTTTATTTCGTTCGTCGCAAAAATTTTATTTAAATTTTTTTTTTTTTTTGGTTGGACAAAATACAACACACATCTCAAAGCTAACCCTACTCATCTCCCCCATCCAACCGTACAAATCATTCATCCATACAAAATTCTACATAGAAAAATTCTATACAATCCAAGTCCATAGAATTCAAGCCCATACAAAATTCATGCAAAAGCCCATCTCCAAATTCATACAAAAGCCCATCTCCAAACTGCTTGAACGATGTTTCGTCTAGGTAGGACTGTAAAATGAACAAGACCGTACATCGCCAGTCCGAGTTCGGCTCGAGAAATGACCCAACCGTAGACCGTCCGAAATGTTATATGAACCGAACTTAAACAAATTATTAGGTCTGATGCTTTTCCGAGTCCGCTCCGTCCGAACAAATATAGCCTTCTACTTTTATAACTAATCGAGTCTGGACTATAAAAATTTTGTCCGACCTGGATCAAGCCGAACGTCCGAGTAGAGTTTCGGTCCGAGCTTGAACATATGGTTGTCTGGTCCCCGATTTAATAACTATCTTTGTCCGGTCCAATTTACAGCCCTATGTGTAGGCAAAAAAAAAAAATATGGGGAGTTTTTTTAAATTAATTAATTTATTTATTTTTAAATTTCTAATTTCATGGGAAGAAACATATTGTTTAGTTAAAAAAGTAATAAATTAACAGGGACGAAACAGTATAATATGGAAATTGTCAAATCCTTTCTCAAATTTAGCGAAGTACTGTTCCAAAAAAATATAAAAATGGCAAATAAGCTTACAACTACAGCAATTTTTTTTGCAAAAAAAAAAAAAAAAGCGCAAAATTAGCAATTAAGCAAATGACTGTGGATGCTCTTAAGGGGAAAAGGTAAACATTAGTTTGAATTTGTAGTTTGGATCAGATCTGTTCTTGTAGGATGCAGAAGAAGATAATAATAAGTTGGCATCTTAATGTCACCTTAACCACCATTTGGAACATAAAAACCTGTCTCTGATTGATTTAATCAAAGCTTGGACTTTTATCATACAAATCTCTCACGGATAATAAAAGAAACCTATCTTGAATACCTTGGGGAAAATTTCAATTATCCTGGTTATTTACACCGACCATTGTTTTGTACAATGTGAATAATTGTAGATATAACATTTTTTTTTGGTCATGCCGTTCGTAGTAATGCATCGTCTTTGACAATTATGGCCAAGTTAGAAATTGGCTTTGACTATGTTTGCTTTTCACCATACAGTTTCTATCTCTTTGGATGATGGAAAACAACCCCCTGCTAAAGATTGATAGTAAACTTTAAAAGAGTTCGATGTTTAGGTAGAAAATCACAAGTGGACTAACATCATTTAAACATATTTTGTTTTTAGCATTTCATCGCATTTTTTATATGAAAACAGTTGAATGTTTTGAGCCACTAAAGCTTTTTCCCTAGAATGTAGTCATCTCGCCATCTGCTATGATTTATCTATCAAGTGGCTGGGTTTTTATCAGCATGTTATCTCGTATTAGAAGAGTTTTTAGAGAATATAAACAATCATTGCAGTCTAAGAATAAGAGGAAAGTAATACAACTATTTTGCATGCTTCTTTCTCTTAGTTGTTTTAACTGACCCACTTATTTGTTGGTCTTCATTTGGTGTTCCTCCCCATTTTAAAGTACCGTAGATTGTCAAGTTCCCAATACTCTCCTTATCTCCCTTGAATAGCATACAATCATTTGGACATGTTATTATCTTTTCATACTCTAGATCAAAAGACTTGAAGATTTTTTTGTTGCATGAGATGAATTTGGAATACATAGTTCAGAAAATGCTTCATTGAACAATTGAGTAGAATGGTGAAGAACTTGACATGCCACCAATTTCAATATTTCTTCTGAAATAGTCTAATAATGTATGAGAATTTAGATATTTTGGTGCAATCATAATACAAAGGTGTACTAGTATCTTCCAACAGCTTAGTAAAGACTTCGTATTCTTTATTAATTTCAGGGTTGGGCCTTTCCTTATCCACCCCACCACCAATATATGATGTTTCTATTGGCTCATTAAGAACTTGGGTTGTTGGACTATTTGTGTGAACTTGAATGTTATGAATTCCCAAGGCATCCCGCACTAAAGCTTCCATCTCATTGGTAACACTTAGGTTGTCTTTCACTAAAGAAGCGTCTTCATCTTCAAACAAAATCGGACCAACAGGAGCTGACGTATCACACTCCCTATGGCAATATCATCGTGTGTATCCTCGTAAAAAATTATTGCAAATGTGTCTCTACTATGTCGCATGTCCTCAAATCACAATATGTACATCAGAGATATGGATAAAGAATTAAGTTGGGATCACGGAAATTTTGCTTGGCAAAGTTAATGAAATCGTTAACATCATCTCAGTACTTCTTGGATAATCGTGGCTTATTAATCCAACTTTTATCCATCAGTAGTCAATCTGGAATTTAAAATATCATAAATTAAAAAATTGTTATAATCAAAAACCAATTCAATAACTAATTTCCCCTTATTTGGACATTCCCTAATTGATTTTAGCGAATTAACCCCCTGAAAGCAATTAATGACCAAGATTCACAACATATGACTTCTTCAACATATCAACCAAACAATAATGATCGAGATTCACAACATATGACTCCTTCAATATTTGACTCCTTCAGCATTGATTAGTTAACCTACATATGATGTACATTCTAACTATTTAAGATGTAAACAATCAAACTTTTAGTCCAGCATAAGAAAAAATTTCTCAATGCCTAAGGAGAAGTGTCTAATTCTAGTGTGTATATCACACATAAGGACCACATAACATAAAAGATAGTAGAAAACGAACATTAATAAAGTGTTCTATTTTATATTTCTTTTTCCTATAAAAAAGCGCTTTTAGATTATTTTATTTTTTTAAAAATATAGCAAGATGTCACTTGATGTTATATCTTTAATACTACGAAAAAATACACCCTTCACGTTTATAGGTTTATACTGCAACCTACTCTAGTTTAAGTTAACATACACATATAGTTCATATTTGTGTCATAATACATACTAGTAATTTGCACGTGTGATGCACGTCTTAATGAATATAGTTTTTTAAAATAAAAATTTAGACATAATCTGGATTTGAACTTAGAACCTCCTTTATAATAGTTATGCACGTGTATTGCACGGGTTGGTAGATCTACAAAACATTTACAAATGACACTAAGGTCTTCTCCCATTATAATATTAAAAATAGGAGTATTTCTTAGTTTTTAAAAATAGTGGGGGTATATGCTAATTTTCACATTTTAATTGGGGGCATTTGCTAAAACATCCCTTTTTTAGGAGCTGCACGTGCATCACACGGGTATGTTTGGTGGATTTAGTTTGTCGTATATTGCACATGTTTACTCAGTTACAAAATTAGGGTTTGTTTGTTTACAACCCCAACTCTCCCATTAAAATAGTAGAGATTAAGCTATATATATATATATATATAGTCCCCTTCCGTTGTGCACTAGGTTGCCATGTGCACTCGGCCTTCCCGCCTTCATATTAACGATCCGAACCGTTCACATTGATCTACACATCTAAATTAGTCTAAATATGTAAAATCAAATCATTTGAAATTCATTTGCCCATCCATCATGTGACTATAAAAAACAACGATTTTTAGCCATACAATTTTGTAACACTTAAATGGATGGGCAAATGAATTTCAAATGATTTGATTTTACATATTTAGAGTAATTTAGATGTGTAGATCAATGTGAACGATTCGGATCGTCAATACGAAGGTGTAACTCCTGTGGTTCTTTCTTGTATTTTGTATGCATTTTAATTACTTTCCTGGGTACTTTATTCCTGATTGTACTCTTTTGTCCATTCTGAACCGTGTAATCACTTCTTCGTTCTAGTAAACTATTTTATTTCCGTCGTTTCAATTCTGTGAATTTCAATCTTCTGATTATTTTCTTCTACTAATTATTTACCTCTAGATGATTTTTGTTTGACTCATAATCATATATTTATGGTCTCATTGTTTAATATTTGATTTCTACCTATTAGATCTGATTTCTAGCCAATTTACCATATTTTAACCCTATAAGCCCTATTGGATCCTGAATCCGCTACCCAATACCCTCTTTTATCCAGTCTCCCTCAATTCTCTCCCTCACGTTCTCCTTATCTGTCTAACAAGCAGACCACTCACCATGATCTCTCTTTTGTTTCCTAAAATCCTAACCTACCAAAAATCCCATTAAATCTAACAAAATTTGTTTCTTTCACCCTACATAATTATCTCATAATCAAATTCTCTCTCTCCCCCTGACTCTCTCTCTCCCTCTTCACTATCCCGTCAACCAACCCCCTGCCGGCGATCACCCCGCCGTCGCGCCCTCGCGACCATCTCGCCACCATCGCGGGCTCCCCGCGTTGCCTCGCGCGACCCCCTCGACGACCCCGCAAGCCTACAACCTCCTCATCCCGAACCCCCCTCATCCTGAACTCCCCTCATCCTTGCGCGTCGACCTCCCGCTTGTCCACCGCCAGTTCGCCATTGACGTCCACCGTCTCGCCGACCGAGCCCCGCCATCTATTTTCTATTTTGCAAGTCTTCATCCTGCAAGCCCTTGTGTTCGTGATCGTTTGTGTTATGTTCGTGTGCCGGGATCCGTTCCCGTTATTCTATTATTGTCGGATTCGTCGTCTTCTTTAAGTCAAGTAGCTTGTATGTTGTTTTGGTTCCTCGTACAATTTTAAATACCATAAGTAGTCTTGCATTCATCTATTCTTTCATTCTCATGATAATACCCTAAAAATCATAATCTTTTTCGCTTGATCCATTTCCATCATTTCATGATCATGATTATTCACAATAAGTTGTCACACACACACACACACACACACACACACACACACACACACACACAACACGAAAATAAATTGGTTCCAGTTAAATATCTTGATGTATATATACTTGTTCGTAACCTATCGTATATTGTGGATTTTTATTACATGAATGATATACTAGATGTGTTATATCGTTGTGGAATTGTTAATACACATGCCATGTTGATTTGAATGTCCAATACATCATGTCTTGCATCATAATCTAATTTGGATCTATCGTAGATGAGTTGTTTGATAAAATGCATGAAAGAAGTTTTCTTTTGTTGTTGCCCTGATTTGGTACAGCAATTTAGACCATGTTAATTTCAGTAAAATAAATTAATTTGTGAACATGATTCGTAGGCCTCAGTGTCTATTTTTCATAACTTTTGACGGATCTCAATTTTAATTTTTGATGTGTGAGTTATCGCAGTTTTACTGCAGCTATGTCGAAATTTTTAGATTCTGATTTTTAAGATCGCTGCATGATTTATTATTTTAAAACTGATGTTGAAAGTAAAATTTGGACTTGATGGGTATGACTAGGCATGACTAGGATCAACCCCAAAATTTTGTAGAATTATTTATTGACTTTTATAACTTATTTCATGCTTGTGTAACCAATCATATAATTGCTAAACTGCATGCTGTTCAGTAAAGAACTCTGTTTTCAACCTGATTCTAGTCATTTTTGATAAAAACTTTGTGAAATGAAATGTATCCTGGTATGTCTATTTTACAATCCTTTTGACGGATTGGGATTTCGAATTGTATTTTGTGAATTATCACTGTTTTGGTACTGCTGTGTTTGAACTTTCAGATTTATAATTTTGCTGCATCACTCTGTTTTCTTAATTAAATAGGCTATACTATTTGTAATGGAATGTCATGAAAATTTATATGTTGAGACTAGACATGCTAGGGAACCTTCCAAAATTTTTTCTATATTTAATTATGGTGTTTTTAGACTCTTTTCATGCTTATAAATAAGACTTTGGATTTTCTGGCTGAACATGAATTCTGCATAAAACACTGTTTTAAACCCTGTTACTGTAGCTGATGTATGACTTGTGTATATGCGCTGGATTTGGCAGTGAGTCTAGTTTATAGATTTTCTGGCGGATCCAGATTTGCATTTTTGTGGCAATGAAAATCTCAGTTTTGGTGCAGCAATGTCTTGTTGTCCAGAACTGAAAGTCTCGTTGATCTAACTGTTATGGATTGTTTTGTTACTCGTTTATGTTTCCTGTTCGACTTGAGCTTGTCGTTCACCGACTGTTTACTGTTTTACCCGACTACATACTTTCTTATAGGAAGGTGTACTCAGAAGGAGATGCCGTGTTCCCCAACTGTTTACCATTTACCTGACTACATACTTTCTTATAAGAAGGTGTACTCGGATTGTGCGAATTCCGGACACTGTTACTTGATGTCTGAGTACACGGTCCTATAAGCTCCACTACAAAATCTAAACACAACTGTTTGAATGTAGCAACCATGTGATAAAATTTAGGACGCATGAAGTGCTACCTAGATAGTTTTGAACAATAGACTTAAGAATAACTTGTTTCACTAGTACACCACTGTTTTCCTGAGACTGTTACCTGTTACTGCTACCTGTTACCATCACTTATTACTGTTATCCTTACTGTTACCGCAATTGTTTTTCGTTACTATTTACCTACTACTGTTTCCTGTTACTTGTAGACTATTCATTTACTATTGTGTTCCTCTATGCTATTATTTCCTGTTTCTTGCTTTATATTTCCATTCCCACTTTTTTTTTACTTGTACTACTTGCGGCCCGTAACTTGCACTAACGGGTGTACTGTTTTTCATGTTTCCCTATTTTCTTCCAATTGCTATATGAGCAGGTTTTGGTGATCAATTACCTGCGGGAGTTGGTGAGAAAACATTTTAGACTTCGCTTGGGAAATCTTGTTTAGTGATTTGTACTTGAGTTTATTTCATTCTTGTTGCTGCATTGATACTTGTAATGGGCTTATAGTTTCGAAGTTTTGCTTTGATCCAGATCTTGTACTTATTTGGAAAAATTTATATTTGTTGCAAATAAATGTTGTTGGTTAAAAAATTGTTCATGCATGCGTGGTTGAGTATATTGTTATATTTCCTGTTATGCTGGTTGAGTAGATCCTTACAGCTCATAGATGGTGAAAACTATTCGCTGGACTTTGTCACGTACCATATTCCGTAT
The DNA here is from genome assembly GCA_017893485.1 of Hemerocallis citrina. Classification (NCBI taxonomy): domain Eukaryota; kingdom Viridiplantae; phylum Streptophyta; class Magnoliopsida; order Asparagales; family Asphodelaceae; genus Hemerocallis; species Hemerocallis citrina. The sequence goes on along the minus strand of JACEHZ010000535.1, from coordinate 1,384,367 downwards.
TCCTTTTGGGAAGCGGGGCGTGACAGGTTTTTAGTCATATCAGAGCTAGGTTTGGCCAATGTATTAGTTTCAGGCTTGACTCAATCAGGATTAACTCAGCTATTAACAGGCCATGCAACTGCACGAAAAATTCATAATCAAATTGATCTGGATACTAATTATTTTGGATTTTGTACAGACTATGGCTCGTATGAATGCTTTGTCTTCTCTCTCACAGGATGAACATCCTAAGTTGGCAGATGTTACTCAGGCACTGCAGCAGATTGCCCAGATGCAGCAGGAGCAGAGCGAACTGGTAAGGGAAGCATTGGAGGCTGCTAACCGGAACGCTGCTATCCTGACCCCCACTGTGCCTGCCCAGGTAGCCTTGCCCCTCGTCCGGGTACCAGACTTTATGAGGCTGCATCCTGATAAGTTTGTTGGTACTGATACGCCACTAGAGACTGAGCAGTGGCTGATCCGGACGGAGAGTCTGCTACAGGTTGCTAGGGTCGCTGATGCAGACCGTGTGGATGTGGTCAGCATCCAGTTGGTGGACTTGGCCCTCATCTGGTGGAGGGCAGAGTCTAAGAGATTAGAGCGGTCTATTGCTTGGGTCACGTTCATTTGGAGCTTTTTGGAGAAATTTTTTCTCAACATAACCCGGGTAGAAATGGAGCATCAGTTTCTTGCCCTGAAACAGGTTGGTTGGTTGGTTAGTGTCGTGTTTTGAATTTTGTTACATATTATATATGTAGTACTATAACACAATTTTTTTTGGCACAGGGCACTAGATCTGTGGACGAGTACGCCACGGAGTTCATCAGTCTTAGTCGCTTCGCTGCCACCTTGGTGGCGAACGAGGAGGACCGAGCACGGAGGTTCCTTTTGGGGGTCGACCATGGGATTCAGATGCACCTGGATGCCCACCGCCTCCGTACCTATGCGGATGCCTTGGAGGCAGCTCGAGCGACGGAGCAGACTCGAGCTCGGGAGGCCCCTCCTCAGCAGGTTGTGCAGTACCCCACTGCTGCTGCTGCTACGCCCATTGGAGGGCTGATCAGGAGGCCAGCCTCGGTCCATGCTGCCAGGACAGCCCCCTATCGTCCCGCTCCTCCTCAGAGGGACATTGTTTGTGACTACTACCAGATCCTTGGGCACTTGGGCAAGGACTACTGGAAGGCCAGCCGCCGGTGCCTCGGGTGTGGTGCTACTGATCACTTGGTCCGGGATTGTCCTCGGAGGAGGCACGACCAGGCCGCAGGCACACCAGTTCGTGGTCAGGTTAGGCCACCACTTTTCCCTCAGCGTCGATCATCGGTCAGAGGACCGCTGCTCCGAGGAGAGGTCAGGCCTTCAACTTGACAGCAGAGGAAGTCGAGACCGCGAAAAAGGTCGTTGCAGGTATTCTTTTTGTGTTTTTTTTGTTGTTCTATTATTTGTTCCCTGCTTTAGTTATTTTCTTTTGCATCATTCATCCATGTTGTCTTTCCTGTACCATTTTTCTTATTTCTTATTTCTCTTTCACTGTTCTTCTTTTCCCGAATTTTGACTCTATCTTAGGTATCATTCTAGTTCATTCCTTCATGCCCATATCTTATTTGATTCTGGGGCAACCCATTCCTTCGTCTCCTCCTGCTTTGTGGATTGGCATAAGTTGGAGTGCAGAGTCATGCTGGCAGCTTGGAACATCACCACAAGTGGCGGTGTTGTCGTCTGTTCCCGGGAGTGTAAGCAGAGTCCCGTGGTAATTGGGGGTGCAGATTTCAGGGCAGATCTGATCATGATCGGGAATTTAGGGTTTGATCTGATTCTCGGCATGGATTGGTTGGGGGAGTCCCACGCTATTATTGATTGCCGAGCGAAGAAGGTTGTATTCAGGATGCTGGGCTGTGCAGAGTTTGAGTTCCATGCTGGGGAGACACCCCTTGGGCATGGTAAGAAGGTGGTTGATGATGAAGGTTGTGCAATGAAGTTGCAAGCAGGCTGTGAGGCTGCGCCTCTTGTAGTGCGGGAATTTTTGGATGTGTTTTCAGAGGAGTTATCAGGGTTACCCCAGATAAGGAAGTGGAATTCGATATTGAGGTTTAATCAGGTACTGCACCGATATCGAAAAGTCCCTACAAGATGGCACCAGTTGAGCTAGCAGAGCTGACGGTGCAGATTCAAGGATTGCTGGATTTGGGTTTCATCAGGCCCATTGTTTCACCGTGGGGAGTCTTGTTTTTCAGTAAAAAGGACAGGAGCCGCCGACTGTGCATGGATTACTGTGAGCTGAACAGTGTTACAGTGAAGAACCGGTATCCGCTGCCCAGGATTGATAATTTGTTTGATCAGTTGGATGGAGCGGCAGTCTTTTCGAAGTTGGACCTTCGCTCGGGGTATCATCAGGTGAAGGTGACAGCAGCAGATGTGCAGAGGACTGCATTCAGGACCAGGTACGGGCATTACAAGTTCCTAGTAATGCCTTTCGGAGTCATGAATGCCCCAACAGTGTTTATGAGTCTGATGAACATAGTCTTCTCTCCAATTCTGGACAAATTCGTGGTGTTCTTTATAGATGACATTCTGGTGTATTCTCGGAACCGGGAGGAGTATGCTAAGCATCTGAGGTTGGTTCTGCAAACTCTGAAGGAGAATCATCTCTATGGGAAACTCAGCTAGTGTGAGTTCTGGCTTGACCGAGTCACATTCTTGGGACATATTATCTCGGACGAGGGAATCTCAGTTGATCCGTCCAAGATTGCTGCGGTGAAAGATTGGCCAGTGCCTAAGTCAGTTTCAGAGGTGAGAAGTTTTCTTGGACTAGCTGGGTATTATTGGAAGTTTATCCAAGACTTTTCGAAGGTAGCTGGGCCGTTGACTAAGATGACAGGGAAGGATCAAAAATTCGTCTGGGATGGGGCCTACAGTGAAGCTTTTGCAGAGTTGAAGAGCCGGTTGGCATCAGCGCCAGTATTGACTATTCCAGATGGTTCAGGTGGATTTGTGGTTCACTGTGATGCTTTTGGTAGAGGTCTAGGTGCAGTGTTGATGCAGAAGGGCCGAGTTGTTGCTTATTCGTCCAGGCAGTTGAGGCCGCACGAGAAGAACTACCCTACCCATGATTTGGAGCTCGCTGCGGTGATCTTTGCTTTGAAGCTGTGGAGGCACTATGTACTTGGAGACTGAGTGGAAATCTTTACTGACCACAAAATTCGCATGCATGTTTTCACCCAGAAGGAACTGAACATGAGGCAGTGGTGCTAGTTGGAGTTAATGGCCGACTATGACATCAGTTTACAGTATCACCCTGGTAAGGTGAACTTGGTGTCAAATGCTTTGAGCAGGATACCAATCGCCATATTCCTGACTAAGCAAAGGGAGCTTATTGAGCAGATGAGAAGGTTGGACTTGAATGTGATTTGTCGAGTTCTGATCGGAGTTGCATGATGCTTCAGTTGCAGTCGTCTCTGGTAGAGCAAATTAAAGAAGCACAGGCAGGTAATAAGCAATTGCAGGGGTTCAGAGCAGAAGTTAAGGCAGGTACGAGGACCGATATGGTTATTCACTCTGATGGATCACTTCGTTTTGGGTCCAGATTATGTATTTCGAAGGGTGAAGTCCATCAGAAATTGCTCGAGGAAGCCCACCAGTCGTCGTACTCTATTCATCCCAGTGGTACTAAGATGTACCGGGACGTGAAGCTTCACTTCTGGTGGCATGGAATGAAGAGGGCTGTAGCAAGATTTGTGTCTTAGTGCTTGATCTACCAGCAGGTGAAGGTAAAGCATGAGAGAACCGCCGAGCTTCTTCAACCTCTTCCCAAACCGGAGTGGAAGTGGGAGCACATCACGATGAATTTTATGACCGCCTTGCCGAGGAGTCCCAAGGTCACGATGCCATTTGGGTGATTGTGGACAGGCTGACGAAGAGTGCTCACTTCGTTCCCTTCAGAGTTGGTTAGTCGACTGAGAGCCTAGTAGAGAAGTACATGTAAGAGATCGTCAGGCTTCATGGGATTCCAATCAGTATTGTGTCCTATAGGGATACGAGGTTCAGGTCTTACTTTTGGGAGAGCCTTCAGAGCAGTCTGGGGAGTAAATTGAAGTACAACACAGCTTTTCACCTTCAGACAGATGGGCAGTCAGAAAGGACCATCCAGACTCTGGAGGGCATGTTGAGATCCTGTGTGCTTCAATTTGGAGGATCTTGGGAGGATCACCTGCATCTTGTAGAGTTCTCATATAATAACAGCTATTAGGCCAGTCTTAAAGCTGCACCGTACAAGGCACTATATGGTCAGAAGTGCAGGTCACCAGTGTGCTGGGATGACATTGTTGAGAGGAAGTTGTTGGGTCCGGAGTTAATCACCAAGACTGTTGATGCGGTGACTCAGATCAGGAAGCATCTTCAGGCAGCACAAGACAGGCAGAAGAGATGAGCAGATGTCCATAGGAGAGTCTTGGAGTTTGAGGTAGGGGATCATGTATTCCGTAAGGTATCGCCGTGGAGAGGCATTTTCCGGTTTGGAGGCGGAAGCAAGCTAAGCCCTAGGTTCATCGGGCCATTTGACATCGTGGAGCGAGCAGGCAAGGTAACCTATCGTCTTGCAGTGCCGCCGGCTCTATCTGAGGTGAATGACATCTTCCATGTCTCCCAACTCAGGAGGTACATCCGTGATGAGAGCTACATGATCGACTACTCAGAGTTATCCGTGCAGTCGGACCTATCTTGTGAAATTCTGCTAGTTGCCATTTTGGACCGGCGGGAGAAGGGGTCGAAGAACAAGGTTATCAAGCTGGTTCGGGTTTCTTGGAATCCTCACTCGCCGGGTGAGTCGACTTGGGAATTGGAGAAGGATATCCAGCGGAGGTTCCCTCATTTGTTTGTGTAGTTCTTATTTTTGTTGTTGTTCTTTTCTTCTCGGAGTTACCCTATGTACTTCTTGTTTGAATTTCGATGATGAAATTCTGCTTGTTAGGTGGGTAGGATTTGTAACCCCTGTAGTTCTTTCTTGTATTTTGTATGTATTTAATTACTTTCCTGGGTACTTTATTCCTGATTGTACTCTTTTGTCCATTCTGAACCGTGTAATCACTTCTTCGTTCTAGTAAACTATTTTATTTCCGTCATTTCAATTCTGTGAATTTCAATCTTCTGATTATTTTCTTCTTCTAATTATTTACCCCTAGTTGATTTTTATTTGACTCTAAATCATATATTTTATGGTCTCATTGTTTATTATTTGATTTCTACCTATTGGATCCGATTTCTAGCCAATTTACCCTATTTTAACCCTATAACCCGCCCTATTGGATCCTAAACCCGCTACCCTCTTTTACCCAGTCTCCCTCAAATCTCTCCCTCACATTTCCCTATCTGCCTAACAAGCAGATCACTCCCCAGGATCTCTCTTTTGATTCCTAAAATTCTAACCTACCAAAAATCTCATTAAATCTAACAAAATTTGTTTCTTTCTCCCTACATAATTATCTCCTAATCAAATACTCTCTCTCTCCAACTCTCGCTCTCCCTCTTCACTGTCCCGTCGACCAACCCCATCTCGGCGATCACCCAGCCGTCGCGCCCTCGCGACCATCTCGCCGCCGTCACGTTCTCCCTGTGCTACCGCCTGCGACCCCCTCGACGCCCTAGACGACCCCACAAGCCTGCAACATCCTCATCCCGAACCCCCCTCATCCCGAACTCCCAGCATCCTTGCGTGTCGACCTCCCGCCCGTCCGTTGCCTGTCGCCGTCGACGTCCACCGTCTCGCCGACCAAGCCCCGCCATCTATCTCCTATTTCGCAAGTCTTCATCCCGCAAACCCTTGTGTTCGTGATCGTTTGTGTCGTGTTCGTGTGCCGGGATCCATTCCCATTATTATATTCTCGTCAGTACAAGTTTAAATACCGTAAGTAGTCTTGCATTCATCTTTGCTTTCATTCTCATGATAATTCCCTGAAAATCATAATCTTGTTCGCTTGATCCGTTTCCATCATTTCATGATCATGATTATTCACAATAAGTTGTCACACACACACACACACACACTACACGAAAATAAATTGGTTCTAGATAGATATCTTGATGTGTATATATTTGTTCGTTACCTATCGTATATTGTGGATTTTTGTTACATGAATGATGTGCTAGATGTGTTCTCTCGTTGTGGAATTGTTAGTACACATTCATGTTGATTTGAATTTCCATTACATCATGTCTTGCATCATACTCTAATTTGGATCTATCGTAGATGAGTTATTTGATAAAATGCATGAAAGAAGTTTTCTTTTGCTGCTGCCCTGATTTGGTACAGCAATTTAGACCCTGTTAATTTCAGTAAAATAAATTAATTTGTGAACATGATTTGTAGGCCTCGGTGTATATTTTTCTGAAATTTCGACGAGTCTCAATTTCGATCTTAGATGTGTGAGTTATCGCAGTTTTATTGCAGCTGTGTCGAAATTTTCAGATTATGATTTTTAAGATCGATGCATGATTTATTATTTTAAAACTGATGTTGAAAGTAAAATTTGGACTTGACATTTTTTTGGGTATGACTAGGCATGACTATGATCAACCCTAAAATTTTGTAGAATTGTTTAATGACTTTTATATCTTATTTCATGCTTGTGTAACCAATCATATAATTGCTAAACTGCATGCTGTTCAGTAAAGAACTCTGTTTTCAACCTGATTCTAGTTATTTTTGATAAAAACTTTGTGAATGTGAAATGTAGCCTGATATGTCTATTTTACAAGCCTTTTGACGGATTTGGATTTCGAATTGTATTTTGTGAATTATCACTGTTTTGGTACTGTTGTGTCTGAACTTTCAGATATTTACAAGTTTGCTGCATCACTCTGTTTTTCGAATTAAATAGACTATACAATCTGTAATGGAATGTCATGAAAATTTATATGTTGAGACTAGACATGCTAGGGAACCTTCCAGAAATTTTTCTAGATTTAATTATGATGTTTTTAGACCCCTTTCATGCTTATAAACAAGACTTTGAATTTTCTTGCTGAAAATAAATTCTGTATAAAACACAGTTTTAAACGCTATTACTGTAGCTGATGTATGACTTGTGTATATGAGCTGGATTCGGCAGAGCGTCTAGTTTATAGATTGTCTGACGGATCCAGATTTGCATTCCTGTGGCAACGAGAATCTCAGTTTTGGTGCAGCAACATCTTGCTGTCCAGAACTGAAAGTCTCGTTGATCTAACTGTTATAGGTTGTTTTGTCACCCGTTTATGTTTCCTATTCGACTTGAGCTTGTCCCTTGTTCTTGCCATATTTGCTTGTCCTGTTTGTGCACTCACATGACTGTCTTGATGTTAATAATAAATGATTAAGCCGGGTTTAAGGGAAATATCTATTAGTGGACAATATAGAAATATGTACTCAGAAGGGGACCCATGTTTCCCAACTGTTTACTGTTGTATCGTGGTTTACCGACTGTTTATTGTTTTACCCGACTACATACTTCCTTATAGAAAAGTGTACTCGGAAGGGGGCCCGTGTTTCCCAACTGTTTACTGTTTTACTGTGTTTCACCAATGTTTACTGTTTTACCCGACTACATCTTCCTTATAGGAAGGTGTACTCGGAAGGGAGCCCGTGTTTTCCAACTGTTTACTGTTTTACTGTGTTTCACCAATGTTTACTGTTTTACCCGACTACATCTTCCTTATAGGAAGGTGTACTCGGAAGGAGGGGCCGTGTTCCCCAACTGTTTACCGTTTACCTGATTACATACTTCCTTATAGGAAGGTGTACTCGGATTGTGCGAATTCAGGACACTGTTTACTGTTTACTGTATACTTGATGCCTGAGTACATGACCCTATAGGCTTCACTACAAAATCTAAACGCAACTATTTAAATGTAGCAACCATGTGATAAAATTTGGGACGCATGAAGTGCTACCTGGATAGTATTAAACTATAGACTTAAGATTAACTTATTTCGCTGGTACACCTCTGTTTTCCTGAGACTGTTACCTGTTACTGCTACCTGTTACCACCACTTGTTACTGTTATCCTTTACTATTACCGCTACTATTTTCCGTTACTGTTTACCTGCTATTGTTTCCTGTTACTTGTAGATTATTCATCTATTGTTGTGTTCCTCCATGCTATTATTTCTTATTTCTTGGTCCATATTTCCATTCCAACTCTTTCTTGCTTGTAATACTTGTGGCCCATAACTTGCACTAACGGGCGTACTGTTTTTCCTGTTTCCCTATTTTCTTCCAATTGCTATATGAGAAGGTTTTGGTGATCAACTACCTGCGGGAGTTGGTTAGCAAACATTTTAGACTTCACGTGGGAAATCTTGTTTAGTGATTTGTACTTGAGTTTATTTCATTCTTGTTGCTCCGTTGAAACTTGTAACGGGTTTGTAGTCCAGAAGTTTTGTTTTTATCCAGATCTTGTACTTATTTGGAAAAAAATTATATTGGTTGCAAATAAATGCTGTTGGTTAATAAATTGTTCATGCATGCGTGGTTGAGTATATTGTTATATTTCCTGTTATGCTGGTTGAGTAGATCCTTACAGCTCATGATGGTGAAAACTATTCACTGGACTTTGTCGCGTACCGTATTCCGTATTCCTTTTGGGAAGCTGGGCGTGACAGAAGGTGGGAAGGCTGAGTGCACACGGCGGCCTAGTGCACAATGGAAGGGGACTATATATATATATATGGCATTGCTAAGCTATATATGATGAACTAATGTTGTGAGTCGAGTTCTAGTTCTCTAATATGAGTCCTTCAACATTGATTAGCTAATTTATCTATTAAAAGAAACTACGAACCACGACGGTTATCCCGACTTTTGGTAGAAACACCGGGATAGTTGGGGGGAGGGGAGGGGAGGGGGGTGGTATTTAAAAAAAATCTACATTCTATCCATCCTGGCGTTTGAAAGAAATGCCTGGTATAGGTTAGCACTATAATGGCGTTTCAGGTATACACGTCAGGGTAGCCCTCCTATATCGTTGGGTAGCTATTTTATTTTATTTTTAAAAATAAATTAAATGTCTATCTCAACGTTTGCCAGGATAAACGCACTACAAGGAATTTGACATATAGTGACAGTAAAAATCCATGGGTAAAGGGGGAAAACCGTAGGTATAGCCCGTATGACCTATACCGACGGACATATTTTTCCGTAGTCAATAATGAGCTATACCCACGGCAGAATGTTGTCACTATAGCCTATAGCGACGATTTTTTCACCTGTTGGACAAAACCTCGATGTTATACCTACGGTTTCTATCCGTTGGTATAGGTTTTAAGGGCACATTTTGCTTTCCTATACCCACAGTTGAAACTTCATTGCTATAGGTTTTAGCGATGGTTTTCGCATCCGAATATTTGAATATATACCCACCGTGTTTATTCTGTTGGTATAGTTCTTTTTGTGCAGTTTGTTAGTATAGGTTTTAGCGACATTTTTTACACATATACACCCACGAATTTTATGGATAGGTCATAATTTGCTCTATACACATTTTTTTCTTATTAATTATGCTTATGATAATTTAATATATTCTTTTATAATATTAATCCAATTATAAACTAAGTACACAATAAAATAAATAAATGTGTTTATGAAACAAAATTAAATAAAATTAAACTTCAATCATATTAAAAATAAATGAAGTATTACAAGCGTGTCAATTACAAAATAGTTGAAAAGTCAACCTAAGAGTACCATACTGACATAATAAACATATAAAGTCTTATAACAATCTCATCCACTCAATTTCTAAGTTTGCTCCATCAAGAGAAAATTAGCTTCTAATCTTCACTTGCAAGTATCAAAAAGAACAAATGAATAATAGCATAACTCAACATAAGAAATATTAATAATTTCAGTACGAATTAGTTAAAACTAATTAGATACCATCTTCAGTATCTTCATTAGTGTCTGGATTTAGAGAATTCGTATGGTCAGGGGCACTTGAAGCATCTGTAACCTATTAAAAATAAAATACAACTTATATATTCTTCTTAATAGATATTTCCATCATTCATTAGAGAAAAAAATGTATCTCTCAAACAAAAACAGATAGAGCAACATAAAAAAAAAAGACACTACAAATGCAATACATTAGAATTAAACATATGGAAAATCAGTAATAAATACAAAAATATCTCATACAAAACATAACATTGAAATATGAACTCCAAGAGTAAAAATATAATATACCTGTCTTGTAACCTGTATAATGTCATTCACATCTTCTCCAGAGAATCGATTATGAATCAACAATAGAACATTTGTCAACAGGCTTTCCACTTGCTTAACTCTATTACGGAACTCTTGATTTTCAGACAAAGAAACCTTCTGTTTTTTAGGATTAGGAATCTTGCCCATACAACGCACACGTCCTCTCTTTTCCGGTTCTTGTACTTGAGAATATGTGTCATCCTTCCAAGGCATATGACTTTGTGAATTTTGGGCTGATTGAGATGTTCCAGCCTCATTATTGTGTTTGTTTAGTTCAACCTGAAACGTTACAAATATTAGAGAAATCATAGATAAGTACAGATCATCCCACAAACCTAAAAGAGTATTCAAGAATGACAAATTCATAGAGGTGCTTAACTCAAATTCAAGAATGACAAATTCATACAGGCTGGATATAATAAGGAAGATATAGTGGGGATATACCCACAAACCCGAAAGAGTATTCAAGTTCTTACGATTACTGAATACAGTTTCCAGCTGTGCATATGCAGGAAGAGCGTGATATTGTCTTCCCCCCCTAAAGTTTGCAGTTGTGCATCTGCAGGAATCTAGTGCCACCCTAAAGTTTGCTTTTGCTGAAACTACAGAAACCTGATATATCACCATGTATTATATTCCCCCCTTGCATAGTCACCTCTTGAAACCTATCGTGTGATCTCGGATGTTTGTAAATCTTCTTTAAATGAATTGGGTTTTGTGAGCTGATGTTCTTCACTTTGCCGCAAATTATTGATGAATACAACACTCTTGGTTCATTCTGATTCTATTATTTTCTGACAGTTAAAAAGTCCTGCACTGAGTTCTGGTACTGCTTCATTCTGGTAGTTTCTTCCGGACTGAATATCATGTACTTATTCCAAGCATTAGAATATTTTTTAAACAAACTGAAGAAATGATTTAGATTCAAGCTATTGGAAACTAATTTGCTGCAACAACAACAACAAGTGCAACTCGCTGTAGGTGTGAATTTACTGATTGTGTACTGGATACAAATTTTTAACTCATATCTCTCTGTAATTGTGTAACCTTCACAAAATATGGTCCGCCAAAATATGGTCAGCAAGAGCGTGATATTGTCTTCCAAGAAAAAAAAATTTATAGTCTTTTAATTCTAATTTGAAAATCTGATCAATATTACTAGTTAATACAGTAAAGCTTTATAAGTGAATGAGAACTAAATAGAGATGGATGAAAACAAATCTTACAATCAATCTAGCAGCCTTCTCATTGACAATTGATCCATCTTTACGAGTGTGAGTATCAATGTAAATCTCTTTACGTTGAGGTTATAAACCTTTGCCTTTTTTTTCCTGAAACCAAACAAACAAGTTATATGATTTTGTAATTACATTTTACTCAATGAAAAGTACAAATATAAACAAACCTTCCCATCAATCAGTTTTGGGAGACTTTTTGTACCCATACAATGGAGATCTTCAAACTTAGCATGATTCTGTCTATTAATTTTACTTACTTTCTACAATTGATACAACAAATTATTAGACGAATGAAGAAACCAAAGTCAAAATATTACTCACAATATGCAAGAATCTATTTGCTATATGACTTACTTGTCCTTCTTCAAAAAACCAATAATGAACTGGTGGGTGATAGCAATCTTTATGCACGAATGCTTCCATAGTAAACCTCGGTCAAAAGGGTACAGCATGAACTACAGAAATTTTTTAAATAAACAATGTCAAACTAATTTTAATTATAAATTATAGTGGAACAATACAACTAAATTAAACATTAACTGATCCAGAGATCAACGGAACAAAGGCAAAGGAAATGGTATTTATGAAGTCTAAATAATCTTCATGATCTACTAGACTTATCCTAAAGGATAAGACTGATTTGGACCAGACCAGAAGTATAAATCAAGAAGACCCTATATAAAATATCAAAGCCAGCAAATTAAATGGAGCACCAAATTAGTTAGCAGGAAGTATCAAAGCTTTAATAACACAAATGCCTATAAGTTCCTTCTTGATATTTTTTAATTTGCACTGTGTACAGATTTGTACCAAAAACATATTGGTGACCTGTATAGCCAATGAATTGTACTAATAAAAAATAAGTCGTTTTTGAGATTTAATTAAGGAAACCCCAACGTACTGTTTTGTGACACAAAAATATATCCTGTTTAAAATTTAGAACTTCAATAAAACAGGCACAACTGGGAATAGGCTTCAGATTTCTTTAAGATATTCTTCGTGGAAAGCTATTCTATCACTAGCGGTCACTGCACATCGTCATCCAGTACAACATTGATAGAGCACTTAACCTCCCAATTTATTGAACTACATAGAATCTCATAACTTGGCTTAACTTTTGAACTCTGCTTGTCATGAACCTTATTCCCTCGATGATTCAGCTGCGGTGAATTGACTACATAATCCAATGGGTTAAACGTATAACATAAATTACATCAAAAGATGAAGCCAAAATTCAAAAGATTCAAAATGAAACTACAATCTCAAGCGCCAGCCATGGTCATGATTAACATCCGTTTCATTCATATGCTTCTGTACCTACCACAGACCACTAATTGGAGCTGAAGATTAATTGTACCACAGATGGTAAATATTGTGAGAAGGCACTCAAAAGAAATTGCATGCCAAAACAACAACATGGCAATCAAAATTCATCAACTAAGGGGTAGTACCAAGCATCAAATTTATATCTAGGGTTTGCAAAATTAATCAAAAATAGATGACCGCGGGTGATGGTGGAAGCGGTGGGTGACGGCGGATAACAAAAGACGACGGCGGAGGAAGAGGTGGGCGATGGGCGGTGGGTGGCGGCGGAGGAAGATGACGACGGTTGAAAGAAAGACGGCGGCGGCAGTGGCGATGGACGAGCAACGGCGATGGTGGGAGGAGGACGACGACGGCGACGTGGATGAATGACGACGGCGATGTGGTGAGTTGGGGATTCGGGTGAGAGAGATAGAGGAGAGAGAGAGAGAGAGAGAGAGATGGGTGTGAGAGAGTGTATAAATTGGGGGATTTGGAATTTGGGGGGAAAATGAAAAAGTTGGGGAAAAAATAAATTATGGAATATACCCACAGTGTTTTATCCCGTTAGTAAAACTTATAGTTACGGATTAAAAGCTCTAAAGCTATAGGCTACCTATACCCACAGTTTACTATTCGTTTGTAGGTATATAATGCATATACCCATGATTTTAGTGATCCGTCACTATAGGTGTCCGTTGGTATATGACAAATTCCTTGTAGTGACATTGGTATAGGTTAGTACTGTAACGACATTTATAATATGCATGCTGGGATAGCCCTCATATATCGTTGGGTAGCTGTTGCTGCTTATTTTGGTGTGTGAGCAAACAGATAATGAGTTTATATTTTGAAGGAAACTACTAAAGATCTAACATTTGATTGTCGTCGTAAAAAGTAGTTAGAGCTCCTGAGATTGGATCTAGATCGTTGAAAGAGTACTTAGATCTAAATCTAACAGTTGCTGACATAGCCAATAGACCTGCAAAAAGTCTGAAACAGCGGGGATGGCCTCGGTAATAAACCCTCCGAATTTGATTTACAACCCTCATAGATTGGGTGTCTCTCCTTGTAATGCTGGGTGTCTCTCCTTGTAACGCCCCGAGCCCGATTCGGCTCCGTACACACGTCTACGTATGCGAAAACAAAACCTAATCATAGTCCCACCTCAGGGTATATCCTCACAAAAAAGAACTAGCTTATGTAGGTACTCATTGAACCATGGGCAAATTATTTATGTACTCCTAATACACTTCTAGATACCAATGTGGGACAAAGTTTCTCACTATTTACCCACCCACTATACTTCCCTCACGTGAGCCAGTCCTTCACATGCTCACATGAAGCACAAGCACAACCGGCCCACTTCCCATGCATGCACAGCCAAATCCATAATTCCATGCATAGGCCCATATATATTTAATTCCCCATCATCATACTTAATATAGGCCCCATATATATACACATATATACACTACTCTTCTAAATACAGGGAATTACAATCAACCCCCCCCCCCCACCTAGCATTCTCGCGTCCTCGCTAAGCTCAAAACATACAATCTATACCGGGTCGTCTTTCTAGCCGATGTGGAATGACATACCCTGATACCCTCTGGTATACATCTTACTCACCCAATCCACTATCGTTGTCGACCCTGATACCCTCCTACATACATCTTACTCACCCAATCCACTATCGATGTTGAAAGTCGGCTCTGATTCTATTTGTAACGCCCCGAGCCCCGCTTGAGTCCGTACGCACTCGTATGCAAATACAAAACCTAACCTAAATACAAAACCTAATCAAGACCCCACCACAGGGCATAACCTCAGCAAAAAGAGCTAGCTTATTGAGGTGGGATAAAAATGACCTGGCACCCCCAGCCGACGGCAGGCCCTCGATGACCCGAGATCAAGCCAAGGCCCAGGGTTACTCCCTCTCGAAAGCACGTCGTCCCGGCCCCGGGCCGCCATGGTGTCGGGACCGAGCCAATTATCAAACCCCCATGAACCCTGCCGCCTCATCCCGGCAACCCGTACCGGCCTTCGGCCTCCGAGCCTCGACGGTCCCACAGGCCTCCCATCAACCTAGTGCGAGATAAAGATGACCTGGCACCGCCTGGGCCATCCGATTCTCCCAGAAGCATAGGAACCACACGATCCGCCACGTCAGCCCCAAAACCACCTAGGGTTTTGCCACGTCAGCCCTAAACCACCCGGGGTGCTGCCACGTCTGCCCTAAACCCCGTGGGCCTCCTGCCACGTCAGGCCCACGGGCTTTCGGGTCCAGACCCGGCCCCCAAACGGGTCCAAACCCAATTGGGTTTGCCTATAAATACAAGGCCCTCTCCCACCTTTAAAGGTAGTCAATCTTTCTCCCACTAAAACCCCTAGTGATTGTTACTCTCATAGCAACTAACTAGATCGTCGGAGGGTCTGCCACCGGGACCAACCCCGGTGTTCCTAGACCGTCTGCAGGGACACAAGGCGGAGCATCCGGATCCGAGCCGATCCTCCAGTGCCGAGCCGAATCTCTGGTGTACCATCCAGCACCGCATCCTTCCACCAATACAAATCGAGTAGGAACTCACACCTGGTGTCACGCCCCGCTACCCGAAAATACGGAATACGAGTACATGACAAAAGCCCAGCGAATGACTAACGTCACCCATAAGCTGTTTAATCGATTAACTCAACAACATAAACAATACAGAACAATTGCGCAGGCAATAATAATGATTTCATGAACAAAAATACTTGGAATAAAACAATATAATATCCAAATACAATAATAATAATCCAACGTCTGGAAACAATAATAAAATCCGGGACATAGGCCCAAACAATAATAATCCAGTCCAAAAATAAATACAAGTCTCAATACATTAAGTCATTTAAACGATAAGCAAATTAAAAGCAGAAATCTTCAAAATGTTTGTTCTCCAACTCCAGCAGGCAATTCTCCTTCGTTACCTGTAAATACTTCATCTAAAAAGAGAAAAATAATTGTCCTCAGAGCAAGTCATGGACAGCAAGTAGAGAAAGCAGGGAACAATGGAATAACGGTATAACAATAAAACAATGAATCAATAGGAATCAATAAAATGGGACATTAATCATGATAGTCGATGAAATGGCTATAATAATGATGCAACATTAAATAACAATAATCAATGATCAATAACGGTAATACTTATCCAATATTCGATATCAATAGGCACAATGATGATCAATATGCAATGTCGGTGTAGTGTGATCCTTAAGTCTATTAATCATTTTAAATCCTAACTAATGTAGCACTTCATGCATCCATCCTTTTACTACATGGTTGCTACATACAAACAATTTCGCTTTAGACTTTGTAGTGGGCTCTATAGTTCATGTACTCTTCAACATTAAACATTATTCACCTTTCGGTGTACGGTACGGTCATCGGCAACGATACAATATACGATAGATTGGGTTACGGCCATAACCACAATTACCGATAAAACAATAGTCGGAACATTATTTAGGGAAACACGGGCCCCTCCTCCAAGTACAGTTCCTATATTGTCCACCACTAAAAGTCAACCCTTAAACCCCGGCTTGTTAATTATTTATCAATGCAACAACACAATATACAATTAAGGGACAATGGGTGAACAATAGTATCAATAAGGAATAACAGGTTGATAACATGGATAGGACGGTTACAATAGTGACAATAACTCATTGGGAACATGCAATGCAACATACATTCATTAATTCATGCAATAGTACAACATAGGAATAATTAATCTATTAAAAAGAGAGATCTAAAATTCTGGAATGTAAAAACACAGCTGCAGTAAAACGGGCATAACTCTTACTACAAAACTTGGAATTCGGAAATTCTGGATTCTATTGACATCTAGACATTAGGGGCTACATTTCATATTCAGAAAATATTTTATTTTAAGGTCATTTATTGCTTCGAAAACAGCGATCAAGTTCAAGTCAGCAACATGTATAGTTCTTAGGGTATATTTCTTGGACATAAAACTAGTTAAACATGATGGGTTTCGATTCTATAGTCAATAATTTGTGTAACTAGCATTATGGGTGACCAAACATGATAAATAAGGATTAGAACACACACATATACAAATCCAACATCAATCAATCATCAAACGACATACAACCTAACGAATGTCTCTACAATAAATTATTTGTGTTGTGACTTGTATGAATAACCCTATTAACAATTCTATATGCATTCATTAAAGATCCAAACTTTAGAGTCAAAGTGGCACGATATCAAGAATATTGGGGTTAGCTCGTGTAAACCCTCAATAGACCCAACGAAGGAGATAGCAAAGAATAATACGATAACAAAGAGATCTACTTGCAGGAATTTCAATAACACTTGAATTTGATACAATTAGCAATTCAACAGGACAGTGACTTGCCTGTTAATCGGTGAAAACGAATACCCAGAATAATGAAATATAAATCCCGAAGCAACGAACCGACGAACTAGCAAAAGAACACGTGCAATATACGTGCAATAAAAGAACCCAATAGCAAAAAAAAGGAGGAGCAACCACAACAAAAGAGACCAGCCACAACAGCAGCAAGGCAGAGGGGGACTGGCGGCCTGGTGGTCGCCGGCGTCGCAGGCGATAGGCGTCGACGTGAGGTCGACGGCGTGCGGGGGCGGCGGCGCTCGCGCTGGCGACGATCGGAAGGAAGCAGCGAAAAGGGGGTTAATGGGTTCTGCTGTTAATGTCGATGAAAGGAGAAGGGAAGATGGAGAACGGGGGTTTCAGGGGTGTCTGTGGATGGCGTTTGGGTTCGTGGGTATTGGGGGAAGACGACGGGGAGTCGTCGACGGGGCGGTCGGTGCAAGGGGGTGGCCGGAGTGGCCGGGGAAGATGATCGGAAAGGGTTGGGAGTTGATTTGGGGAAAGATGAACAGTAACAGGAGAGAGAGAACGGGAGGAGAGAGATTAGACGACTAGGGTTTCGATTTGTGTGCAGAAATTAGGGTTTACAGTAGAGTTGCATTTATAGGGTACAATTAGGGTTCAATAATAGCGGTTTTGGGTCAAAAATCCATCAAATTGGGCTGTAGGGTTCAATTAGGAGATAGATCAAAATCAACACGATTCAAATAAAAATACCCATAATTCAAATAAACAAAATCCACAGTATAGATAACTCAATAAAAGAGAAAGATAGTTCATGAACGAAAATTCCAACCCAATTAGATAAATAAATAATACAATTGAAATAATAAAAATTGGACTTAAAACAAATTGGAACTCGCCGAGAAAATCAGATCGGGTATAAAAATAAAATAATCCAATATATGAATTTTAAATAGAAAATCATGAAATAACAATTTATAATCATAATCATAATAGTAATAAATTATACATTAAAATAGTATTCGGGTTTAGAAATTTTATTAAAATAATCCAATAATAATAATATATTTGTTTTAAGCTCAAATATAAATAGCCGATCAATAAGATGTCGAAGATAAGGTCAAAATATAACATTATTCGAAATAAATAAAATTTTTGTTTAGAAAATACTTTAATACAGATCCAAAACGAATTTAACACAAAATAAATTTACAAAAGTTCAAATTATAGAAAATACACAGAAAATGCTAATTATCGGAAACGGGGGTTACACCTGGTGCATCCACACTCCCTCCAAAAACAAACCGCATTAGGTTGGCGCCGTCTGTGGGAACACTTTTCGGTGCGGACGATAGCCCGAGCTTCGCCATCAGAGGTCTCCCCTCGACCCGCACTCCTATGGCTCCCAAGGCCAAGAGAGTAGTTACCTCCGCCCTCCGCCCGAACGGGACTCCTCTTCAGGACGACCTCGGCGGCATACACGGATCTAACAATCCGGGGCTGAACCCCGGGCCCCAACCAAGCGCACAGCATCCCGCCGCTTCCGACCTTCGTCGGATCATCCAGAACCGAAGGGCTAGTCAGGCTAGGGGAGGGACCGCTTCCAACTCGGCCCCGAACCGCTCCAGGCCCGCGCCTGAGGAAAGGCCATCGGCACTCAGCCGCATCAGCCCAAGACCAACACCACGACACGACCCTATTGACCATGGCGCGGTCAAGAGGGCCGAGTTCCGTAGCTTCCGGGACGAAATCATGGAGGCTATTCACGGAGCGCCAAGGACTGCGACGCTCAACCAACCCCATCAAAGGGACGAGGGGAGGAGCCACACTCATGACCCAACCCCTCTCCCTAATCGCACGGACGAGGTACTCCGACACCTCCTAGAGATGGAGAATCGTCTCGAACGCATCGGCGATGGAAATCCGAACCCCGTGCTAGGCCAAAGGCCTACCCGACCGCCATTTTCTGTTACCATTTTAGAAGCGGAAATTCCCCGAAATTTCCGGCCTCCACAGTTCGAGAACTACAACGACGAGGGTGATCCAGCTGATCATATGGAGGGTTTCAAGACCCTCATGATGATTCACAGCGCTTCGAATCCCCTGCTGTGCCGCGCGTTTCCAGCCACCCTCCGGGGTCTGGCCAGGGAATGGTTCTCCAAGCTCTCCCCAGGCTCGATCTTCTCGTTCGACCAGCTGGAAGCCAACTTCTTGGCCCACTTCGTCACCAGCAGGAAGGCCGAGAAGACGAGTGCGTCCCTGCTTGACCTCCAGCAGAAGGAGGGGGAGTCACTCCGTGACTTTGTCAAGAGGTTCACTGCCGAGGCGAGATCCGTCTCCGCCCTCGATGCTGGGGTCGCCTCGGCCACCTTCCGGCACAATGTCCGACACAACCAGCTGAAGGTCTCCTTGGTGAAGAAGCCACCTCTGGACTTTCCCAACCTTCTTAACCGAGTCGAGAAGTACATACGAGCTAAAGAAGCTCTAAACCCGGAGGGCAGTAAAGAAGCTACAGGGAAGGGCAAACGCAGGGTCGACGAGATTGAACCTGCCAGAAAAGCGGCAAAGGAAGGGGTCAGCATGAAGAGGGTACCCCCGGTCCCTCGCTTCGAGAGATACACGCCCTTGACACAGAACATGTCCGCCATCCTCTTAGAGATTGAGGACAAGGACCTTGTCCGACTACCTCCCCGACCGAGCAACAACAAGAAGCGAGACCAGTGCTTCTACTACCGCTTCCATAGGGATCATGGGCACGAAACCAACCAGTGTTGGGCCCTAAAAGACGAAATCGAGGCCCTCATCTCCCGAAGGTACCTCCGCGAGTTCACAAGAGAAAGCCCACGGGATCAGAAGGATACGAGGAACCGGAGGCCTTTGCCTCCCGCCCATACTCCAAGCCGCCACCAGGAGCGGGATCCCGAGCCCAATGGAGCCGAAAGGCAGGCCATTTTGCATTGCGTCCATGGAGGATCAATGGGAGGGGAGTCTAATACTTTCCGAAAGGCATTCGTGCGGGAGGTATACGCTATCCAAGATCTCCCTTCGCCCCGAGTACAACTGCTCCCTGTCTCCTTCTTCGGAGAGGATCTCGAGGGCGTCCGCCTCCCTCATTGCAATGCCCTCGTCATCAATCTTGACATGGCAAATTTTGAAGTTCGCGGATCCTCGTCGACAACGGCAGCTCGGTCAACATCCTATTTCTTGAAGCCTTCGAAAATCTCAAACTGCCCCGAAACAAGCTCAAGCCGGTCGGATACACCCTGCATGGGTTCTCCGGTGTCCCCGTCGTAATAGAAGGGATCGTGACTCTTGATGTCACCGCAGGCTCGGCTCCCATCAGACGGACCGAGTCTATGGACTTCATGGTGGTGAACGTCAAGGCGGCGTACAATGCCATACTCGGCCGACCCGGGCTTTGCTCCCTTCAAGCGGTACCGTCGACCTACCACTTGAAATTAAAATTCCCCACTAAGCAAGGGATCAGTGTCGTTCGAGGTAATCAAGAGGCGGCGCGGTCCTACTACATGACCGCCGTCGGAGGGGACGTCTTCTCCCTCGATGCCGTCGAGCTCGGGTCCGAGAGGGGCGGTTTCGATCCTGAACCAGCCGACGAGCTGGAAGAGGTCCCGTTGGGGGCGGCAGACGAGTCGAAGTGGTTCCGAGTAAGCCGCTCGCTCTCCGAAGATTTGAAGTCGGACATAATCAACTGCATCCGCCGCAACGTCGACCTCTTCACCTGGAAGCCCTCCGACATGCCCGGGATATCTGAAGACCTGATCATGCATAGGCTGAGCGTCAACTCGGGCTCCAAGCCGGTCGCCCTGAAGAGGCGCAAATTCGCCCCAGAGAGGCAGCAAGCAGTAAAAATGGAGGTGGACAAACTCTTTTCTGCCCGATTCATTCAGGAGGTCAGCTATCCCGAGTGGCTGACAAACATTGTCATGGTTAAAAAGGCGACCGGGGGTTGACGGATCTGTATAGACTTCACAGACATGAACAAGGCGTGCCCGAAAAATCCTTTCCCCCTCCCCAGCATCGATGCCTTAATCAACGCGACCTCGGGACACGAGCTGCTGTCCTTCATGGACGCCTTTTCAGGGTACAATCAGATCCGGATGTTCCCGCCAGACATTGCAAAAACCTCGTTCGTCACCGACCAGGGCCTCTTCTGTTACCGCGTTATGCCCTTCGGGCTGAAGAACGCCGGAGCCACCTACCAACGGCTCGTAAACCGGATCTTCAAAGACTTGATCGGTCGCAACATGGAGGTTTATGTCGACGACATGCTCGTCAAGAGCCGGGAAGGGCCAGACCACATTGCCGACCTCGAGGAAGCCTTCGGAATCCTCCGAATTCACAACATCAGGCTCAACCCTGCCAAGTGCGCATTCGGTGTCTCCTCTGGAAGATTTCTGGGGTTCGTCGTCAGCCAGCGTGGCATCGAGGTAAACCTAGAGAAGATCCAGGCCATAATAGATATGGCCCCACCCCGGAATGTCAAGGAGGTTCAGAGGCTCACGGGAAGGTTGGCGGCCATCGGTCGTTTCCTCTCCAAGTCGGGGGAGAAATCTCCCCCCTTCTTCAAAGTCTACGTGGGAAAGGGGGCTTCGAGTGGGGCGCCCATCAATAAGAGGCCTTCGAACAGCTGAAGCAGTACCTCGCCAACCCTCCTCTTCTCAGCAAACCCGAGCCGGGCGAACCGCTGTGGCTCTACCTATCCGCCTCGGATAGCGCCCTTAGCACGGTCCTCGTCCGGAAAGAGGATGGGGTTCAGAGGCCGTTATACTATGTAAGCAAGGTCCTACTCCCTACCGAGACGAGGTACGCAAAGATAGAGAAAATGGCCTATGCTCTGGTCATGGCAGCCCAGAAGCTCCGCCCTTACTTCCAAGCTCACTCCATCCAAGTACTGACCGACCAGCCGTTGAAAACCATCCTCCACAAGCCAGAGAACTCCGGCTGCTTGGTCAAGTGGTCGATCGAGCTGAGTCAGTACGACATTGGCTATCAGCCGAGGACGACGATCAAGGGACAGGCCCTCGCCGAGTTCATCACCGAATGCACCATTTCCGAGCAACCCAGCGTCGAAGGTTCGGATCCGACCTGGGATGTCTATGTCGACGGATCCTCTTGTGAATCTGGGAGTGGCGCTGGGATCATCCTCCGAGGCCCCGACCAATTCCTCCTTTAATACTCTCTCCGCCTCAACTTTTCGACCTCCAACAACGAGGTGGAATACGAGGCCATGATCGCCGGATTGACCCTGGCACACCGAGCAGTTGCGACATAAATCTGGGCCTTCAGCGATTCTCAGCTCGTGGTCAATCAAATCATCGGAGAATACGAGGCCCGCGACGACCGGATGATAAGGTACCTGGCCGTGGTCCGATGACTCCTAGCATCCTTCTGCTGCTCCACGGTCGTTAGGGTCCCAAGGGAGTAGAACGCCCAGGCGGACGCATTATCAAAACTCGCTTCTTCCTCCTTCGAGGGCCTCGACCAAACAGTACTCATCGAAGTCCTCTTAAAGCCAAGCATCAATGACCAAGAACAAGAGGTGATGTGTGTACATGACGATGCCAGCCCGAATGACTGGACCACCCCCATTCGAAGATTCTTAATCAACGCCGAACTTCCTGAAGACCAGGCCGAGGCAAGAAGGGTCAGGATCCGAGCAGAAAGGTTCGTCATGATCAACGACATCCTCTTCAAACGCTCGTACACACTGACAGACGGGAAACCGTACCTCCGCTGCCTCGCCAGTGACGAATCTAGCTACGCACTGAGAGAGCTTCATGAGGGGATCGGCGGATGCCATATGGGAAGCAGGTCACTTGCTCGAAAGGCCCTGAATCAGGGGTACTATTGGCCAACAATGCTGCACGACTCCCTAGACCTAGTTAAGAGGTGTGGCCCGTGCCAGAGATTTTTCCCAATCAAGAGGCTGCCTCAAGCCAACCTCCGATCCCTAGCCAGTCCGATGCCATTCGCCATGTGGGGCATGGACCTAGTAGGCCCCTTTCCCGTAGCCACCGGACAGAGGAAGTTTTTGATAGTCGCCATTGACTATTTCACGAAATGGCTCGAGGCCGAGCCACTGTCCAGCATCACCGAGCGCCAAACCCAGCAGTTCTTCTGAAAAAACATCATTTGCCGGTTCGGAATCCCTCAGGTCCTCATCACGGACAACGGGATCCAATTCGCAGGCCAAAACTTCTGAGGTTCTGCAAAGACATCGGCGTCCAGCAACATTTCTCTGCTATATGCCACCTTCAGTCCAACGGCCAAGCGGAGAACGCGAACAGACAGATCCTCGACGGCCTTAAGAAGTGCCTCGACAGTTCCCCCAAGGGACAGTGGGTGGAAGAGCTGCCCAACGTGCTATGGGCACACCGAACCACCGAAAGGAACTCTACGGGGGAGATGCCGTTCAGTTTAACCTACGGGACGGAGGCGGTGATCCCAGTCGAGGTCGGCTTGCCCTCTCTGAGAATCATGGCCTTCGACGAAACAGATAACTCAGCTGGCCTAAGGGCCAACCTGGACCTCATTGCCGAGGTCAGGGAGAAGTCTTCCGTCCGAAGGAGCATCTATCAACAGCGGATCGAGAGGTTTTACAACAAGAAGGTCCGCCCCACGGACATCAAGGCAGGGGACCTCGTGCTACGCAAGTTGTCCGTCTCTGACCCAACAAGGAAGAGGAAGCTAGCCCCCAACTGGGAAGGTCCGTAAAAGGTAGCCGAGGTCGTACGCCCCGGCACGTACCGACTCGTAGATATGGAGGGTCGGACGATCAAGCGACCCTGGAACGCCGAACACCTAATGAAATTCCTAGAAGAGCAGAAGTAGGGTTTCTGCTTGGCTAATGTAAATAATGGTTTTGTAAACTTTCTTATGTAAAAGGCCATTAGCGCCTCTCTATATGTATGAAAAGGATCCCTTTTTGTTGAAACTCCAAGCATCTCGGTAGGTCCGACCCTACGCCGAGCGAAGGGGTTGCTTTCTCAAGCTGCGGCACCCGAGTCGAAACTCCGGTGCCGGCCCACAAGGTCTCGGTAGATCTGACCCGACACCGAGCAAAGAAGTCGCTTCCTCACACTACGGCACCCAAGTCGCCACACCTGGTACCGATTCCCAATGGATCGATAGATCCAACCCTCAACTCCCTCGCATTCGATCAAAAAACAATTGGCCAGAGCAAAGAGAGGAAAGAAACCCCTTAGTCATACTCCCTTATTACTTTAAAAAGAAGAAAGACCGTTACATGACCACTCCACTCAGCTAAAAAGAAAGAAATTACTTACTAAGGGACCTCTTAGGGCCCATCGGGTTCGACAAAGGGTAATCCCACTCCGACCGAGCGGCTAGAGCCCTCTCCTCGTCACAATGGCCCTTGGGTTCAGCCAAGGTCGACACGCCGACCACGGAGCTCTGGGCGTCAACCGGCCGAGTGTGCTCCAGTAGCAGCAACGCTGCAGGGACCCCCTCCGTTCGACGCCCTCCCGAGGAAGATCCCGTCCTCGTCCCAGACATGCCCAGCATCGTCTTATAGCGGTGTATCTCTATCTCCTTCTCCACTATGACGTCACAAAGGAGCCTCTCAGACGAGGGCCGCTGCACCGACGCGCTTGACATGGTGTACCCGAGACCGGCGCTTCCGAGGTCTCGATCCACCATTGCCCTCTTCAGCCTGGTTGCCTCTGCGCTCAGGGCCTCGGACTTATCCCGATAATAGTTAAAGGCAGCATCCTGATCGCGAGCCCCCTTGTGGTAACGGACCAACGTGGACTCCAGGATCTTGATTTTACTCCGGAGCCACGCAACGTCGGAGCGACGAGGATCCGCCTCGAGAAGAAGAGCTGTTACCTAAAAGGAAACCAACCACCACTCAAAACACTTCGACAAAATGGTCCAGAAAGATCCGGGGTCAAAATACTTGGCCGAGCAAAAAATCCTTTTTATAAATAAAATTCTTCATACAAAAATGCGGTGGCCAGTCCGCGGTTGGCAAATACAACAAAGAAGAAGGGGAAGACAAAAACAAAGAGGCAAACAACCTAGTTCCCCACCTCTGCATCGGCCGGGTCTACGAGCGGGTCGGCGGCCGATCCGTCGACCTGTCCTTCACGCTTGTCCCCTTCGGGAGTCTTCGGCGGCAGCTCAACGACCATGTCGTAATCAAAGTTGGCCAGGTCAAGGGTCGGGTAGAAGTGCCTCACGTGACTGAGAGCCTTCTCGTAGACCTCGTTCTGGGCCACAATTATGAGGTCCTGGGCCTCCGTCGTCATCGCCTCCTTCTCCTTGGCAAACTTCTTCCTCAGGGCGCCCACCTTCTTACCCCATTCGGTCTCCTTGGCCTCGAGCTCGACCTTCAGCTGCTGCTCTCTCTTGTGCGAGCCCTCAAGCTCGACCTTCATCTCCTTCATCTCTTGCTGGTACTTGTCCGCTCGTCCCCACTCCTGCTCCAAGGCCTTCTCGTAAAGCCTCTTCACTTGGGCCCCCTCCAGACAAGCCTACGACAACCAGAAACTGTTCGAAAAAAGACTCGCTCCACGAAAAGTTACAAGGAAAAGGGGTCGGCAGACTTACCAGCACGTTCGCCTGCGACAAGCGCGTGTATGCCTCCTCCAGGGTGTCGTTGCTCATACTCTGACGATCCGGGGGAGTCGCCAGCTTCTCCACCACCTCGATGGCGTTGGGCCCAATGGTTAAGCTGTCCCCTCCCCGAATCGACCAATCCAGCGTCCATGGCTGCTGCACCTCCTCACCCACAATCTCCCCTGCACCGGCTCGGAGCGGAGGGACCTTCCCCTTGCCGCGATCAGCCGCCTTGGCCGGACCAGGGCTCAACGGGGCAGCCATCTCCTTGCCCACGACCGGGCGCACCTTCTTCGCCCTCGGTTCACCGGGTACCTCGGAGACGACCTGGGAAGACTCCCCCGTCCTCTTTGCTTTTCCCCCCTCCTCGGCCTTCTGCTTCTTCAGGGCAAGCCTCCTAGACTTGATCGATTCTGGGTCCATACCTGCAAGAAGACCTATTAAGGACAATGAGCGCAAAAGAACACCAAAACAAGAAAAATGAAACGACTACATACTAGACTCGGCCGGGCTCAGTCCGACGCTGGCCAGGTGACCCTCCGACACCTTCGGCCAGCTGATGCTGTTCCCCCGACGGAGGCACTCGACGTGTCCCCACTCCTCGGCGGACAGATCCTTCTGCCTCGGCGCCTTGAAGTTCGGCTTATAAAAATTCCAGCAGGTGGGGATGTCCCAAGGTTCCGTGCTCCGGATCACGAAGTACTTCCTCTTCCACTCCTTAATGGTGTCCGGATGGCCGTGGACTACTTTCTCCTACCCCGAGGAGAAAGGTAGAAGATCCCCTCAGACTCCCCCGACGAGCTGATCCCCAGCATCGCACGAAACACATCTAGCCGAAGCGGCACCTTTCTCTCCTCACAAAGCAGCACGAAGCACACCATCTGCTTTCACGAGTTCGGCCCGTACTGCATCGGGGCAAGAGACGCCCAATTAAGTACCTCCCAGATGAATGGATGGATCGGCAGCCTCAGTCCGGAACTGAACGCATCTGCTGGGAAGATGCAATACCACTCCGGTAGTGGGTCGGTGGGACGAAGGC
Source organism: Hemerocallis citrina (assembly GCA_017893485.1). NCBI lineage: Eukaryota > Viridiplantae > Streptophyta > Magnoliopsida > Asparagales > Asphodelaceae > Hemerocallis > Hemerocallis citrina. The sequence continues at coordinate 1,357,586 of JACEHZ010000535.1, read as the reverse complement.
TTGGGCTCGGCACCATCAGCTCATAGCCGAACTCGATGTGGAAGGACGACTGAATAACCTCTAGATCGCTTGCCTCCAGGATCGACGGCAACACATCCATCCTTATCTTCCTCCGACTCGGCGATGAAGGCTGCACCCCGTATAGGACTTTGTCGGAGGGGTCATCTGGATACTGCCTAAACGACTTCGGCCGTACTGGCGACCCTGTCACTATATTACGAGCAGGAGTCGCCTCACTCGGACTGCTGGGCCTCATTAACTTCCTTATCGGCTTCCTCTTCTTCTTGGCCCTCTCCGACGAAGGGGTGGCCAAGGGCTCGAGGACGGTCGCCGTGGAAGAGGAGCCCGCACCCCGGCTCCGTCTCCGAACTGTGGATTTTTCCCTAGTGCCCTTCCTCCGAGCCTCAGACACTTCAGCCTCTCTATCTCCCCCACTATCACTACCCTCCTCCTCCGACACCAAATCTCATATCTCCACTTCATCCGAACTGTCGCTCCCTTCCTCCTCGGAGTCACTGCTCTGCACCACAAACGGTTTCCTGATGCGGAGGGGCTTCACATCGTACACCCTAGTGTCCTCCTCCCACGACGTCGAGTCGGAGAGCCCTGCGTCAGGGTTACCTTCCCCCCTCGAGGTCGAAGCCGAGGAGCCAGACTGAGCCTTACACATGCTAAAGAAATAAAGCTACGACTAACCTGGGTGGCCTCGGAAAGACGAGCGGGTATGGCTGGTTGAAAAAGAAGAGCGCCGGAGAGTTTCTTTTCTTCTACTGAGGAAAAAAGCGAGAGAGATGGGTGAGATAAAATGGGATGGAGGGGGAATTTATTGAGCTGGAGGGGACTCCTCAATTTTCGCACTGACTGTTCCTAGATCCGCATGAAACGACCCCTAGAAAATCGCGCCACTTCTCCTAGAAACCCGTGCCAGTGACATCACCAAGTTGGGCGGTTGGCAACCCTTCGGTTCCCGCCCAACCGGCTCCGGCCTCGGCCCCCGGGCACAACTACTTAAAAAATTTTTGTTTAAAGATTTAAGGCACTCGCCTCGGACGAGCGCCCCGGGCTCCGGGACTCGGTCGGTTCCCCTCTCACCCGCGAGCAACTCAGGGCTTACGGCCTCGAAAGCCGAAACCCCAAACTGTTCGAGGGTGGGAGGAAGACCACCTTCCCCGGGCCCTCAGTCTGGGACCCTACCAGCAACAGCGGACAAGCCTCCTGGGCATCGAAATCAGGTCGGCCCGCCTCCCATCCCTGTCTCCTTCGGGCAGACAACCCTCAAAAGCCGCCTACCCGAAGGAAGATAGGTATCGCAGAAGAGCCATTCATCTGAGGCTCCTTATCCCCCGGGTCCGAACTTCGGTCGATACCCCTCCCATCTCAATCTCTTTTGGACAGACAACCCCCAAGGCCGTATACCTAAAAGAAGACCGAGACGGCAGGGTAACCACCAATCCGGGGCTCCCCAGAGTTGAAAATTTTCAAGTATCAGGCGTCCGCACAAGGCAGACGCCTCTGATGGCCGATGGACCACCACTGGTGTGATCGAAAAGGCAGTGGGGGAGTGGGGTATTTATAGCCTCCCCCAAACCTACCATTACGACCCCTGGGAGGCCAAGCAACGGAAGCCCAACCGTCACGCCGCCTTCCACCTGGGGAACTGAAACGCCACGCATTGATTAGGGGACATCATTAAGACACTTGGGAAGTTGTGACGCCACGCGATTCCCGGAACGCCATTAATGCTCGCCCTCGCCCTTGCCGGCCCATAAACCCTCGTCAGTCCGAGGTCAGGCCGAGCGCCAGGGCAGCTTTCTCACGAAAGCACAATGGCTCGCCATCGCCCTTGCCGGCCCATAAACCCTCGCCAGTCCGAGGTTAGGCCAAGCACCAGGGCAGCTTTCTCACGAAAGCATAACGGCTCGCCATCGCCCTTGCCGGCCCATAAACCCTCGGCAGTCCGAGGTCCGGCCAAGCGCCAGGGCAGCTTTCTCACGAAAGCACAATGGCTCGCCATCGCCCTTGCCGACCTATAAACCCTCGAAGGCCCGAGATCAGGCCGAGCACCAGGGTAGCTTTCTCACGAAAGCACGATGGACCGACGTCAACCCGTCACTACGATGTTCCAAAGCCAAGATTGACCCCACACTCGACATAATGCCTCCCCTCGATAAACAGGATCTGACTTCGGCCTCCTAGCCTCACCCAGCGTCGACACTGGTTCCGAAGACCTCCCGAAAACCTCTCCCACTTTTTCTCCATGACCAAAACTACTCCTCCACGGCTAGCTCACGTATCCCTACAGGAGTGGGGGGCTTGTGAGGTGGGATAAAAATGACCCGGCACCCCCAGCCGACGGCAGGCCCTCGATGACCCGGGATCAAGCCAAGGCCCAGGGTTGCTCCCTCTCGAAAGCACGTCGTCCCGGCCCCGGGCCGCCATGGTGTCGGGACCGAGCCGATTATCAAGCCCCCATGAACCCTGCCGCCTCATCCCGGCAACCCGTACCGGCCTTCGGCCTCCGAGCCTCGACGGTCCCACAGGCCTCCCATCAACCTAGTGCGAGATAAAGATGACCTGGCACCGCCTGGGCCATCCGATTCTCCCAGAAGCACAGGAACCACATGATCCGCCACGTCAGCCCCAAAACTGCCTAGGGTTTTGCCACGTCAGCCCTAAACCGCCCGGGGTGCTGCCACGTCTGCCCTAAACCCCCTGGGCCTCCTGCCACGTCAGGCCCACGGGCTTTTGGGTCCAGACCCAGCTCCCAAACGGGTCCAAATTCGGTTGGGTTTGCCTATAAATACATGGCCCTCTCCCACCTTTAAAGGTAATCAATCTTTCTCCCACTAAAACCCCTAGTGATTGTTACTCTCACAGCAACTAACTAGATCGTCGGAGGGTCTGCCACCGGGACCAACCCCGGTGTTCCTAGATCGTCTGCAGGGACACAAGGCGGAGCATCCGGATCCGAGCCGATCCTCCAGTGCCGAGCCGAATCTCTGTCGTACTGTCCAGCACCGCATCCTTCCACCAATACAAATCGAGTAGGAACTCACACCTGGTGCATCCACACTGCCCCCAAAAACAAACCGCATCACTTATATAGGTACTTTTTGGATCATGGGCAAATTATTTATACGCTCCTAATACACTTCTATCTACCGATGTGGAACAAAGTTTCCCACATTTTCCCTACCAACTACACTTCCCTCACGTGAGCCACTCCTCCGCATGCTCACATGAAGCACAAGCACAACCGGCCCACCTCCCATGAAGCACAAGCACAATCGGCCCACCTCCCATGCATGCACAACCACTTTAATTCCATAATTCCATGCATAGGCCCATATATATATATATATATATATATATATATATATATATATATAATACTACTCTTCTAAATACGGGGTATTACACTCCTAGTGGGCACAGTCGTTTTTAATGGGTTTGAAAGCGGTTCATGTCTTGTTAATGAGCCTGAAGGAGACACAGACCTGTCAAAGAAGTCCGTTACTGTTAATCTGCCTGTAGAAACTTGAAGATATGTGCTGGAATCGTACGATCCTAGTTTGTTGTGATTTTTACCATTATCATAAGCCTCCCACTTCCGGAAGACATTTTTTTTGCCTTCAGAAAATAGTTTGCCTTGTTTCAGAGTTCTCGGGTACAATCCTGGCTTTCAGGGACATTTGGAGATACCTGGAACTTTTCAAAAGCTTTTGGAGGTGGTGAATATTTTTCTGAACTTTTCTGAAATTTTCAGGAATTTTCCGTGACTTTTTCGGATTTTTAATATTTTTTCTCAATTAATAATTGCTTTTTCTATTTTTAATTAATTATTTCAATTTTAATTATTTTTTGGATATTTTAATTAATTTTTTGAATTTAATAAAAAAAAGTTTTGGAATATTTAATTAACATTTAGAATTTTATTTTTTTTTGGGGATTTTTTAAATTAGTTTATCAACTCGGTACGAATTTTGAAGCAATCTGGCGCGTTGATCATGATTGGGCTCGCCCACTGATGAGATTGGGTGGCTACGATGAGGAGGCTGTGATGATGAGGCAACGTTGCTTTATCTGGAGCGTCGATCAGAGTGGGTCTCGCCTGTTAAGTGAGATCGAATGGCCAAGAAGCGAGCGGAAGGGAGATGGAGGCTTGGCTTGCGGTGTCTATTAAGTTCAGACTCGCGTTTCTGAGAGATCCAATGGTTGTCGATGACTGCAAGTACCCCTTTTGGTCGCCCGACCATTTGGGCGAGCACTGTTCATCTTCTTCATTTTGAGTTCCTTATTTACGGTGACCAAGACATTGGGCGACCACCTTGACTCTGTCGACCACTCTTCTTCGACCGAGCAGACCTTCTTCCACGAGGGAGCTAGGGCTTTTGCTAGGAATTCCCTTCGTCGAGCAGGCTTTGGGCGACCAGTGCTTCGTCAACCACTGAGTTTTGGGTGACCAACCCACTTTTGGGTGACCAAAGTGACTGAATTTCGTCGTCGAGCAAGGGTTTTTTGGTGAACAGTGCTTCATCGACCACTACATTAGGTGACCAATCAAGTTTTGGGCAACCATCTCCTCGGTGTTCCAGAGCTTTAGGCCACCAGGGGGCTTTGTCGAGCACCTTTTGTTATTATCAAGCTAGAGCAATGTCGACCAAGATTTTTTGGCATCCAACTCTTCGAGTCTTCATCGATTTCGGGTTTGTTCGAAGTTTGAGTTTGGGTGCTGTTCTTCGAAGTTAGGCTAAGGGTGCTTGGGTTGGAGTATGTGCTTGATCACCTGCAAAGTTTTTGTTGTCGAGTGTTGGAGTTGTTGTCTTCTTCGAAGCTGGGTATGATCAAGTGGCGCTTGGCGAAGCTTTTGGTGCATAAGGTTTTAGCGAAGTTGAAGTTTTTTGGAACATTGTTGTTCACACTGGAGGTACATCTTGAGTCTGATATTCTTCTCCTTCGTTGTTCGAGCTTGATTTCTGTCGAAGCTTGAGGTTGGAGGTAGTGTTTGGTTATGTGAAGCTTTAGGTTGAGTGGAATTCGACCTAATCAACTTGGAGTTCTTGCTGATCTCCTCCGAAGTCTTTCTCGGAGCCTCTATTTTCAGTGGGGTTTGACCTGCAGATGTTGGGGCCAACTTCAAGTGTTGTTGAGTTGAGTTTTTCCCATAGGCTTGAAAAGCTTGAAAAGTTGAACTAACTTGGCTTGAAGAGCTTTAAAGAGTTGGTTGACTTCAGAGCTCGAATGTCGGGTTCAGTTGCTTCGAAGTTGAAGTTTTGAGTTTGCTGATGGAGTTTGAGTTTGTGGACCAAGGAGCTAGGGAATAGGAAAACTCGGAGCATCGACATCGGGTTCGGGTTTTTGTTGTCCTCGTGGTTCTTTGTAGCATCATTGGGTGTAGAAGCTTGATGTCGATTTGGTTTAGTCATCTCCGAGGCTTTATTGTCGGGTTTGTGGACCAATTAGGATCTTTGAAGTTTTGATTTATTGTTTCAAGGCAGCACTTTATTCTTTGTGTATGCATGGAGTTATACACAGACACACACACACACACACACACACACACACACACACACACACACGAAGTGCATTTTATAAACCTTGGTTTATACACCGACGAGTAGGATCTTCTTGGGTGAACACATCAACTTGTATTGTTGATCAAAACATCTCGTCGTTCATTCTGTTGATCCGCTCTTTTGTCGACCAAGCATTGTGTTGTTCACTCGTTTTGTCGATCAAAATGTCTCATTGTTCATTTCGCTAAACATCTCTTTCACTGACCAAGCATTGAGTTGTTCACTTGTTTTGTCGATCGAGCATTTCGTTGCACATTTCCTTGAACCGCTCTTTCGTAAACCAAGCATTGTGTTGTTTACTTGTTTTGTCGATAGCGTTTCATTGTAGGACGCGTCTTGTTGGACAGGTGTTTGCGCCCAGCAAATTTGTAGAGACAATTTCTGAAAGGGAGTTGAGCGTCAAACTTGCTATTTGCATCCAGCAAGGTAGATTTAACTCTGACACGGAGTTGAATGTAGAGCTTACTGTTTGCGCCCAACAAGTTTGGATAGGAAACTCTGAGAGTGAGTTGAACATAGAGCTTGTTGTTTGGTCCCAGCAAGTTTATAGAGACAACTCTGAGATGAAGTTGGACGTTTAAACTTGCTGTTTGCGCCCAGTATGTTTGGAGAGATAACTTTGAGACGGAGTTGGACGTAGAGCTTGTTGTTTGTGCCCAACAAGTTTGTTGAGATAACTCCAGGATGGCATTAATGTTTGAACTTGTTGTTTGCACCCAAAAAGTTTGTTGAGACAAATTCAGGACAAAGTTGAACGTTTGAACTTACTATTTGTGTCCAGCAAATTTTCTAGAGGCAACTCTTAGACGGAGTTGAACGCAGAGCTTGTCGTTTGATCCTTGCAAGTTTATAGAGACAATTCTGAGACGGAGTTGGACGCAGAGGTTGTCATTTGATCCCAACAAGCTTGGAGAGACAACTCTAAGATGAAGTCGGACGTAGAGCTTGCTGTTTGCACCCAGCAAGTTTGTAGACACAACTCTAGAATGGAGTTAAATGTTTGAACTTGTTGTTTGTGCCCAGCAAGTTTTGTAGAGGCAACTCTTAGACGGAGTTAAATGCAGAGCTTGCTGTTTGATCCCAGCAAGTATAGAGACAATTCTGAGGCAGAGTTGAACATTTAGCTTACTATTTGCGGCCAGCAAGTTTGTAGTGACAACTTTGAGATAGAGTTGAATGTAGAGCTTGTCGTTTGATCCCAAAAGCTTGGAGAGACAACTTCAGACGTAAAGCTTACTATTTGCGCCCAACAAGTTTGTAGACACAACTCTAGGACGGAGTTAAATGTTTGAACTTATTGTTTGTGCCTAGTAAGTTTTTTAGAGAAATCTTTTAGACTGAGTTAAACACAGAGCTTGTTGTTTGATCCCAGCAAGTTTATAGAGACAACTCCGAGGCAAAGTTGGATGTATAATTGTCGTTTGATCCCAGCAAGTTTGGAGAGACAACTTTGAGACAGATTCGGATATTTGAACTAGCTATTTGTGCCTATCAAGTTTGGAAAGGTAACTCTGAGACAGAGTTGGCTGTAGAGCTTGTCGTTTGATCCTGGTAGGGTTGGAAAGACAACTTTGAGACGGAGTTGAACGTAGAGTTTGTTATTTGCACCCAGCAAGTTTGGACAGGAAACTCTGAGACAGATTTGAACGTAGAGCTTGTTGTTTGATCCCCGTAAGTTTGGAGAAGCAACTCTGAGACGGTTGAATGTAGAGTTTGTTGTTTGAACCCAACAAGTTTATGGAGACAACTCTGAGACGGACTTGAATGTTTAGCTTGTTGTTTGTGTCCAGTAAGTTTGGATAGGTAACTCTGAGACGGAGTTGAACGTAGAGCTTGCTGTTTGACCCCAACATGTTTATAGAGACAACTCTGAGATGGAGTTAGACATTTGAACTTGCTGTTTGCGCCAAGCAAGTTTTGAGAGACAACTCTAGACCAGTGTTGGACGACGAACCTGTTAGGTTTCGAAAGCAATCACAGATTAAATACACAGCGGAAAAATTACAAAAAAAAATCGAAACCTAATCATGGATCCATGCGAAAACCATAAATCGTGTTTAGGAATTATACTTTGAAGATGGATCTGCTATCTCCATAGTATGCTGATCACAGCACTACAATATTGCGGTGTCTCTACTGTATTCACACGAACAGATTAAATCAAGTTTTTCCTCACGCTGCGGTACTAGCTGCGGGAAGGGGATGTTCCTCACGATCTCTCTCTCACAATTTTTGTGATGGCTAGGATTTTCTTATGTGTAACTTTTCCATATATACGTATCATATATATAGGTGCAGAAAATCAACCTTAAGAGAATAATGAGACTGTTGGACTCACAATCTGATATGGGTCAGATTCATGTGTGGGCCTTTGAACTTTAGTCAGCCCATTTAATCTAATTAAATGTCCAACCAATGTCAGGAGTCCAAGTCTTACTTGAATCCCCAATTAAATTCATCTTATGAATTTAAATCACAATTTCGATCCATTCTAAGTGTGTGACCCTGTAGGTTCCCATTACGTTGATAGTAATACTAAAATCATATTCTAGTACAACAAACATTGAGCGGTATCTAGAAATACATCACTGCTACTCAAGTAACGGGAATTTCATTGATTTGATATAACCTATCTGTGACCAATATTACCAAGTATTCTAATCACTTTGTCCAGATATCTTAACTGACCACAAGGCATAGAGCGTGTCACCCTTGTATGGTTCAATTTTTGGTTTCTTGATGTCCGAGTAGATTTACTAAAACAAATGAGCTCAATATCTCATATTGACTCATTTGAGTACAGCCATGCATTTTGCAGTCTCACTCAATCAAGGGGCTCATAGATATCGTTTCTGTTATGTAAAAGGGATAAATCCTATCTAATTCATTCACATCCCTCCGCATGATTTATAGTACATCCAATAGTCGACTTTATAATCACCTTATTACAGGCAATGTTTGACGACATTAAAACATACAACTTCTCATGTAGGGCACCGTAGTGACTTCATGTCAAAGGATTACGTACACCATGGTCATTGTGAGAACTGCTTATGACACTCACGTAACGATCCATGCAGCGTTCTCATGGTGGGTCAGTCCAGTACATTATTACTCTAATATATACCCATGTGAAGACTTGATATCTAATATCTATGGCCTGTGAGATATGGTCATCAGTCTACGCACAAACTAATCTTTATGTATTATTGTTATCCTAATTCACAATAATACTTGACTGGGGACATTTAAGAATAGTGTTCTGATTACAACAAATAGGATCTTACAATCAAGTCATGCACTTGATATCCCATGGTATTAAACCTACTATTCTAAGGACATTATTATGTTCATTTAATCACAATAAAAAAATACAATAAATAAAATGCCTCACATATGAAATAAATATCATAATACAATGTAAACTAGTAATGTCAATACACAACTGGCCTCTAGGGTATACACCAACAGAACATATTACATGTTGTTAATGGGTTGTTAGAACTCGAGCGAAGAACAAGAAATTGAACTCGTTGTTGACGAAGCTCGAGCAAAGACTATGGCGTTGAACTCGTTGTACGAAGTTAACGAGCTGCTAACAAAGCTTGAGTGAAGAGCAAGGCTTTAAACTCGTTGTATGATGTTAACGAGTTGTTGACCGAGCTTCAACGAAGAGTAAGCTATTGAACTCGTCGAATGGAGTTAACGAGTTGCTGACGGAGCTCGATCGAATAGCAGGGCATTGAACTAGTTTTTTGGAGTTAACGACGGAGCTCAATCGAATAGCAAGGCATTGAACTCGTTGTTTGGAGTTAACGAGTCGTTGATGGAGCTTGAGCACAGAGTGGGGCTTCAAACTCGTTATTTTGAGTTAACGAATTGTTGACGGAGCTCGAGCGAAGAGCAGGGCGTTGAACTCATTGTACGGAATGAATGAATAGTTGACGGAGCTCGAGCAAAGAGTGAGGCTTCGAACTCATTGTTTCGAGTTAGCGAATTGTTGAGGAGCTTGAGTGAAGAGCAGGGCGTCAAACTTGTTGTATGGAATTAACAAGTATTTAACAAAGCTCGTGCGGAGAGCAGGGCGTCAGACCCGCTGTATGGAGCTCCAGCGAAGAGCGAGGCACTGAACTTGTTATATGGAGTTTACAAGTTGTTGATGCAGCTCGAGCAAAGAGTGGGGCGTTGAACTTTTTGTATGGAATTAACGAGTCATTGACAGAGCTCGAGCTAGAGTGAGGCGTTAAACTCGTTGTTTGGAGTCGATGAGTTATTGATAGAGCTAGAGCGGTGAGCACGACATTAAACTCATTGTTTGGAGTCAACGAGTTGTTGATGGAGCTCGAGTGCGGAGCAGGACATTGAACTTGTTGTATGCAGTTGAGTTGTTGATGGAGCTCAAGTGAAGAGCATGGTGTTAAACTCGTTGTATGGAGTTAACGATTTGTTGATGGAACCTGAGCGATGAGGAAGGTGTCAACTCGTTGTACGAAGCGATCAAGCTGTTGACGAAGCTCGAGCAAAGAGCAGGGCTTTGAACTCATTGTAAGGAGATAACATGTTGTTGACAGAGCTCGAGTGGAGGGCGTGAAACTAAACTCGTTGTATGGAGTTAACAAGTTTTTGACGAAGCTCGAGCATATAGCAAAGCGTTAAACTCGTTGATTGGATTCGACGTGTTATATATGAAGCTCGAGCGGAGGGCGGGGAACCGAACTCATTGTATGGAGTTAACAAGCTGTTGACAGAGCTCGAGCAAAGACCAAAGTGTTGAACTCGTTGTTTGGAGTCATCAAGTTTTTGATGGAGCTTGAGTAGTAAGGAAAGCATTGAACTCGTTGTTTTGGGTGAACGAGCAGTTAATGAAGCTCACACAAAGAGAGGGGCACTGAACACTCTGTGTGGAGTTAATGACCTATCGACGAAGCTCGAGCGGAGAGCAAGACAATGACCTCACTGTATGGAGTTAACGAGTAGTTGATGGAGCCTAAGCGAAGTTCGAGGTGTTGAACTCGTTGTAAGAAGTTAATGAGCTGTCAGCGGAGCTCGAGCGAAGAGCAAAACAATAAACTCGTTGTAGGGAGTTAATGAGCTATTGAAGGAACTCGAAAGAGGGGTGGAGCACTGAACTCATTGCTTGGGGATGATGAGTTGTTGGTGTTCTGGGTATTCTTGATATTGAAGTGAAGTCCTTTGTGTTTGTTCGATATTGAGGTAATTCCGTTCTTCTCTTTGCTGACAAGTAGTTGTATACACCGAATGAGGTCTTCTGGACGCCGAGCTTGCTCTCCTTTGCAATACATTGCACTTGACGAAGTTGGGACTTGTTCGTTTGAGCGGCGCGTCACGCGATATGGAGTTGGAGCTTGCTCAGGTGAGGGTGGTGTTACTTAGGAAAGTCTTAGAGCTTGCCCGTCTAAGCAAGTCTTATCTTGAATTCTATCTTCAAGAATTCAGGCGGCCTAGGGAGCTGTTAGTTGGCAGGAGGCCGGTGAAGTGGTTTGTGTCTCTTAGGGAGTATTGTGTACCCGGAGGGACAACTTGTAGGACAGCTTGTTGTATAGTTTTTGCAAGACTTTTGTTGTGATGCTTAGGCATGAAACATTCATTGTAATTCTGTAGTTGTAATGAGACTTGTCATTTGTGAAATAAGAAATCTTTTACATGCCCGTGCCTTGTCTTGTGATTCGTCGTCTTTGGGTTGGCTAGTTATATGAGCTGCTCTTAGGGAGAGTTGGATTCCATACTTGTCGTTTTGTACTCAGCTAGTTGTAGGTGCAACTCTAAGAGGGAGTTGATCTCCGAACTTGCTGTATGGGTCCTTTAACGAATTATGAGAGTTGCATCGAGTGGCGAGTTGAGCTCCAAACTTGCTTGTTTGCAGGTTTGCTGGAGCAACTACAATCCACGATTTTGGTTATCTAATCCGTCTTTAAGAATTTTTGATAAATTTCAGACACAGATCAAATGGTGAGTTGAGCTCTGAACTTGCTTGTTTGCAAATTGTTAAAGCAACTCCGAGCCATGGGTATGGATTCCGAACTTGTTGTTTAGGGATTTAACAAGTTGCATAAGCAGATTGAATAGCGAGTTGAGCTCTGAATGTGCTTAATTGTAGGTTGTTAGAACAACTCCGAGCCATGGGTATGGACTCCGAACATGTCGTTGAAGAGTTTAACTAGTTGCAAGAACAGATCGAATAGCGAGTTGAGCTCTGAACTTGCTTCGTTACAAATTGCAATAGCAACTCGGAGCCACGGATATGGACTCCAAACTCGTCTTATAAGGAGCTTCTAATAAGTTTTTGGTGCTATTTTTAGGAGTAAGTTTGGCATTTTAACCCATTGTTTACATCCATATAGTTGTCCAAGAATTTTGCAAAAGGATTTCTACTAAATTTTATTGAAAAAATAAAACTAAGCGGTTGCTCTAGTGGTTGGCTTTTATTGCATCAAAGGCCACCAAGCCTGGACGACCAAATATTGCGTTGTATACAGCTTTGACGTCGACTACCATAAAGTCCAGCGCTTTCGTTCAAGTAGTGTGAGGCTTTCCTGTGTCACATCGAGTGTGATGATTCCTTCAATTTGAACGGGACATTGGAGAATCTGTGGAGTGTATAGCCGGCGGGCTAGAGTCGGTCTCGGGAGGCTTGAGGCCGTTGAAAGTGTTCATGAAAGAATGTTTACTGAGATGTCATTGTCTACCAGGATGCGGCGTACCTCATGATTCACCCTGGAAAGGTTTATGACATGCATTGCAATGAGCTATTCAGACAACTTCTAAGTACTTGTCCAAGAAAGATATCAGGACCCTGGTGCTCTTGGCAGGCGAAATATTTTATACTGAGTTGACTTCCCTGACAAATGCTTTGCGGGAGGAGTTGGAATGTCCCCCCATCGGACCTCCATGAATGGAGTGGAGAATGGCTATGTGTTCTAAGTCTTGTGATTTGCAGATCCTCTCTTGACGCTTATTAGCCCCCCATGTCTAAGAAGTTTCGGCATTATTGTTTTGTTGGACAAATTGAGATAGATAGCCTAGCGAATCAGACCTTCAAGTTCTTCTTTAAGGGTTTGACAGTTATCAGTAGTGTGTCCATGATCTCTGTGAAATGCGCACTACTTGTTCCTCTCTCTTCTCTTACTAACTGTGAATATCTTGGGGGGAGGGGGATTATTCTACCCTTCTAACTGCCATAAGGATCGTATAGACACTTGCGTTAAGGGGAGTGAACTTGTCAAACCGTGGTGCTGGAGGAGGATGGCATTGACCTGCGCCGTCTTTCTGAAACTTACTGGGTCCTTTCTCATTTGAATCCTTCTTGACTTGAGGGTAAAGAGCTTCCTCGGCCCTGATATACTTGTCACTCCTTTTCAGGAGCTCAGTGAAATTTTTAGGAGGCTTCTTCGCAAGAGAGGCCTTCAGGTGTTCGTGAGTGATGTTGTGGCGAAGGCTGCAGTCGCCACTGACGAGTCTAGGGAAGAGATCGACCTTACTTCGGCTGTGAAGTGCTTGACAAAGTCTTTCAATAGTTCTCCATCCTTTTGCTTTAATTCCAACAGAGAAGCGCTTGTTCTTTCAGCTTTGCGGCTAGTAACGAAGTGTGCTATGAAGAGCTCCTCGAGTTGATCGAAGGAGAATACAAACTCTGGAGTGAGGCAGGAGTACCATTCCCTGCTGATCCTTTTAAAGTTACAGAGAACATTTGGCACATGAGCGCATTAGTGGCCTATAGACCATCATGAGCATTTTAAAACTTTCAATATGGTCAGCTGGGTCAGATTCACCATCGTAAGATTCGAATTAAGGAGCTTTGAAGGAATGGGTGCGCCGAGGATAGATTTGCTGAAAGGAGGTCGACTGGGGTGTATGCCCTGCTGGAGCGGTTCCCTTCATTCTTTATCTGTTCCAGGTGATCTTCTAATTCTCAGATGTGGCGAGGGACTTGGTCGTCCTTCCCCTTGGATCTACTTGAGTTGCTGGATTCTTCTTTTGAAAGAGTACAGTGGCGACTCTATGAGGGTCGACCCTGTACGTCCCGAATTTCAATATGATATCTTAGAAATACGTGGCACAATTCCCAGCATTAACTTCAATTGCAATAGTAAACACAGCCAAAAACACAGATAATTTTTATTTCAACTTTTATTACATCACTTGTTTACAAAACACAGCGGAATACAAAACACCTTGAATTACAAACTTTTCTTTACAACACTTTCTTTTACAAAATTACACAAACTCTATTATCTTTCTAGAACAAGCATCCAAATCTCAAGCTATAAGCACCTACCTGTAAAAGATGAGGCTAGAGATAACCCTAATCCCCAAAACTACAAGGGTCAGCCATAACGGTGTGAGTGACATAAAAGAAAATAACATAAATAAAACATAAGGCATAGAGTCATCAACAACATGTATTACCAGCAAGAATAAATGAAAATGAGAAATAACAATAAGTAAAGTATGAAAACATCAAGAAATATAAGATAGTGAATAGTAATACGAGAAAACATCAAGTGAATCTAGACTAAGTGTCAAGACGAGGAAAACAGAAATCAAACATTCATAAACCAAGTCATGAAAACACAATCGATATATGCTGACTCTCTAATGCATACTTGTGGATTCTATGCATTCCATACTACATAGGTCCAGTTCAAGCCCTTAACGATCTCCACTTTATAGGGTTAAATCCCTCGTTATGCAACAAATCCTACTACGGTGATGGAAAACAAGATCCAGAATACTCCGCGAATAGGCACCACAGCCCTCGACGCGCAAGCATCATGAAAGAGTAGCTCAAAAACTGAAGAATCTCCTCCCACCCGTGTACCCCACGAATAGGCTTGCGAGGCGCTCGACGTGCAGATACACTAGGTACATTCCGTGAATAGGCCCGCTGACCCTCGTCACGCGAATGCACCCTGCATGCTCCGTGAATAGGCATACAGACCCTCGACACGCGAACATACAAATGTCCTCTCGAGATAGGACAAAAAACAGTCCGGGAATGCATCCGTTGGACTAACAAAACCAAGAGCATATACTTACGTTTCCCAAGTTCCATCACATCTCCACTAGTGCCTGTCCTTAAGTTAGTTATTATTAAAACACAAAATCCCCATCTCTAGAGTTAGTGTATCCTGCCAGACTTAAATACTCAACAACAACCCCAAGACCCAACTGGTCTGAATCAACAAATCTCCACTGCCGGTTCTCAGGACTCCCACTCAACTCCTAGTGATATCATCAAGACCAAAACTCACAAATCCATCGTCAAAACGATCATATGAAGAAACTTCTCCAATCAACAAAACCCAAATCTTTTATAAAATTCCAGAATCCAAACCTAACAATAAAACATCTTGAAAACATATGTTCTGTAGAAAGGATAATATTTAAAATAGTAAGTTATAGATCTAAAAACTTTTAAAGAAACAATTGTTTAAAAAACATCAGGATAACTCAAAAAAACATCAGTAACAGTCGACAGTAAACCGGAGTCGGTCGACTGTCCAGAGCAAAACCCAACACTTCAAGAAATATAATTTTAAGTAGTAGCAGTCGACTGTAAAAATTCATCGGTCGACTGTCCAGTGCGAAAACCCAACACATCAAGAAAATAATTCTAAGTAATGACAGTCGACTGTAAAAGTCATCGATCGATTGTCCAGAGAGAAAATCCAAAACTTCGAGAAAACACCAAAACAGAGCAGAGTCAGTCGACTGTAAAAATTGTAACACCCCGAATTCCAAAACATACTGAATTTGAGTTCCACAGGATCTTTTCATTTCACTTCGTACAATTTTACGAGGAAATTAAAACTTTACTTTACATCAGAGTTACATTTACATTAACTTTATACAGCGGAAGCAATTTACATAAATTACATGAAAATATACACATTTAAATCAATCTTGGAGCAGCATGTATACTTCGATTTGTCAACCTCTTTATCTTGCATGTAAAACTGTGGGCGCGTCAGTTCATTCAACTAACGAAATATTATACACGGCCATCCTCTCTATGCCAGAAACAGTATAATGATTTTTCATACTTAACAACCACAAACTTGATCACAAGTAAAGCTACAAGAGACTATCCTATTGGTGTCGTGTTGTGTTGTGCACTTAGTCCTTAATGCAGTTGTTTACATTGTATGATACTAATGCGCACTTGTTCAGAGTCTATGCAGCCCATACTACATAGATCTGAGGGCAAGCCCTTAATCGTTCTTCATCTTGTAGGGTTCAATCCCTCGCCATGGTTTAATTAACTACAGTAACTACGGTAAGTATCCTAGGCATTCTATGAACAAAGAACTCACGTCTAGGCGCCCTGGAGAGAATCCCAACGCACTGACACATGACTCATCATGCAGGCATCCTGTGGTAATTCACCTCCTACGATAAACGTGACACCACCTGCAGTCATTAGATCACCCCATAAGCATGGCCACCAGGACGGTACTCTGGAGTAGTATCCACGCCCTAATCATGACGCATCATGGGACATCCTGTGAATACTCTCACGCCGCCAATCCAATGGCCCTCATACTTAAGTTTTTCTCTTACGTTCATCACATCTTCACTATGTATCTAATCCTTATGTAAAATTGAAGGCCAATATTCTAGAATCTAGCATTACTCTTACATCGGTCTCTTTCAACATCAATTATTATCAACGTCCCAAACTTGGTCAAAATATCAAAATCCTCTTTTCCATATTTTTCATTATTGCCGACGTTGAGTTTAGCTAAAAAATCTAGTCTAAGTCCTCCTTTCACTTTTATAGAAACATACTTGCTCACAAATTGTACAATTCATCAAGTTCTCTTTTTCTCATAATTCCATGCACAACCTGCATACTCAAAATTTCTCAATTAATTCCACTCAACATTTATGAATGAAAAATCTCAATTTATCTCTTTGCAATTATTTCTATAGTCAAAAATTTTCATTACTTTATTTTAGAATTTCAAAAGATCAAAACTAAAATGAACTCTTCACTCTTCAAAATTTGTACTATTGTTTCTCTAATTAAAGGTCTATAAGTCCAAAATAATTTTTCTTCTGAAGTTTATATATACTCGGGAATTTTCTAATATTTTCTCAGTGTTTATTTATTATTATTTTTTTTAAAGCTCAAAATAATCAAAGTAAAATAAAAAAAGAAAAATATATTTCTTCTAAAAAATTTTGGCCACTGCCAGAATCGAACCGCACACACACACACACAGCCAGTGCACAGTCACCGAGAACAAAGCCCCACGCGCTAGCCAAACAGGACAAAGTGCCCAACTGTCACAAAGGGTGAGTGAATGGTGTTTGAGTCTAGTTCTCGATTTTTGGGGAAAAATCAAATTTTGGAAATAAAAATCCTCTGCCGAGACTCGAACCCACACACACACAGTCACACGCTGCTACAGTAACGCAACTAATGCCCCCCTATAACCAGTATGACCACAGTGACGAACTGATATAGGATTGGTTTAAAATAGATTTATGTCGAGTCTCTGTTTATTAGAAATATTTCATTTTTCAAAAGATCATAACTTCGTTTCTTCTTCACAAAAAGTCCTAAAATTTTCCAGAATATTGAATTTACATACATTTAACAAATCAGTTTTTTAAAAAATAATTTTTGACATTAAAACAAGTATTTTCACTCTTATTTGTATTCTATGTTTACGAATTACAAAATTTCACTTTAACAAATCCTCTACTCAATTTTTTGCATTAAGACTTTATTTAAGAAGTGTAAATTTCTGTTTTTCCCTCTTTATTCATAATACTTATAATCCAAGTTGCACTCCTTGAGCAAGTATTACAATAGTTCAATATGCACAAAATTTAATAATTCATCTACTAACCATACATGAACATTTTTCTACAATTACATGGTTCTAATTCCAAAATTTCATGGCAATAAGTTAATTTAACTACATTAAACATGGATCATAACCAATAGCATGCAATTCATCAAGCATTTACTCATTCGTCTAGCAAGTCATTTTTAGGGCCAACAAGTGATAATCTTATTAGTTCTTTTAGCATGCATATATATCAAAATCCCTAGCATGAGGTATAGAAAAACACCCACTTATTTGAAGAAAATACTACAAAAGCTTCTAGAATCTCCTTGAACACACGAGCGGTCCTTCTCCTCCTAGAATGAGCCACCACAATGTCTCCTCCTCCTTTCACTTAGTGAAACCCGAGCCTCTCCTTGCCTTGGTGAAGTAGCTGGCCTCCAAGATGGAACACACACAAACTAATGCTCTCAATCTTTTTACTCTCTCTCAATCTTTTTACTCCCCTATATATTTCTTTCTTTCTTTACAAAAATTCTTAGTGTTGTATGCATACAAGGGAGGGGTATTTATACTAGTTTTAGGGTGAAATGGAGGGCTAGGATTGTATTAGATGGTTGTAGATAAATGGCTAGGATACAATGGAAAGTTGTAGCAACCACCCATGAACAAAAAACCACCTCTCCACTAATCCACTCCCTCACTTCTCTCCTATGCATTTCCGGCCAAATGGAGAAGGTGTGCAATGCACACACACGTGCAAGCACGTGTCCCAACTAGTGTCCCCTAATTAAAGTTTTACATTATGAATTAATTAGTTGTCTACAAAATGGGTCTACATGACAAGTTAAGGCAATTAAAAGAGTAATTGATTCATGGGCTTCCAAATAGTGGGCTTTTAGACTCATGGGTCAAAATAAAATATTCACTTTATTAGGTTGGGCTTAATTTGGAAAAACAAGTTTAGGCTTCTTAAAAATGAGCTTAAAAAGAATAAAGAGAAGGAAAGAAAAAAATTATTTGTTCATGTTATAGAAAATCATTTCATAAGAAAATGTTTATACAAAATTTTGTACGTGCACAACATGTAAAATCACAATTTCACATTTAATAAAAAAATTCAAGGTATTACAAAAATGGGTCAGTCGACTGTTCCGCGTGAAATTTCAAGAAAACGAGAAAACATAGCAGCCAGGTAGCGACGGTCGACTGTCGATAGTGATCGGTCGACTGTTACTCCTACAGACTGCAGTTTTAGTTTGTGCACATTTCAACCGATACGGAGTTTTACTTTATAAAAACCAAATCTGTAAAGGGTATAATTCTGATATGTTCAAATACGACTTATAGAGTATATAAGAGTCCACAAAATCAATCAAAACCACTTTGAATTGATAAAAAATAGCTTTTTGATGAATTCCTTCAAATTGAAACGTGAATATGAGCATATATCAAAATAAAGTTTTTTTAAGAATCAATCATACATCAAAATACCTTCATATGATGTTCCAAACCATATTAATACCAAAATAAATTGAGATATAGTCAAATCCTTCGAAAACATATAAAGACTCAATTTTTTCAAAAACAATGAAATATGATATTCATGTAAATTGATTGTGCATGTTCATGCACCAAAGAAAACTTCACAAATCCATCGATTAGAAATAACAACATATTCAGATTTAATCATAGTATTTGAGAAATCCAATTTCAAATAAAACATTTCACAAATCACAATATCCCCAATTTAGTTGTATTACATCAATCCAATTCAATTTATCCCAAATCCAATTCTCAAGACATCATCTCTTAATTCATTAGTCCTCCTCAAAACTTCCTCAACTAAATCACCATTATTAACTCATGAATAAAAAACAAATTTAACATTAACATGACCAAGTTGCATTCATCCAACTCACCAATGGTCAAAAATCTCATCTTTAATCTATTTATGCATAACATTCACCATATCCAATCAAATCAGCAATTATCCAAAAGAAATAGCCTACTCATGATTTATATTTGGTCCTCTATCAATTTTGAATGATCCACATGCAATTCCAAACATAAATAACTAGGTTTTCATGAAAGATCCAAATTTTAACTCATCAATTCATTCATTGCATCTTTCTTCCTTTAGTTAACCCACCTTTTTCATACCAAACCCTAGCATGCCTTATAATAGATGAAACACCACATACAACATTTAAAGAACAAAACAAAACAATTTATATCACTCACCTTGTTGAAGAAACCAAACGAATATGATAAAGCAATAGGAAAAATTCCTCCTTCGCAAGAAATCCAAGATATTCTCTTTAAAACTTCAAGAAAATAATAATAATAAAACTTTTGTGTTGTGCAGCAAAAGACGGCTGCACTCCACCTTTTAAATAGGTCGGAAATCAAGAGAATTAGGGTTTTGAACATATTTGCAAAATACTCCTTTTAAAACACATCTTTACATATATAGATCCATATACTTGGAAACTTGATAAAAACCAATTTATTTGAGATTTAAAATAAAAAAACCTTCATAAAGTCAGTCGGCACTGTTTAAAAAGCCCAGAAAATGAATTTGCACTTTTATCCCTCAAAATGACAATTTTGCAAAAAGATCCCCTTTTATCAAAACTTGTAAAATAAATTAAATTCATCAAGACAAAAAGTAAACTTTTTAACCCTGAGTTGACTAGACATTATACCCAACCCAAAAATCCGAAAATCTGGAGTTTTCGCCCCATTTGGTTATTTTGCACAAAGTCCATCTTTTCGTAATATTTGCAAATAGGTCCAACCATTGTCAGAAAAATCTAAAAAAATCACAAATTATATCTAATAATTAATAATGATTTTCCACAAAATAATTTTTGACTTTGAACTTTCCAAGAAAACATTTTCACGTGTTTTGCACGTGTAAAAAGATAAATCTTTAGAAAAATATTTATTAAATCACCAAAAATCATTTTAATTCATTTATAAATCTTAAAAGTAATTTTTAAAAATACTGAGTACTACATCACTTCCTCCTTAGAATAGTTCTGTCCTCAGAACTACTACTAATAGGGTCCAAACAAAAATAAGCAAGAAATTGAAATCTCATAAATGGAAACATGGTTTAAGAAATAAAATCACACAAGAGAATGTAATGTAACAAAAGAAATGTAATTCAACTCAAAGAGCACAATCATACAAAAGTTTAGGAAAAACCTTTTCGCTGCGCAACTCTGATAACTTGTCATCGGGAACCAGCTGCAACAACCTCTGAACTCCTGCATCTAGCTCTGACCTTCCACAATCTGCTTCATCCTTCCGAGGATCAGTGGCGACTCCCTCCTTAGACAGGACATGACCAAGAAAAGCTACCCTAAACTTGCAGCTCAAAAGAGATCAATACCAAATAATCTCCTACCAATCTCGATATCAAAGTCCTCATAATATCGATCAGCAATCAATTCTTTCCCTGATGGTGCTGCCACCGTCAAGGCTCCGCCTGGAAACACCTTAAGCTCCACACCTAAGACTAGCAAAATGGGGCGACACAAATGTATGCAAGAAAACAGTATCAAATAAAACTTTTGTTTTTATTCCATTAACCCAAAACAAAATCTGTTACATGGAGATCGATACTCAAATCTTCAATTTATTCTCAAACAAAGGTTTACTTAATACATAAATGAATTGAAAATTCTTGCACACCCTGGATCACATCCCTGAGTTACCTGCATCCTCCTCAGTCAATGCGAACACTCGCCCCTGCCTCAGAAATTTGCCTCCGCCTGAACCATCCTTCTTCAACTGCAAAAAGTTTGGTCAGATATGCCCTTCACGACCACACTGATAACAAACCTGTGCCCTCCAAGGCTTGGTGCATGCTGCCTGATAATGACCTGCCTCTCCACAGTTGAAACAAGTCATGCCTTGAACTGCGGGCACCTTCTGCACTGGCCCACTGAACTTGCCCTGCTTCACTGGAAACTCCTTCCCACTCTGACTATCTGCTGGCCTCTTGTTCTTGTTCCATATCTCCTGCTTCTTTTGGAATTGGTCCATATCCTCTTCTGTCATAGTTGCTCTCCTGACCAGCTTATCAAACCTCTTTATGCCCAAAGGAATCATCCTCGACCTCAAATTTGGCCTCAAGCCCAGCTCGAATTTCTTGGCCTTCTTCGCTTAATCCACAATCAGCTCCGCTGCATACCTTGACAGCTAAACGAACTTAGTCTCATATTCACGCACTGTCATGCTGCCTTGCTGCAGATTCAAGAATTCCATTGCTTTCTTCTCCTGAATATCGAGAGGAAAGAAACAATCCATGAATTCATCCAGAAAAACTTCCCAAGTCACTTGCTGATCCTCAAACGTCATGTTCACTGACTGCCACTAAATGCCAGCATCCTTCTCTAACTGCATCGCAGCCAATTTCACCTTATTGACTTTTGGAGTCTCCAAGACTTCGAAGACCATCTCCATCTGTCTAATCCAATCATCAGCCCTATCTGGATCAGACTGCCCTTCAAACACAGGCGGCTTCATCCGCTTGAAGGACTCAACTTGCTTGATCGGATCAGCATTAACAAACACTAGTCCTGCCTCTGATTCTGATTATGATTCGGCACCATATTAGCTGCCATGAATGTGTTCAAGGTCTGATACACCCTGACAATCTCAGTCTCAAGATCAAGTCCAGCTCCATGGGAACCTTCAGTCCCATCACCATTACCACTATTCCTGGTCCTTGGTCCTGCCATTCTACTGAATACTGCAAAATGAAGGTAAAGTTAGAGCATCACAATACAATTCACATCCATATCAATACCCTATGGCAGAATCCCAAGCATACCCCCAACCAAAACATCATGTTCTAACTCTATGTGATACTCACACTTTAATGTCCACGCCTAGGTACTCACGCTCTAGTGTCCACACCTAGGTACTCACGCTCTAGTGTCCACACCTAGGTATATTTTCATACTATGTCTATTATTACTATTGAAGCATGCTCTGGTACCAATCTCTGTAGTGCTCCGAATTTGCAATATGATATCTTAGAAATACGTGCCACAATTCCCAGTATCAACTTCAATTGCAATAGTAAACATAGCTAAAAATACAGATAATTTTTATTTCAACTTTTATTACATCACTTGTTTACAAAACACAGCGGAATACAAAATACCTTGAATTACAAACTTTTCTTTACAATACTTTTTTTTTTACAAAATTACACAAGCTTTATTATCTTTCTAGCACAAGCATCCAAATTCCAAGCTATAAGCACCTACCTGTAAAAGATGAGGCTAGAGATAACTCTAACCCCCAGAACTATAAGGGTCAGCCATAACGGTGTGAGTGACATAAAAGAAAATAACATAAATAAAACATAAGGCATAGAGTCATTAACAACATGTATTAACAGCAAGAATAAATAAAAATGAGAAATAATAATAAGTAAAGCATGAAAACATCAAGAAATATAAGATAGTAAATAGTAATACAAGAAAACATCAAGTGAATCTAGACTAAGTGTCAAGATGAGGAAAACAGAAATCAAACATGCATAAACCAAGTCAAGAAAACACAATCGCTATATGCTGACTCTCTAATGCATACTTGTGGATTCTATACATTCCATACTACATAGGTCCGGTTCAAGCCCTTAACGATCTCCACTTTATAGGGTTAAATCCCTCGTTATGCAACAAATCCTACCATGGTGATGGAAAATAAGATCCATAATACTCCGCGAATAGGCACCACAGCCCTCGACGCGCAAGCATCATGAAAGAGTAGCTCAAAAACTGAAGAATCTCCTCCCACCCGTGTACCCCACGAATAGGCTTGCGAGGCGCTCGACATGCAGATACACTAGGTACATTCCGTGAATAGGCCCGCTGACCCTCGTCACACGAATGCACCCTGCATACTCCGTGAATAGGCATGCAGACCCTCGACACGCGAACATACAAATGTCCTCTCGAGATAGGACAAAAAACAGTCCGGGAATGCATCAGTTGGACTAACAAAACCAAGAGCATATACTTACGTTTCTCAAGTTCCATAACATCTCCACTAGTGCCTGTCCTTAAGTTGGTTATTATTATAACACAAAATCCCCATCTCTAGAGTTAGTGTATCCTGCCAGACTTAAATACTCAACAACAACCCCAAGACCCAACTGGTCTGAATCAACAAATCTCCACTGCCGGTTCTCAGGACTCCCACTCAACTCCTAGAGATATCATCAAGATCAAAACTCACAAATCCATCGTCAAAACGATCATATGAAGAAACTTCTCCAATCAACAAAACCCAAATCTTTTATAAAATTCCAGAATCCAAACCCAACAATAAAACATCTTGAAAACATATGTTCTGTAGAAAGGATAATATTTAAAATAGTAAGTTATAGATCTAAAAACTTTTAAAGAATCAATTGTTTAAAGAACATCAGGATAACTCAAAAAAACATCAGTAACAGTCGACAGTAAACCGGAGTCGGTCAACTATCCAGAGCAAAACCCAACACTTCAAGAAATATAATTTTAAGTAGTAGCAGTCTACTGTAAAAATTCATCGGTTGACTGTCCAGAGCGAAAACCCAACACATCAAGAAAATAATTCTAAGTAATGGCAGTCGACTGTAAAGTCATCGGTCGATTGTCCAGAGAGAAAATCCAAAACTTCGAGAAAATACCAAAACAGAGCAGAGTCAGTCGACTGTAAAAATGGGTCAGTCGACTGTTCCGCACGAAATTTCAAGAAAACAAGAAAACATAGCAGCCAGGTAGCGACGGTCGACTGTCGATAGTGATCGGTCGACTGTTACTCCTACAGACTGCTGTTTTAGTTTGTGCACATTTTAACCAATACGGAGTTTTACTTTATAAATACCAAATCTGTAAAGGGTATAATTCTGATATGTTCAAATACGACTTATAGAGTATATAAGAGTCCACAAAACCAATCAAAACCACTTTGAATTGATAAAAAAAAAGCTTTTTGATGAATTCCTTTAAATTGAAACGTGAATATGTGCATATATCAAAATAAAGTTTTTTTTAAGAATCAATCATACATCAAAATATCTTCGTATTATGTTTCAAACCATATTAATACCAAAATAAGTTGACATATAGTCAAATCCTTCAAAAACACATACAGACTCAATTTCTTCAAAAACAATGAAATATGATATTCATGTAAATTGATCATGCATGTTCGTGCACCAAAGAAAACTTCACAAATCCATCGATTAGAAATAACAACATATTCAGATTTAATCTTAGTATTTGAGAAATCCAATTTCAAATAAAACCTTTAACAAATCACAAAATCCCCAATTTAGTTGTATTACATCAATCCAATTCAATTTATCCCAAATTCAATTTTCAAGGCATGATCTCTTAATTCATTAGTCCTCCTCAAAACTTCCTCAACTAAATCACCATTATTAACTCATGAATTATAAACAAATTTAACATTAACATGACCAAGTTGCATTCACCCAACTCACCAATAGTCAAAAATCTCATCTTTAATCTATTTATGCATAACATTCACCATATCCAATCAAATCAGCAATAATCCAAAAGAAATAGCCTATTCATGATTTATATTAGGTCCTCTATCAATTTTGAGTCATCCACATGCAATTCCAAACATAATAACTAGGTTTTCATGAAGATCTAAATTTTAACTCATCAATTCATTCAATCCATCATATATATTCATACCAAACCCTAGCATGCTTTATAATAGATGAAACACCACATACAACATTTAAAGAACAAAACAAATCAATTTATATCACTCACCTTGTTGAAGAAATCAAACGAATATGATAAAGCAATAGGAAAAATCCCTTCTTCGCAAGAAATCCAAGATATTCTCTTTAAAACTTCAAGAAAAGAATAATAATAAAATCTTTGTGTTATGCAGCAAAAGACGGCTGCACTCCACCTTTTAAATAGGCCGGAATTCAAGAGAATTAGGATTTTGAACATATTTGTAAAATACTTCTTTTAAAACACATCTTTACATATATAAATCCATATATTTTGAAACTTGATAAAACTAATTTATTTGAGATTTAAAATCAAAACAACCTTCATAAAGTCAGCCGACACTGTTTAAAAAGCCCAGAAAACGAATTTGTACTTTTACCCCTCAAAATGACAATTTTGCAAAATGATCCCCTTTTATCAAAACTTGTAAAATAAATCAAATTCATCAACACAAAAAGTAAACTTTTTAACCCTGAGTTGACTAGGCATTATACCCAGCCCAAAAATCTGAAAAACTGGAGTTTTCACCCCATTTGGTAATTTTGCACAAAGTCCTTCATTTCGTAATATTTGCAAATAGGTCCAACCATTGTCAGAAAAATCTTAAAAAATCACAAATAATATATAATAATAAATAATGATTTTACAAAAAATAATTTTTGACTTTGAACTTCCTAAAAAAATATTTGCACGTGTAAAAAGATAAATCTTCGGAAAAATATTTATTAAATCACCAAAAATCATTTTAATTCATTTATAAATCTTAAAAGTAATATTTAAAAATACGGGGTACTACAGACTCTGATCATGAGTACCTCGAATAGCTCGGAGGATGTCATGCTTAAAGTTTTCCAGTTCGGCCCTAGTGACTGGGGCCTCTTGCTCTTTGTTTTTCTTAAGATTCTTTTGGCGCTTACGAGTTAGGCTTCTTTTTGCAGTGCACGCCCTATAAGAGGAGTGTCTTGATCTCCACCTCCGGGGAAAGTTGCTTCTCCGATTCACTTGACGTTCTGAGCGGGAGGCCTCGGTCTGGGTACGCCTTTCATCCAAACGTATCTATAGATCGGTCCCTTGTTTTCTGGCATTGATGATTTGGCAGAGATCTCTTGACCCGGGGCCTCACCAGGCTATCGAGTCACTGGCAGCATTATGGACTGAGATATGGTTGTGTAGGGGGTGATGTTCACGGTGTAATACCCCGATTTTCTTAATATATAAAGATTATTTATTTCTCTTTTTATGGTATGCTTGGTGACATGTGGCTATTATTTTTCCATGATGAATAAAGTGATATTTTCTTTAAAAGCCCAAATGTTAACTTGTTTATATTTTTTTTTGGCCCAATAAATTTTAGCCCATAAACTTAACCTCTTATTTCATAACTTATCTGTGTAGCATCTTTCTTTTTTATATTCCGGGTATTTGATATGCTATTTATAGGGTGTAGTTGTGTGTACACGTGCACTCCATGTACACGTGCACAAGGCACAACCCTTGGCCGGATGGGAAGCTAGGAGTGTAGATCATGGGTGGTTACTTTTGGGATGTGGGTAGTTTCTTAACTCCCGATTTGATCTCAACCTTTGATTCTCCAACTCCCTAATAGATCTCAGCCCTCCATTTCACCTATATTCTAGTATAAATACCCCCTTCTAATCCCTATCTTTTTACACTAAAATTTTCCTAAGTTTTCAAGAGAGTATTTGTGAGTTGTGTGGGAGCTTTTCTGTGGAGGCAAGCAGCATTGCTGGAGATTTCGGTGTGGAGCAAAGGAACAAGAAGTGCTGTGTTATTGAAGGACTTTGCGGGATTTCGGTTTATTTCTTCATACAAGGTGGGTGTTTCTCAGGACTTCTAATGTAGGAATAATGCTACAATGGCTATGATTGATATTATGTTATAAAAGTGAATTGAATGCGGTAGAAATTGCTTGAACACGCTATTTATATTGAAAACGAGACTGTCGGTACAGTCGGCTGCCATGTGAGCCAGTCGACTGGTACGAGACATTATTTTTTTGCATGATTGTAATGATAAACGTGTGTATAAATGAACATGATGGTATGAATACTATTTGCATGGTTTCCCTATGACACATATGATGGAGGGAAGGTAAATGAATAAAAGAGCTAATGGTAGTTAATAATTTGGAATTGTCGAAGCAGTCGACTGATAGTGTGTTAAGTCGACTGGTACTTCAATCTGACTGTGACTGTTGGGTAGTTTCATAAATTGAGATATTTTCATCATGTGGACCCAGTTTGATGACTTGGGATTTACATCTTTATTGTTGTAAGGAATTATGAGCATATGTGAATGCATGTTTAAAGTATTTTCCTAACGGAAAGAGCATGTTAGTAATTTGAAAATCCATGTTGTAGTGTTACTGAATGATAAGAGACCTTGTCTGTGAAACATGAATGTATGTATGCCGTTGATGGACAACTTGGTGAAATGCACGCAAGAACTGTAAATGATCTATTGAAATTGGATCTGTCCAGTCGACCGATTGCGTGTAGCAAGTCGACTGATCTGGACATAGAATTATGCTGTTGAAATTGCTAAGACAGACGACTGAGGTGTGAACAGTCGACTGTCGTGTGACTAATATTGTGAACTTGAAAGTTGCGGGACAGGCGACTGGTAGTATACACAGTCGACTATCCCGAGCCTTTTGATAACCCTGTATATGACTGTATAAGTCGACTGGTGTTCTTCCAAGTCGACTGTACAGAAAGGACTTTGACATATTTGAATTCATGTTATTTTGCTGTTGATAATGATGAACTTTATGCTTTTATTGATGGATTCTGATTATGGCTGTATGAATTATGTGAAAGGAATTATAGATGAGAATTGAGAATTTTAATGAATAATTATGAAAGGCTAAATCATGATAAGAAAGTCTGTGAGACTCTAAAATAAATGATGAGCTGATGATGCTCCATTGGATATTGTGAATTTGAAATTGAACGAAAGAGTAGCTAAGTCTCCCCGGCAGTGAAATGAAATGATATTGAGAAATAGACCAGGTTGGTCGAGTGAAATGAAATGATAAGTCCGGTTGATGGAGAGGCTAACTCTAGAGCTTGATTTTTATTCATGATTCTAATATAACTTAAATACATAGTGTGGAGGTGATGAAGGTGAGAGAAAAACATGAGTATGAGAGCTAGGGTACGGTGCGGGTGTGTGAGCCGCAGAATGCATGCTTGATGAGTCAAGACATGGCGCGGGCACAACTTAGTAATGATCGGACTCTAGTCACGCTTGTGGGATGTTTTGGTGACTGCAAGAGGAGTGTGTTCAGGGAGGAGGCTGAATTGTCGCAGAATGCATGCTTGACGAGTCAAGACATGGTGCGAAATTCTACTCCAGGGGCCAGGATACATGCTTGTACTCATAGATTCATCTAGGATACTCATTGGAATTACAGAAGTAGAATAAGTCATGGCGGGGGGATTGAACCCTATAAAAATGAAGATCGTTTAAGAGGCTTGCCCTCGAATCTATGTAGAATGGGATACATAGAATTCGAACAAGTGCGCATTAGTGTCATGTTAATTAAGTAAATTGCATTAAGGATTTAAGTGCAAATCACGACATGACATCATTAAAAGTTCCCTCTTATTTGCATGCTTATGTTGAACCAGTTTGTGATTTGTAAGAAATGAGATTCATTATACTGTTTCTGGCATAGAGAGGATGGCCATGTATAATTATCGTCGGTTGAATAAACTGACGTACCCACAGTGTTTTATGCAGGATATAATTACATGTAAGAGGAATGGATGCATAAAGAGTTCATGATGTTGTTGTTCATTTATGTAAATATTGTATATTTTGCTTACGCTGTGTAAATTCAAATGTAATATGTTGTAAACTCTGATGTAAAAGTAAAGTTTTAAATTTCCTTGTAAAATTGTATGTGAAGGAAGCGAAAAGATCCTGTAGAACATCTCGAATTCAGTAATTTGGGATTCGGGGCGTTATAGAGTGGTATCAGAGCCACGCTTTCTATGCTTTCACACTCGTACAAATTTATAAGGAATGACACCCTAGATGTGGACATTAGAGTGTGTGTTTGAATCTAGAGATTTAAATGTAAGTAACTTACATTTGTGTTGCTCTATGATTTATGCTTTCTCCTCTCTATTTCTAAGATGGCTGATCACTTCGACCCTGCTGGAGGCGACGACTGGCACATTATCGAGGAAGAATACCATCCTGGACAGGCTGATTCTGAGGACGAGTATCACCCCGGGCAAGCTGATTCTGATGATGAGGAGTACCCTGAATCTCGAGAGATCACCCCACCGCCGAACTCACCTGATGATTCTTCTTCTTCCGATGAAGAAAAGGGACCAGCTCTGGGTAACGCTGTGGCTTCTCTGCAGAGGCAAGTGGATACCTTGGAGTATAGAGTTGGAGTTTTGGAGGCTCAGCTGGAGAAGCGGAATGCTGACTATTCTGTTCTTAGCCATCGGATTTGGGAACTTGAGAAGAAAAAGAACCTGACTGATGTGCTGAAGGATGAGGTGGATGAACTGCGGGATGAACTTCGAGCAGCGAAGAGGACCCGTAGAGATTAGATTGTCTTGGTTTCTTTTTCTTCTGTTCTGATGTTAAAATGTTTTTCAAATTCGAATGTATAAACTTTGAAATTCAATGAAATGAAAGTTGGCTTAAATTCTTGTTTTATACTTCGAATTTAATGGATCTTTTGCATCAGAATATGGCAAGAAGGGGAGCCAGGAATGGTGAAGGTTTGGACCTTGAGGCCGAGTTTGCAAGGGTTTACCAGACGCTGAATGCAGTGGCTGCAAACCAAGGAAGGGGGCCGGTGAATCCAGTACCCGAGGCAATCAAGCTAGTGGAATCGTTCAAGAGAATGAAACCACCAGTGTTCGAGGGAAAGTCAGACCCGGATGCGGCCGATAACTGGATTCGGCAAGTGGAGACAATCTTCGAGGTGTTGGAAACACCGGAGGGCAGCAAGGTCAAGTTGGCGACTTTGCAGTTGGAGAAGGATGCGGCTGTTTGGTGGCAGTCGATGAAGAGGACTATGGGCGGCTTGTTGCTTGGCTGGGAGGAATTTCTGGAAGAATTCCGCAGCCATTATTTCCCCTCCGACGTCCAGGAGAAAAAGGCCATGGAGTTTCTGTCACTTCAGCAAGGCAGCATGTCAGTAAGGGAGTATGAGACTAAGTTTACTCAGCTCTCCAGGTATGCTCCAGAACTGGTGATGGATGAGGCGAAGAAGGCTCGCAAGTTCGAGCATGGTCTGAGGCCAAGCTTGAGATCTCGTATGATACCCCTTGGTATCAGGAGATTCGATAAGCTGGTGAAGAGGGCGGCAGCAACGGAGGTGGATATGGAGCAGTTCCATGTTGCTCAGCACCAGAAGAGCAACTGGCAGTCTGGGAAGAGGCCCGCGCCATCAGGGAGTTTCAAGGGGCAACCATCTGCACAGAGGTTCAAACCGACAGGGGCGAACGCCGTCAGTGTAGCTGGGAGACCTGGAAACGATGCAGGGAGACCTTCTGCAGTCACTTGCTTTAACTGTGGTGAAGTGGGACATTACCAATCTCGATGTCTCAAACCACGGGCTGGCAATCACAATGTGTCAATACAGCAGACTGGGAAGAGGCCGTACCAGTCAGGGCGAGTATTTGCTTTGACAGAAGCTGATGCTGAGGAGGCGGATCAGGTCATCTCTGGTACGAGGGCTGATGTTTAGTGTGGTTTTGTCATTTCTTCTCCCCATTTATAGTGTAAAACTGTTATGTAATGATGTATGTTATGTAACAGGAGAACTCTATATTAATGGAAAGGGAGCTGTGGTGTTGTTTGATACTGGATCCTCTCATACTTTTGTGTCTCCAAAGTTTGCTAAAGTGTTGGGAGTTGAACCGAAGATTTTTTCAGGCAAGATCTTAGCAGTAGCTACGCCATCAGGGGAAACTTTGACCACTGATCGGTACTACGCTGATTGCGAGATAGTGATTGGGGATCGAATCTTTGGCATTGATCTGATCGAGCTGACTATCTTGGGAGTCGATGTTATCATTGGCATTGATTGGATGTCGGTGTACAGTGCAAGCATCGAGTGCAAGACCAAGACCGTCACGGTGAAGGCTCCAGGTGGACCTGAAGTCACTTTCCAAGGGAAGTTGAAGTGTTCTAAGCTGGTGGCAACTATCCGCAAGGAAGAGACTCCTGTGGAATTACAAGGGATTCCTGTGGTTCGGGACTATCCGACTGTGTTCTTGGAAGATTTTCCTGGGTTACCTCCGCATCGTGATGTAGAGTTCAGCATCACTGTTCAACCGGGAAGTGCACCCATTTCTAAGGCACCGTATAGGATGGCTCCAGTGGAACAGGATGAAGTGAAACGGCAGATTGAGGAACTGTTGGGAAAAGGCTTTATTCAACCTAGTGCGTCACCTTGGGGAGCACCAGTGCTTTTGGTAAAGAAGAAGGATGGATCGATGAGGATGTGTATCGATTACCGGGAGCTGAATAAGGTCACTGTTCAGAATAAGTATCCGATTCCTCGAATTGATGACTTGTTCGATCGTCTACAAGGAGCAGCTGTATTCTCCAAAATAGATCTTCGATCAGGATATCACCAAGTGCGAGTGAAAGCTGAAGATGTGCATAAAACTGCATTTAGAACTCGGCATGGGCATTACGAATTCTTAGTTATGCCATTCGGAGTGACGAATGCACCCGCAATCTTCATGGACTTGATGAACAGAGTTCTGAGGCCGTTTATTGATTCTTTCGTCGTGGTGTTTATCGACGATATTCTCGTGTACTCCAAGTCTGAGGCGGAGCACACCGAGCATCTGGCAGCAGTTTTGCAGAAGTTGGAAGAGCAGAGGTTGTATGCCAAGTTATCCAAGTGTGATTTCTGGAAATCTGAAGTGGCATTCCTAGGTCACATCCTTTCTAAGGAGGGAGTGGCAACTGACCCTCAGAAGATAGAGGCAGTGAGAGATTGGGCTAGGCCTACTACAGTGAAGGAAGTCAGAAGTTTCCTTGGAATGACTGGATACTACAGGAGATTCATTCAAGGTTATGCTCAGATAGCTGTGCCGCTTACCGAGTTGACCAAGAAGAATGTGAGCTTCAAGTGGACCGAGCAATGTGAGGCAAGTTTTCAGGAGTTGAAGGATAGACTGACTACTGCACCTATTTTGGCTTTGCCTAGAGCAGGAGTTGAGTATGATGTCTATAGCGATGCTTCACATCGGGGGCTTGGTTGTGTCTTAATGCAAGAGGGTAAAGTAATCGCTTATGGGTCTAGGCAACTACGATCGCATGAGAAGAATTATCCGACTCATGATCTAGAGCTGGCTGCGATTATCTTTGCTTTGAAGCAATGGAGGCACTACGTGTATGGTGAGAAGCTGAACATGTACACGGATCATAAGAGCTTGAAGTATATCTACCAGCAGAGGGATCTCAATCTAAGACAGCGGAGATGGCTGGAAG
This sequence comes from Hemerocallis citrina, assembly GCA_017893485.1. NCBI lineage: Eukaryota > Viridiplantae > Streptophyta > Magnoliopsida > Asparagales > Asphodelaceae > Hemerocallis > Hemerocallis citrina. The sequence goes on along the minus strand of JACEHZ010000535.1, from coordinate 1,324,901 downwards.
TGCTCGAGGATATGCGACCTGAGATCAAGTATCATCCTGGAAAGGCTAATGTTGTTGCTGATGCACTTAGTCGCAAGAGCAGTTTGGCCAGTTTGATTACAACTCAGAGGCATCTGATTGAGGAATTGGATCGAGCAGGTATTGAAGTTGTCTTGCAAGGATTGGGGGCATCTTTATCTCAGTTGAAGCTTCAGCCTACTTTAAATGCAAGGATCATTGCAAGTCAGGAAGTTGATGCTGATATTTTGGAGATGAAGGAGCAGGTTAGTGCTGGCAGGTTGCCCGGATTTCAGACCAGGGATGGAGTGCTGTGGTTCGGAGATAGGCTGTGTGTTCCAGATCAGGCGGACCTGAAAGAGAGTATTCTTCAGGAGGCGCATGCTACTCTTTTGTCAGTACATCCTGGGAGTACTAAGATGTACAAAGACATCAAGCAGCATTTCTGGTGGTCAGATGACGTCAATCTGTTGCTGCTTATTTAGGTGTGGGAGCAAACAATAGTGAGCTTATATTTTGAAGGAAACTACTAAAGATCTAACATTTGATCGTCGCCGTAAAAAGTGGTTAGAGCTCCTGAGATTGGTTCTAGATCATTGAAAGAGCACTTTGATGTGAATGTGACGGTTACTGCCGCGGCCAATGGACATGCAAAAAGCCTGAAACACTGTGGATGGCCCCGGTGACATATCTTAATATGCTCAAGTCATAACCAGAGAGAGAAAGAGAGTTTGAGAGAGAAATTACAGATTTATTGATTACCTTTTGACTGAGGGAGGGGGGAGGGGGGGTATTTATAGGTATGAGAAACAGTTAGGAGATTGATATAGATTTGTTATCTCCTGTTTGATTCTCTCTCTTTCAAGAAATTGAACTGGCTATTCTACTATTTGGGATAAGGGATTTGACTTGCAGCCCTCATTGGGTGGGTGTCTTTTCTAGTGAGCACAGTCGCTTTTAAGTTTTAAAGGGCTTGAAAGTGGCTCATATCTTGTTAATGAGCCTGAAGAAGGACCAGACATGTTAAAGAGGCTCGTTATAGTTAATTTTCCTGTAGAATCTTTAAGATCATATGGCTCTGATTTGCTGCAACTTTTACCATTATCATATGGCGCTAGAGGAAGGGGCATACGATAATCATCTCCAAATGTCCCTGAAAGCCAAGATTGTACTCGAGAACTCCGAAACACGGCAAACTATTTTCAGAAAGCAAAAAGGCAAACTATTTTCAGAAAGCAAAAAGGAAAACATCTTTCGGGAGTGGGGGGCTTATGATAAAGGTGAAAATGGCAGCAAACCAGGGTCGTACACTTCCAGCACATATCTTAAAGCTTCTACGAGTGGATTAATAGTAGCGGGGCTCTTTAACAGGTTCAAACCTACTTCAGAATCATTAATAAGACACGTGCCACTTTTAAGCCCATTAAAAGCGACTGGGTCCACTAGGAAAGACACCTAGCCCATGAGGGCTGTAAGTCAAATATCTTATCCCCAAACAGGAGAATAACTGATTCTATCTCTTGAAAGGGAGAGAATCAAATAGGAGATAACAAATTCATATCGATCTCCTAACTATTTCTTGGGACTATAAATACCTTCCCCCCATCCCTCAATCAGTAATCAAGAATTCCTCTCTCAAACTCTTTCTCTCTCTGGTTTTGACTTGAGTGTTGGAGGATCTGTCGCCGGAGCCATCACCGGTGTTTTAGGCTTTTCTCGTCCATCAGCCACGTCAGCAACCATCGGATTCAGATTAAAATGCTCTTTCAATGATCCAGATCCAATCTTAGGAGCTCGCTCTAACCACTTTTTACGACGACGATCAAAGGTTAGATCTTTAGTAGTTTCCTTCAAAATATAATCTCACTATCTGTTTGCTCTCATTCCAAACTAAGCTGCAACAATAGCTATTTTAACCTTTTTATAAAAAAAAATAAATTAAATGTCTATCCCAGCGTTTTCTAGGTTAAACGATGGGATAAGATTTTTAAAAACTTTTACTGATTTTTTATAAATATTTTTATATTTTTATATATTCTTTTATGATGTTTTCTATGTAGACTAGATTTGCCTGTGGGCACGTGCCTACGGCACGTCTTTGGAATGATACAGCATACGAAAAACCTTATAAACTGTAAATCAACAATTATGTAGCTCAAGTTTGAATAGTATGACAATAATTAGTTGTAAATAAAAGTCCATGTTCCATATATATGTGTGTGTGTGTGTGTGTGTGTGTGTGTGTGTGTGTGTGTGTGTGTGTGTAGGGAAAAAGGGGTATGAGCAACTTGCTCATTTAGTAAATAAGCAATTGATGATGTGGCATACATGTGATTGTAAAATTTTTAAAGGGTTAGTTGTCCAATGTATCACATGCATGCCACATAATCAATTGCTTATTTACTAAATGAGCAAGTTGCTCATATCCCTTATATATATATATATATATATATATATATATATATATATATATATATATATTAATTTACATGTGCGATGCACATCTTAATAAATTTAATTTTTTAAAAGTAAAAATTCAGATATAGTATGAGTTTGAACATGAAACATTCTTTATATTAGTTACGTACGTGTGTTGCACATGTTGGCAGATTTACAAATTGGTAAATTTACAAATGACAATAAGGCCTCCTCCCATTATAGTATTATATTATATATATATATATATATATATATATATATATATATATATATATATATATATATATATATATATATATATATATATATATATATATAATTAAATAAATAAAGGAGTTGTTTTGGGGGGGATTTGAATTTGAGTTTGGGAGGAAAACTTTTCGGGGGGAAATGAGTTTTGTAATGTTAGATCTGAGCCTTTGATTTTGGGGGGATTAAAGGAGAGCCACTTGATAGCTTTCTTTGTATTTTATTATATAGATAGCACGAAATTTAGTTATCGAATATTATTATGAATAATGAAAACAATTTTGATTTTATTTATGAATTAACTAACATTAAAGAATAGTATTATCGGTAATATACAATATTACTCTATAAGACATCATTTATCAAATATCTATTCTTCCCTTTAGATTAAATATTTAATATTATATTTCATTACAACAACAACAACAACAAAGCCTTTTTCCCAACTAGTTGGGGTCGGCAACATGAATCCTGATTTTCCATTATGCCCAGTTTAGCACAATATTTTCTGTAAGGTCACGAGCTATCATATCTTTTCTCACCCTTTCCACCCAAGTAAGTTTAGGGCTTCCCTTACCCCTAACTCTTCCCTTAATACTTATCAAATTACTCTTTCTAACGGAGGCACTGCTAGGTCTACGTGTGATATGTCCAAACCAGTTGAGGCGATTCTCTCTTAACTTATCTTGGATAGGAGTTACCTTTAGCATGTCTCTTATATACTCGTTTCTAATTCTATCATTTCCGGTTTTAAAAAGTGTCAAACGTACATTTATCATATCTCATTATGTAATTGTACTTCTTTACAATCAGTTACAGTACGTAGTATTCATTATGTTCAGCTCGCTTTATTTTAGGTTGTTTGGTTTTACTTTTATCAGTTACTATTATCCACCAAATAGAGAATAAGCTTGATATATATAGCGATAGGCTAAGATTCACTTTACATAAGCTAACGCAACTTGTAGAAGTGAATTTCGACTCGCAGTTTGCAAGATATGACCATGTATCACTTGCAACTTAATATTTTGAATATTATAACTAAAAGAAAGCGAAACGATTAAAAAGCACAAAATCGACATCCAAAAATTATCAAAATTTGCGCAAGACTAGGATTCACCACACACAATTTAACACAACTTGTAGAAGAGAGTTTCGACTCACGGTTTGCAAAATATAGCCATGTATCACATGCAAGCTGTTTAATTTTATTTTATAGCTAAAGGAGAGCAAAACGAGTTAAAAGTGAACAAACGATATCCAAAAACTACGAAACTTTGTGATAGGCTAGGATTCACCACACACAACGCACAACTTGTAGAAATGAGTTTCTACTCGCGGTTTGCAAGATACGGCCTTTTATCACTTGCAACTCGATTATATGCTAGGATTTCAAAGTTGTGCCGCTCTGCCCGTGCCCCCGACCGTCTTAGTCTAACGTCTCTCTTTCTCTTACAAACCCAAGCCCCGAAGAACGGCCATCGTGCCCCTACGTTGCCGTTGCAGTCGTTATCACTATTTCCGTGTTGTCACAATGGCGATCATCTTCTTCTCTCTGTCAAACTCTACGTAAAAATAAATTTGAGAATTAGTTAATTTTCGAATTTTCGAATTTGGGGTTGTGTGAAGAATAATTAAAGATAATAGAATTCTATAGAATTTTCGAAAATATTGTGGTTTATTCAGTTGTAGAATTAGACTTATTAATGAATAGAACTGATCAAAGATTGTTCGACTTTTAAAATAATAATACACCTATCCCGACTTTTTTTCTCTCAAACGCCGGTATAGATGTAGCATATCCCGGCGTTTTGTCTTTGAAACGTCAAGATAGGCTAAGAGCATCCACAGTCGTTTGCTATAATTCCCATTTTCTCATAATATGAGAATTTTATAAGAATTGAGCGCTGCAGTCGTTTGTTATTTTCTCAAAAAATAGCGAACGAGCTACAGTCGCTTCTCAAATATGAGAAGTGGGCTAGCGAATTTGAGATTATAGAAGACGATACATCATGTATCGTCCCAGTTTTTTTTTTTTCATTCCGATCGGACGAGACAACTTGTCTTGTCCCGTATATATATACATTTTTTTTTAAAAATAGGGTCGGACGATACATGTTGTATCGTCCTTCCCAAAAAAAAAATTTTTTTTTTTTAAAAACAATCGGACGAGACATGTTGTCCCGTCCGTTTTGTTTTTTGGATTTTTTTTTTTCATGATCCAACGGACCAGATTGGATGGAAAAAAAAAAAATTCACCAAAAAGCACGGACGGGACATCATGTCCCGTCCAGCTTTTAGGGACTTTAAAAAAGTAGGTTTAGTTGGTTTAATGATGTTTTGGTATGTGTTTAGATAGGTTTAGGTTATATTATAATATTTAATTTATTTAATTAATATGTTTTAATAGTTAATCGGTAATTAATTAAATCTTAAAAATAAAAAAATTAAACGATGTTTCGTCCTTGTCAAAATATAGCAAACACTCACTGCAGCACTATCGATCTATTCCATTTCTATTCGTCCCATTTTGCTAAAAAAATAGAAATTACCAATGTGGATGCTCGAAGGGTTAGTTTTTCTAAACCCCCCGCCCCTTTTTCGTTTCCCCCCAAATCCATCTTTCTTTCATTTCTCTCGTCACTGTTGTTTCTTTTTCCATCACCACTCGTTGCCGCACCTCCCTCGCAACCGCTCCTCCCTCACCATCGCCCCTCGCTGCCCCTCCTTTGCCTCCTTTCATCCATCGCCGTCGCCCTTCTCTCGCGACCTCTCCCTCGCCGTCACCACCGACTTTATCTCTCCCCCTGGCCAGCGTTCTCTCCCACAGCTGCCGATTACTGCCCTCGACGCTCAATTTTCTGCTGCATCTATCATAATAGGTCGTCGACACTCTCTTTGTCAGCTATCGCCGTCGGAGCTCTTTCTCCCTCCGCCGCCGATCTCTGCCACCGGTGCTTTCTCTCTCATCCGGCGCTATTTTCCCTAATCGGCAAATTTCGGTAATTTATCAATTTTGTTTATCATATTCCTAGGGTTTAGTAATATTGCTGGAGTTTAGTAATATTACACTTGTGGGATTAGTTAATATAGTTGTTGTTCCAAAGGCTTTAAATTTGTTGTAAAAACTCAATTTTTTCATTTATGGTTTTTTCAATAATCGCATTTTTTGGAGGTTTAATCACTTGGGTTTTGCTGCTCGATTAGGTTTTAGGTGCCCAAGATTGTAATTTGGAGTTTGGATGAAGAAAAGAGTAAAATTGTTGTATGTTGTAGAATTTGAATGGGAAATGCCCACCAAGTGTTTATGTTTATTTCGCACCCAATACCTCTACAACCTTAGTTTCGTGGTGGGCATTGTACGGCAGTCATGGTTAGTCAATTTGGGATTCAAACTTAGGATCACATTCGAATTTTAGTCTTAATTTTATGTAAACAGGTGACATATGGCGAGAACAAAGAGGGAGGTGGTCACGATTAGGCAAGAGGAGCGGGTAGATCCTTCTAGCACGGGACCTTCGACTGAGCACCCTGCTGGAGAAAGTGGAGGAGCGGCACATACAGGTGCCACTACAGTCGACATGGGTGAGGGTAGCACGCCCACCACCGTGAGGAGGTGAGGACCGACCAAGATGAAGGAGATCTAGAAGCTCCCGAACGATGAGAAAATATTGGTGAGCATCAACCGTGTCTATCAACAGATTGAAGAAGTTGGGAGCAAGCTTGGTAAATTCCGTGGGGTCATACAATAAATCCTCGCATTCTTCTCTTATCATACGAGACTTAGTCGAAAGTTCCAAAATGACCAAGGCGGAAGCCATCTCTACTATTAAGGTATATTATTATTAATATATATATTAATAATCTAGAAATAGTATATAATGGTATATAAACATTTCATATATGTTACACCCTTAAGGAAAACAAATATAAGATGCACTTGCATTAGATTACCATGAGATATAAGCTTTCATTTGTCCTCATGTGCTGTTTACTATAGCTTACTCAAAAAACTTGATAGTCTCTTTCACGTGTGTTATAGTTCATATGGTCCCTACAACTAGCTCACATAATCCTTTTTTTCTTCATAAAATCCTTTTTAGTCAGCCAATGCCTCAGTTGTACTTCCAAATGTGACACTGCAAATTAACATAATTGTCAATCAGCCAAAAAAATCATATAATTAATAAGTGCCAACAGTATCAGATAATTTGGAGGAAGAAGAGGCTGACAAGGGCAAAGAATTTCATTTGTCTTCAATAAAAACATGGCCATGTGCTGTTTAGTGTATGAATGCTTACGCCCATGTGTTGTTCATTTGTCTTCAATTGTGTGAAAGGTATTATTAACAAAAGAATGCCTTCATCCATGCTTTTCTTCAATTTTATGATATTCTCATTGGGTGAATATATAGTTTCAATCATCAGGAAGGAAATAAATGCACTGTTGTAAATTTTCCAAAGCATTCTACGCACATTTACTAAATTATGTAAGGTTTTCCTTTATTTAATTATAACCTTGATGAGTATATAAGAGGGGTCAATATTGTTATTCTGAAACGACCCTGAAGCTCTATAATGTATGCATCTTCAACAAATTTTGTATACAGTTAACATAAGTAATAAGTTGTCCCTAGTCTCTAATAGCAAAGCTACAGATCTTTATACAACTAGTTGACGAGTTTTACCCCCCATCACGTGATCATAAAACTAGTCCACTAGATTACAGATACATTTTTCAGTTTAAATTAGAAAGTGATACATATAATGGAATTAACACTTCTCCACATGTGGTATAAAATGATAGGTACAGCAGGTTGGCGTGATGTTGCTAGATTTAATAGCTTATACTAAGGCTAGGACTTAGGAACAGATTAGAGGACATCTTGAGCTATGATTCTGATGTAAAACCAACCCTAAAATAGAGAATTTTCCAAGAATTTTAATGGGTTAATTTTACCAACATGAAAGTGCGGATTTAGATTGGATATTTTAACAGTTAACAGGTCCGATGGGTTTTCAAGAATTGAATCAAATGCTAACAATCCCAATTAATAATTCAATCTTAATCAATAAGTAAATCCCTACGTGTTTCAGCAAGTAAAAAGAGCAATACCAATTCGTACCCTAATCTAGCATGTGGATCACTCAATCTCAGTATTTTGTGGTCGACAGTCAAATCAGATAATATACTAGATGATAAGGCAGTAAAACATAAATACGGAAGAGATGGAAAGAGTATACCGAATCCGAAGAAGCCCTCGTAGATCTCGGAGTTGGTACAGCAACCAAGACATAGCAATGGCAGACAGCAACTCCACGAGTAAGTTCACGATGGCCGGCGGCGTCACTGGTCGACGTCGACGACGGCAAGGGGCGGCGCTGGCGACGGCGGCGAAGGAAGGGGGCGAACGGGCGCACAGGAATGGAGAAGGCAGTCGAGGGTTGTTGGGGAATCTGTGGAGGTTTGGGGTGTTGGGTGTGGATGGGGGAGTGGGTTCAGATGAAGAGTTCGGAGGTTAGGGTTTCGATGAGAGGGAGGGAGGTTGATGGAGGCGATGAGGTCAGGTAGTGGTGGTGATGGGTCGCCGGAGTTGGGGGTGCGGGATTGGGTGGCGACGGGAACTGGGGATAGGTCGGGAGTGGAGGATGAAGGAGACGAGGGGTATGTGGAGTTGGGTCTGTAGGTGGAGATCGGTTTGGAGCTTCGGGTGGGTTTGGGTGAAAACGAAGAAGGAAGAAGAAGAAGGAGATGGTGAAGAGGCGGCGGCTAATGAGGGGAATTAGGGTTTGAGTTAGGGGGATTTGTAAAATTGGGATTAGGGGAGATTGTATTTGGGATTTTTAATTGGGGATAAATTTTTTAGAGTTTATCACAAACCCTAAAATTTGATTAGGATTTATTACAAACCCTAATTTGGATCTCAATTGTATCACACAAAGGAGAGAGAGGAAGAGCAAAAACTCAACACAAATTTTTAATCAATAATGGCATGCCTTTCTCATTCATCTCAGGGCCTTTAAATAGGCTCAATTACATCTTGAAACACATCTCTAAAATATTCTCAGAATCTAAAAATTACAAAAAAGATTACATAAAAATGGAAATAAAATAAAAATCCTAAACTGAATAAAACAGCTGATGATGACGATGCCCGCGCTTATAGAAACGCCCAAATCGTCTGGAACCGATGTCCTCATCATTCTCCCCGGGTGGGAGAAGGCTCGACCCAGTCAAGTCAAAACCAGTCCTCCTGTCATAGTGCTCCAAGAGGTCTGGATCCAAGCGCTGGAGCTCTCCGCGATCTATCCAAGTGTTCTCCTACTCCGGCTTGTTTTTCCAACTTACCAAATATCTATGAATACCACCATCTCTAGTAGAGATTATCTGATCATCTAAAATATTATCCAACTCTTCTGTCGATGGGTAAGTAGTATCTGGTAGTAGGGATAATGGGGGAATCTCACCAGTAGGCTGCAGGGTAGGCTCATCTATAAGAGGATTTCTAGGGTTAAATTCTGGGTCTTCATAGGGTACTAAATCCTCAATATTGAAAGTTTTACTGATGCCAAAGCCTTCGGGGAGGTCAACAACATAGGCATTGTCATTGATTTTATGAAGAATTTTAAATGGACCTGCAGCACGTGCACTCAATTTCTTAACGGATCCCGCTGGGAACCGTTCCGGACGAATCCGAACCATCACTTCGTCACCCACATTAAAAGTTTTAAATTTCCTTCTAATATCAGCTCTTAACTTGTGGTTAAAATTATTTTCATTAATTTTCTTGGAAATTTCTCTATGTAAGTCATGAATGCGGGATGCAAATGCAGATGCAGACTCAGAGACTCGGTGATGTTCTAACATGGGGGCAAGATCTATAGGCTGCCTAGGACGATAACCGTGTACAACTTTGTGTGGACTCATGCCAGTGGTTCTATTACTAGATGTGTTATATGCAAATTCAGCAACCGTTAATTTTAAATCCTATGTTCCCAAGTTCTCTCCCACAAGAGTACGTAAGAGATTGTCAAGACTCCGATTGACAACCTCAGTCTGTCCATCTGTCTATGGGTGGAACGCTGACGAAAACTTTAATTTTGTACCTAACTTGTGCCATAGGGTCTTCCAAAAATAACTCGTGAATTTCACATCCCTATCAGACACAATGGTTTTTGGCAACCCATGTAGCTTCACAATATTATCAAAGAAGATCTGAGCCACGCGGGATGCATCAAAAGTTTTCGAGCACGGGAGGAAGTGGGCCATTTTAGAAAAACGATCCACGACGACAAGAATGGAGTCGTGTTTCTTTTGTGTTTTCGGTAAGCCTAACACGAAATCCATACTCACGTCTTCCCAAGGGCGGCTGGGAACAGGTAGGGGAGTGTACAGGCCTGTGTTCTGTTTTTGTTGCTTGGCAAGTTGACAGGTGTGACATCTGTTAACAAGTCTCACAACGTCTCTCTTTAGCTTCGGCCAGTAAAACCTATGTTCCACAGCATCAATGGTCTTGCTATGCCCAAAATGTCCAGCAAGGCCACCAGCGTGCAATTCCCAAACAAGATACTCTCGTAAGGATGTACTAGGAATGCACAGTTTGGAGCGATAGAAGAGATAATCATCTTTCAAGAAATAATCATCTATCACTCGAGTTATGCCCTCCTTCAAAGAGGTGTAGATCTCGTGAAAATCTGGGCAGGAGGCATACTCATCTCTCAATCTCTCAAAACCAATAATTTCGGTGCGCAGAGCAGATAAGATCATGTAACAACGACTTAGCGCATCCGCGGCCTTATTATCAATCCCTTTTGTATGCCTAATGGTATATGAATATTCTTGTAGGAACTCTACCCATCTAGCATGTCTCGGATTCAACTTTTGTTGAGAATTAAGGAATCTTAAGGCCTCATGGTCTGAGAAGATAACGAATTCTTGTGGCAGGAGATAATGTCGCCAATAGCGAAGTGACTGGATGACCGCATAGAACTCCTTGTCATAGGTGGAGTATTTTTGTCTTGCTTCGTTCAGCTTTTTACTGAAATAAGCAACAGGATGACTCTTGACTGAGGACCCCACCTATATCAATACCAGAAGCATCACATGTTACTTCGAAGACCTTAGTGAAATCAGGCAACCTCATGACAGGTGTCTGAGTCATTCTCTTCTTGATCTCTTCGAAGACATTCGTGGCTTCTTTCGACCAGACAAACTCACCTTTCTTCAAACAGTCGGTTATCGGAGCCATGATCGTGCTAAATCCTCGCACAAACCGACGATAAAAGGTGGCAAGGCCGTGAAAACTCCGCACATCACGAATATTGCGGGGCTCAGGCCACTCTGTAATAGTTCGTATCTTTTCTGGGTCAGCAGATACTCCTCTGGCAGACACAATAAATTCCAGAAAAATAGTCTGATCGGAGAGGAAGGTACATTTGGTAGGATTAGCATAAAGCTGTTCCTTCCTCAAAACACCGCAGACCTGTCTCAAATGGTCAAGATGTTGCCCAACGGATCGGCTGTAAATGAGAATATCATCAAAGTACACCACAAGGAACTTGCCCATAAAGGGACGGAGTACTTGCGTCATGATTCTCATAAACGTGCTCGGGGCATTTGTCATTCCAAATGGCATGACCATCCACTCGTACAGGCCATCCTTCGTCTTGAAGGCGGTCTTCCACTCATCACCAGGACGAACACGTATTTGGTGGTAGCCACTTTTAAGATCAATCTTGGAAAAGATTGTGGCACCAGACATCATGTCCAACATGTCATCCAAACGAGGAATGGGAAAACGGTATTTCACCGTGATCTTGTTTATGGCACGGCTGTCCACACACATACGCCAAGTTCCATCTTTCTTTGGCGTCAATAGGGCAGGGACAGTGCAAGGACTTAAACTTTCTCTGATGAAGCCCTTTGCCAATAACTCATCAACTTGCCGTTTCAACTCAGCATGCTCTGTCGGATTCATCCGATAATGTGGCAAGTTGGGAAGACTCGCTCCCGGAACCAGATCAATAGCGTGTTGGATGTCACGCAATGGGAGCAACTGGTTGGGGAGGTCAGCAGGAAACACATTTGCAAATTCCTGAAGGACAGGAGTAACTTGGGGCGGGATGAGTGACTTAGGATCTTTAGGGACCTCTCGCTGTGAGTAAAAGAATGGTAGCCCCCTTTCAATTTCATTTGTAAGTTCCTTTTCACCCATATACGTTACCTCCTTGCCCTTTCTCGAGGGAGCCGGTGTTGTTTCAGCTGGACTAGTTCGTGGCCTCACGGGAATGAGCTTTATTTTTAGTCCATCGTGCTGGAACACACATTGGTTGGATCGACCATATATGGTCACATCGTGATCGTATAACCAAGGTCTCCCTAAAATGACTTGACCCACATCCATTTTAAGCACATCACACCAAATTTCCTCTTTGTAAGCTTTGAAGTCCACAGGGACTAAGCATCGATGTGTTACTTGGAGTGCTGTTGCATCAATCCAAGATACTTTGTATGGACGTGGATGGGGTTCAGCCTTAAGTCCGGTCTTTGCTAAGACCGCAGAAGAGACAGCGTTGACGCAGCTCCCACTGTCAACAATCACCTTGCAGTTTTTGCCACCTATAGTCGTAAATGTGTGGAATATAGCAGTGCGCTTCCAATCATCTTCTTCTTTTGGTTGGGACAAAGCACATCTAACTACATTCAAGTGAGGTGATTGGATAGACCGAATACAGTGGAGATACTGGTCATACTCTTCTTCACCGAAGTCATCGCCTTCGATAGGCTCATAAGAAAACTCATTGTCTGAGTCGTCAGCAATGACAGCGGTACCCTCTACTATGTTTATCCTACTAGGACTGGGGCAGTTGCTAGCAACATGACCATAGCCCTTACACTTATAGCACTTAGTGAGAGGGTCAATCTTACTGTAATCTCTTTCAGTGTTCTTACCCTTATGTTCATCTCTATGTGAATTAAAATTTGAATTAGGTTTGTTGGGGTAAGATTTGTTGGGGTGCTGAGAGGGAGGCTTAGGTCTAGGTGGGTCAGTAGAGGTCATTCTAGAGGAATGATCCCTCGAGTCGCTGGACCTAGAATGAGAACTAGCTTTAAGAGAATCCATGTCGAGGACTAGGGCGTAGGCTGTCGCTATTGAGTCCACGTTTCTATAGATTAGCTCGTTCCTAAGGTCAGCTCGAAGTCCAGCTCTGAACCTAGAGAGAATTTGATCTTCACTCTCTTTACCTAACGCATTGCACCGAATAAGGAAGTCATCGAATTTATCGACATATTTTTGTGTGGAATTACTTCCTTGATACAATAGGTTCCACAAATCTAGCAATCGGGTGTGGAACGATAGCGGTACATACCTGTCAGTGAGCTTCTCTTTCATGGCCTCCCAAGTGGCTATGGGTGCCAGGCCTCGGCCTCTGCGGGCATGTTCAAGATTGGTCCAATGTTGTTGAGCTTTACCCGTTAATTTCATAGTTGCAAATTTAACTTTAAGGGCTTCGCTCATGTCGAACCACACAAAATAGTGGTCCATGGCACGGACCCAATCAAGGTAAGCTTGGGGTTCCATGTGGCATTCAAATTGGGGAACGTCAGCCTTAACATTCTTTTTATAATGTTTGTCAGGGTCACGTTCTTGATGTCGATCGTCATGAACATTCCCTTGAGGGATCTGACGATGGCCATGAAGCTCATGGACAATGGTTTGATTTAGCTCCACTTTCTCAAGCCTCTGATTGATATTGGCAAGAGTTGCTTGGATGGCAGCTAGGGTAGCGGAGATATCAGAATTGTCCATTTCAGGTCTGGGAAGTCTAGGGTTCCTAATTGGGTGATTGGGAAGGGATAGGAAAGGCTCTTCAGGGTCTGTGATGGTGCTGCCAAGACGCATTCACCAAAAGTGGAAACTATGGGGTATGTGTCCTATTTTTTTTTTTATTTTTTTTTATTTTTTTAAATGATTCTGAACTAAACTAAACTAAAATAAAAATAAAATAAAATAAAATAAAAGACTACACGATACTAAATGAATGCAAAAATGATGCCTACGATGCAAGAACTAAGGTTTTAAGAACCTTCGCTCTGATACCAAAATGATGTAAAACCAACCCTAAAATAGAGAATTTTTCAAGAATTTTAATGGGTTAATTTTACCAACATGAAAGTGCGGATTTAGATTAGATATTTTAACAGTTAACAGGTCCGATGGGTTTTCAAGAATTGAATCAAATGCTAACAATCCCAATTAATAATTCAATCTTAATCAATAAGTAAATCCCTACGTGTTTCAGCAAGTAAAAAGAGCAATACCAATTCGTACCCTAATCTAGCATGTGGATCACTCAATCTCAGTATTTTGTGGTCGACAGTCAAATCAGATAATATACTAGATGATAAGGCAGTAAAACATAAATACGGAAGAGATGGAAAGAGTATACCGAATCCGAAGAAGCCCTCGTAGATCTCGGAGTTGGTACAACAACCAAGACATAGCAATGGCAGACAGCAACTCCACAAGCAAGTTCACGATGGCCGGCGGCGTCACTGGTCGACGTCGACGACGGCAAGGGGCGGCGCTGGCGACGGCGGCGAAGGAAGGGGGCGAACGGGCGCACAGGAATGGAGAAGGCAGTCGAGGGTTGTTGGGGAATCTGTGGAGGTTTGGGGTGTTGGGTGTGGATGGGGGAGTGGGTTCAGATGAAGAGTTCGGAGGTTAGGGTTTCGATGAGAGGGAGGGAGGTTGATGGAGGCGATGAGGTCAGGTAGTGGTGGTGATGGGTCGCCGGAGTTGGGGGTGCGGGATTGGGTGGTGACGGGAACTGGGGATAGGTCGGGAGTGGAGGATGAAGGAGACGAGGGGTATGTGGAGTTGGGTCTGTAGGTGGAGATCGGTTTGGAGCTTCGGGTGGGTTTGGGTGAAAACGAAGAAGGAAGAAGAAGAAGGAGATGGTGAAGAGGCGGCGGCTAATGAGGGGAATTAGGGTTTGAGTTAGGGGGATTTGTAAAATTGGGATTAGGGGAGATTGTATTTGGGATTTTTAATTGGGGATAAATTTTTTAGAGTTTATCACAAACCCTAAAATTTGATTAGGATTTATCACAAACCCTAATTTGGATCTCAATTGTATCACACAAAGGAGAGAGAGGAAGAGCAAAAACTCAACACAAATTTTTAATCAATAATGGCATGCCTTTCTCATTCATCTCAGGGCCTTTAAATAGGCTCAATTACATCTTGAAACACATCTCTAAAATATTCTCAGAATCTAAAAATTACATAAAAGATTACATAAAAATGGAAATAAAATAAAAATCCTAAACTGAATAAAACAGCTGATGAAGACGATGCCTGCGCTGATAGAAACGCCCAAATCGTCTGGAACCGATGTCCTCATCAGATTCACTCTGTTCTCTTTTGTGAGAGCTACAATTACTTGTGTTTGGTCATTTTCCATTCATGCCTAAAAAATTAATTATCTTACACGTAAAAATTGTCAATGATGCTTAGCAGTATACAACCTTCTATCTATAAATAGATCAATTATGCAAGTATCCACTGTTTGGTTAACAGTAACAGCAAATTGCAATTAATTTTGATCACCGATCGTAAGCATAAACAACGTTTGTTGTAAAAAGAAGAAAGGATGCATGCAGTATATTTTGGAACTTATGTTCTCCGTTATAGTCTGTTGTATCCGTATTTTAGTTTTCTATTGTATCCGTATTTGTAACTATATATATCTTTAATTAATGTTATTTTGTAGCAAAAATTTTCTTACCGTGACGTTGTTGACGGATGGGTGGATAAATCGGTCTCGAAGAATGGAGGGACCACAAGAGTTTCCTAAAAGGTAAGTACTATATGTTGGAGAAGACCGAGACAGAAAATGCGAGGGAGGTTCCCGTAGGTGTGACGACACAAGACTGACAATTTCTTGTTAATTATCAGAGAAGTGATACGGGAAAGGTATATACTAACGCAACTTCCATCCTTTTGTATTTCATTGATGATATATTTCATTGATTTTGCTAATTATAATCATAAACAGAGGAAGGTTGACATTGGTGTAAAAAGCCGAAAGTTGTTGAAAGTGAAGCACACCAATGAGAGCTTCAACTTTGCCATAGTTCGAGGTGAGCTGATAAAAAATGCTTCATTTTATTTGAAGACTTTTATTATAGTTATATACATAGTCCAATATAAAGGACAAATCACACAACAATTGCTCAAGTCACCTTGTTTATGCTTACATATTTCAGAGTCACTGTCAAACATCATGCAATCAAGAAGCAAGGAGCCAAGGTGCCAAGAAGGCAAGGAGCTAGGAGCAAGAGGGTCAAGATTGAAGCTAGGAGCTTGTAGAACATTACTTTCATCACAAAATAAAGGTGGGTGTTTCTAAGCTTTGTGTTTGTTTTAATTGCTGTGAAATGGTGGTATTGTAATTTCAATTTGTTCATGATGACTAAGATGGATTGCATGCAAGAAATATGAACTCTAACAACTTGATTCATGCTAAAAGAGACTAAACCAGTGAACATGTTAAAAAGCTGAAATTTATCTGTCAGTACAAAGTCAGTAACTTGAAATCTACTTGATATATTGACCTAAAAATTTTATGAGATGATTGTGCATGTGGAGTACACCTTCAGTGATTTTTCCAAATTTTTTTTAAATTTTTCTGCTAATTAATAAAAATAGACCTTTGCAAGCTGGTTGAAAACAGAACAGAATAGACTGCATGTTTCTGCTGTGTAACAAAAGACTTGGATCTCACTGTGTACTCATGAGAATGACTTGAAATTAAATTATGCTGTTCTAATGTATGTCTAGAGATTAAGTTTTAAATTTCACGAATTTTGAATATGTGCAGATATGGTAATAAAATCTTGCAACTTAACTTACCGTTCAAGCAGAAATAAACTACTGCTGATATTGCTATGTTTTTAGCTGATATTCAAATAGACATAACTCATAAACCACTTGATAAAAAGACTTGATTCTTTGGATATGTGTTGTGAATGCCTGTTAAGTTATTATATTTCAAGTTTCATAACATTCTAAAACGATTTGCTATTTTTCCAATAATTATTACTTATCACTGTTCATTAAGTGCTTTGTTCTGAAAACAGTTTGCTGCATGTTAAAGAACCAAGACTTTGAGCATGTTAACTATAGAATTAATGAAAATGTTTAACTAGGAAGTTGTAGAGAACACTTAGAGCTTTCCAGGAAGCCTAAGAATGCAAAATTTGGTACAGTATTCTATTTTATATGATTTTTACTATAGACTGGTTCTGTCAGACCCGAATCTGTATTTACTGTTCGAAGTGACAATGATGTGATTGGGCCTTGTATGACTAATTAGGTGTTGTGGATGTTATTTATAAGCTATATTGTGCTTGGGTACTGATGTGAAATAATGTTAGACTGATTTATGTCATCTTAGCCATGTCATGGATATTCCTTAGTCCTTAGTGATGGGCTAGATCAGGATTGGGATGTGTGGATGTGTTTTTCCCACTCTTGACGTCTAAATTTGGGAATTGCACAATGTATAATCTTTAGGGTCATCTTGATAGAATATTGAGACCCTAGGACTAGGTCCATATGGATGGAATTTGTGGTGGGTGGTTTAGAGATCCGTGACCCCGAACATGTTGGAGCGACGACTCGGGCGCCAACGTGCTTGCCGTCTAAGGAGGGATCCAGCATCGTAAGAGCTACCACTTGTCGTAAGGACATGGAGCATGATGATTAGCGGGAGCAGTGACTTGTTTCGAGTCGAGGTAGCATGCGACTCAAAATGTGGCGAGCAGTGGCGATCGACGTGGTCGATTTGCCAGTTTTGTGGGCCCATGTTATGGGCCGGGCTTGAGAGCCAAATTTTGACTCTAGTGTGGGTTGGGTGTTTCTAAACCTTATGTTTGTTTTGATTGCTATGAAATGGTGAATATTGTAGTTTCAATTCGTTCATGATGACTAAAATGGATTGCATGCAAGAGATATGAACTCTAACAAATTGATTTATGCTAAAAGAAACTAAACCAGTGAACCTGTTAAAAAACTAAAATTTGTGTGCCAGTACGAAGTCAATAACTTGAATCTACGTGATATTTTGAGCTGAAAATTTTATGAGATGATTGTGCATGTGTCGTACATCTTCAGTGACTTTTCCAGATTTTTGTGATTTTTCTGCTAATTAATAAAAGTACGACATTGCATGCTGGTTGAAAACAGAACAGAATAGACTGCATGTTTCTGCTGTGTAATAAAAGACTTGGATCTCATTGTGTACTCATGAAAATGACTTGAAAATAAATTATGTTGTTCTAATGCCTGTCTAGATCGTAAGTTTTAAATTGCACGAATTTTAGATATGTATAGATATGGTAATAAAATCTTGCAACTTAACCTACCGTTCAAGCATAAATAAACTACTGCTGATATTGCTCTGTTTTTAGCTGATATTCAAATAGGCATAACTCATAAACCACTTGATAAAAAGTCTTGGTTCTTTGGATATGTGTTGTGGATGCTTGTTAAGTGCTTATATTTCAAGTTTCATAGCATTCTAAAAAGATTTGCTATTTTATCAATAATTATTACTTATCAATGTTCATTAAGTCTCTGTTCTGAAAACAGTTTGCTGCATGTTAAAGAACCAAGACTTTGAGCATGTTAACTATCGAATTAATGAAAATTTTTAACTAGAAAGTTGTAGAGTACACCTAGAGCTTTCCAGGAAGCCGAAGAATGCAAAATTTGGCACAATATTCTATTTTATATGATTTTACTGTAGACTGGTTCTGTCAGACCCAAATCTGTATTTACTGTTCTAAGTGACAATGATGTGATTGGGCCTTGTATGACTAATTGGGAGTTGTGGATGTTATTTAGAAGCTATATTGTGCTTGGGTACTGATGTGAAATAATTTTAGACTGATTTATGTCATCTTAGCCCTGTCACGGTTATTCCTTAGTCCTTAGTGTTGAGCTAGATTAGAATTGGGATGTGTGGATGTGTTTTTCCCACTCTTGACGTCTAAATTTTAGAATTTGCACTATGTATAATCTTTAGGGACATCTTGATAGAATATTGAGACCCTAGGACTAGGTCTGTATGGATGGAATTTGTGGCGGGTAGTTTAGAAACCCGTGACCCCGAACGTGTTGGAGCGACGACTCGGGCGCCGATATGTTTGCCATCTATGAAGGGAATCCAGCATCATAGGAGCTACCACTTCTCGGAAGGATATGGAGCGCGATGATTAGTGGGAGAAGCGACTTGTTTCAGGCCGAGGTGGCGTGCGACTCCAAACGTGACAGGCAGTGGTGATCGACGTAGTCGATTCTCCAGTTTTCGTGGGCCCATGTTCATGCAATCAAGATAACAGTTCAAAGACACTTTATTGGCAACTTAAAATTTCAAGTTATGTCTTGGTGTTGGAAATTAAGCATTATATACTTGTAAAACATATTTAAGGTTAGAGCTTAGTGAAAATAAGATAGAGATGAACAGAAACTAGATTATTGGGTGAAGTATTCTACCCTAAAAGTTAATATTTAGTAATGATCAGGTCCACCTTCTTGTTTATTCTTGTGTGCATTCATGAAAAATTGTTCTTTCTTATCCTTGTATTAACACTTCCAATTTTGAAGCCATGAGATTTCATTCAAAAGATAGAATTTGTAGGTCAATGAATAAAAATCTTTAAATTGTTATTATTAACTCAAGTATATAGACATATATTCCAACTATTATTTTATTTGGAGTCTTTTATTATAGTTTTAAATACTGCATCTTACTTCTATATATGAAACATCAAATAAGGGAGAGAGCATCGACGAGGTAGACTTTTTTTAAGCTACCCACATGGGTAAGAATGAAAAATTTAGGGATGACTTTGCAGCCGATATAGTGCTAAATATGAAGCATTCAAATTAATTTTAATTTGGTTTTAATTTTCTTTTAAAAATAATTTTAATATTAAAGTTGTCTTTGGTATCTTTTGCAGGGGGGCGCCAGAGTGAAGTTTTTGGAGATGTCATCTTCTTCTTTCGCCGATCCATTAAGTCTCTAACGTAAAATTCTCTTCGTATTGAGGGGGAGCGAGCATCCTGGTCGTGTGCGTGTGATGAGTTTAGGACCGACTCCCACCAGCGTATTTGGTTCTCATGCATGTTCTTCCAGTGAGGCCACAGAGGACGAGGTGGATCAGTTGAAGGCACATGTGGCACTTCTGTAGACCCCAATGGCGGCTTTAATCGGGCAACAATCACAAGGAATTCCATCTCAACTACCGGTTAGTATTGTAAAAGTCGTGTTAGTATTATTATTAGTCCCATAAATTTACTATTTTAGAACTTTTCTCCGATTTGTTATTTGCTTGATGTTGCTCCAAATGTTATATGACATCCTTAGAGAAACATAGACATAAATTTGGAAGTAACTATTATTTTCATAACCTTTATAACGTAGACCTTAATTTGTTTGTAGTTTCCGTGTTTGGAAGGGTAGTATTGTGCATATACTTAAGTATGAGACAATTGATGAATTTTTTGTTAAAATCTCTCTGTAGTGAACTACTCAGTATCTATATACTCACCTATATAGATAGTAAATCTCTATATCTAAGTTTCTCTATCGATATTTTTCTTACTAGAATCTAACATTAACTAAAAAAAGATTAATATCTTGCTAGCAATGTACATAAAATATTGCTATAACTGTATCATTCAAAGAAAATCGTAGACTTTACCCTAATTCTAAGATATCATTAAGATTTATAGTAAATATTTGTTGTCCATAGTTTCCATAGCACGAAAGTTTGCGATAGGCTAAGATTCACCACACACAACCTAACACAACTTGTAGAAGTGAGTTTTGACTCATGGTTTACGAGATACGGCCACGTATAGTGCAAGTTGAAATTTTAGTTATTATAATTAAAAAAGAGTGAAGCATGAGAAAAGCGCACAAACGACATCTAAAAATTACGAAACTGTGATAGGTTAGGATTCACCACACACAACCTAACGCAACTTGTAGAAATGAGTTTCAACTCACGGTTTGTAAGATGCAGCCACGTGTCGCTTGCAAATTGAAATTTTGTTATTGTAACTAAATGAGAACGAAACGCGACAAACGCGTACAAATGACGTCCAAAGATTATAACTTGGTGATAGGCTAGGATTCACCACACACAACCTAACGCAACTTGTAGAAGTGAGTTTCGACTCACGGTTTACGAGATCTATCCACGTATCACTTGCACCTTTTTTTTGATTTTATAACTAAATGAGAGTGAAACTAGAGAAAAGCACAAACAACATCCAAAAATTATGAAACTTGGCGATAGGCTAGGATTCACTACACAGAACCTAACACAACATGTAGAAATGAGTTTCGACTCACGGTTTACGAGATCTACTCACGTATCACATGCACCGCAAGTTTTTTTCGATGTTATAACTAAAAGAGAGCACAAACGACATCCAAAAATTACGAAATTTTGCGATAAGCTAGGATTCACCACACACAACCTAAAGCAACTTGTAGAAGTGAGTTTCGACTCACGGTTTGCGAGATACAGCCACATATTGCTTTCAAATTGAAATTTCAGTTATTATAACTAAAAGAAAGCGCAAAGAGAGAAAAGCACACAAACGACGTCCAAAAATTACAAATTTGGCGATTGGCTAGGATTCACCACACACAATCTAATGTAACTTGTAGAAGTGAGCGAAACACGAGAATAGAGCTCTAACGACGTCCAAAAATTACAAAATTTTGCGATAGGCTAGGATTCACCACACACAACCTAAAGCAACTTGTAGAAGTGAGTTTTGACTCATGGTTGCAAGATACGGCCATGTATCGCTTTCAAATTGAAATTTTAGTTATTATAACTAAAAGAAAGTGAAACACGAGAAAAGTGCACAAACGACGTCCAAAAATTACGAAATTTGGCGATTGGCTAGGATTCACCACATAGTCTAATGTAACTTGTAGAAGTGAGTTTTGAGTCACAGTTTGCGAGATACGACCATATATCGCTTGCATGTTGAAATTTTAGTTATTATAATTAAAATAGAGCGAATTGCGAGAAAAGCACACAAACGACATTCCAAAATTACGAAACTTTGCAATATGGTAGGATTCACCACCTAGGCAGTTAAAATCGGTTTTTGGAACTAATCGGTCTAGGAGCGATTAGTGATTAATCGGTTAATCGGAAAATAATCGGGGATTAAATCGGATATATATATATATATATTATATAATTAAAAAAATATATATATCCTCATTATGTAGTAACTCTAAATTCTAACATAAAACTATTATGGGATTATCAAATAGGAACATATAGTTATAGAGAAAAAGAAGAGAGTATTTAGTTTGAGCTGAGTTTGGATTATGGATGTGGGTCAGATCGGGTTTGTTGATCAATTTCATCAAACAAAAACAATCGAGGAGGAGCAGCGCGAGCAGCAGGAGAAGGTGCAGCAGATGCGGGTTGAGTCAAGTATGCGACGGTGCAGGAGGAGCGACGGCAGGTCGGGTTTGGGTTTGGGTTTGCCCGAGGAAGAAGAAGAGAATCAGTTTTACTTTAGGTTTGTGCGAGGAAGAAGAGAGCGGTGACATGTCGGGTTTGGGTTTGCGCGAGGACCAAAAGGGGTTTGAATTTTGGATTTGGATTTGAATTTGGGCCGGTTTGAGCCTAAATAATGCAAACGAGCATGAAAATTAGAAGAGGCGATTTAATCGGTTAATCGGCCACTTAAAATCGGCTGATTAACCACTAATCGGCCGATTATACCCGATTATATCGCTAACTATTGAAATATAATAAATCGCTAAAAAAATAATCGCTTAGCCTCCGATTAGCGATTAATCGGGGATTAATCGGACGTAATCGGGGATTTTAACTGCATAGTTCACCACACACAACCTAATACAATTTGTAGAAGTGAGTTTCGACTCACGGTTTGTGAGGTACGACCACTTATCGCTTGCAACTTGAAATTTTAGTTGTTATAACTAAAAGAGAGCGAAACTCGAGAAAGGCACACAAGCGATGTAAAAAA
This sequence comes from Hemerocallis citrina, assembly GCA_017893485.1. Classification (NCBI taxonomy): domain Eukaryota; kingdom Viridiplantae; phylum Streptophyta; class Magnoliopsida; order Asparagales; family Asphodelaceae; genus Hemerocallis; species Hemerocallis citrina. The sequence continues at coordinate 1,302,112 of JACEHZ010000535.1, read as the reverse complement.
ATTATGAAATTTTGCGATAGGCTAGGATTCGACACACACAACCTAATGCTACTTATAGAAGTGAGTTTTGACTCACAGTTTGCTAGATACAGCCACGTATCGCTTGCAAGTTCAACTTTTTGTTATTATAATTAAAAGAGAGCAAAACGAGAGAAAAGCACACAAACGACGTCCAAAAATTACGAAACTTGGCGATATGCTAGGATTCACCACACATAACCTAACACAACTTGTAGATAAGTTTGGACTCACAGTTTGTGAGATCTACCCACGTATCTCTTGCACGGCAATATTTTTTTGATTTTACTGTTATTATAAGTAAAAGATAGCGAAATGCGAGAAAAATGCACAAATGAAGTCCAAAAATTGCGAAACTTGACGATACGGTAGGATTCACCACACACAACCTAATGCAACTTGTCGAAGTGAGTTTTGACTTCCGGTTTGCGAGATCTACCCAACTATCGCTTGCACCGCAAGATTTTTTTCGATTTTATAACTAAAAGATAGCGAAATGGGAGAAAATCACACACACGACGTCCCAAAATTACGAAACTTTGCGATAGTCTAGGATTCACCACACATAACCTAACGCAACTTGTAGAAGTGAGTTTTGACTCACGGTTTGCGAGATACAGCCACGTATCGCTTGCAAGTTGAAATTTTAGTTATGATAACTAAAAGAAAGCGAAACATGAGAAAAACATACAAACGACGTCCAAAATTTATGAAACATAGTGATAGACTAGGATTCACCACAACACATAACCTAACGCAACTTGTAGAAGTGAGTTTCAACTCACGGTTTGCGAGATATGGCCACGTATCACTTGCAAGTTGAAATTTTAGTTATTATAACTAAAAAAGAGCAGAACGCGAGAAAAACACTTAAACAACGTCAAAAATTACGAAACTTTGCGATATTTCATAACTCGTTGTTTTTTATTATTATTACAATATTTGACAATGTCATGTTCACTTATTTCTTAATATATCACTTTGCATGTTCATGTTGATTTATTTTCAACAATATTGTGCATTATACAGGGCCAGTGAATTCTATCATTTTCTAGTTACGCACATACAATAGGGCAAAATACCAATGAGATTGGAAGCAACACCATGCCATACCAGGAGACTCCCCCGCCCTAATTTGTTTGATTTGGACTTTCTTTTTCTTATGTTTTGTCGGAACTTTATTTATGTTTGTAATAACTATGTGTTGTACAACTTATATATTTTTAACTCTTTGGATGGTAGTTTGTATATGTTAAATTATTTTGTTTTCTATTGAATTGTTGTTTATTGTGGTACGTGTACTATGGTTGTTTATTATGTTGTTATTATTGATTTTAAGATTTAAGCATTTAAATTTGATGTGACTACATGTATTTGTAATATGCGATTAATTACACATTTTTGTAATTTGGAAAATTTGAAATAAATTGCAAAAAAATCGAGGATATTTAACCTGGTGTTTTTCTTTAAAACGCCGGGATAGATATCCAACTAAATCTCTGCAAAATATAAAAAAAAAGTTACTTTAACCTATCCCGGTGTTTTGAAAATGTTGGTAGAGGGTATTTTTTTAAATATATAAAATTATACATAACAATTTATTTATTTTAAAGAGGTCCTATCTCGGCTATACCGGCATTTTTAAACGCTGGGATAAATCCACCTATTCCGGCATTTCGCAAACACCAGGATTGGTGTTACTCCTATAGCGGCGGCTATAATAAACACCAGGATAGCCCATAAAACTTTCCTGACGCTCGATACTACGGTGCTTCTGGAGACGTTTCCAGCAGTGTTGTTATGTGCTATCCCATCATTTAAAAAAGTCGGGAAAGCCTAATAAAAGCACTGCGAAAAGCCAAGCGGTTTGTAGTGACATCATAATTATGTTGAATTATAACATTCACAAATCCTAATTATTATTCTCTCCTAATTTTTTTTCCCACAATCAAAGAAACCTTAATTTTCCCACAACTTCACAAACCCTAATCCTTCTTCTCACAACCTTATATTCTCAAATTCTCAAATTCATACCTATGGTTTGAGAAAGGGAAGAACATGATGGTGGTCAGATTGATATCGCGAGAACAGGAATGTGAACAACAATGGCGACGCGGGGGCACGGTGGTTGAGGCTAGGGTGTGAGAAAGAGATCGATGTCTAGGATGGTCAGGGGCACGGCGATGTGGGGGGGGAGTGGGGTTTGGGTTCGTGAAAGAGAGAGAGAGAGAGAGAGAGAGAATAATTGTGCGGGGAAATGAAATTAGGTTTTTTTTTTTGGGGGGGGGGGGAGGAGATATTTTTTGTTAAGATTGTGGCACATCAAATACATGTAGGCACGTAGTTAGAGTTGGAGAAGAAGAAGAGAAGACACGAAGCAGTAGAGAGAGGCAGCAATGAAAGTAAGAAAAGAACAACAAACTGAGGAGGGGACAGTCGTCTGTCACATGCAGTCGACTGCCCGATGCTCTGGTCATGGCGAGACTCATTGCAGTCGACCGCAGCAGCACTGTATGTTATTAGGGTTGACGAGTTTTTGGTCCAATAAGCTGTATTTGTGTATATCTTTTAGGATTTGTTTGGGGGGCTATATATATATATATATATATATATATATATATATATATATATATATATATATATATATATAATGGCGAGACTCATTGCAGTCGACCGCAGCAGCACTGTATGTTATATATATGTAATGGCCAGACTCATTGCAGTCGACCGCAGCAGCACTGTATGTTATTAGGGTTGACAGGTTCTGGATCCAATAAGCTGTATTTGTGTATATCTTTTAGGATTTGCTTGGGGGCTATATATATATATAAACTCTAGGGTGTATAAAGGTGAGCTGTTATCATTATACAACCTCAAGATAGGTGGGTGTAGAGTGCTTCAAAGGTGAGAGAGATTGAGAGTTGTTATCCCTTTGTAATCTTTGTATTTCTTGGGGAATAAGAAATATTGGTTATCTCTGCATATTATTGTACTAGGTAAATGGCTGAAAACACCTCTGATCTATGAGCTAAAAGCCTTTAACCCCCTAAACTATCGGTCAATTCGATACCCCCCACCCATCTACAAAATGTGGTCAAATCTAGTACGGAAAATCTAAAAGGGGTGTAAAATGACCAAATTGCCCTTATATGAAATTGAACCATTAAAGAAACCCAAAAAAATCAGAACTTTGGATCACAATCCAAATCCAAATCCAAATTTAAATCTTAAATCAAAATCAAAATCAAAATCAAAATCAAACCCATCCAAATCTAAAATCCATCACCCATCACCAAATGTTTATGTTGTTCTTGATTCTGTTCCTCAAAATTAGAATCAAACCCATCACCATCACCATCACCATCTTCTGATTTTGTTCTTGATTTTGTTGGGTTTTCTTTGTGTTTTTTATTGGATCTGAAGGAGGGGTTTTAATGTTTTTTTCGGATATGAAGGAACATAGATTTGGATTTGGTTTGCATTTGGGTCAATCAAAATTGATTTGGATTTGGATTTGGAAATAGAAATAGAAATCGAAATCGAAATACAAAATTGAAATCGAAAACGAAAATTTGGAAATCGAAATCGAATTGAAAGAAAATTTCGAAATCGAAAATGAAGATTTCGATTTCGATTTCGATGATGATGATGATGATGATGATGATGATGGGTGAAGAACAAAATCAAGAACAAAAAAGATGATGATGATGGGTTTCGTTGATGCTGCTCCTCTTGGATTTTGGATTTGGATTTGGATTTGGGATTTGGATTTACATTTGAATTTGGATTTGAAAAAAAAAGATTTTGGGAGAGAGATTAATTTTTTTTCTTTTTTTTGGGGGGGTTGAATTTTTTAAATTTTTTAATGGTTCAGTTTCATATAAGGGCAATATGGTCATTTCACACCCTCCTTCTAGGTTTTCCTTACTGAATTTGACCACATTTTGTAATTTTGGGGGTTTAGTGCATTGACCGATAGTTTAGGTCGTTAAAGGCTTTTGCCTCATAGATCACTGATGTTTTTTGCCTTTTACCCTATTGTGTTCGTATACTAGTTAGATCTTGCGATTATTGTGGCGACTTATTTTTGGTTCATCTAGTTCTTGGGCATTTTATGTTTCTTGTTGTGGGTGTTCCGCAATTAGCAGTACAAGTGGTTTTAGGTTCTCTACAAGTGGTATCAGAGCAAAGGTTTCAGGATGGTCGATAGCAAGTCTAAAGTTAAGAGGTTCGATAGGAGTGACTTTACTATTTGAACCATTCAGATGATAGCGTATCTTCGTCAGAAAGATCTAGATGGTCTATTGTTTGATAAGAAGCCGGAAGATGCAGATAAGGATGCGAAGATCTTGGCAGATTGGAATTGTTTGGATCAGAATGCGCTAGGAAAGATTCAGTTGGGACTGAGCAGGAAGGTGTTATTTGATATCTCGAAGGCAAATACCACAAAGGAGGCTATAGAGATTCTCATAGATATGTATGAGAGACCGTCGGTATCTAATCAAATTCTTCATCTGAAGAAATTGGTTAATATAAAGTTGTGGGAAGGGGGTGCAGTAGTAGAACATGTGAACAATTACTGTGGTTTTCAACCAGATGGAAGCTGTAGGATTGATGTTTTCATAGAGGGGACAATCATTGTTACTTTTATATACTTTGCCCGATAGTTATGGTACGGTGGAACAGACTATTACATGCACTATGACAGATTCGATGACTCTACAGGATGTGGTGAGTAGCATTCTGAATGAGGATGTGAGAATGTGAGAAACAGGGGATTTTCATCATTATCTTATAAGGACTCTGCAATGTTAGTTAAGAAGATATGTGGGAGATCTAAGAGCAATCGAAAAAGAAAGGATCAGATTAATTCATCTAAGAGTGGGTCTGATGACAACGATGGGGAACATGGACCTGAGTGTTGGTATTGTCACAAGAGGAGTCACATGATGCGCAATTGTAAAGCCTATATGAAGAAAAAGTAGGAGAAACCGAAGGAAGTCAAACCAAAGGAAGCCAATGTGGTATCTATTGAAAATGGCGAGTTATGCTTATCAGCTAGGGAGGATTTGGACTCACGAGATTGGTGTATTGATTCGGAAGCTTCTTTTCATTGCAGTTCGAGGAAGGATATGTTTTGATGACTACAGAGAGGGTTCTTTCGGAGATGTGATCGTGGGGAACGGTCAGAGGTGTTCGGTGAGTGGAGTTGGTACTGTTCGTATGAAAGACAGTGATGATCAGAATATTGTCTCGTGGGAGACAATGCATGTTCCAAACTTGAAGAAAAATCTTATCTCGATAGTAAGGCTAGACAAAGAGGGTTTGTTAACTACATGTGGTAGTGGGGACTGGTGCATAGATGCATGTTCAAGGGTGATAGAAAGAGGGAAGCGTGAGAGAACGTTGTATTTACTTAGAGACGTGAGATACATTTCTCCTGCAATTGACTCTCAGCCGGGATCGAGTAGCAAGTTGTGTGGGGTGCAACGTAGTTTTTTCAATTGTGGGGCGAATTCAGAGAGAATTACAAATTTAGTGGGAGCTGCTAACCATGAGAGGAATCCTAGAGAGCAAGATGTTGCTGCGATGAGGGTACTTTGTGATATGGCAGAAGAAGATTTTGTGATGTAGAGAACACTGGTATCGATATGCAGGGTGATGTCGATGAGTGTAACCGAAATGAGTCTATGGGGGTTGAGTAGTCTACAGATATTGTGGAGGACTCGTCCACACAGATTTCTAGTGCATATGGTGCATTGAGAGACTTTGAACCATGTCTGGTGTTAATGGAGATTATGCGAGTTGGAGAATCTTGTGCACAGAATCTGACACGAGGTGTTGTTTCTCCATTATTCGTGCTATATTCTATTGGTGGGGCACATTCTTCATGAGCCTATGAGGGGTGGTTGGTGCACTGGCATATGTATTCTTCATGATAGTGGAGAGTACTTGGGTCTTTCATGAGTGTGGGAGAGTGTCAGAGATAATGCGAGGTAAAGATAAAATAACTTTTGAAGCATTGTATATTTGGTCCAAGTGGGAGAATGTTAGGATTGTGGCCTCAAATACACGTAGACACGAAGTTTAAGTTGGAGAAGAAGAAGAAGAGAAGACACGAAGCAGTAGAGAGAGGCTACAACAACAGTAAGAGAAGAATTGAAGATAGAAGAGGGGACAGTCGACTGTTACATGCAGTCAACTGCCCGACGCTCTGAACTTGGCAAGACTCATTACAATCGACTGCACCAAAGTGCAGTCGATCACAACGAAGCTAAATGTTATTTGGGATGACAGATTTTGGATCCAATAAGCTATATTTGTGTATATCTTTTAAGATTTTCTTGTGGGCTAATATATATATATATATATATATATATATATATATATATATATATATATATATGAACTATATGATGTATCAAGGTGAGCCGTTATCATTGTATAACTTTAAGAGAGGTGAGTGCCAAGTGCTTCAAAGGTGAGAGAGAGAGAGAGATTGAGAGTTGTGATCTCTTTGTAAACTTTGTATTTCTTGGAGAATAAGAAATATTGGTTATCTCTGCATATTATTGTGTTCGTGTACTTGTGAGATCTTGCGATGATTGTGGTCGCTTATTCTTGGTGCATCTAGTTCTTGGACATTTCTATTTCTTGTAGTGTGTGTTCCGCAATTAGTAATACAAGTAGTATCAGATTCTCTACAATTTTATCATTCTATCCAGGTGTTTTTTAATAGAACGTCTGGATAGCACACCTACCCCGATGTTTTGAAGAAACACCGAGGTAGGAGAGGGTACTTTTACTTTTTTCTCTTCTGATAGCAGGGTTCTACCCTGGCGTATCTACCCAAACGTCGGGATAGATACATTGGGTAGCCGATTTTTGTTGTAGTGTGATGCTCCTTGTTTTCTTTGGGGAAGCAACAGGTGTGAGTTCTTATAATTTGTAAAGTGGAAGGAACAAATCTCGCCTTAGCTCAGGTCTGTTTTTGGAGGTCGGCTCGGAAGAGCTACTGGTGACAGGTCCTCCGACGATCGAGTCTGTCACTGGAAAAGAGACTGAGCAGCTAGGGTTCAGGTGGAGAAATTTTGATTACCTTTCAAAGTGAGGTGGGGGCCTGGTATTAATAGGCAGAGGCAAATGGATATCTGACCCTTATGGACCGGGTTAGACCCGTTTGTCTGCGAGCCTGAAGTGGGTGAAGGTCGTTGGACCTGTTAACCCGATGATCCGGGATGAGCAAAATCTGAGGAGATCTGACGGCTCTGATTGGGCCACGTCATCTATACCCACATGATAAGCCCCCACTCCTAGAAGGTTGTGTGCACCAGTCATGGAGGAGTAGTTTGTCCTTCTGAGAAGAGCAGAGGGGAGTATTTTGGGAAGATAAGATGGTGAGCTCCTGAGAAGTGTTTGGGGTTGGCGCCAAGCCGAGCATGGTATACTGCCTAATCGAAGTTTGTGCCGAGCGCCGAGCTTGAGGGGTCGGTGCCGAGCGTCGAGCCAGGAGGGTTGAGGTCGAGCACGCCGAGCGAGGTGCTTTTTGAGAGGAAGTTGTGGCAATGCTCGAGGTTCATGGTGAACTCTGAGCTTAGGGTCAGCACCGAGTGCCTCGACGGAGGCAATTTATGAGAGAAGGCTGTGGCAATGCTCGAGGTCCATGCCGAGCTTCAAGCTTGGGGTTGGAACCGAGCACCTCATCAGAGGCATTTTATGAGACAAGGCTATGGAAATGCTCGAGGTTCATGCCGAGCACTGAGAATGGGGTTGGCGTCGAGCGTCTCGATGGAGGCATTTTTTGAGAGAAGGCTGTGGCAATGCTCAAGGTCCATGCCGAGCATCGAGCTTGGGGTCGGCGCCGAGCGCGTCGATGGAGGCATTTTTTGAGAGAGGGTTGTGGCAATGCTCGAGGTTCATGCCGAGTGCCGATCTTGGGGTCGGCGCCGAGCGCCTCGACGAAGGTATTTTTTTAGAGAAGGTTGTGGCAATGCTCGAGGTTCATGCCAAGCGCCGAGCTTGGGATCGGCGTTGTGCACCTTGACGGAAACATTTTTTTAGGAGAAGGTCGTGGCAATGCCCGAGGTTTATGCCAAGCTCCGAGCTTGGGGTTGGCACCGAGCGCCTCGACTGAGACATTTTTCAGAGAGAAAGCTGAGGCAATGCTGGATGTTCATGCCGAGCTCCGAGCTTGGGATCGGCGCCGAGCGCCACAATTATGGCTTTTTATGTGAGAATGTTGTGGCGATGCTCGAGGTTCATACCAAACTCCGAGCTGGGGTCGGTGCTGAGCGCCTCGATAAAGGCATTTTTCTGAGAGAACGCTGAGGTGATGCTCGAGGTTCATGCCGAGCTCCGAGTTTGGAGTCGGTGCCAAGCGCCTCGATGAAGACTTTTTAAGAGAGAAGGCTGTGGCGATATTCGAGGTTCATGTCGAGCTCTGAGCTTAGGGTCGGTGTCGAGCACCTCGATGGAGGCATTTTTGACAGAACGCTGAGGCGATGCTCGAGGTTCAAGCCGAGCTCAGAGCTTGGGGTCGGCGCCGAGCTCCGAGCTTGGGGTCGGCGCCGAGCACCTTGATGGAGGCTTTTTTTTGAAAGAAGGCTGTAGCTATGCTCGAGGTTCATGCTCAGCTCCAAGCTTGGGGTCGGTGCCGAGCACCTCGATGGAGGCATTTTTTGAAAGAAGGCTGTAGCTATGCTCGAGGTTCATGCTCAGCTCCGAGCTTGGGGTCGGTGCCGAGCACCTCGATGGAGGCATTTTCTGAGAGAATGTTGAGGCAATGCTCGAGGTTCATGCCGAGCTCCGAGCTTGGGGTCGGCGCTGAGCACCTCGATGGAGGCTTCTTATGAGAGAAGGTTGTGGCGATGCTCGAGGTTCATGCGAGCTCGAAGCTTGCGGTCGGTGCCGAGCGCCTCGATGGAGGTATTTTTCTGAAAGAATGCTGAGACAATGCTCGAGGTTCTTGCAGAGCTTCGAGCTTGGGGTCGGCACCGAGCGCCTCGATGGATGCTTTTTATGAGAGAACGCTTTGCCGATGCTCGAGGTTCATGCCCAGCGTCGAGCCAAGTGGCCTTGCTTTTAGGCGCTTTTATAAAAATGTTGGGAGCCTGCTCGATTCATGCCGAGCATCGAGCCAGGTGGCCTTGATTTTGATGCGCTTTTGTTGAAATGCTGGGTGCCTGCTCGAGATTCATGCCAAGCGTCGAGCCAGGTAGCCTTGCTTTTGAGATGCTTTTGTGGAAATGCTGGATGCTTGCTTGAGATTCATGCCGAGCATTGGGCCAAATGGCCTGGTTTAGAGGCACTTTTATGGAAATACGTGGTGCCTGCTTGAGATTCATGTCGAGCGTCGAGCCAGGTGGCCTTGCTTTTGAGGCGCTTTTATGGAAATGTTGGATGCCTGCTCAAGATTCGTGTCGAGCGTCGAGCCAGATGACCTTGCTAAGAAACGCTTTTATGGAAATGCGGGGTGCCTGCTTGGGATTCATACCGAGCGTCGTGCCAGGTGGCCTTGCTTTTGAGGCGCTTTTGTGGAAATGTTGGATGCCTTCTCTAGGTTCATGCAGAACGTTGAGGCAGATGCGTTGTTTAGAGATGCTTTTGTGGAAACGTGGGGTGCCTGCTCGAGATTCATGCTGAGCGTCGAGCTAGGTGGCCTTACTTTTGAGGCGCTTTTATGGAAATACTAGATTCCTGCTTGAGATTCATGCCGAGCGTCGAGCCAGATGTCCTCTTAAAGGCGCTTTTGTGAAAATGCGCGGTGCCTGCTCGAGATTTATGCCGAGCATCGAGCCAGGTGGCCTTTATGACTGGCCAAAACCTTATTTTTGTGTTTGGCGTGTCCAAGGTGAATGTCGAGGATTGAGCATTTTGAACTTGGAGAGAAATTGTTCTTGTGGAGAAATTGGTCCGTATGTGGGCCACTCTTGTGGTGACACGTGTAATGATGATGTCATGTTTTGGGGATTTTGAGGAGTCATTTTTCATTATATATCCCCTACCCATCTCCTCTTTTTTCACATTTGCTCTCATTCTCTAAGTTCCCATTTTTGCTCTCCGGCACTGTTCAGTCACCAGCAGCGATTTGTTTCGGAAACTTCTCGGCATTTCAAACAGGTTAGTTTTTTTCATTATGTCGAATGCTCAGTCTGGTTCGTTTGCCACTACATTGGGTCGGGATGATTACCCGCGTCTCTCTGACTCAATGCCTTGGGAAACAGTGGAGAAGGTATTGAAGTCACGCCACTCCGCAACAGAAAGCCCTTCGTAGTGGAGTCGAGCGACTCAGAAGGGAGCTAGCACAGGGAGGATGGTGACTGTTGCTGCTGAATCTAGTGTGGGGGCAATAGACAGAATTTGTAGGTTCGTAGGAACTCGAACGGGCGGAATCCTACTTCTTCCTTAGTGACAAGTTGACTCCTTGGTGCTCCCGCTGACCTGCACAAACGTTCGAAACACCGGGATGGATCCCGGCGACGAACCCTCCGACGCTCTTGTCAATACTAGAAAAAGTAAAGGGAAAGAGCTCAAGTGCACAAAGAGTGATCACCTAAGATAGTTGAGGTAGGGGGTATTTATAGTCGCCATGGGGATCTCTTTCAGGATAAGAGTGAATCCCTACTTCCTGGTGAGGCTGGATAGGGGTGGTTATAACCACCTCCTCAAGATCAGGGCGAGCCAGGATTTCCTCCAATCCTGTTGAGCTGGCCCCGAACGGGTTAAGACCCATTCTCAACTGAACAGATCCATTCATGGGTTAGCGGGTCCAAGAGGAGGGAGCTGGTTCTCAATTCGGATCCGTCTGTAGGTGAAATTACCGTCTTATTCCTGGGACTTTGAGATTTGTGCCCATTTTGAATGGTTCCGATTTAACCCCATTTTTAACCATATCACGAGCCCCCCACTTCCAAAGACTGTGTTACGGCATTTGGGGAGTAGTTTTGTTGTTTTAATGGCGTATAGGGCTTTTTCGGAGTTCTCAAAGGGTGTTCAAATCTCGTCTGAGGGGTGATGGTGCTTTTCTGAGCTGGTAACGTGCCCAAGTTTGCTCTCAGTCCCTTCTAGATTTTTGGTGATTTTTTCCAATTTTATATTATTTTTTCGAACCATTTGTTCAATTTTACAAAGCGATGATTTTCTCTTCGGAAGCACTAATTAATCATTCTATCCAATAATTATTTTTCCAGGGGCTAAAAAATGTTCTCCTGAACTTATAATTATTTTCTAGAATTTTTAATTATTTTTCCTGTATTTTTAATTATTTTTTTGCAATTTTTAAATAAATAATTTGAATTAATGAATAAAATATAATTTTAATTACCCAATTATGACGTGGCGAAATCTCGACCGTCCATCATCCTTGAGCGCAAAATTCTGAGTGATCTGACGAAAGGATTGTGCTGAATGACGTGGGCGCATCTGGGTCCTGGATCGGGTTGCGGCGAGAATTCGGAGGTGATCTGACGGCTCCTATTGCTCGGCGATGTTTGCCCCACATGGGCAGCTCGGAATGCCTATCGCTCGGATTGGGATTCCGAGCGACATGGCGTAATCTGGGACGTCCATCTAGACGCGGCACGAATTTCGAGGTAATCTAACGGTAGATCTTGCATTTGGCCATGTGGTTGAATCGGGAACGTCCATCAGGTCACAGCACGAATTTCGAGGCGATAAGATGGCTCCTATAGCTCGGCGACATTTTCTCCGCGTGAGCAGCTCGGAATGTAAGTTGCTCGGATTTGGTATCCGAGCGACGTGGCACGATCTGTGCCTTCTGATGAAGATCAGGCACGAATCACGAGGCACGATGGCGTGGATCACGAGAAAATGTGATTTGGGTCGACGTGTCTGAATCAGAGGCGTCCATCAGGCCGCGGTGCGAATTTTGAGGCGATCAGACGACTCTCATAACTCGGCGACATTTTCCTCCACATGAGCAGCTCGGAATGCAAGTCGCTCGGATTTGGTTTCCGAGCGACGTGGCACGATCTGGACCGTCTGATGAAGATCGGGTCCAGATCACGAGGCACGACGGCATGGATCACGAGAAAATGTGATCTTGGTCGACGTGGCGAGATCAGGGGCATCCATCAGGTTGCGCCACGAGTTCTGAGGTGATCAGACGGCTCTCATAGCTCGGCAACTTTTTTCTCCGCATGAGCAACTCGGAATGCAAGTTGCTCGGATTTGGTTTCCGAGCGACGTGGCACGATCTGGGCTGTCTTATGAAGATCCGGCGCGAATCACGAGGCACGGAGTCGTGGATCACGAGGCATGACGGCGTGGATCACGAGAAAACATGATTTTGGTCGACGCGACGAGATCCGAGCTGTCTAATGACGATCAGACGTGAATCACGAGGAGAAAGTCGTTTTTCTCCAATTCGAAGCTCGGAATGCAAGTTGCTTGGATTTGGTTTCCGAGCGGCATGGCACGATTTGGACCGTCTGATGAAGATCAGGCACGGATCACGAGGCTTGACGGTGTGGATCACGAGAAAACGTGATTTTGGTCGATGCGACGTGATCTGAGCCATCTGATGACGATCAGGCGCGAATCTCGAGGAGAAAGTCGTTTTTGTCCAATTCGCAGCTCGGAATGCAAGTTGCTCGGATTTGGTTTCCGAGCGACGTGGCGCGATCTGGACCGTCTAATGAAGATCAGACGAGGATTGCGAGGATTTTGGCGCTTAGGCTTCTGATTCTGGCGTTTATGCTTCTGGTTCTGGCATTTAGGCTTCTGGTGGGCCACTGTGGGGGCTCAAAGTACTCAAAGGCCCACCCGAATCTACCTTAACACTTATAAGTTTTCACCGCCTCTCTTTCCCTTCATTTCTTACTCTTTCATCTCAACTTCACTTTTTACTTAAGTCACTTTTGCTCTCGAGCGGCGCTGCTAGCGTTCGTGGCTAGGCGTTTTTAATCTCTGGCGAACTATTCCGATCGTAGACGTCACTTCAAGGTAAATTATCCCAACTTAACCCGAAATGTCTAGAGCGTTGTCGGGGAATGAGACCTCCACTTCGGATCAAGAGACCGACCGGGATCTAGTGGTCCCCCCGAGCAAGGGGAAGGAAGTGGCGAAGTTAGTCGTTGCCGAGACCATAGTGGAGAAGGTGAGAGGGGCCGGGGCGCTGGGTCGGCGACCGTCGAAATTGTCGAGCCTCGGTATGGTCAGAAGCTACTCCAGGGATATCTTGTCCAAAGCGGTGCACGGGATGTCCGCGGCCTACGAAGAGAACAGTCCGAGGGATCCTTCCGAGGTGGATGAGATCTCCTCGGTGATGACAGAGGCGGACCTTCATCGAATCAGGAAGGGGTTTCGCATCCCGAAGGAGTACGCCCTGCTCCTCACCGATCCAGGCTTGCGAGCGTGCACGGGGACGTCGCCGTATACATGCGTCTTCCATACGACGCACTCAATGCCGGCCTTCGGCTACCTCTCCCGTCCTTCGTGGTCGAGGGGCTACAGTGGTACGGCCTAATCCCAGTGCAGTTCATGCCGAACATGTGGCGGCACGTCATTGCCTTCATCCTCCAGTGCCAAGCGGTCGGAGTGCAGTCCCAGCTCGTCATTCTCCGCAGTCTCTACCGGATCTGCCGAATGAGCAAGATGGAGTACAGGTTTTACCTATCGCCGAAGAAGGGGGTCAAGTTGATTGAGAACCCAGACTCCATCAAACAATGGAAGGAGAAGTGCTTTCTGATCCGAGGTCCCGAGCCATGGGGTTTTCCGACGACGTGGAAGGAGGAGGTTTCAAAGTGGGCGAAGGCCGAGCCGGTGCTCACCAAGGCAGAGGAGGAGGTCGTGACGAAGATCCTCGGTCTTCCGACCCTCGATTGGAAAGATATCACCGAGGAGGTCCTGTTCGGTGAGGGTCTCAGTCCGATCGATCCCAGTACGCTCTGTTTGCTTCTTTTTCTTTAGTATACATGTCTTTGTGTTTATCTCGCTAACTCTCTTATGATTTTCCTTGTACAAAAGCCCCCGGCATGGACTACCGAGCTCTTATGGTGAAGAGGAGTGCAGCGGCGGCGAAGGGTGTGGACACCAATAAGAGGAAGAGGACGACGACGGGGCCCCCTTCTAGCCGAGCGGTTTAGGCACCCTCGGCTCCTGCGGCTATTGTTGACCTGGTTGGCGACTCTCCGTCGGCTCCGCAGGCCACTCTCCACTTGGCCGATGCCCCCGGATCTTCGAGCGGGGCGTTCACGACCGGTGCAACCTTGGCATTGGAGGTGCCGCCACTTACGGCCGAAGCGGAGGTCATCCTCACCGAAGAGCACAAGAAGCTCTTCGTCCCTGATTGGAGGGTGATGAAGCTTGACAGCTTCCTAGGCGATGCGGCGATGTGCATGCAGGCCGTACGCCACCTGCCGACTCCGAAAAATTGCGCAGCTCTGAAGGCCGGCACGGTTGGCGACGACGCCTTGGAGGTCGCCTGGTCAACGGTGTCGGTAAGTAATTTTACTTTGCTCTCTTAAGTTTCGGAGTTAGTGGTGTTGGGTTCTCACGTTCTTCATCTTTCATTTTCATACCCTCTGCCACTTTAGCCATATGCTCGAGCAGTTCGCCGAGGATGAGAAGGAGATGAAGGCGACGAATGACCGTGAGTGAGCGGAGCGTGCCAAGGCGGTGAAGTTGTTCGAGACCGAACAACAGCTCTCAGCATCGCGAGCTACCGAGGTTGGGGCCCTCGAGACTAAACTTGCCGAGGCACTCGAGTGCTCGGTGACGGAGGCTGCCAAGGTCGAGGCTCTGGAGAAGGATAAGGCTTGGCTCGAGGAGGAGCTGGCGAAGGCTCTGAAGGCGTCTGAGGAGGCGCTGAAGGAGTAGGAGGCAAAGGTGGAGGAGGTGAGGAAAGCGATTCAGGACGAGGCGGAGGCCCACATGATGACGAACATGGAGGAGGCCTACGCTCGGGCTTTGAAGTACGTGGCGGCTCGTCTCCCAGACTTTGACAGCTCGGGGTACTACTTCTACGACCCGGTAGAGGGCGAGGAGTTCATTCCTCTGGCTGAGGTCGAGTCCGAAGGGGAAGGTGACGAAGGCAAGGGCGACGGCGAGGAGGAGGTGAATCCCGAGGGGGCGCTCGTCACTTTGCCGAGCGAGGGCGCCCCGGAGCAGCACCTAGAGGTGGCTCCATGACTTAGTCGCTTTTTCTTCTTCTCTCTTTTTTTTTGCTTCTCCATGTATTGCCGAACTGCGGACTGGCCACCGCTTTAATTTTGAAGCAAATAAAATTCTATCTGTTTTCGTCTAAGTGTCGAATTTTTTTTTTTGGAACTCTTTTTTGGCTAAGTGTTGGAGAGATCTGCGAGCTCTTTTTGTTTGAGTGTTGTAGAAATCTTCGAGCTCTTTTTTGTCTAAGTGAACGAGTCATGAGAACTCAATAGCTTCGTGCTCTCGCTCTTTTAAAATCATTGAAGCGCGTTAGATCGCCGAAGTGCCTTGGATAGCCGAAGTGGCTCGTCTCAAGGCTAGTCTAGGGGCGACAAGATTGGGGCTCACGGGGAACCAAATGCAGCTTCTTGAAGCGGAGTCGGATCTCCGCAAGGCGAAGTATGAGATGAATCACTTGAGATCAATCCTAGTTCGCCGAGACATAGAGAGGAGGTGATAAGAGGAGCGGATCAATGAGATGACCCCCGAAGGTGATGATGTGGGCTCGTCTGCAGAATCAAACCTTGGCCTGAAGCTTAAGCGCCTTTGCCATTCTCTGCCTAAGGTGACGGCAGAGAGGGACGAGCTGAAGAAGGTGACCCTCGGCAAGAGCATGGAGGTCGCTCACCTTCGGTGGATGATCACCGATGGCTCTCGAGGGGCAGGCTCGGTGCGACTGCCTCTTCTAAAGATAAAGGTGAACGACACCTCGCTTAAAGAGCGAATCGTCGAGCTCGAGGCGGAGGTCGCTTGTCTTCAAGCACGATCTGAGCAGAGCAATGTCAGATCCACTTCTTGCACTCGGAGGAGCGTGATAGAGGGATAACTTTTCACGAGGTCGCGTGTCGCTCGCCCCCTATATGACGAAGCCCGAGCGATGCACCTTGTGGGGTGGCCGCTTCGTCGAGCGGAGCATCTATTGGGGCCACCGTTAGGACGGGCGCGGACGATTCCTCTCGGCTCGCCGGCCTAGAGACGAGCGCCGAGGCGGGGCGTCGGCACTACAACATTCGTCGCCCCCGGGTGTCTCTCAATTGAAGTGTTCCCGCTCCTAAGAGGCATTGAAGTAGTTCCTTGAAGTTTTGTACTTTTAGTTTCACAAGTTTTGTATCTCGTTGTAAAGATGAGTAGTTGGTCTTATAATTAGACTCGTTTCTCATACTTTAATGAAATAATACTTGTTTTTCGCACTTGCATGTTTTGCTAGCATTTTTAGTTGTCAACAGTTGTAGGAGCAATTCTGAATGGTGGGACGCTTGGTGCTTACTCGTTTGCGAGTGGCAAAAGTTGCGTCGAACCAAGTGTTGGGCTCCGAACTTGTCGTTTAGAGAGTACCAACGGCTGTGGGAGCAATTTTGAATGGTTATCTGCTCTTGACTTGCCCAGAAGCAAGTAGTTGAAGCGGAGTCGAACCAAGTGTTGGACTCCAAGCACGTCGTTGTGAAAATATCAACAGCTGTAGGAGCAATTCCGAATGGTGATCCGCTTCGTACTCGCTTAGAAACAAGTAGTTGAAGCGGAGTCAAACCAAGTATTGGACTCCGAGCACGTCGTTCTGAAAATATCAACGGCTGTAGGAGCAATTTCGAATGGTGATCCGCTTCGTACTCGCTTAGAAACAAGTAGTTGAAGTAGAGTCAAACCAAGTGTTGGACTCCGAGCACGTCGTTTTAATGAAAGATTTTTGTAAGTGGAATTAGACTACCCCAAAACAGAGAATTTGCTAAGTAGAGCTAGACTGCTCAGAAAGTAGAAAACTTGAAAGGTAGAGTTAGACTACTCAAAAGATAAAAAAGTTGAAGGGAAAGAATTCTTTTTATTGAAAACAACTGGGCGGCCGCTTCTACGTTGCGAGCCGCTTTTACACTTTGATAAAGAGAAAATACAAGTAAGGAGTTTGGACATGTCTTCTGGAGCTTTTTTGGGGAAGTTGCTTGAAGCGTTGTTTAGACACCCTCTCGGTATCTTCCTGCCCCCCGGGTCTTCGAGTTGATACGCTCCTGGACGAATAACTCTGGAGACCCTATATGGTCCTTCCCAATTGGGTGCCAACTTGCCCTTTTTGCTTGGATCGGAGATCGACAATTTTCTGAGCACTAAGTCACCCTCTTTTAGGTTGGCGGGCCATACCCTCTTATTGTAAGCCAGAGTGATCCCACGGCGGTAGGTCTCTTGCCAAATCGCGGCTCTCTCATGGACCTCGTCAATGAGGTCTAGGCAGATGCGAAGCTGGTTCGCGTTCAGCGCTTCATTGTAAGCTATGAGTCGAGGTGAAGGCAGGCCCACCTCCAAAGGGATGAGAGCTTCGGATCCGTACATGAGGTTGAAAGGGGACTCTCCCGTTGGAGCTTTTTTGGTGGTGCAATAGTTCCACAGCACATTGGGGAGTTGTTCGACCCATAGCCCCTTAGTGGACTTGTCAAGCCTCTTCTTCAAGCCAGAGAGGATTTTTCGGTTGGCGTTCTTTGCTTGGCCATTGGACTTGGGGTGAGCTACCAAGGAGAACCGTTGCTGAATGCCGAGGTCGGTGCAAAAGTTACGAAAGGTCGCTCTCGTGAATTGAGTCCCGTTGTCGGTCACGAGGATACGAGGTACCCCAAACCGACAGATGATGTTCTTCCAAAAGAACTTCTGGACCATGTGCTCGGTGATTGTTGAAAGAGGTTCAGCCTCAATCCATTTTGAGAAGTAGTTTATTGCTACTACTAAGAACTTCAACTGGATCGGTGCTGGAGAGAAGCGTCCGAGCAAATTCATTCCCCACATTGTGAAGGGGATTGGACTCGCCAAGGAAGTGAGTTGTGCTTGGGGCAGGCAATGGATTGGGGAAAACTTCTGGCAGGAGTCGCACTAGCGGACGTACTCCTCGGAGTCACTTAGTAGTGTGGGCCAGAAGTAGCCGTAGTTCAAGAGTTTTCGATCGAGGGATCTTGCTCCCAAGTGCGCACCACATAGACCATCATGGTCGGGCCTCCTTAAGGGCGTAGAGCACTTCCTCCGGGGAGAGGCATCTCAGATAGGGTCTCCCGTCTATCTGGGTGTAGGAGCGTTTGTACATGACCCCGTCCAGGAGTGTGTACCGCTCGGCTCGTGTCCTGATCCTCCTTGCCTCTTTCGGGTCTTCGGAAAGGACTCCGTCTCGGAGGTACTCGAGGAGCGGGGTTTCATCATGTTTTCCCCAAGTGTTAGGGGGTAGGCTTCCATTGGCTCCGGGCCTTATTCATCAATACTTGGTCTGAAGAGGACCTCTATCAAGACGGTCCTCTCTAGACCTTGGAGGGAGGACGAAGCGAGCTTAGAGAGAGCATCCGCCTGCATGTTTTCCTCTCGAGGGACGCAATGGAGTTGAACATCTTCGAATAAGGCTAGAAGCTCCCTAACCTTTGCCAAATACTTGGCCATACGCTCGTCCGTAGCTTCGTATTCCCCGGACACCTAGTTGACGACTAACTGGGAGTTGCTGAAGACCCTCACACGCTCGGCGCCCGCCTTGCGAGCCATGTAGAGCCCCGCTATGAGGGCCTCATATTCTGCCTCATTGTTTGATGCCGGAAAATTTAGGCGGAGGGAGTATTGGAGGACGAAAGCGTCGGGGCCAGTTAAGATGACGCCAGCCCCGCTTCCATCGGCGCAAGAGGACCCATCTACATAAACAGTCCAGACCAAGGGGTCGGTAAACGACTCGCATGAGTCGGGGATGGTGTTCTCCACGATGAATTCGGTCAGTGCCTGGGCCTTTATCGCCGTTCTGGGCTAATAGCTGATGTCGTGTTGACTCAGCTCGATGGACCACTTCATGAGCCGTCCGGAGGTCTCAGGCTTGTGGAGTACTTGTTTCAGTGGCTGGTCGGTAAGGACGACCACCGAATGGGATTGGAAGTAGGGGCGGAGTTTTCGGGCCACCATGACCAGGACAAGAGTCATCTTCTCCAGCTTCGGGTAACGGAGTTCGGCATCGCGGAGTACCTTACTCACGTAATAGATGGGCTTATGCGTCTTATCCTCTTCCCTTACAAGAACCACGCTGAGCGCCTACTCCGAAGCTGCGAGATAGAGGTAGAGGACCTTTCCAGGTGCTGGCTTGCTCAGGAGTGGGGGGTTAGCTAAATATTCATTGAGCTTGTCGAAGGACTCCTGTTGCTGCTGTCCCCATTCGAAGCCTTTAGCCCCCTGAGGGCCTTGAAGAAAGGGAGACACTTCATCCTTCAAGGCCTGATAATCATCGGTGTCGTGCCCATGGTCCCGGTGGAAATGACACCACTTTTCCCTGTTTCTCTTCTTCCCGGGGGTGTTCATCTTCGGAGGTGGCGGCAGATGTCCTTCATTCCCGGTCTCTATTAGGATGGCGGATACACTCGAGTTAAGCAGAGTGAATTTCTCGAAACGGGGGAGAGGACACCGCTGACCCCCATTATCCTTTTGGAGCTTTTTTGCTCCCTCTTTTTCTGCGCCCTTTCGCTTATTCCCGAAAGTCGATGCCTTAAAGGTGGGACGGTGGACAGCTTCTTCCGCTCGGATGTACTTCTCACTCCGGAGTAGGAGCTCTGAGAAGTCCTGAGGGGGCTTCTTGGTGAGGGACGTCCTGAGATCCGCATTGAGGACGTTGGACTGGAAGGCGACCGTGGCCACCGAGGGTTCCAAGGAGGCGATGGATCTGGCCTCGGCAATGAAACGCTTAACATAGTCCCCCAACCGTTTGCCCTTCTTTTGGCTGAGGAACAATAGGGAGGCGCTCGTCTTCTCCGTGTAGCAATTGCTCACAAAGTGCGTGAGGAAGTGTCCCTCGAACTGGTCGAAGGAGAAGATAGATGTCGGGGCAAGTCGGGAATACCACTTCCGTGCTGGCCCTTTGAGCGTGGCCAGGAAGGTCTTGCAGAGGAGGGCATCGGATGCATGATGGATCATCATTAGAGTTTTGAAACTCTCAATGTGATCCACAGGGTTGGTCTCCCCGGTGTAGGTCTCGAAGTGTCGAGGCTTGAAGTTGTCGGGGACTGGGGCCTCCATGATGGCGCAGGAGAATGGGGGCCTGCTTGGGTGGAGGTCCCTCGCCCGTCGCTCTTCGTCTCGGTCGAGCTGGCTATGGCGCCTCTCCATCTCGTGGAGACGGCGGTAGACCGAGTCCTCCCTTCGGTATTGTCTGGCTGAACCCCGAGACTCGTCCTCGTGTCGAGGAGGGCTGGGGCTGCGGCGGCGATGGCTCTGAGTAGGTGGTGGACTGACCGAACAGCGGGGGTGACTCGGAGTAGGATGCGGACTTCGGGAGTGGCGGTGGTGATCGAGAGAAGGGCGGCGATGACTCGGAGCTGGCCTGGGACTTCGAAAGTGGTGGTGATGGCTCGGAGCCGGCCTGGGACTTCAGGAGCAACGAGGATGGTGAGGAGCTAGCCGAGGGCTGGGTGCCCGAGGACCATTGTTGGGGGCAGCGTGGAGCGCCTGAAGGACCGCCTCCTGAAATTGCTGAAACTCCGCCCTTGTGACGGGGGCCTCCAGCTCGCGGTCAGTTCGAGCTGCAGGACGGCCAGTCGGGGAGCGGCTTCGCCTTGGGCGATGCGGGGGTGAATCCCTCTGCCTCCGAGGGGAGTTGGACCCCCTGCGATCTGATCGGCGTGGTGACTGATCCCTCGGGTGCTCTCGGCGAGGGTTCGCCTCGCAGGTCCACCTCTCCTCTAGGTGAGTCCAAAGGTCGGGCCCTGGTTCGGTCTGCCGATTGTTGAGCACGTCCCGCAGATCCTTTGGGGTAGGACTGTGGGAGGCCATAGAATCTGTGGAGGCATTGCGGATGGACACCCGAACTTGATGTACATGTTGCTTGTGGTGGCTCCATTTAGAGGGCTCCTTCGCGTATACCTGGGGCCCCATAGGCTGCTGAATAGACTCGGGAGCCTGCTGCTCGAGCTGCAGGGTCTGCTGGCCGGGTGGAGGGAGATCCTCCGGAGGAGGATGAGGAGGATGAGAAGAGGTCGTTCTTCGGTTGGAGTTTGCGAGCTTCCTCTTGGGAGGCATGGCTAGGAGTAGCTTGGGCTGAAGGAGGAAGATGGGGTTGCTTGCCGAGTAATTTTCCACAACGGCGCCAATCTGTTGCCGCTGAATTTGGTGTGGGGGCAATTGACAGAATTTGTAGGTTCGTAGGAACTCGAACGGACGGAATCTTACTTCTTCCTGGGTGACAAGTTGACTCCTTGGTGCTTCCACTGACCTGCACAAACATTCGAAACACCGGGATGGACCTCGGCGACGAATCCTTCGACGCTCTTGTCAATACTAGAAAAAGTAAAGGAAAAGAGCTCAAGTGCACAAAGAGTGATCACCTGTGACAGTAGGATGTAGGGGGTATTTATAGTCGTTATGGGGATCTCTTTCAGGATAAGAGCGAATCCCTACTTTCCGGTGAGGCTGGATAGGGGTGGTTATAACCACCTCCTCAAGATCAAGGCGAGTCAGGATTTCCTCCAATCCTGTTGAGCTGGCCCCTAACGGGTTGAGACCTGTTCTCAACTGAATAGATCCGTTCATGGGTTAGCAGGTCCAAGAGGAGGGACCCAATTCCCAATTCGGACCTGTCTGTAGGTGAAATTACTGTCTTATCCCTGGGACTTTGAGATTCGTGCCCATTTTGAATGGTTCTGATTTAACCCCATTTTGAACCATATCAGTGATGATGAGGAAGTTGTCGGTGGTGTGGAGGAGGATGAGTTGATTGAGGGAGTGGGGGATGACGAGGGAGTTGAAGTTACCGGGGGGACGAGGAAGTCGCGGACGACCCCACGGCAGAGGATGACCATCAGGCTCCTTTGGCGACGCCCTCCCACCCGGAAGGGTTGTCATGTCCGACGGAGGAAAACAAAGTGGATCCTACTGGACAGCCCAGACGAGACGCTCCTGAAGTCAGACTCGATGTCCCATTCACCATACAGCCGAGCTCCATTAGAATGTACCCGGACGATGTCGAGGAGTTGGTCTGGTACGGGGCGCAACCGTCCTCGCCTAGTCTACAGAAAATCTCCATGGACAATCGCCAACTGTACTGACCGGATGACCTTCCGGTTATCCGAGCCAACTACTTCATTGGTCAGGAGTTTGAGCTGTTGATCCCCAGCCCCCGGGTTCTGCCCCACGGATAACTTGGCTCCTTACTCCTGTATATTTCCGGTGGACGCTTTCAGCTCTGGCTTGCAACTGCCACTCAACCCATTCATCCAAAGGGTTCTGAACTGGGTATCGTTGAGTTCGATGCAATACGGGCCGAACTCTTTGAAGCAGTTCGTGTGCTTCATGCTTCTTTGCTTGGAGAGGGGCGTGCCTCTGAGATTGAAGTACTTTCGAGCGGTCTTTTGTATTAGCTCGTCTGGCGAGTATGAAGGGACCTACTACATTTCGCCTAGCCGAGGGAGGAGGGTCGTCCACGGGCATCCGGACTCCATAAAGGGGTGGAAGGGGAAATATTTCATCGTTCGGAGTCTGACACCCTGGGTGATACCCACGACGTGGAGTTTTTGTAAGTTCAACCGTAAGGGCCCTAGCAAGGCCGATTTGATGGCCGAAGAGTGGGCAGACGTTGTGCGGATATGTTCGGGCAACAATATCGGTTGGCTGAATGTGACGGAGAGGCATCTGGCTCAGATCGGACTGAGCCCCACCACTTCCAGTATGTCTTTTGTCTAATTTTCATTCAATTATTTTCCTTCGTCTTATACGCTTCTCTTTCCTTTGTAGATATGGACGACTCAGATATTGCTGCACGGAGGGTTCTGTTGAAGAAGAGGAATACCGAGCAGGGGAAGCCGGGGAAGGTCCCCTCTGAGGTGGTTTCGGAGGAACCTTCCAACCTAAAGCCGATGATGCAGAAGGCCTCCAAGTCAGACCCAAGCTCCAGTAACCTGAAGGTTACTGAGGTGGTGAATAATGGCCTCCCCCCATCTCTCCAGAGGCCGAGGTGATCATAGGTGATGCGTGGCTTCAACCATGGGCCTCGAAATGGGCCTTTCAGGTCAGGGACACCTTGTTAAAGGGTCCCGAGGCCATCGAGGTGGTTGAGAAGCTTGCCCCACCTCGGGACCAGAAGGCCCGGGAGTGCGACACCATAGAGTCCAGCTACATGAAGTGGGCTCTGGTGAGCGTGCAGGTAATCTTCATTCTATTCCGACTCTTTTATAGCTTGTTTGTTGTGTATATTTTTTCTAAGTCTGATTCCCTTGGTTATAGGCTTGTATAGAGGGCACTCAGCTGATGAAGCTGTCCAATTAGGAGCTGAGGAGGGAGGTGAGGAACGCTCAGCACTACGAGCATGAGATGAAGGACCTCAAGATAGCGTAGTTGGTGCTCGAGGCCTGCAACCAGACCCTTCATGCCGAGCTGGCTAACCAGGCCGATGCTAGCATGAAGAAGGAGGGTGAGCTGAGGAAGGCAGCCGAGAAGTAAGAAATGTCAAGCAGGGCGACATTGATAAAGTCATCACGGCTCAGGATGAGGTCTATGCCCTGGCGATCCAGCACGTTATGTACTACCACCCTGCGTTGGAGATTAGTTAGTTTCATTATTATATGGAGCTGCCCGACCACCCGCCGACTCCTGGGGGTGGTGGTGACGAGGATGTTGCGGTGGTTGACCCCAACACAGAGACAGCTGCCAAAGAAGAGGTTGGCTAATCCCCCAAGTAGTAGCATTTGTTATTTTCTTTTCCTCCTCTTTTCTCTTCGAATTTTGTAGTTGTTAAACGCAGACTGGCCACTGCATCTTTGTAAATACACTTTTGAGCAATGAAAAGAGTTTTTAGCCGAACCTTTTGACTTAGAATTTTGGGCGTGATCTGCCATGCCAGATTTTCTGAATTTTAGCCAAGTATATAGGGCTCGGAATAATGTTTCTCTGTTTGCTTCTGTCAGATAGATGCGACCTCGGGAGTATACCCTGGTCGTGCTGAGCCGGCGCGGCTTAGGGTTAAGGTCTTGGCGGTAGAGTCCGCTCTAACTCGGTGCCGTAAAGAGGCTCGTGATCCAGAGGCGGCTGTCCAATACTTCATGGATAAGTCAAAGGGACTTAGCTTGGAGCTGGCGCGTTTTAAGAAGCTGATAGCCGACTGTGACTTGGGAAGTGCGGAGGTTGTGTTTTCGATGGCCAACACTTCCGCTCGGCGGCTGTCGTCTAAGTCTTTCCTTCGTGACGTTATTGTGGAGAAGGAGTTAGAGGTACAATGGTACAAGATAATGCTCGGGATGTCAGGATCCCGATCTGTTTCTTTCAGAAGTGCATGCCCTTCTGCCGGAGCCTCGTTGCCGACCCGAGAATCGGGCCAGCGAGGCCCTGTGATGCACAGAGCTCGGTCTCGGGTGTGTCTACCTAAGCGGCCACGGGTGAACATGCGGAAGACCAAACTTGTTCGACCGGTCTTGAACTGGTCTGTATTAACCCTGCGGCTTCGTTACAGGAGCCCTACGTTGATTGTGAACGATGTAGTAAAGTCTCTCCTTGTAATGGTACACTTTCTATGGTTGAAATAATAATAAGAGAACATGATTGTATTACTCTTTTGTGGGTTCTTTTGGCGCGCGTATACATCCGAACTTTGAGGATGATTCTTCATCATCCAGGCCGAGGGGGGAGTGCGAACCGAGGGGTGAGGACTTGTAAATTAAGAACTCTTGTGATACATCAAGGGGACTGAGAGATCCTGAATGACTGGTAATGGAGGACGTTTCGTCTTCCAATGTCATAAATGCGTATAATATACATTTTGACTTCCCATGCCATAAATGCTCTTCTTTAGGCTATATAATCCTCACCCCCCATCATTTCATTCCTCACTTCACTGTGAGCTTTTGCCACTGGTGGCTCTCCTACCACCCTCTGACAGTTAGGGATAATGGCAATGAAGGCTGTTCTACTCCTAGCTTCCAGTGGGTGAAAGGGGGGACGACTCGGAGTGCGGGGCTTGAGGCACTTATCGAAGGCGAGTGTCAAAAAGTAAAAAGTAACCCGAGGGTCCCTATGACCGGTGGCTCTCTTACCAACTTCTAACAGTTAGGGGTAGCGGTGATGAAGCCTGCTCTACCCCTGGCTTCTAGCAGGTGAAAAAGGGGTCGACTCGGAGTGCGGGGCCCAAGGCACTTGCCGAAGACGAGTGTTAAAGGTAATAGTGAGTCGAAGTCCCAACCGAGGGGCTAGGACAGGGATTGAGGAATCCCTTATAGGTGGTCAAAGTCCATGCCGAGGGGCGAGGATGTTAGTAACCGAGGTCCGAGCCGAGGGGTTAGGACTTGAGGAATTAAGAATTCTTCATAGGTGGTTGAAGTCCATGCCGAGGGGCGAGAGCATGAGGGATTGAGGAATTCTTCATAGGTGGTCTAAGTCCATGCCGAGGGGTGAGGATATTAGTAATCGAGGTTTGAGCCGAGGGGCTAGGACTTGAGGGATTGAAGAATCCCTCATAGGTGGTCGAAATCCATGCTGAGGGGCGAGGACTTGAGGGATTGAGGAATCCCTCATATGTGGTCGAAGTTCATGTCGAGGGGAAGGACGTTAGTAGCCGAGGTCCGAGCCGGGGGCTAGGACTTGAAGGATTGAAGAATCCCTCATAGGTTGTCTAAATCCATGCCGAGGGGAGAGGACGTTAATAGCCGAGGTCCGAGCCGAGGGGCTAGGACTTGAGGGATTGAAGAATTCCTCATAGGTGGTCGAATTCCATGCCGAGGGGCGAGGACTTGAGGGGTTGAGGAATCTCTCATAGGTGGTCGAAATCCACGCCGAGAGGCGAGGATGTTAGTAGCCGAGGTCCGAGCCGAGGGGCTAGGACTTAAGGGATTGAAGAATCCCTCGTAGGTGATCGAAGTCCTTGTCGAGTGGTGAGGACTTAAGGGATTGAGGAATCCCTTGTAGAGTGAGGTCTAATCCTCCGAGGGATGATGATGTGAGTTTGGAAAAAGAGTCTGCGTGACTATTTTGTTCCCTTGGGATTCGTCGGACCTCCGCCTGCTCGAAGAGCTCCAGGAGCTGTTTCGCGCATGCCAAGTACTGGGTCATCCTAGTGTCGCGGGGTTTCATACTCCTCGGTGATCTGATTGACCACAAGCTAGTAATCACCGAAGAACCGTATTCGTCTGGCGACGGCCCGGTAGGCCAGTGTGAGCCCGACGATCAAGGCTTCATATTCTGCCTCGTTGTTGGAGGTCAGAAAATTTAGTCAAAGTGAATATTGGAGGATAAAGCCGTCGGGACCCCTAAGGATGACGCCAGCTCCGCTCCCTATCTCGCATGATGATCTGTTCACATAGACGTCCCATGCTGGGACGTCCTCCCGAATTTCTGGGGACTCGTGGATGGTGCACTATGTAATAAATTCTGCGAGAGCCTGACCTTTGATGGCCGTCCGAGGATGGTAGCACTACAACATATATGGCTTTCTACAGCTGATTTATTATAGCATTTAAGTGTTTATGCTGCTGAAAGTGATCAATAATAGCATTTCTGAAGAAAATGTTGTCTTTAATGTATTTTGAAATTTACTCTTAGTTACAACAACGTTTTTGGAATGTTGTATTTTTTATAGAGTTTTAGAAACGCTATTATATTCGTAAATAAACCGAATAGTTAGGGGCAAAAAAGAAAATTCTAAATAAAAATCCAAATCCGTCAGAACTCTTCAACTCCTCCCTCGTTCCAAATCAAAACCCCCTCCCCCGTTCCCTATTTCACAAACCCTATTCCAAATCTCCCCTTGTTCTCTCCTCTCGAAGCCCCCACCCACCATCGCGCAACGCCCACTTCTCCTCCCTGCCCCCCGAAGCCTGACTCGCCGTCACCTAACACCCTCTTCTCCTCCCCGCCCCCCAAGCCAGACTCGCCGTCGTCCAATGCCCAGTTCTCCTTCTCGCCCACTCGCAGTTGCTGGAGTTGTTGTGAAGGTGCTCTAATTACGAAGGTAGGGGAAGCTGTGGGTGACGTCGCCAAGGATATCTCTACTGGGTTGGCTGCAAGTGCTCTGATCACTATTTTAAATTTCCTCCGATACGGCCGAAATTTCGGCCGATATTTCGTTTCGTCTAGCTTGCCGATACGAAATCACATATTTTATACTCTACATCGTTTTGGACCGAAATGTGAAGATTTCCTCCGAAATTATCGAAATATCGGCCGAAATATTGCCGAAATTGGCGAAATATCAGCCGAAATAGACACAAATGTTATTGTGAATATATTAAAAAGCTCTATTTTACTTTTTGCCTATATGTCTTTCAATATATGACCTTAAGCTAAAATAATGTGAGGATTCCGTATCGCTATTGTTTGTATATATGCAAAGTCAAGTAAGTTTATTAATTAATACATTTTTTCTAATCAATGCAAATTCAATTTAGTTATGTACTTATATTACATTCTCTTCTATATTATTGTTAAATTATGTAAAGATTTACCGTAATTGATTCATGTCATTAGTTACATTATACAATATTTTATATGATAAATGATATGTAGGACATATTATATCTTATTTAGTAACAAAAAAAATATTTATTGAGTATAGGAAATGAACATCCGATATAATCACATTTCCCCGAGATCTCCTCCGATATCTCCGATCCGAGACGAAACACCCCTTGCCGAGACGAGTCCGAAATCCGAGATTTAAAACCATGGCTCTGATTGCGAAGGTGAGATGCAGAAGATGGGATTTTTTTTTTTTTTTTTGGGGGGGGGGGGGGGGGGGGGGAATCGGTTTTGGGATTCTTAGGGGGGGGGGGGGGGGGGAATTTTTTCTGACTTTGCCATTACAGAAAGATGGCAATGATAATGAAAATTTCCATTCTAATCCTAACAATCCCAATTGACAATGCCCACCCCCCATGCATTGTATTCCCCTTATTTGGTGGTATTGTGGTATCTTTTGATGAACCAATTTACATTGTTTGTTCTATTGAAAAACGATGACCAATATATCAATTAATACATATACCATGCCCAGCTTATCTCGCTCATTTGAATGGATATTGTTCTTTAGTTTGCTTGTGTTGTAGTGACATACTCTCTATGTCAATAATTATCGTACTACATGTATATTATACACTTTTTAGTTTTCAAGAAGCAAATCAGTTGAGCAGTCTATTTTTCTTGTGCCATCATTTTTTAGCAGGACGCTTTGTAGTGACAGAACTGTAAAGAGATTACGTTTATCGAAATCCTTAACAATACCGAAGGATACAACTGTAAAAGAGGTTTGTCGCAAAATGGCTGCTCAAAAGGGTTGCTTTGTGGAATTCTAACGGATAGGGTAGGTATCCTCTATTTTATCATAGTATTTTTTGAAAATACTTTATATTTATTTATGAAGCACATAATGCTTTCTTTAATATTCTAAATGGCAGGATATAGCATCAAGGGTCATTGCTCGTGAACTAAAGATGGAGGGCACTCCAGTTTCTGAAGTCATGACCAAGAATCCTACTTTTGTTCTTTCAGACACACTTGCTTTGGAGGCACTGCAAAAGATGGTACAAGGTTTGTAATGTCCGACGGAAATTTCCCTTTCTCCTTACCAAATTTTTAATTTTTTAACTTTCAATCTTCGCCTTTATATTTTTCAGGAAAGTTTAGACATTTACTAGTTGTGGAGAATGGTGAGGTCATTGCTTTACTCGACATAGAAAAGTGTCTTTATGATGCAACTACTTGAATGGAAAGAGCAGCAGAGAAGGGGAAGGCCATTTTAGCGGCATTTGAAGGGGTGGAAAAGCAGTGGGGAGCATCACTATCTGGTACTTGATCATTTTAATTCATACAACTATTATATTCTCATCTTTTTGTATTAGAGGTTCTAATCAGTTTCTCTCAAATACTCGTAGAAGTAAATATATGATTGCAAGCTCAACATTTTACATTTGTCTGTACAGGACCAAATAATTGTATTGAAGCAGTACGACAACAAATGTTCAGGCCAGCCTTATCTACCAATATATCAGATAATTCAAAGTAGGTAATACCACTTGTTTGAAATTTATGCACACAACACACATTTTGATTGTAAATGTATCTATTTCAAAAACAATTCAAAAGAAAGTTATGACAGCTGTTAATACCACATTTTATTAGGGTCGTTAAAGTTTCACCAACGGATTCAGTATTAACTGCAACAAAGCGGATGGTTGAACTAAAAATAAGCTCAGCAGCTGTGACAGTTGAAAACAAACCTCGTGGGATAATTACGTAAGATATTTTTGCTTGTCATAATTATGATTTACTTAAATAATGTTTGTTTAAATATTGCATCGATGCCATGTCATATGAGAGGGTACAGTAGATATGTCACAAGGAAATCCCACAAAGTAGGATAATGTAACAGTCTTCAAGCTTGTCAGGGGAGTGGTTGACTGCAGTATGTGTTGCTTGGCTGCAACCCTGATACCAGGGGATCATCTGCCAACAATCAGTAGATATGTTACATATATATTTAGGGAATTTTAAGTATTAGTTATTCGGGCATTTGAAGGGCTACAAAGCAAAGAGAATTTAGGCTATATGAGGAGATGGTTCTTGAGCTTATTCGTGTTGCTTATGGCCTATACAAGTCGATACATTGAGCTTCATTTCTTTAATTCTCCAATAATGATTGACCTGATATGCTCTTTTCTATATCTAGCTTTCTTTAATGATCATATACACAATGTATATCCTTGAAAATTAGTTTTCATGCACTTGTGCACTAAGAGTAGGAATGTTGGTATCAATTATACTTTCAATTTTGGAATTTTCTAAAGCGTGTATTTCCTTATTCAGTATCAATTACTTGGCCTACTAGCCAACAAAAGAGTTATGAACTTTCAGTTGTTCCACGTCCAAGTCAATTATCCAGCTATGCACATCATCCACTCCAAAAAGATATTTAACTCCTTGTGGATAAAATGTTCCGCGTAATGGGTACAGATATTCTAGTTTCGTACTCTGATATTGCCGACAGATCATCCTCTAGTGAGAAGTCCTAAGTTTCTTAGCTCCGCATCATCTCCTTACCATTCGAGTAATTCTTTATGACTGAAGTTTCATAACAATTTCTTTGCATTTTAAAATCAGACATATGCTTGTGGATTTCACGACTCACTTACAACCATCATATGTCTGAATTGAAGGCCCTACATTCGCTCCTTCGCATCCTCGGCTAGTAATGCAAAAAAATAACTAAAGGCGTCATGCTCATCCCCCATATATTTACGGTACAGTATAATCAAAATTTTGTAATGGAAACATTCTATAAAATTTCTTTAATTAGACTTGTCTTATTTATTTATTTATTTATCTTTTTCTTTCAGGCCCTTCTGTATCTCCTATTATTCGTCAGTTTGTTTAGCTGACACTCCAAGCAAGCCTTCAGATTTTTTCCCTTTTACAGTTAATTATCAGGAGTGCCTTTCAGCTGCTGGTCGAACCAGGTATATTTTACTCTTGGTTAATTGCAAATTATCTGATTTATTTCTTGCAATCCAACTATATATACTAATACCTTTTCATTGGTGATTTTTTTTTTTAATTTATGTTCTCAGTCTCACCCTTGATACTTAAACAAACACCCATTATCACCATGGTAAAGACCCAACTTGTCCCAGTGGTTGATGTCAAGGACACTAAGCTTCACTATGGTTCCATCGACTGTCTACTTGATGCTCATGTTCTAAGATTTTGATGATGAGATATCCTAGAGGTCATTATCATTTTTAAGGGATAAGACATTCAATTAGGCCATACAAAGTGTTTGTTAATAATTAATTGTCACATCAAATTACTCTGAAATCTATATGCGCATGCTTGATAGACAGGTTGATAGACAGACCATTGCGGCCAACCATGCCGAAGGGTTTCTACCATGAAACACAGATATTATCATGGGTACATCCGCTGTCTATTCTGATCTACCAAAATTTAGAGGAGATACAAAGAATAGATTCACATGGCATGCTATTGGTATTGCGTTGTTTATTATATGGATGACATAGAAGTTAGGACACTTTGCTGAGACACTTCTTAATTAAAGACAACACTATATTCTCCATAATTACATAAGGATTTGATTGATTCTTCCTTTCCTACTTATTTTTGGCTGCCCTAAACATCTTTCCTATTGAAAGGGGATAGCAATTTTACAGATCATATAATTTCCCCTGCAAAAGTATTTTAAAATGTCTGAATTAAGACGTCTCTTGAGATTGACTTTTAAACTTTCTTTATAACAGTTTGTATCTTATAAGAGGTTTATCCTGTAAATGCCAACTGCCAAATCATGTGGTGGCTTTTGAGTCATTTATGTGTCAGAATGGAATATTGTAGTAACTTTTTCTGTTTATGTTGTAGGCTTTTAGCTATGATGACATCCATTCTCCTGATTGTTCGGCTATCACAACAGCAAGCATAGTTGTGTAAGTCAGAAAATACTCAGTGCTGTACTTATATCTCTTAACCTATTGAACTCATGGTTGATGGTTCTCAAATGCACTGCTCTCTCAGAAGTTCCAAACTCCAAGATAATTTCAGGTGTTAGAGTTAATCCAACCACCAGTGAGATGGACTCCTCTAAGCAGGATTTGATAATGGTAGGGACTGATAGAGCTGGATCATTGATATGTGCATGTCTATAATCAAATAGAGATGAAGAGTTTTTTTTTTTTTCAAATTTGTAGTACGAATTTATTGTACGGATTCATGTTTATTGTATGCTAGTTTGTGTTATATTTGTATACAAATTTTCAAAACTTTTATAGGTGAATGGTGTATTGATATTATATATATACATATATATCAATTTTTATATGCATCTGGAGATTTTTTTTTGTATATAGGTAAAAAGAAATAGCGTTCTTAAAATGCTGTAAAAAACACCTCTCTTAAAACAATAGCATTTTGCAAATGTTGTGAAAGAGATTGCATTTTAAAAAAAGCTCGGTTTTTATAGCGTTTTCAGAAACGCTGTCAATTGATAGCGTTTCTAAAACATTGTCAATTGATAGCGTTTGCGAAACGCTATCAATTGATAGCATTTTTGAAAATGCTATCAAATTAATACCGTTTTTGAAACGCTATAAAAATGATAGCGTTTCTAGAAAATGCTATCAAAACGATAGCATTTCCGAAACGCTATAAAAAGCATAGAGTTTCTAGTAAATGCTATAAACTTACGATAGCGGGGCCTACGACAGCGTTTGTAAAACACTATCGTAGACCTTTTATAGCATTTTACAAATGCTATCAAATGCCTAATAAGTTGCAGTGTAGCTGATGTCATGCTGGCTGAGCTCGATTGACCAGTTGATTAAGCGGCCAGAGTTCTCGCGCTTGTCGAGGACCACTTTGAGAGGCTGATCTGTAAGGACGTGGACGGAGTGGGCCTGAAAGTATGGCCAAAGTTTTCGTGCGGCCATTATCAATGCGTAGGCGATCTTTTCCATCTTGGGGTATCGGACCTCGGCATCGTGCAGGACCTTGCTGACATAATAGAGGGGCATCTGCACCTCGTCCTCCTCTCTAACAACACGGCGTTGAGCGCGTGTTCTGTGGCGGCCAGGTAGAGGAAGAGGGGTTCACCCAGCTCTAGCTTGCTAAGGAGCAGGGGGTTGTCCAGGTAGGCCTTTAGCTGGTCAAACGCTTTTTGTTGAGAATCCACCAACTCGAAGCTTTTCGTCCCTCGGAAGGCCTTGAAGAATGGAAGCGACTTCTCTCCTAACTTGGTGAGGAAACAGCCGATGGCCGTGAGTCGTCCCGTGAGTCTTTGGACTTCTTTGACGTTTCTCGAAGGGACCAGGTCCATTATGGCCTGAATTTTTTCGGGGTTCGCCTTAATGCCGTGTTGGCTTACCACGAATCCGAGAAACCTCCCCGAGGAGATGCCGAAGGTGCATTTGGAGGGGTTGAGCCTCATGTTGTGAGATCGCAGAACCCCGAAAGCCCCCTCGAGGTCACTGACATGATCCTGCCCTCTGCGACTCTTGACGAGCATATCATCAACACATACTTCCATGTTCCGGCCTATCAGCTCTTCGAAGATCCTGTTGATGAGCCTTTGAAATGTGGCGTCGGCGTTCTTCAGCCTGAAGGGCATGACTCGGTAACAGTAGAGGCCTTGGTCGGTCACGAAGGCAGTCTTCGGTATATCCAGAGGGAACACTCTGATCTAGTTGTAGCCTGAAAAGGCATCCATGAAG
Source organism: Hemerocallis citrina (assembly GCA_017893485.1). Classification (NCBI taxonomy): domain Eukaryota; kingdom Viridiplantae; phylum Streptophyta; class Magnoliopsida; order Asparagales; family Asphodelaceae; genus Hemerocallis; species Hemerocallis citrina. The sequence goes on along the minus strand of JACEHZ010000535.1, from coordinate 1,268,753 downwards.
CTCAGCAGCTCGTGCCCCGATGTTGCATCGATCAGGGCGTCGATGTTCGTATGAGGGAATGGATCTTTCGGGCAGGCCTTGTTGAGGTCTGTGAAATCTTTGCAGATTCTCTATTTCCCGTTCATCTTTTACACCATTACAACATTGACCAGCCACTCTGGATAGCTGACTTCATGTATGAATCGTGTCGAGATGAGCTTACCCACTTCTTCCCTCACCTCCTGCTACCTATCAGGGGCAAACTTAGTTCGCTTCTGCTGGACCTGCTTCGAATCCGAGAGGACTCTTAGCTTGTGCATTATGATGTCTTCGAAAATTCCAGGCATGTTGGACGGCATCCAGGCATAGAGGTCGACTTTTCCGACGAATACATTTGATGATTGACAGCTTCAGGTCTGGGGTCAGAGATTGGCTTACTCGGAACCATTTGGAGTTGTCTACTTGGAGAAGGAGACCTCCTCCAGCACATCTACGGGCTCTGAGTCTCTATCGGACGGGAGTACTACCACGTCAAGGGAAAAGACTCTGCCCCCCACTGCGGTCATGTAGCACGAATGTGCTGATTCTTGATTACCCCAGACTACACCGACCCTGTGGTCGGTAGGAAACTTCAGCATCAAGTGATAGGCAGAGGGAACCTCCTGGAGTGTGCACAGGTTGGATCGGCCGAGGATAGCAATATAGGCGGCCTTGATATTGACCACCATAAAGTCCATCGCCTCGTCCGAAGGGTCAGGGTCGTGCTGGCGGTCACGTCAAGCATGACGATTTCCTTAATTTGGACAGGGATGCCGGAGAATCCATGAAGCGTGTATCCCGCCGGCTTTAACCTTTCGCGGGAGATCTTGAGGCTTTCGAACGCGGCCAAAATAGAACATTGACCGAACTCTTGTTGTCAATAAGGATGCATCGAACGTCGTGGTTTACTTTGTCGAGGCTGACCACCAGGACGTCACAATGAGGCAGTCAGACGCCTTCAAGATCTTTGTTGGAGAATGAGACCGCCAGCCTCTGGTCCCCAAGGGGCAGATAGTTATGGACCGATTCTACTTCCCAAACGAAAGCTTTGCGAGAGGTGTTCGATTCTCCCCCCCATAGGTTTGCCGTGGACACAGTGAAGGATGAACGCCCCCCGGCATCCTCGAGCTCGGGCTGGGGCTCGAACCGCCTGCTGACTGTCCGAAGAGGAGGTGAGGGCTACGGATCCCTCTAGTCCCTGGGGTTGGTTCGAGTGAACTACCTCAAGTACCCCCTCTGGAAGGGGGCTTTGATTTCATCTTTAATGGCGCGACAATTATCTGTCTCGTGCCCGTTGTCTTGATGGAACCGATAGTGGAACCTTCGGTCCCTCTTCTTATTACTGTTAGGTCGGGGAGGAAGGCAGACGATCCCCTGTCCTCGATCTCCAGGAGGATAGCCGACACGTTTTGGGTTAGCGGAGTATATCTCTCGAAACGGGGGACTGGCGGAGAGCGTTTCTGGGCAAACGCATCTTTCTGAGCTTTCTTCATAGGCTCGGAGTCTTCGGTTTTTCTCTTACCCTTGGCTGTGGTTTCTTTCAAGCCTTCGGGGTGCCAGGCCTCCTCGGCCCGGATATACTTTTTGACCCTATTGAGAAGGTCAGGAAAATCTAGGGGCGGTTTCTTGGCCAAGAAAGCGTTCAACTGACCGTGGCGAACATTTTGTCGAAAGGCTGCCGAGGAGACACTGGCATCGAGGGACGAGACCGCCCTAGCTTCGGTTGTGAACCTCCGCACAAATTTGCAGATGGGCTCTCATTCCTTCTGCTTGAGTTCCAGAAGGGACGCGCTCATCTTCTCAACCTTCTGGCTGGTTACAAAGTGGGCAAGAAAGTTCGCGTCGAGCTGGTCGAACGAGAAAACCATACCGGGGGCAAGCTTTGAGAACTATTCTTAAGCCGGGCCACGCATGGTGACTGGGAAGGCGCGACATAGGAGAGGATTCGATGCATTGTGAATCATCATTTGGGTTTTGAACCCTTCCATGTGATCAACTGGATCACTCTCGCCATTGTAGGTCTCGAACTGAGGCGGTCTGAAATTCCTGGGAATCTCACCGTCTAGAATTTGAGAGGAGAACGGGGGTCGGCTCGGCTGGTGCGCCCGGCCGGATTTCGGTCCTTCCTTGTTAATGCGGGCAAGGCGATTCTCCATCTCCTGGAAGCGGTGGAGGACGACTTCGTACTGCTGTGGTGGTTGGGACGAACCGTGAGAATCAGGACCCCGACCCTCTTTGAGCCTCGGGCCGACATTTCGCTATTCGAACCCGGGGCCGCCTCCGAGGGCTCAGAGGATCTCGTTCCGAAAATTTTGAAACTCGGCTCTCGTGACCAGAGCTTGTTCGCCCTGACCGGGTGGAAGTGGCCCATCCCTCGAGGAGTCACTGAGGTTGTGCCCCTCGGCTTCGGGATAGGAGAGTGCAATGTGTTGGAGCTGTGTTGGAAGGAGTTGCCACTACAAGATTAACAGTCTTTACCGGCGTTTTTTTGCACATTTACCGGTATTTATAAGCCTCGTTGTAGATACCACCGGCATTTTATAAATCGCCAGTGCAAGTATCGCTGAATCCTGTGTTGCTGTAGGTTAGGGACATTCCTCGATGTTTTTTACGAACGCCGGTATAGGTTAAAACTACACCGGCAGTTGAAAAACGCCACCGAAAGGGTGGCTTCGTTTGGAACCTTTTTTTGGCCATAACCTACACCGGCGTTTTTGAAACGCCGGTAAAGGTACCATTTTTGCTGGAAAAACTACCCCGGCACTTGTAAAAAACGCCGGGGTAGATATATTTAAAAAAAATTTTTTTAAAAAAAAATAATTTAAAATTAAAAAAAAAATCCATCACTAAAATCTAGATTATATATAAGCAAGGATATCGCTTACTGTTTACATAATTATTGTTTTACAGTTTATAAAACTTTCATATGCTGTATCATTCTGAATACGTGCCATAAGCACATGCCCACAGGAAAATCTAAATTATATATAAGCAAGGATATCGCTTAAAACATGAGTTACATACAAAATAGACCAGCAAACACACAAACAAGAAAAATATAATCCACCCCAATTCAACAAAGTTAAAAGTAATGATGAACGATTACAATATCAAGTGTATCATAGTCCTCACAACTTAAAAATGCTAGCAAAACATATATTTAAAATCACATACAACATGAGTATGTATATCGAGCAGAACAAAAATAATAATAAGAAGAAGAAAGCCATGATAAATCTCACCTCCATATTTCAGTTCTCTCCCGAAGAAACTGAGTGCATATCCCCACAACTTGTTTAAACACCAGACCGAGTAAAAATTAGCAAGGAAAATGAAGCCATTTATAGGGAGTATCTTAAATAACTAATCACTTAAATAAAAGGAAAGAGTAAACTAAATTAAAATAACAATTATAATAATAAAAATAAAAATAATAATACCCAAATACAAAATAGAAACCACTAAAATGAAGAACACTGATATGAAGAGAAAACAAATCAAAGAAGAAAGAAAAAGAAAGGGGCGGCGAAGATTCTCATCTAGACATCTATACATATGCACAAATCTCAAAGCAACATTAACCAACTCCTATATCATATACTAGTTATGAAGTCCAAATACAAAGTCTACCAACCCATTCAGCAATACAAAGGCAATCCAGCAGAAAACCAACCAACCCATATATCAAAGAAGAGAAATAGCAAACCGAAAGAATGTATTTGAGTGAGTTTCACAAACACCAAATTAACTAAATGATACAACATAAGTTCAAAATATTGTAATCTCATAAACATAATAATGTGATCTCATCACATTCATAACCAAAATATGGAGTTCAAAATATTGAGTTACAAAGATTATTTCATCACTAGTCAAATTCAGGCAAACAAGATAGTAACTGCGATGAAACTTATACTTTTATAATACTCGTGAGATAACTGTCAATTGAAACCGCAACATAAATTCAAACAGGATTATTTCATCATTAGTCACTCTTCTGTAATTCATAGTATGCAACTTCAGTTACATAATCCATCTCATCATCACTTAAAACCAATGAGAAAGAACAATCTCATTTTCAAACCCAAGCAACAAGCATGAACATTATCTTAGAAAATGAAACTCATCTAGACATCATGATATAATTGTATATAAAGTTTAGATAATAAAATTTCCATCACTAGTCGCTCCTATATAAAAAAATCATAGTGTGCAACTTCAGATACATTATCCATCTCATCTCCAAATTCAGACAAAAGACAAAAAAGCAACTCGTGAAGCTGCACTAACCTGAAACATAAGTTTCAAATCATACATTTGACGCTAATCTGAAGTAGTTTGCCTTCACTGCAAGAATGATGAAGCTGATTTATTAGATGAGGAAAATCATACAATCCAGTAAAACAATCCAAAAAAATGTGAGAGGAGCTTGTGGATAGTGGGAATTAACCAAAATAGAGGTTGAGGGGCTCCCTGTTTTCAAAGTGATCACTTGATCTACATTATCGACCTCTACTTCATCTTCTAGAGATTATCCAAGGAATCCCCATCAAAAGAGAGGGTTATGGAAATATCTGAGCATGGCCTGCACCATGCCATCCACTTGAAAAATAGAAGAGGAGACGATGATTTTCAAACAGAAAAAATTTGGTGGATCTCCCTCATTTTATTACCTGCTCATCATCCACATCAACCACATTATTGACCTCTACTTCATCTTCTAGAGATTAACTTCTTAACTTTGGTCATGCCAATTTAATACAATAAGCAACATCCTCCTTAATTTCCCATGAAGCAAAAATGACACTTCTGAGTTCTTGGTGGCCAAATTAGGAATTATACCCTCATTTATTCTCAAACTTCTATGGAAGTTGCATTCCATATACTATATTAATCTGGAATATAGTATACAAGCATACCTAGTCATACAAGCATACAAGTATACCCTCAAGAACATACAAGCAAGCTAAATTAGAGAGTTCGGAAAAATTGTAGAACCAATCTTAAGAACATACCAACTACATCATACCTAGGGTTTGTGTAGAAATTTCAGAAACAAAAATTTAAAAATAAAACGATTCAGAAATTTCAAGAACAAACCTAGGATTTGTGTAGGGGAAGGGGCGACGGCGGGGGAGGGGGGCGACGATGGGGGGATAAGGTGACGGCGGGGGAGGGGGGCGGCGATGCGGAAAGTGCCGACGGCAAGGTAGGGGGAAAGGCGATGGGACAGCCATGGGGGAAGAGGCGACGCCGGAGGAGGGGGGCGGTGATGGGGGAAGGGCCAATAGATGGCTCTGGAGGAGGCGGCGATGGGGAACGTGGCGACATCGGGGGAGGGGGGCGGGGGAAGGGATGGGGCCGGCGATGGGAGGAGGGAGATGGGAGAGAGAGATAGAGTGAAAAATTGGGGGGAGGAATTTAGTACAATGGGAGAGAGAGAGAGAACGAGAGTACGTGCGTTCACTTATTCGTTACCTACACCGGCGTTTCACAAAAAAACGCCGGTGTATACCTACATACGCCGGCGTTTCACAAAAAAACGCCGATGTATACCTACATATGCCGGCATTTTTTACATACGCCGATGTAGAGTTGGATTTTTTTGTTCTTTTACATTAACTTGGTTCTATAGTGGCGTTTCTACCAAAACGCCGGAATAGATATGCCGGTGTAAAGCTATTTTTTTGTAGTGTGCCCGGCTCCTTGATCGGCTGAGCTGGAGCCAAAGGTCAACCATGGGTGGCCGGTGGTTGATGACATGCCATAAGTCATTGGCAACCGAGCATGAAGCGCTCGGACCGGGTCCCACTGTGCCATTGACTGGAGGCCTGTTAGATCCCTGAGTGTTCACACGACTGTAAGAGGGATGGGGGTGTGGACGCGCGACGTCCAGCGGTGAGTGCTCTTCGGGCTTTGGGAGCCATGGGAGGGCTCGGCTTTGGGTGAGATCCGAGCATAGGATCAAGTCAGTTGTATCCCACAGACGACGCCAACCTAATGCTGTTTGTTTTCGCTACGGGAGCAACAGGTGCGAGTTCTTGTAATTTGTGAAGTGGAAGGGATGGATCTTGACCTCAGCACGGGTCTGTTCTTGGAGGTCGGCTCGGAAGAGCTACTGGTGCTCGGACGGCCGGGTACCTGCAAAAGGTCTACAAACACCGAGAGAAATTCCGGCGACAGGCCCTCCGACGATCTAGTCAGCCACTATAAAAGAGACTGAGCAGCTAGGGTTCAGGTGGAGAAATTTTGATTACCTTTTAAAGTGAGGGGGGGGGGGGGGGGGCTAGTATTTATAGGCAGAGAGGCAAACAAATATCTGACCCTTATGGGCCGGATTAGATCCGTTTACCTGTGGGCCTGAAGTGGATAAAGGCCCGTTGAACATGTTGACCTGATAATCTGGGATGAGCAAAATCTGAGGTGATCCGACGGTCTTGATTGGACCACGTCATCTATACCCACATCATAGTGCAACAACAATATTGTTGTCTCTCGTAACTTATAAGGTATAAACCGAAGTAATCGTGTAGTTTTATGATCTTGAACCTGAAACATTCCGAATTTGTCCATCTCAACTCTTTATCATTATCCTAGCCACAACTCAGGGACCTGTAAATATCTATATTATACGTCATGAATATCATCTAATTGGTTGCATGAAATTTTCATCCTTTAGATTCGTATAATTTTCTTCTTTTGTTTATTGTAGAAAACGACCAGTCGGGGTTGCCCATTAAGTCTGACGTGGAACGTTATGCATGGACTAATTTGCATGGTCGGCTCTTCTCTTACATGCGTGTGACTGTATATTATGCACATATCAAACAATACCAACATACAACCTTTGTACCATATCTATATCCCTAGATTTAATTAGATCGGATCTATGGACCTTTATTCATCTTTCTCGATATGTCTTCCATATCTATATCCATAGATTTGAATCGGATCTTGGAGCTTTTGTATGTATTGAAAATCATGTCATCACTCTCTCACATGCACACACTCACTCTGCGACGCATACACTATACAAACACAAAAAAGAGTACATTAGCTAGAAGCACAAAACCGAACTTATTTTAGTAATCTTACTACATCATATATATACATATTGTTCTGTTATTGTGACCTACATACAAGAAACAGTGCACATCTAATAATTTGCAGAATTAAGGAAAGTTTTAAAATCAGCAATCTTGGCCACACTTTATATAGATATATATATAAGTGCAATTTTCTCAACTTTTTCTACAACTTCAAAATTTTAGTACAGTTATATTTTACATTGTATCAAAGCACCTAGAATTCAATAATTGTATAATGTTGTGCACATTCAGATTTCGTCCCACTATTTACTGGACATTTATCTCGCTCGGCACAATGAAAATGAGTGCTCTTAGCTTGCGGGATCGTGTTGAGAAACAAGTATAAGTTCCTCAATTCTTCCTACAACTTTGATTTTTTTGGTGTAGGGGCATGTTTTTTCACAACATACATATCCCATAATGAGCAGTTTTCTATTGGTTTACATGTTGTTGACCCTGAGGCCATGTTCCATTATCCAACATATACAACCATTGGTCATGACTATTTATCTTCTAGCTAATTAAGCTAAATACACAAGGAGGACAAATGCACGAGAAAAGAAGAGGGCATAGCACGTGAAAGTGGGACAATTATACATATGCCAAGTCACCATCATGCTTAATTTGCTTTCAAACTGCAATCATAACGTAGGCTGAAGCTGAAGGCAACAAACATGAACACCGGCATGGCCATTAACATTGCATGGTAGTAGTCTTCATGCATGCATGCATGCATATGAGTATGTGTTTCTAAGTTTGTAGTATTTGGCATGTTCTGGCGTGGCTTAGCACCAACGTAGCATGCTTCCTAAATTTGAATAAGAAGATGAAGATGCATGGTGGGGCCCGGCACTTCGAATTGTGTCAGTGACTGAAAAGTGTTCTACCTTTGTAAACAGAGTTTGTCTTCTCTTCTGTATGACTTATAATAACTTAAAAATAATAATTACAAGTTTGAATGCTTAAACTTGCATGAAAATGATTGCACTGTAGTGTTATGTTATGTGCATGTGGCAGGCAAGTACTCAAATTTGAATGACACTATTGACATCTACATGCAGTACTTTTTTGACAGAGATTTCATTATTATAATAAATTAAACAAAAGATTCAAAGCACAATTATGATTGATCATTGGGGGCATTACTTTTTTCTAAAAAATATTTGAGTAATTTGAAATGAGTTTGTAAAAAATATTTTAATATCAAAATAGTTTTGCAAAATATGAAAGTTTGTACTTGCAAGAACAAGAATGAAGTACCGAACATGAGCCTAGATCATCGATCCAAAATGAGCAGAACCTAATAGTGCATGCATTGAAGTAGTCCAGCTCAAACGACAGTGGATGCTCATGTTAATTTTACAAGAAAAAGGATTCTTCTAGAGTTTGTAAATATAGAATTAACTTACCTTTACTTCTTCGGACAAGATTAATTTGTTTCTCGAGCTCTATAGTTTAAATAATTGAAGGGTCATTTGTCAATCATGTATTTGTGAGTATGTCCCCGGTTATTTCTAAAAGAATTAATTGTTCTTTATTTCGCATCTACGTGTACAAATAATATTGTCAATTTTTTTTATTTTATTATTATTATTTTTTTTTCTTTGCTTGTATGTGGAGTGTTCTTCTGATCATGAAAATTTGTGATCACCAAAAAAATAAAAATAATAAAATTTAAAAAATGGAACAACAACAACAAAAAAAAAATGTGTGAATAGACATGAAAATGGAAACATGTAAAAGAGTGTTGGGGGAATTTTATTTTGTCAAGATTGGGTTAAAACCCTACCGATAAAGGATGATAAAGTGTCTCAAAGTAGCTAAAAAGACAAGGTACTGAAGAAAAAGATATTTGTTTGTAGCAAATGGAGGCATGACCAAATCAGTGAATATGAGCATCTGTAAGAAACTCAATGTACATATTTTTGTATTTGTATTAAAACAAGGCCTATAAAGTGGGTTAATTGTTGTCCTCTTCCTTCATTTCTCTCCATCTTAGATGATTATGTATTGTGGCATTGGATTTTAAATTTTATGGATGATAGTGGGTCCTCACTGTATGTATAGGCTGTATGTACTCCAAGGTAGAGAAAGACAAACAACTCAATCTGGATCCACTTTTCTATGTGTTGTAGTGGAATGCTCACTTACGTGAATTTCAAAACAATCTTGCAATTTTATTTTGAATGATTTAATTTGTTTTCATATTTATTTAAAACCTTTCAATGATCTTCTTTTATGGTTGTAAATTTTCTAATCAAGGACAGCGTTGACCATGAATCATGATTCATGTATAAGTGACTAGGAAAAAAGTATTATGTACTAAAATAAATTTAGATGGATTCATGTATAAGTGATTTATAAGATTTGCAACTATTAGACAAGAATATACGGGTCAAAATATAATTTCAGGATGTAATCAAAGGAAATTAATAAATTGTAATTAGCTTTTGAGCCATTAATATCTACTGGTAATTTGCAAGTGTGATGCACGTTTATTTATATATATATCTCTCTATATATATATCAATATCTATATATATTCAGGATGTAACCAAAGGAAGTAAACTGTAATTAGCTTTTGAGCCATTATTATCTAGTAATTTACAAGTGAAATGAGACATTGGAAGAATCTTTTTGCGGCCTTCCATATATATATATATATATATATATATATTAAGTCTATTAAGAGCTGGGAAGCTGAGATTCTTATCGAGAGCTGAGAGTCCCAACCGTTCGATTGTGATCCGATGGTCAAGATTTGATCCGACTATCAACTGATATGTTGAAGGGCAAAATAGTCATTTCTTAGCTTCTTTCTTTCTTAATCGAACGCTACTCTCTCCCGTTCTCTCTTAGCTTCTTTCTTTCTCAATCGAACGCTACTCTCTCCCGTTCTCTCTCTCTTTGACGAATCCAAAAAAAAGCTCAGGGTTTTTTTTGATTTTGGTCATTTCTCATCTCTCCCGTTCACTCCCTCTCTTCGACGCGACGCGTCGCCCATCTCCATTTTCTGAGTGATTCGAAGCTAGGGTTTCTGATTTTGGTCATTTCTCATCTCTTCCATTCTCTCCCTCTCTTCGACGCGTCGACCATCTCCATTTCCTGAGCGATTCGAAGCTAGGGTTTCTGATTTTGGTCCATTTTAATGGGAAATGGAGTGTATAATTTTGGTAAACATTTCTGAGCTTTCTTCTCCTCCTTTCACCCGATCGAAACCCTAACTCCACCTTTCTTCCCATCCCCTACATCTTTGTTCAGGTATGAATTTAGTAAATTTTTTTTTCCTATTTTTTTTTTCAATTTCCTTATTGTGTAAATTAATTGCTATGCTTTGAAAATTGTTATATGTTTTTCATTCACTTGTTCAAACTCTTTATTGTTAATTAATTTGTCAGGTAATGTTTGCATCTCAAGAATAGTGTGTGGAACAAGATGATCAGCTACAATATGTCAGGAAAGTATTCGATTCCCCAAATAGTCTGTTATATTCATGTGATTGTGAGTTTGCTTCCTCGTTGGATAACTTGGATTCGAGTTTTACAAGTGATGATGAGATGGATTATGTTTATGAAGTTGCACACTATGAACCATTTATTTAATGATTTGTAGGAGAGACTAGTGATGAATTAATCCTATCTGAGCTTTATTTTTCCTCATTGGTTATAAGTGATGATGAGATGGATTATGTTTCTGAAGTTGCACACTATGGTTTAATGATTAATAGGAGTGAGTCTATTATGAGATGGTGAGTTGAGATTCTCAGCCGTTCGATTGCGATGATGGTCAAGATTTCATCTGACCATCAACTGATATGTTGAAGGGCAAAATAGTCATTTTCCAGCTTCTTTCTTTCTCAGATTCATATATATATATAGACTAACTCATATAAAGTTAGTCTATTATGAGATGGACTTATTTAGGACTAGTAGCTATTTAGTTGAAAAGTTCAGAACCTGAGATGATGTGGAGGTGTTACGGTTGTGTTTGATTACTTGAAGTTATGAAACTTGATGGAAGCCGAGCTCCGAAAAGAGGGGTTTGGTGTTTGTTATGAAGTTTGGGTTTTGGTGGGTTTTGAGTATTGTGGATACTGCTTATCGAGGTTGGAGAGATCGGAACGATATTTACAAACTGGGAAGAAGGGTTTAGGATGTTTTTAAAAACTATTTGAAACTCGAGTTTCATGGTTGCAAGTGGTTTCGATGGTTCTTATGTAGCCAAACATAGCTTGTATTTAAAACAATGCTTTTAAATTTGTAGAAATTGCCTTTTGTTGTGTGTGTTAGTATAGACGATGATGACAAGCACTACTTTAATTTATTATGCCCCCCCCCCCCCCACCCAAATTTCTAATTGAGTCTTGGTTATGTTGAATATTGGCTGATTGAGTTGTTTTGTATGTTGTTTACGAGCTGTTTGAGGGATGTTTAGGTTGTATCTTGGCTGATTAAGAAGTTTTTAATGTTATTTATGAGCATTCTAAGTTGGGATTTTGGGGGGGGGGGGGGGGGGGGAGGGGTGAAACTAGTTGGCATGGCATAATAATGCAGTTCTAGATAAATAAGTATGCTTCATTTGAACAAACAGTGAAATAGAAGTGCGTTCTGAACCTACAACTACTTCAATTTATAGGCACAGGTTAACATTCCAGCCCATTTACAGGCCCATCTCACTTCCTATTGGTTTATCTTGCTGTTTATACATTTTTTTTTCCTTTCATTCTTCGTTATGGAAATATTTGCACCATTATGATGCTGCTCCTTCTTTATGATGTCTGTATATCTACTGACTGATTTGTGTCTTTTAATACTTGTAGCAGGCTGATGTACTGGACCTGTCAATTTGAAGCTTCCTCTGTATATAGGGATGGCATCAGGGCCGGGCTGGCCCGGCCTGGCCCGCCCGGGCCTAGGCCCGGCCCCCTCCAACCCGGGCCTGGCCCCTAACCGGCCCCCCTGCCTCCCAGTTAGGGCCGGTCCCCATTTTCTTAAGAAAAGCCCGGTCAAGCCCGACCCGCTCGAGGCCCGGGACCGGTTGAACCGGCCCGCCCAGGCTCGGGCCGGGCCGGGCCGACCGTTGGAGATTTTTTTTTCCAGAAAATTAAAAAAAAAATTTAAATTACAGAACTACCCCCCAACGGATTTATAACGGCTAGTTTTGGGGGGTACTTTAGGAAATCAAAAAAATGGCATTTTCTATAAATACTATACCATTCTTTTCATTTCTCTTCACCAATTCACTCAAATATTTCATTCTCTCTACTATTTCTCCAATCAACAACAACAATTTGGTGATTAACACTCTCTCAAGTGATCAAGATCAAATTTTCTACATTTTGAAGGAAGGAAATCAACAACAATCAAGTGATCAACTCATCAACATTCAACAACAACAATCAATACTACTTCTACTCATAGCTCTCAAGTCTCAACTTTCTTACGGTATTTTAGTATAATTTTAATTTGTAGAATTAACATAGTATCCTACTTCATTATTCTCATATAATTTGTGTTTTTTTGATCTTCTTCCTCTCATTTTTTTAGATTTTATTTTTAATTTTAGTAAAGTGGTAAAAGAAACATACACTACTCACTCACTAGTTCTTGATATTGTTGTTAATTTGTAATTGAGATAGATTGTTGTTTATTTTTAATTATTAGTTGTCATACATTTAGTTGTTGTTTTCTATATAATTTTTACATACACTAGTTTTTCACAGTTAAATGGCCTCTAGTCGATCACGCGGTGGTGGTAGGCATAGTAGTCAAGAATCTACTAGTCATCACATTCCTTCCATTCCTAACCAATATATAGATAGTGAAGAAACATTTATAAATTATGATAGTTTTCCCGATTTGAATGAAACACACTCAAATCCTATAGAAATAGAAGATCATGTAGAACCACAACCGTCGGAACAAGGTCCTTCTCTAAACTCAAGAAAAACAAGAGGGACTACTTCGGAAGTACACAATTTTTTCAATTTTGTCCCTTCACAAAATGATAAGAGTGTAGGACTTAAAATATGTAAGAAGTGTCAAACCCCATATAAGTTTAAAGTAGGATCGGGCACGGGTACACTTCAACGTCACATAAGCAAATGTCAACCACAATTTTCGAAAGATAACCTCACACAACAAAAAATACATCCTAAAACCGGTCAAGTAGATAGTCATACATATGATCACGATCACGTTCGTAAGGGAATAAGGGAATCGCTAAATTAGTAATTAGGGGTGAATTGCCATATTCGTTTGGTGAACAAAAATATGTAGAGGATTTTGTACAAACCACCTTCAACCACCATTTTAAAAAAAATGCTAGGAATATTGTTAAGAGTGATTGTAAATTAGTTTACAATGAGAGTAAGGATTTTTAATGCAAAATGATCCTTTTATTGGAGATATGGTTAATGCGGCATATGTTAAATTTTTGAAATATTTTCATCCAATTCCTATGTTATATTGTGTAGCTAGTGTAATGAATCCTATGATTAAATTAGAAGGTACAAAAAATTTAATTGAAATTTTCTACACTTATGCCCCACACGATGCAATACTAGATTTTGATCATGTTGCTTTTACTCGTAAATTTGAGAATGTTTTGACTAGGTTATATGATTCTTATGATAGGATTTATTCAACTAACACTATTCAAACACAAATACAAAATATTGAATCTTCTTCTTCTTCTTCCTCCATATTAGCAAAAGGAAAGAGTCAAGCTAGTATTGGTGTTTTAAATCTTATTAAATCAAAAAGGCAAGAACCAATTCACCTAATGAGTTGAATTGGTATAATGCACAAAGTGCAGTTGAAGATGTAGAAGATGTGTTACAATTTTGGAAGACTAATGAAGCAATTTTTAATATTCTTTCTCGTATGGCTAAAGATCTGCTAACAATACCGGTGTCAACTGTTGCATCGGAAAGTATTTTTTCTCTTGGTAGCAGGATAATGAGCCCGAGCAGGAACCGATTGACAGCCAAAAATTTGGAGATGCAAGTATGCGCCGAAGATTGGATGAAAGCGGAAGAGAGGACCCAAGACTTACTTGAAGCACAAGCTGGAGGTGGATCAACAAGTAGCGATGAATGAACGATTACATTTAGTTAATTTACATTAAAATGTTGTTCAATTAATTGTAATTAATTAAAAAATTTAGAGTGATGAGATTCTGTATTTAGGTTAAGTTGAAGTGCAAGACAATAGTCCAATGCCTTCTCTTCAATCTAAGTAGAGGCCATCTCGATCTTTAAATTCAAGTAATTTTCTTGATTTGTAATTTGATGATTTGATCTAAATAGACAAATTTGTATGAATTTTATTCATGTACTTAATTTTATTCAAGAAGTTCAAATTTATTTAATCATGTACTTTATTTATTCATGTACTTCAATTATTTATGAAATTTTATTCTTTGCAATTGTTATAAAATTACAAATCCATATACTTGTTCTTTAACAATACTTTAAAAAAAAATCCCTATACAAGGGCCAGGCCCGGCCCGGCCTGCGAACCGGCCCGGCCCGGCCCCCACACTAGGGGCTGGGGGCCAGGTCCGGGCCAAGGTTTCTTACCTTGAGCCCGGCCTGACCTGGCCCAGCCCGTGTTGGGAGGAGCCCGGCCCGGGTTAGCCCGGGACCGGTCAAAACCCGGTCAAACCCAGCCCAGCCCGGCCCGAATGGCCCAAATGCCATCCTTATCTGTATATGCTTTCAAACCATAATAAGAAAGTTGTCTTTTGTCAACGTATATTTTCTCATTTCAATTGAATTTTATTGTTGTTTATGCATCTTTTATGCATCTCTTATTGTTGTTCTAAGCCTAAAAACTTTTGTTGTTTTTATTCTGAGCCTACAAGTGTTAAGAAAAACCAAAAGAAAGAAGTTGATCAACACAACATCTTCTTTGAGGTATGTTCACTACAAGAAATTTGCCATATACCAACGGACACCTATAGTGACGGATCATTAAAACCGTGGGTATAGACATTATATACCTACAGACGTATAGTAAACTGTGGGTATAGGTATCCTATACCTTTAGACCATTTAATCCGTAACTATAAGTTTTACAAACGGGATAAAACACTGTGGGTATATTCCATAATTTATTTTTCCCCCCAAATCCCAAATTCCCAATTTATACACACTCTCTCTCACCCATATCTCTCTCTCTCTCTCCTCTCTCTCTCTCTCACACCCGAATCCCCAACCCGTTCGTTAGCGCCGTCACCGTCATCGCCCCCCTCTCACCATCGCCGTTGCTCGTCCATCGCCAGCGACGCCGCCGTCTTCCTTTCAACCATCACCGTCTTCCTTTGCCGCCACCCACCGCCGTCGCCCACCTCTCACCAAACCCTATCTCCAAATCCCCCTCCTCCCGCCGCCGTGCCCCCCCCTTCCAGCCACCGTGCCGCTCCCAGCCACATCTAAAACCCTACCTTGATCTCTCTATCTCTCTCTTTCGATCTCGAATCATCGACCTGCCCCCTGCCGTTGTCTTGCCACCACTTCGCCATCATCGTCCCTCTCCCGCTGTCTTCGTTTCTCTCAGGTTTCATTCTCAAGTTTGCATTCCTGATTTTAACCAGAAATTGTAAATGAGGGGCTTTGGCTATTGAGAAAGAATGCGTCACAAACCTAATATTTCTTATTCCAAAACTTGAGTTCCAGGCTGTTCTTAAAAGATCATACAGGTCAGTATATATTACATCTAATTGCATACTCCATTTTGTTCAATTTATCTATTTTTCTGCTTTGGCACTTGCAAATTATTTGTTTGTAGAGAGATCTCGAATTGAGATTCTTGTGGTTTCCTTTTTGTCTATCTCTATAATTTAGATTCCCTGTACGTGTTTGACCTATTGTATGCTTTCTTGTAAGTACTTCTTTAATTGTTGTTGGATATTGTTCATTTTGCAACTAATGGTACATGTTTTGAAGTTTTCTGGCTTATAATTTTGTGTTTAGTTATCTCTTTTTGAACATTTAGGAAGTTGACGAATTCAACCATTCGTTCATTTGTTTATTACCATATTAGGGATCACACATCTAATATGTATCTTCTTGAAGTCATGAAAATATGGGACTTATGTGTTTTGTCTATATATTAAGGTCTTCTCCCTTATGATTAATATTGGATCATTTGATTAGATTGCTTAAAGATGCCATCTATCGGTATGTAATACCTCATAGCTTGCAGCCTGAGAATGATAAAACACCACACTATTTTTTCTTAAGGGTTGTGAAGTCTGCCTTTTTTTGGGTTCTATCTGAAGCCAATCTTTACATGTACATATGAAGAATTACATATTTAAACATTTCATACTAAATTCTGTTTAAAATAGGTAATAAATACAAACCGAAGACAAAATGTAATTAAATTTAGTTAAATATTAACCAAGCTAACTCAATAATGTAAAATTTTGGAAGGACTTATAACAGAAGATTCACAAATTCAACGACACTTCAACCATTAATCTTGTAAGAAGAAACTTAGTTCCACCTTATACATGAGCAGAGGAGCACATTATTTGAGGCTGACTTTGTATTTAGTTTCAACAAATGCTAGACGGACAATGGTTTTGAGGACTGGTACTCCCCTTTAACAACCTTTTGTTTCGAGAATGTGCAGGCCTTGGTTTCTTTCTATAACATCTTAATCCATGTGTATTGCTAGGTTTTTCATATGTAAACAACATGTTATTTTATTGTTTTTTGTATTTAGTCACATTATTCGTGTTTTCATGCCCTAGAAATAATATTTTTACAACATTTAATTGTGTTATAATTTATTATAGTGAAGAGTCTGTTTAAAAATCTTAACCCTTTTCAGTTGTTATAGTCTATTACAATGAAGAGTTTGTTATGCCATAGGTTTCCGAATTTTGTCCAACTTTGTTTTATATACCACTCTTTACCATGTCTTATCTCCAGCTTATTCGGTTTTCTCATTTATAGTCAGCATGCTGGGCAATGGCAAAGTCCTGGCTTGATGTTCAAGTTGATGTGGAGTTAACGAACTATCCACAAGGCAGGCCGGAGGATAAACAATATGGGGATGGGATAAATGGTGATTCTCAAGGGAACCACAATTTTTTGCCACCGGGTGGTCCAGAAACATGGCCTTGCCATGTTCTTGATCAACAACCACGAGATCTGCCTGCTCTTCTTCAAAAACTTCACTCTATGTACGAAAGCACTTTATTGTATTTACATTTTTGCATCAATATGCATAAATCATTGATCTTATTTCTTGTGTAGCGAAATTGTGAATGAAGCTGTATCTTGAGCATGCAAAGAGCAACATCGACAAACTGAGGTAATTGCCATTGGTTTTAATTTCATGAAATATCTTGTACTGCTCTGATATCTACTGAATTACTATTCAGTCATAATGTTCAATAATTTTGACGAAGAAAGATCTGATTTGGTGGTTAGCTTGTACTCAAGTTTAAGAAGGATTTCGTATACTTAGTGATTATCAATTTTATCAAGAAGGCATGTATTCCGTACTTTTTTTATAGTACATTAGCTTGCTGGAGATGTACCAGTTAGAGAGTAGCATTCAATTGCAAGCTTTTGGTAGTAAGAGTTTAATTTAACGAGGATTTGAATTGATTGGGAAAAAGGTTCAGTTGGTTCATATATTGACCTAGGCCAACTGTGTTCGACTAAGCTTGAACTTTTCATTAACTTACCTGTATCCAATCCATTTGCTTAACAACTCTGCTGAATTGAAGAGGATGACTATGTAGGATTTCACTGAGAGAAGTCAAAGTTCCAATGGGAGAAATATTTAATTTTTTGGTCTTTCAGAGTAAATAAAACAAAATCTTCAATCTGTGTTTGTTTCTCGTTTCTATTACTTGCTTTCCATCATAAGACTGGGATTTCCTCAATTCATGTACATCAATTCCGTTTCCCTATCAATCACTATTTCCAATCCATACCTTATAATGAAATGGTCTCCTGTTTTATTTTATTCTAAATCTGCTCTGTCATGTATGTATATCAAAATCACTCTTCTACTTCATCTATGAAATTATATTTAGAAACAGATATGGATAAATTTCTCTCTTTTGAGCAGCTTTTCTATAAATTTCTCTCTTGGAGTGCCTTGGTTTCTTTCGAGAAGGAAAGATTTTTTTTGAGAAAAACCCCTCCAGCTTTTCATGTATAAGTACTTAACGAAACAATCCCAAGAAAGAGATTTTGAAAATTGGAAACATTAATTATAGGATTTGGAAAAGAGAAGAATTGATAAGGAAAATGATAGGTAATGAAGAGAAGAATGAGGAAGGGACAGATGAAGACAATTTTTTGTTGTTTGATTTCATTTAAATATGGACATCCCTTTATTCTTTTTTTTATAAAAATTATTTGGCATGTTTCATGGTTTCCTGTTCAGCATATTGTAAACACACGTTAAGTGTTTTTCTTATGATACAGGAGATAAAAAGATTATCAACTCAGAGTTATGGCATGCTTGTGCTGGACCTCTAGTAGCGTTGCCGCCGGTAGGCAGCCTTGTGGTCTACTTCCCACAAGGTCATAGTGAACAGGTGCTACATTTTTTGTCTTATTTTCCTCTTTATTTTAAAGCTAGTTTATAATGAATTTATGTGAATTGCAATATATATAGGTGGCAGCCTCAATGCACAAGGAGATTGATAGCATTCCCAGTTATCCATCACTGCCTTCAAAGCTGATATGTGCTACCTTGCATGTATGACTTGAGACGTAGATAGTTAATGAAGTTGTTTCCATCATTTTTGTTGATTTTTTTGTTGATTTTTTTTTTATACTTGATGTCTCAATCAGGCTGATTCTGAAACTGATGAGGTTTATGCGAAGATGACTCTGCAACCTGTTAATAAAGTAGGTCAGAAATCACACTTGGGTTTATAAGCTATATAAGTGTGCATTGTTCAAATTTTTTGTTTAGTTTTTAATCTGTTTTGGGTGAAAGTTGTTTTTAAAGACGATTCTTTTGTAGTATGATAAGGAGGCATTGCTGGCACATCTAAAATGGGGCTCAAGCAAAATAAGCAACCAGCAGAAAGTTCTTCTGCAAGACACTTACGGCAAGTGATACCAGTACTCATGGTGGATTTTCGGTGCCTCGTCGTGCAGCTGAAAAGATATTCCCACCTTTGGTATGTTTGTCATCGCTTTCTTGTGAAGCAAAAGATGAATTATAAGTTACATTGTTGATGACTGACTAAATAGGGTACCATTTCCGATAGGATTTCACAATGCAACCGCCTGCCCAAGAGTTAGTAGCGAAAGATTTACATGATGCTTTGTGGACCTTTCGACATATCTATCGAGGTGTGCAACTTCTTCTTGTTCGTGGTTTTTTTTCCTAGCTAAATAATATAGTCTGCTTCATTGCTGCATTCTGATTTGGAAATGGTGATGAACTTTCAGTATGCTCAAAGTAATTACTATCTTAACTCGCCAAAATTTAACTCAAATGGCTCTGGAGCTACTATTAAAAATAACCACATTCAACTCTCACTGAATTATCTCTTCCACTTAAATACGTATTCAAAATGAAATTAGATGCAGATCCTGACGAGTCAACCAGCTCGAAGTGCATGGCTAGTGCATACATGGCCCAAATGAGACATCTGGATGAGCTAATATAAGACTCTGAAATTGATGATGTGTGTTTAAGCTATGCTGAACATAAGATTTGACTAGCCTGAGTTCATCATCTACTTAAAGAGATGATACTTTTCACCATTTCATAAGAAATGTCATCCACGAAATATTTCCTTTTTGACTACATTTCATATTCTGACCACCGATTCAATGATACAGGTCAGCTGAAGAGGCATCTACTGACGACAGGTTGGAGCATCTTTGTCAGTACTAAAAGACTCATTGCTGGCGACTCTGTGCTTTTTATAAGGAATGCTGGGATCACACATCAAGGACCCAACTCAATTTACTGTTGCACATGCTCGATCGAGCAAGGTACTTTGCAAATATACGTTTCTCTGGCTTTTTGAATCCGAATGACATATTTTGCATGCTATCTAAATATTGACTATTTGTTGATGACCAAAGTTAGTTCTTTTTGCTTTGTTTTGTTTGTGAAGGGCTCTCAACAAGCAAGAAATGATTAAACTAGCTCAAAATGCAGCAGAGTTTGTGTTTGTCGACGATGAAGTGAAGAAGGTTGTAAAGAAGATTTGCAAGATGCTAAAAGAGATTACTCCAAAGAGAATTGAGATCAATCAAGATCTGGTTGCCGTAAAATAAGAAAATTGTTAGTGTCATATCTCAAGTGAGGAGTCAGTTGAATGTTATCTTATAATGTCATTGAATATGTTGATCTTAGTTTAAAGTATTGATTCTCATGTCTGCACACATGAATTCAATTGTGTATTTGGTTATTAACTATTTTGTAATTTGACATGCTTGTAATACTTCATTAATTTTTAATATGATTAAAGTTTATTTTTTTAAATTTTGTTTCATAAACATATTTATCTATTTTATTGTGTATTTAGTTTATAATTGGATTAATATTATAAAAGAAAATATTAAATTATCATACGCATAATTAATAAGAAAAAAATTTGTATAAAGCGATGGGTATATATTTAAATATTTGGATGCGAAAACCATTACTAAAACCTATAGCAATGGAGTTTCAACCGTGGGTATAGGAAAGCAAGTGGTGTCCTTAAATCCTATACCAATGGATACGAAACCGTGGGTATAACACCGAGGTTTTGTCCAATGGGTAAAAAAATCGCCGCTATAGGCTATAGTGACGGCATTTTGCCGTGGGTATAGCTAGTTAAAAACGACGGAAAAATATGTCCGTTGGTATAGGTTTTACGTGCTATACCTACGGTTTTTCGCCTTTTACCCACGGATTTTTGCTGTCACTATATGTCAAATTCCTTGTAGTGGTTGAAAGGTGGTTATGCAGTGGCTTCAATTTTATCTTGTTTTTTGGCTTGTTTCTCATCATGCAATGTAGGAAATGTATCGATAACTTTATGTATGAAATGTATTTATAACTCTATGTAACTTTATGTATGAAATGTTATTGAGTTCAAAATTTTGAATAATTGTATGACTTGATGGAGTATCCAACAATAGATGATTGGTTGGAACTGCATAATTGCTCAATTTTTATGGTAATTTGATTATGCATCTTTTATGAGAGCTTGAAGTTATGTGCGCACTTTGTTATTTGTTGATGAATCTACAAAATTTCAAGGTAAGCGCGTCTTTGCAGAACCCCAAGGTAAAGCCCGAACCTTCAACTCGAAGAAGAACCTTGAGTTAAATCCTACAATTAAGAAATAAACAAACAAACAAACAAACAAACAAAAAGTATAAATAAATCACAAATGACTGAATTAGACTAAGAAGAAATTTAGAATTTGAAACCACTCCAGTATCAGCATGCAAAATAATGCAGTGGCTCAGCAAGTTGGGTTCAGAAAAATTTCGAGTTCTCTCAGTTCATTAAAGAGCTCAACTGTGAGTAAAATCTATGAGGACTGTGTTCAGTATGGTTTACTTAGAAATTTTTTGGCAAGTTCAAAAGGAAATCTTAGTAGCCAGCTAATTCAATGCTGAACTTATCATGCAGAGAACTCTATCTATTTGTGTGGTCTAAATGCTGATGTTCAAGTTCTACACAAATTCAAGTATTCCCATGGCACAATATGCTCGAATCGATGATGATGATAATATATCAACCTTCTAGTATGTGAACCATCTAGAGAAGACCACATTAAATACCACCAGCGATAAAGTATTTCATCATACATAAAAATAACGAAGGTAGTACATAATACAAAACTTAAAGGAGTCTAGTGCAGCAAACAGAAACAAAGTAACTACAGCAATTGATCAGTACAAACCAAATTTTACAACATCAAGTATTACAAAATGTTTCTGTTACAACCAGCAAGCTTACTTCTTTTACTTCCACAAAAGACAAAATACAAATTTGCAAGCTTACTTCTTCTTGCTACTTCAACACCACCACCACCATTACCACCACTACAAAATACAAAACACCATCACAACCACCACCACCACACCATCCCAGGCCAAAAAGCTTAATCCATCACTAATAAACAAATGCTAATTACCCCTTAACATGTTGAAGTTGCACTAAATTAGCTCAAAATTAAAGGTGCACTAATTTCTTTATTTTTACGTACAACCACAGAAGAAAGCACAGGTTAACAATTGAATTTTATGAGATTGCACGAAGAAATGGAAGTTGTTCCCGTGGATCTTTAGCACTCACAACCATGCTCTTGCCTTCTTCTCAGAAACCTGGCAACCAACATGAGGAGAAAATAAACCAAAACATATATACCAAAAAATAAAGAAGCAAGTACATAAATATATGTATTATAAAGAATTGCAGGTACACTTTTGACTTGGAGATAAAACCACATACCACTCAGCTGTTCCTCAAGAGTGTTTGATGAACATGATAAAGCTGGAAATTTTAAATCACAGAGTATCATAAAATTCAGGATAGACAGGATTTTGAACAACAACAAAAAAATTCAACAAAAATATCTGTAGGCTCAGAACAACAACAAGAGCAAAAAAATTTGTAGGCTCAGAACAATACCACCAAAAAATGTGTAAGCTCAGAACAACAATAACTTGTAGGACCCTACACAAGTGCTGCAAATATTTCCAATAAATCAAGTATAAGTGAGTCAAATGCAGAAATTTGGGTTTGTCACTAGGGCTGCTTTATTAAGCCATGCCTACTAGTTCCAACCACTTTTTCTTTGCATCTCCACCTTTTCCAAGTCAATCACTTTAACAAAAACAATGATAAATTTCAAAATATACATGAATATGTCACTACAACACAGATCCTATTTGTCGGCGTTTTTTTAGACATTCACCGGCGGTTTTTTACGTCGGTGAAACATACACCGGCGTTTATAAAAATGCCGGTGCAAATGCCGTCGAATCGAGCATCGCGGAAAGATAGGCGCTTTCACCGGCGTTTTAACTGGACGCCGGTATATCTTTAAAATACACCGGCGGCCAGACAAACGCCGGTATATGGCGATTTCTGGGTGCCGTTCTTTCTCCCAATATACATTCACCGGCGGTCACATACCGCCGGTATATATCTTTTCACCGGCGATTGCACAAACGCCGGGGAATGTGTAATATTTACCGGCGGTCACAGTGCGCCGGTGTATGCTCATTTCTAAGCGCCCTTCTTTCCCTACTTACAAATACCGGCGTGTCGTAAAACGCCGCCATATAGATATTCACCGGCATTTTATAAAATGCCAGTGTATCTTAGGAGTGCTGCAACTTACGGGTACACCCGCCTGTGTGGAAACGCCTCTCTAACAAAATTTTCAACTAAACAATTAGATACACCGGCGTTCTATGAAACGCCGGTGTATGCTCGTTGGTTTTTCCTGCTCCAATTTTTCATTCGCTTTCAATTCACAATTTCATTTAAAAAACCTGTAAACTAATTCACAACTGAATCAACCAATTTCAGGCATATTAATGCGCAAATCACAACCAAACACAAGAATTAATTAAGATAATAAAGTTTCACACATAGTCCATTAATCGTCCAAATTCACCTCTTAATTAACATCATAATTAACAAATACTGTAATTAACATCCCAAATATTTTAACAACTACTTAAAACAACAATACAGAACATAACAACAACAAGAACAACATAACAACAACAACTAGAGGCCGCCGACCACAGATCCATACCCCTCGAGTAGCTTCAGTGCTGATCATCAGAATTTCCTTGATCTGGGTGACTGCTCTATGAAAAAAAAAATAATTTAGTTCAACAGTAAACCAAATATAAGAAAAATAAGTAAAATAAGAAGGGGCTCATATCAAGTGTAGTTTTAAGGAACTGTCATCGTGGAAGGAAACCAAATATAGAAGCCAGAAATGGAAACAGAGAATGGTAGAGAATGAGGATACACCAGGCTAACATAGCGGCATTTTCCTCATCTCTCTCATCCAATGGTAGAGAATGAGGATACACCAGGCTAACATAGCGGCATTTTTCTCATCTCTCTCTCATCCCTGCATTCTCTTCAACAAACGCACATAAAGAGACATCAGCAACAACAGCAAGAGCGACAAGAACAACAATAATAATAAATTATCATAAACAAGATGTCTCTATATGGGTTTCCAGATCTCCACTCGAGCCCTCTCTTTCTAATCACAGCCCAATTAAGAACATAGACGATAGCCACTAAACAATCCAATCACAGCCCAATCAAAATTTGCCATCCTGGATCTTAAATCTTCAGATGCATGAATTCAGCTTCTTTGACAGTAAAAGAAAATGAAAATGACAATCAAAATCATGCTAAGATGACAATCAGATGCATGAATTCAGTTTCTTTGACAGTAAAAGAAAATAAAAATTTCCAGTATCTAAGCATATATGTTTCTCCATTAATTCATCATCCCAACTAAATCACGATGTTTGTGGCTCCAAAAGAAACCTGCACAAGGTTTGTTCTCACTCAATTTTTGTACAGATTTGGAGGATTTTGGTATACAGCCAGCATCCTCTAGTTGACAGTTAACCCATTTTGGTAAAAAAAATATGCTAAGAAGGTAATCAGATGCATGAACTCAGATACTTTAACAGTAAAAGAAAATGAAAATTGCCAGTATCTAAGCATATATGTTTCTCCATTAATTCTTCATCCCAACTAAATCATGATGTTTGTGGCACCAAAAGAAACCTGCATAAGGTTTGTTCTCACCCAATTCTTGTACAGATTTGGAGGATTTTGGTATACATACAGCATCCATCTTTGACAGTCAACACATTTTGGTAAAAAAATCATGCTAAGATGACAATCAGATGCATGAATTCAGCATCTTTGACAGTAAAAGAAAATGAAAATTTCCAGTATATAAGCATATATGTTTCTCTATTAATTCTTCATCCCAACTAAATCATGATATTTGTGGCTACAAAAGAAACCTGCACAAGGTTTGTTCTCACCTAATTCTTGTACAGATTTGGAGGATTTTGGTATACAACCAGCATCCTCTAGTTGACAGTGAACCCATTTTGGTTAAAAAATCATGCTAAGATGGCAATCAGATGCATGAATTCAGCTACTTTAACAGTAAAAGAAAATGAAAATTTTCAGTATCTAAGCATATATGTTTCTCCATCAATTCTTCATCCCAACTAAATCATGATGTTTGTGGCTCCAAAAGAAACCTGCACAAGGTTTGTTCTCACCCAATTCTTGTACAGATTTGGAGGATTTTGGTATACAGCCAGCATCCTCTAGTTGACAGTCAACCCATTTTGGTAAAAAAACCATGCTAAGAAGGCAATCAGATGCATGAATTCAGCTTCTTTAACAGTAAAAGAAAATGAAAATTTCCAGTATCTAAGCATATATGTTTCTCCTGTTAATTCTTCATTCCAACTAAACCATGATGTTTGTCGCTCCAAAAGAAACCTGCACAAGGTTTGTTCTCACCCAATTCTTGTACAGATTTGGAGGATTTTGGTATACATACAGCATCCTCTAGTTGACAGTTAACACATTTTGGTAAAAAAATCATGCTAAGAAGGCAATCAGATGCATGAATTCAGCTTCTTTCACAGTAAAAGAAAATGAAAACTTCCAGTATATAAGCAAATATGTTTCTCTATTAATTCTTCATCCCAACTAAACCATTGATGTTTGTGCCTCCAAAAGAAAACTGCACAAGGTTTGTTCTCACCCAATTCTTGTACAGATTTGGAGGATTTTGGTATACATACAGCATCCTCTAGTTGACAGTTAATACATTTTGGTAAAAAAATCATGCTAAGAAGGCAATCAGATGCATGAATTCAGCTTCTTTCACAGTAAAAGAAAATGAAAATTTCCAGTATATAAGCATATATGTTTCTCTATTAATTCTTCATCCCAACTAAACCATTGATGTTTGTGGCTACAAAAGAAACCTACACAAGGTTTGTTCTCACCCATTTCTTGTACAGATTTGGAGGATTTTGGTATACATACAGCATCCTTAGTTGACAGTGAACCCATTTTGGTTAAAAAATCATGCTAAGATGACAATCAGATGCATGAATTCAGCA